>OZ010793.1:251153332-253653332 GCA_963932465.1 Maratus speciosus | reverse complement strand
AAATGATTATATCTTTAATATTAAGTAATAACATAAGTAACATCTATTAAACTATTTTCATTGAAAAAAAATCGCTATACTTATTTATTTATAATTCAGAAGTCTATTAATTTTACTAAAATCCATTGAAGTGAATTAACAAATATTTCGAAACTTGAAGCACGCGTATCCAAAAAACCGTATCATACGCTAATACAATTGATCTCTCGATTATGATGCTGATATTAAATTTTCAATATCGCCCACCTTGTTAACATAGGAAATCTCACTCAGTGAAGAAATGAAAATTAAAGATTTAAGTCGTTTTTATTAATTATTAAAGTAAGCATTATTTGATACCTCATTGTGGAAGTAAAAAAAAAAAATGCGTTCTGAAAATATTCAAAATTTTGGAAACAATTTTCTCCGTGATATTTACGCAATTGTTTTTAAGATTTGCACAAATCTACATTAACTAAATATTCGATAGATTAATTTTACCAATTCATTAGAAAATAGATTTCGCGAAGATTTATTTACTTACAATTCCCGTATCGCAAAAATCCCACCCAACACTAACCCAATATATCTCGCGATACGGAGAACTGGGACCATTTAGGCACGAGTGACTAAGTACTTGTCCAAATAAATTACATTTGCATCTATATTTGAATAAAATAAAATAAATAATTAAAGGAAGAAACGTATGAAATATCATCTCTGTACTCTCTTAATGCCCTCTAAACGAAAAAGGAAAATCGTCTTCCCTCCACATAGCCTTTCAGATAAATTGACGGTCTGTACTACTGAATAACTAGGAGGAAAATCTTAATGCACATAAAATGTATTATGTCTGGACTAGAGAAGTTGACAACAAAACTTTAATCACCAAGAGCCAATTAAGAGACATTTTACGTAAAATGTTTCTTCTTATCACATTACATGCTCGAATATTATCGATTGTGTTAATGCAACTGACAAAAAACTGGCAAGTTTTACCAGTCCGAAAACGATTAACCGCACATAAGAAAACCGTACACTTACTAAAGTCCCTCATACATGGCAGAAAAATCGTCCTCTTTTAAAATTAAAATGATTATATCTTTAATATTAAGTAATAACATAAGTAACATCTATTAAACTATTTTCATTGAAAAAAATCGCTATACTTATTTATTTATAATTCAGAAGTCTATTAATTTTACTAAAATCCATTGAAGTGAATTAACAAATATTTCGAAACTTGAAACACGCGTATCCAAAAAACCATATCATACGCTAATACAATTGATCTCTCGATTATGATGCTGATATTAAATTTTCAATATCGCCCACCTTGTTAACATAGGAAATCTCACTCAGTGAAGAAATGAAAATTAAAGATTTAAGTCGTTTTTATTAATTATTAAAGTAAGCATTATTTGATACCTCATTGTGGAAGTAAAAAAAAAAAATGCGTTCTGAAAATATTCAAAATTTTGAAAACAATTTTCTCCGTGATATTTACGCAATTGTTATTAAGATTTGCACAAATCTACATTAACTAAATATTCGATAGATTAATTTTACCAATTCAATAGAAAATAATTTTCGCGAAGATTTATTTACTTACAATTCCCGTATCGCAAAAATCCCACCCAACACTAACCCAATATATCTCGCGATACTGAGAACTGGGAACATTTAGGCACGAGTGACTAAGTACTTGTCCAAACAAATTACATTTGCATCTTTATTTGAATAAAATAAAATTAATAATTAAAAGAAGTAACGTATGATATGTCATCTCTGTACTCTCTTAATGCCCTCTAAACGAAAAAGGAAAATCGTCTTCCCTCCATAAACCCTTTCAGATAAATTGACGATCTGTACTACTGAATAACTAGGAGGAAAATCTTAATGCGCCTAAGTACTAGTCCAAATAAATTACATTTGCATCTATATTTGAATAAAATAAAATTAATAATTAAAGGAAGTAACGTATGAAATGTCATCTCTGTATTCTCTTAATGACCTCTAAACGAAAAAGGAAAATCGTCTTCTCTCCATAAACCCTTTCAGATAAATTGACGCTCTGTACTACTGAATAACTAGGAGGAAAATCTTAATGCACATAAAATGTATCATATCTGGACTAGAGAATTTGACAACAAAACTTTAATCACCAAGAGCCAATTAAGAGACATTTTACGTAAAATGTTTCTTCTTATCACATTACACGCTCGAATATTATCGATTGTGTTAATGCAACTGACCAAAAACTGGCAAGTTTTACCAGTCCGAAAACGATTAACCGCACATAAGAAAACCGTACACTTACTAAAATCCCTCATACATGGCAGAAAAATCGTCCTCTTTTAAAATTAAATGATTATATCTTTAATATTAAGTAATAACATAAGTAACATCTATTAAACTATTTTCATTGAAAAAAAATCGCTATACTTATTTATTTATAATTCATAAGTCTATTAATTTTACTAAAATCCATTGAAGTGAATTAACAAATATTTCGAAACTTGAAACACGCGTATCCAAAAAACCATATCATACGCTAATAGAATTGATCTCTCGATTATGATGCTGATATTAAATTTTCAATGTCGCCCACCTTGTTAACATAGGAAATCTCACTCAGTGAAGAAATGAAAATTAAAGATTTAAGTCGTTTTTATTAATTATTAAAGTAAGCATTATTTGATACCTCATTGTGGAAGTAAAAAAAAAAAATGCGTTCTGAAAATATTCAATATTTTGAAAACAATTTTCTCCGTGATATTTACGCAATTGTTATTAAGATTTGCACAAATCTACATTAACTAAATATTCAATAGATTAATTTTACCAATTCAATAGAAAATAAATTTCGCGAAGATTTATTTACTTACAATTCCCGTATCGCAAAAATCCCACCCAACACTAACCCAATATATCTCGCGATACTGAGAACTGGGACCATTTAGGCACGAGTGACTAAGTACTAGTCCAAATAAATTACATTTGCATCTATATTTGAATAAAATAAAATTAATAATTAAAGGAAGTAACGTATGAAATGTCATCTCTGTACTCTCTTAATGACCTCTAAACGAAAAAGGAAAATCGTCTTCTCTCCATAAACCCTTTCAGATAAATTGACGCTCTGTACTACTGAATAACTAGGAGGAAAATCTTAATGCACATAAAATGTATCATATCTGGACTAGAGAAGTTGACAACAAAACTTTAATCACCAAGAGCCAATTAAGAGACATTTTACGTAAAATGTTTCTTCTTATCACATTACACGCTCGAATATTATCGATTGTGTTAATGCAACTGACCAAAAACTGGCAAGTTTTACCAGTCCGAAAACGATTAACCGCACATAAGAAAACCGTACACGTACTAAAGTCCCTCATACATGGCAGAAAAATCGTCCTCTTTTAAAATTAAATGATTATATCTTTAATATTAAGTAATAACATAAGTAACATCTATTAAACTATTTTCATTGAAAAAAAATCGCTATACTTATTTATTTATAATTCAGAAGTCTATTAATTTTACTAAAATCCATTGAAGTGAATTAACAAATATTTCGAAACTTGAAGCACGCGTATCCAAAAAACCATATCATACGCTAATACAATTGATCTCTCGATTATGATGCTGATATTAAATTTTCAATATCGCCCACCTTGTTAACATAGGAAATCTCACTCAGTGAAGAAATGAAAATTAAAGATTTAAGTCGTTTTTATTAATTATTAAAGTAAGCATTATTTGATACCTCATTGTGGAAGTAAAAAAAAAAAATGCGTTCTGAAAATATTCAAAATTTTGGAAACAATTTTCTCCGTGATATTTACGCAATTGTTTTTAAGATTTGCACAAATCTACATTAACTAAATATTCGATAGATTAATTTTACCAATTCATTAGAAAATAGATTTCGCGAAGATTTATTTACTTACAATTCCCGTATCGCAAAAATCCCACCCAACACTAACCCAATATATCTCGCGATACGGAGAACTGGGACCATTTAGGCACGAGTGACTAAGTACTTGTCCAAATAAATTACATTTGCATCTATATTTGAATAAAATAAAATAAATAATTAAAGGAAGAAACGTATGAAATATCATCTCTGTACTCTCTTAATGCCCTCTAAACGAAAAAGGAAAATCGTCTTCCCTCCACATAGCCTTTCAGATAAATTGACGGTCTGTACTACTGAATAACTAGGAGGAAAATCTTAATGCACATAAAATGTATTATGTCTGGACTAGAGAAGTTGACAACAAAACTTTAATCACCAAGAGCCAATTAAGAGACATTTTACGTAAAATGTTTCTTCTTATCACATTACATGCTCGAATATTATCGATTGTGTTAATGCAACTGACCAAAAACTGGCAAGTTTTACCAGTCCGAAAACGATTAACCGCACATAAGAAAACCGTACACTTACTAAAGTCCCTCATACATGGCAGAAAAATCGTCCTCTTTTAAAATTAAATTATTATATCTTTAATATTAAGTAATAACATAAGTAACATCTATTAAACTATTTTCATTGAAAAAAATCGCTATACTTATTTATTTATAATTCAGAAGTCTATTAATTTTACTAAAATCCATTGAAGTGAATTAACAAATATTTCGAAACTTGAAGCACGCGTATCCAAAAAACCATATCATACGCTAATACAATTGATCTCTCGATTATGATGCTGATATTAAATTTTCAATATCGCCCACCTTGTTAACATAGGAAATCTCACTCAGTGAAGAAATGAAAATTAAAGATTTAAGTCGTTTTTATTAATTATTAAAGTAAGCATTATTTGATACCTCATTGTGGAAGTAAAAAAAAAAAATGCGTTCTGAAAATATTCAAAATTTTGAAAACAATTTTCTCCGTGATATTTACGCAATTATTATTAAGATTTGCACAAATCTACATTAACTAAATATTCGATAGATTAATTTTACCAATTCAATAGAAAATAAATTTCGCGAAGATTTATTTACTTACAATTCCCGTATCGCAAAAATCCCACCCAACACTAACCCAATATATCTCGCGATACTGAGAACTGGGACCATTTAGGCACGAGTGACTAAGTACTTGTCCAAACAAATTACATTTGCATCTTTATTTGAATAAAATAAAATTAATAATTAAAAGAAGTAACGTATGATATGTCATCTCTGTACTCTCTTAATGCCCTCTAAACGAAAAAGGAAAATCGACTTCCCTCCATAAACCCTTTCAGATAAATTGACGCTCTGTACTACTGAATAACTAGGAGGAAAATCTGAATGCGCCTAAGTACTAGTCCAAATAAATTACATTTGCATCTATATTTGAATAAAATAAAATTAATAATTAAAGGAAGTAACGTATGAAATGTCATCTCTGTACTCTCTTAATGACCTCTAAACGAAAAAGGAAAATCGTCTTCTCTCCATAAACCCTTTCAGATAAATTGACGCTCTGTACTACTGAATAACTAGGAGGAAAATCTTAATGCACATAAAATGTATCATATCTGGACTAGAGAAGTTGACAACAAAACTTTAATCACCAAGAGCCAATTAAGAGACATTTTACGTAAAATGTTTCTTCTTATCACATTACACGCTCGAATATTATCGATTGTGTTAATGCAACTGACCAAAAACTGGCAAGTTTTACCAGTCCGAAAACGATTAACCGCACATAACAAAACCGTACACGTACTAAAGTCCCTCATACATGGCAGAAAAATCGTCCTCTTTTAAAATTAAATGATTATATCTTTAATATTAAGTAATAACATAAGTAACATCTATTAAACTATTTTCATTGAAAAAAAATCGCTATACTTATTTATTTATAATTCAGAAGTCTATTAATTTTACTAAAATCCATTGAAGTGAATTAACAAATATTTCGAAACTTGAAGCACGCGTATCCAAAAAACCATATCATACGCTAATACAATTGATCTCTCGATTATGATGCTGATATTAAATTTTCAATATCGCCCACCTTGTTAACATAGGAAATCTCACTCAGTGAAGAAATGAAAATTAAAGATTTAAGTCGTTTTTATTAATTATTAAAGTAAGCATTATTTGATACCTCATTGTGGAAGTAAAAAAAAAAAATGCGTTCTGAAAATATTCAAAATTTTGGAAACAATTTTCTCCGTGATATTTACGCAATTGTTTTTAAGATTTGCACAAATCTACATTAACTAAATATTCGATAGATTAATTTTACCAATTCATTAGAAAATAGATTTCGCGAAGATTTATTTACTTACAATTCCCGTATCGCAAAAATCCCACCCAACACTAACCCAATATATCTCGCGATACGGAGAACTGGGACCATTTAGGCACGAGTGACTAAGTACTTGTCCAAATAAATTACATTTGCATCTATATTTGAATAAAATAAAATAAATAATTAAAGGAAGAAACGTATGAAATATCATCTCTGTACTCTCTTAATGCCCTCTAAACGAAAAAGGAAAATCGTCTTCCCTCCACATAGCCTTTCAGATAAATTGACGGTCTGTACTACTGAATAACTAGGAGGAAAATCTTAATGCACATAAAATGTATTATGTCTGGACTAGAGAAGTTGACAACAAAACTTTAATCACCAAGAGCCAATTAAGAGACATTTTACGTAAAATGTTTCTTCTTATCACATTACATGCTCGAATATTATCGATTGTGTTAATGCAACTGACCAAAAACTGGCAAGTTTTACCAGTCCGAAAACGATTAACCGCACATAAGAAAACCGTACACTTACTAAAGTCCCTCATACATGGCAGAAAAATCGTCCTCTTTTAAAATTAAATTATTATATCTTTAATATTAAGTAATAACATAAGTAACATCTATTAAACTATTTTCATTGAAAAAAATCGCTATACTTATTTATTTATAATTCAGAAGTCTATTAATTTTACTAAAATCCATTGAAGTGAATTAACAAATATTTCGAAACTTGAAGCACGCGTATCCAAAAAACCATATCATACGCTAATACAATTGATCTCTCGATTATGATGCTGATATTAAATTTTCAATATCGCCCACCTTGTTAACATAGGAAATCTCACTCAGTGAAGAAATGAAAATTAAAGATTTAAGTCGTTTTTATTAATTATTAAAGTAAGCATTATTTGATACCTCATTGTGGAAGTAAAAAAAAAAAATGCGTTCTGAAAATATTCAAAATTTTGAAAACAATTTTCTCCGTGATATTTACGCAATTATTATTAAGATTTGCACAAATCTACATTAACTAAATATTCGATAGATTAATTTTACCAATTCAATAGAAAATAAATTTCGCGAAGATTTATTTACTTACAATTCCCGTATCGCAAAAATCCCACCCAACACTAACCCAATATATCTCGCGATACTGAGAACTGGGACCATTTAGGCACGAGTGACTAAGTACTTGTCCAAACAAATTACATTTGCATCTTTATTTGAATAAAATAAAATTAATAATTAAAAGAAGTAACGTATGATATGTCATCTCTGTACTCTCTTAATGCCCTCTAAACGAAAAAGGAAAATCGACTTCCCTCCATAAACCCTTTCAGATAAATTGACGCTCTGTACTACTGAATAACTAGGAGGAAAATCTGAATGCGCCTAAGTACTAGTCCAAATAAATTACATTTGCATCTATATTTGAATAAAATAAAATTAATAATTAAAGGAAGTAACGTATGAAATGTCATCTCTGTACTCTCTTAATGACCTCTAAACGAAAAAGGAAAATCGTCTTCTCTCCATAAACCCTTTCAGATAAATTGACGCTCTGTACTACTGAATAACTAGGAGGAAAATCTTAATGCACATAAAATGTATCATATCTGGACTAGAGAAGTTGACAACAAAACTTTAATCACCAAGAGCCAATTAAGAGACATTTTACGTAAAATGTTTCTTCTTATCACATTACACGCTCGAATATTATCGATTGTGCTAATGCAACTGACCAAAAACTGGCAAGTTTTACCAGTCCGAAAACGATTAACCGCACATAAGAAAACCGTACACTTACTAAAGTCCCTCATACATGGCAGAAAAATCGTCCTCTTTTAAAATTAAATGATTATATCTTTAATATTAAGTAATAACATAAGTAACATCTATTAAACTATTTTCATTGAAAAAAAATCGCTATACTTATTTATTTATAATTAAGAAGTCTATTAATTTTACTAAAATCCATTGAAGTGAATTAACTAATATTTCGAAACTTGAAGCACGCGTATCCAAAAAACCATATCATACGCTAATACAATTGATCTCTCGATTATGATGCTGATATTAAATTTTCAATATCGCCCACCTTGTTAACATAGGAAATCTCACTCAGTGAAGAAATGAAAATTAAAGATTTAAGTCGTTTTTATTAATTATTAAAGTAAGCATTATTTGATACCTCATTGTGGAAGTAAAAAAAAAAAAATGCGTTCTGAAAATATTCAAAATTTTGAAAACAATTTTCTGTGTGATATTTACGCAATTGTTTTTAAGATTTGCACAATTCTACATTAACTAAATATTCGATAGATTAATTTTACCAATTCATTAGAAAATAGATTTCGCGAAGATTTATTTGCTTACAATTCCCGTATCGCAAAAATCCCACCCAACACTAACCCAATATATCTCGTGATACGGAGAACTGGGACCAGTTAGGCACGAGTGACTAAGTACTTGTCCAAATAAATTACATTTGCATCTATATTTGAATAAAATAAAATAAATAATTAAAGGAAGTAACGTATGAAATATCATCTCTGTACTCTCTTAATGCCCTCTAAACGAAAAAGGAAAATCGTCTTCCCTCCACAAACCCTTTCAGATAAATTGACGCTCTGTACTACTGAATAACTAGGAGGAAAATCTTAATGCACATAAATTGTATCTAGTCTGGACTAGAGAAGTTGACCACAAAACTTTAGTCACCAAGAGCCAATTAAGAGACATTTTATATGAAATGTTTCTTCTTATCACATTACACGCTCGAATATTATCTTTTGTGTTAATGCAACTGACCAAAATCTGGCAAGTTTTACCAGTCCGAAAACGATTAACCGCACATAAGAAAACCGTACACTTACTAAAGTCCCTCATACATGGCAGAAAAATCGTCCTCTTTTAAAATTAAATTATTATATCTTTAATATTAAGTAATAACATAAGTAACATCTATTAAACTGTTTTCATTGAAAAAAAATCGCTATACTTATTTATTTATAATTCAGAAGTCTATTAATTTTACTAAAATCCATTGAAGTGAATTAACAAATATTTCGAAACTTGAAGCACGCGTATCCAAAAAACCATATCATACGCTAATACAATTGATCTCTCGATTATGATGCTGATATTAAATTTTCAATATCGCCCACATTGTTAACATAGGAAATCTCACTCAGTGAAGAAATGAAAATTAAAGATTTAAGTCGTTTTTATTAATTATTAAAGTAAGCATTATTTGATACCTCATTGTGGAAGTAAAAAAAAAAAATGCGTTCTGAAAATATTCAAAATTTTGAAAACAATTTTCTCCGTGATATTTACGCAATTGTTTTAAAGATTTGCACAAATCTACATTAACTAAATGTTCGATAGATTAATTTTACCAATTCATTAGAAAATAGATTTCGCGAAGATTTATTTACTTACAATTCCCGTATCGCAAAAATCCCACCCAACACTAACCCAATATATCTCGCGATACGGAGAACTGGGACCATTTAGGCACGAGTGACTAAGTACTTGTCCAAATAAATTACATTTGCATCTATATTTGAATAAAATAAAATAAATAATTAAAGGAAGTAACGTATGAAATATCATCTCTGTACTCTCTTAATGCCCTCTAAACGAAAAAGGAAAATCGTCTTCCCTCCACATACCCTTTCAGATAAATTGACGGTCTGTACTACTGAATAACTAGGAGGGAAATCTTAATGCACATAAAATGTATTATGTCTGGACTAGAGAAGTTGACAACAAAACTTTAATCACCAAGAGCCAATTAAGAGACATTTTACGTAAAATGTTTCTTCTTATCACATTACACGCTCGAATATTATCGATTGTGTTAATGCAACTGACCAAGAACTGGCAAGTTTTACCAGTCCGAAAACGATTAACCGCACATAAGAAAACCGTACACTTACTAAAGTCCCTCATACATGGCAGAAAAATCGTCCTCTTTTAAAATTAAATGATTATATCTTTAATATTAAGTAATAACATAAGTAACATCTATTAAACTATTTTCATTGAAAAAAAATCGCTATACTTATTTATTTATAATTCATAAGTCTATTAATTTTACTAAAATCCATTGAAGTGAATTAACAAATATATCGAAACTTGAAACACGCGTATCCAAAAAACCATATCATACGCTAATACAATTGATCTCTCGATTATGATGCTGATATTAAATTTTCAATGTCGCCCACCTTGTTAACATAGGAAATCTCACTCAGTGAAGAAATGAAAATTAAAGATTTAAGTAGTTTTTATTAATTATTAAAGTAAGCATTATTTGATACCTCATTGTGGAAGTAAAAAAAAAAATGCGTTCTGAAAATATTCAAAATTTTGAAAACAATTTTCTCTGTGATATTTACGCAATTGTTTTTAAGATTTGCACAAATCTACATTAACTAAATATTCGATAGATTAATTTTACCAATTCATTAGAAAATAGATTTCGCGAAGATTTATTTGCTTACAATTCCCGTATCGCAAAAATCCCACCCAACACTAACCCAATATATCTCGCGATACGGAGAACTGGGACCATTTAGGCACGAGTGACTAAGTACTTGTCCAAATAAATTACATTTGCATCTATATTTGAATAAAATAAAATAAATAATTAAAGGAAGTAACGTATGAAATATCATCTCTGTACTCTCTTAATGCCCTCTAAACGAAAAAGGAAAATCGTCTTCCCTCCACAAACCCTTTCAGATAAATTGACGCTCTGTACTACTGAATAACTAGGAGGAAAATCTTAATGCACATAAATTGTATCTAGTCTGGACTAGAGAAGTTGACCACAAAACTTTAGTCACCAAGAGCCAATTAAGAGACATTTTATATGAAATGTTTCTTCTTATCACATTACACGCTCGAATATTATCTTTTGTGTTAATGCAACTGACCAAAATCTGGCAAGTTTTACCAGTCCGAAAACGATTAACCGCACATAAGAAAACCGTACACTTACTAAAGTCCCTCATACATGGCAGAAAAATCGTCCTCTTTTAAAATTAAATGATTATATCTTTAATATTATGTAATAACATAAGTAACATCTATTAAACTATTTTCATTGAAAAAAAATCGCTATACTTATTTATTTATAATTCAGAAGTCTATTAATTTTACTAAAATCCATTGAAGTGAATTAACAAATATTTCGAAACTTGAAACACGCGTATCCAAAAAACCATATCATACGCTAATACAATTGATCTCTCGATTATGATGCTGATATTAAATTTTCAATATCGCCCACCTTATTAACATAGGAAATCTCACTCAGTGAAGAAATGAAAATTAAAGATTTAAGTCGTTTTTATTAATTATTAAAGTAAGCATTATTTGATACCTCATTGTGGAAGTAAAAAAAAAAAAATGCGTTCTGAAAATATTCAAAATTTTGAAAACAATTTTCTCCGTGATATTTACGCAATTGTTATTAAGATTTGCACAAATCTACATTAACTAAATATTCGATAGATTAATTTTACCAATTCAATACAAAATAAATTTCGCGAAGATTTATTTACTTACAATTCCCGTATCGCAAAAATCCCACCCAACACTAACCCAATATATCTCGCGATACTGAGAACTGGGACCATTTAGGCACGAGTGACTAAGTACTTGTCCAAACAAATTACATTTGCATCTATATTTGAATAAAATAAAATTAATAATTAAAAGAAGTAACGTATGATATATCATCTCTGTACTCTCTTAATGCCCTCTAAACGAAAAAGGAAAATCGTCTTCCCTCCATAATCCCTTTCAGATAAATTGACGCTCTGTACTACTGAATAACTAGGAGGAAAATCTTAATGCGCCTAAGTACTTGTCCAAATAAATTACATTTGCATCTATATTTGAATAAAATAAAATTAATAATTAAAGGAAGTAACGTATGAAATGTCATCTCTGTACTCTCTTAATGACCTCTAAACGAAAAAGGAAAATCGTCGTCTCTCCATAAACCCTTTCAGATAAATTGACGCTCTGTACTACTGAATAACTAGGAGGAAAATCTTAATGCACATAAATTGTATCTAGTCTGGACTAGAGAAGTTGACCACAAAACTTTAGTCACCAAGAGCCAATTAAGAGACATTTTATATGAAATGTTTCTTCTTATCACATTACACGCTCGAATATTATCTTTTGTGTTAATGCAACTGACCAAAATCTGGCAAGTTTTACCAGTCCGAAAACGATTAACCGCACATAAGAAAACCGTACACTTACTAAAGTCCCTCATACATGGCAGAAAAATCGTCCTCTTTTAAAATTAAATTATTATATCTTTAATATTAAGTAATAACATAAGTAACATCTATTAAACTGTTTTCATTGAAAAAAAATCGCTATACTTATTTATTTATAATTCAGAAGTCTATTAATTTTACTAAAATCCATTGAAGTGAATTAACAAATATTTCGAAACTTGAAGCACGCGTATCCAAAAAACCATATCATACGCTAATACAATTGATCTCTCGATTATGATGCTGATATTAAATTTTCAATGTCGCCCACCTTGTTAACATAGGAAATCTCACTCAGTGAAGAAATGAAAATTAAAGATTTAAGTAGTTTTTATTAATTATTAAAGTAAGCATTATTTGATACCTCATTGTGGAAGTAAAAAAAAAAATGCGTTCTGAAAATATTCAAAATTTTGAAAACAATTTTCTCTGTGATATTTACGCAATTGTTTTTAAGATTTGCACAAATCTACATTAACTAAATATTCGATAGATTAATTTTACCAATTCATTAGAAAATAGATTTCGCGAAGATTTATTTGCTTACAATTCCCGTATCGCAAAAATCCCACCCAACACTAACCCAATATATCTCGCGATACGGAGAACTGGGACCATTTAGGCACGAGTGACTAAGTACTTGTCCAAATAAATTACATTTGCATCTATATTTGAATAAAATAAAATAAATAATTAAAGGAAGTAACGTATGAAATATCATCTCTGTACTCTCTTAATGCCCTCTAAACGAAAAAGGAAAATCGTCTTCCCTCCACAAACCCTTTCAGATAAATTGACGCTCTGTACTACTGAATAACTAGGAGGAAAATCTTAATGCACATAAATTGTATCTAGTCTGGACTAGAGAAGTTGACCACAAAACTTTAGTCACCAAGAGCCAATTAAGAGACATTTTATATGAAATGTTTCTTCTTATCACATTACACGCTCGAATATTATCTTTTGTGTTAATGCAACTGACCAAAATCTGGCAAGTTTTACCAGTCCGAAAACGATTAACCGCACATAAGAAAACCGTACACTTACTAAAGTCCCTCATACATGGCAGAAAAATCGTCCTCTTTTAAAATTAAATGATTATATCTTTAATATTAAGTAATAACATAAGTAACATCTATTAAACTATTTTCATTGAAAAAAAATCGCTATACTTATTTATTTATAATTCAGAAGTCTATTAATTTTACTAAAATCCATTGAAGTGAATTAACAAATATTTCGAAACTTGAAACACGCGTATCCAAAAAACCATATCATACGCTAATACAATTGATCTCTCGATTATGATGCTGATATTAAATTTTCAATATCGCCCACCTTATTAACATAGGAAATCTCACTCAGTGAAGAAATGAAAATTAAAGATTTAAGTCGTTTTTATTAATTATTAAAGTAAGCATTATTTGATACCTCATTGTGGAAGTAAAAAAAAAAAAATGCGTTCTGAAAATATTCAAAATTTTGAAAACAATTTTCTCCGTGATATTTACGCAATTGTTATTAAGATTTGCACAAATCTACATTAACTAAATATTCGATAGATTAATTTTACCAATTCAATACAAAATAAATTTCGCGAAGATTTATTTACTTACAATTCCCGTATCGCAAAAATCCCACCCAACACTAACCCAATATATCTCGCGATACTGAGAACTGGGACCATTTAGGCACGAGTGACTAAGTACTTGTCCAAACAAATTACATTTGCATCTATATTTGAATAAAATAAAATTAATAATTAAAAGAAGTAACGTATGATATATCATCTCTGTACTCTCTTAATGCCCTCTAAACGAAAAAGGAAAATCGTCTTCCCTCCATAATCCCTTTCAGATAAATTGACGCTCTGTACTACTGAATAACTAGGAGGAAAATCTTAATGCGCCTAAGTACTTGTCCAAATAAATTACATTTGCATCTATATTTGAATAAAATAAAATTAATAATTAAAGGAAGTAACGTATGAAATGTCATCTCTGTACTCTCTTAATGACCTCTAAACGAAAAAGGAAAATCGTCGTCTCTCCATAAACCCTTTCAGATAAATTGACGCTCTGTACTACTGAATAACTAGGAGGAAAATCTTAATGCACATAAATTGTATCTAGTCTGGACTAGAGAAGTTGACCACAAAACTTTAGTCACCAAGAGCCAATTAAGAGACATTTTATATGAAATGTTTCTTCTTATCACATTACACGCTCGAATATTATCTTTTGTGTTAATGCAACTGACCAAAATCTGGCAAGTTTTACCAGTCCGAAAACGATTAACCGCACATAAGAAAACCGTACACTTACTAAAGTCCCTCATACATGGCAGAAAAATCGTCCTCTTTTAAAATTAAATTATTATATCTTTAATATTAAGTAATAACATAAGTAACATCTATTAAACTGTTTTCATTGAAAAAAAATCGCTATACTTATTTATTTATAATTCAGAAGTCTATTAATTTTACTAAAATCCATTGAAGTGAATTAACAAATATTTCGAAACTTGAAGCACGCGTATCCAAAAAACCATATCATACGCTAATACAATTGATCTCTCGATTATGATGCTGATATTAAATTTTCAATGTCGCCCACCTTGTTAACATAGGAAATCTCACTCAGTGAAGAAATGAAAATTAAAGATTTAAGTAGTTTTTATTAATTATTAAAGTAAGCATTATTTGATACCTCATTGTGGAAGTAAAAAAAAAAATGCGTTCTGAAAATATTCAAAATTTTGAAAACAATTTTCTCTGTGATATTTACGCAATTGTTTTTAAGATTTGCACAAATCTACATTAACTAAATATTCGATAGATTAATTTTACCAATTCATTAGAAAATAGATTTCGCGAAGATTTATTTGCTTACAATTCCCGTATCGCAAAAATCCCACCCAACACTAACCCAATATATCTCGCGATACGGAGAACTGGGACCATTTAGGCACGAGTGACTAAGTACTTGTCCAAATAAATTACATTTGCATCTATATTTGAATAAAATAAAATAAATAATTAAAGGAAGTAACGTATGAAATATCATCTCTGTACTCTCTTAATGCCCTCTAAACGAAAAAGGAAAATCGTCTTCCCTCCACAAACCCTTTCAGATAAATTGACGCTCTGTACTACTGAATAACTAGGAGGAAAATCTTAATGCACATAAATTGTATCTAGTCTGGACTAGAGAAGTTGACCACAAAACTTTAGTCACCAAGAGCCAATTAAGAGACATTTTATATGAAATGTTTCTTCTTATCACATTACACGCTCGAATATTATCTTTTGTGTTAATGCAACTGACCAAAATCTGGCAAGTTTTACCAGTCCGAAAACGATTAACCGCACATAAGAAAACCGTACACTTACTAAAGTCCCTCATACATGGCAGAAAAATCGTCCTCTTTTAAAATTAAATGATTATATCTTTAATATTAAGTAATAACATAAGTAACATCTATTAAACTATTTTCATTGAAAAAAAATCGCTATACTTATTTATTTATAATTCAGAAGTCTATTAATTTTACTAAAATCCATTGAAGTGAATTAACAAATATTTCGAAACTTGAAACACGCGTATCCAAAAAACCATATCATACGCTAATACAATTGATCTCTCGATTATGATGCTGATATTAAATTTTCAATATCGCCCACCTTATTAACATAGGAAATCTCACTCAGTGAAGAAATGAAAATTAAAGATTTAAGTCGTTTTTATTAATTATTAAAGTAAGCATTATTTGATACCTCATTGTGGAAGTAAAAAAAAAAAAATGCGTTCTGAAAATATTCAAAATTTTGAAAACAATTTTCTCCGTGATATTTACGCAATTGTTATTAAGATTTGCACAAATCTACATTAACTAAATATTCGATAGATTAATTTTACCAATTCAATACAAAATAAATTTCGCGAAGATTTATTTACTTACAATTCCCGTATCGCAAAAATCCCACCCAACACTAACCCAATATATCTCGCGATACTGAGAACTGGGACCATTTAGGCACGAGTGACTAAGTACTTGTCCAAACAAATTACATTTGCATCTATATTTGAATAAAATAAAATTAATAATTAAAAGAAGTAACGTATGATATATCATCTCTGTACTCTCTTAATGCCCTCTAAACGAAAAAGGAAAATCGTCTTCCCTCCATAATCCCTTTCAGATAAATTGACGCTCTGTACTACTGAATAACTAGGAGGAAAATCTTAATGCGCCTAAGTACTTGTCCAAATATATTACATTTGCATCTATATTTGAATAAAATAAAATTAATAATTAAAGGAAGTAACGTATGAAATGTCATCTCTGTACTCTCTTAATGCCCTCTAAACGAAAAAGGAAAATCGTCTTCCCTCCACATACCCTTTCAGATAAATTGACGGTCTGTACTACTGAATAACTAGGAGGGAAATCTTAATGCACATAAAATGTATTATGTCTGGACTAGAGAAGTTGACAACAAAACTTTAATCACCAAGAGCCAATTAAGAGACATTTTACGTAAAATGTTTCTTCTTATCACATTACACGCTCGAATATTATCGATTGTGTTAATGCAACTGACCAAAAACTGGCAAGTTTTACCAGTCCGAAAACGATTAACCGCACATAAGAAAACCGTACACTTACTAAAGTCCCTCATACATGGCAGAAAAATCGTCCTCTTTTAAAATTAAATGATTATATCTTTAATATTAAGTAATAACATAAGTAACATCTATTAAACTATTTTCATTGAAAAAAAATCGCTATACTTATTTATTTATAATTCATAAGTCTATTAATTTTACTAAAATCCATTGAAGTGAATTAACAAATATTTCGAAACTTGAAACACGCGTATCCAAAAAACCATATCATACGCTAATACAATTGATCTCTCGATCATGATGCTGATATTAAATTTTCAATGTCGCCCACCTTGTTAACATAGGAAATCTCACTCAGTGAAGAAATGAAAATTAAAGATTTAAGTCGTTTTTATTAATTATTAAAGTAAGCATTATTTGATACCTCATTGTGGAAGTAAAAAAAAAAATGCGTTCTGAAAATATTCAAAATTTTGAAAACAATTTTCTCTGTGATATTTACGCAATTGTTTTTAAGATTTGCACAATTCTACATTAACTAAATATTCGATAGATTAATTTTACCAATTCATTAGAAAATAGATTTCGCGAAGATTTATTTGCTTACAATTCCCGTATCGCAAAAATCCCACCCAACACTAACCCAATATATCTCGCGATACGGAGAACTGGGACCATTTAGGCACGAGTGACTAAGTACTTGTCCAAATAAATTACATTTGCATCTATATTTGAATAAAATAAAATAAATAATTAAAGGAAGTAACGTATGAAATATCATCTCTGTACTCTCTTAATGCCCTCTAAACGAAAAAGGAAAATCGTCTTCCCTCCACAAACCCTTTCAGATAAATTGACGCTCTGTACTACTGAATAACTAGGAGGAAAATCTTAATGCACATAAATTGTATCTAGTCTGGACTAGAGAAGTTGACCACAAAACTTTAGTCACCAAGAGCCAATTAAGAGACATTTTATATGAAATGTTTCTTCTTATCATATTACACGCTCGAATATTATCTTTTGTGTTAATGCAACTGACCAAAATCTGGCAAGTTTTACCAGTCCGAAAACGATTAACCGCACATAAGAAAACCGTACACTTACTAAAGTCCCTCATACATGGCAGAAAAATCGTCCTCTTTTAAAATTAAATGATTAATATTAAGTAATAACATAAGTAACATCTATTAAACTATTTTCATTGAAAAAAAATCGCTATACTTATTTATTTATAATTCAGAAGTCTATTAATTTTACTAAAATCCATTGAAGTGAATTAACAAATATTTCGAAACTTGAAACACGCGTATCCAAAAAACCATATCATACGCTAATACAATTGATCTCTCGATTATGATGCTGATATTAAATTTTCAATATCGCCCACCTTGTTAACATAGGAAATCTCACTCAGTGAAGAAATGAAAATTAAAGATTTAAGTCGTTTTTATTAATTATTAAAGTAAGCATTATTTGATACCTCATTGTGGAAGTAAAAAAAAAAAAATGCGTTCTGAAAATATTCAAAATTTTGAAAACAATTTTCTCCGTGATATTTACGCAATTGTTATTAAGATTTGCACAAATCTACATTAACTAAACATTCGATAGATTAATTTTACCAATTCAATACAAAATAAATTTCGCGAAGATTTATTTACTTACAATTCCCGTATCGCAAAAATCCCACCCAACACTAACCCAATATATCTCGCGATACTGAGAACTGGGACCATTTAGGCACGAGTGACTAAGTACTTGTCCAAACAAATTACATTTGCATCTATATTTGAATAAAATAAAATTAATAATTAAAAGAAGTAACGTATGATATATCATCTCTGTACTCTCTTAATGCCCTCTAAACGAAAAAGGAAAATCGTCTTCCCTCCATAATCCCTTTCAGATAAATTGACGCTCTGTACTACTGAATAACTAGGAGGAAAATCTTAATGCGCCTAAGTACTTGTCCAAATAAATTACATTTGCATCTATATTTGAATAAAATAAAATTAATAATTAAAGGAAGTAACGTATGAAATGTCATCTCTGTACTCTCTTAATGACCTCTAAACGAAAAAGGAAAATCGTCGTCTCTCCATAAACCCTTTCAGATAAATTGACGCTCTGTACTACTGAATAACTAGGAGGAAAATCTTAATGCACATAAAATGTATCATGTCTGGACTAGAGAAGTTGACAACAAAACTTTAATCACCAAGAGCCAATTAAGAGACATTTTACGTAAAATGTTTCTTTTATCACATTACACGCTCGAATATTATCGATTGTGTTAATGCAACTGACCAAAAACTGGCAAGTTTTACCAGTCCGAAAACGATTAACCGCACATAAGAAAACCGTACACTTACTAAAGTCCCTCATACATGGCAGAAAAATCGTCCTCTTTTAAAATTAAATGATTATATCTTTAATATTAAGTAATAACATAAGTAACATCTATTAAACTATTTTCATGGAAAAAAAATCGCTATACTTATTTATTTATAATTCAGAAGTCTATTAATTTTACTAAAATCCATTGAAGTGAATTAACAAATATTTCGAAACTTGAAACACGCGTATCCAAAAAACCATATCATACGCTAATACAATTGATCTCTCGATTATGATGCTGATATTAAATTTTCAATATCGCCCACCTTGTTAACATAGGAAATCTCACTCAGTGAAAAAATGAAAATTAAAGATTTAAGTCGTTTTTATTAATTATTAAAGTAAGCATTATTTGATACCTCATTGTGGAAGTAAAAAAAAAAATGCGTTCTGAAAACATTCATAATTTTGAAAACAATTTTCTCCGTGATATTTACGCAATTGTTTTTAAGATTTGCACAAATCTACATTAACTAAATATTCGATAGATTAATTTTACCAATTCATTAGAAAATAGATTTCGCGAAGATTTATTTACTTACAATTCCCGTATCGCAAAAATCCCACCCAACACTAACCCAATATATCTCGCGATACGGAGAACTGGGACCATTTAGGCACGAGTGACTAAGTACTTGTCCAAATAAATTACATTTGCATCTATATTTGAATAAAATAAAATAAATAATTAAAGGAAGTAACGTATGAAATATCATCTCTGTACTCTCTTAATGCCCTCTAAACGAAAAAGGAAAATCGTCTTCCCTCCACATACCCTTTCAGATAACTTGACGGTCTGTACTACTGAATAACTAGGAGGAAAATCTTAATGCCCATAAAATGTATTATGTCTGGACTAGAGAAGTTGACAACAAAATTTTAATCACCAAGAGCCAATTAAGAGACATTTTACGTAAAATGTTTCTACTTATCACATTACACGCTCGAATATTATCGATTTTGTTAATGCAACTGACCAAAAACTGGCAAGTTTTACCAGTCCGAAAAAGATTAACAGCACATAAGAAAACCGTACACTTACTAAAGCCCCTCATACATGGCAGAAAAACCGTCCTCTTTTAAAATTAAATGATTATATCTTTAACATTAAGTAATAACATAAGTAACATTTATTAAACTATTTTCATTGAAAAAAAATCGTTTTACTTATTTATTTATAATTATGAAGTCTATTAATTTTGCTAAAATCCATTGAAGTGAATTAACAAATATTTCGAAATTTGAAACACGCGTATCCAAAAAACCATATCATACGCTAATACAATTAATCTCTCGATTATGATGCTGATATTAAATTTTCAATATCGCCCACCTTGTTAGCATAGGAAATCTCACTCAGTGAACAAATGAAAATTAAAGATTTAAGTCGTTTTTATTAATTATTAAAGTAAGCATTATTTGATTCCTCATTGTGGATGTAAAAAAAAAAAAAAAAAAAAAAAAAAATACGTTCTGAAAATATTCAAAATTTTGAAAACAATTTTCTCCGTGATATTTACGCAATTGTTTTTAAGATTTTCACAAATCTACATTAACTAAATATTCGATAGATTAATTTTACCAATTCATAAGAAAATAGATTTCGCGAAGATTTATTTACTTACAATTCCCGTATTGCAAAAATCCCACCCAACACTAACCCAATGTATCTCGCGATACGGAGAACTGGGACCATTTAGGCACGAGTGACTAAGTACTTGTCCAAATAAATTACATTTGCATCTATATTTGAATAAAATAAAATTAATAATTAAAAGAAGTAACGTATGATATGTCATTTCTGTGTACTCTCCAAAGCCCTCTAAACGAAAAAGAAAAATCGTCTTCCCTCCACAAACCCTTTCATATAAATTGACGCACTGTACTACTGATTAACTAGGAGGGAAATCTTAATGCGCCTAAGTTCTTGTCCAAATAAATTACATTAACATCTATATTTGAATAAAATAAAATAAATAATTAAAGGAAGTAACGTATGAAATGTCATCTCTGTACTCTCTTAATGCCCTCTAAACGAAAAAGGAAAATCGTCGTCTCTCCATAAACCCTTTCAGATAAATTGACGCTCTGTACTACTGAATAACTAGGAGGAAAATCTTAATGCACATAAAATGTATCATGTCTGGACTAGAGAAGTTGACAACAAAACTTTAGTCACCAAGAGCCAATTAAGAGACATTTTTGTGAAATGTTTCTTCTTATCACATTACACGCTCGAATATTATCGAGTGTGTTAATGCACCTGACCAAAAACTGGCAAGTTTTACCAGTCCGAAAACGATTAACCGCACATAAGAAAACCGCACACTTACTAATGTCCCTCATACATGGCATAAAAATCGTCCTCTTTTAAAATTAAATGATTATATCTTTAACATTAAGTAATAACATAAGTAACATTTATTAAACTATTTTCATTGAAAAAAATATCGCTTTACTTATTTATTTATAATTATGAAGTCTATTAATTTTACTAAAATCCATTGAAGTGAATTAACAAATATTTTAAAATTTGAAACACGCGTGTCCAAAAAACCATATCGTACGCTAATACAATTAATCTCTCGATTATGATGCTGATATTAAATTTTCAATATCGCCCACCTTGTTAACATAGGAAATCTCACTCAGTCAACAAATGAAAATTAAAGATTTAAGTCGTTTTTATTAATTATTAAAGTAAGCATTATTTGATACCTCATTGTGGAAGTTAAAAAAAAAATGCGTTCTGAAAATATTCAAAATTTTGAAAACAATTTTCTCCGTGATATTTACGCAATTGTTTTTAAGATTTGCACAAATCTACATTAACTAAATATTCGATAGATTAATTTGACCTAGATAGATTTCGCGAAGATTTATTTACTTACAATTCCCGTATCGCAAATATCCCACCCAACACTAACCCAATATATCTCGCGATACGGAGAACTGGGACCATTTAGGCACGAGTGACTAAGTACTTGTCCAAATAAATTACATTTGCATCTATATTTGAAAAAAATAAAATTAATAATTAAAGGAAGTAACGTATGAAATGTCATCTCTGTACACACTTAATGCCCTCTAAACGAAAAAGGAAAATCGTCTTCCCTCCATAAACCCTTTCAGAAAAATTGACGCTCTGTACTACTCAATAACTAGGAGGAAAATCTTAATGCACATAAATTGTATCATGTCTGGACTAGAGAAGTTGACCACAAAACTTGAAACACGCGTATCCAAAAAAACATATCATACGCTAATACAATTAATCTCTCGATTATGATGCTGATATTAAATTTTCAATATCGCCCACCTTGTTAGCATAGGAAATCTCACTCAGTGAACAAATGAAAATTAAAGATTTAAGTCGTTTTTATTAATTATTAAAGTAAGCATTATTTGATACCTCATTGTGGATGTAAAAAAAAAAAAAAAAAAAAAAAATACGTTCTGAAAATATTCAAAATTTTGAAAACAATTTTCTCCGTGATATTTACGCAATTGTTTTTAAGATTTTCACAAATCTACATTAACTAAATATTCGATAGATTAATTTTACCAATTCATAAGAAAATAGATTTCGCGAAGATTTATTTACTTACAATTCCCGTATTGCAAAAATCCCACCCAACACTAACCCAATATATCTCGCGATACGGAGAACTGGGACCATTTAGGCACGAGTGACTAAGTACTTGTCCAAATAAATTACATTTGCATCTATATTTGAATAAAATAAAATTAATAATTAAAAGAAGTAACGTATGATATGTCATTTCTGTGTACTCTCCAAAGCCCTCTAAACGAAAAAGAAAAATCGTCTTCCCTCCACAAACCCTTTCATATAAATTGACGCACTGTACTACTGATTAACTAGGAGGGAAATCTTAATGCGCCTAAGTTCTTGTCCAAATAAATTACATTAACATCTATATTTGAATAAAATAAAATAAATAATTAAAGGAAGTAACGTATGAAATGTCATCTCTGTACTCTCTTAATGCCCTCTAAACGAAAAAGGAAAATCGTTTTCCCTCCATAAACCCTTTTAGATAAATTGACGCTCTGTACTACTGAATAACTAGGAGGAAAATCTTAATGCACATAAATTGTATCATGTCTGGACTAGAGAAGTTGACAACAAAACTTTAGTCACCAAGAGCCAATTAAGAGACATTTTTGTGAAATGTTTCTTCTTATCACATTACACGCTCGAATATTATCGATTGTGTTAATGCACCTGACCAAAAACTGGCAAGTTTTACCAGTCCGAAAACGATTAACCGCACATAAGAAAACCGCACACTTACTAAAGTCCCTCATACATGGCAGAAAAATCGTCCTCTTTTAAAATTAAATGATTATATCTTTAATATTAAGTAATAACATAAGTAACATCTATTAAACTATTTTCATTGAAAAAAAATCGCTATACTTATTTATTTATAATTCAGAAGTCTATTAATTTTACTAAAATCCATTGAAGTGAATTAACAAATATTTCGAAACTTGAAACACGCGTATCCAAAAAACCATATCATACGCTAATACAATTGATCTCTCGATTATGATGCTGATATTAAATTTCCAATATCGCCCACCTTGTTAACATAGGAAATCTCACTCAGTGAAGAAATGAAAATTAAAGATTTAAGTCGTTTTTATTAATTATTAAAGTAAGCATTATTTGATACCTCATTGTGGAAGTAAAAAAAAAATTGCGTTCTGAAAATATTCAAAATTTTGAAAACAATTTTCTCCGTGATATTTACGCAATTGTTATTAAGATTTGCCCAAATCTACATTAACTAAATATTCGATAGATTAATTTTACCAATTCAATAGAAAATAAATTTCGCGAAGATTTATTTACTTACAATTCCCGTATCGCAAAAATCCCACCCAACACTAACCCAATATATCTCGCGATACTGAGAACTGGGACCATTTAGGCACGAGTGACTAAGTACTTGTCCAAACAAATTACATTTGCATCTATATTTGAATAAAATAAAATTAATAATTAAAAGAAGTAACGTATGATATGTCATCTCTGTACTCTCTTAATACCCTCTAAACGAAAAAGGAAAATCGTCTTCCCTCCATAAACCATTTCAGATAAATTGACGCTCTGTACTACTGAATAACTAGGAGGAAAATCTTAATGCGCCTAAGTAATTGTCCAAATAAATTACATTTGCATCTATATTTGAATAAAAAAAAATTAATAATTAAAGGAAGTAACGTATGAAATATCATCTCTGTACTCTCTTAATGCCCTCTAAACGAAAAAGGAAAATCGTCTTCTCTCCATAAACCCTTTCAGATAAATTGACGCTCTGTACTACTGAATAACTAGGAGGAAAATCTTAATGCACATAAAATGTATTATGTCTGGACTAGAGAAGTTGACAACAAAACTTTAATCACCAAGAGTCAATTAAGAGACATTTTACGTAAAATGTTTCTTCTTATCACATTACACGCTCGAATATTATCGATTGTGTTAATGCAACTGACCAAAAACTGGCAAGTTTTACCAGTCCGAAAACGATTAACCGCACATAAGAAAACCGTACACTTACTAAAGTCCCTCATACATGGCAGAAAAATCGTCCTCTTTTAAAATTAAATGATTATATCTTTAATATTAAGTAATAACATAAGTAACATCTATTAAACTATTTTCATTGAAAAAAAATCGCTATACTTATTTATTTATAATTCAGAAGTCTATTAATTTTACTAAAATCCATTGAAGTGAATTAACAAATATTTTGAAACTTGAAACACGCGTATCCAAAAAACCATATCATACGCTAATACAATTGATCTCTCGATTATGATGCTGATATTAAACTTTCAATATCGCCCACCTTGTTAACATAGGAAATCTCACTCAGTGAAGAAATGAAAATTAAAGATTTAAGTCGTTTTTATTAATTATTAAAGTAAGCATTATTTGATACCTCATTGTGGAAGTAAAAAAAAAAAATGCGTTCTGAAAATATTCAAAATTTTGAAAACAATTTTCTCCGTGATATTTACGCAATTGTTCTTAAGATTTGCACAAATCTACATTAACTAAATATTCGATAGATTAATTTTACCAATTCATTAGGAAATAGATTTCGCGAAGATTTATTTACTTACAATTCCCGTATCGCAAAAATCCCACCCAATACTAACCCAATATATCTCGCGATACGGAGAGCTGGGACCATTTAGGCACGAGTGACTAAGTACTTGTCCAAATAAATTACATTTGCATCTATATTTGAATAAAATAAAATAAATTATTAAAGGAAGTAACGTATGAAATATCATCTCTGTACTCTCTTAATGCCCTCTAAACGAAAAAGGAAAATCGTCTTCCCTCCACATACCCTTTCAGATAAATTGACGGTCTGTACTACTGAATAACTAGGAGGAAAATCTTAATGCACATAAAATGTATTATGTCTGGACTAGAGAAGTTGACAACAAAACTTTAATCACCAAGAGCCAATTAAGAGACATTTTACGTAAAATGTTTCTTCTTATCACATTACACGCTCGAATATTATCGATTGTGTTAATGCAACTGACCAAAAACTGGCAAGTTTTACCAGTCCGAAAACGATTAACCGCACATAAGAAAACCGTACACTTACTAAAGTCCCTCATACATGGCAGAAAAATCGTCCGCTTTAAAAATTAAATGATTATATCTTTAATATTAAGTAATAACATAAGTAACATCTATTAAACTATTTTCATTGAAAAAAAATCACTATACTTATTTATTTATAATTCAGAAGTCTATTAATTTTACTAAAATCCATTGAAGTGAATTAACAAATATTTCGAAACTTGAAACAGGCGTATCCAAAAAACCATATCATACGCTAATACAATTGATCTCTCGATTATGATGCTGATATTAAATTTTCAATATCGCCCACCTTGTTAACATAGGAAATCTCACTCAGTGAAGAAATGAAAATTAAAGATTTAAGTCGTTTTTATTAATTATTAAAGTAAGCATTATTTGATACCTCATTGTGGAAGTAAAAAAAAAAATGCGTTCTGAAAATATTCAAAATTTTGAAAACAATTTTCTCCGTGATATTTACGCAATTGTTTTTAAGATTTGCACAAATCTACATTAACTAAATATTCGATAGATTAATTTTACCAATTCATTAGAAAATAGATTTCGCGAAGATTTATTTACTTACAATTCCCGTATCGCAAAAATCCCACCCAACACTAACCCAATATATCTCGCGATACGGAGAACTGGGACCATTTAGGCACGAGTGACTAAGTACTTGTCCAAATAAATTACATTTGCATCTATATTTGAATAAAATAAAATAAATAATTAAAGGAAGTAACGTATGAAATATCATCTCTGTACTCTCTTAATGCCCTCTAAACGAAAAAGGAAAATCGTCTTCCCTCCACATACCCTTTCAGATAAATTGACGGTCTGTACTACTGAATAACTAGGAGGAAAATCTTAATGCACATAAAATGTATTATGTCTGGACTAGAGAAGTTGACAACAAAACTTTAATCACCAAGAGCCACACATTACACGCTCGAATATTATCGATTGTGTTAATGCAACTGACCAAAAACTGGCAAGTTTTACCAGTCCGAAAACGATTAACCGCACATAAGAAAACCGTACACTTACTAAAGTCCCTCATACATGGCAGAAAAATCGTCCTCTTTTAAAATTAAATGATTATATCTTTAATATTAAGTAATAACATAAGTAACATCTATTAAACTATTTTCACTGAAAAAAAATCGCTATACTTATTTATTTATAATTCAGAAGTCTATTAATTTTACTAAAATCCATTGAAGTGAATTAACAAATATTTCGAAACTTGAAACACGCGTATCCAAAAAACCATATCATACGCTAATACAATTGATCTCTCGATTATGATGCTGATATTAAATTTTCAATATCGCCCACCTTGTTAACATAGGAAATCTCACTCAGTGAAGAAATGAAAATTAAAGATTTAAGTCGTTTTTATTAATTATTAAAGTAAGCATTATTTGATACCTCATTGTGGAAGTAAAAAAAAAAATGCGTTCTGAAAATATTCAAAATTTTGAAAACAATTTTCTCCGTGATATTTACGCAATTATTATTAAGATTGGCACAAATCTACATTAACTAAATATTCGATAGATTAATTTTACCAATTCAATAGAAAATAAATTTCGCGAAGATTTATTTACTTACAATTCCCGTATCGCAAAAATCCCACCCAACACTAACCCAATATATCTCGCGATACTGAGAACTGGGACCATTTAGGCACGAGTGACTAAGTACTTGTCCAAACAAATTACATTTGCATCTTTATTTGAATAAAATAAAATTAATAATTAAAAGAAGTAACGTATGATATGTCATCTCTGTACTCTCTTAATGCCCTCTAAACGAAAAAGGAAAATCGACTTCCCTCCATAAACCCTTTCAGATAAATTGACGCTCTGTACTACTGAATAACTAGGAGGAAAATCTTAATGCGCCTAAGTACTAGTCCAAATAAATTACATTTGCATCTATATTTGAATAAAATAAAATTAATAATTAAAGGAAGTAACGTATGAAATGCCATCTCTGTACTCTCTTAATGACCTGTAAACGAAAAAGGAAAATCGTCTTCTCTCCATAAACCCTTTAAGATAAATTGACGGTCTGTACTACTGAATAACTAGGAGGAAAATCTTAATGCACATAAAATGTATTATGTCTGGACTAGAGAAGTTGACAACAAAACTTTAATCACCAAGAGCCAATTAAGAGACATTTTACGTAAAATGTTTCTTCTTATCACATTACACGCTCGAATATTATCGATTGTGTTAATGCAACTGACCAAAAACTGGCAAGTTTTACCAGTCCGAAAACGATTAACCGCACATAAGAAAACCGTACACTTACTAAAGTCCCTCATACATGGCAGAAAAATCGTCCTCTTTTAAAATTAAATGATTATATCTTTATTATTAAGTAATAACATAAGTAACATCTATTAAACTATTTTCATTGAAAAAAAAATCGCTTTACTTATTTATTTATAATTCAGAAGTCTATTAATTTTACTAAAATCCATTGAAGTGAATTAACAAATATTTCGAAACTTGAAACACGCATATCCAAAAAACCATATCATACGCTAATACAATTGATCTCTCGATTATGATGCTGATATTAAATTTTCAATATCGCCCACCTTGTTAACATAGGAAATCTCACTCAGTGAAGAAATGACAATTAAAGATTTAAGTCGTTTTTATTAATTATTAAAGTAAGCATTATTTGATACCTCATTGTGGAAGTAAAAAAAAAAAATGCGTTCTGAAAATATTCAAAATTTTGAAAACAATTTTCTCCGTGATATTTACGCAATTGTTATTAAGATTTGCACAAATCTACATTAACTAAATATTCAATAGATTAATTTTACCAATTCAATAGAAAATAAATTTCGCGAAGATTTATTTACTTACAATTCCCGTATCGCAAAAATCCCACCCAACACTAACCCAATATATCTCGCGATACTGAGAACTGGGACCATTTAGGCACGAGTGACTAAGTACTTGTCCAAACAAATTACATTTGCATCTTTATTTGAATAAAATAAAATTAATAATTAAAAGAAGTAACGTATGATATGTCATCTCTGTACTCTCTTAATGCCCTCTAAACGAAAAAGGAAAATCGACTTCCCTCCATAAACCCTTTCAGATAAATTGACGCTCTGTACTACTGAATAACTAGGAGGAAAATCTTAATGCGCCTAAGTACTAGTCCAAATAAATTACATTTGCATCTATATTTGAATAAAATAAAATTAATAATTAAAGGAAGTAACGTATGAAATATCATCTCTGTACTCTCTTAATGCCCTCTAAACGAAAAAGGAAAATCGTCTTCCCTCCACATACCCTTTCAGATAAATTGACGTTCTGTACTACTGAATAACTAGGAGGAAAATCTTAATGCACATAAAATGTATTATGTCGTGACTAGAGAAGTTGACAACAAAACTTTAATCACCAAGAGCCAATTAAGAGACATTTTACGTAAAATGTTTCTTCTTATCACATTACACGCTCGAATATTATCGATTGTGTTAATGCAACTGACCAAAAACTGGCAAGTTTTACCAGTCCGAAAACGATTAACCGCACATAAGAAAACCGTACACTTACTAAAGTCCCTCATACATGGCAGAAAAATCGTCCTCTTTTAAAATTAAATGATTATATCTTTAATATTAAGTAATAACATAAGTAACATCTATTAAACTATTTTCATTGAAAAAAAATCGCTATACTTATTTATTTATAATTCAGAAGTCTATTAATTTTACTAAAATCCATTGAAGTGAATTAACAAATATTTCGAAACTTGAAACACGCGTATCCAAAAAACCATATCATAAGCTAATACAATTGATCTCTCGATTATGATGCTCATATTAAATTTTCAATATCGCCCACCTTGTTAACATAGGAAATCTCACTCAGTGAACAAATGAAAATTAAAGATTTAAGTCGTTTTTATTAATTATTAAAGTAAGCATTATTTGATACCTCATTGTGGAAGTAAAAAAAAAAATGTGTTCTGAAAATATTCAAAATTTTGAAAACAATTTTCTCCGTGATATTTACGCAATTGTTATTAAGATTTGCACAAATCTACATTAACTAAATATTCGATAGATTAATTTTACCAATTCATTAGAAAATGGATTTCGCGAAGATTTATTTACTTACAATTCCCGTATCGCAAAAATCCCACCCAACACTAACCCAATATATCTCGCGATACGGAGAACTGGGACCATTTAGGCACGAGTGACTAAGTACTTGTCCAAATAAATTACATTTGCATCTATATTTGAATAAAATAAAATAAATAATTAAAGGAAGTAACGTATGAAATATCATCTCTGTACTCTCTTAATGCCCTCTAAACGAAAAAGGAAAATCGTCTTCCCTCCACATACCCTTTCAGATAAATTGACGGTCTGTACTACTGAATAACTAGGAGGAAAATCTTAATGCACATAAAATGTATTATGTCTGGACTAGAGAAGTTGACAACAAAACTTTAACCACCAAGAGCCACACATTACACGCTCGAATATTATCCATTGTGTTAATGCAACTGACCAAAAACTGGCAAGTTTTACCAGTCCGAAAACGATTAACCGCACATAAGAAAACCGTACACTTACTAAAGTCCCTCATACATGGCAGAAAAATCGTCCTCTTTTAAAATTAAATGATTATATCTTTAATATTAAGTAATAACATAAGTAACATCTATTAAACTATTTTCACTGAAAAAAAAATCGCTATACTTATTTATTTATAATTCAGAAGTCTATTAATTTTACTAAAATCCATTGAAGTGAATTAACAAATATTTCGAAACTTGAAACACGCGTATCCAAAAAACCATATCATACGCTAATACAATTGATCTCTCGATTATGATGCTGATATTAAATTTTCAATATCGCCCACCTTGTTAACATAGGAAATCTCACTCAGTGAAGAAATGAAAATTAAAGATTTAAGTCGTTTTTATTAATTATTAAAGTAAGCATTATTTGATACCTCATTGTGGAAGTAAAAAAAAAAAATGCGTTCTGAAAATATTCAAAATTTTGAAAACAATTTTCTCCGTGATATTTACGCAATTATTATTAAGATTTGCACAAATCTACATTAACTAAATATTCGATAGATTAATTTTACCAATTCAATAGAAAATAAATTTCGCGAAGATTTATTTACTTACAATTCCCGTATCGCAAAAATCCCACCCAACACTAACCCAATATATCTCGCGATACTGAGAACTGGGACCATTTAGGCACGAGTGACTAAGTACTTGTCCAAACAAATTACATTTGCATCTTTATTTGAATAAAATAAAATTAATAATTAAAAGAAGTAACGTATGATATGTCATCTCTGTACTCTCTTAATGCCCTCTAAACGAAAAAGGAAAATCGACTTCCCTCCATAAACCCTTTCAGATAAATTGACGCTCTGTACTACTGAATAACTAGGAGGAAAATCTTAATGCGCCTAAGTACTAGTCCAAATAAATTACATTTGCATCTATATTTGAATAAAATAAAATTAATAATTAAAGGAAGTAACGTATGAAATGCCATCTCTGTACTCTCTTAATGACCTCTAAACGAAAAAGGAAAATCGTCTTCTCTCCATAAACCCTTTCAGATAAATTGACGGTCTGTACTACTGAATAACTAGGAGGAAAATCTTAATGCACATAAAATGTATTATGTCTGGACTAGAGAAGTTGACAACAAAACTTTAATCACCAAGAGCCAATTAAGAGACATTTTACGTAAAATGTTTCATCTTATCACATTACACGCTCGAATATTATCGATTGTGTTAATGCAACTGACCAAAAACTGGCAAGTTTTACCAGTCCGAAAACGATTAACCGCACATAAGAAAACCGTACACTTACTAAAGTCCCTCATACATGGCAGAAAAATCGTCCTCTTTTAAAATTAAATGATTATATCTTTATTATTAAGTAATAACATAAGTAACATCTATTAAACTATTTTCATTGAAAAAAAAATCGCTTTACTTATTTATTTATAATTCAGAAGTCTATTAATTTTACTAAAATCCATTGAAGTGAATTAACAAATATTTCGAAACTTGAAACACGCATATCCAAAAAACCATATCATACGCTAATACAATTGATCTCTCGATTATGATGCTGATATTAAATTTTCAATATCGCCCACCTTGTTAACATAGGAAATCTCACTCAGTGAAGAAATGAAGATTAAAGATTTAAGTCGTTTTTATTAATTATTAAAGTAAGCATTATTTGATACCTCATTGTGGAAGTAAAAGAAAAAAATGCGTTCTGAAAATATTCAAAATTTTGAAAACAATTTTCTCCGTGATATTTACGCAATTGTTATTAAGATTTGCACAAATCTACATTAAATAAATATTCAATAGATTAATTTTACCAATTCAATAGAAAATAAATTTCGCGAAGATTTATTTACTTACAATTCCCGTATCGCAAAAATCCCACCCAACACTAACCCAATATATCTCGCGATACTGAGAACTGGGACCATTTAGGCACGAGTGACTAAGTACTTGTCCAAACAAATTACATTTGCATCTTTATTTGAATAAAATAAAATTAATAATTAAAAGAAGTAACGTATGATATGTCATCTCTGTACTCTCTTAATGCCCTCTAAACGAAAAAGGAAAATCGACTTCCCTCCATAAACCCTTTCAGATAAATTGACGCTCTGTACTACTGAATAACTAGGAGGAAAATCTTAATGCGCCTAAGTACTAGTCCAAATAAATTACATTTGCATCTATATTTGAATAAAATAAAATTAATAATTAAAGGAAGTAACGTATGAAATATCATCTCTGTACTCTCTTAATGCCCTCTAAACGAAAAAGGAAAATCGTCTTCCCTCCACATACCCTTTCAGATAAATTGACGTTCTGTACTACTGAATAACTAGGAGGAAAATCTTAATGCACATAAAATGTATTATGTCTGGACTAGAGAAGTTGACAACAAAACTTTAATCACCAAGAGCCAATTAAGAGACATTTTACGTTAAATGTTTCTTCTTATCACATTACACGCTCGAATATTATCGATTGTGTTAATGCAACTGACCAAAAACTGGCAAGTTTTACCAGTCCGAAAACGATTAACCGCACATAAGAAAACCGTACACTTACTAAAGTCCCTCATACATGGCAGAAAAATCGTCCTCTTTTAAAATTAAATGATTATATGTTTAATATTAAGTAATAACATAAGTAACATCTATTAAACTATTTTCATTGAAAAAAAATCGCTATACTTATTTATTTATAATTCAGAAGTCTATTAATTTTACTAAAATCCATTGAAGTGAATTAACAAATATTTCGAAACTTGAAACACGCGTATCCAAAAAACCATATCATACGCTAATACAATTGATCTCTCGATTATGATGCTCATATTAAATTTTCAATATCGCCCACCTTGTTAACATAGGAAATCTCACTCAGTGAACAAATGAAAATTAAAGATTTAAGTCGTTTTTATTAATTATTAAAGTAAGCATTATTTGATACCTCATTGTGGAAGTTAAAAAAAAAATGCGTTCTGAAAATATTCAAAATTTTGAAAACAATTTTCTCCGTGATATTTACGCAATTGTTTTTAAGATTTGCACAAATCTACATTAACTAAATATTCGATAGATTAATTTGACCTAGATAGATTTCGCGAAGATTTATTTACTTACAATTCCCGTATCGCAAATATCCCACCCAACACTAACCCAATATATCTCGCGATACGGAGAACTGGGACCATTTAGGCACGAGTGACTAAGTACTTGTCCAAATAAATTACATTTGCATCTATATTTGAAAAAAATAAAATTAATAATTAAAGGAAGTAACGTATGAAATGTCATCTCTGTACACACTTAATGCCCTCTAAACGAAAAAGGAAAATCGTCTTCCCTCCATAAACCCTTTCAGAAAAATTGACGCTCTGTACTACTCAATAACTAGGAGGAAAATCTTAATGCACATAAATTGTATCATGTCTGGACTAGAGAAGTTGACCACAAAACTTGAAACACGCGTATCCAAAAAAACATATCATACGCTAATACAATTAATCTCTCGATTATGATGCTGATATTAAATTTTCAATATCGCCCACCTTGTTAGCATAGGAAATCTCACTCAGTGAACAAATGAAAATTAAAGATTTAAGTCGTTTTTATTAATTATTAAAGTAAGCATTATTTGATACCTCATTGTGGATGTAAAAAAAAAAAAAAAAAAAAAAATACGTTCTGAAAATATTCAAAATTTTGAAAACAATTTTCTCCGTGATATTTACGCAATTGTTTTTAAGATTTTCACAAATCTACATTAACTAAATATTCGATAGATTAATTTTACCAATTCATAAGAAAATAGATTTCGCGAAGATTTATTTACTTACAATTCCCGTATTGCAAAAATCCCACCCAACACTAACCCAATATATCTCGCGATACGGAGAACTGGGACCATTTAGGCACGAGTGACTAAGTACTTGTCCAAATAAATTACATTTGCATCTATATTTGAATAAAATAAAATTAATAATTAAAAGAAGTAACGTATGATATGTCATTTCTGTGTACTCTCCAAAGCCCTCTAAACGAAAAAGAAAAATCGTCTTCCCTCCACAAACCCTTTCATATAAATTGACGCACTGTACTACTGATTAACTAGGAGGGAAATCTTAATGCGCCTAAGTTCTTGTCCAAATAAATTACATTAACATCTATATTTGAATAAAATAAAATAAATAATTAAAGGAAGTAACGTATGAAATGTCATCTCTGTACTCTCTTAATGCCCTCTAAACGAAAAAGGAAAATCGTTTTCCCTCCATAAACCCTTTTAGATAAATTGACGCTCTGTACTACTGAATAACTAGGAGGAAAATCTTAATGCACATAAATTGTATCATGTCTGGACTAGAGAAGTTGACAACAAAACTTTAGTCACCAAGAGCCAATTAAGAGACATTTTTGTGAAATGTTTCTTCTTATCACATTACACGCTCGAATATTATCGATTGTGTTAATGCACCTGACCAAAAACTGGCAAGTTTTACCAGTCCGAAAACGATTAACCGCACATAAGAAAACCGCACACTTACTAAAGTCCCTCATACATGGCAGAAAAATCGTCCTCTTTTAAAATTAAATGATTATATCTTTAATATTAAGTAATAACATAAGTAACATCTATTAAACTATTTTCATTGAAAAAAAATCGCTATACTTATTTATTTATAATTCAGAAGTCTATTAATTTTACTAAAATCCATTGAAGTGAATTAACAAATATTTCGAAACTTGAAACACGCGTATCCAAAAAACCATATCATACGCTAATACAATTGATCTCTCGATTATGATGCTGATATTAAATTTCCAATATCGCCCACCTTGTTAACATAGGAAATCTCACTCAGTGAAGAAATGAAAATTAAAGATTTAAGTCGTTTTTATTAATTATTAAAGTAAGCATTATTTGATACCTCATTGTGGAAGTAAAAAAAAAATTGCGTTCTGAAAATATTCAAAATTTTGAAAACAATTTTCTCCGTGATATTTACGCAATTGTTATTAAGATTTGCCCAAATCTACATTAACTAAATATTCGATAGATTAATTTTACCAATTCAATAGAAAATAAATTTCGCGAAGATTTATTTACTTACAATTCCCGTATCGCAAAAATCCCACCCAACACTAACCCAATATATCTCGCGATACTGAGAACTGGGACCATTTAGGCACGAGTGACTAAGTACTTGTCCAAACAAATTACATTTGCATCTATATTTGAATAAAATAAAATTAATAATTAAAAGAAGTAACGTATGATATGTCATCTCTGTACTCTCTTAATACCCTCTAAACGAAAAAGGAAAATCGTCTTCCCTCCATAAACCATTTCAGATAAATTGACGCTCTGTACTACTGAATAACTAGGAGGAAAATCTTAATGCGCCTAAGTAATTGTCCAAATAAATTACATTTGCATCTATATTTGAATAAAAAAAAATTAATAATTAAAGGAAGTAACGTATGAAATATCATCTCTGTACTCTCTTAATGCCCTCTAAACGAAAAAGGAAAATCGTCTTCTCTCCATAAACCCTTTCAGATAAATTGACGCTCTGTACTACTGAATAACTAGGAGGAAAATCTTAATGCACATAAAATGTATTATGTCTGGACTAGAGAAGTTGACAACAAAACTTTAATCACCAAGAGTCAATTAAGAGACATTTTACGTAAAATGTTTCTTCTTATCACATTACACGCTCGAATATTATCGATTGTGTTAATGCAACTGACCAAAAACTGGCAAGTTTTACCAGTCCGAAAACGATTAACCGCACATAAGAAAACCGTACACTTACTAAAGTCCCTCATACATGGCAGAAAAATCGTCCTCTTTTAAAATTAAATGATTATATCTTTAATATTAAGTAATAACATAAGTAACATCTATTAAACTATTTTCATTGAAAAAAAATCGCTATACTTATTTATTTATAATTCAGAAGTCTATTAATTTTACTAAAATCCATTGAAGTGAATTAACAAATATTTTGAAACTTGAAACACGCGTATCCAAAAAACCATATCATACGCTAATACAATTGATCTCTCGATTATGATGCTGATATTAAACTTTCAATATCGCCCACCTTGTTAACATAGGAAATCTCACTCAGTGAAGAAATGAAAATTAAAGATTTAAGTCGTTTTTATTAATTATTAAAGTAAGCATTATTTGATACCTCATTGTGGAAGTAAAAAAAAAAAATGCGTTCTGAAAATATTCAAAATTTTGAAAACAATTTTCTCCGTGATATTTACGCAATTGTTCTTAAGATTTGCACAAATCTACATTAACTAAATATTCGATAGATTAATTTTACCAATTCATTAGGAAATAGATTTCGCGAAGATTTATTTACTTACAATTCCCGTATCGCAAAAATCCCACCCAATACTAACCCAATATATCTCGCGATACGGAGAGCTGGGACCATTTAGGCACGAGTGACTAAGTACTTGTCCAAATAAATTACATTTGCATCTATATTTGAATAAAATAAAATAAATTATTAAAGGAAGTAACGTATGAAATATCATCTCTGTACTCTCTTAATGCCCTCTAAACGAAAAAGGAAAATCGTCTTCCCTCCACATACCCTTTCAGATAAATTGACGGTCTGTACTACTGAATAACTAGGAGGAAAATCTTAATGCACATAAAATGTATTATGTCTGGACTAGAGAAGTTGACAACAAAACTTTAATCACCAAGAGCCAATTAAGAGACATTTTACGTAAAATGTTTCTTCTTATCACATTACACGCTCGAATATTATCGATTGTGTTAATGCAACTGACCAAAAACTGGCAAGTTTTACCAGTCCGAAAACGATTAACCGCACATAAGAAAACCGTACACTTACTAAAGTCCCTCATACATGGCAGAAAAATCGTCCGCTTTAAAAATTAAATGATTATATCTTTAATATTAAGTAATAACATAAGTAACATCTATTAAACTATTTTCATTGAAAAAAAATCACTATACTTATTTATTTATAATTCAGAAGTCTATTAATTTTACTAAAATCCATTGAAGTGAATTAACAAATATTTCGAAACTTGAAACAGGCGTATCCAAAAAACCATATCATACGCTAATACAATTGATCTCTCGATTATGATGCTGATATTAAATTTTCAATATCGCCCACCTTGTTAACATAGGAAATCTCACTCAGTGAAGAAATGAAAATTAAAGATTTAAGTCGTTTTTATTAATTATTAAAGTAAGCATTATTTGATACCTCATTGTGGAAGTAAAAAAAAAAATGCGTTCTGAAAATATTCAAAATTTTGAAAACAATTTTCTCCGTGATATTTACGCAATTGTTTTTAAGATTTGCACAAATCTACATTAACTAAATATTCGATAGATTAATTTTACCAATTCATTAGAAAATAGATTTCGCGAAGATTTATTTACTTACAATTCCCGTATCGCAAAAATCCCACCCAACACTAACCCAATATATCTCGCGATACGGAGAACTGGGACCATTTAGGCACGAGTGACTAAGTACTTGTCCAAATAAATTACATTTGCATCTATATTTGAATAAAATAAAATAAATAATTAAAGGAAGTAACGTATGAAATATCATCTCTGTACTCTCTTAATGCCCTCTAAACGAAAAAGGAAAATCGTCTTCCCTCCACATACCCTTTCAGATAAATTGACGGTCTGTACTACTGAATAACTAGGAGGAAAATCTTAATGCACATAAAATGTATTATGTCTGGACTAGAGAAGTTGACAACAAAACTTTAATCACCAAGAGCCACACATTACACGCTCGAATATTATCGATTGTGTTAATGCAACTGACCAAAAACTGGCAAGTTTTACCAGTCCGAAAACGATTAACCGCACATAAGAAAACCGTACACTTACTAAAGTCCCTCATACATGGCAGAAAAATCGTCCTCTTTTAAAATTAAATGATTATATCTTTAATATTAAGTAATAACATAAGTAACATCTATTAAACTATTTTCACTGAAAAAAAATCGCTATACTTATTTATTTATAATTCAGAAGTCTATTAATTTTACTAAAATCCATTGAAGTGAATTAACAAATATTTCGAAACTTGAAACACGCGTATCCAAAAAACCATATCATACGCTAATACAATTGATCTCTCGATTATGATGCTGATATTAAATTTTCAATATCGCCCACCTTGTTAACATAGGAAATCTCACTCAGTGAAGAAATGAAAATTAAAGATTTAAGTCGTTTTTATTAATTATTAAAGTAAGCATTATTTGATACCTCATTGTGGAAGTAAAAAAAAAAATGCGTTCTGAAAATATTCAAAATTTTGAAAACAATTTTCTCCGTGATATTTACGCAATTATTATTAAGATTGGCACAAATCTACATTAACTAAATATTCGATAGATTAATTTTACCAATTCAATAGAAAATAAATTTCGCGAAGATTTATTTACTTACAATTCCCGTATCGCAAAAATCCCACCCAACACTAACCCAATATATCTCGCGATACTGAGAACTGGGACCATTTAGGCACGAGTGACTAAGTACTTGTCCAAACAAATTACATTTGCATCTTTATTTGAATAAAATAAAATTAATAATTAAAAGAAGTAACGTATGATATGTCATCTCTGTACTCTCTTAATGCCCTCTAAACGAAAAAGGAAAATCGACTTCCCTCCATAAACCCTTTCAGATAAATTGACGCTCTGTACTACTGAATAACTAGGAGGAAAATCTTAATGCGCCTAAGTACTAGTCCAAATAAATTACATTTGCATCTATATTTGAATAAAATAAAATTAATAATTAAAGGAAGTAACGTATGAAATGCCATCTCTGTACTCTCTTAATGACCTGTAAACGAAAAAGGAAAATCGTCTTCTCTCCATAAACCCTTTAAGATAAATTGACGGTCTGTACTACTGAATAACTAGGAGGAAAATCTTAATGCACATAAAATGTATTATGTCTGGACTAGAGAAGTTGACAACAAAACTTTAATCACCAAGAGCCAATTAAGAGACATTTTACGTAAAATGTTTCTTCTTATCACATTACACGCTCGAATATTATCGATTGTGTTAATGCAACTGACCAAAAACTGGCAAGTTTTACCAGTCCGAAAACGATTAACCGCACATAAGAAAACCGTACACTTACTAAAGTCCCTCATACATGGCAGAAAAATCGTCCTCTTTTAAAATTAAATGATTATATCTTTATTATTAAGTAATAACATAAGTAACATCTATTAAACTATTTTCATTGAAAAAAAAATCGCTTTACTTATTTATTTATAATTCAGAAGTCTATTAATTTTACTAAAATCCATTGAAGTGAATTAACAAATATTTCGAAACTTGAAACACGCATATCCAAAAAACCATATCATACGCTAATACAATTGATCTCTCGATTATGATGCTGATATTAAATTTTCAATATCGCCCACCTTGTTAACATAGGAAATCTCACTCAGTGAAGAAATGAAAATTAAAGATTTAAGTCGTTTTTATTAATTATTAAAGTAAGCATTATTTGATACCTCATTGTGGAAGTAAAAAAAAAAATGCGTTCTGAAAATATTCAAAATTTTGAAAACAATTTTCTCCGTGATATTTACGCAATTGTTATTAAGATTTGCACAAATCTACATTAACTAAATATTCAATAGATTAATTTTACCAATTCAATAGAAAATAAATTTCGCGAAGATTTATTTACTTACAATTCCCGTATCGCAAAAATCCCACCCAACACTAACCCAATATATCTCGCGATACTGAGAACTGGGACCATTTAGGCACGAGTGACTAAGTACTTGTCCAAACAAATTACATTTGCATCTTTATTTGAATAAAATAAAATTAATAATTAAAAGAAGTAACGTATGATATGTCATCTCTGTACTCTCTTAATGCCCTCTAAACGAAAAAGGAAAATCGACTTCCCTCCATAAACCCTTTCAGATAAATTGACGCTCTGTACTACTGAATAACTAGGAGGAAAATCTTAATGCGCCTAAGTACTAGTCCAAATAAATTACATTTGCATCTATATTTGAATAAAATAAAATTAATAATTAAAGGAAGTAACGTATGAAATATCATCTCTGTACTCTCTTAATGCCCTCTAAACGAAAAAGGAAAATCGTCTTCCCTCCACATACCCTTTCAGATAAATTGACGTTCTGTACTACTGAATAACTAGGAGGAAAATCTTAATGCACATAAAATGTATTATGTCGTGACTAGAGAAGTTGACAACAAAACTTTAATCACCAAGAGCCAATTAAGAGACATTTTACGTAAAATGTTTCTTCTTATCACATTACACGCTCGAATATTATCGATTGTGTTAATGCAACTGACCAAAAACTGGCAAGTTTTACCAGTCCGAAAACGATTAACCGCACATAAGAAAACCGTACACTTACTAAAGTCCCTCATACATGGCAGAAAAATCGTCCTCTTTTAAAATTAAATGATTATATCTTTAATATTAAGTAATAACATAAGTAACATCTATTAAACTATTTTCATTGAAAAAAAATCGCTATACTTATTTATTTATAATTCAGAAGTCTATTAATTTTACTAAAATCCATTGAAGTGAATTAACAAATATTTCGAAACTTGAAACACGCGTATCCAAAAAACCATATCATAAGCTAATACAATTGATCTCTCGATTATGATGCTCATATTAAATTTTCAATATCGCCCACCTTGTTAACATAGGAAATCTCACTCAGTGAACAAATGAAAATTAAAGATTTAAGTCGTTTTTATTAATTATTAAAGTAAGCATTATTTGATACCTCATTGTGGAAGTAAAAAAAAAAATGTGTTCTGAAAATATTCAAAATTTTGAAAACAATTTTCTCCGTGATATTTACGCAATTGTTATTAAGATTTGCACAAATCTACATTAACTAAATATTCGATAGATTAATTTTACCAATTCATTAGAAAATGGATTTCGCGAAGATTTATTTACTTACAATTCCCGTATCGCAAAAATCCCACCCAACACTAACCCAATATATCTCGCGATACGGAGAACTGGGACCATTTAGGCACGAGTGACTAAGTACTTGTCCAAATAAATTACATTTGCATCTATATTTGAATAAAATAAAATAAATAATTAAAGGAAGTAACGTATGAAATATCATCTCTGTACTCTCTTAATGCCCTCTAAACGAAAAAGGAAAATCGTCTTCCCTCCACATACCCTTTCAGATAAATTGACGGTCTGTACTACTGAATAACTAGGAGGAAAATCTTAATGCACATAAAATGTATTATGTCTGGACTAGAGAAGTTGACAACAAAACTTTAACCACCAAGAGCCACACATTACACGCTCGAATATTATCCATTGTGTTAATGCAACTGACCAAAAACTGGCAAGTTTTACCAGTCCGAAAACGATTAACCGCACATAAGAAAACCGTACACTTACTAAAGTCCCTCATACATGGCAGAAAAATCGTCCTCTTTTAAAATTAAATGATTATATCTTTAATATTAAGTAATAACATAAGTAACATCTATTAAACTATTTTCACTGAAAAAAAATCGCTATACTTATTTATTTATAATTCAGAAGTCTATTAATTTTACTAAAATCCATTGAAGTGAATTAACAAATATTTCGAAACTTGAAACACGCGTATCCAAAAAACCATATCATACGCTAATACAATTGATCTCTCGATTATGATGCTGATATTAAATTTTCAATATCGCCCACCTTGTTAACATAGGAAATCTCACTCAGTGAAGAAATGAAAATTAAAGATTTAAGTCGTTTTTATTAATTATTAAAGTAAGCATTATTTGATACCTCATTGTGGAAGTAAAAAAAAAAAATGCGTTCTGAAAATATTCAAAATTTTGAAAACAATTTTCTCCGTGATATTTACGCAATTATTATTAAGATTTGCACAAATCTACATTAACTAAATATTCGATAGATTAATTTTACCAATTCAATAGAAAATAAATTTCGCGAAGATTTATTTACTTACAATTCCCGTATCGCAAAAATCCCACCCAACACTAACCCAATATATCTCGCGATACTGAGAACTGGGACCATTTAGGCACGAGTGACTAAGTACTTGTCCAAACAAATTACATTTGCATCTTTATTTGAATAAAATAAAATTAATAATTAAAAGAAGTAACGTATGATATGTCATCTCTGTACTCTCTTAATGCCCTCTAAACGAAAAAGGAAAATCGACTTCCCTCCATAAACCCTTTCAGATAAATTGACGCTCTGTACTACTGAATAACTAGGAGGAAAATCTTAATGCGCCTAAGTACTAGTCCAAATAAATTACATTTGCATCTATATTTGAATAAAATAAAATTAATAATTAAAGGAAGTAACGTATGAAATGCCATCTCTGTACTCTCTTAATGACCTCTAAACGAAAAAGGAAAATCGTCTTCTCTCCATAAACCCTTTCAGATAAATTGACGGTCTGTACTACTGAATAACTAGGAGGAAAATCTTAATGCACATAAAATGTATTATGTCTGGACTAGAGAAGTTGACAACAAAACTTTAATCACCAAGAGCCAATTAAGAGACATTTTACGTAAAATGTTTCATCTTATCACATTACACGCTCGAATATTATCGATTGTGTTAATGCAACTGACCAAAAACTGGCAAGTTTTACCAGTCCGAAAACGATTAACCGCACATAAGAAAACCGTACACTTACTAAAGTCCCTCATACATGGCAGAAAAATCGTCCTCTTTTAAAATTAAATGATTATATCTTTATTATTAAGTAATAACATAAGTAACATCTATTAAACTATTTTCATTGAAAAAAAAATCGCTTTACTTATTTATTTATAATTCAGAAGTCTATTAATTTTACTAAAATCCATTGAAGTGAATTAACAAATATTTCGAAACTTGAAACACGCATATCCAAAAAACCATATCATACGCTAATACAATTGATCTCTCGATTATGATGCTGATATTAAATTTTCAATATCGCCCACCTTGTTAACATAGGAAATCTCACTCAGTGAAGAAATGAAAATTAAAGATTTAAGTCGTTTTTATTAATTATTAAAGTAAGCATTATTTGATACCTCATTGTGGAAGTAAAAGAAAAAAATGCGTTCTGAAAATATTCAAAATTTTGAAAACAATTTTCTCCGTGATATTTACGCAATTGTTATTAAGATTTGCACAAATCTACATTAACTAAATATTCAATAGATTAATTTTACCAATTCAATAGAAAATAAATTTCGCGAAGATTTATTTACTTACAATTCCCGTATCGCAAAAATCCCACCCAACACTAACCCAATATATCTCGCGATACTGAGAACTGGGACCATTTAGGCACGAGTGACTAAGTACTTGTCCAAACAAATTACATTTGCATCTTTATTTGAATAAAATAAAATTAATAATTAAAAGAAGTAACGTATGATATGTCATCTCTGTACTCTCTTAATGCCCTCTAAACGAAAAAGGAAAATCGACTTCCCTCCATAAACCCTTTCAGATAAATTGACGCTCTGTACTACTGAATAACTAGGAGGAAAATCTTAATGCGCCTAAGTACTAGTCCAAATAAATTACATTTGCATCTATATTTGAATAAAATAAAATTAATAATTAAAGGAAGTAACGTATGAAATATCATCTCTGTACTCTCTTAATGCCCTCTAAACGAAAAAGGAAAATCGTCTTCCCTCCACATACCCTTTCAGATAAATTGACGTTCTGTACTACTGAATAACTAGGAGGAAAATCTTAATGCACATAAAATGTATTATGTCTGGACTAGAGAAGTTGACAACAAAACTTTAATCACCAAGAGCCAATTAAGAGACATTTTACGTAAAATGTTTCTTCTTATCACATTACACGCTCGAATATTATCGATTGTGTTAATGCAACTGACCAAAAACTGGCAAGTTTTACCAGTCCGAAAACGATTAACCGCACATAAGAAAACCGTACACTTACTAAAGTCCCTCATACATGGCAGAAAAATCGTCCTCTTTTAAAATTAAATGATTATATGTTTAATATTAAGTAATAACATAAGTAACATCTATTAAACTATTTTCATTGAAAAAAAATCGCTATACTTATTTATTTATAATTCAGAAGTCTATTAATTTTACTAAAATCCATTGAAGTGAATTAACAAATATTTCGAAACTTGAAACACGCGTATCCAAAAAACCATATCATACGCTAATACAATTGATCTCTCGATTATGATGCTCATATTAAATTTTCAATATCGCCCACCTTGTTAACATAGGAAATCTCACTCAGTGAACAAATGAAAATTAAAGATTTAAGTCGTTTTTATTAATTATTAAAGTAAGCATTATTCGATACCTCATTGTGGAAGTAAAAAAAAAAATGCGTTCTGAAAATATTCAAAATTTTGAAAACAATTTTCTCCGTGATATTTACGCAATTGTTATTAAGATTTGCACAAATCTACATTAACTAAATATTCGATAGATTAATTTTACCAATTCATTAGAAAATGGATTTCGCGAAGATTTATTTACTTACAATTCCCGTATCGCAAAAATCCCACCCAACACTAACCCAATATATCTCGCGATACGGAGAACTGGGACCATTTAGGCACGAGTGACTAAGTACTTGTCCAAATAAATTACATTTGCATCTATATTTGAATAAAATAAAATAAATAATTAAAGGAAGTAACGTATGAAATATCATCTCTGTACTCTCTTAATGCCCTCTAAACGAAAAAGGAAAATCGTCTTCCCTCCACATACCCTTTCAGATAAATTGACGGTCTGTACTACTGAATAACTAGGAGGAAAATCTTAATGCACATAAAATGTATTATGTCTGGACTAGAGAAGTTGACAACAAAACTTTAACCACCAAGAGCCACACATTACACGCTCGAATATTATCGATTGTGTTAATGCAACTGACCAAAAACTGGCAAGTTTTACCAGTCCGAAAACGATTAACCGCACATAAGAAAACCGTACACTTACTAATGTCCCTCATACATGGCAGAAAAATCGTCCTCTTTTAAAATTAAATGATTATATCTTTATTATTAAGTAATAACATAAGTAACATCTATTAAACTATTTTCATTGAAAAAAAAATCGCTTTACTTATTTATTTATAATTCAGAAGTCTATTACTTTTACTAAAATCCATTGAAGTGAATTAACAAATATTTCGAAACTTGAAACACGCATATTCAAAAAACCATATCATACGCTAATACAATTGATCTCTCGATTATGATGCTGATATTAAATTTTCAATATCGCCCACCTTGTTAACATAGGAAATCTCACTCAGTGAAGAAATGAAAATTAAAGATTTAAGTCGTTTTTATTAATTATTAAAGTAAGCATTATTTGACACCTCATTGTGGAAGTAAAAAAAAAAAATGCGTTCTGAAAATATTCAAAATTTTGAAAACAATTTTCTCCGTGATATTTACGCAATTGTTATTAAGATTTGCACAAATCTACATTAACTAAATATTCAATAGATTAATTTTACCAATTCAATAGAAAATAAATTTCGCGAAGATTTATTTACTTACAATTCCCGTATCGCAAAAATCCCACCCAACACTAACCCAATATATCTCGCGATACTGAGAACTGGGACCATTTCGGCACGAGTGACTAAGTACTTGTCCAAACAAATTACATTTGCATCTTTATTTGAATAAAATATAATTAATAATTAAAAGAAGTAACGTATGATATGTCATCTCTGTACTCTCTTAATGCCCTCTAAACGAAAAAGGAAAATCGACTTCCCTCCATAAACCCTTTCAGATAAATTGACGCTCTGTACTACTGAATAACTAGGAGGAAAATCTTAATGCGCCTAAGTACTAGTCCAAATAAATTACATTTGCATCTATATTTGAATAAAATAAAATTAATAATTAAAGGAAGTAACGTATGAAATGTCATCTCTGTACTCTCTTAATGACCTCTAAACGAAAAAGGAAAATCGTCTTCTCTCCATAAACCCTTTCAGATAAATTGACGCTCTGTACTACTGAATAACTAGGAGGAAAATCTTAATGCACATAAAATGTATCATATCTGGACTAGAGAAGTTGACAACAAAACTTTAATCACCAAGAGCCAATTAAGAGACATTTTACGTAAAATGTTTCTTCTTATCACATTACACGCTCGAATATTATCGATTGTGTTAATGCAACTGACCAAAAACTGGCAAGTTTTACCAGTCCGAAAACGATTAACCGCACATAAGAAAACCGTACACTTACTAAAGTCCCTCATACATGGCAGAAAAATCGTCCTCTTTTAAAATTAAATGATTATATCTTTAATATTAAGTAATAACATAAGTAACATCTATTAAACTATTTTCATTGAAAAAAAATCGCTATACTTATTTATTTATAATTCAGAAGTCTATTAATTTTACTAAGATCCATTGAAGTGAATTAACAAATATTTCGAAACTTGAAGCACGCATATCCAAAAAACCATATCATACGCTAATACAATTGATCTCTCGATTATGATGCTGATATTAAATTTTCAATATCGCCCACCTTGTTAACATAGGAAATCTCACTCAGTGAAGAAATGAAAATTAAAGATTTAAGTCGTTTTTATTAATTATTAAAGTAAGCATTATTTGATACCTCATTGTGGAAGTAAAAAAAAAAAATGCGTTCTGAAAATATTCAAAATTTTGGAAACACTTTTCTCCGTGATATTTACGCAATTGTTTTTAAGATTTGCACAAATCTACATTAACTAAATATTCGATAGATTAATTTTACCAATTCATTAGAAAATAGATTTCGCGAAGATTTATTTACTTACAATTCCCGTATCGCAAAAATCCCACCCAACACTAACCCAATATATCTCGCGATACGGAGAACTGGGACCATTTAGGCACGAGTGACTAAGTACTTGTCCAAATAAATTACATTTGCATCTATATTTGAATAAAATAAAAAAAATAATGAAAGGAAGTAACGTATGAAATATCATCTCTGTACTCTCTTAATGCCCTCTAAACGAAAAAGGAAAATCGTCTTCCCTCCACATAGCCTTTCAGATAAATTGACGGTCTGTACTACGGAATAACTAGGAGGAAAATCTTAATGCACATAAAATGTATTATGTCTGGACTAGAGAAGTTGACAACAAAACTTTAATCACCAAGAGCCAATTAAGAGACATTTTACGTAAAATGTTTCTTCTTATCACATTACACGCTCGAATATTATCGATTGTGTTAATGCAACTGACCAAAAACTGGCAAGTTTTACCAGTCCGAAAACGATTAACCGCACATAAGAAAACCGTACACTTACTAAAGTCCCTCATACATGGCAGAAAAATCGTCCTCTTTTAAAATTAAATGATTATATCTTTAATATTAAGTAATAACATAAGTAACATCTATTAAACTATTTTCATTGAAAAAAAAATCGCTATACTTATTTATTTATAATTCAGAAGTCTATTAATTTTACTAAAATCCATTGAAGTGAATTAACAAATATTTCGAAACTTGAAACACGCGTATCCAAAAAACCATATCATACGCTAATACAATTGATCTCTCGATTATGATGCTGATATTAAATTTTCAATATCGCCCACCTTGTTAACATAGGAAATCTCACTCAGTGAAGAAATGAAAATTAAAGATTTAAGTCGTTTTTATTAATTATTAAAGTAAGCATTATTTGATACCTCATTGTGGAAGTAAAAAAAAAAAATGCGTTCTGAAAATATTCAAAATTTTGAAAAAAATTTTCTCCGTGATATTTACGCAATTATTATTAAGATTTGCACAAATCTACATTAACTAAATATTCGATAGATTAATTTTACCAATTCAATAGAAAATAAATTTCGCGAAGATTTATTTACTTACAATTCCCGTATCGCAAAAATCCCACCCAACACTAACCCAATATATCTCGCGATACGGAGAACTGGGACCATTTAGGCACGAGTGACTAAGTACTTGTCCAAACAAATTACATTCGCATCTTTATTTGAATAAAATAAAATTAATAATTAAAAGAAGTAACGTATGATATGTCATCTCTGTACTCTCTTAATGCCCTCTAAACGAAAAAGGAAAATCGACTTCCCTCCATAAACCCTTTCAGATAAATTGACGCTCTGTACTACTGAATAACTAGGAGGAAAATCTTAATGCGCCTAAGTACTAGTCCAAATAAATTACATTTGCATCTATATTTGAATAAAATAAAATTAATAATTAAAGGAAGTAACGTATGAAATGTCATCTCTGTACTCTCTTAATGACCTCTAAACGAAAAAGGAAAATCGTCTTCTCTCCATAAACCCTTTCAGATAAATTGACGCTCTGTACTACTGAATAACTAGGAGGAAAATCTTAATGCACATAAAATGTATCATATCTGGACTAGAGAAGTTGACAACAAAACTTTAATCACCAAGAGCCAATTAAGAGACATTTTACGTAAAATGTTTCTTCTTACATTACACGCTCGAATATTATCGATTGTGTTAATGCAACTGACCAAAAACTGGCAAGTTTTACCAGTCCGAAAACGATTAACCGCACATAAGAAAACCGTACACTTACTAAAGTCCCTCATACATGGCAGAAAAATCGTCCTCTTTTAAAATTAAATGATTATATCTTTAATATTAAGTAATAACATAAGTAACATCTATTAAACTATTTTCATTGAAAAAAAATCGCTATACTTATTTATTTATAATTAAGAAGTCTATTAATTTTACTAAAATCCATTGAAGTGAATTAACAAATATTTCGAAACTTGAAGCACGCGTATCCAAAAAACCATATCATACGCTAATACAATTGATCTCTCGATTATGATGCTGATATTAAATTTTCAATATCGCCCACCTTGTTAACATAGGAAATCTCACTCAGTGAAGAAATGAAAATTAAAGATTTAAGTCGTTTTTATTAATTATTAAAGTAAGCATTATTTGATACCTCATTGTGGAAGTAAAAAAAAAAAAATGCGTTCTGAAAATATTCAAAATTTTGAAAACAATTTTCTCCGTGATATTTACGCAATTGTTATTAAGATTTGCACAAATCTACATTAACTAAATATTCGATAGATTAATTTTACCAATTCATTAGAAAATAGATTTCGCGAAGATTTATTTACTTACAATTCCCGTATCGCAAAAATCCCACCCAACACTAACCCAATATATCTCGCGATACGGAGAACTGGGACCATTTAGGCACGAGTGACTAAGTACTTGTCCAAATAAATTACATTTGCATCTATATTTGAATAAAATAAAATAAATAATTAAAGGAAGTAACGTATGAAATATCATCTCTGTACTCTCTTAATGCCCTCTAAACGAAAAAGGAAAATCGTCTTCCCTCCACATACCCTTTCAGATAAATTGACGGTCTGTACTACTGAATAACTAGGAGGAAAATCTTAATGCACATAAAATGTATTATGTCTGGACTAGAGAAGTTGACAACAAAACTTTAATCACCAAGAGCCAATTAAGAGACATTTTACGTAAAATGTTTCTTCTTATCACATTACACGCTCGAATATTAATCGATTGTGTTAATGCAACTGACCAAAAACTGGCAAGTTTTACCAGTCCGAAAACGATTAACCGCACATAAGAAAACCGTACACTTACTAAAATCCCTCATACATGGCAGAAAAATCGTCCTCTTTTAAAATTAAATGATTATATCTTTAATATTAAGTAATAACATAAGTAACATCTATTAAACTATTTTCATTGAAAAAAAATCGCTATACTTATTTATTTATAATTCATAAGTCTATTAATTTTACTAAAATCCATTGAAGTGAATTAACAAATATTTCGAAACTTGAAACACGCGTATCCAAAAAACCATATCATACGCTAATACAATTGATCTCTCGATTATGATGCTGATATTAAATTTTCAATGTCGCCCACCTTATTAACATAGGAAATCTCACTCAGTGAAGAAATGAAAATTAAAGATTTAAGTCGTTTTTATTAATTATTAAAGTAAGCATTATTTGATACCTCATTGTGGAAGTAAAAAAAAAAATGCGTTCTGAAAATATTCAAAATTTTGAAAACAATTTTCTCTGTGATATTTACGCAATTGTTTTTAAGATTTGCACAATTCTACATTAACTAAATATTCGATAGATTAATTTTACCAATTCATTAGAAAATAGATTTCGCGAAGATTTATTTGCTTACAATTCCCGTATCGCAAAAATCCCACCCAACACTAACCCAATATATCTCGTGATACGGAGAACTGGGACCATTTAGGCACGAGTGACTAAGTACTTGTCCAAATAAATTACATTTGCATCTATATTTGAATAAAATAAAATAAATAATTAAAGGAAGTAACGTATGAAATATCATCTCTGTACTCTCTTAATGCCCTCTAAACGAAAAAGGAAAATCGTCTTCCCTCCACAAACCCTTTCAGATAAATTGACGCTCTGTACTACTGAATAACTAGGAGGAAAATCTTAATGCACATAAATTGTATCTAGTCTGGACTAGAGAAGTTGACCACAAAACTTTAGTCACCAAGAGCCAATTAAGAGACATTTTATATGAAATGTTTCTTCTTATCACATTACACGCTCGAATATTATCTTTTGTGTTAATGCAACTGACCAAAATCTGGCAAGTTTTACCAGTCCGAAAACGATTAACCGCACATAAGAAAACCGTACACTTACTAAAGTCCCTCATACATGGCAGAAAAATCGTCCTCTTTTAAAATTAAATTATTATATCTTTAATATTAAGTAATAACATAAGTAACATCTATTAAACTATTTTCATTGAAAAAAAATCGCTATACTTATTTATTTATAATTCAGAAGTCTATTAATTTTACTAAAATCCATTGAAATGAATTAACAAATATTTCGAAACTTGAAACACGCGTATCCAAAAAACCATATCATACGCTAATACAATTGATCTCTCGATTATGATGCTGATATTAAATTTTCAATATCGCCCACCTTATTAACATAGGAAATCTCACTCAGTGAAGAAATGAAAATTAAAGATTTAAGTCGTTTTGATTAATTATTAAAGTAAGCATTATTTGATACCTCATTGTGGAAGTAAAAAAAAAAAATGCGTTCTGAAAATATTCAAAATTTTGAAAACAATTTTCTCCGTGATATTTACGCAATTGTTATTAAGATTTGCACAAATCTACATTAACTAAATATTCGATAGATTAATTTTACCAATTCAATACAAAATAAATTTCGCGAAGATTTATTTACTTACAATTCCCGTATCGCAAAAATCCCACCCAACACTAACCCAATATATCTCGCGATACTGAGAACTGGGACCATTTAGGCACGAGTGACTAAGTGCTTGTCCAAACAAATTACATTTGCATCTATATTTGAATAAAATAAAATTAATAATTAAAAGAAGTAACGTATGATATGTCATCTCTGTACTCTCTTAATGCCCTCTAAACGAAAAAGGAAAATAGTCTTCCCTCCATAATCCCTTTCAGATAAATTGACGCTCTGTAGTACTGAATAACTAGGAGGAAAATCTTAATGCGCCTAAGTACTTGTCCAAATAAATTACATTTGCATCTATATTTGAATAAAATAAAATTAATAATTAAAGGAAGTAACGTATGAAATGTCATCTCTGTACTCTCTTAATGACCTCTAAACGAAAAAGGAAAATCGTCGTCTCTACATAAACCCTTTCAGATAAATTGACGCTCTGTACTACTGAATAACTAGGAGGAAAATCTTAATGCACATAAAATGTATCATGTCTGGACTAGTGAAGTTGACAACAAAACTTTAATCACCAAGAGCCAATTAAGAGACATTTTACGTAAAATGTTTCTTTTATCACATTACACGCTCGAATATTATCGATTGTGTTAATGCAACTGACCAAAAACTGGCAAGTTTTACCAGTCCGAAAACGATTAACCGCACATAAGAAAACCGTACACTTACTAAAGTCCCTCATACATGGCAGAAAAATCGTCCTCTTTTAAAATTAAATGATTATATCTTTAATATTAAGTAATAACATAAGTAACATCTATTAAACTATTTTCATTGAAAAAAAATCGCTATACTTATTTATTTATAATTCAGAAGTCTATTAATTTTACTAAAATCCATTGAAGTGAATTAACAAATATTTCGAAACTTGAAGCACGCGTATCCAAAAAACCATATCATACGCTAATACAATTGATCTCTCGATTATGATGCTGATATTAAATTTTCAATATCGCCCACATTGTTAACATAGGAAATCTCACTCAGTGAAGAAATGAAAATTAAAGATTTAAGTCGTTTTTATTAATTATTAAAGTAAGCATTATTTGATACCTCATTGTGGAAGTAAAAAAAAAAAAATGCGTTCTGAAAATATTCAAAATTTTGAAAACAATTTTCTCCGTGATATTTACGCAATTGTTTTTAAGATTTGCACAAATCTACATTAACTAAATATTCGATAGATTAATTTTACCAATTCATTAGAAAATAGATTTCGCGAAGATTTATTTACTTACAATTCCCGTATCGCAAAAATCCCACCCAACACTAACCCAATATATCTCGCGATACGGAGAATTGGGACCATTTAGGCACGAGTGACTAAGTACTTGTCCAAATAAATTACATTTGCATCTATATTTGAATAAAATAAAATAAATAATTAAAGGAAGTAACGTATGAAATATCATCTCTGTACTCTCTTAATGCCCTCTAAACGAAAAAGGAAAATCGTCTTCCCTCCACATACCCTTTCAGATAAATTGACGGTCTGTACTACTGAATAACTAGGAGAGAAATCTTAATGCACATAAAATGTATTATGTCTGGACTAGAGAAGTTGACAACAAAACTTTAATCACCAAGAGCCAATTAAGAGACATTTTACGTAAAATGTTTCTTCTTATCACATTACACGCTCGAATATTATCGATTGTGTTAATGCAACTGACCAAAAACTGGCAAGTTTTACCAGTCCGAAAACGATTAACCGCACATAAGAAAACCGTACACTTACTAAAGTCCCTCATACATGGCAGAAAAATCGTCCTCTTTCAAAATTAAAGGATTATATCTTTAATATTAAGTAATAACATAAGTAACATCTATTAAACTATTTTCATTGAAAAAAAATCGCTATACTTATTTATTTATAATTCATAAGTCTATTAATTTTACTAAAATCCATTGAAGTGAATTAACAAATATTTCGAAACTTGAAACACGCGTATCCAAAAAACCATATCATACGCTAATACAATTGATCTCTCGATTATGATGCTGATATTAAATTTTCAATGTCGCCCACCTTGTTAACATAGGAAATCTCACTCAGTGAAGAAATGAAAATTAAAGATTTAAGTCGTTTTTATTAATTATTAAAGTAAGCATTATTTGATACCTCATTGTGGAAGTAAAAAAAAAAATGCGTTCTGAAAATATTCAAAATTTTGAAAACAATTTTCTCTGTGATATTTACGCAATTGTTTTTAAGATTTGCACAATTCTACATTAACTAAATATTCGATAGATTAATTTTACCAATTCATTAGAAAATAGATTTCGCGAAGATTTATTTGCTTACAATTCCCGTATCGCAAAAATCCCACCCAACACTAACCCAATATATCTCGCGATACGGAGAACTGGGACCATTTAGGCACGAGTGACTAAGTACTTGTCCAAATAAATTACATTTGCATCTATATTTGAATAAAATAAAATAAATAATTAAAGGAAGTAACGTATGAAATATCATCTCTGTACTCTCTTAATGCCCTCTAAACGAAAAAGGAAAATCGTCTTCCCTCCACAAACCCTTTCAGATAAATTGACGCTCTGTACTACTGAATAACTAGGAGGAAAATCTTAATGCACATAAATTGTATCTAGTCTGGACTAGAGAAGTTGACCACGAAACTTTAGTCACCAAGAGCCAATTAAGAGACATTGTATATGAAATGTTTCTTCTTATCACATTACACGCTCGAATATTATCTTTTGTGTTAATGCAACTGACCAAAATCTGGCAAGTTTTACCAGTCCGAAAACGATTAACCGCACATAAGAAAACCGTACACTTACTAAAGTCCCTCATACATGGCAGAAAAATCGTCCTCTTTTAAAATTAAATGATTATATCTTTAATATTAAGTAATAACATAAGTAACATCTATTAAACTATTTTCATTGAAAAAAAATCGCTATACTTATTTATTTATAATTCAGAAGTCTATTAATTTTACTAAAATCCATTGAAGTGAATTAACAAATATTTCGAAACTTGAAACACGCGTATCCAAAAAACCATATCATACGCTAATACAATTGATCTCTCGATTATGATGCTGATATTAAATTTTCAATATCGCCCACCTTATTAACATAGGAAATCTCACTCAGTGAAGAAATGAAAATTAAAGATTTAAGTCGTTTTTATTAATTATTAAAGTAAGCATTATTTGATACCTCATTGTGGAAGTAAAAAAAAAAAAATGCGTTCTGAAAATATTCAAAATTTTGAAAACAATTTTCTCCGTGATATTTACGCAATTGTTATTAAGATTTGCACAAATCTACATTAACTAAATATTCGATAGATTAATTTTACCAATTCAATACAAAATAAATTTCGCGAAGATTTATTTACTTACAATTCCCGTATCGCAAAAATCCCACCCAACACTAACCCAATATATCTCGCGATACTGAGAACTGGGACCATTTAGGCACGAGTGACTAAGTACTTGTCCAAACAAATTACATTTGCATCTATATTTGAATAAAATAAAATTAATAATTAAAAGAAGTAACGTATGATATATCATCTCTGTACTCTCTTAATGCCCTCTAAACGAAAAAGGAAAATCGTCTTCCCTCCATAATCCCTTTCAGATAAATTGACGCTCTGTACTACTGAATAACTAGGAGGAAAATCTTAATGCGCCTAAGTACTTGTCCAAATAAATTACATTTGCATCTATATTTGAATAAAATAAAATTAATAATTAAAGGAAGTAACGTATGAAATGTCATCTCTGTACTCTCTTAATGACCTCTAAACGAAAAAGGAAAATCGTCGTCTCTCCATAAACCCTTTCAGATAAATTGACGCTCTGTACTACTGAATAACTAGGAGGAAAATCTTAATGCACATAAAATGTATCATGTCTGGACTAGAGAAGTTGACAACAAAACTTTAATCACCAAGAGCCAATTAAGAGACATTTTACGTAAAATGTTTCTTTTATCACATTACACGCTCGAATATTATCGATTGTGTTAATGCAACTGACCAAAAACTGGCAAGTTTTACCAGTCCGAAAACGATTAACCGCACATAAGAAAACCGTACACTTACTAATGTCCCTCATACATGGCAGAAAAATCGTCCTCTTTTAAAATTAAATGATTATATCTTTAATATTAAGTAATAACATAAGTAACATCTATTAAACTATTTTCATTGAAAAAAAATCGCTATACTTATTTATTTATAATTCAGAAGTCTATTAATTTTACTAAAATCCATTGAAGTGAATTAACAAATATTTCGAATCTTGAAACACGCGTATCCAAAAAACCATATCATACGCTAATACAATTGATCTCTCGATTATGATGCTGATATTAAATTTTCAATATCGCCCACCTTGTTAACATAGGAAATCTCACTCAGTGAAAAAATGAAAATTAAAGATTTAAGTCGTTTTTATTAATTATTAAAGTAAGCATTATTTGATACCTCATTGTGGAAGTAAAAAAAAAAAAATGCGTTCTGAAAATATTCATAATTTTGAAAACAATTTTCTCCGTGATATTTACGCAATTGTTTTTAAGATTTGCACAAATCTACATTAACTAAATATTCGATAGATTAATTTTACCAATTCATTAGAAAATAGATTTCGCGAAGATTTATTTACTTACAATTCCCGTATCGCAAAAATCCCACCCAACACTAACCCAATATATCTCGCGATACGGAGAACTGGGACCATTTAGGCACGAGTGACTAAGTACTTGTCCAAATAAATTACATTTGCATCTATATTTGAATAAAATAAAATAAATAATTAAAGGAAGTAACGTATGAAATATCATCTCTGTACTGTCTTAATTCCCTCTAAACGAAAAAGGAAAATCGTCTTCCCTCCACATACCCTTTCAGATAAATTGACGGTCTGTACTACTGAATAACTAGGAGGAAAATCTTAATGCCCATAAAATGTATTATGTCTGGACTAGAGAAGTTGACAACAAAACTTTAATCACCAAGAGCCAATTAAGAGACATTTTACGTAAAATGTTTCTTCTTATCACATTACACGCTCGAATATTATCGATTTTGTTAATGCAACTGACCAAAAACTGGCAAGTTTTACCAGTCCGAAAAAGATTAACAGCACATAAGAAAACCGTACACTTACTAAAGCCCCTCATACATGGCAGAAAAACCGTCCTCTTTTAAAATTAAATGATTATATCTTTAACATTAAGTAATAACATAAGTAACATTTATTAAACTATTTTCATTGAAAAAAAATCGTTTTACTTATTTATTTATAATTATGAAGTCTATTAATTTTGCTAAAATCCATTGAAGTGAATTAACAAATATTTCGAAATTTGAAACACGCGTATCCAAAAAACCATATCATACGCTAATACAATTAATCTCTCGATTATGATGCTGATATTAAATTTTCAATATCGCCCACCTTGTTAACATAGGAAATCTCACTCAGTGAACAAATGAAAATTAAAGATTTAAGTCGTTTTTATTAATTATTAAAGTAAGCATTATTTGATACCTCATTGTGGAAGTAAAAAAAAAAAAAAAAAAAAAAAAATACGTTCTGAAAATATTCAAAATTTTGAAAACAATTTTCTCCGTGATATTTACGCAATTGTTTTTAAGATTTTCACAAATCTACATTAACTAAATATTCGATAGATTAATTTTACCAATTCATAAGAAAATAGATTTCGCTAAGATTTATTTACTTACATTTCCCGTATTGCAAAAATCCCACCCAACACTAACCCAATATATCTCGCGATACGGAGAACTGGGACCATTTAGGCACGAGTGACTAAGTACTTGTCCAAACAAATTACATTTGCATCTATATTTGAATAAAATAAAATTAATAATTAAAAGAAGTAACGTATGATATGTCATTTCTGTGTACTCTCCAAAGCCCTCTAAACGAAAAAGAATAATCGTCTTCCCTCCACAAACCCTTTCAGATAAATTGACGCACTGTACTACTGATTAACTAGGAGGGAAATCTTAATGCACATAAATTGTATCATGTCTGGACTAGAGAAGTTGACAACAAAACTTTAGTCACCAAGAGCCAATTAAGAGACATTTTTGTGAAATGTTTCTTCTTATCACATTACACGCTCGAATATTATCGATTGTGTTAATGCACCTGACCAAAAACTGGCAAGTTTTACCAGTCCGAAAACGATTAACCGCACATAAGAAAACCGCACACTTACTAAAGTCCCTCATACATGGCATAAAAATCGTCCTCTTTTAAAATTAAATGATTATATCTTTAACATTAAGTAATAACATAAGTAACATTTATTAAACTATTTTCATTGAAAAAAATATCGCTTTACTTATTTATTTATAATTATGAAGTCTATTAATTTTACTAAAATCCATTGAAGTGAATTAACAAATATTTCAAAATTTGAAACACGCGTGTCCAAAAAACCATATCGTACGCTAATACAATTAATCTCTCGATTATGATGCTGATATTAAATTTTCAATATCGCCCACCTTGTTAACATAGGAAATCTCACTCAGTGAACAAATGAAAATTAAAGATTTAAGTCGTTTTTATTAATTATTAAAGTAAGCATTATTTGATACCTCATTGTGGAAGTTAAAAAAAAAATGCGTTCTGAAAATATTCAAAATTTTGAAAACAATTTTCTCCGTGATATTTACGCAATTGTTTTTAAGATTTGCACAAATCTACATTAACTAAATATTCGATAGATTAATTTGACCTAGATAGATTTCGCGAATATTTATTTACTTACAATTCCCGTATCGCAAATATCCCACCCAACACTAACCCAATATATCTCGCGATACGGAGAAATGGGACCATTTAGGCACGAGTGACTAAGTACTTGTCCAAATAAATTACATTTGCATCTATATTTGAATAAAATAAAATTAATAATTAAAGGAAGTAACGTATGAAATGTCATCTCTGTACACACTTAATGCCCTCTAAACGAAAAAGGAAAATCGTCTTCCCTCCATAAACCCTTTCAGATAAATTGACGCTCTGTACTACTCAATAACTAGGAGGAAAATCTTAATGCACATAAATTGTATCATGTCTGGACTAGAGAAGTTGACCACAAAACTTGAAACACGCGTATCCAAAAAACCATATCATACGCTAATACAATTAATCTCTCGATTATGATGCTGATATTAAATTTTCAATATCGCCCACCTTGTTAACATAGGAAATCTCACTCAGTGAACAAATGAAAATTAAAGATTTAAGTCGTTTTTATTAATTATTAAAGTAAGCATTATTTGATACCTCATTGTGGAAGTAAAAAAAAAAAATACGTTCTGAAAATATTCAAAATTTTGAAAACAATTTTCTCCGTGATATTTACGCAATTGTTTTTGAGATTTTCACAAATCTACATTAACTAAATATTCGATAGATTAATTTTACCAATTCATAAGAAAATAGATTTCGCGTAGATTTATTTACTTACAATTCCCGTATCGCAAAAATCCCACCCAACACTAACCCAATATATCTCGCGATACGGAGAACAGGGACCATTTAGGCACGAGTGACTAAGTACTTGTCCAAACAAATTACATTTGCATCTATATTTGAATAACATAAAATTAATAATTAAAAGAAGTAACGTATGATATGTCATCTCTGTACACTCTTAATGCCCTCTAAACGAAAAAGGAAAATCGTCTTCCCTCCATAAACCCTTTCAGATAAATTGACGGTCTGTACTACTGAATAACTAGGAGGAAAATCTTAATGCACATAAAATGTATTATGTCTGGACTAGAGAAGTTGACAACAAAACTTTAATCACCAAGAGCCAATTAAGAGACATTTTACGTAAAATGTTTCTTCTTATCACATTACACGCTCGAATATTATCGATTGTGTTAATGCAACTGACCAAAAACTGGCAAGTTTTACCAGTCCGAAAACGATTAACCGCACATAAGAAAACCGTACACTTACTAAAGTCCCTCATACATGGCAGAAAAATCGTCCTCTTTTAAAATTAAATGATTATATCTTTAATATTAAGTAATAACATAAGTAACATCTATTAAACTATTTTCATTGAAAAAAAATCGCTATACTTATTTATTTATAATTCAGAAGTCTATTAATTTTACTAAAATCCATTGAATTGAATTAACAAATATTTCGAAACTTGAAACACGCGTATCCAAAAAACCATATCATACGCTAATACAATTGATCTCTCGATTATGATGCTGATATTAAATTTTCAATATCGCCCACCTTGTTAACATAGGAAATCTCACTCAGTGAAGAAATGAAAATTAAAGATTTAAGTCGTTTTTATTAATTATTAAAGTAAGCATTATTTGATACCTCATTGTGGAAGTAAAAAAAAATTGCGTTCTGAAAATATTCAAAATTTTGAAAACAATTTTCTCCGTGATATTTACGCAATTGTTATTAAGATTTGCACAAATCTACATTAACTAAATATTCGATAGATTAATTTTACCAATTCAATAGAAAATAAATTTCGCGAAGATTTATTTACTTACAATTCCCGTATCGCAAAAATCCCACCCAACACTAACCCAATATATCTCGCGATACTGAGAACTGGGACCATTTAGGCACGAGTGACTAAGTACTTGTCCAAACAAATTACATTTGCATCTATATTTGAATAAAATAAAATTAATAATTAAAAGAAGTAACGTATGATATGTCATCTTTGTACTCTCTTAATACCCTCTAAACGAAAAAGGAAAATCGTCTTCCCTCCATAAACCATTTCAGATAAATTGACGCTCTGTACTACTGAATAACTAGGAGGAAAATCTTAATGCGCCTAAGTAATTGTCCAAATAAATTACATTTGCATCTATATTTGAATAAAATAAAATTAATAATTAAAGGAAGTAACGTATGAAATATCATCTCTGTACTCTCTTAATGCCCTCTAAACGAAAAAGGAAAATCGTCTTCTCTCCATAAACCCTTTCAGATAAATTGACGCTCTGTACTACTGAATAACTAGGAGGAAAATCTTAATGCACATAAAATGTATTATGTCTGGACTAGAGAAGTTGACAACAAAACTTTAATCACCAAGAGTCAATTAAGAGACATTTTACGTAAAATGTTTCTTCTTATCACATTACACGCTCGAATATTATCGATTGTGTTAATGCAACTGACCAAAAACTGGCAAGTTTTACCAGTCCGAAAACGATTAACCGCACATAAGAAAACCGTACACTTACTAAAGTCCCTCATACATGGCAGAAAAATCGTCCTCTTTTAAAATTAAATGATTATATCTTTAATATTAAGTAATAACATAAGTAGCATCTATTAAACTATTTTCATTGAAAAAAAATCGCTATACTTATTTATTTATAATTCAGAAGTCTATTAATTTTACTAAAATCCATTGAAGTGAATTAACAAATATTTTGAAACTTGAAACACGCGTATTTAAAAAACCATATCATACGCTATTACAATTGATCTCTCGATTATGATGCTGATATTAAACTTTCAATATCGCCCACCTTGTTAACATAGGAAATCTCACTCAGTGAAGAAATGAAAATTAAAGATTTAAGTCGTTTTTATTAATTATTAAAGTAAGCATTATTTGATACCTCATTGTGGAAGTAAAAAAAAAAATGCGTTCTGAAAATATTCAAAATTTTGAAAACAATTTTCTCCGTGATATTTACGCAATTGTTCTTAAGATTTGCACAAATCTACATTAACTAAATATTCGATAGATTAATTTTACCAATTCATTAGGAAATAGATTTCGCGAAGATTTATTTACTTACAATTCCCGTATCGCAAAAATCCCACCCAATACTAACCCAATATATCTCGCGATACGGAGAGCTGGGACCATTTAGGCACGAGTGACTAAGTACTTGTCCAAATAAATTACATTTGCATCTATATTTGAATAAAATAAAATAAATAATTAAAGGAAGTAACGTATGAAATATCATCTCTGTACTCTCTTAATGCCCTCTAAACGAAAAAGGAAAATCGTCTTCCCTCCACATACCCTTTCAGATAAATTGACGGTCTGTACTACTGAATAACTAGGAGGAAAATCTTAATGCACATAAAATGTATTATGTCTGGACTAGAGAAGTTGACAACAAAACTTTAATCACCAAGAGCCAATTAAGAGACATTTTACGTAAAATGTTTCTTCTTATCACATTACACGCTCGAATATTATCGATTGTGTTAATGCAACTGACCAAAAACTGGCAAGTTTTACCAGTCCGAAAACGATTAACCGCACATAAGAAAACCGTACACTTACTAAAGTCCCTCATACATGGCAGAAAAATCGTCCTCTTTTAAAATTAAATGATTATATCTTTAATATTAAGTAGAAGTCTATTAATTTTACTAAAATCCATTGAAGTGAATTAACAAATATTTCGAAACTTGAAACAGGCGTATCCAAAAAACCATATCATACGCTAATACAATTGATCTCTCGATTATGATGCTGATATTAAATTTTCAATATCGCCCACCTTGTTAACATAGGAAATCTCACTCAGTGAAGAAATGAAAATTAAAGATTTAAGTCGTTTTTATTAATTATTAAAGTAAGCATTATTTGATACCTCATTGTGGAAGTAAAAAAAAAAAAATGCGTTCTGAAAATATTCAAAATTTTGAAAACAATTTTCTCCGTGATATTTACGCAATTGTTTTTAAGATTTGCACAAATCTACATTAACTAAATATTCGATAGATTAATTTTACCAATTCATTAGAAAATAGATTTCGCGAAGATTTATTTACTTACAATTCCCGTATCGCAAAAATCCCAACCAACACTAACCCAATATATCTCGCGATACGGAGAACTGGGACCATTTAGGCACGAGTGACTAAGTACTTGTCCAAATAAATTACATTTGCATCTATATTTGAATAAAATAAAATAAATAATTAAAGGAAGTAACGTATGAAATATCATCTCTGTACTCTCTTAATGCCCTCTAAACGTAAAAGGAAAATCGTCTTCCCTCCACATACCCTTTCAGATAAATTGACGGTCTGTACTACTGAATAACTAGGAGGAAAATCTTAATGCACATAAAATGTATTATGTCTGGACTAGAGAAGTTGACAACAAAACTTTAATCACCAAGAGCCAATTAAGAGACATTTTACGTAAAATGTTTCTTCTTATCACATTACACGCTCGAATATTATCGATTGTGTTAATGCAACTGACCAAAAACTGGCAAGTTTTACCAGTCCGAAAACGATTAACCGCACATAAGAAAACCGTACACTTACTGAAGTCCCTCATACATGGCAGAAAAATCGTCCTCTTTTAAAATTAAATGATTATATCTTTAATATTAAGTAATAACATAAGTAACATCTATTTTCGCTCGGGCATTTTTTCGCTCAGTTGGAAATTTTCAAATTCGTATGATAACTTTACCAATCAGTTTGATTGTGTTAAAATAATAGTTCATCTACGTATCCATCGTTTATATGGAGTTCCTTTACCTGCGGTTTATTCTGTTGAGCTGTCTACATGACAGGCCAGATGTTCTACCAATAAGGTTTTCTGAGCGAAATATGCTGGCTGGTTGTCGGCCCAGTTAGCTTAAACGGAAAAGCATTGGCCTTGTAAGCCAAGGATCTGGGTTCGATTCCCAGCCTGGGCATTTTTTCGCTCAGTTGGAAATTTTCAAATTCGTATGATAACTTTACCAATCAGTTTGATTGTGTTAAAATAATAGTTCATCTACGTATCCATCGTTTATATGGAGTTCCTTTACCTGCGGTTTATTCTGTTGAGCTGTCTACATGACAGGCCAGATGTTCTACCAATAAGGTTTTCTGAGCAAAATATGCTGGCTGGTTGTCGGCCCAGTTAGCTTAAACGGAAAAGCATTGGCCTTGTAAGCCAAGGATCTGGGTTCGATTCCCAGCCTGGGCATTTTTTCGCTCAGTTGGAAATTTTCAAATTCGTATGATAACTTTACCAATCAGTGTGATTGTGTTAAAATAATAGAACATCTATTAAACTATTTTCATTGAAAAAAAATCGCTATACTTATTTATTTATAATTCAGAAGTCTATTAATTTTACTAAAATCCATTGAAGTGAATTAACAAATATTTCGAAACTTGAAACACGCGTATCCAAAAAACCATATCATACGCTAATACAATTGATCTCTCGATTATGATGCTGATATTAAATTTTCAATATCGCCCACCTTGTTAACGTAGGAAATCTCACTCAGTGAAGAAATGAAAATTAAAGATTTAAGTCGTTTTTATTAATTATTAAAGTAAGTATTATTTGATACCTCATTGTGGAAGTAAAAAAAAAAAATGCGTTCTGAAAATATTCAAAATTTTGAAAACAATTTTCTCCGTGATATTTACGCAATTGTTATTAAGATTTGCACAAATCTACATTAACTAAATATTCGATAGATTAATTTTACCAATTCAATAGAAAATAAATTTCGCGAAGATTTATTTATTTACAATTCCCGTATCGCAAAAATCCCACCCAACACTAACCCAATATATCTCGCGATACTGAGAACTGGGACCATTTAGGCACGAGTGACTAAGTACTTGTCCAAACAAATTACATTTGCATCTATATTTGAATAAAATAAAATTAATAATTAAAAGAAGTAACGTATGATATGTCATCTCTGTACTCTCTTAATGCCCTCTAAACGAAAAAGGAAAATCGTCTTCCCTCCATAAACCCTTTCAGATAAATTGACGCTCTGTACTACTGAATAACTAGGAGGAAAATCTTAATGCGCCTAAGTACTTGTCCAAATAAATTACATTTGCATCTATATTTGAATAAAATAAAATTAATAATTAAAGGAAGTAACGTATGAAATATCATCTCTGTACTCTCTTAATGCCCTCTAAACGAAAAAGGAAAATCGTCTTCTCTCTATAAACCCTTTCAGATAAATTGACGCTCTGTACTACTGAATAACTAGGAGGAAAATCTTAATGCACATAAAATGTATTATGTCTGGACTAGAGAAGTTGACAACAAAACTTTAATCACCAAGAGTCAATTAAGAGACATTTTACGTAAAATGTTTCTTCTTATCACATTACACGGTCGAATATTATCGATTGTGTTAATGCAACTGACCAAAAACTGGCAAGTTTTACCAGTCCGAAAACGATTAACCGCACATAAGAAAACCGTACACTTACTAAAGTCCCTCATACATGGCAGAAAAATCGTCCTCTTTTAAAATTAAATGATTATATCTTTAATATTAAGTAATAACATAAGTAACATCTATTAAACTATTTTCATTGAAAAAAAAATCGCTATACTTATTTATTTATAATTCAGAAGTCTATTAATTTTACTAAAATCCATTGAAGTGAATTAACAAATATTTCGAAACTTGAAACACGCGTATCCAAAAAACCATATCATACGCTAATACAATTGATCTCTCGATTATGATGCTGATATTAAATTTTCAATATCGCCCACCTTGTTAACATAGGAAATCTCACTCAGTGAAGAAATGAAAATTAAAGATTTAAGTCGTTTTTATTAATTATTAAAGTAAGCATTATTTGATACCTCATTGTGGAAGTAAAAAAAAAATGCGTTCTGAAAATATTCAAAATTTTGAAAACAATTTTCTCCGTGATATTTACGCAATTGTTTTTAAGATTTGCACAAATCTACATTAACTAAATATTCGATAGATTAATTTTACCAATTCAATAGAAAATAAATTTCGCGAAGATTTATTTACTTACAATTCCCGTATCGCAAAAATCCCACCCAACACTAACCCAATATATCTCGCGATACGGAGAACTGGGACCATTTAGGCACGACTGACTAAGTACTTGTCCAAATAAATTACATTTACATCTTTATTTGAATAATATAAAATAAATAATTAAAGGAAGTAACGTATGAAATATCATCTCTGTACTCTCTTAATGCCCTCTAAACGAAAAAGGAAAATAGTCTTCCCTCCACATACCCTTTCAGATAAATTGACGGTCTGTACTACTGATTAACTAGGAGGAAAATCTTAATGCACATAAAATGTATTATGTCTGGACTAGAGAAGTTGACAACAAAACTTTAATCACCAAGAGCCAATTAAGAGACATTTTACGTAAAATGTTTCTTCTTATCACATTACACGCTCGAATATTATCGATTGTGTTAATGCAACTGACCAAAAACTGGCAAGTTTTACCAGTCCGAAAACGATTAACCGCACATAAGAAAACCGTACACTTACTAAAGTCCCTAATACATGGCAGAAAAATCGTCCTCTTTTAAAATTAAATGATTATATCTTTAATATTAAGTAATAACATAAGTAACATCTATTAAACTATTTTCATTGAAAAAAAATCGCTATACTTATTTATTTATAATTCAGAAGTCTATTAATTTTACTAAAATCCATTGAAGTGAATTAACAAATATTTCGAAACTTGAAACACGCGTATCCAAAAAACCATATCATACGCTAATACAATTGATCTCTCGATTATGATGCTCATATTAAATTTTCAATATCGCCCACCTTGTTAACATAGGAAATCTCACTCAGTGAACAAATGAAAATTAAAGATTTAAGTCGTTTTTATTAATTATTAAAGTAAGCATTATTTGATACCTCATTGTGGAAGTAAAAAAAAAAATGCGTTCTGAAAATATTCAAAATTTTGAAAACAAATTTCTCCGTGATATTTACGCAATTGTTTTTAAGATTTGCACAAATCTACATTAACTAAATATTCGATAGATTAATTTTACCAATTCATTAGGAAATAGATTTCGCGAAGATTTATTTACTTACAATTCCCGTATCGCAAAAATCCCACCCAATACTAACCCAATATATCTCGCGATACGGAGAGCTGGGACCATTTAGGCACGAGTAACTAAGTACTTGTCCAAATAAATTACATTTGCATCTATATTTGAATAAAATAAAATAAATAATTAAAGGAAGTAACGTATGAAATATCATCTCTGTACTCTCTTAATGCCCTCTAAATGAAAAAGGAAAATCGTCTTCCCTCCACATACCCTTTCAGATAAATTGACGGTCTGTACTACTGAATAACTAGGAGGAAAATCTTAATGCACATAAAATGTATTATGTCTGGACTAGAGAAGTTGACAACAAAACTTTAATCACCAAGAGCCAATTAAGAGACATTTTACGTAAAATCTTTCTTCTTATCACATTACACGCTCGAATATTATCGATTGTGTTAATGCAACTGACCAAAAACTGGCAAGTTTTACCAGTCCGAAAACGATTAACCGCACATAAGAAAACCGTACACTTACTAAAGTCCCTCATACATGGCAGAAAAATCGTCCTCTTTTAAAATTAAATGATTATATCTTTAATATTAAGTAATAACATAAGTAACATCTATTAAACTATTTTCATTGAAAAAAAATCACTATACTTATTTATTTATAATTCAGAAGTCTATTAATTTTACTAAAATCCATTGAAGTGAATTAACAAATATTTCGAAACTTGAAACACGCGTATCCAAAAAACCATATCATACGCAAATACAATTGATCTCTCGATTATGATGCTGATATTAAATTTTCAATATCGCCCACCTTGTTAACATAGGAAATCTCACTCAGGCAAGAAATGAAAATTAAAGATTTAAGTCGTTTTTATTAATTATTAAAGTAAGCATTATTTGATACCTCATTGTGGAAGTAAAAAAAAAAAAATGCGTTCTGAAAATATTCAAAATTTTGAAAACAATTTTCTCCGTGATATTTACGCAGTTGTTTTTAAGATTTGCACAAATCTACATTAACTAAATATTCGATAGATTAATTTTACCAATTCATTAGGAAATAGATTTCGCGAAGATTTATTTACTTACAATTCCCGTATCGCAAAAATCCCACCCAATACTAACCCAATATATCACGCGATACGGAGAGCTGGGACCATTTAGGCACGAGTGACTAAGTACTTGTCCAAATAAATTACATTTGCATCTATATTTGAATAAAATAAAATAAATAATTAAAGGAAGTAACGTATGAAATATCATCTCTGTACTCTCTTAATGCCCTCTAAACGAAAAAGGAAAATCGTCTTCTCTCCATAAACCATTTCAGATAAATTGACGCTCTGTACTACTGAATAACTAGGAGGAAAATCTTAATGCGCCTAAGTAATTGTCCAAATAAATTACATTTGCATCTATATTTGAATAAAATAAAATTAATAATTAAAGGAAGTAACGTATGAAATATCATCTCTGTACTCTCTTAATGCCCTCTAAACGAAAAAGGAAAATCGTCTTCTCTCCATAAACCCTTTCAGATAAATTGACGCTCTGTACTACTGAATAACTAGGAGGAAAATCTTAATGCACATAAAATGTATTATGTCTGGACTAGAGAAGTTGACAACAAAACTTTAATCACCAAGAGTCAATTAAGAGACATTTTACGTAAAATGTTTCTTCTTATCACATTACACGCTCGAATATTATCGATTGTGTTAATGCAACTGACCAAAAACTGGCAAGTTTTACCAGTCCGAAAACGATTAACCGCACATAAGAAAACCGTACACTTACTAAAGTCCCTCATACATGGCAGAAAAATCGTCCTCTTTTAAAATTAAATGATTATATCTTTAATATTAAGTAATAACATAAGTAACATCTATTAAACTATTTTCATTGAAAAAAAATCGCTATACTTATTTATTTATAATTCAGAAGTCTATTAATTTTACTAAAATCCATTGAAGTGAATTAACAAATATTTTGAAACTTGAAACACGCGTATCCAAAAAACCATATCATACGCTAATACAATTGATCTCTCGATTATGATGCTGATATTACATTTTCAATATCGCCCACCTTGTTAACATAGGAAATCTCACTCAGTGAAGAAATGAAAATTAAAGATTTAAGTCGTTTTTATTAATTATTAAAGTAAGCATTATTTGATACCTCATTGTGGAAGTAAAAAAAAAAAATGCGTTCTGAAAATATTCAAAATTTTGAAAACAATTTTCTCCGTGATATTTACGCAATTGTTTTTAAGATTTGCACAAATCTACATTAACTAAATATTCGATAGATTAATTTTACCAATTCATTAGGAAATAGATTTCGCGAAGATTTATTTACTTACAATTCCCGTATCGCAAAAATCCCACCCAATACTAACCCAATATATCTCGCGATACGGAGAGCTGGGACCATTTAGGCACGAGTGACTAAGTACTTGTCCAAATAAATTACATTTGCATCTATATTTGAATAAAATAAATTAAATAATTAAAGGAAGTAACGTATGAAATATCATCTCTGTACTCTCTTAATGCCCTCTAAACGAAAAAGGAAAATCGTCTTCCCTCCACATACCCTTTCAGATAAATTGACGGTCTGTACTACTGAATAACTAGGAGGAAAATCTTAATGCACATAAAATGTATTATGTCTGGACTAGAGAAGTTGACAACAAAACTTTAATCACCAAGAGTCAATTAAGAGACATTTTACGTAAAATGTTTCTTCTTATCACATTACACGCTCGAATATTATCGATTGTGTTAATGCAACTGACCAAAAACTGGCACGTTTTACCAGTCCGAAAACGATTAACCGCACATAAGAAAACCGTACACTTACTAAAGTCCCTCATACATGGCAGAAAAATCGTCCTCTTTTAAAATTAAATGATTATATCTTTAATATTAAGTAATAACATAAGTAACATCTATTAAACTATTTTCATTGAAAAAAAATCACTATACTTATTTATTTATAATTCAGAAGTCTATTAATTTTACTAAAATCCATTGAAGTGAATTAACAAATATTTCGAAACTTGAAACACGCGTATCCAAAAAACCATATCATACGCTAATACAATTGATCTCTCGATTATGATGCTGATATTAAATTTTCAATATCGCCCACCTTGTTAACATAGGAAATCTCACTCAGTGAAGAAATGAAAAATAAAGATTTAAGTCGTTTTTATTAATTATTAAAGTAAGCATTATTTGATACCTCATTGTGGAAGTAAAAAAAAAAAAATGCGTTCTGAAAATATTCAAAATTTTGAAAACAATTTTCTCCGTGATATTTACGCAATTGTTTTTAAGATTTGCACAAATCTACATTAACTAAATATTCGATAGATTAATTTTACCAATTCATTAGAAAATAGATTTCGCGAAGATTTATTTACTTACAATTCCCGTATCGCAAAAATCCCACCCAACACTAACCCAATATATCTCGCGATACGGAGAACTGGGACCATTTAGGCACGAGTGACTAAGTACTTGTCCAAATAAATTACATTTGCATTTATATTTGAATAAAATAAAATAAATAATTAAAGGAAGTAACGTATGAAATATCATCTCTGTACTCTCTTAATGCCCTCTAAACGAAAAAGGAAAATCGTCTTCCCTCCACATACCCTTTCAGATAAATTGACGGTCTGTACTACTGAATAACTAGGAGGAAAATCTTAATGCACATAAAATGTATTATGTCTGGACTAGAGAAGTTGACAACAAAACTTTAATCACCAAGAGCCAATTAAGAGACATTTTACGTAAAATGTTTCTTCTTATCACATTACACGCTCGAATATTATCGATTGTGTTAATGCAACTGACCAAAAACTGGCAAGTTTTACCAGTCCGAAAACGATTAACCGCACATAAGAAAACCGTACACTTACTAAAGTCCCTCATACATGGCAGAAAAATCGTCCTCTTTTAAAATTAAATGATTATATCTTTAATATTAAGTAATAACATAAGTAACATCTATTAAACTATTTTCATTGAAAAAAAATCACTATACTTATTTATTTATAATTCAGAAGTCTATTAATTTTACTAAAATCCATTGAAGTGAATTAACAAATATTTCGAAACTTGAAACACGCGTATCCAAAAAACCATATCATACGCTAATACAATTGATCTCTCGATTATGATGCTGATATTAAATTTTCAATATCGCCCACCTTGTTAACATAGGAAATCTCACTCAGTGAAGAAATGAAAAATAAAGATTTAAGTCGTTTTTATTAATTATTAAAGTAAGCATTATTTGATACCTCATTGTGGAAGTAAAAAAAAAAAAATGCGTTCTGAAAATATTCAAAATTTTGAAAACAATTTTCTCCGTGATATTTACGCAATTGTTTTTAAGATTTGCACAAATCTACATTAACTAAATATTCGATAGATTAATTTTACCAATTCATTAGAAAATAGATTTCGCGAAGATTTATTTACTTACAATTCCCGTATCGCAAAAATCCCACCCAACACTAACCCAATATATCTCGCGATACGGAGAACTGGGACCATTTAGGCACGAGTGACTAAGTACTTGTCCAAATAAATTACATTTGCATTTATATTTGAATAAAATAAAATAAATAATTAAAGGAAGTAACGTATGAAATATCATCTCTGTACTCTCTTAATGCCCTCTAAACGAAAAAGGAAAATCGTCTTCCCTCCACATACCCTTTCAGATAAATTGACGGTCTGTACTACTGAATAACTAGGAGGAAAATCTTAATGCACATAAAATGTATTATGTCTGGACTAGAGAAGTTGACAACAAAACTTTAATCACCAAGAGCCAATTAAGAGACATTTTACGTAAAATGTTTCTTCTTATCACATTACACGCTCGAATATTATCGATTGTGTTAATGCAACTGACCAAAAACTGGCAAGTTTTACCAGTCCGAAAACGATTAACCGCACATAAGAAAACCGTACACTTACTAAAGTCCCTCATACATGGCAGAAAAATCGTCCTCTTTTAAAATTAAATGATTATATCTTTAATATTAAGTAATAACATAAGTAACATCTATTAAACTATTTTCATTGAAAAAAAATTACTATACTTATTTATTTATAATTCAGAAGTCTATTAATTTTACTAAAATCCATTGAAGTGAATTAACAAATATTTCGAAACTTGAAACATGCGTATCCAAAAAACCATATCATACGCTAATACAATTGATCTCTCGATTATGATGCTGATATTAAATTTTCAATATCGCCCACCTTGTTAACATAGGAAATCTCACTCAGTGAAGAAATGAAAATTAAAGATTTAAGTCGTTTTTATTAATTATTAAAGTAAGCATTATTTGATACCTCATTGTGGAAGTAAAAAAAAAAAATGCGTACTGAAAATATTCAAAATTTTGAAAACAATTTTCTCCGTGATATTTACGCAATTGTTTTTAAGATTTGCACAAATCTACATTAACTAAATATTCGATAGATTAATTTTACCAATTCATTAGAAAATAGATTTCGCGAAGATTTATTTACTTACAATTCCCGTATCGCAAAAATCCCACCCAACACTAACCCAATATATCTCGCGATACGGAGAACTGGGACCATTTAGGCACGAGTGACTAAGTACTTGTCCAAATAAATTACATTTGCATCTATATTTGAATAAAATAAAATAAATAATTAAAGGAAGTAACGTATGAAATATCATCTCTGTACTCTCTTAATGCCCTCTAAACGAAAAAGGAAAATCGTCTTCTCTCCATAAACCATTTCAGATAAATTGACGCTCTGTACTACTGAATAACTAGGAGGAAAATCTTAATGCGCCTAAGGAATTGTCCAAATAAATTACATTTGCATCTATATTTGAATAAAATAAAATTAATAATTAAAGGAAGTGACGTGTGAAATATCATCTCTGTACTCTCTTAATGCCCTCTAAACGAAAAAGGAAAATCGTCTTCTCTCCATAAACCCTTTCAGATAAATTGACGCTCTGTACTACTGAATAACTAGGAGGAAAATCTTAATGCACATAAAATGTATTATGTCTGGACTAGAGAAGTTGACAACAAAACTTTAATCACCAAGAGTCAATTAAGAGACATTTTACGTAAAATGTTTCTTCTTATCACATTACACGCTCGAATATTATCGATTGTGTTAATGCAACTGACCAAAAACTGGCAAGTTTTACCAGTCCGAAAACGATTAACCGCACATAAGAAAACCGTACACTTACTAAAGTCCCTCATACATGGCACAAAAATCGTCCTCTTTTAAAATTAAATGATTATATCTTTAATATTAAGTAATAACATAAGTAACATCTATTAAACTATTTTCATTGAAAAAAAATCGCTATACTTATTTATTTATAATTCAGAAGTCTATTAATTTTACTAAAATCCATTGAAGTGAATTAACAAATATTTTGAAACTTGAAACACGCGTATCCAAAAAACCATATCATACGCTAATACAATTGATCTCTCGATTATGATGCTGATATTAAATTTTCAATATCGCCCACCTTGTTAACATAGGAAATCTCACTCAGTGAAGAAATGAAAATTAAAGATTTAAGTCGTTTTTATTAATTATTAAAGTAAGCATTATTTGATACCTCATTGTGGAAGTAAAAAAAAAAAATGCGTTCTGAAAATATTCAAAATTTTGAAAACAATTTTCTCCGTGATATTTACGCAATTGTTTTTAAGATTTGCACAAATCTACATTAACTAAATATTCGATAGATTAATTTTACCAATTCATTAGGAAATAGATTTCGCGAAGATTTATTTACTTACAATTCCCGTATCGCAAAAATCCCACCCAATACTAACCCAATATATCTCGCGTTACGGAGAGCTGGGACCATTTAGGCACGAGTGACTAAGTACTTGTCCAAATAAATTACATTTGCATCTATATTTGAATAAAATAAAATAAATAATTAAAGGAAGTAACGTATGAAATATCATCTCTGTACTCTCTTAATGCCCTCTAAACGAAAAAGGAAAATCGTCTTCCCTCCACATACCCTTTCAGATAAATTGACGGTCTGTACTACTGAATAACTAGGAGGAAAATCTTAATGCACATAAAATGTATTATGTCTGGACTAGAGAAGTTGACAACAAAACTTTAATCACCAAGAGTCAATTAAGAGACATTTTACGTAAAATGTTTCTTCTTATCACATTACACGCTCGAATATTATCGATTGTGTTAATGCAACTGACCAAAAACTGGCAAGTTTTACCAGTCCGAAAACGATTAACCGCACATAAGAAAACCGTACACTTACTAAAGTCCCTCATACATGGCAGAAAAATCGTCCTCTTTTAAAATTAAATGATTATATCTTTAATATTAAGTAATAACATAAGTAACATCTATTAAACTATTTTCATTGAAAAAAAATCACTATACTTATTTATTTATAATTCAGAAGTCTATTAATTTTACTAAAATCCATTGAAGTGAATTAACAAATATTTCGAAACTTGAAACACGCGTATCCAAAAAACCATATCATACGCTAATACAATTGATCTCTCGATTATGATGCTGATATTAAATTTTCAATATCGCCCACCTTGTTAACATAGGAAATCTCACTCAGTGAAGAAATGAAAAATAAAGATTTAAGTCGTTTTTATTAATTATTAAAGTAAGCATTATTTGATACCTCATTGTGGAAGTAAAAAAAAAAAATGCGTTCTGAAAATATTCAAAATTTTGAAAACAATTTTCTCCGTGATATTTACGCAATTGTTTTTAAGATTTGCACAAATCTACATTAACTAAATATTCGATAGATTAATTTTACCAATTCATTAGAAAATAGATTTCGCGAAGATTTATTTACTTACAATTCCCGTATCGCAAAAATCCCACCCAACACTAACCCAATATATCTCGCGATACGGAGAACTGGGACCATTTAGGCACGAGTGACTAAGTACTTGTCCAAATAAATTACATTTGCATTTATATTTGAATAAAATAAAATAAATAATTAAAGGAAGTAACGTATGAAATATCATCTCTGTACTCTCTTAATGCCCTCTAAACGAAAAAGGAAAATCGTCTTCCCTCCACATACCCTTTCAGATAAATTGACGGTCTGTACTACTGAATAACTAGGAGGAAAATCTTAATGCACATAAAATGTATTATGTCTGGACTAGAGAAGTTGACAACAAAACTTTAATCACCAAGAGCCAATTAAGAGACATTTTACGTAAAATGTTTCTTCTTATCACATTACACGCTCGAATATTATCGATTGTGTTAATGCAACTGACCAAAAACTGGCAAGTTTTACCAGTCCGAAAACGATTAACCGCACATAAGAAAACCGTACACTTACTAAAGTACCTCATACATGGCAGAAAAATCGTCCTCTTTTAAAATTAAATGATTATATCTTTAATATTAAGTAATAACATAAGTAACATCTATTAAACTATTTTCATTGAAAAAAAATCGCTATACTTATTTATTTATAATTCAGAAGTCTATTAATTTTACTAAAATCCATTGAAGTGAATTAACAAATATTTCGAAACTTGAAACACGCGTATCCAAAAAACCATATCATACGCTAATACAATTGATCTCTCGATTATGATGCCGATATTAAATTTTCAATATCGCCCACCTTGTTAACATAGGAAATCTCACTCAGTGAAGAAATGAAAATTAAAGATTTAAGTCGTTTTTATTGATTATTAAAGTAAGTATTATTTGATACCTCATTGTGGAAGTAAAAAAAAAAAATGCGTTCTGAAAATATTCAAAATTTTGAAAACAATTTTCTCCGTGATATTTACGCAATTGTTATTAAGATTTGCACAAATCTACATTAACTAAATATTCGATAGATTAATTTTACCAATTCAATAGAAAATAAATTTCGCGAAGATTTATTTATTTACAATTCCCGTATCGCAAAAATCCCACCCAACACTAACCCAATATATCTCGCGATACTGAGAACTGGGACCATTTAGGCACGAGTGACTAAGTACTTGTCCAAACAAATTATAGTTGCATCTATATTTGAATAAAATAAAATTAATAATTAAAAGAAGTAACGTATGATATGTCATATCTGTACTCTCTTAATGCCCTCTAAACGAAAAAGGAAAATCGTCTTCCCTCCATAAACCCTTTCAGATAAATTGACGCTCTGTACTACTGAATGACTAGGAGGAAAATCTTAATGCGCCTAAGTACTTGTCCAAATAAATTACATTTGCATCTATATTTGAATAAAATAAAATTAATAATTAAAGGAAGTAACGTATGAAATATCATCTCTGTACTCTCTTAATGCCCTCTAAACGAAAAAGGAAAATCGTCTTCTCTCCATAAACCCTTTCAGATAAATTGACGCTCTGTACTACTGAATAACTAGGAGGAAAATCTTAATGCACATAAAATGTATTATGTCTGGACTAGAGAAGTTGACAACAAAACTTTAATCACCAAGAGTCAATTAAGAGACATTTTACGTAAAATGTTTCTTCTTATCACATTACACGCTCGAATATTATCGATTGTGTTAATGCAACTGACCAAAAACTGGCAAGTTTTACCAGTCCGAAAAGGATTAACCGCACATAAGAAAACCGTACACTTACTAAAGTCCCTCATACATGGCAGAAAAATCGTCCTCTTTTAAAATTAAATGATTATATCTTTAATATTAAGTAATAACATAAGTAACATCTATTAAACTATTTTCATTGAAAAAAAAATCGCTATACTTATTTATTTATAATTCAGAAGTCTATTAATTTTACTAAAATCCATTGAAGTGAATTAACAAATATTTCGAAACTTGAAACACGCGTATCCAAAAAACCATATCATACGCTAATACAATTGATCTCTCGATTATGATGCTGATATTAAATTTTCAATATCGCCCACCTTGTTAACATAGGAAATCTCATTCAGTGAAGAAATGAAAATTAAAGATTTAAGTCGTTTTTATTAATTATTAAAGTAAGCATTATTTGATACCTCATTGTGGAAGTAAAAAAAAAAAAATGCGTTCTGAAAATATTCAAAATTTTGAAAACAATTTTCTCCGTGATATTTACGCAATTGTTTTTAAGATTTGCACAAATCTACATTAACTAAATATTCGATAGATTAATTTTACCAATTCATTAGGAAATAGATTTCGCGAAGATTTATTTACTTACAATTCCCGTATCGCAAAAATCCCACCCAATACTAACCCAATATATCTCGCGATACGGAGAGCTGGGACAATTTAGGCACGAGTGACTAAGTACTTGTCCAAATAAATTACATTTGCATCTATATTTGAATAAAATAAAATAAATAATTAAAGGAAGTAACGTATGGAATATCATCTCTGTACTCTCTTAATGCCCTCTAAACGAAAAAGGAAAATCGTCTTCCCTCCACATACCCTTTCAGATAAATTGACGGTCTGTACTACTGAATAACTAGGAGGAAAATCTTAATGCACATAAAATGTATTATGTCTGGACTAGAGAAGTTGACAACAAAACTTTAATCACCAAGAGCCAATTAAGAGACATTTTACGTAAAATGTTTCTTCTTATCACATTACACGCTCGAATATTATCGATTGTGTTCATGCAACTGACCAAAAACTGGCAAGTTTTACCAGTCCGAAAACGATTAACCGCACATAAGAAAATCGTACACTTACTAAAGTCCCTCATACATGGCAGAAAAATCGTCCTCTTTTAAAATTAAATGATTATATCTTTAATATTAAGTAATAACATAAGTAACATCTATTAAACTATTTTCATTGAAAAAAAATCACTATACTTATTTATTTATAATTCAGAAGTCTATTAATTTTACTAAAATCCATTGAAGTGAATTAACAAATATTTCGAAACTTGAAACACGCGTATCCAAAAAACCATATCATACGCTAATACAATTGATCTCTCGATTATGATGCTGATATTAAATTTTCAATATCGCCCACCTTGTTAACATAGGAAATCTCACTCAGTGAAGAAATGAAAATTAAAGATTTAAGTCGTTTTCATTAATTATTAAAGTAAGCATTATTTGATACCTCATTGTGGAAGTAAAAAAAAAAAATGCGTTCTGAAAATATTCAAAATTTTGAAAACAATTTTCTCCGTGATATTTACGCAATTGTTTTTAAGATTTGCACAAATCTACATTAACTAAATATTCGATAGATTAATTTTACCAATTCATTAGGAAATAGATTTCGCGAAGATTTATTTACTTACAATTCCCGTATCGCAAAAATCCCACCCAATACTAACCCAATATATCTCGCGTTACGGAGAGCTGGGACCATTTAGGCACGAGTGACTAAGTACTTGTCCAAATAAATTACATTTGCATCTATATTTGAATAAAATAAAATAAATAATTAAAGGAAGTAACGTATGAAATATCATCTCTGTACTCTCTTAATGCCCTCTAAACGAAAAAGGAAAATCGTCTTCCCTCCACATACCCTTTCAGATAAATTGACGGTCTGTACTACTGAATAACTAGGAGGAAAATCTTAATGCACATAAAATGTATTATGTCTGGACTAGAGAAGTTGACAACAAAACTTTAATCACCAAGAGTCAATTAAGAGACATTTTACGTAAAATGTTTCTTCTTATCACATTACACGCTCGAATATTATCGATTGTGTTAATGCAACTGACCAAAAACTGGCAAGTTTTACCAGTCCGAAAACGATTAACCGCACATAAGAAAACCGTACACTTACTAAAGTCCCTCATACATGGCAGAAAAATCGTCCTCTTTTAAAATTAAATGATTATATCTTTAATATTAAGTAATAACATAAGTAACATCTATTAAACTATTTTCATTGAAAAAAAATCACTATACTTATTTATTTATAATTCAGAAGTCTATTAATTTTACTAAAATCCATTGAAGTGAATTAACAAATATTTCGAAACTTGAAACACGCGTATCCAAAAAACCATATCATACGCTAATACAATTGATCTCTCGATTATGATGCTGATATTAAATTTTCAATATCGCCCACCTTGTTAACATAGGAAATCTCACTCAGTGAAGAAATGAAAAATAAAGATTTAAGTCGTTTTTATTAATTATTAAAGTAAGCATTATTTGATACCTCATTGTGGAAGTAAAAAAAAAAAATGCGTTCTGAAAATATTCAAAATTTTGAAAACAATTTTCTCCGTGATATTTACGCAATTGTTTTTAAGATTTGCACAAATCTACATTAACTAAATATTCGATAGATTAATTTTACCAATTCATTAGAAAATAGATTTCGCGAAGATTTATTTACTTACAATTCCCGTATCGCAAAAATCCCACCCAACACTAACCCAATATATCTCGCGATACGGAGAACTGGGACCATTTAGGCACGAGTGACTAAGTACTTGTCCAAATAAATTACATTTGCATTTATATTTGAATAAAATAAAATAAATAATTAAAGGAAGTAACGTATGAAATATCATCTCTGTACTCTCTTAATGCCCTCTAAACGAAAAAGGAAAATCGTCTTCCCTCCACATACCCTTTCAGATAAATTGACGGTCTGTATTACTGAATAACTAGGAGGAAAATCTTAATGCACATAAAATGTATTATGTCTGGACTAGAGAAGTTGACAACAAAACTTTAATCACCAAGAGCCAATTAAGAGACATTTTACGTAAAATGTTTCTTCTTATCACATTACACGCTCGAATATTATCGATTGTGTTAATGCAACTGACCAAAAACTGGCAAGTTTTACCAGTCCGAAAACGATTAACCGCACATAAGAAAACCGTACACTTACTAAAGTCCCTCATACATGGCAGAAAAATCGTCCTCTTTTAAAATTAAATGATTATATCTTTAATATTAAGTAATAACATAAGTAACATCTATTAAACTATTTTCATTGAAAAAAAATCGCTATACTTATTTATTTATAATTCAGAAGTCTATTAATTTTACTAAAATCCATTGAAGTGAATTAACAAATATTTCGAAACTTGAAACACGCGTATCCAAAAAACCATATCATACGCTAATACAATTGATCTCTCGATTATGATGCCGATATTAAATTTTCAATATCGCCCACCTTGTTAACATAGGAAATCTCACTCAGTGAAGAAATGAAAATTAAAGATTTAAGTCGTTTTTATTGATTATTAAAGTAAGTATTATTTGATACCTCATTGTGGAAGTAAAAAAAAAAAATGCGTTCTGAAAATATTCAAAATTTTGAAAACAATTTTCTCCGTGATATTTACGCAATTGTTATTAAGATTTGCACAAATCTACATTAACTAAATATTCGATAGATTAATTTTACCAATTCAATAGAAAATAAATTTCGCGAAGATTTATTTATTTACAATTCCCGTATCGCAAAAATCCCACCCAACACTAACCCAATATATCTCGCGATACTGAGAACTGGGACCATTTAGGCACGAGTGACTAAGTACTTGTCCAAACAAATTATAGTTGCATCTATATTTGAATAAAATAAAATTAATAATTAAAAGAAGTAACGTATGATATGTCATATCTGTACTCTCTTAATGCCCTCTAAACGAAAAAGGAAAATCGTCTTCCCTCCATAAACCCTTTCAGATAAATTGACGCTCTGTACTACTGAATGACTAGGAGGAAAATCTTAATGCGCCTAAGTACTTGTCCAAATAAATTACATTTGCATCTATATTTGAATAAAATAAAATTAATAATTAAAGGAAGTAACGTATGAAATATCATCTCTGTACTCTCTTAATGCCCTCTAAACGAAAAAGGAAAATCGTTTTCCCTCCACATACCCTTTCAGATAAATTGACGCTGTACTACTGAATAACTAGGAGGAAAATCTTAATGCACATAAAATGTATTATGTCTGGACTAGAGAAGTTGACAACAAAACTTTAATCACCAAGAGCCAATTAAGAGACATTTTACGTAAAATGTTTCTTCTTATCACATTACACGCTCGAATATTATCGATTGTGTTAATGCAACTGACCAAAAACTGGCAAGTTTTACCAGTCCGAAAACGATTAACCGCACATAAGAAAACCATACACTTACTAAAGTCCCTCATACATGGCAGAAAAATCGTCCTCTTTTAAAATTAAATGATTATATCTTTAATATTAAGTAATAACATAAGTAACATCTATTAAACTATTTTCATTGAAAAAAAAATCGCTATACTTATTTATTTATAATTCAGAAGTCTATTAATTTTACTAAAATCCATTGAAGTGAATTAACAAATATTTCGAAACTTGAAACACGCGTATCCAAAAAACCATATCATACGCTAATACAATTGATCTCTCGATTATGATGCTGATATTAAATTTTCAATATCGCCCACCTTGTTAACATAGGAAATCTCACTCAGTTAAGAAATGAAAATTAAAGATTTAAGTCGTTTTTATTAATTATTAAAGTAAGCATTATTTGATACCTCATTGTGGAAGTAAAAAAAAAAATGCGTTCTGAAAATATTCAAAATTTTGAAAACAATTTTCTCCGTGATATTTACGCAATTGTTATTAAGATTTGCACAAATCTACATTAACTAAATATTCGATAGATTAATTTTACCAATTCAATAGAAAATAAATTTCGCGAAGATTTATTTACTTACAATTCTCGTATCGCAAAAATCCCACCCAACACTAACCCAATATATCTCGCGATACTGAGAACTGGGACCATTTAGGCACGAGTGACTAAGTACTTGTCCAAACAAATTACATTTGCATCTATATTTGAATAAAATAAAATAAATAATTAAAGGAAGTAACGTATGAAATATCATCTCTGTACTCTCTTAATGCCCTCTAAACGAAAAAGGAAAATCGTCTTCTCTCCATAAACCCTTTCCGATAAATTTACGCTCTGTACTACTGAATAACTAGGAGGAAAATCTTAATGCACATAAAATGTATTATGTCTGGACTAGAGAAGTTGACAACAAAACTTTAATCACCAAGAGTCAATTAAGAGACATTTTACGTAAAATGTTTCTTCTTATCACATTACACGCTCGAATATTATCGATTGTGTTAATGCAACTGACCAAAAACTGGCAAGTTTTACCAGTCCGAAAACGATTAACCGCACATAAGAAAACCGTACACTTACTAAAGTCCCTCATACATGGCAGAAAAATCGTCCTCTTTTAAAATTAAATGATTATATCTTTAATATTAAGTAATAACATAAGTAACATCTATTAAACTATTTTCATTGAAAAAAAATCGCTATAATTATTTATTTATAATTCGGAAGTCTATTAATTTTACTAAAATCCATTGAAGTGAATTAACAAATATTTCGAAACTTGAAACACGCGTATCCAAAAAACCATATCATACGCTAATACAATTGATCTCTCGATTATGATGCTGATATTAAATTTTCAATATCGCCCACCTTGTTAACATAGGAAATCTCATTCAGTGAAGAAATGAAAATTAAAGATTTAAGTCGTTTTTATTAATTATTAAAGTAAGCATTATTTGATACCTCATTGTGGAAGTAAAAAAAAAAAAATGCGTTCTGAAAATATTCAAAATTTTGAAAACAATTTTCTCCGTGATATTTACGCAATTGTTTTTAAGATTTGCACAAATCTACATTAACTAAATATTCGATAGATTAATTTTACCAATTCATTAGGAAATAGATTTCGCGAAGATTTATTTACTTACAATTCCCGTATCGCAAAAATCCCACCCAATACTAACCCAATATATCTCGCGATACGGAGAGCTGGGACAATTTAGGCACGAGTGACTAAGTACTTGTCCAAATAAATTACATTTGCATCTATATTTGAATAAAATAAAATAAATAATTAAAGGAAGTAACGTATGGAATATCATCTCTGTACTCTCTTAATGCCCTCTAAACGAAAAAGGAAAATCGTCTTCCCTCCACATACCCTTTCAGATAAATTGACGGTCTGTACTACTGAATAACTAGGAGGAAAATCTTAATGCACATAAAATGTATTATGTCTGGACTAGAGAAGTTGACAACAAAACTTTAATCACCAAGAGCCAATTAAGAGACATTTTACGTAAAATGTTTCTTCTTATCACATTACACGCTCGAATATTATCGATTGTGTTCATGCAACTGACCAAAAACTGGCAAGTTTTACCAGTCCGAAAACGATTAACCGCACATAAGAAAATCGTACACTTACTAAAGTCCCTCATACATGGCAGAAAAATCGTCCTCTTTTAAAATTAAATGATTATATCTTTAATATTAAGTAATAACATAAGTAACATCTATTAAACTATTTTCATTGAAAAAAAATCACTATACTTATTTATTTATAATTCAGAAGTCTATTAATTTTACTAAAATCCATTGAAGTGAATTAACAAATATTTCGAAACTTGAAACACGCGTATCCAAAAAACCATATCATACGCTAATACAATTGATCTCTCGATTATGATGCTGATATTAAATTTTCAATATCGCCCACCTTGTTAACATAGGAAATCTCACTCAGTGAAGAAATGAAAATTAAAGATTTAAGTCGTTTTCATTAATTATTAAAGTAAGCATTATTTGATACCTCATTGTGGAAGTAAAAAAAAAAAATGCGTTCTGAAAATATTCAAAATTTTGAAAACAATTTTCTCCGTGATATTTACGCAATTGTTTTTAAGATTTGCACAAATCTACATTAACTAAATATTCGATAGATTAATTTTACCAATTCATTAGAAAATAGATTTCGCGAAGATTTATTTACTTACAATTCCCGTATCGCAAAAATCCCACCCAACACTAACCCAATATATCTCGCGATACGGAGAACTGGGACCATTTAGGCACGAGTGACTAAGTACTTGTCCAAACAAATTACATTTGCATCTATATTTGAATAAAATAAAATTAATAATTAAAAGAAGTAACGTATGATATGTCATCTCTGTACTCTCTTAATGCCCTCTAAACGAAAAAGGAAAATCGTCTTCCCTCCATAAACCCTTTCAGATAAATTGACGCTCTGTACTACTGAATAACTAGGAGGAAAATCTTAATGCGCCTAAGTACTTGTCCAAATAAATTACATTTGCATCTATATTTGAATAAAATAAAATTAATAATTAAAGGAAGTAACGTATGAAATATCATCTCTGTACTCTCTTAATGCCCTCTAAACGAAAAAGGAAAATCGTTTTCCCTCCACATACCCTTTCAGATAAATTGACGCTGTACTACTGAATAACTAGGAGGAAAATCTTAATGCACATAAAATGTATTATGTCTGGACTAGAGAAGTTGACAACAAAACTTTAATCACCAAGAGCCAATTAAGAGACATTTTACGTAAAATGTTTCTTCTTATCACATTACACGCTCGAATATTATCGATTGTGTTAATGCAACTGACCAAAAACTGGCAAGTTTTACCAGTCCGAAAACGATTAACCGCACATAAGAAAACCATACACTTACTAAAGTCCCTCATACATGGCAGAAAAATCGTCCTCTTTTAAAATTAAATGATTATATCTTTAATATTAAGTAATAATATAAGTAACATCTATTAAACTATTTTCATTGAAAAAAAATCGCTATACTTATTTATTTATAATTCAGAAGTCTATTAATTTTACTAAAATCCATTGAAGTGAATTAACAAATATTTTGAAACTTGAAACACGCGTATCCAAAAAACCATATCATACGCTAATACAATTGATCTCTCGATTATGATGCTGATATTAAATTTTCAATATCGCCCACCTTGTTAACATAGGAAATCTCACTCAGTGAAGAAATGAAAATTAAAGATTTAAGTCGTTTTTATTCATTATTAAAGTAAGCATTATTTGATACCTCATTGTGGAAGTAAAAAAAAAAAATGCGTTCTGAAAATATTCAAAATTTTGAAAACAATTTTCTCCGTGATATTTACGCAATTGTTTTTAAGATTTGCACAAATCTACATTAATTAAATATTCGATAGATTAATTTTACCAATTCATTAGGAAATAGATTTCGCGAAGATTTATTTACTTACAATTCCAGTATCGCAAAAATCCCACCCAATACTAACCCAATATATCTCGCGACACGGAGAGCTGGGACCATTTAGGCACGAGTGACTAAGTACTTGTCCAAATAAATTACATTTGCATCTATATTTGAATAAAATAAAATAAATAATTAAAGGAAGTAACGTATGAAATATCATCTCTGTACTCTCTTAATGCCCTCTAAACGAAAAAGGAAAATCGTCTTCCCTCCACATACCCTTTCAGATAAATTGACGGTCTGTACTACTGAATAACTAGGAGGAAAATCTTAATGCACATAAAATGTATTATGTCTGGACTAGAGAAGTTGACAACAAAACTTTAATCACCAAGAGCCAATTAAGAGACATTTTACGTAAAATGTTTCTTCTTATCACATTACACGCTCAAATATTATCGATTGTGTTAATGCAATTGACCAAAAACTGGCAAGTTTTACCAGTCCGAAAACGATTAACCGCACATAAGAAAACCGTACACTTACTAAAGTCCCTCATACATGGCAGAAAAATCGTCCTCTTTTAAAATTAAATGATTATATCTTTAATATTAAGTAATAACATAAGTAACATCTATTAAACTATTTTCATTGAAAAAAAATCACTATACTTATTTATTTATAATTCAGAAGTCTATTAATTTTACTAAAATCCATTGAAGTGAATTAACAAATATTTCGAAACTTGAAACACGCGTATCCAAATAACCATATCATACGCTAATACAATTGATCTCTCGATTATGATGCTGATATTAAATTTTCAATATCGCCCACCTTGTTAACATAGGAAATCTCACTCAGTGAAGAAATGAAAATTAAAGATTTAAGTCGTTTTTATTAATTATTAAAGTAAGCATTATTTGATACCTCATTGTGGAAGTAAAAAAAAAAAATGCGTTCTGAAAATATTCAAAATTTTGAAAACAATTTTCTCCGTGATATTTACGCAATTGTTTTTAAGATTTGCACAAATCTACATTAACTAAATATTCGATAGATTAATTTTACCAATTCATTAGGAAATAGATTTCGCGAAGATTTATTTACTTACAATTCCCGTATCGCAAAAATCCCACCCAATACTAACCCAATATATCTCGCGATACGGAGAGCTGGGACCATTTAGGCACGAGTGACTAAGTACTTGTCCAAATAAATTACATTTGCATCTATATTTGAATAAAATAAAATAAATAATTAAAGGAAGTAACGTATGAAATATCATCACTGTACTCTCTTAATGCCCTCTAAACGAAAAAGGAAAATCGTCTTCCCTCCACATACCCTTTCAGATAAATTGACGGTCTGTACTACTGAATAACTAGGAGGAAAATCTTAATGCACATAAAATGTATTATGTCTGGACTAGAGAAGTTGACAACAAAACTTTAATCACCAAGAGCCAATTAAGAGACATTTTACGTAAAATGTTTCTTCTTATCACATTACACGCTCGAATATTATCGATTGTGTTAATGCAACTGACCAAAAACTGGCAAGTTTTACCAGTCCGAAAACGATTAACCGCACATAAGAAAACCGTACACTTACTAAAGTCCCTCATACATGGCAGAAAAATCGTCCTCTTTTAAAATTAAATGATTATATCTTTAATATTAAGTAATAACATAAGTAACATCTATTAAACTATTTTCATTGAAAAAAAATCACTATACTTATTTATTTATAATTCAGAAGTCTATTAATTTTACTAAAATCCATTGAAGTGAATTAACAAATATTTCGAAACTTGAAACACGCGTATCCAAAAAACCATATCATACGCTAATACAATTGATCTCTCGATTATGATGCTGATATTAAATTTTCAATATCGCCCACCTTGTTAACATAGGAAATCTCACTCAGTGAAGAAATGAAAATTAAAGATTTAAGTCGTTTTTATTAATTATTAAAGTAAGCATTATTTGATACCTCATTGTGGAAGTAAAAAAAAAAAATGCGTTCTGAAAATATTCAAAATTTTGAAAACAATTTTCTCCGTGATATTTACGCAATTGTTTTTAAAATTTGCACAAATCTACATTAACTAAATATTCGATAGATTAATTTTACCAATTCATTAGGAAATAGATTTCGCGAAGATTTATTTACTTACAATTCCCGTATCGCAAAAATCCCACCCAATACTAACCCAATATATCTCGCGATACGGAGAGCTGGGACCATTTAGGCACGAGTGACTAAGTACTTGTCCAAATAAATTACATTTGCATCTATATTTGAATAAAATAAAATAAATAATTAAAGGAAGTAACGTATGAAATATCATCTCTGTACTCTCTTAATGCCCTCTAAACGAAAAAGGAAAATCGTCTTCCCTCCACATACCCTTTCAGATAAATTGACGGTCTGTACTACTGAATAACTAGGAGGAAAATCTTAATGCACATAAAATGTATTATGTCTGGACTAGAGAAGTTGACAACAAAACTTTAATCACCAAGAGCCAATTAAGAGACATTTTACGTAAAATGTTTCTTCTTATCACATTACACGCTCGAATATTATCGATTGTGTTAATGCAACTGACCAAAAACTGGCAAGTTTTACCAGTCCGAAAACGATTAACCGCACATAAGAAAACCGTACACTTACTAAAGTCCCTCATACATGGCAGAAAAATCGTCCTCTTTTAAAATTAAATGATTATATCTTTAATATTAAGTAATAACATAAGTAACATCTATTAAACTATTTTCATTGAAAAAAAATCACTATACTTATTTATTTATAATTCAGAAGTCTATTAATTTTACTAAAATCCATTGAAGTGAATTAACAAATATTTCGAAACTTGAAACACGCGTATCCAAAAAACCATATCATACGCTAATACAATTGATCTCTCGATTATGATGCTGATATTAAATTTTCAATATCGCCCACCTTGTTAACATAGGAAATCTCACTCAGTGAAGAAATGAAAATTAAAGATTTAAGTCGTTTTTATTAATTATTAAAGTAAGCATTATTTGATACCTCATTGTGGAAGTAAAAAAAAAAAAATGCGTTCTGAAAATATTCAAAATTTTGAAAACAATTTTCTCCGTGATATTTACGCAATTGTTTTTAAGATTTGCACAAATCTACATTAACTAAATATTCGATAGATTAATTTTACCAATTCATTAGAAAATAGATTTCGCGAAGATTTATTTACTTACAATTCCCGTATCGCAAAAATCCCACCCAACACTAACCCAATATATCTCGCGATACGGAGAACTGGGACCATTTAGGCACGAGTGACTAAGTACTTGTCCAAATAAATTACATTTGCATCTATATTTGAATAAAATAAAATAAATAATTAAAGGAAGTAACGTATGAAATATCATCTCTGTACTCTCTTAATGCCCTCTAAACGAAAAATGAAAATCGTCTTCCCTCCACATACCCTTTCAGATAAATTGACGGTCTGTACTACTGAATAACTAGGAGGAAAATCTTAATGCACATAAAATGTATTATGTCTGGACTAGAGAAGTTGACAACAAAACTTTAATCACCAAGAGCCAATTAAGAGACATTTTACGTAAAATGTTTCTTCTTATCACATTACACGCTCGAATATTATCGATTGTGTTAATGCAACTGACCAAAAACTGGCAAGTTTTACCAGTCCGAAAACGATTAACCGCACATAAGAAAACCGTACACTTACTAAAGTCCCTCATACATGGCAGAAAAATCGTCCTCTTTTAAAATTAAATGATTATATCTTTAATATTAAGTAATAACATAAGTAACATCTATTAAACTATTTTCATTGAAAAAAAATCGCTATACTTATTTATTTATAGATCAGAAGTCTATTAATTTTACTAAAATCCATTGAAGTGAATTAACAAATATTTCGAAACTTGAAACACGCGTATCCAAAAAACCATATCATACGCTAATACAATTGATCTCTCGATTATGATGCTGATATTAAATTTTCAATATCGCCCACCTTGTTAACATAGGAAATCTCACTCAGTGAAGAAATGAAAATTAAAGATTTAAGTCGTTTTTATTAATTATTAAAGTAAGTATTATTTGATACCTCATTGTGGAAGTAAAAAAAAAAATGCGTTCTGAAAATATTCAAAATTTTGAAAACAATTTTCTCCGTGATATTTACGCAATTGTTATTAAGATTTGCACAAATCTACATTAACTAAATATTCGATAGATTAATTTTACCAATTCAATAGAAAATAAATTTCGCGAAGATTTATTTACTTACAATTCCCGTATCGCAAAAGTCCCACCCAACACTAACCCAATATATCTCGCGATACTGAGAACTGGGACCATTTAGGCACGAGTGACTAAGTACTTGTCCAAACAAATTACATTTGCATCTATATTTGAATAAAATAAAATTAATAATTAAAAGAAGTAACGTATGATATGTCATCTCTGTACTCTCTTAATGCCCTCTAAACGAAAAAGGAAAATCGTCTTCCCTCCATAAACCCTTTCAGATAAATTGACGCTCTGTACTACTGAATAACTAGGAGGAAAATCTTAATGCGCCTAAGTACTTGTCCAAATAAATTACATTTGCATCTATATTTGAATAAAATAAAATTAATAATTAAAGGAAGTAACGTATGAAATATCATCTCTGTACTCTCTTAATGCCCTCTAAACGAAAAAGGAAAATCGTCTTCTCTCCATAAACCCTTTCAGATAAATTGACGCTCTGTACTACTGAATAACTAGGAGGAAAATCTTAATGCACATAAAATGTATTATGTCTGGACTAGAGAAGTTGACAACAAAACTTTAATCACCAAGAGTCAATTAAGAGACATTTTACGTAAAATGTTTCTTCTTATCACATTACACGCTCGAATATTATCGATTGTGTTAATGCAACTGACCAAAAACTGGCAAGTTTTACCAGTCCGAAAACGATTAACCGCACATAAGAAAACCGTACACTTACTAAAGTCCCTCATACATGGCAGAAAAATCGTCTTCTTTTAAAATTAAATGATTATATCTTTAATATTAAGTAATAACATAAGTAACATCTATTAAACTATTTTCATTGAAAAAAAATCGCTATACTTATTTATTTATAATTCAGAAGTCTATTAATATTACTAAAATCCATTGAAGTGAATTAACAAATATTTCGAAACTTGAAACACGCGTATCCAAAAAACCATATCATACGCTAATACAATTGATCTCTCGATTATGATGCTGATATTAAATTTTCAATATCGCTCACCTTGTTAACATAGGAAATCTCACTCAGTGAAGAAATGAAAATTAAAGATTTAAGTCGTTTTTATTAATTATTAAAGTAAGCATTATTTGATACCTCATTGTGGAAGTAAAAAAAAAAAATGCGTTCTGAAAATATTCAAAATTTTGAAAACAATTTTCTCCGTGATATTTACGCAATTGTTTTTAAGATTTGCACAAATCTACATTAACTAAATATTCGATAGATTAATTTTACCAATTCATTAGAAAATAGATTTCGCGAAGATTTATTTACTTACAATTCCCGTATCGCAAAAATCCCACTCAACACTAACCCAATATATCTCGCGATACGGAGAACTGGGACCATTTAGGCACGAGTGACTAAGTACTTGTCCAAACAAATTACATTTGCATCTATATTTGAATAAAATAAAATTAATAATTAAAAGAAGTAACGTATGATATGTCATCTCTGTACTCTCTTAATGCCCTCTAAACGAAAAAGGAAAATCGTCTTCCCTCCATAAACCCTTTCAGATAAATTGACGCTCTGTACTACTGAATAACTAGGAGGAAAATCTTAATGCGCCTAAGTACTTGTCCAAATAAATTACATTTGCATCTATATTTGAATAAAATAAAATTAATAATTAAAGGAAGTAACGTATGAAATATCATCTCTGTACTCTCTTAATGCCCTCTAAACGAAAAAGGAAAATCGTTTTCCCTCCACATACCCTTTCAGATAAATTGACGGTCTGTACTACTGAATAACTAGGAGGAAAATCTTAATGCACATAAAATGTATTATGTCTGGACTAGAGAAGTTGACAACAAAACTTTAATCACCAAGAGCCAATTAAGAGACATTTTACGTAAAATGTTTCTTCTTATCACATTACACGCTCGAATATTATCGATTGTGTTAATGCAACTGACCAAAAACTGGCAAGTTTTACCAGTCCGAAAACGATTAACCGCACATAAGAAAACCATACACTTACTAAAGTCCCTCATACATGGCAGAAAAATCGTCCTCTTTTAAAATTAAATGATTATATCTTTAATATTAAGTAATAACATAAGTAACATCTATTAAACTATTTTCATTGAAAAAAAATCGCTATACTTATTTATTTATAATTCAGAAGTCTATTAATTTTACTAAAATCCATTGAAGTGAATTAACAAATATTTTGAAACTTGAAACACGCGTATCCAAAAAACCATATCATACGCTCATACAATTGATCTCTCGATTATGATGCTGATATTAAATTTTCAATATCGCCCACCTTGTTAACATAGGAAATCTCACTCAGTGAAGAAATGAAAATTAAAGATTTAAGTCGTTTTTATTCATTATTAAAGTAAGCATTATTTGATACCTCATTGTGGAAGTAAAAAAAAAAAATGCGTTCTGAAAATATTCAAAATTTTGAAAACAATTTTCTCCGTGATATTTACGCAATTGTTTTTAAGATTTGCACAAATCTACATTAATTAAATATTCGATAGATTAATTTTACCAATTCATTAGGAAATAGATTTCGCGAAGATTTATTTACTTACAATTCCCGTATCGCAAAAATCCCACCCAATACTAACCCAATATATCTCGCGACACGGAGAGCTGGGACCATTTAGGCACGAGTGACTAAGTACTTGTCCAAATAAATTACATTTGCATCTATATTTGAATAAAATAAAATAAATAATTAAAGGAAGTAACGTATGAAATATCATCTCTGTACTCTCTTAATGCCCTCTAAACGAAAAAGGAAAATCGTCTTCCCTCCACATACCCTTTCAGATAAATTGACGGTCTGTACTACTGAATAACTAGGAGGAAAATCTTAATGCACATAAAATGTATTATGTCTGGACTAGAGAAGTTGACAACAAAACTTTAATCACCAAGAGCCAATTAAGAGACATTTTACGTAAAATGTTTCTTCTTATCACATTACACGCTCGAATATTATCGATTGTGTTAATGCAACTGACCAAAAACTGGCAAGTTTTACCAGTCCGAAAACGATTAACCGCACATAAGAAAACCGTACACTTACTAAAGTCCCTCATACATGGCAGAAAAATCGTCCTCTTTTAAAATTAAATGATTATATCTTTAATATTAAGTAATAACATAAGTAACATCTATTAAACTATTTTCATTAAAAAAAAATCACTATACTTATTTATTTATAATTCAGAAGTCTATTAATTTTACTAAAATCCATTGAAGTGAATTAACAAATATTTCGAAACTTGAAACACGCGTATCCAAAAAACCATATCATACGCTAATACAATTGATCTCTCGATTATGATGCTGATATTAAATTTTCAATATCGCCCACCTTGTTAACATAGGAAATCTCACTCAGTGAAGAAATGAAAATTAAAGATTTAAGTCGTTTTTATTAATTATTAAAGTAAGCATTATTTGATACCTCATTGTGGAAGTAAAAAAAAAAAAAATGCGTTCTGAAAATATTCAAAATTTTGAAAACAATTTTCTCCGTGATATTTACGCAATTGTTTTTAAGATTTGCACAAATCTACATTAACTAAATATTCGATAGATTAATTTTACCAATTCATTAGGAAATAGATTTCGCGAAGATTTATTTACTTACAATTCCCGTATCGCAAAAATCCCACCCAATACTAACCCAATATATCTCGCGATACGGAGAGCTGGGACCATTTAGGCACGAGTGACTAAGTACTTGTCCAAATAAATTACATTTCCATCTATATTTGAATAAAATAAAATAAATAATTAAAGGAAGTAACGTATGAAATATCATCTCTGTACTCTCTTAATGCCCTCTAAACGAAAAAGGAAAATCGTCTTCCCTCCACATACCCTTTCAGATAAATTGACGGTCTGTACTACTGAATAACTAGGAGGAAAATCTTAATGCACATAAAATGTATTATGTCTGGACTAGCGAAGTTGACAACAAAACTTTAATCACAAAGAGCCAATTAAGAGACATTTTACGTAAAATGTTTCTTCTTATCACATTACACGCTCGAATATTATCGATTGTGTTAATGCAACTGACCAAAAACTGGCAAGTTTTACCAGTCCGAAAACGATTAACCGCACATAAGAAAACCGTACACTTACTAAAGTCCCTCATACATGGCAGAAAAATCGTCCTCTTTTAAAATTAAATGATTATATCTTTAATATTAAGTAATAACATAAGTAACATCTATTAAACTATTTTCATTGAAAAAAAATCACTATACTTATTTATTTATAATTCAGAAGTCTATTAATTTTACTAAAATCCATTGAAGTGAATTAACAAATATTTCGAAACTTGAAACACGCGTATCCAAAAAACCATATCATACGCTAATACAATTGATCTCTCGATTATGATGCTGATATTAAATTTTCAATATCGCCCACCTTGTTAACATAGGAAATCTCACTCAGTGAAGAAATGAAAATTAAAGATTTAAGTCGTTTTTATTAATTATTAAAGTAAGCATTATTTGATACCTCATTGTGGAAGTAAAAAAAAAAAATGCGTTCTGAAAATATTCAAAATTTTGAAAACAATTTTCTCCGTGATATTTACGCAATTGTTTTTAAGATTTGCACAAATCTACATTAACTAAATATTCGATAGATTAATTTTACCAATTCATTAGGAAATAGATTTCGCGAAGATTTATTTACTTACAATTCCCGTATCGCAAAAATCCCACCCAATACTAACCCAATATATCTCGCGATACGGAGAGCTGGGACCATTTAGGCACGAGTGACTAAGTACTTGTCCAAATAAATTACATTTCCATCTATATTTGAATAAAATAAAATAAATAATTAAAGGAAGTAACGTATGAAATATCATCTCTGTACTCTCTTAATGCCCTCTAAACGAAAAAGGAAAATCGTCTTCCCTCCACATACCCTTTCAGATAAATTGACGGTCTGTACTACTGAATAACTAGGAGGAAAATCTTAATGCACATAAAATGTATTATGTCTGGACTAGCGAAGTTGACAACAAAACTTTAATCACAAAGAGCCAATTAAGAGACATTTTACGTAAAATGTTTCTTCTTATCACATTACACGCTCGAATATTATCGATTGTGTTAATGCAACTGACCAAAAACTGGCAAGTTTTACCAGTCCGAAAACGATTAACCGCACATAAGAAAACCGTACACTTACTAAAGTCCCTCATACATGGCAGAAAAATCGTCCTCTTTTAAAATTAAATGATTATATCTTTAATATTAAGTAATAACATAAGTAACATCTATTAAACTATTTTCATTGAAAAAAAATCACTATACTTATTTATTTATAATTCAGAAGTCTATTAATTTTACTAAAATCCATTGAAGTGAATTAACAAATATTTCGAAACTTGAAACACGCGTATCCAAAAAACCATATCATACGCTAATACAATTGATCTCTCGATTATGATGCTGATATTAAATTTTCAATATCGCCCACCTTGTTAACATAGGAAATCTCACTCAGTGAAGAAATGAAAATTAAAGATTTAAGTCGTTTTTATTAATTATTAAAGTAAGCATTATTTGATACCTCATTGTGGAAGTAAAAAAAAAAAATGCGTTCTGAAAATATTCAAAATTTTGAAAACAATTTTCTCCGTGATATTTACGCAATTGTTTTTAAGATTTGCACAAATCTACATTAACTAAATATTCGATAGATTAATTTTACCAATTCATTAGGAAATAGATTTCGCGAAGATTTATTTACTTACAATTCCCGTATCGCAAAAATCCCACCCAATACTAACCCAATATATCTCGCGATACGGAGAGCTGGGACCATTTAGGCACGAGTGACTAAGTACTTGTCCAAATAAATTACATTTGCATCTATATTTGAATAAAATAAAATAAATAATTAAAGGAAGTAACGTATGAAATATCATCTCTGTACTCTCTTAATGCCCTCTAAACGAAAAAGGAAAATCGTCTTCCCTCCACATACCCTTTCAGATAAATTGACGGTCTGTACTACTGAATAACTAGGAGGAAAATCTTAATGCACATAAAATGTATTATGTCTGGACTAGAGAAGTTGACAACAAAACTTTAATCACCAAGAGCCAATTAAGAGACATTTTACGTAAAATGTTTCTTCTTATCACATTACACGCTCGAATATTATCGATTGTGTTAATGCAACTGACCAAAAACTGGCAAGTTTTACCAGTCCGAAAACGATTAACCGCACATAAGAAAACCGTACACTTACTAAAGTCCCTCATACATGGCAGAAAAATCGTCCTCTTTTAAAATTAAATGATTATATCTTTAATATTAAGTAATAACATAAGTAACATCTATTAAACTATTTTCATTGAAAAAAAATCACTATACTTATTTATTTATAATTCAGAAGTCTATTAATTTTACTAAAATCCATTGAAGTGAATTAACAAATATTTCGAAACTTGAAACACGCGTATCCAAAAAACCATATCATACGCTAATACAATTGATCTCTCGATTATGATGCTGATATTAAATTTTCAATATCGCCCACCTTGTTAACATAGGAAATCTCACTCAGTGAAGAAATGAAAATTAAAGATTTAAGTCGTTTTTATTAATTATTAAAGTAAGCATTATTTGATACCTCATTGTGGAAGTAAAAAAAAAAATGCGTTCTGAAAATATTCAAAATTTTGAAAACAATTTTCTCCGTGATATTTACGCAATTGTTTTTAAGATTTGCACAAATCTACATTAACTAAATATTCGATAGATTAATTTTACCAATTCATTAGGAAATAGATTTCGCGAAGATTTATTTACTTACAATTCCCGTATCGCAAAAATCCCACCCAATACTAACCCAATATATCTCGCGATACGGAGAGCTGGGACCATTTAGGCACGAGTGACTAAGTACTTGTCCAAATAAATTACATTTGCATCTATATTTGAATAAAATAAAATAAATAATTAAAGGAAGTAACGTATGAAATATCATCTCTGTACTCTCTTAATGCCCTCTAAACGAAAAAGGAAAATCGTCTTCCCTCCACATACCCTTTCAGATAAATTGACGGTCTGTACTACTGAATAACTAGGAGGAAAATCTTAATGCACATAAAATGTATTATGTCTGGACTAGAGGAGTTGACAACAAAACTTTAATCACCAAGAGCCAATTAAGAGACATTTTACGTAAAATGTTTCTTCTTATCACATTACACGCTCGAATATTATCGATTGTGTTAATGCAACTGACCAAAAACTGGCAAGTTTTACCAGTCCGAAAACGATTAACCGCACATAAGAAAACCGTACACTTACTAAAGTCCCTCATACATGGCAGAAAAATCGTCCTCTTTTAAAATTAAATGATTATATCTTTAATATTAAGTAATAACATAAGTAACATCTATTAAACTATTTTCATTGAAAAAAAATCACTATACTTATTTATTTATAATTCAGAAGTCTATTAATTTTACTAAAATCCATTGAAGTGAATTAACAAATATTTCGAAACTTGAAACACGCGTATCCAAAAAACCATATCATACGCTAATACAATTGATCTCTCGATTATGATGCTGATATTAAATTTTCAATATCGCCCACCTTGTTAACATAGGAAATCTCACTCAGTGAAGAAATGAAAATTAAAGATTTAAGTCGTTTTTATTAATTATTAAAGTAAGCATTATTTGATACCTCATTGTGGAAGTAAAAAAAAAAAAATGCGTTCTGAAAATATTCAAAATTTTGAAAACAATTTTCTCCGTGATATTTACGCAATTGTTTTTAAGATTTGCACAAATCTACATTAACTAAATATTCGATAGATTAATTTTACCAATTCATTAGAAAATAGATTTCGCGAAGATTTATTTACTTACAATTCCCGTATCGCAAAAATCCCACCCAACACTAACCCAATATATCTCGCGATACGGAGAACTGGGACCATTTAGGCACGAGTGACTAAGTACTTGTCCAAATAAATTACATTTGCATCTATATTTGAATAAAATAAAATAAATAATTAAAGGAAGTAACGTATGAAATATCATCTCTGTACTCTCTTAATGCCCTCTAAACGAAAAAGGAAAATCGTCTTCCCTCCACATACCCTTTCAGATAAATTGACGGTCTGTACTACTGAATAACTAGGAGGAAAATCTTAATGCACATAAAATGTATTATGTCTGGACTAGAGAAGTTGACAACAAAACTTTAATCACCAAGAGCCAATTAAGAGACATTTTACGTAAAATGTTTCTTCTTATCACATTACACGCTCGAATATTATCGATTGTGTTAATGCAACTGACCAAAAACTGGCAAGTTTTACCAGTCCGAAAACGATTAACCGCACATAAGAAAACCGTACACTTACTAAAGTCCCTCATACATGGCAGAAAAATCGTCCTCTTTTAAAATTAAATGATTATATCTTTAATATTAAGTAATAACATAAGTAACATCTATTAAACTATTTTCATTGAAAAAAAATCGCTATACTTATTTATTTATAGATCAGAAGTCTATTAATTTTACTAAAATCCATTGAAGTGAATTAACAAATATTTCGAAACTTGAAACACGCGTATCCAAAAAACCATATCATACGCTAATACAATTGATCTCTCGATTATGATGCTGATATTAAATTTTCAATATCGCCCACCTTGTTAACATAGGAAATCTCACTCTGTGAAGAAATGAAAATTAAAGATTTAAGTCGTTTTTATTAATTATTAAAGTAAGTATTATTTGATACCTCATTGTGGAAGTAAAAAAAAAAATGCGTTCTGAAAATATTCAAAATTTTGAAAACAATTTTCTCCGTGATATTTACGCAATTGTTATTAAGATTTGCACAAATCTACATTAACTAAATATTCGATAGATTAATTTTACCAATTCAATAGAAAATAAATTTCGCGAAGATTTATTTACTTACAATTCCCGTATCGCAAAAGTCCCACCCAACACTAACCCAATATATCTCGCGATACTGAGAACTGGGACCATTTAGGCACGAGTGACTAAGTACTTGTCCAAACAAATTACATTTGCATCTATATTTGAATAAAATAAAATTAATAATTAAAAGAAGTAACGTATGATATGTCATCTCTGTACTCTCTTAATGCCCTCTAAACGAAAAAGGAAAATCGTCTTCCCTCCATAAACCCTTTCAGATAAATTGACGCTCTGTACTACTGAATAACTAGGAGGAAAATCTTAATGCGCCTAAGTACTTGTCCAAATAAATTACATTTGCATCTATATTTGAATAAAATAAAATTAATAATTAAAGGAAGTAACGTATGAAATATCATCTCTGTACTCTCTTAATGCCCTCTAAACGAAAAAGGAAAATCGTCTTCTCTCCATAAACCCTTTCAGATAAATTGACGCTCTGTACTACTGAATAACTAGGAGGAAAATCTTAATGCACATATAATGTATTATGTCTGGACTAGAGAAGTTGACAACAAAACTTTAATCACCAAGAGTCAATTAAGAGACATTTTACGTAAAATGTTTCTTCTTATCACATTACACGCTCGAATATTATCGATTGTGTTAATGCAACTGACCAAAAACTGGCAAGTTTTACCAGTCCGAAAACGATTAACCGCACATAAGAAAACCGTACACTTACTAAAGTCCCTCATACATGGCAGAAAAATCGTCTTCTTTTAAAATTAAATGATTATATCTTTAATATTAAGTAATAACATAAGTAACATCTATTAAACTATTTTCATTGAAAAAAAATCGCTATACTTATTTATTTATAATTCAGAAGTCTATTAATTTTACTAAAATCCATTGAAGTGAATTAACAAATATTTCGAAACTTGAAACACGCGTATCCAAAAAACCATATCATACGCTAATACAATTGATCTCTCGATTATGATGCTGATATTAAATTTTCAATATCGCCCACCTTGTTAACATAGGAAATCTCACTCAGTGAAGAAATGAAAATTAAAGATTTAAGTCGTTTTTATTAATTATTAAAGTAAGCATTATTTGATACCTCATTGTGGAAGTAAAAAAAAAAAATGCGTTCTGAAAATATTCAAAATTTTGAAAACAATTTTCTCCGTGATATTTACGCAATTGTTTTTAAGATTTGCACAAATCTACATTAACTAAATATTCGATAGATTAATTTTACCAATTCATTAGAAAATAGATTTCGCGAAGATTTATTTACTTACAATTCCCGTATCGCAAAAATCCCACCCAACACTAACCCAATATATCTCGCGATACGGAGAACTGGGACCATTTAGGCATGAGTGACTAAGTACTTGTCCAAATAAATTACATTTGCATCTATATTTGAATAAAATAAAATAAATAATTAAAGGAAGTAACGTATGAAATATCATCTCTGTACTCTCTTAATGCCCTCTAAACGAAAAAGGAAAATCGTCTTCCCTCCACATACCCTTTCAGATAAATTGACGGTCTGTACTACTGAATAACTAGGAGGAAAATCTTAATGCACATAAAATGTATTATGTCTGGACTAGAGAAGTTGACAACAAATCTTTAATCACCAAGAGCCAATTAAGAGACATTTTACGTAAAATGTTTCTTCTTATCACATTACACGCTCGAATATTATCGATTGTGTTAATGCAACTGACCAAAAACTGGCAAGTTTTACCAGTCCGAAAACGATTAACCGCACATAAGAAAACCGTACACTTACTAAAGTCCCTCATACATGGCAGAAAAATCGTCCTCTTTTAAAATTAAATGATTATATCTTTAATATTAAGTAATAACATAAGTAACATCTATTAAACTATTTTCATTGAAAAAAAATCGCTATACTTATTTATTTATAATTCAGAAGTCTATTAATTTTACTAAAATCCATTGAAGTGAATTAACAAATATTTCGAAACTTGAAACACGCGTATCCAAAAAACCATATCATACGCTAATACAATTGATCTCTCGATTATGATGCTGATATTAAATTTTCAATATCGCCCACCTTGTTAACATAGGAAACCTCACTCAGTGAAGAAATGAAAATTAAAGATTTAAGTCGTTTTTATTAATTATTAAAGTAAGCATTATTTGATACCTCATTGTGGAAGTAAAAAAAAAAAATGCGTTCTGAAAATATTCAAAATTTTGAAAACAATTTTCTCCGTGATATTTACGCAATTGTTATTAAGATTTGCACAAATCTACATTAACTAAATATTCGATAGATTAATTTTACCAATTCAGTAGAAAATAAATTTCGCGAAGATTTATTTACTTACAATTCCCGTATCGCAAAAATCCCACCCAACACTAACCCAATATATCTCGCGATACTGAGAACTGGGACCATTTAGGCACGAGTGACTAAGTACTTGTCCAAACAAATTACATTTGCATCTATATTTGAATAAAATAAAATTAATAATTAAAAGAAGTAACGTATGATATGTCATCTCTGTACTCTCTTAATGCCCTCTAAACGAAAAAGGAAAATCGTCTTCCCTCCATAAACCCTTTCAGATAAATTGACGCTCTGTACTACTGAATAACTAGGAGGAAAATCTTAATGCGCCTAAGTACTTGTCCAAATAAATTACATTTGCATCTATATTTGAATAAAATAAAATTAATAATTAAAGGAAGTAACGTATGAAATATCATCTCTGTACTCTCTTAATGCCCTCTAAACGAAAAAGGAAAATCGTTTTCCCTCCACATACCCTTTCAGATAAATTGACGGTCTGTACTACTGAATAACTAGGAGGAAAATCTTAATGCACATAAAATGTATTATGTCTGGACTAGAGAAGTTGACAACAAAACTTTAATCACCAAGAGCCAATTAAGAGACATTTTACGTAAAATGTTTCTTCTTATCACATTACACGCTCGACTATTATCGATTGTGTTAATGCAACTGACCAAAAACTGGCAAGTTTTACCAGTCCGAAAACGATTAACCGCACATAAGAAAACCGTACACTTACTAAAGTCCCTCATACATGGCAGAAAAATCGTCCTCTTTTAAAATTAAATGATTATATCTTTAATATTAAGTAATAACATAAGTAACATCTATTAAACTATTTTCATTGAAAAAAAATCACTATACTTATTTATTTATAATTCAGAAGTCTATTAATTTTACTAAAATCCATTGAAGTGAATTAACAAATATTTCGAAACTTGAAACACGCGTATCCAAAAAACCATATCATACGCTAATACAATTGATCTCTCGATTATGATGCTGATATTAAATTTTCAATATCGCCCACCTTGTTAACATAGGAAATCTCACTCAGTGAAGAAATGAAAATTAAAGATTTAAGTCGTTTTTATTAATTATTAAATTAAGCATTATTTGATACCTCATTGTGGAAGTAAAAAAAAAAATGCGTTCTGAAAATATTCAAAATTTTGAAAACAATTTTCTCCGTGATATTTACGCAATTGTTTTTAAGATTTGCACAAATCTACATTAACTAAATATTCGATAGATTAATTTTACCAATTCATTAGAAAATAGATTTCGCGAAGATTTATTTACTTACAATTCCCGTATCGCAAAAATCCCACCCAACACTAACCCAATATATCTCGCGATACGGAGAACTGGGACCATTTAGGCACGAGTGACTAAGTACTTGTCCAAATAAATTACATTTGCATCTATATTTGAATAAAATAAAATAAATAATTAAAGGAAGTAACGTATGAAATATCATCTCTGTACTCTCTTAATGCCCTCTAAACGAAAAAGGAAAATCGTCTTCCCTCCACATACCATTTCAGATAAATTGACGGTCTGTACTACTGAATAACTAGGAGGAAAATCTTAATGCACATAAAATGTATTATGTCTGGACTAGAGAAGTTGACAACAAAACTTTAATCACCAAGAGCCAATTAAGAGACATTTTACGTAAAATGTTTCTTCTTATCACATTACACGCTCGAATATTATCGATTGTGTTAATGCAACTGACCAAAAACTGGCAAGTTTTACCAGTCCGAAAACGATTAACCGCACATAAAAAAACCGTACACTTACTAAAGTCCCTCATACATGGCAGAAAAATCGTCCTCTTTTAAAATTAAATGATTATATCTTTAATATTAAGTAATAACATAAGTAACATCTATTAAACTATTTTCATTGAAGAAAAATCGCTATACTTATTTATTTATAATTCAGAAGTCTATTAATTTTACTAAAATCCATTGAAGTGAATTAACAAATATTTCGAAACTTGAAACACGCGTATCCAAAAAACCATATCATACGCTAATACAATTGATCTCTCGATTATGATGCTGATATTAAATTTTCAATATCGCCCACCTTGTTAACATAGGAAATCTCACTCAGTGAAGAAATGAAAATTAAAGATTTAAGTCGTTTTTATTAATTATTAAAGTAAGTATTATTTGATACCTCATTGTGGAAGTAAAAAAAAAAATGCGTTCTGAAAATATTCAAAATTTTGAAAACAATTTTCTACGTGATATTTACGCAATTGTTATTAAGATTTGCACAAATCTACTTTAACTAAATATTCGATAGATTAATTTTACCAATTCAATAGAAAATAAATTTCGCGAAGATTTATTAACTTACAATTCCCGTATCGAAAAATCCCACCCAACACTAACCCAATATGTCTCGCGATACTGAGAACTGGGACCATTTAGGCACGAGTGACTAAGTACTTGTCCAAACAAATTACATTTGCATCTATATTTGAATAAAGTAAAATTAATAATTAAAAGAAGTAACGTATGATATGTCATCTCTGTACTCTCTTAATGCCCTCTAAACGAAAAAGGAAAATCGTCTTCCCTCCATAAACACTTTCAGATAAATTGACGCTCTGTACTACTGAATAACTAGGAGGAAAATCTTAATGCGCCTAAGTACTTGTCCAAATAAATTACATTTGCATCTATATTTGAATAAAATAAAATTAATAATTAAAGGAAGTAACGTATGAAATATCATCTCTGTACTCTCTTAATGCCCTCTAAACGAAAAAGGAAAATCGTCTTCTCTCCATAAACCCTTTCAGATAAATTGACGCTCTGTACTACTGAATAACTAGGAGGAAAATCTTAATGCACATAAAATGTATTATGTCTGGACTAGAGAAGTTGACAACAAAACTTTAATCACCAAGAGTCAATTAAGAGACATTTTACGTAAAATGTTTCTTCTTATCACATTACACGCTCGAATATTATCGATTGTGTTAATGCAACTGACCAAAAACTGGCAAGTTTTACCAGTCCGAAAACGATTAACCGCATATAAGAAAACCGTACACTTACTAAAGTCGCTCATACATGGCAGAAAAATCGTCCTCTTTTAAAATTAAATGATTATATCTTTAATATTAAGTAATAACATAAGTAACATCTATTAAACTATTTTCATTGAAAAAAAATCGCTATACTTATTTATTTATAATTCAGAAGTCTATTAATTTTACTAAAATCCATTGAAGTGAATTAACAAATATTTCGAAACTTGAAACACGCGTATCCAAAAAACCATATCATACGCTAATACAATTGATCTCTCGATTATGATGCTGATATTAAATTTTCAATATCGCCCACCTTGTTAACATAGGAAATCTCACTCAGTGAAGAAATGAAAATTAAAGATTTAAGTCGTTTTTATTAATTATTAAAGTAAGCATTATTTGATACCTCATTGTGGAAGAAAAAAAAAATGCGTTCTGAAAATATTCAAAATTTTGAAAACAATTTTCTCCGTGATATTTACGCAATTGTTTTTAAGATTTGCACAAATCTACATTAACTAAATATTCGATAGATTAATTTTACCAATTCTATAGAAAATAAATTTCGCGAAGATTTATTTACTTACAATTCCCGTATCGCAAAAATCCCACCCAACACTAACCCAATATATCTCGCGATACTGAGAACTGGGACCATTTAGGCACGAGTGACTAAGTACTTGTCCAAACAAATTACATTTGCATCTATATTTGAATAAAATAAAATTAATAATTAAAAGAAGTAACGTATGATATGTCATCTCTGTACTCTCTTAATGCCCTCTAAACGAAAAAGGAAAATCGTCTTCCCTCCATAAACCCTTTCAGATAAATTGACGCTCTGTACTACTGAATAACTAGGAGGAAAATCTTAATGCGCCTAAGTACTTGTCCAAATAAATTACATTTGCATCTATATTTGAATAAAATAAAATTAATAATTAAAGGAAGTAACGTATGAAATATCATCTCTGTACTCTCTTAATGCCCTCTAAACGAAAAAGGAAAATCGTCTTCTCTCCATAAACCCTTTCAGATAAATTGACGCTCTGTACTACTGAATAACTAGGAGGAAAATCTTAATGCACATAAAATGTATTATGTCTGGACTAGAGAAGTTGACAACAAAACTTTAATCACCAAGAGTCAATTAAGAGACATTTTACGTAAAATGTTTCTTCTTATCACATTACACGCTCGAATATTATCGATTGTGTTAATGCAACTGACCAAAAACTGGCAAGTTTTACCAGTCCGAAAACGATTAACCGCACATAAGAAAACCGTACACTTACTAAAGTCCCTCATACATGGCAGAAAAATCGTCCTCTTTTAAAATTAAATGATTATATCTTTAATATTAAGTAATAACATAAGTAACATCTATTAAACTATTTTCATTGAAAAAAAATCGCTATACTTATTTATTTATAATTCAGAAGTCTATTAATTTTACTAAAATCCATTGAAGTGAATTAACAAATATTTCGAAACTTGAAACACGCGTATCCAAAAAACCATATCATACGCTAATACAATTGATCTCTCGATTATGATGCTGATATTAAATTTTCAATATCGCCCACCTTGTTAACATAGGAAATCTCACTCAGTGAAGAAATGAAAATTAAAGATTTAAGTCGTTTTTATTAATTATTAAAGTAAGCATTATTTGATACCTCATTGTGGAAGAAAAAAAAAATGCGTTCTGAAAATATTCAAAATTTTGAAAACAATTTTCTCCGTGATATTTACGCAATTGTTTTTAAGATTTGCACAAATCTACATTAACTAAATATTCGATAGATTAATTTTACCAATTCTATAGAAAATAAATTTCGCGAAGATTTATTTACTTACAATTCCCGTATCGCAAAAATCCCACCCAACGCTAACCCAATATATCTCGCGATACTGAGAACTGGGACCATTTAGGCACGAGTGACTAAGTACTTGTCCAAACAAATTACATTTGCATCTATATTTGAATAAAATAAAATTAATAATTAAAAGAAGTAACGTATGATATGTCATCTCTGTACTCTCTTAATGCCCTCTAAACGAAAAAGGAAAATCGTCTTCCCTCCATAAACCCTTTCAGATAAATTGACGCTCTGTACTACTGAATAACTAGGAGGAAAGTCTTAATGCGCTTAAGTACTTGTCCAAATAAATTACATTTGCATCTATATTTGAATAAAATAAAATTAATAATTAAAGGAAGTAACGTATGAAATATCATCTCTGTACTCTCTTAATGCCCTCTAAACGAAAAAGGAAAATCGTCTTCTCTCCATAAACCCTTTCAGATAAATTGACGCTCTGTACTACTGAATAACTAGGAGGAAAATCTTAATGCACATAAAATGTATTATGTCTGGACTAGAGAAGTTGACAACAAAACTTTAATCACCAAGAGTCAATTAAGAGACATTTTACGTAAAATGTTTCTTCTTATCACATTACACGCTCGAATATTATCGATTGTGTTAATGCAACTGACCAAAAACTGGCAAGTTTTACCAGTCCGAAAACGATTAACCGCACATAAGAAAACCGTAAACTTACTAAAGTCCCTCATACATGGCAGAAAAATCGTCCTCTTTTAAAATTAAATGATTATATCTTTAATATTAAGTAATAACATAAGTAACATCTATTAAACTATTTTCATTGAAAAAAAATCGCTATAATTATTTATTTATAATTCAGAAGTCTATTAATTTTACTAAAATCCATTGAAGTGAATTAACAAATATTTCGAAACTTGAAACACGCGTATCCAAAAAACCATATCATACGCTAATACAATTGATCTCTCGATTATGATGCTGATATTAAATTTTCAATATCGCCCACCTTGTTAACATAGGAAATCTCACTCAGTGAAGAAATGAAAATTAAAGATTTAAGTCGTTTTTATTAATTATTAAAGTAAGCATTATTTGATACCTCATTGTGGAAGTAAAAAAAAAAAAATGCGTTCTGAAAATATTCAAAATTTTGAAAACAATTTTCTCCGTGATATTTACGCAATTGTTTTTAAGATTTGCACAAATCTACATTAACTAAATATTCGATAGATTAATTTTACCAATTCATTAGGAAATAGATTTCGCGAAGATTTATTTACTTACAATTCCCGTATCGCAAAAATCCCACCCAACGCTCACCCAATATATCTCGCGATACTGAGAACTGGGACCATTTAGGCACGAGTGACTAAGTACTTGTCCAAACAAATTACATTTGCATCTATATTTGAATAAAATAAAATTAATAATTAAAAGAAGTAACGTATGATATGTCATCTCTGTACTCTCTTAATGCCCTCTAAACGAAAAAGGAAAATCGTCTTCCCTCCATAAACCCTTTCAGATAAATTGACGCTCTGTACTACTGAATAACTAGGAGGAAAGTCTTAATGCGCTTAAGTACTTGTCCAAATAAATTACATTTGCATCTATATTTGAATAAAATAAAATTAATAATTAAAGGAAGTAACGTATGAAATATCATCTCTGTACTCTCTTAATGCCCTCTAAACGAAAAAGGAAAATCGTCTTCTCTCCATAAACCCTTTCAGATAAATTGACGCTCTGTACTACTGAATAACTAGGAGGAAAATCTTAATGCACATAAAATGTATTATGTCTGGACTAGAGAAGTTGACAACAAAACTTTAATCACCAAGAGTCAATTAAGAGACATTTTACGTAAAATGTTTCTTCTTATCACATTACACGCTCGAATATTATCGATTGTGTTAATGCAACTGACCAAAAACTGGCAAGTTTTACCAGTCCGAAAACGATTAACCGCACATAAGAAAACCGTAAACTTACTAAAGTCCCTCATACATGGCAGAAAAATCGTCCTCTTTTAAAATTAAATGATTATATCTTTAATATTAAGTAATAACATAAGTAACATCTATTAAACTATTTTCATTGAAAAAAAATCGCTATAATTATTTATTTATAATTCAGAAGTCTATTAATTTTACTAAAATCCATTGAAGTGAATTAACAAATATTTCGAAACTTGAAACACGCGTATCCAAAAAACCATATCATACGCTAATACAATTGATCTCTCGATTATGATGCTGATATTAAATTTTCAATATCGCCCACCTTGTTAACATAGGAAATCTCACTCAGTGAAGAAATGAAAATTAAAGATTTAAGTCGTTTTTATTAATTATTAAAGTAAGCATTATTTGATACCTCATTGTGGAAGTAAAAAAAAAAAAAATGCGTTCTGAAAATATTCAAAATTTTGAAAACAATTTTCTCCGTGATATTTACGCAATTGTTTTTAAGATTTGCACAAATCTACATTAACTAAATATTCGATAGATTAATTTTACCAATTCATTAGGAAATAGATTTCGCGAAGATTTATTTACTTACAATTCCCGTATCGCAAAAATCCCACCCAATACTAACCCAATATATCTCGCGATACGGAGAGCTGGGACCATTTAGGCACGAGTGACTAAGTACTTGTCCAAATAAATTACATTTGCATCTATATTTGAATAAAATAAAATAAATAATTAAAGGAAGTAACGTATGAAATATCATCTCTGTACTCTCTTAATGCCCTCTAAACGAAAAAGGAAAATCGTCTTCCCTCCACATACCCTTTCAGATAAATTGACGGTCTGTACTACTGAATAACTAGGAGTAAAATCTTAATGCACATAAAATGTATTATGTCTGGACTAGAGAAGTTGACAACAAAACTTTAATCACCAAGAGCCAATTAAGAGACATTTTACGTAAAATGTTTCTTCTTATCACATTACACGCTCGAATATTATCGATTGTGTTAATGCAACTGACCAAAAACTGGCAAGTTTTACCAGTCCGAAAACGATTAACCGCACATAAGAAAACCGTACACTTACTAAAGTCCCTCATACATGGCAGAAAAATCGTCCTCTTTTAAAATTAAATGATTATATCTTTAATATTAAGTAATAACATAAGTAACATCTATTAATCTATTTTCATTGAAAAAAAATCACTATACTTATTTATTTATAATTCAGAAGTCTATTAATTTTACTAAAATCCATTGAAGTGAATTAACAAATATTTCGAAACTTGAAACACGCGTATCCAAAAAACCATATCATACGCTAATACAATTGATCTCTCGATTATGATGCTGATATTAAATTTTCAATATCGCCCACCTTGTTAACATAGGAAATCTCACTCAGTGAAGAAATGAAAATTAAAGATTTAAGTCGTTTTTATTAATTATTAAAGTAAGCATTATTTGATACCTCATTGTGGAAGTAAAAAAAAAAAATGCGTTCTGAAAATATTCAAAATTTTGAAAACAATTTTCTCCGTGATATTTACGCAATTGTTTTTAAGATTTGCACAAATCTACATTAACTAAATATTCGATAGATTAATTTTACCAATTCTATAGAAAATAAATTTCGCGAAGATTTATTTACTTACAATTCCCGTATCGCAAAAATCCCACCCAACACTAACCCAATATATCTCGCGATACTGAGAACTGGGACCATTTAGGCACGAGTGACTAAGTACTTGTCCAAACAAATTACATTTGCATCTATATTTGAATAAAATAAAATTAATAATTAAAAGAAGTAACGTATGATATGTCATCTCTGTACTCTCTTAATGCCCTCTAAACGAAAAAGGAAAATCGTCTTCCCTCCATAATCCCTTTCAGATAAATTGACGCTCTGTACTACTGAATAACTAGGAGGAAAGTCTTAATGCGCTTAAGTACTTGTCCAAATAAATTACATTTGCATCTATATTTGAATAAAATAAAATTAATAATTAAAGGAAGTAACGTATGAAATATCATCTCTGTACTCTCTTAATGCCCTCTAAACGAAAAAGGAAAATCGTCTTCTCTCCATAAACCCTTTCAGATAAATTGACGCTCTGTACTACTGAATAACTAGGAGGAAAATCTTAATGCACATAAAATGTATTATGTCTGGACTAGAGAAGTTGACAACAAAACTTTAATCACCAAGAGTCAATTAAGAGACATTTTACGTAAAATGTTTCTTCTTATCACATTACACGCTCGAATATTATCGATTGTGTTAATGCAACTGACCAAAAACTGGCAAGTTTTACCAGTCCGAAAACGATTAACCGCACATAAGAAAACCGTACACTTACTAAAGTCCCTCATACATGGCAGAAAAATCGTCCTCTTTTAAAATTAAATGATTATATCTTTAATATTAAGTAATAACATAAGTAACATCTATTAAACTATTTTCATTGAAAAAAAATCGCTATACTTATTTATTTATAATTCAGAAGTCTATTAATTTTACTAAAATCCATTGAAGTGAATTAACAAATATTTCGAAACTTGAAACGCGCGTATCCAAAAAACCATATCATACGCTAATACAATTGATCTCTCGATTATGATGCTGATATTAAATTTTCAATATCGCCCACCTTGTTAACATAGGAAATCTCACTCAGTGAAGAAATGAAAATTAGAGATTTAAGTCGTTTTTATTAATTATTAAAGTAAGCATTATTTGATACCTCATTGTGGAAGTAAAAAAAAAAAATGCGTTCTGAAAATATTCAAAATTTTGAAAACAATTTTCTCCGTGATATTTACGCAATTGTTTTTAAGATTTGCACAAATCTACATTAACTAAATATTCGATAGATAAATTTTACCAATTCATTAGGAAATAGATTTCGCGAAGATTTATTTACTTACAATTCCCGTATCGCAAAAATCCCACCCAATACTAACCCAATATATCTCGCGATACGGAGAGCTGGGACCATTTAGGCACGAGTGACTAAGTACTTGTCCAAATAAATTACATTTGCATCTATATTTGAATAAAATAAAATAAATAATTAAAGGAAGTAACGTATGAAATATCATCTCTGTACTCTCTTAATGCCCTCTAAACGAAAAAGGAAAATCGTCTTCCCTCCACATACCCTTTCAGATAAATTGACGGTCTGTACTACTGAATAACTAGGAGGAAAATCTTAATGCACATAAAATGTATTATGTCTGGACTAGAGAAGTTGACAACAAAACTTTAATCACCAAGAGCCAATTAAGAGACATTTTACGTAAAATGTTTCTTCTTATCACATTACACGCTCGAATATTATCGATTGAGTTAATGCAACTGACCAAAAACTGGCAAGTTTTACCAGTCCGAAAACGATTAACCGCACATAAGAAAACCGTACACTTACTAATGTCCCTCATACATGGCAGAAAAATCGTCCTCTTTTAAAATTAAATGATTATATCTTTAATATTAAGTAATAACATAAGTAACATCTATTAATCTATTTTCATTGAAAAAAAATCACTATACTTATTTATTTATAATTCAGAAGTCTATTAATTTTACTAAAATCCATTGAAGTGAATTAACAAATATTTCGAAACTTGAAACACGCGTATCCAAAAAACCATATCATACGCTAATACAATTGATCTCTCGATTATGATGCTGATATTAAATTTTCAATATCGCCCACCTTGTTAACATAGGAAATCTCACTCAGTGAAGAAATGAAAATTAAAGATTTAAGTCGTTTTTATTAATTATTAAAGTAAGCATTATTTGATACCTCATTGTGGAAGTAAAAAAAAAAAAATGCGTTCTGAAAATATTCAAAATTTTGAAAACAGTTTTCTCCGTGATATTTACGCAATTGTTTTTAAGATTTGCACAAATCTACATTAACTAAATATTCGATAGAATAATTTTACCAATTCAATAGAAAATAGATTTCGCGAAGATTTTTTTATTTACAATTCCCGTATCGCAAAAATCCCACCCAACACTAACCCAATATATCTCGCGATACTGAGAACTGGGACCATTTAGGCACGAGTGACTAAGTACTCCTCCAAACAAATTACATTTGCATCTATATTTGAAAAAAATAAAATTAATAATTAAAGGAAGTAACGTATGATATGTCATCTCTGTACTCTCCTAATGCCCTCTAAACGAAAAAGGAAAATCGTCTTCCCTCCACAAACCCTTTCAGATAAATTGACGCTCTGTACTACTGAATAACTAGGAGGAAAATCTTAATGCGCCTAAGTACTTGTCCAAATAAATTACATTAACATCTATATTTGAATAAAATAAAATTAATAATTAAAGGAAGTAACGTATGAAATGTCATCTCTGTACTCTCTTAATGCCCTCTGAACGAAAAAGGAAAATCGTTTTCCCTCCATAAACCCGTTTAGATAAATTGACGCTCTGTACTACTGAATAACTAGGAGGAAAATCTTAATGCACTTAAATTGTATCATGTCTGGACTAGAGAAGTTGACAACAAAACTTTAATCACCAAGAGCCAATTAAGAGACATTTTTGTGAAATGTTTCTTCTTATCACATTAAACGCTCGAATATTATCGATTGTGTTAATGCACCTGACCAAAAACTGGCAAGTTTTACCAGTCCGAAAACGATTAACCGCACATATGAAAACCGCACACTTACTAAATTCCTTCATACATGGCAGAAAAATCGTCCTCTTTTAAAGTTAAACGATTATATCTTTAATATTAAGTAATAACATAAGTAACATTTATTAAACTATTTTCATTGAAAAAAATATCCCTTTACTTATTTATTTATAATTATGAAGTCTATTAATTTTACTAAAATCCATTGAAGTGAATTAACAAATATTTCGAAATTTGAAACACGCGTATCCAAAAAACCATATCGTACGCTAATACAATTAATCTCTCTATTATGATGCTGATATTAAATTTTCAATATCGCCCACCTTGTTAACATAGGAAATCTCACTCAGTGAACTAATGAAAATTAAAGATTTAAGTCGTTTTTATTAATTATTAAAGTAAGCATTATTTGATACCTCATTGTGGAAGTAAAAAAAAAAATGCGTTCTGAAAATATTCAAAATTTTGAAAACAATTTTCTCCGTGATATTTACGCAATTGTTTTTAAGATTTGCACAAATCTACATTAACTAAATATTCGATAGATTAATTTGACCTAGATAGATTTCGCGAAGATTTATTTACTTACAATTCCCGTATCGCAAAAATCCCACCCAACACTAACCCAATATATCTCGCGATACGGAGAACTGGGACCATTTAGGCACGAGTGACTAAGTACTTGTCCAAACAAATTACATTTGCATCTATATTTGAATAAAATAAAATTAATAATTAAAAGAAGTAACGTATGATATGTCATCTCTGTACTCTCTTAATGCCCTCTAAACGAAAAAGGAAAATCGTCTTCCCTCCATAAACCCTTTCAGATAAATTGACGCTCTGTACTACTGAATAACTAGGAGGAAAATCTTAATGCGCCTAAGTACTTGTCCAAATAAATTACATTTGCATCTATATTTGAATAAAATAAAATTAATAATTAAAGGAAGTAACGTATGAAATGTCATCTCTGTACTCTCTTAATGACCTCTAAACGAAAAAGGAAAATCGTCTTCTCTCCATAAACCCTTTCAGATAAATTGACGCTCTGTACTACTGAATAACTAGGAGGAAAATCTTAATGCACATAAAATGTATCATGTCTGGACTAGAGAAGTTGACAACAAAACTTTAATCACCAAGAGCCAATTAAGAGACATTTTACGTAAAATGTTTCTTCTTATCACATTACACGCTCGAATATTATCGATTGTGTTAATGCAACTGACCAAAAACTGGCAAGTTTTACCAGTCCGAAAACGATTAACCGCACATAAGAAAACCGTACACTTACTAAAGTCCCTCATACATGGCAGAAAAATCGTCCTCTTTTAAAATTAAATGATTATATATTTAATATTAAGTAATAACATAAGTAACATCTATTAAACTATTTTCATTGAAAAAAAATCACTATACTTATTTATTTATAATTCAGAAGTCTATTAATTTTACTAAAATCCATTGAAGTGAATTAACAAATATTTCGAAACTTTAAACACGCGTATCCAAAAAACCATATCATACGCTAATACAATTGATCTCTCGATTATGATGCTGATATTAAATTTTCAATATCGCCCACCTTGTTAACATAGGAAATCTCACTCAGTGAACAAATGAAAATTAAAGATTTAAGTCGTTTTTATTAATTATTAAAGTAAGCATTATTTGATACCTCATTTTGGAGTAAAAAAAAAAAATGCGTTCTGAAAATATTCAAAATTTTGAAAACAATTTTCTCCGTGATATTTACGCAATTGTTTTTAAGAAATGCACAAATCTACATTAACTAAATATTCGATAGATTAATTTTACCAATTCAATAGAAAATAAATTTCGCGAAGATTTATTTACTTACAATTCCCGTATCGCAAAAATCCCACCCAACACTAACCCAATATATCTCGCGATACTGAGAACTGGGACCATTTAGGCACGAGTGACTAAGTACTTGTCCAAACAAATTACATTTGCATCTATATTTGAATAAAATAAAATTAATAATTAAAGGAAGTAACGTATGATATGTCATCTCTGTACTCTCCTAATGCCCTCTAAACGAAAAAGGAAAATCGTCTTCCCTCCACAAACCCTTTCAGATAAATTGACATTCTGTACTACTGAATAACTAGGAGGAAAATCTTAATGCACATAAATTGTATCATGTCTGGACTAGAGAAGTTGACAACAAATCTTTAGTCACCAAGAGCCAATTAAGAGACATTTTTGTGAAATGCTTCTTCTTATCACATTACACGCTCGAATATTATCGATTGTGTTGATGCAACTGACCAAAAACTGGCAAGTTTTACCAGTTCGAAAATGATTAACAGTACATAAGAAAACCGTACACTTACTAAAGCCCCTCATACATGGCAGAAAAACCGTCCTCTTTTAAAATTAAATGATTATATCTTTAACATTAAGTAATAACATAAGTAACATTTATTAAACTATTTTCATTGAAAAAAAATCGCTTTAATTATTTATTTATAATTATGAAGTCTATTAATTTTACTAAAATCCATTGATGTGAATTAACAAATATTTCGAAATTTGAAACACGCATATCCGAAAAACCATACCATAAGCTAATACAATTGATCTCTCGATTATGATGCTGATATTAAATTTTCAATATCGCCCACCTTGTTAAGATAGGAAATCTCACTCAGTGAACAAATGAAAATTAAAGATTTAAGTCGTTTTTATTAATTATTAAAGTAAGCATTATTTGATACCTCATTGTGGAAGTAAAAAAAAAAAAAAATACGTTCTGAAAATATTCAAAATTTTGAAAACAATTTAAGTAACATTTATTAAACTATTTTCATTGAAAAAAATATCGCTTTACGTATTTATTTATAATTATGAAGTCTATTAATTTTACTAAAATCCATTGAAGTGAATTAACAAATATTTCGAAATTTGAAACACGCGTATCCAATCGTACATTACACGCTCGAATATTATCGTTTGTGTTAATGCAACTGACCAAAAACTGGCAAGTTTTACCAGTCCGAAAACGATTAACAGCACATAAGAAAACCATACTCTTCCTGAAATTACTCATACATTGCGGAAAAATCGTCCTCTTTTAAAATTAAATGATTATATCTTTAATATTAAGTAATAACGTAAATAACATTTATTAAAATAGTTTTCATTGAAAAAAAATCACTATTTTAATTTGTTTATAATTCAGAAGACTGTTAATTTTACAAAAATGTATTGAAGTGTATTAACAAATATTTCTAAACATGAAACACACGTATCCCAAAAACCATACCATATGCTAACACCCTTGATCTCTCGATTATAATGCCGATATTAAATTTTCTATATCGCCCAGCCTGTTAACATAGGAAATCTTGCTCAGTGAACAATTTAAAATTAAATATTTATGTTTTTTTATTAATTATTAATGTAAGCAATATTTAATACCTCAATGTGGAAGTAAAATAAAAATGAGTTATGAAAATATTTAAAATTTTTAAAACATCTTTTTCAGTGATATTTACGCCATTCTTTTTAAGATTTGCACAAATCTACATTAAATGAATATTCGATAGATAATTTTTACCAATTCATTAGAAAATAGATTTCACGAAGATTTGTTTACTTACAATTCCCGTAATAATTGTAATAATTCCAACCCAACACTAACCCAATATATCTCGCGATACGGAGAGCTGGGACCATTTAGGCGCGAGTGACTTACTACTTGTCCAAATAAATTACTTTTGCATCGATATTTGAATACGATAAAATTAAAAATTACAGGAAGTAACTTATAATGTCATCTCTGTACTCTCTTAATGTCCGCTAAATGAAAAAGAAAAATCGTCTTCTCTTCACAAACCTTTTCAGATAAATTGACGCTCTGTTCTACTGAATAACTAGGAGGAAAATCTTAATTCACATAAATTGTCTCATGTCTGGACTTGAGAAGTTGACCACAACTAAACTTTAGTCACCAAGAGTCAATTAAGAAACATTTTACGAGAAATGTTTCTTCTTGTCTTTTTACACGCTCGAATATTATCGTTTGTGTTAATGTAACTGACCAAAACTGGCAAGTTAGTTACCGGTCCCGAAAACGATTAACCGTACATAAGAAAACCGTACTCTTCCTAAAGTCCCTCATACATGGCAGAAAAATTGTCCTCTTTTAAAATTAAATGATTTTATCTTTAATAGCTAATTTTATCTAAAATACGACTCAATGGATTTAAATTAAATTCTATATCCAACCGTTTGCGGGCATGAGAAGATCACATGGCTAGGTCACATTTTCTATATACATTTACTTTCCACGCAACAGTTTTAAGATTTATAATACAGTGTGTATTAGAAAGAGCAGTTTTTGATTATTTACATAACAAACAATGTTCTAGTTGTTTAATTATTTTTGTATGTATTAAGACATAATAAATATACCATTTATAAGTACTGGAGAGATCGATACGTAATTGCTAACAAAGCGTGCCCTTTCCTATAAAAATTAATTATAGAATCTGAACAGTTATTCAAAAATTATGCGTCGACATTAATTAAAATTTATACTCCATCAATATGTTACATATCGGTTAAAAATGATTAAAAGCAAGCAAAAAAACCTCAAAACTATAATTTTTAATACTAAAAATAGTGTGGGTGTAGCTAAATATATGTAGCTAAATTTAGTATCCAAATATATGTAGCTAAATATATTATCCAAATATATGCAGCTAAATATAATAATAGTTGGATGTAGCTAAATTTTTAATACTAAAAATAATGCGGACTCTGCTACTTGCTCGCCTCAAATGTGTTTTGCACAAAAAATGCTGCTATTTGCTAATTGCTGAAACTATCAAGAGCTTCTTCAAAATTTTTCTCCATGCTACAATTATGGCGTTCACTATTCAACTAAAAATTGAGACTGAATTTCGTCGATGAATAAACATTATTAGAACAAATTTAAAATCTGACATTGTTAACTCGCTTCTTTTAAAGGATAATTCAAAAAATTCTTTTTATTGCTGTATAGATCATTCTGAGTACTGTTGTACATTGTTATAACCGGAAGACTTCTGTTATTACGTCAATGATAAAGAAATCGATTAGTTTGAAGATATGCGCTCAGGAGATCCCATATTTTACATTGTTTTGACTGACAGAGTTTCATTCTTACATCAGCATTATTATTTCACTTTATTTTGAATATTTTCAGCGAAGAGATCTTTAATGTGACCGAAGAAATTTCAAAAGTTAGTCTATGATATAAAATTACGTTGTACACTATAAGTTAAACGAATCTACTTTTATGCATTTGTTCTTTAACACGTATATTCTTTACGCATAATATCTACATATCTTTATTAACGTCATTAGTACTTATTAGAGATGAGACGGTTTTAGCCCGAACCCATCCCGTATATCTATACGTCTATATGTATTCGATCACTATTTCTTATAAGTCTGTCTTCGCATATATTTATTTACGTTCTATGCAACAGTTTTAATAATTACACATTTATAATGTGGTGTTTATTAGAAAGATCAGCATTTGATTATTTACACAACAAACAATATTCTCGTGGTTTAATTTTTTCATATGCATTAAGAAATGGTAAATATACACTGTAAAAAATTGCTGCCAGTTTTCCGGTAGGAATCGGAAAAATAGTTGCCCTTATCGTACCGGAATAATTTCCGACCCAGCTTGTTATAAAATCCGTAAGAATAAGGAAATAGTCAGTAAAACGGTATTTTACGGATTTTATTCCGATTTTACGGATTTCATTCTGAGCTGGGTTGTAAATTATTCCGGTATGATAAGAGCAACTATTTTTCCGATTCCTACCGGAAAACTGGCAGCATTTTTTTATTTGTATAGTGTGCCATTTATAATTACTGGAGAGATCGATACACAATTGCTACGAAAACGTGCCGTGTCCGACTAAAATGAATTATAAAATTAAAACACTTATTTAAAAATTATGTGTGGACACTAATTAAAAATTACACTCCATCAAATTGTTACATATCGGTTACAAATTATCAAAAGTAAGCAAAAAGCTCAAAACTATACTTTTAATACTAAAAATAGTGTGGATGTATCTAAATATACGTAGCTAAATATGTAGCTAAATGTAATAATAGTCAGGATTGAGCCAAATATTTAATATTTAAAATAATGCGGACATAGGTACAAGTGTGTTTTGAAGATAAAAGGCTGAGAGTCTCCATTTACTAATTGCGGAAGCTATCAAGAGCTTCTCCAAAATTTTTCTCCATGCTACACTTATGCCGTTCACTAATCAACTAAAATTTAAGAATGAAATTCGTCGATAAATAAACATTAACTATTGTTGGTTAATTTAAAATTTGACATTGTTAACTAAGAAGAACTTTTTATTGTTGTATTTTGATTACTGTTATACATTGTTATAACCAGCAGACTTTTATTCATAAAGCAACAATGAAAGTTTTCGATTATGAAGATATGTGCTCAGGAGATCCCCCTATTTTACATTGTTTTGACTGACAGAGTTTCATTCTTACATCAGCATTAATATTTTCGTATATTTTGAATATTTTCACCGAAGAGATCTTCATATAAAAGTACCACAAAAATGAAAAAAATAATATACACAATGTTATTTGCAAGATTTATTTGCGAAGCAGCATCACTATGTTTAATTATAGTAATTTTTATTTAAAAATTAAAAAGAAACACGTATATTCTTCACGCATAATATCTACATATCTTTAATAACGTCATCAGTACCTATCAGAGATGAGACGGTCTGAGTCCGAACACAGGCCCAACGCGGGCACGGGCTGTATTTTTATATATCGGGATCAATCTTTCTGAAATCGAAAATTTTATTTATTCTCGTATAGAAAGAACAAAAATTACTTTTCTTTTCCTAAAATATATTTATTCCATTTAAAGCCACTAGAACGCATTTTTAATCAAATTAAACCGGTACAGAAATCTTATTTTATTTTTCTTTAGCATTAGAATGCTGCTTTAAAAGAAAATTTATGATATTTTCAATGTTTTATGTCTGTTATTCCCGGCGACGGCATGTATCGTAATATAGAGCCACTAGGATTTTTTTTTATTTAGAAAGATCATTTATTATTTTTTTTATAGGCTTAACGAAAAATGAATAATTTATTTTGTTTTTAGTCAACCAGCATTAGCTTAATTTTGCAAATTTTTAGTCTTCTACTTTGTGCAAATCATAAAGGATCTTTACACGAAATTAATATTTGTGGTTACGTCCATTTTTCATCATGGACTCTGCTCATGCTGCAGCTTTGCTCTTTATATTCACATATTCATATTATTGATTATTATGAGATGCATTTCGTGAGAAAATGCATTTCGTTAATGTGTCAATCAAATTTACTTGTTATGGAAGAAAAATATGAGAATCTTTTTAATAATGCATAGTTTTATTTTATACTAAATTTTTTTTATGAGATTGAATGCAAATTTCATAAAATTTATTATGTGATGGAGGTTAAGTAATTTCTATTTAAGATGTAAAACAAAAGATATTTTTAAAACGACATTTAAATATTTTCTTTCGCATACTTTCGGTAACGGGCTCGGGCTCTGATGACACATAATATTTCTAGTCAGGACTCAGAAAAATGACCCCAATATAATCACTATACATCTATGTATATCTATACATCTATGTAATTACAGAATGTACGTATATGCACAAGTCTATGTCTATTAGATCACTATTTCTTATACGTCTGTCTTCGCATATATACATTTACGTTCCATGCAAGAGTTTTAATAATTACACATGTGTAACGCGGTGTTTATTAGAAAGAGCAACATTTGATTATTTACACAAGAAACAATACTCTAGTGGTTTAATTTTTTTGTATGTATTAAGAAATGGTAAATATAACATTTATAATTACTCGAGAGATCGATACGCAATTGCAACCAAAACGTGCCGTTTCGGACAAAAATGAATTGTAAAACGTGAACACCCATTTAAAAATTAATCACGGACATTAATTAAAAATCATACTCCATCAAATTGTTACATATCGGTTAAAAGCGATTTAAAGTAAGCAAAAATCTCAAAACTAGACTTTTAATATTAAAAATAGTGGATGTATCTAAATAAATGTATCTAAATATATATAGCTAAATATATGTAGCTAAATATAATAATAGTGTGCATGTTGCTAAATATTTAACATTAAAAAAGATGCACTATAAAAAAAACGGAGATATTACTGGCTCCGTTTTTTTTTTTTTTTTTTTTTTTTTTTTTTTACAATGTGCGGTTGTAGGTACATACCTCAAATGTGTTTTGAAGATAAAATGCTGAGTGTCTCCATTTACTAATTGCTGAAGCTACTAAGAACTTCTCCAAAATTTTGCTCCACGCTACACTTATGCCGTTCACTATTCAACTGAAAATTAAGAATCAATTTCGTCGAGGGATAAACATGAACTATTGTTCGTTAATTCTAAATCTGACATTGTTAACTAAAAAATTCTTTTTATTGCTTAAGGGGGTCCAGGACACATTTTAAAATAATTTTTATTTATTGAGTTAAAATTCTGAAATTTTTTGTGATGGTTAACCTTATCATTTGTAAACAAAATCACATGATAAAACTTCTCATATTTTTTTTTTATTTAAATTTAAAATTTATTAAAAAAGTGGGGTAATTTAAAATCGTTATAACCTGGAATGTTATTTATAGATTTTCATTTTTTTTTCACTTAAATAAACAAAAATATATAAATTTTAATTTTGATTCAACATTTTTAAAAGTATTAATTTGTAAAAAAAAATTAAAATATTTAACGAAAACAATTTAAAAAAAATAAGTGGTGCAACTTTTAAAAAAAATCATATTTTCAAAAGTAAATATCTTTTTCAAATATGCTGAATTAAAATTACAATAAAACAATTGAAAAAGATATGTTTCAAGTTTGAACCGTTTATCTATAACGGTTCTCGAGTTATAAGAATTTAAATACCAGATATGGTGAAAAAACCTATCATGAAGAAAAACGCACTTTCGCAAAGTCGTTTCAATGACAGCCAATTCTTGAAAGCTAGATTTTGAAAATAATAATAATAATAATAATAATAATATTTTTTGTTCTAATTCAGATGGAAACATGATTTAAATGTCATTTTAAGCAGAAAAAACAGAGAAATTCTTAATGAAATAAAATATTTTTGCAAAATTTGAAGATTTTTGTGTCCCAGACCCCCTTAATAGTTCATTCTGATCACAGTTATACATTGTTATAACCTGCAGACTTTCATTCGTAAATCAACAAAAAACATTTTCCATTACTTTTTAAGATATGCGCTCGGGAGAGCCCAGTATTTTACATTGTTTCGACTGACGGAATTTCATTCTTACATCAGCATTAATATTTCCGTTTAATTTGAATATTTTCACCGAAGAGATCTTCATATAAAAGTACCACAAAAAAGAAAAACGTAATATACACAATGTTATTTGCAAGATTTATTTGCAAAGCAGCTTCACTATCTTTAATTATGGTATTTTTTATTTAAAAATTAAAAAGATATTTCAACAGTTAGTGTATGATATAAAATTGCGTTATACGCTATAAGATAAACAAGTGTACTTATATGCATTTGTTCTTTAACACGTATATTCTTCACGCATAAATTTATACACAACTTTATTAACGTCATCAGTAGGACTCGTTTTAAATGTGTTTTCAAGATGAAATGCTGAGTGCCCCCATTTACTAATTGTTGAACTTATGAGCTTCTTCAAAGGTTTTCTTCATGTTACACTCATGCCGTTTACTATTAAAATAAAATTAACAATGAATTTCGTTGTTCAATACATGTAAACTATTGTTTATTAATTTGAAACCTGACATTGTTACCTTTACTTTTATTATCATAACGCAAAGAATTCTTTTATTTGTATTATAGATCAATCTAATTGTTGTGCATTATTGTAAGAGGCGGGTTTGTATTGTTACGTCAACTATAAAAAATTTCGATTAGTTTAAATATATGCAGCAAGGAGATCGGAATTGTTTTACATTTTTTTAACTAACAGAGTTTCATTCTAACATCAAAATTAATATTTTCGTTTATTTTGAATATTTCCACCGGGAGATCTCCGTATAAATGTAACACAGAAACAAAAAAAGTACTATGCACTATATCATTAACCAGATTTGTTTGAGGAGCAGCGTCGCTGCTTGAATTATAGTGCTTTTTATTTATTTATTTTTTTTTTTTTTTTTGAAAATCTCAACGTTTTGTCCATGGTATAAAATTACGCTGTATGTTATGAGATAAATGAGTATATTCGTATGCGTTTGTTCTTTTGCACGTAAATGTACATTTACCTTTTCACGCATAACATCTACATATCTTTAGTAACATCATCTGTATGTATACATATACAGTATGTACGTTTATCCACACGTCTATATCTATGCCATCACTATCTCGTACAAGTCTGTCTTCGCATACATACATTTACGTTGCATGAAAAAGTATATTTAATAATTGCACATTTTTAATGAGGTGTGTATCAGTTGGAACTTTCTTCATTATTTACACAACAACGAATATTATGCTTCTTTATTTTTTAATGTATTTAGATAATGTAACTATACTATTTATAAATACTCGTGAGATCGATATCTAACTACTACCAAAACGTGCCCTTTCCAACAGAAAAATAATCAGAACATCCATTTAAAATTGTATAACGATATTTAAATGTTGGTTTAAATTGATTAAAAGTAAGCAAAAATCTCAAAACTATACTTTTAACACTAAAAATAGTGTGGACATAGCTACTTACTCGCCTCAAATTTGTTTTGAAGATGAATTGCTGACTGGTACATTTTACTAACTGTTGTTGCTATCATGAGCATCTCCATATTTATCTTCTTGCTACTCTCGCGTCGCTAAAATTTAAGTCTGAATTTCGTCAATCAATAAACATTAGTCATTGTTCGTTAATTTGAAACCTGACATTGTTACCTTAATTTTTTTTATAACGCAAAACATTTTTTTTCATTGTTGTATAGTTCAATTTTATGGTTGTGTTTCATTGTTATAACCAACAGACTTTTATTCTTACGTCAACATTAATAAACTTCTATTACTTTGAATACATGCACTGAGGAGATCTCATTGTTTTACATAGTTTTAACCCTCGGTTAGACGCCTGATATTTACTAACACGTTTAGGCGCGTGGTCTGCGTTCGCAGACTACGATTTATTACTAATATTATATATTACTAATATTAATATATTAGTATATACTAATATGATATATTAGTAAAAACAAACAGTTTACTTGAAAAACTTTACTTGAACTTTACTTGAACTCAAACAAACATTTTATTCTTTTCCTTTATGGAGGTGCGTATTCACTTTTTTATTAGACAGATTTATTTTCGAAACAGCGTTGCTATGTTTAAATTTTAGTATTTCTTATTAAAAAAATTCAGGTTTTGTTCTATGATAAAAAATTACTTTGTCAGTTGTAAGATATATGAATGAACTACTTGTATGCATTTGTTCTTTTGCACGTAAATCTACATTTACCTATTTATGCACGATTTATTGATATCTTTAGTAACGTCATCAGTATCTATACATTTATGCATTTAAAGAATGTATGTACATCTAAACGTCTATATCGATACGATCATTATCTCTTATGCGTCTGTCTTCCCATATATACATTTACGTTCCATGCAACAGTTTTAATAATTACACAATTATAATCAGGTGATTATCAGGAACAACTACTTTTGATTATTTACACAACAACCGATATTATACTGGATAAGTTGTTTTTGTGTGTACTAAGAAAAATTAAATGTACCATGTATAATTTCTGTAGAGATCGATACAGATCTGCTACCAAAATATGCCCTTTCCGACAAAAAAGAATTATAAATTTGAACACCCTTTTAAAAATTATACGTGGACATTAATTAAAAATTATACCCTATCAAATTGCAGAAACTCAATTGCAAATCAGTTAAAAATCATTTTAAACCCCCCCCCCCCAAAAAATCGAAACTAAATTTTTAACACTAAAAATAATGTGTACGTATATATTTACTCGTTTTAAATGTGTTTTTAAGATGAAATGCTGAGTGCCTTCATTTACCAATTGTTGAACTTATGAGCTTCTTCGAAGATTTTCTTCATGTTACACTCATGCCGTTTACTATTAAAATAAAAATTAAGAATGAATTTCGTTGTTCAATACACATTAACTATTGTTTATTAATTTGAAACCTGACATTGTTACCTTTATTTTATTTATCATAACGCAAAGAATTCTTTTATTTGTATTATAGTTCAATCTAATTGTTGTGCATTATTATAAGAGGCGGGTTTATATTATTACGTCATCTATAAAAAATTTCGATTAGTTTGAATATATGCAGTGAGGAGATTCCAATTGTTTTACATTGTTTTAACTAACAGTGTTTCATTCTAACATCAAAATTAATGTTTTTGTTTATTTTGATAACTTCCACCGGGAAGATCTCCGTATAAATGTAACACAGAAACGAAAAAAGTATTATACGCTATATCATTAACCAGATTTGTTACCGGAGCATCGTTGCTGTTTGAATTATAGTATTTTTTATTAAAAAAAAATTTTTTTTTAATCCCAACGTTTTGTTCATGATACAAAATTACGCTGTATGTTATGAGATAAATGAATATATTCGTATGCGTTTGTTCTTTTGCACGTAAATCTACATTTACCTTTTTACGCATAACATCTACATATCTTTAGTAACATCATCTGTATGTATACGTTTACAGTATGTACGTTTATCCACACGTCTATATCTATGCCATCACTATCTCGTACAAGTCTGTCTTCGCATACATACATTTACGTTACATGAAAAAGTATATTTGATAACTGCACATTTTTATTTAGGTGTGTATTAGTTGGAACTTTTTTCATTCTTTACACAGCAACGGATATTATACTTCTTTTTTTTAAATGTATTTAGGTAATGCAACTGTACCATTTATAAATACTTGTGAGATCTATATCTAACTACTACCAAAAGGTGCCCTTTCCAACAGAAAAATAATTATAAAATCAGAACATGCATTTAAACTTGTATAACGATACTTAAATGTCGGTTAAAATTGATTAAAAATAAGCAAAAACTCTAAACTATACTTTTAACAGTAAAAATACTGTGGACATAGCTACTTACTCGCCTCAAATTTGTTTTGAAGATGTATTGCTTGATACCGTGCTTGATGATACCTTTTACTAACTGCTGTAGCTATCATGAGCATCTCCATGTTTATTTCCATGCTACACTCATGCCGTTTACTATTAAAATAAAATTTAAGACTTAATTTCGTCGATCAATAAACATTAATCATTGTTGGTTAATTTGAATCCTGACATTGTTGCCTTAATTTTTTTTATAACGCAAAACATTTCTTTTATTGTTGTATAGTTCAATTTTATGCTTGTGTTTCATTGTTATAACCAACAGACTTTTATTCTTACGTCAACATTAATTAAACAAAAACATAATTTGAAGAACAAATTAAAAAAACAAAATTTATTTCCTACATTGTTTAAGCCCGAGAAGGGACAGATATTATGATATTTCATTCAATTAGTTTTACATTAAAGGTTAAATTTTTGTAACAAATTAGTTAAGCCAATTAAAGATTAAAAAATAAAAATAAAATTCATACAATATGATAGTTGAAACACCCTAAAAAATTAGATTCCGTTCAAATGAAATCGAAATAAATCTTAGACCTTTTTTTGTAAGTTTTGTATTTTGCATGCATCTTATCATTTTATGCACAATTGTCATAAACATAATGCAAAATCTGCAATACAAATATTTTCAATTAAAAATGGAAGAAGTCGAAGATTTATTTCGATTTCATTTGAAAGGAATCTAATTTTTTAGGGTGTTTTAAGTATCATATTGTATGAATTTTTCTTTATTTTTTAATCTTCAATTAGTTTAACTAATTTGTTACAAAAATTTAACATTAAATGTAAAACTAATTGAATGAAATATCATAATATCTGTCCCTTCTCGGGCTTAAACAATGTAGGAAATAAATTTTGTTTTTTTAATTTGTTCTTCAAATTATGTTTTTGTTTAATATGTCAAGTTTTTTAATAACTACTGCACTCAGATGAAGGCATTTCAAAATTAATGGAGAGTATCATCATCAGGCGTTGATGTATGCGGTATTGCATCACAATCTGGGATGCAGTTTACCAATGTGTAATTCAAAATGTTTCACTACTGTAGTAATGCAGGTTGCGGTAGTTTGAACAAAAACTTAAAATCTGAACGTAAAAAATCTATAATCAAAACATAAAAAAATAACTTAATTTAAATTTAGATACCCTATTTCCCACTCAGGAACGCTATGAATGTAAATGTAAATTGTGGTGAATCCTTACTGCTAATATTTAACAATATTATAGCTGTGATACAGTAAAAAATAAAAAAATTAAAGGTTTACTTAAATTTTTAAACCCTATTCTCTCCAGGGGGTGATGAAAACACATCAGAAAATTATTACCTAAGTTTAACTTGGGGTATAAATAGTTCTCATCTCGGAAAAAAAAATACATTTTAAAATTTAAGTTATGTAATTCCCCACTAAGTTCGCTATCATGCGTAAAAATAGCTATCCATTAGAAACTTTTTACTAAAATATAAACTTGACCAAATCAAAAACTTATTCTGAAAATATCCTTTTTATTTCCACTATGACGCCATATTCACCTTTCTAATTTTTGAAAAAAAAAAACTAGCTCAATTTACTATTTCTCGTGAAAATCTTTCAACTAAAAAGAAATAAATTATTACGGCTTTTGAAATTTTTGCAACAATGAAGTAAAAATGTTACATTTTCTATGAAAAATGTCCGTTGATTTTCAATGAAAAAGGTGAAATTTGGAATTATTAAGAAAAATATTTGAATAATATATAAAAAAAATTGGCCCTTGTTTCTCTCTGGGTTATAATTCACCCATATGCAAAGGTATTTTGCCATTCGTTTTGACCGTGACGTCAGGCAAACGTTTTTAAACTTTAAATTTATAATATTATTAGAATTAGTAAAGAATAAAAAATGAGTGGCATCAGGGACAAAAAGGTGGGAAGAAAAATGAAAAAGTTATGATCTCCATAGGCTTTTCTATGTTAAATTAACATTGAGAAGTGACACTGGAAATAAATAAGTATTGCGCTGCCGCGCAATACTTAAATAAACTTGTATTAGTTTGAATACATTCACTGAGGAGATCTCATCGTTTTACATTGTTTTAACCCCCGGCTAGACGCATTATATTTATTAATACGTTTAGGCGCCTGGTCTGCGTTCGCAGACTACGATATATTACTATTTAAAATTATTAACAAAAAAAATCAGAAAAAAATGTTGCATTCTTTTCTTTTAAGTATTTTAAGCAGTAATAATAGTCTTTAAGAAAACTGAATTATGTAAGCATTTGTTAGGAACAAAGAAATCTTGTTCTTAATTAAATTATGTACTTAAAATACGTATGGTCTACGATCGTAATCCATGTGCCTAACGGAGGGTTAACTGTCAGAGTTTCATTCTATACTGTAAAAAAAATTCAGGAGCGTTCCTGGGAAAAAATGCTCAACTGAGTTGCCCATTATTTCTGTGAAATATGAGGAATGTTCCTGTCGACAACAAAATGTTACTCTGAAACGTCAGTAACCTTTCTGTGAAAGATTAGGAAGCTTTCTGTCGGTAACAAAAACATTACTGATATTTCACAGGAAGCTTACTTATTTTCAATGCAACGTTTCAGCCCTGCTCAGTACGGTTTCTGCTATTTTCCAGAAACATTTCATATAAATAATGGGCAATCCAGCTGCCCATTTTTTCCCAGGAACCTTCCTAGATTTATTTTTCAATCCAGTAACGTTTCATTTTAGATTTTACTGGGTTTTTTCTTTACATTCATTCTTGTTGATACTTTTTAATGGAGAAATGAGTTATTTTTTCTCGGTGTACAGATTTACTTTTGAAAGTTTTATAATATACCACACAAATTCCGATTGGAATAAGATGTAATTATTATTAGACAATTGTATTATGGTACTAATATTATTTTCATTTCCCCATAGTAATGATATCTTAAAAGAAATATGTTGTAGTACTCAAAATTTATAATAATAAACGATAGAAATATGTGTCAAGTGTGTGTGTCTGTTAAATGCCAAACCTGTGCACAGACAGAGCTGCAAGATTTGACAGAATGGTAACTGTATGTGTCTGAAATTATGTACCTTAAATGCAGTTTATGGGATTTTTTTTTATTATCCTTTAATATGTTTATGCGATTTTTAGTGTTTTTCTCTCATTTTTGTGTAAACTTTCTACATTGCATTCAATCCTTCAGAATTAATAGTCTTTCAGACAAATGTAGTAAAATTTGTTCTTCAATTAATTTAATTCAGAATTAATACATAGACTTCTGAATTTTCTGCCAATATTTTTTTTATTTCTAGAGTTTATTCACGTTTCTCGGGCATAATTTGATATTCGTATAGAGAATCCTATTTGAGTATTTTTTAGTCTATATGGTAAGTTTTGTACTCAACAGTTTAATTTTTAGCGAGTTTTTGTAAGATTTATTTTTTACATTGCAGAGGAATTTTGTCATTAATAAAATGAAACTTTCAGTCTATTATTCTGTAAATTTTAGACTCGTAAAAAGATCAATTTGGGAAAATCAGACAAGGGAAGCTTCACTAATGAACAAACAATCCTTTGAAAATGCTTAATTTTATACCGAATTCATTCCGTCTGCTAAGCAATATGCATTATGGATTGAAATATCAATTAGAATGAACCAAAATCCATGAGATACTCTACTTGTATGACACAATACTAATATTAATATGATTTTTTATATGTAATCAAAATCAATATATTTTTTCCTCTTTTGTTAAGTATTTCATCATTTTCAGATAGATCTCATGATAGAATTGTTTTAGAAAAGTATTTTAGGCAATTTTTCTTTAGGCAACTACTTTTAGTCTATTTTTAACTTTTCAGGTATATTCATATATACACACTCCACATCAAGGAACTGAACATATAAACATATTCCCAACAACAGAATATTTTATTTCATATAGTTAGAAATTACAACTTCCCCTATTTGTATTTCACAACTACTTTTAGAATATGGAAAACCACACACACACACACACACCAGATATCCACATGGATGAAAAATTATCATACAAACTCCCATAATTAAATGAAATTGATTCAATTTACTAAATTATGCCGTTTTTGAGAAAATTTTCAAAGAATAAAGTAAATTATGAGATATCGTCTAATATCTAAAATTGTGAATAAATATCTTTATATTTGTTCTGCTTGAATAAATCTAATTACTCATTTTTAGTTTGTATTCTCTTTAAAAATATGTAATGTAAAGAATATCTACATGATTTACCTCCACATCTACTAAAATTAACAAAAATGAAAGATTTTAATACTATTGATTCACATGAAATATTTTCTAAATTTGTTTAAAATGTAAATAAATGGTATGTAATAGAACATGAGAGTCTGAACATGCCTATATGCCGAGATAAAAAGTTTTTGTCCAAACCATAACAATACAAACTACAGATGTTGTTGACTCTTGCATGGACAAAGTGACATGGAGAAATTTGACAGGTAAACAAACATTATTCTGGCAATAATGGCAAGCTCTCTAAATTTTCATCCAAAAGCACCTTGACCAATGGAATTTTAATTATTGTCAATATGTCACCAATTTGTTATAAATGGATTCATTTTACTATAATTGTATTAAAATCGAGAAATTTTCCGTTCATTTGCATATCATATACGTAAACAGGATCTCTTGTTTATAATAATAAATTTATAAGTATTTTCAAGATATAGAATTAAATTAGCCAGTGCAAAATGACACTCGCAGTAAGATGGTTCTTTAGGCTAATGTCAGACGACCGGTTATTTGAACGCTTGTGGTTTTCGAAAGGAGAATAAACACTTGCACTACTACAGCCACACGAGCGGCCGTTCCCGTCAAAATGCGCAGCCGATAATGTCTCTATCCGCGACAGAGAGATTTCTATTCGATGTTTTCAATTTAAACAAGGTGGATCTTTTGCTAGAAATAAATGATTCTGCAATTTTGTATAATTTATTGAAGAAATTAGAAAATATAAATCTATTACACAGACAGTACTGGGTTCATCCTATGATAAGGGATAGATTATTTACCGGGCATTTCTATTTAAAACATCCAAAACTGCAGGAATTACTTCTTTAATACATCTTATGTTAAAGGAAAAATTACCATATTTTAAGAAATACAAACGACTGCAGATATTATTAAAATGATGATAATTGTTATCCAAGTTTCATTTAGTTAATATATCCTTTTTATTATTATCAATAAATTTAATAAAAAATTCTACATTCTTTTGTAAAACAAACATCTTAGCTACATAAAGGAAAAATAGAAACGACAAATTTACAAAGTGTGAAATTTTCATTATACTAGTCAGGAAGCATGTGCTATCGCCCCATGAGCAAAAGCCAGATTTTTCACCTTTTCTAGTGTGCCAGACCTGCTTCTGCTTTTCCCGTAATGATGCGCGTTTTACGAAGAATGTTTCATATTTCCCATTCTTTTTTATTTTTACAGTGCATTTAAAAATTTAATAAATATAATTGTTATTAATATAGTTGAAACCACATCAAGGCTGATGAAACGTACAATATTAAAAATTAAATTGAATAAAAAATTTCATTCCATGGTATTTACAAAAAAAAAAAAAAAAGGTTAAAAAATCATATATTGATAATATTGGAAAATGAAAGATTTCCAAATTTGTCGCCATATCCAAATAGCCTTTTAATATTTTATCAGAGAATATTAACTTTGCTGCCACACAAAATTTTACAATTAAAAAAAAAAAAAAAAAAAAAAAAAAAGATAATAATAAAAAAAGAAAGAAAAAGGCCACTTTTACCAAACTTAATTGTATTCGCTTCAAAAATATAAATGGAGTTAGCTTTCCTTTTAACGAGGTTTCAATAGTATTTACCTCTACAAAATTTTTATTTAAAAAAAAAAAAATGTGTTAGTACGTTTAGCGTAAAATAGTACACATCAAGGTTTACATGTACTACAGTTTTCAGCTTAAGTGTAAAAAAGCTTAAAGTTTGTCCAAGGCAAGGTCTTGGACAAACAGGCCTCCAGATAGTTTATTTTGACGCAGTTCACGGCCCGATCCAATCAAAAATCCTATACAAATAGCTAGAGAAGTTTTACAAAAATGCCGATATTTTAACCAAAGCTTTTTTCCTACCATTATTTTTTATCGTAAAAATTTCGTTTTCGGTGATTAAATGAAACAAATTTATATGTTAAAAAATAGTAGCGAGAGAAAATAGGCATAAAATTTCTAGATATAGTATACATACTTATGCAGAATAATAATAATAAATTGCAGTATTTTTCCTAATACATGCTCGCTGTAAATAGAACCGGTACCGGATATGACCACAGACGCTCTGTTTTGCTGCCTGCTTCCCCATACCGGATTTTCAAAACCAGATTTAACTTACAATGATTCTAATTTAAGAAGTCGATCCAGGCAAAATCTGCAGTCATTTTAGGGCCCTTCACACAAATTCATTTAATAAAGCAGGCCTCTTCTCAAAATAGGTAATAATAAAACAGGTCCTTTCACAAAATTACATTCCATATAAACATACTATTCATTAGTTATACTAATGTTGCTAGGTTTAAACATTTGTAATTTGCAAAGAAAACAAGCTCCCCAGAAAGGAAAAACTTTAGCAGAAGTATTTAAAAAAGTTGTTATTAAAAAAATGCCAATTTATAATTTCAGTAAATGGATTTCATATTTCGTTACAAAATATTACTTTTCACAAACATAAAAAAAAAATTCCCAAAAATATTTTTTACTTTTCGTAGAATCCGCTCCCCTCCCCCCCGCCAAAAAAAAAAAAAAACCTGCATCGACCCTTGAATTTAATTTAGTTCTCAAGCAACACACTAGGCGAAAATAGTATTATTATTATTATTTGATAAAGATTACAATCAATTTTTCCTTATATCTTTTCAGTTATAATACTTTTTTTATAAAACGTAACTTGTAACATTAAGATAATTTTAAATAATTTTTTTTGTATATATGAAAACAATCGAATAATTTGTCGATAATTTCTTGATCTTCTTTAGATTTTTCTGATTTTTTTTTCTAAATCAAGGATGCCACATATCTCAACCAAAGTTATTATTATTATTTTTTATCTTTATACAATTCGGACGACAAATCCCACAATATCGGACGTTCTCGTATGTAAAAAATTTATTGCTTCACGTAGAGGTCTGCACGGGACTATTTTCATTCACGACACTTGGGCCGGGCCCAAGCCTTTTTTTTTTTTTTTTTGCTTAAAGCTCGGGCCGCCCTGGGCTATGACCGGGTCTTACTTTTTTCTGAAGGATCGAACCGGGCCGAACCTAACTTTTTTTTCCGTGCCGAGCCGATACCGGCTTCATTCTTCCTAGGTCTCACGGGCCTAAATTTTCAGTCCCGGGGTCTCGACTCAGCGCACTAGAAAATCCTTGTTCCGGTATGCCCTTTAACCGGGCCCAAAAATTTTATCAGAAAATGCATATATTTTTAAATCGCCATTATTCTACTTTTAAAATTTATTCTTTTTAAACAACAGTAGATTTCTAGACAATAAAATAAAGTAATTTTTTGAACCTGTCTGAAAAATGTGCTGATCCATGCAAAATGAATATAATAATGCGTGAGAAAAGAATATAATACATTTACACCTACTAAGGGTTAGGTTGACCCCAAACACCCCCTGGTCACCGTTCACGTATTCGATAATCTACTACTTTGTTCATCTCTAAATTACTACTATGAAGCGATGGCTAATATTCTTGGTGGAAACTGCGCCGCCGAATGATGTTTTAATAAAATGATGAGCTGTCTTTACGTTTTGTCTCAATTATTTCTGGGGAAACTTTTACGGAAAAATGTATTTCATGGCCTTCACTCATCGACTGATAATCATCCTATAACGTCAATGTCGTAGTCTTAACACGACAGAATTCCAATCTTCGTTATACTAGTACAACAGGATTGAATTTACCTGTTCTGGCAACTTATACTGCTCTATTACTACTGGACGTGATCCACTACTTATATCGTGACAGCCAGTTACTATATTCCAACTAGAAAAATAACCCAATGTTGCAATATAGCCCAGTGGTTGGAGAGGGAAAAAAGGCCGAATTCGGAATTAATTAGGGGAAAACTGGAAATTGTTTTAATCCATTTAGTTTAGGTCTAGAATGAATATGCTAAGTTCCCCCCCTCGTAGTAGGTGGGCGTTAGGAAATATGTATAGATTTATAGTCAAAAAACACGATTTTTTGCATACCATAACATTATCTGAAAACAGCTAACTCTGTCAAAAACATTGTCAATGCAAATGTTCTAGAGCTTAAAATTCCGAGTAAAATGAGTACCTACACTTAATATTTTTGTTGAGCAATAAGGTCACAATTCTACTTTAAAGTTTTAGACCCGTGGTGAGGGGTTTGATTAGGAGAAAACTGGAAATTGTTTTAATCCCTTCAGTTTAGGTCTAAAATGAACGTACTATGTTTTCTTCCTCGTACTTGGGTGAATGTTAGAAAATGTACACATATTTATTTTCGAAAAACACGTTTTTTTAATTACCTTAAGAATATCTCAAAGCAGCTAACTCTATAAAAAACGTTGTCAATACAAATGTTGTAGAGCTTAAAATTCTGAATAAAATGAGTATCTTCATTAATATTTTTGTTCAACATTAAGGTCGCAATTTTATTTCAAAATGTTTCAAATCAAGAGCTTGAAGCCAGGAGAGAACAAGTTAACTTAACAATATCTCAAAATAGCGGTCTTAATATTGAACAAAAAATATTAAGTGTAGGTACTGATTTTAATCATATTTCTAGGCTCTACAACTTTTGTATCGACAATGTTATTGATAGAGTTCGCTGTTTTGAGATATTGATAAGTTAACTTGGTCTCTCCTGGCTTCAAGCTCTTGATTAGCGATTAAGGCAAATTTTTGAAATAGAATTGCGACCTTAATGTTGAACAAAAATATTAATGATGTTACTCATTTTATTCAGAATTTTAAGCTCTACAACATTTGTATTGACAATGTTTTTTATAGAGTTGCTGTTATGAGATATTGTTAAGGTAATTAAAAAAAAAAGTGTTTTTCGAAAATAAATAGAATCATATTTTCTAAAATTCACCCAATTACGAGAAGAAAACATAGAACGTTCATTTTAGACCTAAACTGAAGGGATTAAAACAATTTTCAGTTTTCCCCAAATTAATTTTGAGCTCAACCCCATGCGCACTGGGCTAAAACTTTAAAGTAGAATTGTGACCTTAATGTTGAACAAAAATATTAAGCGTAGGCACTCATTGTACTCAGAATTTTAAGCTCTGCAACATTTGTATTGACAATGTTATTAACAGAGCTAGCTTTTTTGAGATATTGTTAAGGTATGCAAAAAAAAAAAAAACGTGTTTCTTTACTATAAATCAATGTATAATTCCTAACGCTCATCTAGTACGAGGGGAAAAACATAGCATATTCATTCTAGACCTAAACAGAAGTGATGAAACAATTTCCAGCTTTCCCCTAATTAATTCCGAATTCAACTCCCTAACCACTGGGCTAATAATGCAACATATATATATATAAAGAAAAATTTCAGCGAAATCTTGATTTACCGTTCTTAAAACAATAATGAAAACTTTATTTTTTGGCGATTTAATGCTGGTTGACGACACAATAAAATTTTGAATGATATTTTTTTATGATAAATATTTTATAAGTAAAAACTTTTTTTATTAATCATACGAAGTTAGATGCATTAAGCTTAACTTAAATAAATACATTTTTATTACTATAGTTCTGTCATGTACCTTTATATGTGTATATATTAAAATTTTAAGATCGCAATTATACGGTTTAAAATAAAAATTAAGCTTATTGACGAAAAGTCAGTAAAGGTTTACTGTGGAGGTCCGAAAATTTTTGGTTTAGTTAGTTAGTTAGTCTGTCTGTCCCGCGATAATTGCCATAAAAAGCATCCGATTAGTTTGAAATTAAGAAGGCATGTTGGTGAGGTCCCCGGATTTAGCTGTATAGTTCTTGGTTAAATTTGGTTCATTCGTTCGGAATATATAGAACATTTTATTTTGCGCAATAATGCTTTTCTATGGCAGCTCTGACCATTTTCAAATATCTATTTCTCAAATTCAAATTTTTATTCAAATAAGGGTTTTAAATTATTTACATTATTTTGATATTTTGTTAATATATTTGTTGGATTTTTTTAATTCGATGTATGAATTTTAGCGGAACTTTATACATGTTTTACAATAATATAAATTATTTTGGTCTATAATTTTACTTATTCAGGGTTGCCACGCTTCAGGGAATTTTCCAGTCGAAATATCAGTATTTTTTTATAGAAAAAACATATCTAGATTAACCGCATGTAATTTCGCCTGATTTAAAGAGAGATTCTCTGTAAGAAAGTACTGGTGTTGAAGAATTTCTTGGTCTGGAAATTCCCTGTAGAGTGGCAACCCTGTTATTTGACATGATACGAACTTCATTGTTTTTTCTTTTGTCAGTTACTAATAGCAACTGCATTTTATAGCCTATAAACAAAAATCTCTTAAATAATCTCAATTACGAAAAATTAAGCAGAAAGTCTGGCTGAAGGAAATAAAAAGTTAGTTAATCATTAATAATTCAGTGTGCAATATAGCTTTGCGTCAAACATTAACTATCTCTATATTATAAAGGACAAACATATCTGTGCGTAACGCATACGTCATTTTGCGAATGGCAACACTTTGAAATTTGAAATAAAATTTTGGTTTTGCAATTTTCTCTATTGCAAATTTTTAAACTTATAAACATTGCACATTTAAAATTTTTACACCGTCGTATAAGGAAAAAAAATGCTCTTTTAAATGCAATTTAATTGAAAGCTGTATCTCAATTTATTTTTGAGATATTAATTTTTTTTGTAGTTTTTAATAACATTTTTCTAATCGTGGCAACAAAAGTACCCCATTTCTATTGAAAGTAAGCGGAAATTAGTCGAAAATAGGAGATACTGTATCTTTTTGATCCCATTTTCTCATAAAACCTGAAAAAAAATTGAAATTAAAATATGGGCTATGTCAAGAATATTGTCTGTTATTCCGTGATAATGACGTCATATGCATACTTTTCTATAGCCGAAGTTTAAGACTGTATTGTAAAAGTGGATTGCTTTAGCGGATGCAAATGACGTCATTTTATAAAAAAGCGTGTATTTTAATTCTTAAACCTGAATTATGTTTTGTAGAAGTGCGTCATTTTCACAGCCCAGCTGCTTTGAAATTCTTCACAGGTGAAAATGCTTCACTTTTGAGAATAATGTAATCGAAACCACACACTGATAAAACGCAATGTTTTACAAAAATTTAGAGTGTCTTTATAAAAGAGAGGTGCCATTCAAATAATAGCGATTGATATTAAAGAAATGACGATTCTCGCCTGGATGGATTAGTTTAGCCGAGTTAGACAAGCAAATAAATAATTCGTGGTTTAAAATAGTATCATGTTCTTGAAGTTTTTGTCCAAAATTCTCTCGAATAATAAAATGCTATTCCTTAGGACATTCTACTATAATTTTATCAAATTAGTAACATATTTTGCTTAATTTAATTTTTCCTAATTTTATATAATCTATATATTTAAAACACAAGTGTGTTTTTTAGTCATTTGCCCTGATCTTTCTGCTGAACAAATTTTAATAATATTTTTTTTTAACTAAAAGCTCTTCATTTGTAGATGTTGATCGCACTATCTGTATTTTTTTTTAATATCCCCACTTTTATATTTTAATTTTAAAAGCATTTTATGAAATTTCTTCAAAATGGTGAAAAATAGATAGCTTTCATTATTGCAGACAAGAGAGAAACATTGAGGTTTATTCATCTTTATTCATGCTATTTTCTGAAAAAAATGCAAAATTGTTGTATAGGGTGTAGTGGTGCAAAATCCCATTAGAGCAGAATATTATATTAAGGGCATAATAACGGAAAATTACATACTGCTTTTGAAAACACGCATTTTTCCTCATAAATTTTCTATATTGTTTTTCCTTCTGCATGTGTACTGATACTAAGTTTCAGACTAGGCGAAATGCTTTTTTAAGTGAAAATGAAGTGATATTTAAAAGAAAACGATCATTTTCTTAGATAAAACTAAACATTTTAACACAAATGCGTCTATAAATCATAAATTACGGAAATTTTTACTCTTCGGAATTGAGATTAGAATCTCAAGTAAAGATTGCGTCTGTTCACATAAAAGATGTTGCTGAAAATCATGACTTCAAGTTTTGAGTTAAAAGGATTTTTAAATGATCAAACATAATACACATTTTTTTAAGAATGATGAATATGGATATGAGAAGTGCGTATGCAAATTTTGAGAAGGTGAATATTGCTGTTTTTCATTTCGAAATACGAAGCATAAGAGCTTCAATTGATAACCATATCTTAGTAACTGATCTTTATTATATTTTACTGATTAAGTATGTATATTATAAAGAACAAGCGTATATGAACGTAACGCTGACGTCATTTTGCAAATGGCAACACTTCACGATAAAATTTCGGTCTTGAAATTTTCGCTACTGCAATTTTTCAAACTTCTGACCATCGTACATTTTCAATTTTCGTCGCATAGAGAAAAAATTATTTTCAAATGCAATTTGTTTAAAAACTGTATCTTAATTGACTGATGTATTATATTTTCTAAAATAAAATATTTTCTAAAATTCTTAAGCATGATTTTCTAAGTTTATATTATGACATGCCGGTTTCAATACATAATAATAAACATTTTGCACATAAAGCAACAAACATTTTTCAGCATTTGTTTCTAACTATTTTTGCATAACGAAATTAATACTTCCTTTATAAACAAATAAAAGAATAATATTAAAAAACCCACCAATCTACCATATTTGTGAAAGACAAATTAACGAAATTAATACTTCTTTTATAAACAAATAAAAGAATAATATAGAAAAAAAAAACACATCTAACATATTTGTAATCGTACAATTTAAATTTTTAGATCACCAAATAGGATTTTTTTTTCAAATGGAATTTGTTTGCAAAGTTCATCTCAGTTTACTGATTGTCTATGGTTTTAAAAACAATTTTAAAGTGTGAAATATTTTTAAATTTATCTATATCGTTCGGAGCTCGATTACGAAAGATTAATCCGTTTGCCCTTAAAACAAAATAAAGAGTTCCTCATTTTCTTACGGCTAATATCTATTAAAAAAACTCCTCTATGAATAAATAAATAAAATAATATAAATAAAACACAAATTTAACAGACATGTATAAGCTCTGAAATTATCAGAATATAAAAAGATGCCGTAAGTAGCAAAATCTTGGTCAAATAACTCTTAGCATGCGGCTAATAAGAAAATATAACTTTTAATAAATTTCAGAAATTTATTTGATTGCATAATTCGCATTTTCCATGTGAAAAATGCTTTTTTAATGTAAGTGGGCAATCTAAAAAAATTATTGCATATAAAAAATGATTAGTTTTCAATTAAAAAAAATTGTTTTCACCTATATTCTTTAACCCGGGGAGCCCGGGTACGATCCCCTAGTGTTAGTAACGTTACATTTTATAATTTAATGTCGATGCTATTAAAAGATTATCACAAATATATTTTTTATAGCGACAAATCAATGGAATTTAGGCAATTAGCAGTGGATACGATGATGAATGATTATCCAGTAGATTTAAATGCCGATTCTTGGTGATTTTTGTATGTTATTGCTATCGAATAGGTTACGATGTTTTTAAACTAAAGTTTTAACTTGTTAAAAGTGAAAAGAAGTACACTTAAAAGGCATAAAAATATTTTTTAATAAATAGATCTAAGTAAATGAGAAGAAATACTTCACAAAATTGAAAACAATAGAATAAAGTAATGCACGTTCACAGATGACCCTTTTTATTAGAGCACATGAATTCATTATACTTGAAGTCTCGTCATTTTTGTTTTACCAAATTTATATTTAAAAGTTCTACGGAAACAGTTTTTTTAATCCATATTTAACTTTAAAAAGTCGCTGATTATGCATACCAAACATGGAAATCAGTTTATTACTTACAGGGTATTTATATGCCTTTAAATGTACTAGTTTCCACTTTTAGCATGTCATCACTTTCGTTTAATGTCAGTAAGTGATTTTCTTTCGCAATTTTATAGCACCTATTTAGACTAGATATTACATCCACCTGTTATAGAAATATTGCTATTTGCATATTAGGATACCATAAAATCCTTAATCATGTTGCTTATCCTAAGAAAATTCAAGTGTAAAACGAAATTCAAGATACACTATAACCATTCGCCCAATCAATAGGAAATTATGAATTTAAATTTAATAAGACTACCGGGGGTTCAGGGAGGCAGAATCCCCTGAAGAAATATATTTTTAAATCTAAAAAATTACTAGAATAAGTAATTCGTCAGAACATCATTCACACACCGTGTATTATTTAATGCTTCTAATTTTCGAAAACTTATAAGAATTTTATATGTTGCTAAATCTACCCTATATACATAAAATCCTAATGAAACGAATTTATGAAATGGAAGTATGAAACGGAAGTATGAATCGACTGATTAAACAACTGATTATGTTTCAAGCGATTTCTCCTAAAATATGGAATACTTTGCGAAGAAATTAACACCAAAAATCAGCATTGATCCGCAGATCTCAAAACTGGTATTAGAATTTTTAAATTCGAATTAGTTTTCAAAATATTAATTTTTTCTAATTTTATATACATTTTTCTAATGATGGCAACTCAAATTTTAATCAAACAGATATTTTTTTTCATATTTCAGAAAAGGTTGACATGGTAACCCGGCTATTGTTGTTTATTTGATAATAAATGTTTATTTACTTTTATTTCTTTTTATAAATCATATAAATTATTTTGTTCTATGATTATTAATTTTTTTTTATATTTCCTTTAGAAAATAATAGAAAATAATTAAAAAATACGGTACTACTTAGTTATTCCGTCGACCAATTTCGCCAAATTATACAAATTGACATAATTTTTATTTTAAATAACGAAAGAACAAATAAATTAGTATAACATTAATAAATATACAAATAAAACGTCGAAATAAAAATCACTTGATGACGTAAACACGTGTAACTTGCTTAAAGTCAAGTGAATGTGACATTCACGATCAACCATTATTGGCATTTAATCTTATAGTTGGGCGATAGATTTTTGGTCGACGGAATATCTAAGGATTACCGAAAATGCATATGTAACTGGTATTTGAAAACGATGTTTTCGCCAAATTTTCGTAAAAAAATAAAAATCACGCCAAACTTATGGTGCGTATCTGGATAAATATTACCACTCGAAAAAAAAATGCTAACTGGCGAGTTGAATAAAAGCTATTTGCGAGATTTGCATCCGGCTAGCGTAACAGTACCTAGAATTCTTTGCAACCATGGCAACTTTTATGTAGTTTTATTCGAAAAAAAAAATTATTTTTTTAATCAAAATGGAAAACTTACGGTCCCATATTGGCGCGATTTTTTTCTTACGCCAATGTCATATACGGAAAGGGCACATAACTGGCGCCAAAGTATCGTTATTTTGCTTGATATGGTAAGCCGGATGTTGCTGTTTATTCTGTTGATGCGTTCCCTAAATTGGCGTCGTTAAAAAATCGCGCAAATATGGGACGTATATGACATGTTTGCCAAACTTTCATATGAACGGCGAAGGGATCAGACCGTATTTGTTTATTGCAGTTGGTGATTTGAACTATTATAATATAGATGACATGATGGCGATAAAATAATATTTGGCGACTTATCACCTGTGCCTGGCTAACATTAAAGTACCAAAATGGCACCTAGAGTATAAAAAGCGAAGTGGTCCGCCTGGAACTGTTGATGATAGTCACATGACTTAGGCTATTGTTATAGAGATTGTTTTAAAATACCGGGAGACAAAGACTCTTTATACTTAATTTATTTTATTTTAGCTTCTTTTCAAATGTTTAACTGATCCTCTTTAATCAAAACGAAAACAACCATTGGATGTCTTAACAGCAACTGATTCGCCCTTAAATTTTTTCAATCAAAGGGAATTGAATGGAAACCTGTTTACAGGGAGATCTGTACAGCTTTTTTCAGTATAATTCAATCTTCTCTTATATTTTTAAAACCCATCAGATTAGCGTGTTTTTAGATTCTGCGGTGTCTGAACGGTGGTTGGCGAGCGTAGCTTGCAGGGGGCAGAGCACCCTAGTATATATATGTTATATAAAAATTTTACCTTTTACTATTCATTTAAATTATTCTAAATTGCCGGCCTATTCATTATTTCCTTTTTTTTTAATACGCTCTATTATTTATTTCTAGCTAAATTCCTCTATTTTTAAAACGCGTATCTTAATAATAGATTTATTCCAAAACGTAATCTAAACTTTTAATCCCTTCATTAATCTTTATCGTCTTACAAACTGTAAAGTTCTGAACGCAGTTACTTATTTTTCTAATGTTTATCAAATCCATTTTTACTTTTTTGTTCTATTTCATATCATTTTCCCGACAGCTGGGCGTCAGCCTTTTTACATAGAAGTCATTCCATTATCGGCACTGGGATTCTTTCCTGTGACGTTTCTTGATCACTCTCCATTGGCTGAGTGTCGGATCCCAGTTTCACTTCGAGGCTCGTTCGTGATTTTCGTTGGTTTAGCTTGAAGTTTTCATTTCAATCGGAATTCCTCCGCGCATTCTCATAAATAGCGAGAGCATGAGCTCAGAGCGAGATATTTTTGTGCTGTGATTGTTTACATAACCAGTTAACCGGTGTCCTTAGCCATGTAGAATATTCATTTTGTAAATTAACATCTATTTAGCATGATAACTAGTTTATGCTCGAGTGGAATGCTCTGATTTCTCATCTGCGGGAATTGTTCAGTGTTGGTATGTTCTGATGGAATAAACAGTTGTTCTATGACTACGTTTCCATGTGTTTAATTGGGAAAACCCCATATTTCTTCATATGCCATTTTTCGCCACTCACGCTGCCTTGTTTTCATAATGAAATAATAAGTGTTTGATTGGACTATACCAATATTATCATCGCTCTACAGCTGCTATATTTTCATAGAGTTGATACCTCCGCTAACAATGCTTGTGCTAAGTGGTAGGATTGCTTACAACATCACCAACGGCTGATTAAAATGTGGTATGACTCCAGTAATACGTAATAAGCACGATGTGATATTTCAACTACACCCATTAAATTGTTTCGTAACATATATATTATTAAAAAATATGTAAATATGCGGATTTTATGATGTTGAATATTATGCAATGTGAGTTTAAAAAGCAATTACTTTAAGATCTGACTTTGAGGATCCTGATCTGCAGCTTTACTAGTTAAATTTTTTTTAAAACTTCAAATTAATGTCCGATTCTAAACATTGGCAATTTGATTTCGTTACTTTTAGTGTCAGAAACAAGAAGCGAAAGTTATTGTTGCCATGGAAACAACGACTTAACCTCCTCGGTCCCTGGGTCCCCAAACGGGGACCTGTGTTGTTTTCCTTATAAAAATTAAAATCTCTGATTTTTTTAAAAATTTTCATATCACTTCTTAATAGCTGAATGTTTTTTGCGTTCAAAGCAAACGAATAAATGGCAGCATCTAAGTTGATTCCCACATAAAATAAATGTTATTTTCATTTGAGTTTGCAAAATGCCTAAAAATGCCCAAAAGATAGTATGACCAAGAAAGTGAGAAATTTTCAAAAGTATTTAACTTAAATCCTTTTCAATAAATTTTTTGAGGATTTGTAGATTATTTACTTGTGTAAAGCTCTCAAATTTGTGATTGCGTTCATTTAGGTTAATGCTTATTAAATTCATGTTTTAAAGGTAGTTTTTAAGTGTAGTTTTAGATCCATATTTTTGAACCTAAATTACTAAGCGCCAAAAGGATCAATTTCAGAAAAGATATTTTTTCTGTGTTTTACGATGTCATTTTGTTTGGAAAAAACCAATGAATAAGCATTTGTATTATTATTTTAGCTTCGGAACTGAAGAGGTTAATATAAAAATGTTCACTTATAGCATTTTTAATTAGCCAGTTACTTTTAAAACAAACTTAAAACGGTACTACTTCATTATCTCGTCGACCAAAAAACTCCAAACAATAAGATTAAATTCCAATAATGGCTGATCGTAAATTTTACATTCACTTAACATTAAACACGTTACGCGTGTTTGTTGCGTCATCAAATAATTTTTAATTCGACGTTGTTGTTTTTTTCAATTCCTACTATTAGTTCACACTCTCCCTATATTTATTTATATATATATTTATATATTTATATATCTTGTTCAAATTTTCAATCGTTAATAAAATACTCATTATTCATCCTATCAAGTTGAAATAAATTTTTTTAAACTTGTACTGGATGACAATTGATGTTAATACAGTTTTATCAAATATTAATGAATTAAACTTTAATTAATTAATTATAGTTTTGCATGGGAAACAAAATGGCGGTCATTGGTTATTGAAGATCAATGAAAGCATTTTCAATAAGGGGTTACCATAGGGGAGGACCTGTTCTGTCGCCAAATACCGCCAAATTTTTCGCCAACTTGGCGATATATTGCCAGATTTGGCGACCAAAATGAGTCGCCAAAAGTGACGCCAACTTGGCGATATCTCTAATATTTCGCCAAATTTCCATAGAATTCCATTGTAAACCTACTTGCTTATAGAAAATCAACAAATTGGGGTATTTTAATGCAACAAAAACTAATATTAGCTTAAGGGATTATATTAAATTTTTCTTTGATGACCTAAGTAGAAATTGACTTTAAAAACAAAATTTTTATATTACTTGTTTTCTTTTGTAGTTTTATTAATATTTATAAATTTATTTATTCTTCCGTTGTTTAAAATAAAAATTATGCCAATTTGTATAATTTGGCGACTAGTTTGGCGATTTGTATAATTTGCGAAATTAGTTGACAGGATAATAAAGTAGTGCCCTAAGGCTAATGTCAGACGGACATCTTTTTGCACGCTTTTTTCCTTACTTATTATCCTTACACAATGTCGCTAGCATTGTGTAAGAACAATACGTAAGGAAAAAAGCGTGCAAAGAGACATTCGTCTGACATTAGCCAAAAACTTATCTAGCCGGTGAAATCATGTAAAATTAAATAACTACTACAACATGCCATTTCTATATATTATATACGTTTAGAGAATAAAATAATAAACTAGTTCTTCTTTTAAAGTTAAATTCTTCGAGTATTAGGCATTTAAACGTTTAACAAGCAATTCCCAAATACATTTAAATGTCTTGCATTTGGCAAGGAAATGTGCTAACTCGTCAAATAGCGGGGAAAGTTCGTCTTTTCGCGCCAAATACTCGAAAATATTTCTCTTTTCATATTTTTACTGAGATTTTGCCGCCCAATTTGACTGATGTTTTACTACATACATAAGTAGTTTTATAAGCATTTTTTTTTTCAAAATATTTTGAGTATGCTCTTTAAGGAGACTTTCCTTGTGAGTAATAATTTTATTTTGGATTTGTTCTTTTTTATTTCTAACTCATCGATCATGTGACTTACAGACAAAATTACCAGATGCAATTGTAAAAATGACGGTACTTGTGATTTACATGTTATATGTTTATTTACGATTTTGAGTTTACTTTTGTCGCCAAACAATTTGATTTTAAGCCAAAAATACGTAAGTGTGACGTAGGTCAAAGCGATGTTTACAATAAAGGTGATTTTGTAAGTGTACGAAAGCATTTTTAAAGTATTTTTTTATATTCAAATGTAAACTATATAAATAGCAATTAATATTTTAAAAGCGGAGTCATTTTTTTTAATTTTAGTATAAATGTCTCCCACACACATATTGTAAAATAATTTAATTTCAGACATTTAAAAAAATTCTCACTATATTTAACTACAGAAACATGTCGGTTTGTTTTCCCCCAAATTTGTGACTTTTATAACCTAGAAGCCAGATTAGCTAATATTGTCCATTCTAAAAAAAAAAAAAAAAAAACATATCGCCAATTTCCCTTACAGATACGTTCAATGCTTCAAATGTTGTGTAGTAAAGACTATTGCAGGGTTCGTACGGGTTCTGGAATTTCCAGTCCAGGAAATTAGTCAGGAGCCAGTAATTTCTTATAGAAAATCTCTCCTAAAAGAAGGAGAAATTAGGTGCGTCTAACCTAGATTTATTTTTATACGAAAAAATACTGATATTTGACCTGGAAAAATTCATGAAGCATACGAACCCTGTTATTCTTAAGAAAATGTATGCAATTATACGTTTTTACTATCACGAAAGAAAACATTTTGCAATAAAAATTGCTTTCTGAAATAACTTTTTGATATGGCATTTCATTCGTCATTTCTTTTGAGCTTTTCTTTCATGTATTCCCTTCTTTTAGAAATGTTATTGGCTGAAACTTCCATAATCGCAGCCACCCCACAACTGGCGAATTTGCTATATAATGTTGGAAGATTGATTTATATTTGGACACATATGTTATATATAAGGAACAGTGGACAGTAAATCCGATTTCAGAAGATTGCGCAAAATTTGCACTTAGCGATTAGTAAATTTATGGTTTTTTATTATGGAGCAAACGAACAAAAGAAGATTTACTACTACATATTTTTCATCTGCAGTTATTTTACTATCACAAATGCCAAATGTGTCCAATGGAACAATATTTGTTCTTTTAGCCTAGATTTAAAAAATGTACTTCAAATTCAAATAAAATTTCGATCATTATAAAGCAATTTTTCTGATGCACATGCAGAGCAACTGATCGTAGTGACAAATTGACGATTTTAGGTTTATTTAGGCAACAGACTGATGAATAATGACATCTTGAAAATAGCAAGCATGTTTATTTCTCTGTTTTATTATGTTCATCAGAGAAATGCGAAAAAATCTTCGGTTTGCCAAAAAAGATCATTACTAAAATTTTTGCATAACTAAGTTTATTTATCATCCGCAAAGACCTTTGGTAGTGAAAGATCTGAAATTCAATCAACAGCAATTCGACATTATTTAATAGAATGTAGTTTGGCGCGTAATTAACTCTGTTTTGTAGGTACATTTTTAGCCATATCGTTACAAACATTTCTAAAGTTTCACATCAAACTTGGTTGTGGATCCGATTGCGGTTGATTGGAAGATTTTATTGGATGAAAACTAGAGAAGTTTTGTTTTCTATCAGAATCAGTTATTGAGGCTTTTTTTTCTAGGTTAATAGTTACATGATTGAAACTGGTTTATAAGAAGAAACGGCAGTTAAAATTACATTATTTTAATTTTATTCAAACAATTCAACTTTAAAATTCTACTTTTATATGATTCACATTTTTTTTAAATATGAAAGTTAAATACAGTTTTGACTATATTTATTCTGCTGGAATTCGAAGATAAGAAACTGTAAGAAACCTGCCGAAAGAAGACGTATATTACCAAATATAACATAACGTAGAGAAAGATTGTATTTATGCTACCAGATCCACACATAGCACAAAGCTGAGAAGCCTGCAATGTGATAAAAGTTAATAACCAGATCATTCTTTAAGTTAAATGGTCAAACTCTGGAATCATCGTATTTCTTTCTTTTTTAGTAGCGTGGGGACTAAAGAACATTTTAATTTCTGATGATCATAATGGCCTATTTCCCTCCCAAACTCTACTATAATGATGTACTCTAAAAATGTTGCTTCTGAATTGCTCGAATTTCGTGTAACGCATCAGATAATATAATAGCGCAATGGCGCTCGCATCGTATTCAGAAAATGCGGAAGGTCTTTCCAGGTGAAGGTCCATATAAATTTAAAATACAGGGTCGAATTCTCCATTTCATTTGATTCAAGGTTTATGCGAAAAATGGACCAGCGCAGCGGGCTCAGCCTGCTAGTTTTAATATAAAACTTGTCAATCAATAATTAAAAAAAAAAAAATCACGAAAAATTTCAATTAGCCATGGGACAAAAATTGCAAAATTCGCCAATGAATGAAAAATGTCTCAAAAATATTGTTAAATTTGCTAATCAACTGCATGAAAGTTTTGTAAAATGTTATTGATAATATATTCGTTTTTAGGAAAGGTTGCAAGAGTGTCCCCTTTTAAAAATGCTCACCTAGGCCTCTTTCTTCTAGAGTCAACACTGAAAATTGCAGACAAATTTTGTTTGGTAAACATTAAACCGAAATATGGCACTAAAACCAGATAAACGCATCTGTCAGAATCTGACAGCCTGTTTTCCTTGATACTTATTGTAAAAAATCCACAAAACGTACCACGCAAAGCAGATTTTTGTTTAGTTTTAAATTCTACGAATGAAAGACTTTTAATAAACTTTATATTTTAAACTTAAACCATACTCACATTAGCACCTTTGTGCTCGTACAGTTGTACTATTTATGGAACAACTCCTACGGTGAGATAACTTCAAAACTTAGTAATAATAACTCATAAAAAACAAGCTACCAGCATTTATTTTCTTTCTTACTTGAATCTACAAAAATATAAGAAGTTGCCACAGAATACATCAAAACTTGTCCCTTTTTCTTTTTTAACCAGCGACAATAACATGTGAACGCGCAAAAACAAAATAATAAATGTCATTTCAAGTCAATTGTTTTTTCTTTACATTTTTCATCTCTGATCGCGTGATTTTGAACAAAAATAAATAATGCCGATCCCGTAACATCCTCCCACCTTCTGATTACCTTGTATAATCAGAACTAATTTTAAACGCAGAGAAATTGACAAAGTCACTTGCTATAAATTCAGTCTTTCAGGAATTTTCAGTATCCTTCCAGCCCTGCTGTGTCTAGGAGATTCCTTGCTTGAGGATACATCCAAAATTGTAGCTTTGTTAAGTATTTTCACTGGATTGTGAGAAATCTTTGGTTTCGGACAGTCAGTAGACGAAGCTATCTCTAGTGGATATATTCTTTGTATAGGTCGTAAAAGCTCATGTTGTGATGTTTGAACTCTTACGAGTCGAACTTTCTTGTCTCTACCAGGTATAAGTTCTGTAATTCGACCTAAAGGACAATCAGTTCTCTTTTTATTATCAGATCCGATCAATACAACATCACCTACAGCTATAATTTGCTCTTGGTGTTTGTTCCTTGCTCTTTCAATTAATGCACCTAAATATTCGGACCTGAAGCGATCCTTCAATTCTTTTTGTAATGACTGCCGATACTTCAATCTCTTGCTTAATGATTTTTGTTCCACAACATCCAGGTCTGAAAGATTGCATTCTTCTATACTCTGCAGAAACATAGATGGGGAGATAGGTTTCACAGTTGCGTCTTCCGAAAGGTATGTTAGCGGTCTTGCATTTATTACACTTTCCACATCTGTCAAAATTGTGTTCATTTCTTCATAAGTGAGGTAAGCATGACCTAATACTCTTTTGAGAAGATCTTTCATTATTCTGATAAGCCTTTCCCAAAAGCCACCCCACCACGCTGCGGTTGGTGGATTAAATTTCCAATCAATAGCATTAACAGAACTGTATTTTTGTATTCGTGACCAATCTAGGCTTTTCAATAAATTAGCTGATCCAGTGAAGTTTGTGCCGTTGTCAGAATAAATGACAGCGCACCTTCCTCTCCGTGCTACGAATCGTCTGAGTGCCATCAAAAATGCCTCAGTCGAAGCAGCGGTCACTAGCTCTAAATGCACTGCTCTGTATATTGCGCAGGAAAATATCAATATCCAAGATTTCTCAATTTTCTTCAAGTATAACGGACCCGCCATGTCTACACCTGTGATCTGAAATACGTTAGCCTCCTTTATTCTATTTTCCGGTAAAGGCGCACTGTCTCTCCATAAACTCTTCCCACTGAAGCGTTTGCAGACAACACACTGTGCTAACACTTGTTTTACATTTCTACGACCATTAAGTATCCAGTATTTTTCTCTCAATAAATTAAGTAGAATCTGTAATCCAGCGTGACAATGTTTTACATGTACATGATATATGAGTCGTTTTACAACTTCATGTTTTGCTGGCAGGACTATAGGTTTCAGAAAATCTTCATTGTCTTTCCTGTACGTTATTTTAGTCTCCAGTCGAATTATATCATGTTCATCTTTCCATGTTTGTAAAGTTCTCAATCTGTTATCATTCTCGGGAAAAAACGCTTCTTTCTGAATCATACGTAGAGTCTTTAATTCAGCTTCTTTAAATTCAGATGACGTCAGGTCTCCTCCTCTTTTCACTTCGGTACTTCTGCAGTTATGCCTAAAACGTAATATCCATGCGACCATCCGTATGATTTTTACATAACTCGAGAAATATCTGTAATACCAACCATCTTGTTTAACATCAGAATTCGTTATCATGGAAACTGACTTTATTCGTTCCTTCCGAATTTCATCTTCGTCATAGTCTTGATCACTAGAGTTCGTATATTTTTCAAACTCTGCTGAATCTCTCAACCAAGCTGGACCCTCCCACCATCTCCTGGCAGCTAGCTGTCTCGCTTTACATCCACGAGTTGGCAAATCTGCAGGATTTTTATCACTTGGCACATAGATCCATGATGAAGGACTGCTTAATCTTCTGATCTCTAGAACTCGATTTCGCACAAATACTGACCAATTGACATCTCTGGATATCCAAGCGAGTACTGTAGATGAATCACTCCAATAATATCTCTTCATCTTTTCCCAACCGAGGGCATCTACGAGAGTTTGCGCCAAACGAGTTCCCATAGTTGCCGCCAATAATTCCATTCTTGGTATTGTGACGTTCTTCAAAGGTGCAACTCTCGATTTGGCTGCTATAAAAACTAACTCGACTTGGTTTCCAATTTCTATTCTAAGGAATATAACTGTTGCGTAAGCATCTTTACTTCCATCTACAAATGTGTGAAGTGCACACGCTTCTATGTTTCCTGGAGTCATTTTCATGTATCTTGGGATCTCTATATCCTTCAAAACTGTTAGCTCTTGAAACCATAGTAAAAATTCTTTACGTAACTCACCAGTTATCTCTTCATCCCATTTAAAACCTAATTTCCAGGCTTTTTGCAACATTGTTTTCGGACAAATCATGACTGGTGACGTAAAACCAAAGGGATCAAATATTTTATGCACAGCTGACAACATACTGCGTTTGGTGATCTTTTCTGTGTCAAAATCTTGTAGCCAACTTAGGTTGATTTTCAACATGTCGGATTCCTTATTCCAAACAAGTCCTAAGACGTTAGTTTCATTCGTGTTTGGCATTTCTTGGCGATCACCTGTGTACTCCCACTGTCGTAGATCAAAACTGCCTTTCGCCATGAGCATCCTCGCATCTTCGATGAAATGTTTCAATTCTTCTTCACTATTTACACTGGTTACGACATTATCCACATAAAAACTGTGCAACAATCTATCTTTAAAACTTTCAGAGAAATCTGGAGCCCTTCGGATGTGATATTCAATGACAGATGAAAGAAGAAATGGACTGCATTTCACACCGAATACTACTCGGGTATGCCTGAATGTCATTAATTTCTTTTCCTTTAAGTCCTTCCACCACAAAAAACGTAGGAAATTTCTATCTTTCTCACAAATGCTGATCTGTAAAAAAGCTTTCCTAATATCTGCAATTACACCAAGTTTTCTTTCTCGAAAGCGTAGAAGAACATCTGGAATGAGCTCGATCAAGTTGGGTCCACATTGTAGGCATTGATTCAGAGATGGATAATTTGCTAATCTTGCTGACGCATCAAATACAGGACGGATCGGGGTTGTAGTACTACTCTCTTTTATAACTGGATGATGCGGCAAGTAATTGCCATAAGATTTCGTTTCGTAAGAAGGAACTTCCTCTATAATACCTTCGTTAATCCAATCATTAAAAACATTCTCGTATTGTTGAAACATGTTCTTGGCGATTAACTTTGAGGTGATGCCTTCCAAACGTTTCATCGCCAACTTAAAGTTATTTGGCAGTGTTGTTATGTCATCAGCCCAAGGAAGACAAATCTCATACCGATTTTCATCGTTTATTTTTATTGTTTCGAAGAAATGCTCCTTAGTTTGGCGATCTATCTCTTCTCTTGACTTCTTCTCTATGGGATCTGTAATTCCGATTAAGTCAAGTCTCCATAGGTTTGAGATATCCGCTTCTTTTACAAACATTGATGTTACTGTCATCGCCAAGTTTTCGGATGAATATGGCTTTTCACATGGTGCTTTTCCCATTAATGTCCATCCAAGATATGTTTCCACTGCAACTAAACCAGAAGACAATATTTTTCTTTTACCAGTTAACATTTTCCCCATAACATCAGCTCCAATTAAAACTTCTATACTACCACAACATTGACTCACATCACTTAACATGATGCCACTTTCCTTTAATTCTTGTAACCATGGCCCCTGTGTAACGGGTTGAATATCTCCGCATATGCTAACTTGATCTCGTACTTCGAAATTACACCTGAATTCTTCGCTCAAATCTCTAACTCTTATTTTGCAACAGTTGTGTTGGCATTCTTGAGTAGTAATGTCGCCAAACAGAGAATGTATTATCTTTTCTTGCGGAATAGGCTTGTAATTCATTTCTTCCGCCACACTTTTTAATATATACGATTTCTGTGATGCTGAATCTAACAATAAACGAACAATCTTCTGTTTACTTTCAGAAACTAGCTTCACCTTCAAGGTCTGCAAGAACACTTTGGCGCTCTTCTTACTAATATTTGTCATATTCACTTCATCTCTTTTAGACTTCTCCTCAGCTCCCTCTTGAGTATCTTTACCGGATGACTTACGTTGATCGCATAGTAATGGCACATGCCGCTTATTACAAATAATACATTTCACCATCGCTCGGCATCTTTTAGCGGTATGTTCTGGTACTAAACATATGAAGCAGCATCTCTTCTCCTTGGCGATTTTAGGTAGATTTCGTAAGAAATACTACCTATTGCAGTCGTTACCATGGTGCGACTTTTGAAAAATTCCTTCATAACTTTTCATTATAGGATCCCAGGAACCCAAAACCACCCCCACCTAAAAAGTTTATATATATATATATATATATATATATGTGTGTATGTATGTATGTACTAAATTTTGTCCGCACGATAAAAGTCGCAATTATGCACGGATCGTCTTCAAACTCGCCAACAACTTTGAGATAGTTAATATCTCGGCGGGGATTGAAAATGAGCAAAATCGGCCCAAGGGAATGCAAATGGCGAGGGCTCAAATTTTTGAAAATACCGTTTTAACGTGATTCTGATAAAACCAGCTCTTACACAACAATGACAGGAAAAAATAAATATTTTTCGTTATAGCAGATGCCAACAATTAAAAAAAAAGCAATAAAATTCTCAATACAACAATTGCTTTTCTATTGCAAGATTTCACGTGAAAAATTAAATTAAATAAACAGTTGAAATTAAATAAACGAATTGAAAACAAATTGAATATTACGTCATAAGTTATCGAGCAAGATTTCCGCATGAAAACTACAAATGAAATAAATAGTTTGACGAATTAAATATATATATATATTGCGTCATATTGGAAATATAATGGACCTCAGCAGGTGAATAGGTAACGTCATGTGAATTTGAAGAAACGTATTAAAACATGATAAAAACCCGACTATGGAAATATTAACATATTTTAACACTTTGAGGTTCTCTGAATTTGCTTTAGCCATTTTTAAACCTATTCTATATACATTCGTGTATATTAGAATTTTCACAAAATGTTTAGCTCCCTTAGAGCTCATTCTTAGTGAAAGAACTGGGCTTATCTCTAATCTTGATTTAAGTTTTGTTGGTGAATTTAGTACTTAACTTCGAAATCTACCTCCGCCAGTAGGCCCGAGCCGGCAGGGATTTTTTTGTATTTCCGCTAAGTTTAATTTTCTCGCAGAAAAGCATTCCGAACTTGCATGTCTTCCCTGGCAAAAAATGCAGACTCCTTTTTTTCTGTTACGGAAGAGGTAGTCAACAGACCTGCCGCTGTCGAAGTTTTACCGGTTTTATGTTCAAAATTATGGTGATTCCTTTTTGCGACATACTTACGGTCTTCACTTTTAGCTAATCCAAAACCAGCTACGGCGAGTGACACCCTTTCTTCACCTTCTACTTCAGTTCGCAAAAACTGCATCAGACTATTTAATCTGTCCTGTGCCTCAGTTTTCTCAGACGATATGTTCGTGCGATTCCACGCTTTTAGAAATTCTGCTGGAAAACAGGATTCAACTAATGGATATAAAATTGATGCACATTTGTCAGTTGTGACACCTAATGTATCTAAGGCTCGTAAATATAATTCCAATTTATCATATAACGATGTCAACGAGAATTTTCCCTTCGTTTGTACTGATATTATTAATTTGAGTAGTTCTCTCACGTAGACTTCTACCAATATATCTTCTCTACCAAAACGGGTTTTTAAACTCTCAATTGCCTTGGCGTAATTAGTGCCACTTGGCGGGAAACTCTCTACCACTTCTCTTGCTCGGGAGCCGGCAACTGTTGCTTGCACCAAGTACTGAAATTTATCTTCTGGTGCTATTTCTGTATCTTCATCAATTTGTCTAAATTGACACCAAAACGGTAACCAGTCTATTATTTCACCGCCAAACTTTCTGAATTCTAATTTGGGCAGCGTAAACTTTCTTCTCATTGCATAACTATCGTTAATTGGATTAAGAGCTCCACCTTGGCTGTTTACTGCTGACTGAAGTTTCGCCAATTCTAACTCGTGCGCCAATTTTAACTTTTCGCCTTCAATCTTTGCTTGTAATTCCATATTCAATGCTTCATCTTTTTCCTTTGACTGTCTCTCTAATTTTTCCTTTTCCTTTCTTTCTGAAACGGCATTTTCTAAAACGCTCTGTACAAATTCAGGATCATCTTTATATGCCTTACAATTCAAAATTAAATCTTTAAGTGACACAAGTGAAGCCGTTAGTGCTGCTATTTCACCTAATTGCTCGGCTACGAAGATCAAATCTTCCCTTTTAAAACCTTTAACCAACTTAAACATCATGGAAAATCTTTATTTCATTTAATTTTTTTTTATTAACACCTTTTAAACTACGTGTGATAGATAACCTTGTTTAAACTCAGGTCCTGTACCGGCGGACGCCACTAATGTAAAAAATCCACAAAACGTACCACGCAAAGCAGATTTTTGTTTAGTTTTAAATTCTACGAATGAAAGACTTTTAATAAACTTTATATTTTAAACTTAAACCATACTCACATTAGCACCTTTGTGCTCGTATAGTTGTACTATTTATGGAACAACTCCTACGGTGAGATAACTTCAAAACTTAGTAATAATAACTCATAAAAAACAAGCTACCAGCATTTATTTTCTTTCTTACTTGAATCTACAAAAATATAAGAAGTTGCCACAGAATACATCAAAACTTGTCCCTTTTTCTTTTTTAACCAGCGACAATAACATGTGAACGCGCAAAAACAAAATAATAAATGTCATTTCAAGTCAATTGTTTTTTCTTTACATTTTTCATCTCTGATCGCGTGATTTTGAACAAAAATAAATAATGCCGATCCCGTAACACTTATACACTCTGAAATGGTACTTACCTTTATTCCATTGGTTTTCCTTATTTCCATTCTAATACAGCTACGTCACAATAACCAAGTTTCCTTTTGGTTAATTTTTTTCATTTATTTATTTTCCAAACTTTCATTCACGCATCGTTCATCAAAGATCGTCTGTTTATTTCTCCAACGACTCCGATCTTCGTACGTACCGATGTGACGTCACGCTTTTTCCCGATCGCTGATCTTTGCACCGTGTCGGAAGATACGATTTTTCATCCTTTGGTTTTGCCGTAAGGCAGGATGCGTTTTTCTCAACTCCGGGAATGTTTTGATCGTAAGAGGGCGTGTTGCGAGCAGACGATATATGCAGATGATTTTGAAGTTGTAGAGAGCTTGTCGTATTTTTGGTTTGAAGTTGTGTGGGTGCTTCTTGCTGTAGCGTTTTGAAGAATGCTGGTCATGTTATTTTTAAACAGCTTGTCATGTTGATTTTAAAGGAAGCCTGTGTTAGTTTGAAAAAGCTTGTGTTTAATTTTAAATAGCTTTATTTCGTAGCATGTTCATAAATGATGTTCGTTTTTAAACAACTTAAGGAATGGAAAACTTTGCTAATGTTGGAAGCCTGATATTTGTTGAATCTCTGGAAACTTATTCTTTTTTTTAAATGTTTCAAGTAGACTTGGCTCTTCATTATTCTTGCATATATTTGAAAACATCGTTATTGGCATTGAAAAATTATTATTGTGTTATCTACATGGAACGTATACCAGTGTGCCGTATTCAGCCTAAAGTTAAACCGTGAGTTCCTCATTTATTTTATTGTATGTGAATATTGAGAACTGTTCAACCATTTAATTCATACTGTTTACTGCCATTTGTCACTAACTTATTTCATCATTATTTATTTTTATTATGTTGTTTTATAATTATTTAAGTCATGCTTTTCGTTAAATAAACGTTAGTTTTATTTCAAACTTAAATGCATCTTTACTTGTTTTACACTTTTACATTTTCTCAGTCACTATCCTGCCATGGTTACCTACAGCACTTAAAGTTAAAATATATTCCATACTCTGCTATAATTTTTGTAATTCCAGACCGGTCCTGTTTTCAGACCGAGAACACGGGTTATGGGGCCCAGGCCTATTTTAACCCTTGAGTATCAGCAGTAACCATTTGGTGCAAATTGGAAGTGACAAGTGTTAGCTACAGTCGGCTATACGAACTCCTAGTGAATTCTAGTCGGGGGGGCCGCACTGTAGATGTAATTTTCTTTAAGAATTTATTTTATATTTATAAAGTAAAGATTGTAATGACTTAAGGAAAAAAAAATTTGAATTTTTTGAAATTTTTCAAAGTTTTTTTATAAGTTTTTTTTTGTACTGTACTGTTTATATCTGGCTCCCGGTACATTTTTTACTTTGAAAAAAAAAAAAACTTCTTGTCTTAAATTTTCTATTTTCTTCTGACAATGGCTAGTATTCAGGTTAGTATCAGTAAATTGAACTCGAACAACTATGGAAACTGGCCGCTGATGTAAAGTATCTACTGCTTGATAAGAATGCCTGGGGCATTGTAAATGGAACGGAGAAAGCTGCCGAGAAAACAGATGCAGCAGCAGATAAGGACTACCAGCCCAGAGTCAGGTCAGCCCTTTCCATAATATACCTGAACGTAGAACCGGAGTTCAGACGAATAATAGAAAACATCGATGACCCAAAGGAAGCATGGAAGAAGCTCAAAACACATTTCCAACCGGACAACCGTTCCCGTCACATGCAGTTATTCTCTGAGGTATTGGCTTGCCGATTTGAAGCTGATGAAGCAATCGACATGTATGCAGCCCGCCTGCAGAGAATTGCAAACCAATTAACGGCTATTAATGAACCCATCAGAGACATATCTTTCATTCCAGCTCCTACGATGGCTCCCAAAAAGGTACGACGGTTTAGTCCAGAGTATTCTCCGATGGTCTGAGGATAAATTCAAGTTCAACGACATACTGACCGAGCTGATCGCAGAGGAATCCCGCCTAAAACTACGATCAGAAGACAGAGCTGAATCTATCCAAAGCAACTGTTCTAGAACTAGACCAACTAGGAACTCTAATTACAGACGGAAGTTCCAAGGAAAGTGCCATAAGTGTGGACGAACGGGCCACGTGAAAAGAAACTGTGCCTATTCCAATCCTGAAACTTCTGGTCCCGACTCGTCAGCCGGTAATAGCTCCCGTGACTCATCCACTTCCAGAGAGACCGTCACTAGATCCAATCCTGTTCTCCCAAGGAACAGAGGTGCCACTTCAAAGCCTAAGTCCACTTTTAAGCCTCAACGTCACCATAGCAGCCAGGTACATTATTTAATACAATCCAATCTCAGTAAAGTAAAGGGTGATGACGACGCCTGGGTCTTTAACACGGGCGCGTCACACCATTTCTGTAAAAACAAAGATCTTTACGTTGATTTTAAACCTCTGAGAAATCAAAAACTTGCTGTAGCCGTTGATGGCGCCACCTTCCCAATCAAAGGGACAGGCACTGTAGATTTAAAATTGAATGGGGAAAAGGTGCGTTTCGGGGACGTTATGTTTTGTCCTAGCCTGAGACGTAATCTTATATCAGGGTCTCGCCTTGATACAAAAGCGGCAAATTTCAAAGGAGGTGAGGGGAGAGTAAAGGCTTATCGCGAAGATAGAACCCTTTTCAGTGCATTTCTTAAAAATGGCATATATTATATCCACCCTGAACCTAGTTCTAGAACTATAACTAATTCTAAACTTAAGAGTAATCTTAAAACTAAACATGTTCGATTTGAGGCATCAACCATCCAAAAGGATGACTTAAATCTTTGGCACAGAAGACTAGGGCACATCAGTCCGTCCTTAATCGAACATACTGACAAGTGTAATGGGGTGAGGGGTCTTCCACACATCAAAAACAGGGATTTTGAGTGTGAGGTATGTAAGTTAAATAAACATAGACGCACCTCATTCAAACTTTTAAAACAAATAAGATCCAAAAAGCCACTCGAGCTCTTGCACACAGATTTATGGGGACCAACTAAAATCACTGGCAGAAATGGGGAGAAATACTTTTTAACTATTACTGACGACTTCTCCAGAAAAGTTGCAGTTTACCCATTGTGTAATAAGACACAGGTCTTCAAAGTTTTCACAAACCACGTCAAAAGAGCCGAGCGGTTTTTGAATACCAAACTTAAAAGTGTTCGCAGTGACAATGGGAGGGAATTCTCAAATGAAGCTTTTAAGAATTACTTTGAAACAAATGGGATAAAACACGAATTCACAAATATCTATTCTCCGGAACAAGATGGAGTTTCGGAACGTCTTAATCAAACGCTAGTAGATGGAGCTAGATCAATTCTGATTGAGAGTAAGATGAACCTGAAGTTCTGGCCTGAGGCCATTCTCTACTATGCTTACAAACTGAATCGTGTTTGCCACAAGTCCCAAACCAAAACTCCTTTTGAATATTACTGTGGAAATAAACCTTCTATTCGTCACTTGCGTCCATTTGGATCAATTGTATATGTAGAGGTACCTAGACAACTCAGGGGATCCAAGTTTGAGGCAAAAGCCAAAAAGGGAATACTGGTGGGGTATGCAATGTCCACAAAGGGATACAGAGTGTGGCTTCCTGATGGGAATAAAATAATTGAAACCATCAATGTCAGATTTAGTAATGAAGCAACTCTGCCCAAGGATTGGCAAACCCACAGTGAACCAGGTCCTACTTATCCCATAGGAACAGACCCTTTCGATGTTGCAGAAGAGCGCAACGGAAGCGGTCTGGGTCCCACTTACATTATAGGTACACAAGATCCTGAAATCAATCCTTTTAGAGAATTACAGCCTGATAAACCACCTCCTGCCGTTTCTAAGCCAGACCAGTCTCACTCTGATGATCCCGCGTCCAGTCGCACATCTCTGGATGAAAGTGATGAGGAGAGCGACAGGAGTTCACGAAGTTTAAGAGATGCGGCATGGTTTAGAAAGGCAGTACGACGTCGTGGCGATAAACGCAGGGACATATATTATTATGAGGTTGGTGAAACAGAAAGGTTGAGACCACTCAGAGAGGTTAGAGATTATTGTCAAAAACATGGTATTAGATTTGATGCAAGATGGTTTAGTTTTAAAGGAAAGAATACGTATGAGGGGTTCGTTGACACTACTAACGTAAGCTATAATTCTAGTCCTAGCCAAACACCTCCATACGCTTCCATATCTTCTATATTTGATCCAAATACTACATCTTCACCTGGACCTAGTAGTAACGCAGACATATGACTAGACACCGTAACAAACACTTACAAACAGGCTCTTAAATCCCCTCAATGGGAGTTCTGGAAGCAAGCCATGAAAGAGGAGTTAGATGTCATTAATGACAGGAAAGTTTGGAATCTAACTGCCTTACCAAATAATGTAGAACCTCTGGGGTGTAGATGGGTGTTCACTCTGAAGCGTGATGACAGGGGCCAGATAGCCAGGTATAAAGCACGATTAGTTGCACAAGGATATAAGCAGGTTAAAGGGGAAACCTACGACGAGACTTTCTCGCCTGTGGTCAATTTTAGCTTAATCCGTTTCTTTTTCGCGGCTCTGGTGACCTGTCATTGTTGGATACACACACAATGTGACGTAAAGGGGGCATATTTATATGCACCTCATACTGACACAGTCTACATTAAGCAACCGCCAGGGTTTGAGGTCAAGGGGAAGGAACACCTAGTTTGTAAGCTTCAGAGGGCACTCTATGGGCTCCATCAGCGTGGTCGTGTCTGGTTCTATGAGCTGCACAAAGCCCTAATATCTCTTGGTTTTGTTAAATTAAATTGGTTCAATTGTGTATATACTCTGCTTGATCACATTGTTTTATTGTTATATGTTGATGATTTTGTAATTTTGAGTAAGCATCAGGAAAATATTAACAAGGTTTTAGTTTTATTGAACAAACATTTTGACATAAAGGTTTTGGGTAAAACAAGAAAATTACTTGGGGTAGAGTTCGAGGAAGATAGAGAGGGTGTTGTATCAATTCATCAGATTGGATATATCAACGAGGTATGTTCACGTTTTCAACTGTACAACATACCTGTCTCCTCACTCCCAATAAGTAAAGGCATGGTGTACACGAAATTGCAATGTCCCCAAACCGATTCTGAAATGCAAGAGATGTACAGATATCCGTACAGAAATGTTTTGGGATGTCTCGCATTCCTCACTAGTAGAACTAGACCAGACATCGCATATGCGGTGAATATTTTTAGCCAATTCCAGAGCAATCCTGGTATTGCCCACTGGATTGGCCTCTTGAAACTACTGGGTTATGTCCAAAGCACTCAACATTACAAATTACGTTTACCTTGTCAGAAAATCAATTTGATCACGTATACCGATGCCGATTTTGCTGCAAATCGGGACGACAGGACGTCAATGAAGGGGGGGGTCAACTTTTATTGCTGGATAGAGCTCCAATAATGTGAAGAGCCTTTAAACAGAAAACTATCAGCCTGTCTACAATGGAGTCAGAATTCGTTGCCCTTACCGAAGCAACGAAAGAGCTTTTATGGCTTAGTAGAATTATAACAGAATGTTATAACAAACACATTTTTACCGACCAACAAACTAAACCCACTCTATTAGTAGACATTATGGCAGCCATTGACTTCATAAAATCTGCCATTGAAAACTACCGTACCAAGCATATAGACGTTAAATTATTTTTCGTTCGTGATCTTTTAAACCAAGACGTATTCAATGTTAAGCACGTAGCCAGTAAATCCAATCTTTCGGATATTTTTACAAAACCATTTACTAAGTATGATTTAAACAAGTTCATTGAGGTAATTTTTAATTTAAAGTCTAAATAATTCTGCATGATATTTTCTTTCAAAAAAAAAAACCTCCTCCTTTGAACTTAAACCAAGTATTTTTGAAAATGCTTGTATAAATGTTTTTGATGGTTAAACTGTTAAAGTTGTTTAACATTTCTGAATACTGAAACTTCCAAGTTTCAGAAACATGTCTTTTTATATTATTTGAATCTTATGTATATACACTTGTTTTTCATTACTATTGCACCGTACTTATACACTTTTGATTTTCTTGTTTTTCAGTATAAAGTACAGTGATGTTTTATTACCCTCATTTCCAATGGCGCGGAGAATTTAATACCTGCTGGAATGTGGTCGGACCTCACGTTGGTTCATCCTCCGGAACCCGAGAAGCCTCAGGAAGCGACTCGCGAGGTGCCCTTGTAAATAGCCAGAGTGGTCTGCAGGGGGTAGCGGCCTTCGTGAGTGTTCTGGCCACAGGAAGGCCTCTCGCGGGCATTTTTATTTTATTTCAGTAAGTCCCTCGTTATGATTACTGGAACTGCCACTTTTGTCCCGTCCGTGCTATTGGAAATCGAGCCGTAAACTTTGTTTTATGCATAATTGCAATTTTTCATTATGCAGCGTATTTTTTTAATGAAAATACACTTCTGGTTGTGTATTACATAAGTATTCAATATAAGTAATTTTTATAAGTTATCTAGTAGTTAATACAATACTTGTTAAGTGAGCTCACTATATAGAAATAGTATTAGTATATATATATATATTAGTTTTTGTTCACTATGTATATGAATAAGTATTCTCACTTTAGTTAAGTAAAATGTGTCATTTGAAAATGTGTTTTCTTGAAAAATCAAAGTGCGTTTCAATATTTCAAATCTTGAAAATGAATCTGTGTCCTAAGTGAAAATCTTTACAATTGTCTACGTAAAAATGTAAATTACCTGAATTTCGTCATCAACTAAAATAGCGGTAAAGTAGTCACGTTTTAACGTGATGAGGTATTATGTAACAAAATCGAAAAGGAACTTTTTCTTCAAAATGAACTTTTGCGTTGAAAAGAACTTTTGAACTTTTAACTTTAAGGTTACCAAGAGGGTTATCGTTGAATAACTCATGTGTTAAAGCATTCCTCAAATTAATGAGGGTTCTGTAGTTATTTTTGATATAATGTGTATTAAATTTATATAATGTGTATTTTTGAAATGTATTGTTATGGATATAAGTATATCTATTTTTTCTAATTATACTTGCATAATGTGTATATCTTACTATCAAAGGTTGATAGTTAGTTTTGAATTAATAGGTAAAGGAATCTTTTATTTATCCATTTCCAGTCTTTCAGTATAAGTGTCAAGGAGGGGGGCAATTGTCAGAATCTGACAGCCTGTTTTCCTTGATACTTATACACTCTGAAATGGTACTTACCTTTATTCCATTGGTTTTCCTTATTTCCATTCTAATACAGCTACGTCACAATAACCAAGTTTTCTTTTGGTTAATTTTTTTCATTTATTTATTTTCCAAACTTTCATTCACGCATCGTTCATCAAAGATCATCTGTTTATTTCTCCAACAGCTCCGATCTTCGTACGTACCGATGTGACGTCACGCCTTTTCCCGATCGCTGATCTTTGCACCGTGTCGGAAGATACGATTTTTCATCCTTTGGTTTTGCCGTAAGGCAGGATGCGTTTTTCTCAACTCAGCCGGAACGGGAGGGAATGTTTTGATCGCAAGAGGGCGTGTTGCGAACAGACGATATATGCAGATAATTTTGAAGTTCTAGAGAGCTTGTCGTATTTTTGGTTTGAAGTTGTGTGGGTGCTTCTTGCTGTAACGTTTTGAAGAATGCTGGTCATGTTATTTTTAAACAGCTTGTCATGTTGATTTTAAAGGAAGCCTGTGTTAGTTTGAAAAAGCTTGTGTTTAATTTTAAATAGCTTTATTTCGTAGCATGTTCATAAATGATGTTCGTTTTTAAACAACTTAAGGAATGGAAAACTTTGCTAATGTTGGAAGCCTGATATTTGTTGAATCTCTGGAAACTAATTCTTTTTTGAAAATGTTTCAAGTAGACTTGGCTCTTCATTATTCTTGCATATATTTGAAAACATTGTTATTGGCATTGAAAAATTATTATTGTGTTATCTACATGGAACGTATACCAGTGTGCCGAATTCAGCCTAAAGATAAACCGTGAGTTCCTCTTTTATTCTTATTGTATGTGAATATTGAGAACTGTTCAACCATTTAATTCATACTGTTTACTGCCATTTGTCACTAACTTATTTCATCATTATTTATTTTTATTATATTGTTTGATAATTATTTAAGTCATGCTTTTCGTTAAATAAACGTTAGTTTTATTTCAAACTTAAATGCATCTTTACTTGTTTTACACTTTTACATTTTCTCAGTCACTATCCTGCCATGGTTACCTACAGCACTTAAAGTTAAAATATATTCCATACTCTGCTATAATTTTAGTAATTCTAGACCGGTCCTGTTTCCGGACCGAGAACATGGAAACGGAGGAGAGCTGCAAAATTCGATAAAATTCCAAGTATCAAAACACTTGTAAAAATGCTGCATGAAACTATTCAATAGACAATTAAATTTAAAGCAGTAAAAAATTCCAAATACAATTAAGCCTTTTTTCCCCAAATTACATTTGTTGCGCTATGGAACTGACATAGAAAAAACAAGTTGGAAATTGCTCGTCAAACGTGGCAAATGAGGTGCGTTCGTACTATAACTAGTTTTCTAATTATTTTTTGCACCCCATATTGTACTGAATGTATATTTTTTTGCTCTTCATAAGTGCATAGTCTACAACATCATTAAAATGCACTTACAATAATTTTTTCCCCATTCCCCGTAATGTAACGGAAAACTTTTGACTGTCCCTGTAATTAAACTATACATTCGATTTTCATAAAATTTGAAATGGCTCGACAAAATTTTGCAGCAATTATATATTTAAAATTTCAGACCATTCGGAAGGCTGTAAAATCATTAAAATGCATTTACAATAAATTTTTCCCATTGGCCATAATGTAACGGGAAAATTTTGGGTGTCCCTGTAATTAAACTATACATCCGATTTTCATAAAATTGGAAATGGCTCAACAAAATTTTGCAGCAATTATATATTAAAAATTTCAGACCATTCGGAAGGCTGCAAAATCATTAAAATGCATTTGCTATAATTTTTTCCCATTGGCCGTAATGTAACGGAAAGCTTTTGGGTGTCCCTGTAATTAAACTATACATCCGATTTTCATAAAATTGGAAATGGCTCGACAAAATTTTGCAGCAATTATATATTAAAAATTTCAGACCATTCGGAAGTCTGTAACATCATTAAAATTCACTTGCAATAATTTTTCCCATTGGCTGTAATGTAAAGAAAAACTTTTGACTGTCCCTGTAATTAAACTATACATCCGATTTTCATAAAATTGGAAATGGCTCGACAAAATTTTGCAGCAATTATATATTAAAAATTTCAGACCATTCGGAAGGCTGTAAAATCATTAAAATGCATTTGCTATAATTTTTTCCCATTATCCGTAATGTAACGGAAAACTTTTGGGTGTCCCTGTAATTAAACTATACATCCGATTTTCATAAAATTGGAAATGGCTCGACAAAATTTTGCAGCAATTATATATTACAAATTTCAGACCATTCGGAAGTCTGTAACATCATTAAAATTCAGTTGCAATAATTTTTCCCATTGGCCGTAATGTAAAGAAAAACTTTTGACTGTCCCTGTAATTAAACTATACATCCGATTTTCATAAGATTGGAAATGGCTCGACAAAATTTTGCAGCAATTATATATTAAAAATTTCAGATCATTCGGTCGGGTAGTTTTTGCTCTGTTATATGCGGACGGACAGACAGACGGACGGACAGACAGACGGACTGAACGACGACTATAGGTGCTACGTATTTATATAATTACGAACGCACCTAAAAAAGGAACAGCGTTTTTTACCCAATTGATTTGTTGCGTTGTAAATGAATTTTCTTTTTTAAAAAGTGCAACATTTTTTGCCCAAATTTTGTTGGTTTTTGCACCAAACATAACTGTTACAATTTTTGATGAATACAATTGAAGATTTCAGCAATAAATTGAGGTGATTTCTCTAACAAAATATCTTAATTCGAAGCACCATGCAAACAATGAATCAAAACCATTTTTGGCACATGAGGTCTGGACTCTACAAATACGGAAATATCTGGCAGCCAGTAAAAAGGATTTGTGCTTATCCAACCCTCACCCCGCCTTACACACATACACACATTAATATTGAATTAGGGATTTTCATAGAGAACAATTTTGAATGGAACGAAGAATTATTACGAATAGTAATGCCATGGATGTGCGTATCATTTAAAAGAAAAAATTCGGGAATGACATAAAAGACTAAAAAAAGTGCTCAGAATTAATAATTCTTCCAGGATTTAAAGAAAGAAAATCAATTAAATTTCTTTTATTTAATTTTATCAAGTCCATAAGCATAACACTAGAGATAAGAGGAATTTATTTATATTACCTAATAGAAAGACATTGTAAGTGAAAAGCTATGAATTTCAACCCCCACCCCCACCCCAACAAAACAAATTGGTTTCCAGGTGGAATTTTGTAATCTCAGCTTGATATCGATAGCTCAAAAGAAATTGAAAAGTAAGTTCAACCGATTATATTTAAAATTCATTTACTGTTTACGGTAAGCAGTATGTAGCGATTCAAAAGGGTCAAGCGAGAAACAAAATTAGTATTTACACGCGCGCTCATATTACCTAATTGAAAGACACTAACTGAAAACCTATGAATTTCAGCCCCCCACCCCCTCCCTCAAAAATTTTTATTTCCAGCTAGAATTTTGCAATCTCAGCTTGATATAGATAGCTCAAAAGAAATTGAAAAATAAGTTCAACCGATGATATTTAAAATTCAATCAATGTTTACGTAAGCAGTAAGTAGCGATTCAAAAGGGTTAAGCGAAAAACAAAATTATTGTTTACACGTACGCATTGAAAATAAAATCCTTTATAGACAAAAATAACATCTATAATGAGAGAGCAAACATGCAAAAATTAGTTAAACTTCAATTACAACTATCAAAGGGCTTAGTCTTCATATGGCCAAAACTTTTTTACTAAAGTAAAAAAAAAATAAACATTTTCGAAGCCTTGAATACATATATGATTACACAATACATACCCATGTAAATAATTTATATTTGTTTATAATTTTATCCTATTTAAAGTACAGAAATCCTTTGTTAAAAGTGTAATGCTTTAATTCAATATTATATTTTATCAAAGATCTGTGATCCCAACGTATGCCCATGGATTTACTAAAATTCATACCAACAGCATACATTTTAATCATGCATTATTTATATTCGGTAAAAGAAAATAAAAAGATAACATACCTGTTTTATCTTGTTTTCTTCTTAGAATTTCGTGATAGGTAGGAACGTCGGCGAGAGATATGGCGATCTTAGCACTTGTACGATACGACGAGAATGAAAAGTAAGAGACCACGTTTCACGCTTCGGCGGTAAATAAAATGCAGGTGTTTTGCTGTTGCCACATTCATCAGGAACGTTCCAGAAATAAAAGCCAGAATTTCACAGGAAAGTGTTAAATTGTTATGAAAACGCATGAAAAGGTGTAACTTTTCTGGAATTTACATGGAACGTCACCATTTCTTTTTTTTACAGTGTAGTGAAAACTCTTTAGAATATAAGAATGTCACTCTGTTTTGAAAAGCCCAAGAAGTTGGAAATCTTACGCTGAATTAAATTATTTGGAAGAAAATGCAACTTTTTCGCTAAAGTGAAAAAGTTGGTGACGCATTTGCCATGTTCGCATTTGAATACCCCATAATTCGCATTAGAATGATACTTTGAATTCGTCCATGTCCTCATTATAACTTTATAAACATATTCGTCAGTGAACATTCTTTCTTTACATAGACATATAAGGGTGAATCAAACATAAATAAGACTTTTTTAATATCAATAGAGAAAAAATATACTTGTTGTCTTGGCAATCAAGATACGTTGTTCGTTTGGCATTTTTTTATTTTTCGTACGTGTATTAATTTAGTCGCCTCATTATGAGTGAATACAAAGTACCTAGTGAGATTTCACAAATTATAATTATCAAACTTTCAACAAATGAAAATTTATAGTCTGTTCGCGGTTTTAGTTCATTCTTTATGAATCTTTCTTACACCAGTTTTTTGTGCGTTTGAGGAATTAACCTAGGACGTTACATAGACCCTTAAGCCAGAGGAGCATAGGTATCAGCAGAAAAAATTCAAGGGATCACGCTATGCATAAAGATTAGTCTAAGGACTAATCGCTAGGATATTCCTGGGTAAAATATAGGTCAAGGTCTCAATCTGGAGGTTAGCAATAAGTATAGGATCACCAGAGTTCTTGACATACACTGGCAAATCAATGGTTCTGTTAGTTTTTGATTGGGGCAATTGGTTGAGCAGGTTAATTGAGGTCATTGGTTCGTAGGTTTGGATGGTTTTTGATTCGGTTTGGGTCAGTTGATTGAGGTCATTGGTTGGTTAGTTGGGGCAGTTGTTTGGTTAGATGAAGTTGGTTGATTAAGCTCCTGAAAGGATCTAAAAAATTTGTGAAATCATATGAAAAAACTGGTGGAGCCAGAAAGAAAAATGAAGCTTTATCTAAAAAAGTTACTGTAAAAAATTAACAAATAGTCTCAGTCTAAAAAAGTAAATAGTGCGTAGAAAATTAATGGAACCATGTTGATTGTAACGGTCATAAAACCATGTTTAAAGGTTCTGATCAGAAAAAAAAACAGAGGCACTCCGGGAGTGCCAATAGAAGTGAAATCTTCAACAATTACGTGCGTGTTTTTTTAATCGTCAGGAAATGTTTTATGCGTTGAATTGTGTAGCAGCACTAATGAAAGCATCTGGGGACACGGCAATGCCCCTGCCAAATCTTGAAAGCACAGCCGTAAGCATCATTTTCTGGAAGCAACTCAGGGTACTTTTGACCCCCAATATCTTTGTGTTGGTGATTCCCAGAAACTTGAAACTTCGTAAATCTAAAGTAATGTGGAAATGGAACTAAATGCTGAAATTTCACGTTTCTATCTTTTTTATTTCAGAAGATATATGAACTTAAACTTTCGCCTTTTCGACACTGATTCAGCGATCATCAAAACTCAGAGGTACGTCCTGTATCCCTAGAATATTGAAATTTGGTATAAAGGTAGTGTTTCGGATACAATGAAAGGGAAAATTTAAAAAATCCGGAAAATTTGGATAAAAAGTCGAAAAATCAAAAAACCGAGAATTTGGCAGAGATGTGATGTACGAACCAGTTTTGGGGCGATTTTTAGGTAGCTTTCTTTACAAAAAAGCTACCTATTGCAGCCGTTCGGAGGAAAGCGATTTCAAAAAATTTTGGTATATTTTCATCGATCATGACCCCCAGACCCCGAAACCACCCTCCGTTCAAAATTGATATATATATATATATATATATATATCAATATATATATATATATATATATCAATATATATATATATATATATATATATATATATATCTGACCTATGTCACACTGTAACTCCCGTAATTATGAACCGATTTCGATGTAATTCGGTGTGTACATAGTACATACCAATGTCTCGACCGAGTTCGTTGGCCAGCTTCATCCGCCGTTTTGTTTCAAAATGGCGGCCATTTAAAATTTTTAAAAAAATTTTAAACTTAAAATGTGGTACCAAAAAATTAAAAATGGAACAATATTTTTTTCTTATGTATTTGACCTTTATACAAGATTCCGGAGCAGTTTTTGTTTCGTCTATATCTTAAAAAATGGCTGAGTTATAGCATTTTGAATTTCTAGCGTGGCTGACATTTTGAAACGTCCTGAATTTTGTCACGCAATAAAAGGCGTATTTATGAACCGATTTGGATGTATTTCGGTGTGTACATAGTACATACCAATCTCTCGACCGAGTTCGTTGGCCAGCTTCATCCGCCATTTTGTTTCAAAATGGCGGCCTTTTAAAAGTTTTTTAAAAATTTAAAATTTGAAATGTGGTACTAAAAAATTGAAAATGGAAAAATATTTTTTTCTTATGTATTTGACCTTTATACAAAGATTTCGGAGCAGTTTTTGTTTCGTCTATATCTTAAAAAATGGCTGAGTTATAGCATTTTGAATTTCTAACGTGGCTGACATTTTGAAATGTCCTAAATTTTGTCACGCGATAAAAGGCGTATTTATGAACCGATGTGGATGTAACTTCGTTTATACATCGTACATACCAATGTCTCGACCGGGTTCGTTGGCCAGCTTCACCCGCCATCTTGTTTAAAAATGGCGGCCATTTAAATTTTTAAGAAAAATTTAAATTTGAAATGTGGTACCAAGAATTGAAAATTGAAAAAATATTTTCTTCTTATGTGTTTGACCTTGATAAAAAGATTCGGGAGCAGTTTTTGTTTCGTCTATATCTTAAGAAATGGCTGAGTTATAGCATTTTGAATTTCTAGCGTGGCTGACATTTTGAAACGTCCTGATTTTTCTCACGTAATAACAGGCGTATTTATGAACCGACTTGGATGTACCTTGGTGTGTACATAGTACATACAAATATCTCGACCGAGTTCGTTGGCCCGCTTCATCCGCCATCTTGTTTCAAAATGGCGGCCATTTAAAAAAATTAAAAAATAAAAAAAATTAAATGAGATAACAAAAAATTGGAAAATGAAAAAGATTTTTTTTGTATGTGTTTGACCTTAATACAAAGATTCCGGAACAGTTTTTCTTTCGTCTATATCTAAAAAAAATGGCTGAGTAATAGCATTTTGAATTTCTCTTGTGGCTGACATTTTAAAACGACCTGTTTTTTGTCACACGATAACAGGCGTATTTATGAACCTATTTGGATGTAACTTGGTCTGTACATAGTACATACCAATGTCTCGACCGAGTTCGTTGGCCAGCTTTATTTGCCATCTTGTTTCAAAATGGTTGCCATTTAAAAAAAATTAAATTTAAAATTCAAAATGAGGTATTAAAAAATTGGAAAATGAAAAAGATTTTTTTTATGTGTTTGGCCTTGATACAAAGATTTCGGAGCAGTTTTTGTTTCTGAAAATTTGTTCTTTTGTTGATATCTTAAAAAATGGTTGATTTATAGCACTTTGAATTTCTAGCATGGCTAACATTTTGAAACGATCTTGTATTTGTCACGCGATAACACACGTATTCGCCTATTTCGATGTAAGAAGGCATGTGGATAGTATACATCAACACCTCGACCAAGTTCGCTGGCCAGATTCATCAGCCATCTTGTTTCAAAATGGCGGCCATTAAATTAAAAAATATACATATATTTAAAGTGAGGTGCAAAAAAATTAGAAATTGAAAAGGTTTCTTTCTTAAGTATTTGATCTTGATATAAGGATTCAGGAGCATTTTTTGTTTGTCTTTACCTTAAAAAATGGCTCAGATATAGCAGTTTCAATTTCTATTGTGGGTGACATTTTGAAAAATCTGTTTTTTTGCATGCGACAGCACTCCTATATATTAACCGATTCCGATGTGAGTGAGCATGTGCACAGCAATTACTAAGGTCTCGACCAAGTTCACGGCTTAGCCTCATCCACCATGTTGTCTTAAAATGACAGGCACTTTAAGAAATTGCCGAATTTGGCAGCCAAATATAAGTTACTTTAAAGAAAAGCAGCTCGGATAAAGCTGACTAATTTCGCGAAATTCTCATTCATTATATTGAAAAAAATTAGTATTGAATCTCCTATATTCGGTTTCCACTAAATTGAGCTTCGTGTGTTTGCATGATATAAGTTGGCTTTTTTAAAATAAGGATTATGAAAGCTACCTCTTCCTCCCGGCACTGGCCGGAAGGACTTTTTAACGTCAATTTGGCGAAAGCCCGTTTTCCAATACCAGTTACAATATATATTTTTAAATTATTTTCTATTGCTTTAAAAAGTAAACAACAATAAATAAACGGTAATTTCATTAATAACTATAGAACAAAACAATTGTACAATTTAAAAAAATAAAATAAAAGTAAATGAACAATTTATTAATAAATAAGCAACAGTAGCCGGGTTACCTTGTAATATAAAGTAAAGCCATTTTGTTGTCAATTAGGTACCCAAGTGCGTATCTGACATCTGTACCCCGTATTTTATCTTCCGTAATCGAAATTCCCGCCAATACTGTTGGTTATTGACAAGACCATCAACACGATAAAATACAGCGTTATCGGTTTTTAGTTACACGAAATAGGTAGGTCACGAATACGGTATAATTCATTTTAACTGACGAAAAACAAAATAATAATTTGTTTTAGCAATACGCCAGGAGTAAAAGTGAGTTTTAGCTTCCTTCTTCTTTTGCGGATTGAGCTGAAGAGGGAAAAGTTCCTGTCATTCACCGCTTGGCGCGCTAGTGTCTAAGTGTCAAAATGCTAGCATGTCGTTACGTTACAGTGTCTCGAAATCAGTGGTTTTTCCCCATCTCAAAAAAAGCTCAACGCGCCTAAAGAAATTTTCACTTCAATAATGGAACCGGATTTATTGTAAAGCTCACAAAGACGTTTTTGTTTGAAGGTTCAGTCGAAAAGTAATTGAGCCAGATTATCTGTAAAGCTTATGAAATTAACCAAACTTTTGTTGATAGCTGAAAATGCGGGCTGAGATTTATTGATTCCTTATGATCATAATCATATTATATACTGAAAATGATTACTGGGCATAGTAAACAGAATGTGTTGTTAATTGGTAAAAAAAATATATATATATATATCAGGCCCAGCATTGTGGACAGGTTTGCATCAAGTCAAGCTAACATCCACAACACTAAAAGAATATAAACCATGAAGTAATATTTTAAGTATAACATTAATATAGACAGGTTGTTGAGGAAGTGTTGTCGATTAAAATTTCTGACACAGCACATCTAACGTAATAATTTTTATTTCCTGTAATTATTGTAAAAAAGGAACCTTATGCCAATGGAATTAAGACAGACAATTAGTTAGTACATGGTTGAATCGTACATTTTAGGTTTTTTGGCTTACTTTGGACCTTGATCCTCCAGGCTTATCAATGGCTAATGGAATGGAATTTGGCTCATACTTCGTACTTAACTGACCCGTAAGATTCTGGCTAAATCATCCTCTAACCTTTACTTATGAACCGATATTTTTTAATTGGTTATGAATGCCTGGAATTCGGAATGTGTTAAAAATACCTTTACATCCCTGATTGATTTTAAGGCTCCAGTAAAGCTCAATCCACATTTTCAGCTATTAACAAAAATTTGGGTAATTTCATGAGCTTTACAGATAATCTGGTTCCATTACTTTTCGACCGGAACCTTCAAACAAAAACTCCTTTATGAGCTTTACAATAATTCCGGTTCCATTATTTTCCAATCAGAACCTTTAAACATGGTTTTATGAGCTTTACAATCAATCTGGTTCCATTACTTTTCTACGCACTATTTAGTTTTTAGACTGAAACTATTTGCTATTTTTTTACAGTAACTTTTTAGATCGAGCTTTACTTTTATCCCTGGTTCCACCAGTTTTTTCATATGATTGAAATTTGCCATAGATTGAATGTACACAATTTCTAAAATATGCTGTATCAAGGTCTCAAGTACGCAAATTGCTCGAATTGTTTAAAAAAGGAGTTGAAACGAGGCGATCTACTATGGAAACTGAAACTGCTGCACTGAAGCAAAAATATTAAGTTCCCACTAACAAATTTGGGGATTTACAGAGTACTATGTACGAGATTTGTGCGTCAATTTTCTTCATGAAAGATGTACTGTCGTGGAAAAAAAAAGTAAACACCCCCTACTAACTCCTCAACAAATTGTCGTAGAAGAAAGTTACTGGTACCAAACGATTGGAAATAAAGTCTACTTTTAAATTATGTATATAAAATGTGCTTAGGGGTCATATACATATTAAAACGAACCCAAACTTAATTTTTTTCAATGGCAATACCCAATTTTAACAAGATATTTCAAATCTTCGGTTCAAACTATGCCTAGACACCCTATTTCAAGTCATTTGAATGATAAGTTTTTGAATTATAAACATTCAAAATTTAGTTCTTCTAATGTTAAATTACATTTTCATATTTTTATTAATATCTCCTGAAATCTCCTCTTAATGTGCTATTGGCGCAGCATGTCCCTAAAGGGACTTTGCGCCATAAAACCCCAATCAACCAACCAACCTAATGTGCTAATTTTTTGTGTAGCAATAATACCTAAATACCCAAACATAAATACGTTGAATTGGCAATTTTTTTAATTTTATGATATGAATTATGAAATTAATATTAGAAAAATTTGTGAATTGCAACATACAATTTTTTTGATGAATTTAGATTTATTAAGTCATGCTTTATGGAAATCCAAAATTTCACACTTTTCTTCCAAGTAGTTTTCAAATTATGCTTAAAAAACGGCAAAATGATGGTTTAAGGGGCCGTCAGTGACAGAACTGACCAGATATTTTGAAATTTCTTATGCTATCCTGTTATGTAGCACTGTTCAATGACTGCTTGAATAACGCTTAACCCGGGAGAACTCGCTAGTGAGAATGCCCAATTGCTTTTCCTTTTACTTTACATTCATATAATATCAATTTTTTGGTTGGCTTAGTACTTTTATTTACAAAATAGGTAAAATAATTGAAAAACATTTTGAAATTTTAATTAAAATGAAAAATGATTTAAATAAGAGTCTTAAAAATGTACGACTGTGAGAGAAAATCTCATGCAGCGAGTTCTCCCGGGTTAAGATGCCTCTCTCGGTCAACAATCGAGTATGGAACTTCAATTTGAATACAGCCAATAAAATATGCTCGTTTTAAAATAATTAATTTCTCAGAAACTTATCGGACCAATTGCATAAAAATTCGTTTTGGGGGTAATGGAAGGGTGTAGAGTTCATTTATTCTGTCAGAATTATGTACTACTATTGAAAAAAACAAAGTTATGGTTCGTTTTAATATGTAGATGGCCCACTAAGCAAATTTTATATACGTCATTTCAAAGTAGACTTTATTACCAATCGTGTGGTACCAGTAGCTTTCTTCTACGATAATTTTTTGCAGGGATAGTAGAGGGTGTTTACTTATTTTTCCACGACTGTACATATAATGCTGCATAGTGTTGTGCAGTTAGGGAGGAAATTAAAGAAGCACATTTGTGCTAAAAACTTTCCATTCCTATCCCAATGTACTTCTTCTCTAGACAAATCAAGGTTTCACTCAGCTGGAGTAACAAAGCAAAAGTTGAAGAAATTTCACTGAGTAACACTCAATCACCCTCCTTATAATTCAAACTTATCAACTTCGATGTAGCATTTGTCTGGATCCCTTTAAAGAAACATTAGGAGAAGAAAGATTTTCATCAGATGAATAAATCAAAAACATTTGTTCAAGTTGCTTCATACACCTTCTATTCTTTTTATTATATAAGGATTAAAAAAAGACTTCCAATGTGTTGGGAAAAATCTGTAAATGTTAAAGAAAGATATAAAGAAAATATTGCTAGTAAATTTTGGTAAATAATGTCTAAAAAATAATTAAGTCTGATTTATATTCGATTCACCCTCGCACAATTATAAAAGTACGGATGGTGCAGATTGCAAATGCATGCACAATCTCATATATGTATATGGGGCATTCTCACAATCTTTTGACTTTTAAGTCCCTGAATAATAATTTTTATTTTAGTACATATTCTTGTGTTTTATGTAGCTCACAGGCTATCAAAGCCTGAGAGTTATTTGCCCACCGGTTCTGTATGTAGGACGTATGTATGTACGTAACGCGATAACTCTTGATAGAAACATCAGATTTGCTTCAATTTTTTTTTTTTTTTTTTTTTTTTTTTTTTTGTAGGTTTATTCTGATAAAGTGCTTCCCTAATTAGTTTTGGGGATTCATTGGTTAAATATAAAGGGGGTAAAGGAGGCTAGTCCCCACCCCCTTAATTTAGATAAATGGGTTTTCCATGCAGAAATATTCGTTTTGCTCCAATTTGGTATACCGGTTTATTATGTTAAGGAGCTTCCCTGATTAAATTTGGAGGATCATTAGTTAAGTATAAAGGGGGGAAACATAGGCTAGCCCCTTAAATTAAATAAATGGGTTTTTCATGCAGAATTATTCGATTTGCTCCAAATTTGGTAAACCGGTTTATTATGTTAACCCTTAAATGCCTGATTTTTCAAAAATCATTGTAATAATGTTTTTTGGCTTTCATTTTTTAAATAAATCAAGGGAAAATTTATTTTAAAAAAATCATTTTGTTTTAAGTATAGTTTACGACTAAAAAACATTTTATTACTAAACGGCAATACTGGTGTCTAATTAAAAAAATAATTTCCCTTGATAAAATTCTATAATATTAAACACATAAGAATTTTAGGAACTATAATAAGAAATAAATTTTATTTGCTCACTGCAAGTCAAAATAGGATATTTCGCAAGCTTCCAAACAAAAAAAAAAATACAAGTAGCAACAATTGAAAAAATAAATCTATCTTTATTCTTAAACAGCACAATTGTTGCCATCTGCATGTTGAAAATCGATTTAATAATATTTTCAGAATGTATTTTATTGGCAACATTAGGCATTATAGCTTCAATATTATTCTAATAGTATTTTAGAGCCTAAATTGGGTATGTTGCCGAAAAGCAACACCAGGCATTTAAGGGTTAAGGCCTTGATTAAATTCGGAGGTTTATTACTTAAGTATAAAGGAGGGCGGGGGCTAGTCCCCCCTTAATTTAGATAAATGGGTTTTTCATGCAGAATTAGTCGATCTGCTTGAAATTTGATATACGTTTTATTCCGATATAGCGCTTCCTTCATTTGATTTGGAGGTTCATTTGTTAAGTACAAAAGGGAGAAAGGGGGCATGTCTCCTCCCCTTAATTTAGTTAAATGGATTTTCATGCAGAATTATCAAATTTACTTTAATTTTTTTCTATGTTCATTCTGATAAGGAGCTTTCCTGATCAGATTTGGAGGTTCATTAGTTAAGTATAAAGGGACGAAAGGGAGGCTTAGCCCCCCTTAAATTAAATAAATGGGTTTTTCATGCAGAATTATTCGATTTGCCCCAAATTTGGTATACCGGTTTATTATGTTAAGGAGCTTCCCTGATTAAATTTGTAGGTTCATTAGTTAAGTATAAAGGGGGGAAAGGGGGGTACCCCCCTTAAATTAAATTAATGGGTTTTTCATGCAGAATTATTCGATTTGGTCCAAATTCGCTATACCGGTTTATTATGTTAAGAAGCTGCCTTGTTTAGATTTGTTGGTTTGTTAGTTAAGTATAAAGGGGGAAAGGAGGGCTAGACCGCCCCTTAATTTAGATAAATGGGTTTTTCATGCAGAGTTATTCGATTTTCTCCAAATTTGGTATACCGGTTTATTATGTTAAGGAGCTGCCATGATTACATTTGGAGGTTTATTGGTTAAGTATAAAGGATGGTGCGGCGGGGGCTAGCCCTCCCTTAATTTAGATAAATGGGTTTTTCGTGCAGAATTATTCGATTTGCTTCAAATTTGATATACCGGTTTATTCCGATATAGTGCTTCCTTCATTTGATTTGGAGGTTCATTGGTTAAGTATAAAAGGGAGAAAGGGTGCATGCCCCTCCCCTTAACTTAGATAAATAGATTTTCATGCAGAATTATCCAATTTACTTTAATTTTTTTATGTTCATTCTGATAAGGAGCTTTCCTGATTAGACTGGAAGTTCATAAGTTAAGTATAAACGGGGAAAAGGGGCTAGACCACCCCCTTAGTTTAACGATAAGGATTTTTCATGCAGAATTATCTGATTTACTTCAAATTTTTATACGAGTTTATTATGTTAAGGAGCTTCCCTGATTAGATTTGGAGGCTCACTGGCTAAGTATAAAGGGGCAAATGGGGGCTAATCCCCCTTCATTTATTTTTGGGGGACATTATTCATTGAAATAAGCGTATTACACAATTAGTGTGAAAATCCTGTGAGCTCAATTCCATCAGTTTAACTGGGCACTTTTCTTTTTATTATTTCATATACTGGGGAACATCCCACTGCATGATTGCATAACAATATTAACGAGATAAATACGTTTTGGACGATGTTGGGGCTTTAAATACCAGGGAAACTGCTATACTGTCCCGTGTCCCTGATGCTGATTTTTAAGTTTGGTGCTGTCTGTTTAAAATTGTTTCAAGGAAAGTAATTCAATGTATTTTTTTTTCGATACTGGGACAATTGTTTTATATAAATATGTAGCAAAAAATTAGCCTGCACACATTTTTACGGTTGATACTATTTTTTGAACTTTGTCCCTGGGTTTTAGATTCCTTACCATCCCTCTTGCTAAACTTATACATAAAATCACTTCAGATGCAGCCACAGAATTTTTTTAAAGATTTTTCTATGCTATAGAAATAATGCCTAAAATTCTTTGACAGAAAATTTACTGTAAAATTTAAGTCAGCATTTAAATATCAATTTCAAGCATCGTGGCTTTATTGGTAGTCTTACCGTCCCCAAAGTCCTGCACTTTTCGAGGTAAATTATTATTATTATTATTATTTTAATCCAACGTAAATAACTGTTTCGAAATATCAATGAACATTGTGGCTATCACTTTGTCTTAACATGATTTGCCTAAAAATAGCGGTAATTTTCCTTACCATTATTTTCTTTCATTACCGTTCTTTTTTTCCTATACCATCCACTATTTTTCCCTTACGTTCCTTCTTTAACACCTCTTTCAGACAATGTTATACCAAAATTTTTACTAAAAATACTACATTGTTATTATTCCTTATTTGAATGTCCTGTGGGTACTATGCAAATTCATTATAAGTAAAAATTTAGAAGAAAATAAAAAGTTATAGTGGTAAAATGGTAAGGAAAATTAAACTCGTAAGTTTAACATAAACCTTAAATAAAAACTTTTTCGCTGCTGACCATTTTTTCTTTATTTTGAATCATTAAGGTATTCATCTATCAGATTAAAATGTTATTTTAGCAAATTTAATTTCACCAGATTTTTATTATTGTAATCCAAAAGATTGTGAGAATGCCCCATATATATATATATAGATATATATATAAGTTGAAAAGATATAGATGTATATTTAAAAGAATGCTTACAAGTAAAGATTAACAGAGCTTCATCAAAAGTATCAAGGATACAAATAATAAAACCAACGACCAAAAATACTCTCTTTTTTAAGTGTAAGTGAAACTCTCAACTCAAACAATATTTTAATCGGATCAGATTTTATTTAAGAAAAACAGTGCAGATTGAGATCTTCCCGCTTCTTTCCTTCAGAACGGTATTTACTAGACACGAGTGTAAAATACGCATTTATATACAGTGAATCTGTTTTTGTTGCTGACAGTTAGCTGTTTTCTAAACCTGTTTCAATTTTTTTCTAGATTATAAAGGATTAAATTAAGTGTCGGCCCATAACGCTGATGTCATTTTAATTTTGGCAACAGCAAGCGATTAAAATTCGCCTTTACTGCAATTAAAAAAATATTTTAAGCTTTAAACATCGCACATTTTCATTTTTTCCACCTTCGAAAAAAGGAAAAAAATGTACTTGCAAATGCAATTTGTTTGAAAAGTGTATAACAATTTACTCATTTTTTATGGCTTATAAAATAATTTTCAAGTATTTTTTTAAGTCTATTTCTATCGCTTGCAGACGATTAGGAAAGATTAATCCATTTGCACTTAAGTTAATATAAATAGTTCAGTATTTGTTTTCGGCTGATATTCCATAACGAAGTTAAAACTTCATCAATAAAATAAAGTATTTAAAAAAATACAGAAACAGACATGTAATCAAACTACCCGCTTAAACAACTGAAATGATCAGAATCAAATAGGAGTGCTATGGACGCGACAATCCAGGAAAGTTCTTTAATAAGGATCAACCGAATATCATCGAACAAATGTCCCATTTACTGGGAGATAAAATCGCTATTTTATTCTTAAGCGCTTAAATAGTATCTACAAATTTCCTGCAGCTACATGCAAAAATGAGTTTAGGAATGTGTTAGGAAATGTTGCGCTGTTCAGTAGAGGAAAAAAAAAAGTTAAGCAACCTTACATATAAAAAAGCAATTCTTCAATTAATGTAGAATGTTGAAAAAATTCTACATTCAGAAGTATCATTAATGGAAATAATATTACCGAAGTGTTGGTATGAGATGAAAAATATCTGTAGTATGGTTCTAAATTTGGAAACAGTCTCTGATTTTAAGGTGAACCGGACAATGATAAGGAAATTGCGGAAATTAGCTAGAGAATTTCATTCGACACAATTGAGTAAACACTCTATACTACAAAAGTTAAAAGACTTTGTAAGGCAGAGTATCTCCCAATCGGTGAGGCACTCCTCCATTGGGAGGCGTAGAGCGCTTACAGGGGGGCGCACGCTAATGGCTGTCCAGCTGAAGGCATTAGAGAACCCACAAGGGCACCCACTAGATATTTCACTTAAAGGCAATAGGATTAAACATTTTGCTGATTTTTAATGCATGATAAATACCTCATTTGGAAAAAAAAAGATTATGATGAAACATAAGAGAAAAATTATTCAGATAGTTTTTATTCTGTTGAAACCTAGCAGTTAATGTTAAAATTGCATAATATTCACAATGAATTGCTTTATGATTTCATAAATTTAAAATCAAAATTGTCACGAATTTATGGAGTGGTTATTTATACACAGGCCATTTAAATCCCAAATTCTTGTTTATGACGCGAACTCTAAATTTTAAATAATTTTTGTGGTAAAAAATCCGCGTAGTATACACGAGAAAATGCGATATTTTTAAAACACTTTCTCCTCTTTCTTCAAATAAAAATATTCCAAAAGTCTGAGACACAGATGATTTTTATTCTTTTCTTTCAAAATTCCTAGCAGTATAAGTGTTTACCACAATTTTTTTCGGCATCAGTAATTAAAAATAATTGAAAACCGAAATTTAAAAAAATAATTTTATTATTCTTAAATACATTTAAAATTCATAATCGTATTTACAAATGTGTATCATATTTTTTAACAGTATCATCAAGGACAAATAATTATAACTCTGAAACACAATTTAATTTATTCTTCTCAGTCACTAAAAATTCATAGCCACATTTTCAAAAACATTCTTACATAAAAATATAGAAGTTTTAATTGATTACCATTTATTGCAGATGTAACCAAATTTTTCTTTTCGTTCAAAATGCATTAAAATGTATCACAGTTATGTATACACAGTATCACAGCTAATTTATCACAGATATTTTATCAAACATTTACAGAAGAAATTTGATTAATTTGGAAAGTTTAATGTTACCAATAGATTAAACTTGCATTTTATATTGCCTTTTCACTTATTTATCAATTAATACTCAATACAAAAAGGAAAAAATTTCATAAAATAAACATGTAAAAAATGTTACAGAACAGTTACGTATTGATCACAGGTTTTGCTAAATAAATTTGAATTAACATTATATCAAAAATATTAAATCATTTATGCATTTCTTATTTATGCATCAATCCATTACCTTGGAAACACTAAACATGTTAAAAAGAATTTTCTAATAAAGCATGCGTTAAAATATAAAAGACATTTTCTGACATACAAATTTGAATTAATATCAAAATTTAAACTGGATTGTACATTAACAGTACAATGCCCCTCAAATAATTTTAAAACAGAAAAAACTCTCTTCTTTTTTCAAAAATAAATTATGTTCCCATTTATCACATTTTTTCTTTTAAGGACTTGGTTCTTCAATATCAGTTGAAACCACTGGTACAAATTCTAAAAAGAGGAAAAACGAGAATTAGGTACAAAGAATAAAAACAAAAATAAAGTAAAAATGTATTGCCTCTATGTCGGTACTGTTGAAAGTTTTTTTTTTCTTTTAGAAAATATTTCTGCTTTTTGAAACATTTATGACTTAAAGTTCTGCTAAAAAAAATATGTCGAAAACAGCAATTTACTATACATATATCAAATAATAAACAATAAAACACTTAATTGTTTACTATCTGATATCGATACGGATCACCTTAGTACATATAATTGAAGATTTACTGTCTATGCTTAGAAAAAATTGTGTATAAAACCTATCGAAATGTGAACTGAGTATATACAGGGTGATTCATAAAAGATGGGCAGAACTTTAAGGGGTTATAGTACACTTAAAGACAAATAATATTAAATAGGAGACTAAGGGTCCCAGACGTATTCCCAAGGAGATAGGGGGCATTAAAGTTTAGGGTCCGAAATTTCAAATGATTATAAAACATAGAAAAATTGGTAGATTCGTTTGCGGTTTTTGCAAAAAATTTTCTTTATGCCAGTATTTTCTTGAAATAAAATTTTAAAGTTCAATTTCAAAAAATGCCGATAGGGGGCGCTTTTTACTTTGGAGTAACACACAACTATTTTTTAACGTTATTTTTTGTATTTCTTTAAATGATTTCGAAAGCTTAGACTTAAACTTAAATTTTGATCTAAAAATCTGAGTCCTAACGAGTAGTTAAGTAGCGTAAACTGAAATTTGAAATTTGAAACCCTTCTCCCCCCAGAACAAAAATCAGTTATTCCCGATCTTTGTGTCGTAGATTAGGCTCTAACTACTGCCGCGTTTTGCTAAAATTATTCTTTATGTCAGTATTTTCTTGAAAATAAATTTTAAAGAAAATTTTCAAAAAATTCCGATAGAGGGCGCTTTAGACTTTGGAGTAACGAACAACTATTTTATACCGTTATTTTTTGTGTCTCATTAAATGCTTTCTAAAGCTTAGACTTAAACTTAAATTTTCAGCTCAAAATCTGAATCGCTGAGCGTGGTTCAGTAGCGAGGGGAGGGGGTTCAAATTTCAACTTCTGAACATAGTTCAGTTTGCACTACTTAACCATGCCCAACGATTCTGTGCTGTGATACGAGGCAAAAATACAACTTTCGTCAAGGACTGCATAGTCGGAATTCACTCATAAAGGCACTGGCACAGTTGGAAACGTCGCTCATGCAAACGTTAAAGCTCCATTCCTGACGCTAGTCACCGGGTGAAGAAGGAAACAGAAAGTATGCAAATGTCAAATGGGGAAGAAGAAGAACACGTATGCAAAATTTCGACACGATTCAGGCATAAAAACCACTGAACGGTGAGTCAAGTGTAAGTCGCTGTAGTAATGAATCGGAAGATGGTGCCCTTCACGAATAAGGAAAAGGCTGAGATGCATTTAATTTACGGAGCGGCAGATGGAAATGGTGCAGAGGCACAACGAATGTACGGAGAGCGATTTCCCAACAGGCGGTTGCCTAACCGCAAAACTTTCGAGCGCTTGCACAGACAGTTGTGTGAGACGGGATCATTTCTCGCTTCCCGGTCGAATGCAGGTCGTGCAAAAAAGGACGAATCAGTAGTTGTTGCAGAAGCCATTCTGGATGTAGTAGCGGCGCAGCCAAGTACAAGTACACGAACAGTGGCTAGGCAGGTGGATACCTCACAGTCCATGACTTGGAGGGTACTGAAGGATGAACATTTGCTCCCGTTTCATGTGCAACGAGTCCAGAAACTGTCTCCAGGGGATTATCCAAATCGTATTGAATTCGCCCGCTGGTTTCTGCAGCAGAACGCGCTAAATCCACATTTTGGACGAACTGTGCTTTTCACCGATGAATGTACCTTCACACGTGAAGGTACATTTAACACACACAATGCACATGTATGGGCGGATGTCAATCCACATGCTACGTATCCACATGCTCATCAGAGACGCTTTTCCATCAATGTTTGGGCAGGAATCCTCGGAGACCACCTAATCGGACCGTACCTTCTTCCTGAACGCCTCAACGGTAAAACATACCTCACATTTCTGCAACATGTGCTGCCAGACCTGTTAAACGTTGTTCCTCCACGCATCCGGCGGGTCATGTGGTTCCAGCACGATGGAGCGCCAGCCCATTACGTACGAGACGTCCGCAACTATCTGGACATCACATTTCCGAACAGATGGATTGGTCGAGGTGGTCCTGTTGCTTGGCCTGCTCGCTCGCCAGATCTTTCACCCCTCGATTTCTTTTTTTGGGGACGATTGAAGGCTCTTATGTATGAGACACCCATTGAATCCCCCGAGGAACTGGTCGCCAGACTTTCCGCCGCTGTAGGGGAAGTGCTCGAAAAGCCCGATGTTTTCGCGAATGTTCGCCGTTCCATTCTTCGCCGTTGTTCTGCGTGCATAACCTCTGGTGGTCACAATTTTGAACATTTATTGTAATTACATGTTAATAAATATGCTTTGGTAACATAATCCTAATTTGTGTCTTTTTACCTCGTATCACAGCACACAATGTGTGGACATGGTAAACTGAACTGTGCTCAGGAGTAGAAATTTCAAACCCCTCTCCCCAGAAACTTAACCACGTCTAACGATTCAGATTTTGGGCTGAAAATTTAAGTCTAAGCTTTATAAAGCATTTAATGAGACACAAAAAATAACGGTATAAAATAGTTGTTCGTTACTCCAAAGTCTAAAGCGCCCTCTATCGGAATTTTTTGAAAATTTTCTTTAAAATTTATTTTCAAGAAAATACTGACATAAAGAATAATTTTAGCAAAACGCGGCAGTAGTTAGAGCCTAATCTACGACACAAAGATCGGGAATAACTGATTTTTGTTCTGGGGGGAGAAGGGTTTCAAATTTCAAATTTCAGTTTACGCTACTTAACTACTCGTTAGGACTCAGATTTTTAGATCAAAATTTAAGTTTAAGTCTAAGCTTTCGAAATCATTTAAAGAAATACAAAAAATAACGTTAAAAAATAGTTGTTTGTTACTCCAAAGTCTAAAGCGCCCCCTATCGGCATTTTTTGAAATTGAACTTTAAAATTTTATTTCAAGAAAATACTGGCATAAAGAAAATTTTTTGCAAAAACCGCAAACGAATCGACCAATTTTTCCATGTTTTATAATCATTTGAAATTTCGGACCCTAAACTTTAATGCCTCCTATCTCCTTGGGAATACGTCTGGGACCCTTAGTCTCCTATTTAATATTATTTGTCTTTAAGTGTACTATAACCCCTTAAAGTTCTGCCCATCTTTTATGAATCACCCTATATAGTCGTTCGCAAAAATATAATTCCCTTGAAATTTTCATTTAAACAAACATTAAAATTTAAGTTTAGAGTTGGAATTTTTTAATTTTATATCTTGATAATTCCAAGTCGGTATTTCAGCTGTTTAAGAGATCTTGCATTTCCCTGAAATACAATACAATTTTCCTATTGTATTTCTCTCATATTCTGAGAAAAATTCTCAGATTTCACTTATAATTTAGAAATTGTAACCGGGCTTTTAAGTGAAAATCAAGCAGTGTTGAATATTGCTAACATAAGTGACAGGAGGAGAGTTGAAAAATACCAGAAATTTTGGAACAAGGGAAAAAAATCTGAAAAATTTGGAGTATAAACTGGGGAAATTCTGAATGATTAGAATTTTGCAGATACAAAACAAACCCAAGAAATCTTCAAATATCAAGTCGTTGTCAACATGATATAAAAAAATGTTTTGAGTATTTTACATATCATGATATAGTAAAATTATATTGTTCTATTAGTGATATTCTACAGGTCTAAATGGTGTCAAAACATTGGCTTTTCATAAGTAATACTATCTAAAATATCGTAATTCTTTGTGGTTAAATTACTTTTGCTGTTGTTGTTTAATTACTTTTTTTTATTTTTATATCTTTCATAAGTTTATTTAATGTTATTTTGAAGATGACTAAATTAAGTAAAATATTTAGTATATCTGTACTGGATGGTCTTTGACTCTTCGCTTGTATTTTAACATTTTACAGAAAGTAATTGCTAGTATAGCGTATTTATTTCATAGTTTTATATAGAAATATTTTAAAAAAAATTGTTAGTTTTCAAATTTACCATATGCTTACTGATATTAACTTTTAAAATTATATTTTTTATGATAACAACATAAATATCATACACTATATGGCCAAAGGAGACCAGCCACTTGCGATTTTTGACGTTTTCTTAAATATCTAGAAAAATACGTGAGGAATTATCCTGAAACTCCAGGTGTGTAAACAATAGTACAGGTCATAAATTTCCGCGAAGAATTTTTCCCGAAACCCCATAGGGAACTGTCAACAAATTGAAAAGGAACGAATATCTTTTGGACAACCCTGTAAAAACTAATGTAGTAAAAGCGTTCAAACTGTAGATTATGATTAAAGTGCCTTATTGTAATAAATTGTGTTCATTTTTATGAGAATAGCATGTATATTCGTAGAAAAATTAAAGTTTTTATAAAAAGAGCCCCAAATTTTGCCAAGTTTTTTGCTTATAATTTGTAGAGTTCTTAATATAAAAAAGTTCTTTTCAGAGAATATGACAAATAACATTGTACACAATACCCTGCAATCAGAATGAAAAAAAATAATAAAAATTGTATGAAAAATGAGCAGTTTTAGTAAATAATGATTCACTGCGCATGCCCGAATGTAAACAAAATATAATTTGCATAATGTGTTAGCTAAATGTAAAGCGCAACTTTTGTGAAAATCTCAAAAATATAGTTTGAAAAGTGTGAAAATTATCATTTATAGAATAAGCTCAAAATCCGTTATTCCAAAAAGGAAGCAATGAGATGAGGGGCTGTATCAAAATACAATGTAGTACGTGCAATATTGTGTATGCTATACTGGCACTAAACAATGGATATATGGATACAACGCCTCATCTTTTTGGTTCATTTTGGAACCAACGGATTTTGAGCTTTTTCTATCAATGATAATTTTCAGAATTTTCAAGCTATGTTTTTGAGTTTTTTACAAAAGTTGTTCGATACATTTAGCTAACACATTATATTTTGTTTACATACAGGCATGCCCAGTGAATCATTATTTAGTAAAACTGCTCATTTTTCGTACAATTTTTTTTTCATTCTGATTGCAGGGTATTGTGTACAATGTTATTTGTCATATTTTCTGAAGAGAGCTTTTACTTATATTAAGAACTCCACAAATTATAAGCAAAAAACTTGGCAAAATTTGGGACTCTTTTTATAAAAACTTTAATTTCTCTACGAATATACATGCTATTCTCATAAAAATTAACATAATTTATTACAATAAGGCACTTTAATCATAATCTACAGTTTGAACGCTTTTGCTACATTAGTTTTTACATCGTTGTCCAAAAGATATTTGTTCTTTTTCAATTTGTTGACGGTCCCCTATGGGGTTTCGGGAAAAAATCTTCGCGGAAATATATGACCTGTACTATTCTGTTTATACACCTGTAGTTTCAGGATAATCCCTCATGTTTTTTCTCTAGATATTTAAGAAAACGTCAAAAATTCCAAGTGGCCGGTCACCTTTGGCCTTATGGTGTATGTTAATGAAAAAAAAAATAATATAAAAATGTTGATCTCTTAAATGTTTTCAGTTTTCGAAAATTTTCAAAGTTCCTAGGTTTTCCTTTAATTTCCTTAAAAAAATTGTAGATAACTGATGCTTTGAACTGTTAAGCACGAGTAGAAAAAAAAAATCGCATTTCTCAATGCTTTTATTCCTTATATGATCATTCACCCTCCCCTACATCTTTAAACAGATTAAAGGTGCGATTATTGCATTTATTCATAGTAAGTTTTTATACGTTTGCTTGTAAAAGTGATGCTATTTTTAACGTACATCCCGCGTACATTTTAGCTAAACAAAAATAAGTTTAGAGAAATTTTTTATTTCACATCATAAACGTTTTTTGATGGCATCCCCAATTATCCGGATTTGTGCATATACAGTACAGATTAGTTTTGATATTTAGTGTTTAACTTCATTATATTTATATCATATACCATATCCTTATATTTATATCAGATGAAGCATGGCAAATTTAACATGTGGATAAGTGTGATCAGAGATGGCACAGAGAGCTTCGTTTAATATTTTTTTTCAAAGCACTTTATCATTTTTTAACATCTGTTAGTTCCACATTTCGCAATCAGGGTGCGCACGCTATTCTAAACAAACCTTTTTCCGAATGAAACTCCGTTTTACAACCTATCCGTAGATATATTAGTCGAGAGGATCGGGCCTATAGCACCCGAGATAGGTAGGCGCCGCCTGGGGGTAAAAAGTGGAACTAAAATATGCAAGGCTGTGGTGCATAATATGAAATAGTGGTCAAAGGACTGTGCAATGACATATCACGTGAGGGGTGTCGGCAAAAGTTAGAAAAGTGGACCCCGGGTGAAAAGGGGGGAGGCTAGAAAAATTGCTTAAAATACACAATTTAGTGCTTGGAGGGTAAATAATATAAGACTTTTGAAATTTTTATGATTTTTCGCGTTATCGCAAGTGTTCAGCTATAAGTACGAAAAATTTCAAGTTTCTAACTTAATTAGGGACTGAATTAGAAAAATTGCTTAAAATACACAAGTTAGAGCCCAGAAGGGTAAATATAAGACTTTTTCAAAATTTTATGATTTGTCGTTTGATGTGAGGTTTTCAGCTATAAGTATGCAAAATTTCAAGTCTTTAACATATATAGTTTCTGAGAACGGGCTCTGTGACTGACAGAAAGACAGAGGAGTGAGACGAATAGGGTTTCGTCAGATGAACGAAACCCTAAAAAGCAGATTATTATACTCGTTTCTTAGGTACATAGGGATTGTAATTAAACAGGAACTATTTCTAACTCTATAATTAGGAAAGGACATAACCTAACATAACCAAACTTGTCAGATACACGTATAAGAGAAATTTCATTCAGAAAAAAAAGCTTTCAGAAATCGCCAGCAATCGACACCCCCCCCCCCCCCACCAAGTTGCTATACTGCTTGAATATTTGGATTTCCCCAGTTGCTATACGTAGGATTCCCCCAGTGGCTATACGCAGGGTTACCACTGATGACTATTTTTATATTCTAGTTGTACCACTATTTTAAAATAAATATATATTGTTTATAGTATATTTCCTCTTGCAGTTGTAAAAATATATAGCGAGAATTAGAGTTTCAAAAAAGTGGTACAAGCTCTTTGAAATAAAATAAAAAATAGTCATCAGTAGCAATCCGATCTACGCTATAAAGGGTTGAAACCTTCGCATGAAATTGCTAAAATTCTGCGGGGAATACACTGAAAAGACAGTACTGAAATTTTAGCTGTGGTTTCCCTTTGTGACATGTTGATAATGTACCAACTTCAAAGGATGAAAAAAGCTGAATTATGCATCCATAAATAAAGACAGGGCTAATGTCAGAAATTATGAGACACGGTGCAGATAATACTTATGATTTCCACTTATATGAGCGAAGCATGAAAACTGAAAATTCTTCCTACTAGGTTCCTGATTACCAGTTCATTGTTCCATCAAACATCCAAAATGCAGCTCATAGAATTCAGATTTTAAGATATGCAAGAGCAACATACTAGAGCCTGTTTCTAATTTAGTAAAAGTCATATTTTTTTTGACGTAACATACCTAGACGTTTTCGATACTACAATCTCAATCACTTCTCGTGAAAACACCGGCTGTGACCCTGGTGGTGGTTATTTCTTTAACAATAAATTTTGCGCGGTTTGAAATTCCTCCTAATCTGAAATTTTGCGCGATCTGCGCTGTTTGCTCAATTTCATCGCACCAGGTTCTGTCATTTTCAAATAATGAGTCTCCAAATAGTCAAATACTACGGCAATCTTTCGGCTCAAGTGAAGAAAAAAAGCGTATTTTGAAAAACTCACCATTTAGAGCACAAGCAGTTATGTTTGACGAATTGTTCATGACACAAGCTGCTGCAGCACTGCGATCTATATTCAGACTTGGAGCTTGTTGCCAATTCATTACATTTCTGTTGAATACCTCCACATTTTTAATTGTGGTGATTCCTAAAAAATAAAATTTCGAGGGTGGTTCATTTACACTCTATGTATATTATATTTACAAAGCAATATAGGCAGGCTATTGGGATAAATCTCTCTACCCAAGTGAATGTGCGCTGCCTAAACGAAATCTAGAGAGGAACAACATTTTGAAACAGATGTGTATCTTTGGTCCACAGTATAATTTTGTTGATCTTTCCGAAACAACGCCAAAGCGCTGTTTCTGAAGTTTACCACCAAAGTGAAACCCAACTGACATCAAAATGGTGATTGTCAAAATGGTGATTTCTTTCAGAACTTCTATAAACCTGCTATTCTCAAATTGGAGAATGAAACATGTAACAGGATAAATTAAGAATTTTTTGTCAAAGTGCAAGGCAATTTTTAACCCCTTCACCGTCCGAGGGTTTTCCTGTATTTTTATGAGAATGCTTGTAAATCCGATGGTATTTATTTTTTTTAATCGGAGTTTAATGCTATAATAGATTTAATATCAATACATGGAAATTATTCCAGAGAGAAGCATTCGCCTTGCATACAATATTTCAAATGAAAATCAAATTTCTAAGTAATTGCTTAAAAGGCGCAAAGGCCAACATAGTGAAAAAGATTCCAAGCCGGGACTCGAACCCGGGCCATAAGTGTAGCGCACGACGTTCTACCGACTAAACCACTTGGAACGATACCCAGCAAGGAAAATTTCTCACTATTATATGTTGGCAAGGCTACAAACGCAGCACAAGATAAGCAGCCAACATATAATAGTGAGAAATTTTCCTTGCTGGGTATCGTTCCAAGTGGTTTAGTCGGTAGAACGTCAATGTGCTATACTGATGGCCCGGGTTCGATTCCCGGCTTGGAATCTTTTTCACTATGTTGGCCTTTGCGCCTTTAAGCAATTACTTTGAAATTTGATTTTCATTTGAAATATTGTATGCAAGGCGAATGTTTCTCTCTGGAATAATTTCCATGTAATAATATAATTTCTATCGATGCTGGATTTAATTATGTTTCGTGTTTGTCCCAGATCGGTGACTCACGATAAATATTCCATCTTGTGCTGCGTTTGTAGCCTTGCCAACATATAATAGTGAGAAATTTTCCGAGCTAGGTATCGTTCCAAGTGGTTTAGTCGGTAGAACGTCAGTGCGCTATACTGATGGAACGGGTTCGAGTCCCGGCTTGGAATCTTTTTCACTATGTTGGCCTTTGCGCCTTTTAAGCAATTACTTTGAAATTTGATTTTCATTTGAAAAGATTTAATATCACTTCTTTGTAATATATGGTTTAAAATAATATTCTGATTAAAATATTTTTGTCTAGAGCCATTTTAATATGAAATCTGTTAACGGAAAAATCCGGGACAACACATCGACATAAAAAGAATTACAGAAATTTAACTATTAAGAAACTTAAGTCTTTATTACCCGACTGCCAAGAAGAGTTGTGTGTTTCACGCGTATCTGGGTATGTGGATTTTTTTATACCCTCGAAACATCCCAACGGCTATATGGCTTTTAGTGAATGAGGTCTCTATCGATTCGTCTTAACCGTCCGATGGTTATAGGATAGGTTTTGTTTTTATAAATTCAAAATGGCGGCCGTAAAATACAAAAGGGCGATAGAGACGAAAACATTTTTTTACCCACCCTATTGAGTGGTATATCATTGGATAGGTCTTTGAAAAGGAAGACGGTGTTTCATTGACTATTTTACAGTCAGAAGCTCAATTTAAATATTATACAGCCTGGAAGTTGTGTAGGTAGGATCTCTGGCTTTACTGCAACTCTAACCATCATAGACATCTATATGTATAGGCCTCATCAAAACAGTGTTTATAGATAGGAACTAACAATTAAACACAAAAGTCATCAATACAAGTAAATAAAAAATAGGTAATATAAAAATAGTTTCACATTGATGAGAAATAATTATTCACTTTTTACGCAGTCGGATTTTTTGATTTTTTAAATTTAATTAATTTATTTACATCCATTTTTTATCGAGGGGTTCTGCTTCCCAAAATAATCTTCCTTTATCCCTTAACTTCTGTTAGCGGTTTCACAAACCACTGTTTTTTTCGCTTTTCACAGTTTAACAAGCTTCAGTTTTTCAAGTTTCTGTTTAACTGTAATTTTCAGTTTAACTATAGACACTACTCAAAGTTTAGAGCCTTGTAGTATTGCTAGAGACTTCTGAATAGGTGAATTTTATTTACGAGTGCAATAGTCCTGTACATAAAATTTAATACAGAAACACCATTCTATGAGCCCATCGAGTCTTTTATTCATTTTTCAATAAAGCAGTCTCAGAGATTTCCGCGGTAACTATGCGACAATTTTTGTCACAGCAGTTAAGGGCTAGGATATTTTCTATACATAGGGACGTAAAAAAATGAAAACTCGTGTTGCAGGGCGGTTTCATGAAGAAGAGACTTCCAGACGAAGAATTCTCGAATTCTTTTCCTGTTGTTATTTCATTATTTTAAGTCACTTGGGATAAAAAGATTTTACTATATTTTTTGAATTTTATATATAAGCGGTAACTTGTGATTTCCACCTTAATTATAGTGAAATAATTCGTCTAAATTTACGTTACTCCATAGTCAGTTATCGTGTGTGGACTATAGTTAAATTTTAAAGTATGAGGAGAAGCGCAATGGCACTCCTCTAAACTTTTTGCTGACGCCAATGCCCATGTGACGACAAGTGTTTGGAAAATCTCGTAATGCGTTTGCAATTGCGCGTTTACATCCAACGTCACATCGAACTTTATTTGGTTTTCTCTTAATATGTCAAGATGTAAAAAAATTGAAAAAGCGCCAGTAAAAGTTATTGCAGTATCATAAAAACGAAAACATAGAAGAACTGACAATGAATATATTAACAGCACATTTAAAATTCTTTGAAATTAGACTTTTTTTTTGTCGAAAGGTATAGCACTACAGTAAAATGCACACGGTTGGATGGTTGATTATGGGCGCTGTGGTCACCTTTTGCGCAGGACCGTTAAACAGATCAGTACTTCCGTTTAAAGTGATATCCAACCCACTACAGTGATCTGCGTCTGAATTTGTATTCAGATGTAGGACCTCGCTACTGCACAAGCAGGCGGGAAAAAAAGTACACTCGGAACTACTAGAAATACACGACTGGCAAATGGTCCGGTTATTGAATACCACTTTTTTATTTATATTTTTTACAAAGTTTGCGGAAAATTAACAAATTTTATATAAACCTAACATGAAAATATTTTATAGGAGCTACTGGTACTCAAAAAATGAATCACTTCTAAACCCTTGAAATGAATCCTCCAATCAAGCAAAAAGGTAAATGAGAAATTGTCAAAATAATGCTTTCCATAAATTTTGCGTAGACTGGATTTGTAAAAAATTAGCATCATCAAAACTGTGTGTCATAATCTCAATTTAAAATCAACGAAATGACAAAATTAAAGCATTTTACACCGTTAAGATTTACGGGAATTTTGATTTCGGCATGGGGAATGCGAGTTTTACAGCCGCTAGAAAATACAAAAAATAATGGAAAACCAGTCGTAAATTGCTCGTCAAACGTGGCAAATGAGGTTTGTTCGTATTATAACTAGTTTCATAAATATTTTTTCCACCGCATATTGTACTGAATGTATATTTTAGTGCACTTCATAAGTGTATATCAATTTCATTCTGCTCGAAAGGCTGTAACATCATTAAAATGCACTTGCAATAACTTTTCCCATTGTGTCATGTAACGGAAAAATTTTGACTGTCCCTGTAATTAAACTATACATCCGATTTTCATGAAATTTGAAATGACACGACAAAATTTTGCAATAATTATATATTTAAAATTTCAGACCATTCGGAAGGGTGTAACATCATTAAAATGTACTTGAAATATTTTTTTTCCATTGGCCGTCATGTAACGGAAAACTTTCGACTGTCCCTGTAATTAAACTATACATTCGATTTTCATAAAATTTGAAATAACTCGACAAAAGTTTGCAACAATTATATATTTAAAATTTCAGACCATTCGGTTGGGTAGTTTTTGCCTTGTTATATACGTACGGACGGACAGACAGACAGACGGACGGACGGGCCGAACGACGACTATAGGTGTTAGGTATTTATATAATTAGGAACGCACCTAAAAATAGAAAATGTATGTTCATTCATGCAAAGTAATATACAAAAACAAAGGAAAAGCTGTTCTTATTCTTCATACTTACCATTATAACCGCCAATTACATAGATTTCTTGTTCAAAAATGACACAGCAAAAATTACTTCTTCCAGTAAGCATCGGGATATATTCTTCCCATTGGTTGGTTTCTTCATTATATTTTTCAACTAAATATAAAAATTGGTCAGAATTATTTGAAATAGCTCTGTATATTAAAAATTTCTAAAAAGGATTATAATTTTAAAAAATACTTGCGTAAAATTTCTGCGATTTTTAAATCAAATCTTATAAAGAAAAAATATTACTTTTCCAACAGCAATTATGCATTGTTTAGCTAAAACTCAAATCATGAAATTTTGGTAAATTGGTAAATTCATTATGGTAAATTTCTGATACATTCGAAAATAAATGAAAATGTCAAAAACTAGCTACCAACTATAGACGAAATTGTTCATTTATGAGAAGAGCGTAATATTTCTATTAATGAAACAAGGGATGGAAACACACCGCTTTTTTACGCTGCTAACACAGACCTTGTGAAGACTTCCGTCAAAATGTCAGCGTTACTTCCTCACATATTTTTTCTTTATAATACAGATTTAATATGATTGATTAGATAAATATATCTATGATTATTTTAAACGGATATGATGGCATATAAGTCATTCTTCTAATTAAAGAAAAAAAAACACTGCACGGAAAAAAAAAATCTAAATCAGGTATAGAAAAAAACCTGATTTCAGATCAATACATTGCGAAGCGATTGTTAAATGTCTAGATTAGATGAAATGAATATGTTTTGAACCAGAAATTTTGTTTAAAAAACTACGGGAATGAGATCCATGAGTGTAGGAGTTTTGAACATAGATCGAAATAAAGCCCATCCGGTTGCTCTGCCAGTAACATAACTTTGCATAAGGTAGGCTATGGTAACCCACCTTAATGCTTAAACCTTTAATGCACGATTTTTTATTTTGTTCCGAAAACATTATATATGGGTCAGTTTTTGTTTATTTTTCCGCTAGAAAAATAGTGAAAACATTTATTTATGCTTCTGTTGGACATAATGTCACCCCTGAGTTACATAACAAAAATTGCTCAGAAAATGATCGTTTTAAATTATATACTTACTTTAACACTAGAATGACCGGAAATGTTACCCAAGTATTATAAAAATATTTTACACCAGAATTTTATGTAAAACTATTTAACTTATTTCTCTGTGTAACTAATTTAATTTATTTTATAAAGAAATTTCTGGTTCGAATCGAAATAGTTGTATTTGGTAGCGGATAAAATGACCACTATGGTTGTTCTAGTGTTAAAGTGTTTACACTGCACAATAACAACTGTTCAATGATATAATAATTTTTATAATGCTTTTAATAGTTTGCAGAATTAATAATCACTACTTTATAAAGATAGAGAGAAAATGTCAATCGAATACATTGCAAGCAGTATCAATAAAAGATGTTATAACCTCCCCGTAATAACAAATCAGAGCAAAAACAGACTTCATGACCTTAAATGCACTGTTAATGCATGAGAAAGCGACAAGGGTGTGAGAAGTAAAAATCCAGAGTCTATTTTGAAGACATACATATCTTATTTAACTGCTGAAGAAAGTAAATTTTAGATAATGCATTGCGCGGGATACCTTGGCCGAAACAAGCAGTAGTAACAGACACCTTTGAGTGAGCTAAAAAAACTCTTTACGCTTGATTTGCATTTTTAATATTTAAATTAATCTGATTTAATCCAAACATAATTCTTTTTAATCATGTCTAAGTTCAATATTAATTTTTATACTGTTAACATTAAAATACAATTTATAACTTATTGTATTTCGATAATTAGAACTATAAAATGATGGAACGAGTAATCGTTGAATTTTTCCTTGCATTTAAACGTGGCACAAATAGAAAATAAACAGCTAAACGAAACAAAAATTATTCAATTCTACAGTTTCATGAGTGCATCTACCGCGGTATATGATACATTCTGAAAAAAAAAAAAAAAAAAAAAAACATGCTTTAATAATGCTTTCAAATTTCAACAATGCAGATAACATAAAATACAATATTTCATCAAACGTATTTCTGATTTTGTTAGTAACAATTCATCAAGGCATTCATAGTGCCAATTATTCACTATTTTATTTCAATTTTAAATTATCCTTGTCCCACTCTTTGAATAGAACGAACTGAAGATCATTCTACATTATATTTTTGATGTGCATCTCTAAAATACAGTAGAACCTCGATCTATCGTTTTTCAAGGGGTGCGTGAATAAAAACGATGAATGCGGGAAAACGACGAATGCGGGTTAACGTCAAAACACGAAAAAAAAAATAATGCCTATGCATTACTAATACATGCAATGTGTACAGTATACTAATAAATACTAATTTGTTGCATTCCAAACTGTAAATTAAATAAATCGAATTTGTAGAAAATTGATATTTATTTTTAAAAATCAATATAAAATATATATAAAAAAACAAAGTAATTTTAGATTGGGTTTTTCGTTTATTTTTTAAATGAAACAAGCAATTTTCAAGATATACAACATTTTTCTGGTCATTTTCTTTAATTTCATGTGCATCTATAAAAGTTCGCACAGTTTCAAATGCCGTAGTTGCATCAGACAGGCTTGGCACTGGTGTAGTCTCAGCTTCGTGGCACAAACATTATCATCTGCTTCTTTGCTATTATTTTCATTTTTTGCATCATCACACATTTCTTCTATGCTTAGGACACATGTTGCAACATATTGATCAATGGAAATATAATCGCTAAATTTCACACCCGATACATCCTCTGCTGCGCGCAGCCACTCTTCATCTGCATTTATCGTCACCATCATCATTATTTTCTTCCCCTTCTGTTGAACATTCTTCATCAATTTTTCGTACAAAACCGCATTTCACGAAACAATTCTGGATGGCTGGAAGAGGTTAGTTCATGCCACGCTGAAAGTACAAAGTGAATAGCCTGCAGAAGGTCTGTTTTTGGAGTGGGTTCTTTTGCTTGTTCCATTAAACATAAAGACCTTTTCACCAGCCATCTCCTGTAAAATTTCTTAAAATCGTTGCTTACCCCGGCATCAAGAGAGACAGATGTACAATTAGCTGGGAAAAAACTGACTTTTATATTTTTCAAAGACGACGTATCTGGTGAATGAGTTGAACAATTGTCAATAAATCGAATGATTTTTTTTTTTAGTGCTGATTAATCTATCAAAATCATGAAGAAATTTTGTAAAAATATCATTTTTCATCCATGCTCTGGCATTTTAATGGTAGACTACTGGTAGTTACTTTACATTCTTGAAGCATTGAGGTCTATCAGATTTACCAATAACGAGGGGTACTCCTTTGTCAGAACCACTCTTATTTGTGCATAGGAGCACTGTAAATCTGTCTTTGGAATGTTTATCCCCATAACAAGAATCTCCTTTTCCTTTGCACGCTAGCATTCTCTCTGCCAAGCATATATAAAACAGGCCTGTTTCGTCTGCATTATAGATGTCACAAAACTTATAGCCTTCTAGTAACTTCGGAAGTTTTACGAACCACATTTCTATGGTATCAGTATTTACTACTGCGGCACTTTCACCGCATAATTTCCTGGATACCAATCCATGGAGAATTTTAAAACGTGAAATCCACCCATTTGATGCATAAAAAGTATCCATGACATATGATGCAGCTATTTCAAGTGCCTTCTCTCGAACAATATCCCCATCCACAGGAATATTTGACTCACGAGACTGGTCGTACTAAGCGAAGAGATGTCTTTCCAAATCACTGTAAGTTGACATTTTGTTAGTTTTTCTCTTTTTAGCAGAAGTTCCATACTTATCAGCTTGCTCTCTAATTTCTTTCTTTTTCGAAATTATCGAATTCAGAGTTGAAGGCGATATACCTAAACGTTTAGCGATGTTATTTTTCGTCTCAAAAGGATTCTTTTCCACCTTATCTATGATGAGAAGCCGTTATTCTATAATTCGAATTTGTTTTGCCTTTCTTAAAATTCCCAGAATGCATTAAAATGAAAGCTCACACTCTTGAAATTAAACACATGCACAGCACACGACAGATTAGCCAGGAATGTGAAATAATCCACTTTGGCAGCTGGAGGCTGGATCTGGCCAAAGTACATGCATCCATCCTCCCCTTTACACAGAATATGATAACCCATTCTGTAAACAGAGCACCTGTTCCGCATTCATTTACTTACACGTACATACTTGTCACAAGTCACAATATCAGCGCTAATCTCTGCAAATTCCCCCTAAAACAACACAAGATTATAATATAATTATAATCATAATATATCATAATCATAATATATAATTATGATTATAATAAGATTATATAATATAATTACATTAACGGTACTTCTTTATTATAAAGGACTTGGCGGGATAGAGAAAGCGGTAAGTTTGAATTTGATGAGATTTTTTTTTTTTTTTTTTGAAAGCATTTTCTGGCAATTTAATTTCTATTTAAAATCCCATCAGATTATTATATATCAAACGCGTAAACATTTTTTTTTAAATATTTACGTCATTTATGCATTGAGTAGCATTTTAGTTAATGCATATATAAATAAGCTACATTATAATTTAAAAACGAAATATCTCACAAATGTCGACAGGAAAAAGCCATGAAATACTGCAAAACTTTTAACTGGTCGTCGTTCAATTTTCGTGAATGTTTATAATTTTTGGCGCCAAATGACTGAGGAATGGCAAGGCCTTCACAACAAGGAAGTACCGGGTAAATTTGTGCGCATAATTACCTTCTTGAAGTCTTAGAGTTCCATCGAATCCTCCAAGAACAAGCAACTGTCCATCGTAGCTGACCATGCTGTGACCACTTCTTGGATGGATGAGATTTCCTATCACCGTCCACTCGTCGAATTCTGGATCATACATTTCGGTTGAATAGTGAAACTGGAAACCATCAAAGCCGCCACTGACGAAAATCCTGCCTGAAATGAGGAGAAATGAGCTGTTAACTCTTGACGTGACACCAATACAGAAATATTGCTTTTAATACGTTTCAAAACTTTATTTGAAAGCATTATTGCTATTTTTCATATAAATATGATTTTTAGTTTTGTTAATTGGGCTCTCTAAAAATATGTTAAATCTAAAAAATCTATTAGAGTTAGTAAAAAAAAAAAGTAGACCCATAGAAAAGTAGCGAGTATTATTTGCTGATACTTTTTTCGGATCAGGTCCATTACGTGACCCGATGTGAGCTGGGGTCTTCATTCTTTTCTTTCCTGCAATGCACGGTCTCCCCCTCCAAGATGTAATTGGCACTTTTACTTGGCGCGTACGAGCAGCGCGGGCGCTGGTACGAGATGCGTGCGATAATTATTTTAACCTTCCACCGTGAAGGGAAAGCAGTGGTAAGGTTTGTTTAGGGGGTTGTATTCTTATTAAAGTAGAATAACAAGTTAGTAGATTGTATATTCAGTTTATAATACGATAGAATATTTACATTTCGCGATTGTTTAAAAATTGTTTTCGGGTCGTTTACTTGTCTCCGAAATTTTGTCACATTATAATTTTCATGTATAGTAGTATCAAATAACATCTTCAGAAATAGGAGGTCTTTAGAAAAAGTGAGGTAAAAATAAATGATGAGATTTTAAAAAGGTACTTTAGCAATGTCAATTTTAAAGGGGGGGGGGGGGCGAAATCATAAGAAAAAAATATAGTCCATTTAATAAAGATTACACCAAGCACATTTTTTTCTTTTAATTACTTTATAATAATGCTAGAATGCTCACAATTTATTCGCTACTTATAAATTCAAATTCTCTTGCATCACTAAGACCATTAAACTTAAAAAATGCACAGAATTATAACACTTTGTTCTTACCTAGATATTTCTTTTTAACACACTTCCCAGAAAAATTAAGAGTTAACTTCCACAAATAGTAAAATGAACTTCAAAAGCACTTCAATGGTCATATAACGATTAAATTGATTGATATAAAATTAATGCATATACTTTTTTTTTTTTCCTCACCAATTTGAAAATGTCTTCATCAGTTAAATGAAGTATTTTATTTTCTCTTTGGGACTAAAAAAGAAAGAAAGAAAAAGAAGAAGTACAGAAAAAAAGAAAGAAAGAAGAACGCGTATTTGAATTTGGCTTAAAAATGAATGCAAGCAAAAATATATAAATAATTTTTAAAAAGTAATTTCTCAACGACAAAAATTTTTGGCCCACCACCTTCCTCCAGTTGTAGCGTGATATATCACTAGGGGAACCATAACAGGCCTCCCTGGTTATAGAGTATAGATTAAAACCATTTTTTTAAATTGAAAGCTCTAATACACCTTTTATATTTGATTTGTTTTATTTTAGATTCCACCTAACAATACGAAAAATTTTGGAATTCAAATAAGGATCTGAAATTTATTAAAAACGATAGTTTAGTATTGAGCTGGTGCCATGAATTAACAGTCGATATGTATAGTAATATGCCTATAGTAATATGTATAGTAATATGCCAATATATGTACAGGTATATATGTTAAATAAATAAAAATATCAATAAAACAAAAATCTAAGACATTTAATCAAATTACGCGCTTTAAACCACTTAAATTATCAGAATAAATAAACAAATAAAACTCCTATAAATAGCGATTTTTGGTTGGCTATTTCTTCGGCTATTAATTCATGTCACCAGCTCAATACTAAAGTATGGTAAATATATATATATATACATTTTTTTAAGTAAATGTAAAAAATATTTTTTTTTCATTTTAAAAATTTACTTCTAAAAAAGTACTTATATTAATGCAACGTGATTACTTAGACAGCATGTTTAATGTTTCATCTATTTATTGCATTTGAAACCATTTCTTGTGTCTTTTATTGTATATATTTCTTTTCTTCTTTTTCTTTTTTTTAACACTTTAGGACTAAATACAAATTTTCAATATGAATGATGAGTAGGGGAGCTAGGGGATGAATGGGACAAGGGATGGATGGGACATTCTCAATATTTCCGGCAATAAACATTTATTTTAAATTGCTTCCTATCCCGATATAAGGCTCTACCACAGTGTGCTTCAGAACTAAAAGTATGACCACATTGCTGTTTTCATTTTCCTTCAAAGTTGCATTTTCTGAAATCTCTGCTTAAAAGTAAGTTTTTTTTACATTTGAAGATGTGAAATATCGGATCAGGTCCATTACGTGACCCGATGTGAGCTGGGGTCTTCATTCTTTTCTTTCCTGCAATGCACGGTCTCCCCCTCCAAGATGTAATTGGCACTTTTACTTGGCGCGTACGAGCAGCGCGGGCGCTGGTCTTAATCGACAAAAGTCCTGCAATCCATAAATCTATCCTGCTTAAATTTGTGAAGAATCCCCGATTAAATGAAATATAATAGAGGGAGAGCAGTTCACTTTGCAGTCGCCAACTGTTTTCATTTGGCCTATTTATCGCCCCTCCTGGCTTCAAAAGAAGAAACAAATGTTTGCGCAGAAAAATCGGAATTAGGGATAGAGGAAGAATGATTTCATTCCCTTTTACGGGGCACGTACGGTACGCGATCCCTTTTTTCTATTACCTTTTGATTAACTGCAATTGTTTTTATGAGACAACATGTTTTAACGATATACAGGGTGATTCGAAAACACGTTGACAAAATGGCATGGCAAATCAGGCATACAATCTCTCTATTCTAAAGAAAAGTAACTACCGCTGTCACCGCCGCCGGTTTTGAATTTTTTGTGACCGGAGGTCTTTCTTCGTTAATATTAAAAAAACTGTTGCATACAAAAATATGAAAATCGGTAATATTATAGAAAAATGTTTGATAAACACGCTGATGCAGACAGTTTTTAAATCAAAGAATTATTTTAAGAGATATTTAATGCCAAAGTTGGACAAAATCGTTCCATTAAAAAAGTTTTATAGGAGAAAAACTGTACATAGGAATTTAATCATTTTTAGATCATTTTATGCGTCAGAATTTCTCGGTGTGCAGATTGCAATTAGTTTTTTAATTTGAATAATTTTTCGAGATTTTATTTCTATTTTAAATTCAAATTTTCAGCATTTCGAGTGATATTTTTTACAAATTTTAGAAAATTGTATTAATTTAAACTGTTGCCAACTGTATAAACAGCGCAAACAGTAATGTTTGCTTCAAATTAAAAATTTATTTTACACGTGACTATTATAAACAGAAAATATAAAAAGCAGGAACTCATTGAAAATTACATCATAAAAACTATAGTTACACGTGAATTTTAAATGAGAAAGAATATTGTAAAATAATAAATTCAGTAACATGCGTTAGAAGCCCTAAATAGGAGAATTTACGTCATATTACACTTATTACGTAAAATGAACAAAAAATAATATTGCAAAACAGTTTTAATTTAAAAATTGCGCGAGACATTTACTTGACATTTTAAGATGATCATAATATTTCATTTCTAACAAAAGTATTTTGACGTGAATATTAAAAAGAGAAAGAAAAGTTTGGTGAAAATTACGTGAGATTATAATTGTCAGATTCAAATTATAATTCAATCTTCCGAAATCTTTTAAAAGGCGGTCAAATTAGCGTGCTGTTAGAGTCTGCGGTGTCTGAACGGGGGTTGACGAGCGTAGCTCGTAGGGGGCAGAGCCCCCTAGTAAGGATAAAAAATCACACTGGAACATAGGGTCGGAAATCCCTTATTGAGTCACAAATACAGTGTATTTCATCCCAACTCAATTTGGGTTCACGGGCATAACTTTCAGAAAGCTGAAGCATCTCTCTATTCTAAAGAAAAGTAACGTACGCTGTCACCGCCGCTGCCGGTTTTGATTTTTTTGTGACCGGAGGTCTTTCTCCGTTAATATTAAGAAAAATATTGCATACAAAAATATGAAAATCGGCGGTATTATAGAGACATGTTTGATATACACGCTGATGCAGACAGTTTTCAAATCGAAGAATTATTTTAAGAGATATTTAATGCTAAAGTTGGGCAAAGTCGTTCCATTAAAAAAGTTTTATAGGAGCAAAAACTATACATCGGAATTTAATCATTTTTAGATCATTTTATACGTTATAATTTTCCGGTGTGCAGATTGTATTTATTTTTTAAATTTGAATTATTTTTTGAGCTTTTATTTCTATTTTAAATTCAAATTTTCAGCATTTCGAGAGATATTTTTTACTTATTTTAGAAAATTGTACTAATTTAACCTGTTGCTAACTGTATAAACAGCGCAAACAATAATGTTTGCTTCAAATTAAAAATTTATTTACACATGACTATTATAAACAGAAAAAAAACTTTCAAATTAGAATTAAATAATTACGTATAAAAAGCAGGAACTTATTGAAAATTACTTCATAAAAACTATATTTACACGTGAATTTTAACAGAGAAAGAATATTGTAAAATAATAAATTCATTAACATGCGTTAGAAGTCTTAAATAGTAGAAATTACGTCACATTTACGTCACATTACACTTATTACGTAAAATGAACAAAAAAATAATATTGCAAAAAATTTTAAATTTAAAAATTGCGCGAGACATTTATTTGATATTTCGAGATGAACTTTTCATATGTTATTTTCGTTGTATTATTATATTATTTTCGTTGGGACAGCGCAAATAATATTTCATTTCTAAGAAAAGTATTTTCACGTGAATATTAAAAAGATCAATAAAAGTTCGGTGAAAATTACGTCAGATTAAAAACGATACATTTAAAATGTCTTTCATTCATTTATTTATTTATTGAACAACAAACATAAGACTTGTGTGCTTGACATGACAGCCCGCTTAAAATGTCTTATTTAAAAGAACTTTCTTTTCGCTTTGTTAAAAAATACCGGGAGACAAAAACTCTGCTTACTTAATTCATTTTATATTAGCTTATTTTGAAATGTTTAACTGGTTTTATTTAATCTAAGAGTAAAACAGCCATAGTATCTTTTAACAGCAACTGATTTTTCCTTAAAATTCCCCAATCAAAGAGTAATGAATTGAAACCCGTTTGTAGGGAGATCGCCACTGTTTTTTGAATTATAATTCAATCTTTCAAAATCTTTTTAAAGCCGATGAAATTAGCGTGCTTTTAGAAACTGCGGTGTCTGAACGGCGGTTGGCGAGCGTAGCTCGTAGGGGGCCGACCCCCCTAGTATTATAAAAAAACATTTAACAGACATTTTCACCTTTGTTGTTAATCTGATAACACCCAACAAAAGTGGTAGAAGTTTGCACTATACGCGCCATCAGTATGCACTGGACGTCCAACATTTTAGACTGTGATGATCCATTCATACGGCATCATCGATTGCTTGAGCAACGTGTTTTTCCAGAACTTTTCGTGATGTTATCCCATTTCACACAAAACAAGGTCCATATCGTTCCATTTTCATTACAATGTTTTAATTTTTCTCGAAATTATGACTGTCGACCCGAGTTCAGTTAGGATGAAACACTCAGTATTTGTGACTCAAAAAAGGGTTTGCAACTCTATGTTCCTATGTGATTTTTTATCCTTGTTGTATGCCTGATTTGCCATGTCATTTTGTCAACCTTTTTTTAATCACCCTGTATAAGTACATTACGTCAAAATCCGCTAGCAGAACTTTTCGAAAAATACCTCATTCATCCCTATGAGTATGTGAAGAGAAAAACTAGAGAATAGGAATTCTGCTTTTTCAGAATTTAGTATCGCCCCCGACATTTCCATTATTTCATTTTCTTTTGATGCACTGATGGCTTCTATTATTACGTAAATGAAGTGTTAGGTGAAGATGAAAGAGCAGTCGTAAAAAGTTAGACCTCTGATTTTCTGGTCAGAATGGGGGGGGGGGGGGAAATGGCCATATTTTTTTTTTTCGAAAAAATTATGGGCATTTTTTTTTTTTTTTTGTTTCTTATTCTGACCAGAAAATCAGAAGTCTAATATTTACGGCTGCTCTTTCATCTTCACCTAACACTGCATTTATAATGGCTGTTTCATAATAATAGAAACCATCAGTCCATCAAAAGAAAATAACTCGGTGAAAGTGGACACTCGGTTAAGGGGAACTCGGATAATCGGGACTCTACTGTAGCTCATTTTTAAGACTTAAACCACCCGATTTTATTTTGTATAAAATGACGTCATCCGAATCCGCTGAAGAATTCCTCATTTACTATCCAATCATAAACATCTGCAATAAAGTATGTGTAGGACGTCACTATCTCAGAATAATACACAAATGCAGCAAAAAGAAAGCAATTCATTAATATTTTTTTCAAAATAGCACGTAATTTAATTACTTTTTTTTCTGATTTTATGAGAAAGTGGCAACAAAAAGATATAATTGCTATTTTTCAACTATTTTTTTTTTACTTTCTATAGAAATAGAGTACTTGCGTTGCCAATATTGAGCAAATGGCTCCAAAAAGTACAAAAAAGTTAATATCTCAGAAATAAATGGAGATACAGTTTTCAAACAAAATGCATTTAAAAGAACTTTTTTTTCCAATACGATGGTATAAAAGTTGAAAATGTGCGATGCTTAGAAGTTTTAAAAATTGCTAAAGAGTATTTAATCGTAATGCTTTGTTTTACGGCTATCTTCTGTAAGGTAACGTTATTTTTTAAAGACAAAATAAGCTGGGAGAAGGAAATAGCATTCCGGGGTCTAAAAATGTTAACATCAGAAATAATATAATGATGGTTTTCACCTATATTCTGTAAACCGGGGAGCCCGGGTTCTCCTCTAGTGAGTATAAAAGTAAAAATAGTTTTCTAAGAAACTCTCTTTTATAAGCATTCGATGTTCATCTTGAAAATACACTCTTTTATTTAACTCAACCTGGTCCTTGTATGCATGTAAATATGGAATTTTGTAATTGTTTTTCCACCCACTTCCTCATATACTAGAATTATAAAAATTACGTTCACACGTGTGTTTCCGATCACAATACAAAATTTTAATATTTAAAAAACTTAATTATAAATTACTACATTAATTTTAAGGAATTTTTGCGTTAGCTCGCGACAAGGGATAAATCGCCAAACATTCTCTGTAACTCGCCCAATTGTATGCGAGTTAAAACAACAATGGATTTGATGATGCGCCAAGATATAACAAATAGCTGCGAAACTGCAACAATGAAACATTTCAAAGGTTAAAAAGTAGAAAATAAATTAAAAACAAGTAATATGAAAATTTTGTTTTTAAAGTCAATTCCTACTTAGTTCATCAAAGAAAAATTTAATATAATCCCTTAACCTAATATCAGTTTTTGCTGCATTCAAAATCTCAATTTGTTGATTTTGTATAAGCAAGTAGGTTTAAAATGGAAGTCTGTGGGAATTTGGCGAAATATTAGATATATCGCCAAGTTGGCGACAAACTTGGCGGTATTTGGCGACAGAACATGGTCCCCCTTATGGTAACCCCTTATTGAAAATACTTTCATTGATCTTCAATAACCAATGGCCGCCATTTTGTTTCCCATGCAAAACTAAAATTAATTAATTAAAATTTAATTAATTAATTAATATTTGAAAAAACTGTATTAACATCATTTGTCATCCAGTACAAGTTTAATTTTTTTTTTTCAACTTGATAGGATGAATAATGAGTATTTTATTAACGATTGAAAATTTGAACAAGATATATAAATATATAAATAAATATATATATAAACTAGCAGCCTTCGCCCGCTACGCTGGTCAGTTTCTACGAACGAAACTTTAATCAAACTAAATATATCGGTGTATTTGATCTTGTGTTTTATAGCAATATATACATGTATCTCTAATGATATACGCATTGCTGAAAACAATATGAACGCCATTATGGTTTTATATCTTCTAATGTCTCAGACAAAATTTGGACTGTTAAGAAGCAAATCCTTTAGTTGATTATTTACAATTGAATATGGAAAAGAACGGAAGAACAATATGTAGCATATTAAAATCATCCCTGGAAATTTAAAAATGCAAATCTCATCAAAATCCTTTCAGTAGAACCTTCTAATAAAACTAATTCTTTATAATCGGGTTCACCAGATTATAGAGCATTCACCTATAATTCAATGGCAAAGCAATGTAGAACAATATGTGTTATATTCTAAAACCTTTCCTGAAAAGTTATCTAACAACCAGTGCAAGTTTCATCGAACTCAACTCAGTAGAACCTTTTAAAAAGGCTAACCTTTCCAAATAGGGTTCACTGATTAAAGAACTCGTGCACATAATTCTATAACTAAGCAACGTAGAATGATATGTGTTATATACTAAACCCTTTCTTGAAAATTTATCTTGCTTACAATGCAAGTCTTCTCAAAATCCATTCAAAAGAACACAAGTTATAAGTGGTCGGACCGAAATTTCTTTTTGTATTTTATATGTGGAGTAGATAGTTAAATATATCTTTCATAATAACTGCGTTCACGTGATTGTAGAACTTTCAGGAATACAGCGTAGGCTATACGCCGTAGACCTTCTGGAATTTTTTAGAAACTCTACACACCCTTCATAGCTATAACATATATACTCTCTAGTATATACCCCCTGCCTGTAGATTTTATCCTACTTTTTTTACAACTACACCACTGAGGACTTTCCTCATAGCTCCATAACTAAAAATGTAGGATGATATGTTAAATATTGAAACAATCCCTGAAATATTACCTAATTGTGCAACTCCGATTAAAATACGCTCAGTGGAACTTTAAATAAAAGGTAATCTTTCGCAATTGGGTTCACCTAGTTTTGGAACTTTCTCTTGCAATCTGATTTGTTGCTAAGTTTGCGCTTCAGAAAAAACAATAACCCTGAGGAAAACTTCGCTACAGAAAAGTACCATACATGCAAGAAGTACTAATCATCCTCAAAAATTTATGTAACTAACTTTGGTAACTCCCATCAAAATACATCCAGCAAAACTCAAATTATAAACGGGTGGAAGGAAACACAAATTTGCATTTTATATAATTACAGTAGATGCATATTTAATAATTGCGTTCACCTTTCTCTGTAACTTTTCCAATAGCTCTATAACTAAGCAACATATAATGAAATGTTATATACTAAGGCCATTCCTGAAAAGTTGTGTAATAGTGCCACTTGGATCAAAATCTGTTCAATAGAATTTTTTTAAAAGGCTAACCTTTAATAATAAGGTTCACTTAATTTTTTAACTTTTTCCTTTATCTCTATAACTAAGCAAAGTAGAACACTGTGTATACACAAAACCCGTTCCAAAAACAATATAATAGTGGCGTATCCTATCAAAATATTATAAACTAGTTGGATGTGCCAATCCCAAAACTTTCTTCTATCTTATACATCTTAATATTTCAAAACCTAGTTACACATGTTAATACTTCAATATTATTAGTTCAATACTATACCAACTTTGATTTTCATCTTAAATTTCTGCTCAAGTCAATTAAACGGACTAAAAACGAGTTAATCTATATCATGATATTTGTTAAAATTGTTAATTTTTCCTTATTCTGTCGTTATCAGCTGTTTGCGAATAGCCGGCAGAGCAGGAAGCGAGTTCCCGCCGCTGCATGAGCCGACTATGCACAATAGAACTACGAAAAATCAAGAAAAGTATACAAAAATCGCTAGCACGGAGCCCCTTTACCGCGCAATATTTCCAAATTCAAGGAGAACCTGTTGGCCGAAGCCAAAAACAAGCACAAACATTTTGGTTCAATAGTATGCATAATTTTATACGCTGTTCGATGGTACAATAATGAAAATGGCACAGAGATCGGAATTATAGCGCCCCCTTCTTTCGGAATTTTTTCAAGTTCATGGAGGACTTGTTTGCCATAGCCAGAAACATGCACAAAAAATTTGGTTCAATTATATGGATAACTTCATACACTTTTCGATGGTACAATAATGAAAATGGTACAGACATCGCAATTATAGTGCCCCCTTCCGGCAGAATTTTCCCAAATTCAGGGAGGACCTTCGTGACATGATCAAAAATAAACACGTAAAGTTTGGTTCAATTCTATGCATAACTTCATACACTTTTCGGCGGTACAATATTCCAAATGGCACAAAAATTGTACAAAAAGCGCTATTACAGCGCCCTCTACGAGCGATTTTTTTTACAAATTAAGGGAGGACCTCCTTGCCATAGCCAAGAACTTAATTTTTTTTTTTTTGTTCAATTCTATGCATAACTTCATACACTTTTCGATGGTGCAATATTCAAAATCGCACAAAAATCGCTATTGCAGCGCCCCCTAACGGCGAATTTTTTGCAAATTCATGGAGGACCTGCTTGCCATATCCAAAAACTTAAAATAAAAATTTGGTTTAATTCTATGCATAACTTCATACACTTTTGGACGGTACAATATTCAAAATCGCACAAAAATCGCTATTACAGCGCCCCCTACCGGCGAATTTTTTCCAAATTCAGGGAGGACCTGCTTGCCATAGCCAAAAACTTAAAATAAAAATTTGGTTTAATTCTATGCATAACTTCATACACTTTTGGACGGTACAATATTCAAGATCGCTATTACAGCGCCCCCTATCGGCGAATTTTTTCCAAATTCAGGGAGGACCTGCTTGTCATATCCAAAAACTTAAACTAAAAATTTGGTTCAATTCTATGCATAACTCCATACACTTTTGGATGGTACAATATTCAAAATCGCACAAAAATTGTTATATCAGCGCCCCCTACCGGCGAATTTTTTCCAAATTCCGGGAGGACCTGCTTGCCATAGCCAAAAACTTATAATAAAATTTTGGTTTAATTCTATACATAACTTCATACACTTTTTGATGGTACAATGGCGACAGACAGACGGACAGACGGACAGACGGACGGACGGACAGACGGACAGACGGACACACAGACAGACAGACATTTTCTATAAACATGTTTTTTAGAATCTCTGACCCCTAAAACATGCAAATCCGTCGAAAACCGGAAGTCGAAAAAAATTTCGATTACAATACTTTCTTCTATTGAAGATAGAAGAAAGTAAAAATCGGAATAAAATTCAATTTTCCATTTTAAATATGTAGTAGATGATGATAATACGATTTTCTGTAATAGAATTCGTCGTGAAGTTTTCGTTTCATACGTAAACGATGCTTTCAAAATTGTAGCTAATACACCGATTGGCGAGGCCTCCGATTACGGAAGATTAACCAGGAATACCATGAACAACTACCCAAAGAAAGGTGAATATATGGCTTTTGTGATAAGTTTGTTAGCCGGGCGCAAGTAATAAATCAACAAAAATTGCTTCCATACCTTATTCTTATTTTATTATTTTCATTCAAAATATAAACGTTTCACTCATTTCATTTAAAATACATGCCTTACGCTAAATTCATTGAAAAACTGAAAAGTAAAACAATAATAGGAAATAATGCCACAAATTAATTGTTTTTAATTTACATACGCGAAATGTAACTACTGCTATTGGCAATTTTAAAAATGCTAATGGCGCGATACACACGGCTGACATAAAAATAACCATTTTTTTTTCTTCTTATCCAGGAGCAAACGATAAATCGCGATGTATTATTTCAATTCCAATTTCTTCCATTGAAAAAAAATGGTACTTACATATAATCTGGACCATGAGATAGATCGCCAAAAATGGTTGACAATTGCCAATCTTGTTTATCGTTTGCCAATTATGTTCAAAACAGTAATTTAACGTTCTTAAGCACATAACCTTGTTAAAAAGGGCAAATTGTTTAAAGTAAATCAATAAATAAAATATATAACATAAAACTACATACTATAAACTATAATTTAAAAAAACTGTAATAATAAAATAAATTTAAAACTATAATAAATAAACTATCAAATGGATGAAAAATAAGGGTTGCTGTAATTAGTGAAATTGTCCTGCATCTGACATGGCCCGGATGTAAGTACCAAAATTTTTTTAAGTCGCACATACATTGCTTTCAATTTTTTAATATTTCGTTTTATAACGTTAATTTCTCAGTGGATCGCTTCCTTGTATTTTAAATAAAATCAATGTTTTTCTTCTTTTCTTCAAGGCTTTTTTTTTTTTTTTTTTTTTTTTTTTTTTAAGTTCATATAGCCGTTTTAATTCTTTAATCAAAATAATTAACAAAAAGATTTAATTTGAATTTCTTCCGTTGCTACAGTAACGGATGTACAATATGAATGAATATGGATGAATTATCACTTGTAATGTTCGATATTTTGACGTTTTGGCGCCAAAAACATCGCCAAATTAGAAAAATATTAAATATCTCACGAACTATTGGACTTAAAAGAATTTGGTTAGTACCATTCAATTCAGCATACAAAAATACACTAAAATATGTCATCAGTTGAAAAAGAACTATAAAATCAGATTTTTAAGGATTTTTTTAAAAATTCGTTCTATTTTTTATCCCCCTTAGGGGTGGAATTTTAGAAAATCCTTTCTTAGCGGCACTCTATGTCATAAGAAGAATTTTTATCCCAAATTTCAAGACTTTAGGTTCAGTAGTTTGGGCTGCGCGTTGATTAATACAAAATCCAGACTTTCTTTTATATATATAGATATACATAAAAAATTATATAATATTATATAATCTTTTATATATATATACATAAAGGTAGATAGATAATAGATTATGTGTTATGAACTATCTCAAAGTTTAAAACAGATCGCATTGTTAGATTTCCTAATTTTAACAATATCGCGTTATGTTAGTTCCACATTCCACCACCAGGGATCGCACTATATTCTTAACGAAAGCGTATCGGAACGAAACTCCTTCATGCAACCTTTCCGTAGATACATGAATCGGGAGGGTGGCGGTCTTAACCAATAATTTAAGATAATTGCTGAAATTACTACGAAAAATATTTTAAAGGGGCCCTACGCGGGCCCCTAAGAGAGTTAGAGGAAATCGGAAGACGGCAAAATAATCGCGGGGAAAAGTTTGCTTGGGTGCTTCGGAGCTACATTTGGCGCGAGATCTAAGCTCTACGACCAATAGGAGCCCAGATATTTAAGGAAATGTGAAGTAACAAAGTCCACAATAATAGAATTTTCCGTAATAATTCTATCAATGCAAAAACCCTTGACGGGTTAAAAGTTTCTGACGCAGCACTTTATCTTATGCTCTAAGAATTTTAAATATGGAACTTAAAAATACTGATATCAAATTTTGAGTGACGTTATGCTATTTCTTAAAAAATATATTTGTATTTATTTCACCATTTTATTTTTGTTTTATTTATAATCGCATGTGCAAAAGTTATGTTCAACATGAAAAGCTGCATAAAATTTTATTCGCTGTTGCTTTATCATTTACATCTCTCATAAATTCAAAATATGTGTTTTAAAAGATATGATATAAAATTTAAGTGACGCCTTGATGTGACTTTAAAAGGTTTGTTTTTTAAAATTCAATTTAAATTATTTTTGACTTGGCTAAAATATTTTTTTTTACATCTACACAATACTTTTAATTTTACAATTCACTGTTAAATATATCACTTTCATTGAATCTATACTATGCATTGAAATGTATTTATTTCAATAAATTGATTTATCTTTTGTGTCACGCTATTCAAAATTGTGAGTAAGATTTATGTAAATGGTTTATTTGCGTCAAACTATCCTTTTTCATACATTTCACGTAGTTTGGATACAATGACGCAAAGAAACCATTTACATAAATCTTACTCACAATTTTGAATAGCGTGACACAAAAGATAAATCAATTTATTGAAATAAATACATTTCAATGCATAGTATGGATTCAATGAAAGTGATATATTTAACAGTGAATTGTAAAATTAAAAGTATTGTGTAGATGTAAAAAAATATTTTAGCCAAGTCAAAAATAATTTAAATTGAATTTTAAAAAACAAATCTTTTAAAGTCACATCAAGGCGTCACTTAAATTTTATATCATATCTTTTAAAACACATATTTTGAATTTATGAGAGATGTAAATGATAAAGCAACAGCGAATAAAATTTTATGCAGCTTTTCATGTTGAACATAACTTTTGCACATGCGATTATAAATAAAACAAAAATAAAATGGTGAAATAAATACAAATATATTTTTTAAGAAATAGCATAACGTCACTCAAAATTTGATATCAGTATTTTTAAGTTCCATATTTAAAATTCTTAGAGCATAAGATAAAGTGCTGCGTCAGAAACTTTTAACCCGTCAAGGGTTTTTGCATTGATATCATTACTTTTTTGAGGTTAGTGATAAAATGATTAAAAAAAAAGATACTTATGGAATTTAATGCAGATTTAATTTTTACTATTTTATTACAATTTTCCTTATAGCAGTTTGTATATAAAAACAACTGGGTAAGTATAATCGCAGATCGCACAGAGGGTTTCATTTGATATTCCTTTAAAAACACTTTATCCTTAAATTAATAAATCCAAAATGTTAATTTATAATTATTAAATCCTTACATAGATGTAGCACCAATAGTTCCAATTTTCATGGGGCAGGGAACGCACTCTTTTAAACAAACCACCTTCCAATTGAAGTCATCAAAAACCAAGTTGAATAAGCCAGAGCCCGTTGTGTTGTTTGACAAACAGCAGTCTCATGTCCCCTCCTTCCCCCCTTTTTCAAAATTTTTCAGACCAGTACCTAAGAATGGAACGAAATAATTTTTTCTCTTCAGAAATTACGATAAAAAATAGTATGCAGTACTCATAAATTTATTTTAATGCTATATAGGGTGATTATTAAGTTAATTATAACGTTTGGAATCTGTTGCATTGATGTCCGAAAGGTAGTTTCTGAGTTATGGAAGCTGGACCCATAAGGCGCCATAGAGGGGCGAAGCCCGCTAGTGTCTATCATAATTATATCTGCCATGTAGACTAATTGCGATATTTAATCAAAATAGCCCCCCCCCCCCCCCCTCCTCATCTCCGGAAATATAACAAATACAAAATGTGTCTTTATAAACCTATCGTCAAATATGTTTTTATTTCTTTTTCCCTAAAAAAAACATGATTTTTATATCCGTAACGTAAATAGCGGACGAAGCCCGCTAGTTCCTATCATAATATATATTTTTAATAATTTTATATAGTCTATAATAAAAATCAGACTTAAAATAGCCTAGTTCCATGAGTACTTGTAGTGTCAGTTACATGCTACGATTTTTGGATACCAGTATTTTAGAACGGGAAAATGTGACTTATTTTATCGGAGATATCTCATTAATTGAATAAGGTGAAGCAAACTTTTTGAAAAAAAGGTGGCCAACAAGCATGGCAGTTATCAGCTATGTGACTTTGTGCTAAAGTCCATTAATTTGATCTACTTTAAAAAGATTACGGAAGATTGAATTATAGTAGAACCTGGATTAACCGAGCTTCGATTAATTGAGGTTTCTTTTAACCGAGCCGATAACAAAGTCTGATTTTTTTTTCCCTTTTGAATGAGCCTTAAAAATAACCACACTCTTTAGCTCACTGTCCGTGCTATACAGGCCCTTCTGCCCCCAAAAGCCCTCAACTCCAAAGAAACATTGGACCCTGAGAAGTCAATAGCGAACAATGCTTTGTTTCCAGTGGCTGTGTGAACTTTCGTAAATTTTTCAATTTGCATTTTAAAATTTACTACTGGTAGTTGATTTTCTTTTTAAATTTGTTAAGCTGTGAAACAGAACTTTACATATATTTACTTTTATTATTTAAAAAACGCTCTATATATTTTTTTAAAAGAGATGTTAAATTCGCAAGCACGACGAGTTTTTACACACAGTTTCTATTAACCGAGATTTCTGATTCCGATTTACTAACAGTCCCAATTAGCTCGGATAATCGAGGCTGCTCTGTATAATTAAAAAATCAATGGCGATCTTACTGTAAACGGGTTTCCCTTTTACTGAGGGATTTCAAAACCGAATCAGCTGATGTTAGTTGCTGTTTCCCTGCTTGATTAAATAAGATTAGTTAAACATTTGAAAATTACCAAATATAAAAGGAACTAAGTCAACAGAGTCTTTGCTTTATGGTATTTTTTAACAACGCTATAAGAAAATGATTTTAAATAAGAGATTTTAAATGTAACGTTTTAAATCTGACATAATTTTCACCAATCTTTCCTTTCTCTTTGTAACATTCAACTAAAAATATTTTTATTATTAGAAAGATAATATTATTATTTGCGCTACCTTAAAATTAGCAACTATAGTTAAAAATATCATCTCGAAATTTGAAATAAATCTCTCATATAAATATATTTTTTAATTTACACTGTTTTGCAATATGTTTTGCAATGTGTTTTGTAAACTGTTTTGGCCACTTTGGCCAATATGACGTAATTTCCTCCATTTACGACTTTTAACACATATCAATGAATTTATTATTTAAAAATTTTCTTTTTATTTTAATATTCACGTGTAAATATAATTTTTATGACGTAATTTTCAATGTTTTCCTTCTTTTAATGCGTAATCATTTAATTCTAATTTGAAAATAATTGATTATTTTATAATTTTCTTTCATTTTAAGTAAGCATGTGTAAAAACAATTTTTATGACGTAATGTTTAATATTTTCCTGCTTTTAACACGTTATCATTTAATTCTAATTTAAAAGGAATTTTTTCTGTTTATAATAGTCACGTGTGAATAAATTTTTAATTTAAAGGATATATTATTCTTTGCGCTGTTTTAACATTTGGCAACAATTTAAAATAACCTTTTCTAAAATATGTAAAAAATATCTCTGGAAATTCTGAAAATTTTAATTTAAAATTGAAATAAACCGTCAAAAAATTAGGCAAGTTAAAAATAATAAATGCACTCTGCAAACTTCGAGTTTCTATTGAAGGATTAAATTGAATGAAAATGATTAAATTCCCATGTATATTTTTTTTTCCTATGAGACTTTTTTAATGAGACAATTTTATCCAGATTTAACATTAAATATCTCTTAAAATAATTCTTCGATTTAAAAACTGTCTAATTCAACGTTTTTATCAAACATTTCTCTATAATACTACGCAATTGCGTCAAAAGTTGGCGACACCAGAATTCTGATATGCTTATTATGTAAACTGTAAATATTGCAAAGTTAAATAAAAAGAATTGTCTCGGGGTTATCAAACTTCATTGATATTTATAAATAAAACATTCCAACTAAATTATTTATTATAAAAGAATTATTACATCACAATAGCTGTTATGCAAGGAAAATAATAATTATAATAATAATAATATTATGGATGTCAGTGATTATATATTGATTGACCGTCATAATAATAAAAAATGATATTATAAAAAGAAGAGCTGAAATGAATTATTTTTTTACGTTTCTGATCGTGTGATTTATATTCAAATAATAATTATTAATGTATATTTTTTGTAAAGTGATTGAAATTAAATATATTTATAAAATTTATGGTAATATTTTTATTGTTGAAAAATTGCCAAGAAATAATCATCATCAAATTGGCGTCATTATAATTGTAATTTTATTTAACTTAATAGCAATTAAAAAAATTACAAAGGAACTGAGAATAATGGTCAACTAGCAGACTTAAAAAAAAAACATTCACATGTGAAAACACGTACCAGTGAGTATCGAACTGCCTATCCTAAGGTCAGTAAACGATGGCCCTTAACCACTCAGCCAGTGGGAAGACAAAATTTTTCTCCCCAAAAGTGGTTAAAAAGAAAGCATGTGTATGAATACAATGTCATACATTTTCGGTGAAATTTCCATAGAATGGCGAAGAAATATAGTCCGATTTTTCATGCGCATTATAAAACGAACAAGAGTCTTGCTGGAAACAAGTAAATTGTTATTTGGTTCATCTGAAACATATTTATTTGATTTTTAAAAAATCGCCCGTGTCATTTTCGAGAGAAAAAAAAATTGAATTATTTAACGAACGAGAGTTTTCCCAGAAAAAAGAAAAGTGTTATTCACCTCGCCTTAATCACATTTATATTATGTATCAATTTAAAAATAATCGTTAGAACCGTTTTCGAGATTTTCAAATTAGGAACTTCCTCGATATTATACCAACGTTTTCACTTTAAAAATGGCTATTTAGATCTCAAAATATACTGCACGTAGAAATGCAAAAATTTCAGTACACGATTAGACTGCAGATATAAGACTGTTCTAGAAAATTCAGAACAATAAGACATATATCTGCTGAGTTATTAAAAGGCGGCTTTTCGCGTTTTCTTTGATGTCGAGTTAGCTGTATATATGAGTTCCGCCATCTACGAATTCTATGATACGATACGATACGATTTTAACGATACGATACGATACGATTTTAGGCTTAAGGCTGCGTCACTCGAAATACTACCGTCTTCCATGATAACAAATCTAGGTAGAATGATGTGTTCTAGCTTAAAACCTTCCCTGGAACGATACCTATCTAACGGTATAAGTTCCGTAAAAATCCATGCGGTAGAACTCGAAATCTCGGCGTTCGGAACGAAATTTCCGTTTGGATTTTATATATATAACTAGCAGGCTATGCCCGCTGCGCTGGTCAATATTTCCAAATGAACCTTGGATTAAACTAAATGGTGAATTTGAACTTGTATTTTAAACAATATGGATCTTCAGCTTGACCTTGCACATTACTGAAAACGATGCGAACGCCATTGCGATATAATGTTATCTTAAGCGTTGGACAAAATTTAGCAATTAAGAAGTAATTGTTTTAGTTGATTATAAACAGCGCACTTATAGTCGGGTAATGAGACCGTTATGAAAACAGGAATTAATACCTCTGTAATTAATCAACATATAATGAAATCGTATATACTAACACCATTCCTAAAAGTCATGCAACAGGGCCACTTGTAACAAAATATGTTCTGTAGATTTTTTTAAAATGGCTAAACTTTCATAATCAGGTTCACTTAATTTTTGAACTTTTACTGTTGCTCTATAACTAAGTACCCTTGAACAATATGTATACACTAAAACCTTTCCAAAATTATTACCTAACTAATTGTGGTATATCCTACGAAAGTATTATAAACAATCGGAATGAAATACAAATTTCCGTTGTAAATATATAGTAGATGATGATGATGCGATTTTGTGTAATAGAATTCATAGTAAAGTTTTCGCTTCAAACAAAAACGATGCTTTCAACATTAAAGCTAATACACCAATATGTGAAGTATCCGATTACGGAAGGTTAACTTGAATTCTCATGACCAACTACTCAAAGAAAAGTAAATATGTGGCTTTTGTGATACTTTTATGTCAGCCGGGCGCAGGTCATAAATCAATAAAGATTGTTTTCATAGCATATTCTTATTTTATTATTTTCATTTAAAACACAAACCTTTCACTCATTTAATTTAAAATGCATGCCTTATACTAATTTCATTTAAAAACTGAAAAGATAAACAATAACAGGAAATAATGCCATAATTAAAAGCAAAAAAATATTTTTAATTTACATACGCAAAATGTAACTACTGCTACTGGGAATTTTTAAAATGCTATCAGCGAGATGTGCGCACGGTTGTTATAAATGTACCCATTTTTTCTTCTTATCGAGGAGCAATTTATAAATAGCACAATATTATTCCAATTCCAATTTCTTTCATTGAGGAACCTATGACCGGAAAAAATGGAAAAAGACTCTTCTAGATTCTTCGGATGACGGCATCTGACGCCATAAACCGAGTTTATATATATGAAAATAATTTTTAAGTCGTTACAAACATTGCTTTCATACTTAAATATTTTCATTGGTACTACTTGTTATCTCGTCGACCAATTTCGCCAAATTATATAAATCGCCAAACCATTCGCCAAATTATATAAATTGACATAATCTTTATTTTAAATAACGAAATAACAAATATATTAGTATAACATTAATAAAAATACAAATAAAACGTCGAAATTAAAATCACTTGATGACGTAAACACGTGTAGTTTGCTTAAATTCAAGTGAATTTGATATTTACGATCAACCATTATTGGCATTTAATCTTATAGTTTGACGATAGATTTTTGGTCGACGGAATATCTAAGTAATACCTTTTCCATTTTTGTTTTATAACGCTAAATTCTCAGTAATTTTTTCCGTTTTATTTTACATAAAATCACTATTTTTTTTTTAATTAAGATGCTTGCATTTTTATTTCAAACTCATAGAGCCGTTTTTATTTTTTAGCCAAAAGGGTTGATTTGAATTTTTTCCGTTGCTAGAGTAACGGATGTAATGATAGATATTTTGAGGTTTAGATGCCAAAGACACCGCCAAATTAGAAAAATATGAAATGTGTCATGAACTGTTGGACTTATAAAAATTTATTTCGTAGCATTCGATTCAGCATACAAAACTACATTAAAATATGCTATCATTTGACGCATAATTTTGATATTCGATTTTTTTCCACTCCCCGTGCAAAAACCATTAGGGGTGACACTTTAGAAAATCCTTTCGAAGTTTATGTCATAAGAAGTATTTTTACCACGAGTTTCAAGATTTTAGGTTCAGTAGTTTGCGCTGTGCGTTAATTAGTCCCCTAATCCAGACTTTATTTTATATACTATATTAGATATGCGATTTTGCGGTGAATCGATGATCGAAAATTAGTCCAATATCATTTGAAATATTACATAACAGAGGAGAAAGTACGAAGAAAGACGAAGAATAAATGACGAATTACAAAAGACTTGTTTTTTTCAAAATGTTGAATTTTTCCATAGTAATAACGTATTAAAACATAAATTTCCTTAAAAATTATCTTTATTTCCTAGATTTCGAATCTGTGAATTTTCCTATAAATGAAATTGGCGATATGACTTGAGAAAATAGATAATATTTGCTTAAATAAAATGGGTAATATTCGTTGATCTGAGTTCGAGTTTATAAATATCACATGCTTTCTGAATTACGGCGAAAAACATTTTAAAAAGTATGAAATTATTTTACAATATGTATGTGTGGCAGAAATTCACACTGAAATTTAAGTATTCGATTCCATTTTTAAAATATTAACTGATATCTATGTAAGTTACAATTGAATATGAAAATGTACTCAAAAAATGATCTCTTTCACCTAAAAAAACACCATTTGTGAGAACATCCTCAAGCTAATGTCACGCTTATGCATTTTTGGCTTAAAATCACATTGTTTGGCGACAAAAGAAAAATAAAAAATTGTAAAGAAACAAATAGTAATTACACATGTGAGTCACAATTACATCTGCTTGTTTCTTCTATAAGTCACGTGATGGGACAATTAGATATAAAAAAAAAGAAAAGAACAGGACAGAAAGAAAATGTTGTTAAAATTTCATCTAATCAAATTTTCAGATTCGTTTCCATATCTAACGCAAGCGATAAAGAGCCAAATATTGCGTATCAAGTGTAATATTTCTTATTAAATTAATTTTTAAGCATTACAAATATTTCTTTCAGGTTTTGATTAAATGTTTCCGTTTTTTAATATTATCACTCATTAAAACGGATTTTCTTCTTCTTTTTTTCTTTTATTTTCATTTAAATAAAATTAGTAACAGTTTTTCTTTTATTTTTCGAGGTTTAATAGCCGTTTCAATTTTTTTTTATCAACGATGAATTTCGCCAAGAAATAAAATGGTAACCTTATCGCCCAAAATAACAGAATTTTCCGTCATAATTCTAAAACTAATATAGGTAGAATATTGTGTTATAGATTAAAACCTTCCCTGAAACAATACCTATCTAACGGTATAGGTTCCGTAAAAATCCATGCAGTAGAATTCGAAATCTAGGCGTTCGGAACGAAATTTCCGTTTGGATTTTATATAGATATAATAGATAATAGAATAGATAATAGATTTTATATATGTATGATAGAATAGATAATAGATTATGTGTTATGAACTATCTCAAAGTTTAAAACAGATCGCATTGTTAGATTTCCTAATTTTAACAATATCGCGTTATGTTAGTTCCCCATTCCACCACCAGGGAGCGCACTCTATTCTTAACGAAAGCGTATCTGAACGAAACTCCTTCATGCAACCTTTCCGTAGATACATGAATCGGGAGGGTGGCGGTCTTAACCAATAATTTAAGATAATTGCTGAAATTACTACGAAAAATATTTTAAAGGGGCTCTACGCGGGCCCCTAATGGAGTTAGAGGAAATCGGAAGACGGCAAAATAATCGCGGGGGAAAGTTTGCTTGGGTACTTTGGAGCTACTTTTGGCGCGAGATCTAAGCTCTACGACCAATAGGAGCCCAGATATTTAAGGAAATGTGAAGTAACAAAGTCCAAAATAATAGAATTTTCCGTAATAATTCTATAACTAATCTAGGTAGAATGATGTGTTATAGCTTAAAACCTTCCCTGGAACGATACCTATCTAACGGTATAAGTTCCGTAAAAATCCATGCGGAAATCTCGGCGTTCGGAACGAAATTTCCGTTTGGATTTTATATATATAATAGATAATAGATTAAACAAAAACATAATTTGAAGAACAAATTAAAAAAAACAAAATTTATTTCCTACATTGTTTAAGCCCGAGAAGGGACAGATATTAAGATATTTCATTCAATTAGTTTTATATTTAATGTTAAATTTTTGTAACAAATTAGTTAAGCCAATTGAAGATTAAAAAATAAAAATAAAATTCATACAATATGATACTTAAAACACCCTAAAAAATTAGATTCTGTTCAAATGAAATCGAAATAAATCTTAGACTTCTTCCATTTTTAATTGAAAATATTTGTACTGCAGATTTTGCATTATGTTTATGACAATTGTGCATAAAATGATAAGATGCATGTAAAATACAAAACTTAAAAAAAAAGTCTAAGATTTATTTCGATTTCATTTGAACGGAATCTAATTTTTTAGGGTGTTTTAAGTATCATATTGTATGAATTTTATTTTTATTTTTTAATCTTCAATTGGCTTAACTAATTTGTTACAAAAATTTAACATTAAATGTAAAACTAATTGAATGAAATATCTTAATATCTGTCCCTTCTCGGGCTTAAACAATGTAGGAAATAAATTTTGTTTTTTTTAATTTGTTCTTCAAATTATGTTTTTGTTTAATATGTCAAGTTTTTTAATAACTACTGCACTCAGACGAACGCATTTTCAAAATTAATGGAGAGTATCATCATCAGGCGTTGATGTATGCGGTATTGCATCACAATTTGGGATTACCAATGTGTAATTCAAAATGTTTCATTATTGTAGTAATGCAGGTTGCGGCAGTTTGGACAAAAACTTCCAATCTGAACGTAAAAAATCTATAATCAAAACATAAAAAATTAACTTAATTTAAATTTAGATACCCTATTTCACACTCAGGAACGCTATGAATGTAAATGTAAATTGTGTTGAATCCCTACTGCTAATATTTAACAATATTATAGCTGTGATACAGTAAAAAATAAAAGAAAAAAGTTTTACTTAAATTTTTAAACCCCATTCTCTCCCAAAGGGTGATGTAAACACATCAGAAAATTATTACCTAAATTTAACTTGGGGTATAAATAGTTCTCATCTCGGAAAAAAAAAATACATTTTAAAATTTAAGTTATGTAATTCCTCCACTAAGTTCGCTACCTTGCGTAAAAATGGCTATCCATTAGAAACTTTTTACTAAAATATAAACTTGACCAAAGCAAAAACTTATTCTGAAAATATCCTTTTTATTTCCACTATGACGTCATATTCACCTTTTCAACTTTTGAAGGGGAAAAAAACCTACCTCAATTTAATATTTCACGCGAAAATCTTTCAACTAAAAAGAAATAAATTATTATTACGGCTTTTGAAATTTTTGCAACAATGAAGTAAAAATGTTACATTTTCTATGAAAAATGGCCGTTGATTTTCAATGAAAAAAGCGAAAATTGAAATTGTTAAGAAAAATATTTGAATAATGTAAAAATAAATTGGCCCATGCTTCTCTCTGGGTTATAATTCACCCATATGCAAAGACATTTTACCATTCGTTTTGACCCTGACGTCAGGCAATCGTTTTTACACTTTAAATTTATAATATCATTAAAATTAGTTAAGAATAAAAAATGAGTGGCATCAGGGACAAAAAGGTGGGAAGAAAAAATGAAAAAGTTATGATCTCCATAGACTTTTCCATGTTAAATTAACATTGAGGAGTGACACTGGAAATAAATAAGTATTGCGCTGCCGCGCAATACTTAAATAAATATAGGGAGAGTGTGAACTAATAGTAGGAATTGAATGAAGAGTAATCTTTTAGAAAATACGATTTTTATTAATTAATCTGATATATAAAAAGGAAAATTTGTCTGTCTGTCTGTCTGTAATGCTATGCAAATCCACATTTTGGAAGCCAGAATTGTGAAATGTTATGTACACATGTATTAAAACACGGTCGAGGCAACTAAAATAATCCGGAATCTGAGTAACTTATAGTTAATTTATAATTAATAAAAAACTACAAATTTAACAGCAATTTCCAATCAAATTTTAACATTTTTCGTTATAGCTGTTGCCAACAATTAAAAATCCACAATAAAAATCTTACCACAACAATTACTTTCCCATTGCAAGATTTCCACGTGAAAAAGGGAAATAAACGGTTTGACGAATTTAAAAAAAGGGAATATTAGGTGCATCATAACTTTTTTACTGCGAGATTTCCACGTGAAAAATGGAAATAAAATAAATTAAACAAAAACATAATTTGAAGAACAAATTAAAAAAACAAAATTTATTTCCTACATTGATTAAGCCCGAGAAGGGACAGATATTAAGATGTTTCATTCAATTAGTTCTACATTTAATGTTAAATTTTTGTAACAAATTAGTTAAGCCAATTGAAGATTAAAAAATAAAAATAAAATTCATACAATATGATACTTAAAACACCCTAAAAAATTAGATTCTGTTCAAATGAAATCGAAATAAATCTCAGACTTCTTCCATTTTTAATTGAAAGTATTTGTATTGCAGATTTTGTATTATGTTTATGACAATTGTGCATAAAATGATAAGATGCATGCAAAATACAAAACTTAAAAAAAAAGTCTAAGATTTATTTCGATTTCATTTGAACAGAATCTAATTTTTTAGGTTGTTTTAAGTATCATATTGTGTGAATTTTATTTTTATTTTTTAATCTTCAATTGGCTTAACTAATTTGTTATAAAAATTTAACTTTAAATGTAGAACTAATTGAATGAAACATCTTAATATCTGTCCCTTCTCGGGCTTAACCAATGTAGGAAATAAATTTTGTTTTTTTAATTTGTTCTTCAAATTATGTTTTTGTTTAATATGTCAAGTTTTTTAATAACTACTGCACTCAGACGAACGCATTTCAAAATTAATAGGGAGTAAAAACTTCCGTTCTTAACGTAAAAAAATCTATAATTAAAACATAAAAAATTAACTTCACTTAAATTTAGATACCCTATTTCCCACTCAGGAACGCTATGAATGTAAATGTAAATTGTGTTGAATCCTTACTGCTAATATTTAACAATATTATAGCTGTGATACAGTAAAAAGTAAACAAGTAATATAAAAATTTTGTTTTTAAAGTCAATTCCTACTTCGGTCATCAAAGAAAAATTTAATATAATCCCTTAAGCTAATATTAGTTTTTGTTGCATTAAAATATCTCAATTTGTTGATTTTCTATAAGCAAGTAGGTTTACAATGGAACTCTATGGAATTTGGCGAAATATTAGAAATATCGCCAACTTGGCGTCCCTTTTGGTGACTTATTTTGGCCGCCAAATTTGGCGATATATCGCCACGTTGGCGACAAACTTGGCGGTATTTGGCGACAGAACAGGGTCCCCCCTATGGTAACCCCTTATTGAAAATACATTCATTGACCTTCAATAACCAATGGCCGCCATTTTGTTTCCCATGCAAAACTAAAATTAATTAATTAAAATTTAATTAATTAATTAATATTTGGAAAAACTGTATTAACATCAACTGTCATCCAGTAGAAGTTTAAAAAAATTTATTTCAACTTGATAGGATGAATAATGAGTATTTTATTAACGATTGAAAATTTGAACAAGATAAATATATAAATATATAAATAAATAAATATAGGGAGCGTGTGAGCTAATAGTAGGAATTAAAAAAAAATAAAAGTTTTACTTAAATTTTTACATCTTTAAATTCTCTCCCAATTTTTAAATTCTCTCCCAAGGGATAATGTAAACACATCTGAAAATTATTACCTAAGTTTAACTCGGGGTATAAATAGTTCTCATATCGGAAAAAAAATACATTTTAAAATTTAAGTTACTAGGGGGCTCTGCCCCCTACGAGCTACGCTCGTCAACCCCCGTTCAGACACCGCAGACTCTAACAGCACAATAGTTTGATCGGCTTTAAAAAGATTTCCGAAGATTGAATTATAATTTGAATCTGAGAATTATAATATGACGTAATTTTCGCCAAACTTTCCTTTTTAATATTCACGTAAAAATACTTTTGTTAGAAATGAAATATTATGATCATCTTAAAATATCAAATAAATGTCTCGAGCAATTTTTAAATTTAAACTTTTGCAATATTATTTTTTGGTCATTTTATATAATAAGTGTAATGTGACGTAAATGTGACGTATATTCTTCTATTTAAGACTTCTAACGTATGATCAATTTATTATTTTACAATATTCTGTCTCTTTTAAAATTCACGTGTAATTATAGTTTTTATGACGTAATTTTCAATGAGTTCCTGCTTTTTATATTTTCTGTTTATAATAGTCACGTGTAAAACAAATTTTTAATTTGAAGTAAACATTATTGTTTGCGCTGTTTATACAACTGGCAACAGTTTAAATTAATAACATTTTCTAAAATTTGTAAAAAATATCTCTCGAAATGCTGAAAATTTGAATTTAAAATTGAAATAAAACCTCAAAAAATGAGTCAAATAAGAAATATAAATGCATTCTGCACACCGAAAACTTATAACGTATAAAATGATCTAAAAATGATTAAATTCTCATGTATAGTTTTTGCCCCAATAAAACTTTTTTAATGGAACGATTTTGTCCAACTTTAGCATTAAATATCTCTTAAAATATTTCTTCGATTTGAAAACTGTCTGCATCAGCGTGTTTATCAAACATTTCTCTATAATAGCGCCGATTTTAATATTTTTGTATGCAACAGTTTTTTTAATATTAACGATGAAAGGCCATGCTTAAGCATTCAAATTGGATGTGGATCTACCGGAATATCTACGCAGATTTTCATTGGTCCATTTCAAATCAAAATTTTTTTTTTATATATAGAAGGATGTAATTCCACACTAAGTTCGCTACCTGCGTAAAAATAGCTATCCATTAGAAAATTTTTATTAAATTATAAACTTGACCAAAGCAAAAACTTATTCTGAAAATATCCTTTATATTTCCACTATTACGCCATATTCACCTTTTTAATTAAAAAAAAAAAAAAAAAAAAAAAAAACTAGTACAATTTAATATTTTACGTGAAAATCTTTCAACTAAAAAGAAATAAATTATTATTACGGCTTTTGAAATTTTTGCAACAATGAAGTAAAAATGTTACATTTTCTATGAAAAATGTCCGTTGATTTTCAACAAAAAAAGCGAAAATTGGAATTATTAAGAAAAATATTTGAATATTGTAAAAAAAAATTGGCCCTTGTTTCTCTCTGGGTTATAATTCATCCATATGCAAAAGCATTTTTCCATTCGTTTTGTCCCTGACGTCAGGCAAACGTTTTTACACTTTAAATTTATAATATCATTAGAATTAGCAAAGAATAAAAAATGAGTGGCATCAGGGACAAAAAGGTGGGAAGAAAAAATGAAAAAGTTATGATCTCCATAGGCTTTTCCATGTTAAATTAACATTGAGAAGTGACACTGGAAATAAATAAGTATTTGGCTGCCGCGCAATACTTAAATATTTTGACGAATTAAAAGACAAAAGTGAATGTTACATCATATTTTTTCTGTTTGATGAAAATATGAGTTTAAGCTTAAAATAAGCTTAAAAGTGTCAAGAAGTTTGAAATAAAATGTATATTTTAAATTTGTAACATCTTTTTCATTACTTTAGACGCCTTTTAAATAAAACTGTGGACTTTTTTAAGTTCACATTATATATTTTATGTTGAATCAAGATGAAAAATTGCGTTTCGTCTAATGATTTTATTAGTTGTTACACATGTTAATATTTCAGTGTTATTACTTCAACACCGCACCAACTTTGATTTTCATCTTAAATTTTTGCTTCATTTTAATAATTGGAGAAAAAACAAGTAATATAAAAAAAATTAAGACAAGTCCTACAAAGAAATTTTTTTTCTCCCATATGAAACTAAAATTAATTAAATTTAATTAATGAATTAATATTTGAAAAAACTGTATTAACATCAAGTGTCATCGACAATACGTTTAAAAAAATGTATTTGAACTTGAGTGGATGAATAATAAGTATTTTATTAACGATTGAAAATTTGAATAAGAGAAAATTTTTTCTCCCATATAAAACTAAAATTAATTAATTAAATTTAATTAATGAATTAATATTTAAAAAAAACTGTATTAACATCACGTGTCATCCACTACAAGTTTTAAAAAAATGTATCTGAACTTGAGTGGATGAATAATAAGTATTTTATTAACGATTGAAAATTTGAACAAAATATATATAAATATAGAGAGAGTGTGAACTAATAGTAAGAATTGCAAATGAATGAGTTAATCTCGATCATAATATTTATTAAAATTAATATTGTTCATTATTCTGTTGTACATCAGCTGCTTGACAATCGTCAGGTAAGCTGGATGCGAATTACTGAAAATGATACAAAAACCGATATTACAGCGTCCCCTTCCGACGGGTTGGGTTGGGTTGGGTTGATTTTTGACGGCCAATTATCTACACGAGGGATATAGGCCCGGGGGGAGTGCCCTCCGTGGGGGTCTTTCTAAGGGAACCTAATCCGTATTAACGCATGGAAGATCCACGGCTCGAAGAAAACCACGAAAACTCCGAGCGATTAGGCGACGGGCGCGATTGGGATCGAACCCAGCACCTCCCGTCTACCAGCTTCGAGAGCACAACCTCTCGGCCACTGGTGGGGCCCCCTTCCGATGGAATATTTCCAAATTCAAAGAGAACCTGCTGGCCATAACCAAAACTGTATACATGAAATTTAGTTCATTTCTATGAATAACTTCATACACTTTTTGATGGTACAAAGTGGGCACACGGACAGAGAGACATTTTTTTATAAACATGTTTTCGGGATACCTGACCCTTAACACTTAAATGCGCGATTTTTTATTTTGTTTCGAAAAAATTACATATGATTCTCTGAAACGTTTATTACACAGAAAAAATAATGAAAAAAATCAGAGATACATTTTTCATATAATAAGTCAATCTTTTTTTTTCTTTTGCACATCAGCAATACAAGTAAAAATTACTGCCTTGCGGCTGTTTTACGCTAAAATAATGCAAATTAGTAAATATTTTAAGAAGTATGTCCCCAAATACCTTATTTTATATAATTATTTATTTTATAAAACTTAACCTTTAACCCTTTAAGTCCCATGATAGAATACGTTCTAGAAATTAGTAGTCCAGAGAATCTGACTTTACTCCAGAAAGTTTCAATGGTTAATTTAGCTTTATTTAAATACGGAAAGTCTGTTATTATTTAAAGCCAATATTGCTATTTTAATTTTCTGGTGTGAATTATGTCTATACGATTGAAAAAAAGACTATTAAATTCAAAACACTGTTGTATGCATATTACAAAGCTGCGAACTAAAGGGTTCAAATTTGTAAATCCGTCGTAAACCAGAAGTAAAAAAAATCTCGCTTAATCAATACTTTCTTCTTTAGAAAGAAGAAAGTAATTATATCCTATCGGGAAGGATTCAAAATCCCTTACAAAATTCCATATTTACATACAAAAACCACGTTAAGTTAAATAAACGAGTAAAACCAGGCTCGTGTGCAGGATTTTCAAAAGGACGGGACATTTTAAAAACTATCTACAATTACACACTAATTTGCACTAATTATGCATTAATTTGAATTAACTGAGCATTAAATTACTCGTATATAGATTTACACTTACTGAATTTTAATTTATGCTACCTGCCATTTTCTCCAAATATCTGTATCATAGAACCTTTTGTTATTTATTCACTAGGAGAAAACTGCAGTTACTGTTTAAACCTAATAACACGTAAAATGCAGTTCAAATTGTTATACGAAATCTTACTTAAATTAATAAATAATTTGGAAGTGAAAGCTCGCCTTTCTTTAAAAATTAACTTAAATAAACAGAACGGGTAATTTCATGATCATTATCATTATGAAAATCAACAAAGCAAAAGTAAAAATAAAAATTATATATCTAATATAAAAATATTCACCAAATTCACGAAAAAGAAATGAAATATTATCTTTATGAATTTTTTATTTTTTATGTTATGTTAAGACGCGCACAAACCATTCTAGATGTTAAAAATTGTATTAAAGGGGTAGAAAAGGAAAAAAAAAAAAACCCAAAGAAAACAAAGGAAATGAAAAAAAGGACACCGAATGGGTGAGGCTTAACGCCCAAAATTATTCCTTTGCGCACGGCTTTGATTGAATAACTTTTATTTTTTCCTGCCACTATATATTTTTATAGAAATTTCTGCAAACTCTGAAGTCTGTAAAACAAGCAAATAACGAATCAAACTTTAAAACATTGAAAAAACAAATTTTGAACTCGTTGTCTCAATTCGTCTTTGATTTTACAGAATCGACATTAGATTAAGTGAGGTTATAGCTAAAGTATTTTTGTGGTAAATTTGAAGCTAGAATTAAGCATGTTTTACCTTCGTAAAAATCAGACTAAAGTAATTAAAAGAATAACAAGTAAGAGAATGTGATTTATGTTGTTCTCAAAGCAGAATTCCTTACACTTTCTGACACATTCACAAAACTATTTTTATTATGCATTTGCATAAAACTTAAAGCTGTTTTTTTTTATATAGATTCTGTAGAATCGACAACGCTTTTATATCATCCGAAAACAAACATGAAGTCTAATAAATCAATAATTCATGATCTGAATTTTTCAATAAAAGCAACAAATATATCAAAGATACTATCGAAGTTGGTGTTTTAAATCAATTTTCATGATATAATGCTAAATATTTACGAAAAGGAGGTCTTGAGATAACAATTGACGAGGAATCAATTATGTATCACAGATGACGGACGAAAAAAATCGTTATTCATTTCTTTGACACATGAATAATAATAATAATTCATGAAATGTTCACACATTTAGTATTGAAAGTGAATTTAAATGCTTCCGGCCGTTCTTAAAAAGAAAATAGATCGACGGATAGATATAGATTAAAAGTTCTTTATGAGAGGTAACATACTTAAAAGTATGTTACTTTGAAGTTTCCACATAACATTGAAACATCACCATAATAAACAATAGATGGCAGCACCAAAATTAAAATTTGGTGCTGTCATCTATTGTTACACAGAATTACCATTTGTGGTAAAATGTTGGGAACTGAGCCTCTATGGGTGCCTTCTTCGAATTCGGGTCACCTCTACGCCTCAATAAAGGAATTATGCGAAGAAAAATATGTTCAAATATCACAGGGGAACTAATTTTTCTTATGGTAGAGTTTGTGAAATGTATAATTTTATTCTTTAATATTTTTTTTCCTAATATTATTTGCTACTGCTAATTCTTCTACAGTAAGAAATGAGTCTAAAAGTAAAAAATAGTTCATCTTATTATTTTTTTTAAAAAAATACACTCATTTATAAGCATTCAATATTCATCTTGAAAATCACACCTAATTTCATAACTGCAATTTATGATTTTTACTTTCTTATATCTTCAATAGAAGAAAGTATTGTAAACGAAATTTTTTTCGACTTCCGGTTTTCGACGGATTTACATGTTTTAGGAGTCAGAGATCCCAAAAAACATGTTTATAGAAAATGTCCGTGTGTCCGTCGGTCTGTCGCCATTGTACCATCAAAAAGTGTATGAATTTATGCATAGAATTGTACCAAATCTTTATTTTAAGTTTTTGGCTATGGCAAGCAGATCCTCCCTGAATTTGGAATAAATTCGTCGGTAGGGGGCGCTGTAATAGCTATTTTTGTGCGATTTTGAATATTGTACCATCCAAAAGTATATGAAGTTATGCATAGAATTGAACCAAATTTTTATTTTAAGTTTTTGGATATGGCAGATAGGTCCTCCCTGAATTTGGAAAAAATTCGCCGGTAGGGGACGCTGTAATAGCGATGTTTGTGCGATTTTGAATATTGTACCATCCAAAAGTATATGAAGTTATGCATAGAATTTAACCAAATTTTTATTTTAAGTTTTTGGATATGGCAGGTAGGTCCTCCCTGAATTTGGAAAAAAATCGCCGGTAGGGGGCGCTGTAATAGCGATTTTTGTGCGATTTTGAATATTGTACCATCCAAAAGTATATGAAGTTATGCATAGAATTGAACCAAATTTTTATTTTAAGTTCTTGGCTTTGGCAAGCAGGTCCTTCCTTAATTTGGAAAAAATTCGCCGGTAGGGGGCGCTTTGATAGGGATTTTTGTGCCATTTTGAATATTGCACCATCGAAAAGTGTATGAAGTTATGCATAGAATTGAGCCAAATTTTTTGTGTTTCTTTTTGGTCATGGCATGAAGGTCCTCCCTGAATTTGGAAAAATTCCGCTGAAAGGAATTACGATATTTGTACCATTTTCTTCATTATACAATCGAAAAGTGTATAAAATTATGCATACAATTGAACCAAATTTTTTGTGCATGTTTTTGGCTTTGGCCAACAGGTCCTACTTGAATTTGGAAATATCGCGCGGTAAAGGGGCTCTGTAATTGCGATTTTTGTATACTTTTCTTGATTTTTGGTAGTTCTATTGTCCGGCGGCTCGTGCAAAGGCGGGAACTCACTTCCTGCTAAACCAGCTATTCGCAAACATCTGATAACAACAGAATAAGGAAAAACTCTTAATTTTAACAAATATCATGATATAGATTAACTCGTTTTTAGTTCATTTAATTGACTGAAGCAGGAATTTAAGATAAAAATCAAAGTTGGTATAGTAATGAACTAATAATATTGAATTATTAATATGTGTAACTAGTTTTTGAAATATTAAGATGAATAAGATAGAAGAAAATTTTGGGATTGGCGCTTCCCACTAGTCTGAATTGGTTTGGCGTCAGCATCAAACCGATTATGGAAAATTGAGCGCTTTTTTATGCTTGGCTGATAGCGCGACCCAGTGAATTTATTAAAACATAAACATAATTTTTGAACTGTGTCGTTCGGTCCGTCTGTCTGTCTGTCCGTCCGCATTTGACAGAGCAAAAACTAGCCAACCGAATGGTCTGAGTTTTTAAATATATTTTTGTTGCAAAATTTTGTCAAGTCATTTCAAATTTTATGAAAATCGGATGTATAGTTTAATTACAGGGACAGTCAAAAGTTTTCCGTTACATTACGGCCAATGCGAAAAAATATTTCAAGTGCATTTTAATGACGTTATAGCCCTTCGAACACAATGAAATTGATATGCACGTATGAAGTGCACTAAAGTATACATTTAGTACAATATGTGGTGCAAAAAGTATTTATAAAACTAGTTATAGTGCGAACGCACCCACGTTTGACGTGCAGATTTTCAACTTGTTTAAGATATGGCAACAGGAGAAAAAATAAAAGCATTATTTAAACAATCTTTTTAGGATTTCTAAATTGATTTCTCAATGTATAATCAAATTTATGTAATATATGAAACTAATTATTCATTAGAACATATTTTTTAAAAATTTATGTTACACTCTTAATTTTTTTATTTATGTTTTCTACTTTTAAGTGTTTAAAATATTTCGGACTACATTATTCTGGCCTATAAAATATGCTGGATCACATCCAGCTGGACGATTTTGGCGAGCATGGTTTGGCGCATGATTAAATTTATTGTTCTTGTAACTCGCGTACAACTGTAATCATAAAGAATACTATTTATCATCTGCGATTTATCATCTGCAGTGGGATAACGGAAAAATGCCTTAAAATAAAATTATTTATTTATAATTAAGTTCTAGGATTATTAAAATATGGTATTGTCATCTGGAGCACATCTTTGCACATCATTTTTATAACTCTAGCACATCAGGAAGTGACATAAAAATACATTACAAATTTACATCTTGAGATTCAAAAACAAAGTTGAGTTAAATAAAATAGTGTAAAGAATAAACACAGTAATTATACGAATTTTAATTTTAAAAACAAATAACTTTTAAGAAGCTAAATACAAATGAAACCAGCTTCAGGTGATATCTGCTTAACTTAATGTATATAAGGTGTCGTAATTTAGTGAGAATGGTTTCTTATAACAGAATGTTTTGAAGGTAATCTTTATTGTTATCCATTATCATTTTTAATCTCGTTACTGTCAATATCGCTTATTTTGACACGTAATTGTCGATCCTATATTAAAGTTTTTTATGTGTGTCCCTGTAAAAAAGAAACTGTCAGGATACAATTACTACCATATTGAATAAACCTAGTAGTACTGCATACTTCAACAAAATAGTCGAATTTCTTGGCGATTTGACAATTTTTATGGAATTATACATTTAAAATATATATACAAATGAATTGTATAACAGCTTTTCTTGGAGCCTACCAGGGGCTGAGAGGTTCTGTTCCCAAAGCTGATAGACACGAAGTGCTGGGTTGGAACCTAGGCCGCGCTCGGCAATCCAACCGTTTGGATATTTATTTTTAACCTCGCGTAAATACGGATTAGTTGCAGTTAAAAAGACCTCCTCGGCCTATATTCCTCGGAAAAAAAAATCCGTCGTAGCAAATATCAACCAGCCAACCTTTAAACGTTTATTAAATGTTTGTTAATAATTATGTTGTTCCTATATGGCTAATCTAAACAAAACGGTCAAGTGCGAGCATTACTCGCGCTCAGAGGGTTCCGTACAATAAATATATGAATTATTATCTGTATTATTAAAAAAATCGTTGCTAAAAGAATAATAAGACTTTGTAAAAAACTATACAACGAAGGGTTGGGTATAGCTGTATATACTAGAAAAGTATGAATGGGTATACCGTAAAAGTTCAAAAAGATATGAAGCCTAAATAATACCAAATATTGCTATTCTGTACAACTCTTTTTTAAATCTTATCCTAATCTGTTTCTGATGAACTTAATTCGGTACTGATAATAAAAGTAGTGCGTATTTAACCTTCATTTGGCATTTCATAAAACTAAATTCAGCATAGTAATAATATTTTCTTTCTACCGTGTAGCTAAAACAAAACCCTTGATCAAAGTTTGAAGTTGACATTATTGTAAGCACACTTCGAAACTTGGTCGCAAAATTGCAGCACCGCCTTGGTCCGCGCCACGTTTTTCCAGATAGGTTTTTAATTAACTTTTAAAGATATGGGAGGCATATTGAGAGATCCACTCATTGCAAACTAGTCGCGAATCCCATAGTATTTATGTGATTAATTCTAATTAAATTAGTCTGTTATTTTAATAATTTGACGTTTATTGCTTTTATACTGTTACTGGGGATTGTATTACACAAATATATCATTAAAAGTTGTTATCTAGTTTTTAAAAGTCGATGGTACATAGAGTACGCCACCCCTGTCATTATATATGTCAAAAGCGTCCGTGTCTTAAGGGTTAATATCTCGGTTAATTACCGAAGAGTTTTTTTCGAAAATCATTATCAACAATTCTTTTATACTTCTGCTATGATGGGTACGTCCAGCGCTCCTCAACATCTTTTCTGAATGCCCGCATATCGAAATTTGTGTGTACGTTGTGTGTAATGCGCTTTTCTCAAAAACTATGTGATCTAGGGTAGTCGCTATAGTTTTTTAGCAAGGTTTAAATTAATGTCTACTGCCTCTAATGTTTTCATAATTTTAGTTTCAGTATATTCAGAAATAGAGGAAGGGGAACATATTTTTGCACTACATTTTCGACGATATCTCTGAAAATATAATACCTAAAATTAAAATAAATGTATTTTTGTGTGCCAAAAGCGCTTTTTTATGTTGTCATTTTTGCGTTACAAAAGCTTTTACACGATACCCTACACGATATACAAAAAAAAGGTTATTTCGCAAAGTAGCTTAATTAGCCCCTCTACATTTTTTCATAGTATATTTGTAAATGTTTAATAATCTGTAAATATGTGGGTCAATAGTCATTATTACTTCCCCCCAATTTGAACATTCCACGTTCCATAGTTTACGAGTAATATTGCTGTGACAGACAGACCGACACAGGAGTGATCTTATAATGGTTTCGTTTTTACTTTTTAAGTACGGAAGCCTAAAAATGTTGGAAAATATTGCGCTGAGAAAGGAAAGGCATAACATAACTTCTACTCATAACATACTTATATGTACTTATAACATAATCTGTACTCATAAAAAAAATCACAATGATTAGTACATTTAATCCCCTTTGTTAATTTCAGACTTCCAAGTTTATGATTCCATTCTTATGAATTTTACTTCTAAAATCACACGACATATTCCTTAACGATCCTGTGTCCCCTTTCAATCTTGTTAGTATTACAGGACTTGATCATGATTTAATCTCGACTTTATGATTATTTTGAATTTTTATAACTATTATATTATAATATGTTTATCATTTTGGCCTGAACCCAATACGTCGTTTCCAAACCATACATAGTTTCCAAAAATTCTATCCAAATTAAAGATTAGAGTTTTTTGTTGTTTATATGCAGCTTCTGATATAACGTATATTGCGCACAGTCATTTTCGGTCATTTGAAGACCACCGAGGTGGAGAATGCTTTGGGGCCTATATAGCTACAATGGCTGTCGCCTCGAATGATCCTTATTATACATAGAAACAACAACAAGTCACAACAATTTTTATTTTCCATTACATATATTATATAACTACAATGGGACATTCACAATTACATCCATGTCTTACCCAGGGACTCGAATCCGGGTCCTCGGGGTGACAGCAGCCTCCGCTTACTGACCACGCCATCGAGCGACAATGCGCACAGTTTTAGTTTAACATCCTTTGCGGCACCATGCTGAAGATACTATTTTTGAAAACTTCCTTAAAGTCATTTAAGTAAGGTACCTGGGCAGAATGCGCCTCAGTAAAGCGAACCATGAGCCATTTTCCACTTATAAAAATTTTAGTGAAATGCACATGCGTTGCTATGCCGATAATAACATTAAAATTGTACATTTTCCGTATATAGTTAATAATAACAATAAATGTTAAATAAATTCCTTGCTTTTAACAACGTCCGCCAACATCAGAATGGCATACAACTACTCTATAGACTCTATTTAACAAGTTTTTCAGATGCGGCAACCTGCCAGTAGGAATTTTGTCTTCTAAAACCACATAAAATATTCTTTAAGAATCATATGTCCCCTTTCAATCCTTATTCAATTCCTACTATTAGTTCACACTATCCCTATATTAAACAAAAACATAATTTGAAGAACAAATTAAAAAAACAAAATTTATTTCCTACATTGTTTAAGCCCGAGAAGGGACAGATATTAAGTTATTTCATTCAATTAGTTCTACATTTAATGTTAAATTTTTGTAACAAATTTGTTGAGCCAATTGAAGATTAAAAAATAAAAATAAAATTTATACAATATGATACCTAAAACACTCTAAAAATTTAGATTCCGTTCAAATGAAATCGAAATAAATCTTAGACTTCTTCCATTTTTAATTGAAAATATTTGTATTGCAGTTTTTGTATTATGTTTATTACAATCGTGCATCAAATGATAAGATGCATGCAAAATGCAAAACTTAAAAAAAAGTCTAAGAATGTCTAAAAAAAAGTCTATTTGAATAATGCAAAAAAATTTGGCCCATGCTTCTCTCCGGGTTATAATTAAAGTGCAAAGGCATTTTACCATTCGTTTTGATACTGACGTCAGGCAAACATTTTCGTACTTTGAATTTGCAATATTATTAGAATTAGTAAAGAGTAAAAAATGAGTGGCATCAGGGACAAAAAGGTGGGAAGAAAAAATGAAAAAGTTATGATCTCCATAGGCTTTTCCATGTTAAATTAACATTGAGAAGTGACACTGGAAATAAATAGGTATTGCGCTGCCGCGCAATACTTAAATATACAGGGTGCGATATGTTATCTATCGCCGACCTTTAATTTCTCAACCGTTGGTCGTAGACATATAGTTCCAATTACAAAAACGTTTCAAATGAAGTAAATATTCATACTGTGGCCTTATTTAAAGTAAAAAAAAAAAAAAAATTATAAAAATTAGGAAATCTAACTTTTTATACGGTCCCCCAGTCCCTATAGTTATATTTAGTAAAAGTTTACACATATCATAACACATATAACACAAAAAGTTTGACATTTGTACTACAAAAATTGACAGAGTTATTAAATTTCAAATTTTGAGATTTTTGCACATGATTTTGTCTTTTATTGAGGGATCAGTTAAAAGAAGAATTAAAGTAATACGAGATCAAAATCAGGGTGCTATGTCCTTTTTACGGCGAAACCACCTTTAGCCGGTATCGCCAAATCGGGGTATCACCAACTAGAGTTATTTTATCTAAAAATTTGAGTTGACTTTTAGGGGTCGTATACAAAGCGAAAAATGAAGCATTGAAATTAAACAGAAAAATAAATATAAATTTATTATAATATCGAAAACGGTCTACTATAAAAAAGGAGTACATGAAACTATAAATACTACTCAAAGTTTTCTCCATTGGTGGCGATGCGCAATGGAATGCATGACAGTACTGAGTCCTGGACACGTTAGAGCATAGCAGGTGTGCAAACTTCTATTGGTTTATCTGAAGCAGCGCATCATCCTTGATTGTCGCACAGTTTGCACACCTGTTATGTTTTAATGTGTCCAGGACTCAGTAATCACGCATTCTATTGTGCATTACCACGAATGGGGAGCATTTTGAGCACTATATCTAGTAGTTTCCGGCGTTTTATGTATTCACTTTTTATAGTAGGCCGTTTTCGATATTATAACCAATTGATATTTATTTTTTTGTTTAATTTCAATATTTCATTCTTCGTTTTGTATACGACCCCTAAAAGTCAGCTCAAATTTTTAGATGAAATAACCATCTTTGGTGATACCACGATTTGGCGATACCGGGTAAAGGTGGTTTCACCGTAAAAAGGACACAGCACCCTGATTTTGACCTAGAATTACCTTAATTCATCTTTTAACTGATCCCCCAATAAAAGACAAAATCATGTGCAAAAATCTCAAAATTTGAAATTTAATAACTCTGTCAATTTTTGTAGTACAGATGTCAAACTTTTTGTGTTATATGTGTTATGATATGTGCAAACGTTTGCTAAATAAGGTAATAAATTGTTAACAGGGACTGGGGGACCGTATAAAAAGTTAGCTTTCGTAATTCTTATAAAATTGATTTTTTGCTTTAAATAATGCCACAACATGAATATTTACCTCATTTGAAACGTTTTTGTAATTGGAACTATATGTCTACGACCAACGGTTGAGAAATTAAAGGTCGGCGATATATAACATATTGCACCCTGTATATCATGTTCAAATTTTCTATCGTTAATAAAATACTTATTATTCAAACACTCAAGTTCAAATCCATTTTTTTAAACTTGTAGTGGATAACACTTGATGTTAATACAGTTTTTCAAATATTATGTCATTAATTAAATTAAATTAATTAATTTTAGTTTCATATGGGAGAAAAAATGGCGGCCATTGGTTATTGAACAGCATTTTATGCATCTCCATACCTATAATAGGGTTACCATAGGGAGGAACCTATTCTGTCGCCAAATACCGCCAAGTTTATCGCCAAATTTGGCGACCAAAATGAGTCGCCTAAAGTGACGCCAACTTGGCGATATCTCTAAATTTCGCCAAATTCCCGTAGACATCCATTCTAAATCAATAGGGTTTACTTGCTTATAGAAAATCAACAAATTTAGATATTTTAATGCAACAAAAACTAATATTAGCTTAAGGGATTATGTTAAATTTTTCTTTGATGACCTACGCAGGAATTGACTTGAAATCTTTTTTTTTATATTGTTAATATTACAAGACCCAATCATGACTCAATCATGGCTTTATAATTATCTGGAATTTTTAATGTTCGCACATCGAAATCCAATACAGCGTACCAACAAGAGAGTTTCCAAATATTCTTCCCCAAATAATACTTATTTAGAATTTTTGTTGTTTTTATCTTCTTTCCGATCAATATACGCAGTTTTAGTTAAACATTTTGCTCGTTACTATGTTGAAGATACCATTTATCGAATATTTCTTAAGGCTGTTCTCAAATCTAAAGCAGCTACTTTCTGACATATATCTGAATTCATTTGTGTCCTGAAACACATGAAATTGATTCATTCTTATTTAGAAACTATGCAGTTGAATAACGTTTTTTATTTTTTGGTGAACGTAGCACAGTTTTCAGTAAATACTGTCAAAATGGGCGTTTTAAACCGAATTTCCGTAAGCGACGATGCGGAAAGAAGAAAAACATGTCGTTACGTGTCCAAAAATTCTTATAACTCAATAAATAATTTACTTATCAGAAAATAGAAAACACCTTTCGACTCCAAATAGCTTCAATACTTTACGTTTAAAAATGAAACTGAAAATATGTCAGAAAGTTTCGCGTTTGTTGGGCAGGTAATTTGAGAACAGCCTATAAGTATTTTAAGTAGGGTATATATGGGCAAAATGAGTGTGTGTAAAGTCAACCATGGGAGAAGTGAGCTCATTTTCCATAAAAATTTTAGTGAAAACCATCCAAAGTTAAAGAACCATTTTCTAAAATGGCCTGCTTATAAATATATATCTTCTCACCATTAAACTCGCATCCAGATGCGTCGCTCCTTCTGAACATCATGTCCGAAATTCGCGTCCATCTATTTCTTCTTGGATCGAATAGCTCGCAACTCTTCAACCGGTTCTCTCCATTGTGTCCACCAAAAACATAGACATAACCCCTGTAGGTAAGGGTGAGAACATAACACCTAGGCATGGACAAGGGTGACATTCTGCTCTTTCGACGTGACTTCAAATTCAGACATATAGTTGTCGACAGGACCCTGTAGCCATCGAAGCCACCAATTATATAAAGATTACAACCGAAAAGTGCTACTCCGTGGTATGCTCTGAAAATACAAAAATGTCATTTCAAGGGGGGAAACAAGAACACAGGGAAACATAATTTATAACAGTAATCAAGAGACCATTTCTACAATACGTGAAACTACAAATGAACTTCAATATAATACGAAGTCTCATATAATGTTAAAACTCAAATACACACTATATGGCCATTGATCACCGAACTCTTTCAATTTTAGACATTTCTTCAAATATTTAAAAATAAACGTGTTGGATTCTTCAGGATTATAAAGAATATCATTGACCTCATAATTATCAACGTTTATTTGATAAGGAGGACAATTGGGGGGCCAACAAAAGATCAAAGAAAATTAATAATATTTCGGATCACCGTGTAAAATAAAGTGCACGAAATGATCTATCTTTACAGCAAACAAATATGTCGATATTGTACAATATGTGTATTCATTTGTGTAAGAATAAATAGTAAGGTTAGTTGGGGCAACTGGACCCACGAGGTAACTGGGCCATAGGCTATTTTATAAAAAACTGGTGTTTTTTAAGTTTTAGCTTTTGTGAACAATGTCCCTTAATCTCTACTTCCTAAAACAACGTGTATCAACTCAATCATAACTCTCACTTTGCTGTGATAGGTTGTCAAAAATTTACGTTTCTTTTTTTAAAAACAACGTCAATATGGTTGAACTTCCTCGGCTTTTTATTAAAATACTGTAAGTACTTTTATTAAACAATCTTTTTTTTTTAAAGATTAGACGTATAACTACATTAATATTATTAGGTATCTATACATATTTACTTCATGTTTCAAATGTAAGCCCAGTGTCCCAGTTACCCTATAAATTTTTCAAGAAAGAGGTAACTGGGACATGTATCCGGGGTAACTGGACCATGCTGGATCCAGTTACCCCAATAGTTATAAATACTTTTTTCTAGTTTCTCTTACTACGGGAAATAAATTTCTCCATTGCTTTTGCTCACAATAAAGAAAATGATAGAATACCTTATTAAAATTACGTAATGAAATTAAAAAAAAACATATTGAGTGGTACCAAACCAAAATTCTTGACCCCTTGAGAGGTGGTGATGCCGCTATGGCATCACTTAATTTTAATTCCTAATTGCCACATTGGCACCTTAATTTTATAATGAATATTTCACCTTTATTAAGTACGCGAAAATATTCTCTTACTTGTTTTTAAATAGATTCTCTTGTAAATATTGGTGTCATTGAATTATTTAAATATTTTACGAATGCAAGTACCTTGCCCCTGGAAGCCAGACTTTGAAATTGTACTATACACAGGGGTCGCATTCTATACGGAAACTTTTATCGTCCCTACCATTATTTTGAAAATACTATCTTCATCGCACTTTTTTTAGAATATGTTAAATAAAATGATCATGAAGGTAACTCATTAAGGGTTCTGGTAGGGCAATAAAATTTCCCCTATACAGGGTGGCCGGTCTCAAAGGTGTCCAATGGCTAATTCCTAAACCGTTAGTCATAGACATATAGTTCCAATTACAAAAATGTTTAAAATAAGGTAAAGAAATATTTTAACAGCAATTTGGGTCAATAAACACATTTCTTAAAAAATTACGAAATTTAAATTTTTATACGGTCCCCCGTTTCTATAAGTTATATTTAGTATTTTTTTCCTATTACACTGACAAGTAAGACAAAAAAAGTCCCATTCATATAACGCTAAAATTGAGCGAGTTATGAAACTTTAAAAATGCATGACTTATGCCACTTTTCTACTCTGAAAACAAATTAGTTCGGCTTGGCTTTGAGGGATCATATACTAAGTGTTTAAAGTATTCGAAGATCTTATTTCATGTGTATCTGCGCTTTGAAAAAAAATCCTACTAGTATTATGTTTAAGTCTCAAATTGGCTAAAATAACATATGTTTTATTTTGTCAGGATTTGAGACTGGTTCTCTTATTTCTTTTAACAAAAATTATGTTTTTTTATAAGTTTTTATGTTACTTCAACAATCGTATGTATGTTTTTCCAGTTCAAAATTTGTACTCGAACTTTAACCCACTTTTAAATATCCGATCGAGATTGCATTTTACATACTGGCGCAAATCCGATAACAATCTAATATTATTAAGATTTTCGGTGGTTACAATTTATACTTATTTTACAGGATAACACAAAAAATTTCGGATAGATTTCTGCCAAGGAGTTTAAGAAAAAGTTTTAGATTAGATAATACAAGGCTGTGATTGTTGGGTTTTTAATTTTTATGTATCTTTTAGCACTGAATCCGAAAATTACCTTAATTTTTAAGCATCATGTCAGGATATTTCGCAAATCATAAATTTTCAAATTTAAAGAATAACAAAAATCGAATACTATAAAGTAGAGGAGATGGTTGTGTTTTTTAACTTTTGATAATTGATTTTTACGCACTTTTTAGCACTGAATCTGAAAATGACCTTCATTTTTACACCATCACGTTAGAATTTTTTTGCAAATCGCAAATGTGTAAGTTAAAATATAGTGAAAATCTCATACTATAAAACATATGTAAAACATTTTTTATTTTATTTTATTTTATTTTATTTTATTAAAAAATTTATTCGATATTTTTGCTTATCCTAGGATTCTTACAGCTAAACAGTTGACAGCTGAGTGGTCCGATGAGATGGGGGAGGAAATTCAATTTTAACATTGAACTTCTTAACTTTGAAATTTGGAATTTGCGAAAAATCCTGATATGATAGTTAAAAATGAAGGTCAATTTCGGATTCAGCGGTACAGAATATATAAGAATCAATTATCAAAAGCTAAAAAACATGACATAACCCAACTTTTGCAGGCTTGTGCAATCTAGTAATATTTTAAAATACGTATCATTTTGTAAAGAATTAAGGCTGTTAATTTAGAATCATTTTATTTAACAAAAATTCTGTTTTTTCTTTCTTCTTAAATGTTTATTACAAATTGTAATTTTCCATTAATATGCCAGAATGATTAAAGATTTCAAATTTATATTGCAATGTTAATTTTACTCTCAAACATTTTTTATATCTGACGAAATTATATTTCGACTAAATTTGTGAATGACCCCCAGTTTGCAGCAAAAGATATGCTCCAACTTTAAACAGCTATTACTCGGTAAATTTTAATCGTAGAATAACGCAACTTTTTTTGTATTACTTGTCAGTGAAAAGGAAAATTTCACTAAATATAACTTATAGGACCGGGGGACCGTATAAAAATTTAAATTTCGTAATTTTTAAAGAAATGTTTTTATTGACCCAAATCGCTTTCAAAATATTTCTTTACCTGATTTAAAACATTTTTGTAATTAGAACTATATGTCTATGACTAACGGTTTAGGAATTAGTCATTGGACACCGTTGAGACCGGACACCCTGTATAATGCGACTCCACGTAGCCGTTTGTTCATAGATTTACCTTGCTATTTTTTTTCTTAAAATATCCATGTGACTTTTATACTTATTATCTATACTAAAGTACATAAGTACTTACTTAAGTTTTATGTTTTTGGTATAAATAAATCTAATATTTTCACTTTTAGTGCTTTTTTTAGACACATTAACAGCAAAGGTTTCCCTTACAACGCTGTTTATTGACATATAATTTACATGATCTGCCTGGTTTAAATTTTTTAAAGTTTTTACACTTTTTCAAACAGGACCTGATATCCGATATGGAAAAAAGGTACTTGTTAGTTATCCCGTCGACCAAATTACTGTCGCCAAATTGTAAGATTGAATGTCAATAATGGTTGATCGTAAATGTCACATTCACTTGACAACACGCGTTTACGTCATCAAGTGATTTTTATTTCGACGTTTTATTTGTATTTTTATTAATGTTATACTAATTTATTTGTTCTTTCGTTATTTAAAATAAAAATTATGTCAATTTGTATAATTTGGCGGGTGGTTTTGCGATTTATATAATTTGGCGAAATTGGTCGACGGGATAACTAACAAGTACCGAAAAAAAAAACGCGTGTGGAACATAGACCCCCTGGTTCAGTTACCCCATTTTTGGGGGCAACTGGACCCGTGAGGAAAGAAAGATTAAATATGCATATTTTTATATTTTTAAATATTAAAATGTAATTTTGAGCATTTCTGTCTGATAGAGAGAACGTAACTGAACACATTTACAGAAGTTCAGACTTTAATTCGAATGAACATTAGCTTTTTGAAGCTGAATTGTCAGAAGACCAAGAGTCACATCGTAAAATCATGGCCCAGTTGTCCCAACTAACCTTACTTATATTCAAGGAGATATAGCGATTTTTTTTTTAGGTAGCTTTCATTACAAAAAGCTACCTATTGCAGCCGTTCGGAGGAAAGCGATTTCAAAAAATTTTGGTATATTTTCATCGATCATGACCCCCAGACCCCGAAACCACCCTCCGTTCAAAATTGATATATATATATATATATATATATATATATATATATATCTGACCTTTGTCATACTGTAACTCTCGAATTTATGAACCGATTTGGATGTAATTCGGTATGTACATAGTACATACCAATGTCTCGACCGAGTTCGTTGGCCAGCTTCATCCGACATTTTGTTTCAAAATGGCGTCCATTTAAAATTTTTTAAAAAATTTTAAATTTGAAATGTGGTACCAAAAAATTGAAAATGGAAAAATATTTTTTTCTTATGCATTTGATCTTTATACAAAGATTCTGGAGCAGTTTTTGTTTCGTCGATATCTTAAAAAATGGCTGAGTTATAGCATTTTGAATTTCTAGCGTGGCTGACATTTTGAAACGTCCTGAATTTTGTCACGCTATAAAAGGCGTATTTATAAACCGATTTGGATGTAACTTCGTTTGTACATAGTACATACCAATGTCTCGACCCAGTTCGTTGGCCAGCTTCATCCGCCATCTTGTTTAAAAATGGCAGCCATTTAAATTTTTAAGAAAAATTTAAATTTGAAATGTGGTACCAAAAAATTGAAAATTAAAAAAATATTTTTTTCTTATGTATTTGACCTTGATACAAAGATTCGGGAGCAGTTTTTGTTTCGTCTATATCTTACAAAATGGCTGAGTTATAGCATTTTGAATTTCTAGCGTGGCTGACATTTTGAAACGTCCTGATATTTGTCACGTCACAACAGGCGTATTTATGAACCGATTTGGATGTACCTTAGTGTGTACATAGTACATACAAATATCTCGACCGAGTTCGTTGCCCAGCTTCATCCGCCATCTTGTTTCAAAATGGCGGCCATTAAAATTTTTTTTAAAAATTTAAAATTTAAAATGAGATACCAAAAAATTGGAAAATGAAAAAGATTTTTTTCGTATGTGTTTGACCTTAATACAAAGATTCCGGAACAGCTTTTGTTTTGTCTATATTTAAAAAATGGCTGAGTTATAGCATTTTGAATTTCTATTGTGGCTGACATTTTAAAACGACCTGATATTTGTCACGCGATAACAGGCGTATTTATGAACCGATTTGGATGTTACTTGGTCTGTACATAGTACATACCAATGTCTCGACCGAGTTCGTTAGCCAGCTTCATTCGCCATCTTGTTTCAAAAGGGTTGCCATTAAAAAAAATTTTTAATTTAAAATTTAAAATGAGGTATTAAAAAATTGGAAAATGAAAAAGATTTTTTATGTGTTTGGCCTTGATACAAAGATTCCGGAGCAGATTTTGTTTCTGAAAATTTGTTCTTTTGTTTATATCTTAAAAAATGTTTAATTATAGCACTTTGAGTTTCTAGTATAGCTAACATTTTAAAACGATCTTGTATTTGTCACGCGATAAAACACGTATTCGCCTATTTCCATGTAAGAAGCCATGTGGATAGTATACATCAACATCTCAGCCAAATATAAGTTACTTTAAATAAAAGCAGCTTGGATAAAGATGACTAATTTCGCGAAATTCTCATTCATAATGATTTAGTATTGATAGAAATTAGTATTGAATCTCCTATATTCGGTTTCCACTAAATTGAGCTTCGGGTGTTTGAATAATATAAGTTGGCTTTTTTAAAATAAGGAATTTGAAAGCTACCTCTTCCTCGCGGCACTGGCCGGAAGGACTTTTTTTTAGTTCAAAATAATTCTTGCATATTTTTTTTATTATTATCATGCAGGGTTTTCGACCAAATTTAATTCCACTTTCAGAAAATTTCGCGAAACGTAGTAAAAACAATGTAGTGCAATTGGAATTTAAATATATTAAATATTTCATGCAATATGAGTGCGCATGCGCGAAAGATAACAAAGATTTTTTTTTCATGATTTAATAGTCAATTCTATGAAGAAACTCACATAAAAAAACCAGTCAAATGAAAATTCAGAAGGATATCGGTGGTAGAGTGAGCTGATTTTTAGTTACTTTCTAAATGATAAGGGATTTTCCATAACTTGTCATTTTTAATACTTTTTTTTAACTTTAATTTTTTATTGATGCTTCAGTTCTTCTTTGAAAAACTCCAGGGCGAGATTATTTCAATAAAAAAAGAAGTATCATAATCGAAGCATTTGTTCCAAATCTACTCGTTGACATTCATTAAATACTAACTCCTTTGCTGAAAATCAGTTAATAAAATATGAAAATTTGTGGAAAATTTTCCATCATTCAGCTGCTTTTAGAGAGCAACTAAAAATCAGCTCACTTATCGCCGATATCTTTCTGAATTTTCACGATATTTGACTGGCTTTTTTATATGAATTGCTTCATAGAGTTTACTATTAAATCATGGGGAAAAAAAAACTTTGTTATCGTTCGCGCATGCGCAGATAAAAATATTTCATACAACTGCTCATATTTCATTAGATATTTATATTCCAATTTCACTATAATGTTTTTACTGCATTTTGACAAATTTTCTGAAACTGGAGTTAGTTTGGTTGAAAACACTGCATGATGTAAGCAAAAAACATGCAAGAACTTTTTTGAACTTAAAAAAAAAAAAAAAAAAAAAAAAAAAAATCACTGTATCTTCATGAATATATGTGCTGTTCTTACACAAATGAATACACATATTGTAATCAACGATAAATTTGTAATGATTGATCGCATTTACTTGTGGATGGTATCATTGGATTCAGTTTTAAAAAATACATAACGAACGATACTCCTCTTGACCTAATTAAAAAAATGTTGAAGTTTAACCCTCCCCCGATTTAAAATGCCTACTTCTACAACCCCCCACCCCCCAAACGGTAAAACAACTTTATTTTTTGGCGTCTCGCCAAATCTTCATTTCTAGTGCCAAAACGATGCTCTTCCCAAATTTTCTTGAATGGCCATCAGTTGTTACTGTAAAAAAACTATTTTACCTGCATAAAGTATAATTTTCGACTTTGTAGTCAATAAACCTGACGTAACATTGTAAAAAATTATCGTTTTGACTTGCAGATGATGCCATTCTATTCAGAATTAAAAAATACATAAGAAACGATACCCCACTTGACCTACTTGCAAACTTTTGATTTCTCCCCCCCCCCCTCTCTGTTAAAAATTCCCTCCTTTTGCCTCCCAAAACACGGTAGAATAACTTTATTCTTTGGGGACTCATTGGATCGTCATTTCTAGTGCTTCCCAAATTTTGGTGAATCGCCAACAGTTGTTTAAAAAAATCTATTTTACCTGTACTATTATTGGAAGTTATAATTTGGTGGCAGTTTTTTAATGAAGGGGGTTGACGGAATAATGGAGAAGTACCTAAATTTCTGACTCATGGAATCAGTTGAATTCGAACGGTGGACCTCCTGTTTAGAAACTGAAGGTATTATCTTTCCTATATAAAGGGTTTCAGCACGATTTAAAAATGGATTAAATATGTAATCCGTAGGCAAATTTGTGACAAAATCTATACAGTAATTGTCACAGTGATTGATAACATATTCCCCAAATGTGAGCTAACTCGATCGAAAGTACCGTTTGAGAATTGTCATATTGAAATACACACACAAATCATAATTACAATACTTTTCTTATACTATATGTTCAGAAAGAAAAAAATATTGGAATCGCTTTAGTAGTTCATGAGAAAAAGGTAAATCAATATCTGTTATTTTCTACAAGATTTCGCAAGCTCCTCCTTATATGTGCCTCACATTATAAAAAATAGTATACCACCGGTGCAGAATGAATCTCCCAAAGCAAACATTATATTTCTCATGAGCGTACTCAGGGGGTGGGGGTGGGGGCGTGCCGTGCCAATCTCCAAATTTTTAAAAGTAGTTAGGTATAACTGGAAATATTATAAAAGGCATGGACCCCTCAAAACGAAATCTAGGAAGGAGCAAGATTCTGGAATAAATGTTGTCCACACCCTAGTCCTCATTTTTAAAACGCAGAATATAAACATAAAATAAGCTAAACTAGGAATTTATATACGCCAGAACTCCCCGTGCAAAACAAGTTTTAAACATATCAATAACAAAGCGATACAAGAATTTAACAATTAAGAAATATTAAATATTCAAAAATTAGTTTGAACCAACATTTGATAAAATAGAGAGTTGAAAGAGTTGATTCTTTTATTGTTATTTTCTACAAGAAGGCTGCGCCCCCTGAACCCCCATTTAAGAAAAATTTAAAGAACATGAACATAAAGACTAGTCGGATGTGCCAATTCCAAAACTTTTTTTTATCTCATACATACTAATACTTCAAAATTCGCTGGCACAGCAGTTGGCGTTTAGTTTTGACAACAGTTGGCCAGAACTAAATGGCAATCTATGCCCAATGAGGATTCTAAAGATATTAAATTCCGTTCATTAATTCTTGAAATATGACTATCGCTAAAATCATAAATCATGCAAAAGGCAGCATAACAGTGCTACCTGTTGGTGATTCACACCAAAACCTAATCAGCAACAGCTTATGTGAACGTCTAACTAAATCTGAAGCTTCATGAAAATCCGTGCGTTAGTTTTTGAGATAGAGCTATTGCAGAAATCGTGAAAAATCCAGCATAGTTGCTGTGACAGCGTTTCTGTCCCATACCTTTTTTTAATTCAAAATTTAATTTAAAACATAACTTTCTTAATTTTAGATCATATTATCCTCCCCCCCCCCCTCTTTCCTATAACGAAATATGTTATTAAATTCATTTCTCAAAACCATCCAGAGTTTGCTAAAGCGATTTCTTTCATCTGTCTAAAATTATCTTTAATTCAAAGCGCTCGAATAATCATTTCCTTTTTCCTTTCTTTTTTTTAATCTGTAACTACCCGTTTTTGCTGCGTGTGCAAAGAAATAAATAAGAATTAAATAGCACAGCTGCTAGTCTCATTTCATGTTCTTGCATTGGATATTTTTCCCCGCCGCAGTGATAAGAAATTTTTATCGCTACTAATACGTGAACCTTGAATATATATATTAACAGTAAAAAGTAAAAATGAACAGATCTTATGGGAAGCATGTATTTATCGTGCTTTGTGGTCGAGCTAAAAGCCAGATGCCTGTGATTTCCGGCATTCTTCTCTGGCGGCGGTCTACTTTGTGAAAGCTGTTGGATAAACAATTTCGGTTTGTCTGTTACTTTTCTCATCCTAATTTGAAGCGCTTACTTGCAATCCACATTTTTGCGGTAATGTTGATCGCCAAAAGCCTTTGTACGCTTTCGCGCAGTCACCAAAAGTTGTAAATTGGCGATGCTGTGCCACGCCAAGATTTCTGGATTTCGTGCAAAAAACTTCACTTCTGTTTCAGCTCTCGAGATGTAAAGTTGTATAATAAGAGAGGGGCGCTTCGGCGTCCCATGTATTGTGGGGTCTCTCTCTCCCATTTTGGCTCCTGAACCACCTTTCTTTTATAAGATTTTTAATAAAGAAATAGTTCCTGTAATATGGTTGGAGTTTTTTTGCATTTAAACGAACCATCCCACTGAACACCTTTATACAAAGTTGGCCCATCGGCCGGTCGTTTCTCCAACCTAAAAAAAAAAAAAAAATGCTTATTTATTTAAGAGAGAGAAATTCCCCCCACCCCTTTTTTTTTTAAAGTGTTTTTATGCCGCACCTTCGACGTAGTACTCCTGCAGCTTAAAAGGACAATTTTATTCTTCAACTTCTCTGCCCATTCCTGATGTTTCTGTAAACACCAGTACATGATGAATGATCCGGATGATGTATATGCCGGAGCACCGCTGCTACACGTCTTCAAAAATTTTATTTGCATTTCAATTGAAACCTGGACTAATTCTATGCACAATCCTGATACTACACTAGTGACGTTGGAATAAAGACGTTTGTTACCTATCATCTCACCTGATATTATTATCAACGCCAATTTTGTGCTTAATCTCTCCTGGAGTCTTCTACATGTGTGTTATCAGTGATTGGAGTTTTTGCAAGTGATCTGTGTTTTCTTCAAAAGTGTGTCAACAAAAAAAAAAAGAAAAATAACAATTCTTTTTGTGTTTGTTTGTGAAATTGCAAAAAAAGAAAAAAAGTTAAATCTAGTGATTCCTACAAAAAGTGCACCTGACAAGGTCAAAATTCATCGTGCTTCATTCCGAATATTGCCTTTGTGATAGAATTTTCTTTTCTTGTCGAAATGTGTTTTTACTCAAGGAAATCTAAAAAAAAAGAGTGTTTCTCACTTACAATAACAGGGACGCACCATCTAAAAAGTATGTGCTTTACTGTGATTTATAAAATCTCAAAGTGAACTTAGTGTGACACTAGTTGTGTCAATTACCACAGTTAAAAAAGTGCATTTTTAGGTTGTGTTAAAAAAAAAAAAAAAATAAGAATAGAATACAAATTTCAACATGGACATTTTTTTCTCCTTTTTAAAAATCTTAATTTTACTTAATACAATATTTTTTTTATATTTTTTTCCAGTTTCATCTCTTTTCAGGCTATGATAAATGTTTCTATATTCATACGTGGTTAAAATTTTATTACTCCATACTATTCCATTTTGTTTTTAATAAGGCTGCTTATAAAAGGTAATAGCCGGAAGAAAGAAGATGTCTACTTTATAAAAAAATTATTGTGTTTTTTTTAAATCGTTATACTTGCAGCTATAATTCTAAGCTGCTCTTTACATGTTAATGTTTAAAAGGTAAGTGCTATTTAAGTTCAGTTATTTTATGAATGTTTAAATATACTTTATTTTCATGCATGACAAGGATTTTCTGGGTTTAACATTTATCGTGAAAGATATTGCGCTTGCATTCCTTGTCGCTATTGCACAAACAATAGCCTTTTAAAATTTATCTAATTTATCTCTGCACATTTTGTTGTTTTTAATTATAGTTATGAATGACATATTTTTAACGAAAGGTGTGTTTATTTTTAATTTAATTTCTATTTTGATTGAAAAGAGATGTATTTGTATTTATCTCTGTTATGAATATTTAATATGTTAGGTAATATTTCATCTGCTTTTAAAAATATAAGTTGTTACTTACAGATCGGCAGTTGAGGCGTAAAGTAAAATTTATGAATAATTGGGATGCATTTCTAAGGGGATAAAAAAAAGTGTAGCAATTTTTTTAAGTTTGTTGCATTTGATTCACATTAGAAACTTCCTGAGTATCTTGCATTAACACATTGACGCACTTCAGAGATAATATATTCTTTTTATTTTATCTCTGGGCCTTGAAGTTGCTTCTCTGTTGTTTTATCATTTGTTGCACATAAATACGCTGGCTCGTATGCTGTCTGTTAACAGTATGATTTAAATAATATGTTGTGTCATATTGCAAGTTATTCAGTATAGTGTCTTTTATGAGTAGTTTTTCGGGGATTTTTTTTTAAATGTTTTTTTTATTGTTAGTTAAGATGTTGTCATTCAGCCTTTCTTAAAGATTGGGATAAAAAAAAAGTCTATAGATATATTTATCTTGGATTGTAGATGACTTGCTTTTGAATGCCTTTTACATTATTAGACCTGGGACACACTTTTGAAATTTATTTTTAGAGTTAATAGATATTTTTTTTCTATGCAGAAAGTTTTATGTTTTATGATTTTATTAATTTTTTTTTGCACTGATTAAGAGTAATGTGAAATATGTTGGATTTGCATAGTCGTGGCAATTTAAAATAAGTAGAGAGGAGGTGAGCATAACATTTTTTTTCTCAGATGTGGGCACTTGATTAGAAATTTACATACAGTTGGCGTAATCATAAGTTAAAAAAAATATTAGATTATTTATCTTTCACATTAATATTTTCTTGGAGTGTGAACTTTGGCAAAATATTTAGTAAGCTTAGATTAGTTTAGCCTGGCATACATTTTATTTAGGCATATTACATAGCTCGAGTCATCATGTCATGGTTACAAAATATTTTTTTTCCCGTTGGCTTTTGCAAAATACATAAGATGTACAACATAGGTTTGACGTACAGTTTTAAACTGTTTTTTTTTATGTTTCTCAATGACATGCATTCACATTAATACATTGTTTTTTTTTGTTTTTTTTGTGTGTAAGTTTGTTTGCTTGTACTTCTGTCATGGTTTGTGTGGGATACTTCAGTCATTGCGCTATTTTCCATGGGATAGCAAAATGTCTGAGGTGTGTATTTCGATCTATGGTTAAGCAAGTTGGCCGCTAGCTTAATCAGGGATCGGATATGTTTTCCAACATGATTGATGGAGCTACACTAATATTAATTTTACAATTAGAGTAGTGTTTACATTTTAAAAATTATTTTTAGATTGCTAAAATTTCACCTGTAATTGTTTTCATAATGCTGATGATGGATAACACCTTTACACTAATTTACACTTTTGTTTCTAACTTGCTATGGGCAGATAGCATTGTTTGGTATTAATCACACATGTTTTTCCCCCTCTCATGCACATGGTTTGGGATGTCAGGTTTGGCCTGGTACTTCACACACACACACACATTGACTCGTTCAGTTTTGCTGAATTTTGTTATATTTCAATTAATACTCACCATGGTTAAGGACATTCAGTGCCGTCTGTGCATGTATACGTTTCTTTTAGCATCATTTGTGTTTAGCTTAAAAATTGAATTTTTTTTTCACTGCATTCACAACTTCGTAGTTTTTTTTAGTTAAACTTTCTTTTAATGTCAAGTTTTTTTTTGGTTCGTGTGTTTAAAAGTTTTGCAGAAATTATAACATAATGTAATTGTTGTACATTGTTTACACAGTCATCTTAAAGTTTTTTTGTTTTTGTGCAAGGGATAATTAACCGGGTGTACAGTTTTACACATGCAGCTAATGTACTGTTGGACTTCATTGTTTACGCGCGGCTGGTGACTCGTTGCTATTTTAGTTATAACATAAGGTATTTTTTTTTAGTATAACTGACATAATATTTGATATCGGTAAGTGTTTTTCTTATAAGAGGTAGTCACATGTATAATGTGAGCTGTTAGGTACACTTTATTTTTTAAAGGGCTAGTCACATATACTCATTAAACTAAATCTTTGGCATTTTTTTTCTTCAGATTTAAAATTTCTTAATTTGCGAGTTCAAGTCTCACAGTTGTCTTGTGACGGATACATACATTCATACCACATAAGGTACATTGCTTGTTATTTTTGGCTATCAATATGTTTTTTTTCCCTTTCATTCTTTTCTTCGAACATGTTTGGCTTACATAACTTCTACAATTTTTAGCGGTGAGTTATACATTTTATGCACGCTTCTGTTAACTTAAGACCGTAATGACTTTGGCAGATGCAGTTTTATTTTCTTTTTAACCCTTAGTGAACCACTTATTCAACAGTTGTCTTTCACATGTAGTTCATGTGTTGGATATTTGTTTGTGTTACACAACAGTTGTTTTTTTTTTACTACATTTTGGTGCATTATTATACATACATTACACAAGTTCATGTGTTGATTTACATATTTTGTTCATTTGCTTTTACACATTGTACTTTGCTAGCGATTTATTCGGCAGTATTCCTTTTGTTTTTTTTCTTACAAGTAGTTCATTGAGTTGTACACGCTGGCTGGTTTAGAGTTTAACCAGAGTTTTCACACACATTACAAGTAGTTCATTTGTTTTATTAACCCTTATTCACTACATTTTGATGATAACTCATTAATTATGTAATTGAATCTCACTCGTTGTAAGTGTCTTGGGTTATTACACATATACTGTCTGTTTATTTTGTTGGCAATTACATTACAATTTTAGTTCATTGAGACATTAATACATAGAGTTCATGTGATATTATACAATTTGTTCATGTGTTTACTTACACGTTGTGTATGCTTGCGTACACTTTTGTTCATGTGTTGCATTACAAGTAGTTCATGAGTTTGGGAGTTTTTCCCCCCTCCCTCCACACACATACAGTTTCTGCTTTTACTTTTCTATCTTTTAAATTTTACACCATGTTTCAATATTAAAATACTTCTTTGTTTAACAGTTTTTTTGTGTTTGCATAATGTCAGAACATATCAATGGCATCATCACTTTGTATCTATACAAAGATTTTAATGTTTCTAGGAGTTATCCGTCACATGACATATTAAACTACACATACATTTCGAAGTTGTTAATTTTAACAGGTAACATTTTTTTACACTTTCATTAGATACTTCTTACTTGGAGGTGGCAGATCGAGTAAGATATCTTGTTACACTATACAAAATTGCATACAATTAATTATTAATTTTTTTATAAGTTTGCCAGGGGTTAAATTTTGATCAATACACGGAATGTCAGGATGGCAGTGTAAAAATTCATAAAATGCTAAATTATAACATACTGTGGTTTTTTTTTTTGGAAACCGGGGACTTAGTTAAATTGCAGGAATCTAAAAAAAAACTACCCCTTATTATTTAGGGCAGAAGCCATAAGCTGATGCCACTAGAAATCACAATATTCCAATATTTAGGGCTACACTTGTTTGAGCGCGTGCAGCTTGCACAATTTTTGTCTCTGGTAGTCCTGTGCGTTATGCACAAATTTTTGTAAGTTTCTTATGCCAGTAATGAAGCAACCTAAAATAATACAAATAAGCTTCAATTTTATGAAAGAATTCATCTTTCCTTAAAGTAACAATTTTTTTACTGGTGAGTTTTTGTCCTTTGTTTTTATTTGCTTGCATTTATTTAATATTATGATCTCATATAAGATCAAATTTTGGAGAAGTCGTAAATACAGTAAATGCTTCTCTATATGAATACACACATGACTAAAATGCTGGTACCAGCGCCACAATACAATGCCACAAAAAAAATAAATAAATAAATATAGGATTCTGTGTTATCAACTAATGTGGCCATTTTATTTTGTGGAATATTTGATTAAAAAAAAAAAATTATTTTGAATATTATGAGCGCTCAGTCATGGACATAACACAATTCTTGTGAATTGTTTTGAAAGCAAGCAAATATTTCTTTTTCTACTTACTTATACTTGTATAAAATATTTTACAGGAGCTAAAGAGCAATAGTTTCACAGACAAGTTAAAATAGATTTCTTGGTAGATATCAACTTAAATAGTTAATTTTACTTATTTTGTCTTGGTGCATATTCTGTAAGTGCGAAAGTGGACAAAGGATTTTAGGTACATATAAAGCTGCAATGTACACGTTTCAGCTTTCTTCTGTTGTGGGGGTGAGTTATGTGACAGCGTTTCTGTCCCATACCTTTTTTTAATTCAAAATTTAATTTAAAACATAACTTTCTTACTTTTAGATCATATTATCCTCCCCCCCCCCTCTTTCCTATAACGAAATATGTTATTAAATTCATTTCTCAAAACCATCCAGAGTTTGCTAAAGCGATTTCTTTCATCTGTCTAAAATTATCTTTAATTCAAAGCGCTCGAATAATCATTTCCTTTTTCCTTTCTTTTTTTTTAATCTGTAACTACCCGTTTTTGCTGCGTGTGCAAAGAAATAAATAAGAATTAAATAGCACAGCTGCTAGTCTCATTTCATGTTCTTGCATTGGATATTTTTCCCCGCCGCAGTGATAAGAAATTTTTATCGCTACTAATACGTGAACCTTGAATATATATATTAACAGTAAAAAGTAAAAATGAACAGATCTTATGGGAAGCATGTATTTATCGTGCTTTGTGGTCGAGCTAAAAGCCAGATGCCTGTGATTTCCGGCATTCTTCTCTGGCGGCGGTCTACTTTGTGAAAGCTGTTGGATAAACAATTTCGGTTTGTCTGTTACTTTTCTCATCCTAATTTGAAGCGCTTACTTGCAATCCACTTTTTTGCGGTAATGTTGATCGCCAAAAGCCTTTGTACGCTTTCGCGCAGTCACCAAAAGTTGTAAATTGGCGATGCTGTGCCACGCCAAGATTTCTGGATTTCGTGCAAAAAACTTCACTTCTGTTTCAGCTCTCGAGATGTAAAGTTGTCTAATAAGAGAGGGGCGCTTCGGCGTCCCATGTATTGTGGGGTCTCTCTCTCCCATTTTGGCTCCTGAACCACCTTTCTTTTATAAGATTTTTAATAAAGAAATAGTTCCTGTAATATGGTTGGAGTTTTTTTTGCATTTAAACGAACCATCCCACTGAACACCTTTATAGTTGCACCACCTGTTGGGCGACATGCACCAAAAACTAATCATCACTAGTTTATATCAAGGTCTAACTGAATCTAAAGTTTTGTGAAATTCCGTGCATTAGTTCTTCAGATAGAGCGCCCACAAATTTTTTGTCACATACAGACAAACAGAATAACAGACAGACATTTTCTAAAAACCATCAAATCGTGTTCAGAACTTTCTAAAACGTATAAATAAATCGAAAACTGGAAGCCGAATCTAATATTTTCTTCTTGTAAAGATAAAAGAAAGTAAAAAACAGACTTAAAATTGTCTTCCATGGTTGTGGAGATGGTGGTGGTGGTGGTGGTGGGGTGGGGGGGGGGGTGTCTGAAAAGAAAATTTTTCTGTTTTTATTTCTTCTAGTGTTTAATTATTTTAAAGTCACTTGAGGAGAATAAGTTTTATCCCTTTCTGAACAATTAGGAATAAAGCAAGTACAGTAAATTTAATTTCAAAACTTAGGGAGGGGTAATGAACTTTTCCACCCCCCTGTGGTAAAAGCGTTGTCTAAGACCTATTGTGTACAATTAGATACCACTGCCCCCCCCCTTTACCCCCCCTAATGTGAATCTTGAGTAGGTTCATAATATTTTTTAAATGCTTTGAATAATATTGATTAAAAGCTTATCTGATACCTCAATAAATCAGGTTCATGCTGAAAAAATGACCACTTTTTCGTCATGCCGTCAAATACTTCTATGGTGTCTGTTGGGTACCCGCCACTCCATCCTAAAACGACGAAGATGATGTTGGTAGAATCAGCTAAACATCCTTTCACGTTTTCTTCAGGGTTCGATCCTTTCATTTGAAGCTTCTGTACGGAATTTTCCGGTGACATCCTAATGACATACATAATGAAATTAAAGAAATAAATGAGTGAGGGGATTGGCAGGGAGGGATGAATAGGCGGGCTGAATAATGTTATAAACAAATGGTAAATCCACAGAAACTTTCAAACATAGTTTTTAAAGTATTTTTTCCAGTATAGGGGCTTTGGCAAGATAGTTAAAATGGCCTTGGAAAGAGTAGGAAATTAAGCAATATTTTTCTGGAAACCTTTTCACAGTTTCATATACACAAGAGGTTCTTTTAGGTAGCTTTCATTACAAAAAGCTACCTATTGCAGCCGTTTGGAGGAAAGTGATTTCAAAAAATTTTGGTATATTTTCATCGATCATGACCCCCAGACCCCGAAACCACCCTCCGTTCAAAATTGACATATATATATCCATATATATATATATATGTATATATATATATAAAACGTAATTCAATATATAAGCATTTCCATTATTTGTCGGTGTCAACTTTCTTATTTTTCTTCCATAATAATTCTTATAAATAATTTAATCTTTTTTTTTTATATATATATACTTACAGCTTTAATTCATAATATTACGGTTTTTGATGGTGGTAGGTTATGTTTAATTATTGGTTATATATATATATATATATATATCCATATATATATATATATATAATAACTTTTAGCTTTAGCTTATTTTTCCCACAGAAAACAACCATTTTGCTTATATCATTGAATTCTGTGCCCTTGAAAACGTAATTCAATATATAAGCATTTCCATTATTTGTCGGTGTCCACTTTCTTATTTTTCTTCCATAATAATTCTTATAATTAATTTAATCTTTTTTTTTATATATATACTTACAGCTTTAATTCATAATATTACGGTTTTTGATGGTGGTAGGTTATGTTTAATTATTGGTTATATATATATATATATATATATATATATCTGAAATGACCTTTGTCACACTGTAACTCTCGTATTTATGAACCGATTTCGATGTAATTCGGTGTGTACATAGTACATACCAATGTCTCGACCGAGTTCGTTGTCCAGCTTCATCCGCCATTTTGTTTAAAAATGGCGGCATTTAAAATTTTTTAAAAAATTCAAAATTTGAAATGGGGTACCAAAAAATTGAAAATGGAAAAATATTTTTTTTTATGATTTGACCTTTATACAAAGATTCCGGAGCAATTTTTGTTTCGTCTATATCTTAAAAAATGGCTGAGTTATAGCATTTTGAATTTCTAGCGTGGCTGACATTTTGAAACGTCCTGAATTTTGCCACGCGATAAAAGGAGTATTTATGAACCGATTGGGATGTAATTCGGTGTGTACATAGTACATACCAATGTCTCGACCGAGTTCGTTGGCCAGCTTCATCCGCCATCTTGTTTAAAAATGGCGGTCATTTAAATTTTTAAGAAAACATTAAATTTGAAATGTGGTACCAAAAAATTGAAAATTGAAAAAATATTTTTTTCTTATGTATTTGACCTTTATACAAAGATTCCGGAGCAGTTTTTGTTTCGTCTATATCTTAAAAAATGGCTGAGTTATAGCATTTTGAATTTCTAGCGTGGCTGACATTTTGAAACGTCCTGAATTTTGCCACGCGATAAAAGGCGTATTTATAAACCGATTTGGATGTAACTTCGTTTGTACATAGTACATACCAATGTCTCGACCCAGTTCGTTGGCCAGCTTCATCCGCCATCTTGTTTAAAAATGGCAGCCATTTAAATTTTTAAGAAAAATTTAAATTTGAAATGTGGTACCAAAAAATTGAAAATTAAAAAAATATTTTTTTCTTATGTATTTGACCTTGATACAAAGATTCGGGAGCAGTTTTTGTTTCGTCTATATCTTACAAAATGGCTGAGTTATAGCATTTTGAATTTCTAGCGTGGCTGACATTTTGAAACGTCCTGATTTTCGTCACGTGATAACGGGCGTATTTATGAACCGATTTGGATGTACCTTGGTGTGTACATAGTACATACAAATATCTCGACCGAATTCGTTGTCCAGCTTCATCCGCCATCTTGTTTCAAAATGGCGGCCATTTAAAAAATTTAAAAAAATTTTAAATTTAAAATGAGATACCAAAAAATTGGAAAATGAAAAAGATTTTTTTTGTATGTGTTTTACCTTAATACAAAGATTCCGGAACGGTTTTTGTTTCGTCTATATCTAAAAAAATGGCTGAGTTATAGCATTTTGAATTTCTATTCTGGCTGACATTTTAAAACAACCTGATTTTTGTCACGCGATAACAGGCGTATTTATGAACCGATTAGGATGTAACTTGGTCTGTACATAGTACATACCAATGTCTCGACCGAGTTCGTTGGCCAGCTTCATTCGCCATCTTGTTTCAAAAAAAAAAAAAAAAAAAAAAAAAAAAAATTAAAATGAAGTATTAAAAAATTGGAAAATGAAAAAGATTTTTTTTTATGTGTTTGGCCTTGATACAAAGATTCCGGAGCAGTTTTTGTTTCTGAAAATTTGTTCTTTTGTTTATATCTTAAAAAATGGTTGAATTATAGCACTTTGAATTTCTAGCATGGCTAACCTTTTGAAACGATCTTGTATTTGTCACGCGATAACACACGTATTCGCTTATTTCGATGTAAGAAGGCATGTGGATAGTATACATCAATATCTCGACCAAGTTCGCTGGCCAGCTTCATCAGCCATCTTGTTTCAAAATGGCGGCCATTAAATTAAAAAATTATATTTAAAGTGAGGTGCAAAAAAAATAGAAATTGAAAAAGGTTTCTTTCTTAAGTATTTGACCTTGATATAAGGATTCAGGAGCATTTTTTGTTTGTCTTTATCTTAAAAAGTGGCTCAGATATAGCAATTTCAATATCTAATGTGGGTGACATTTTGAAAAATCTGATTTTTTGCCTGCGACAGCACTCGTATATACCAATCGATTCCGATGTGAGTGAGCATGTGCACAGCAATTACTAAGGACTCGACCAAGTTCACTGGTTAGCCCCATCCACCATGTTATCTTAAAAGGGCAGGCACTTTAAGAAATCGCCGAATTTGGCAGCCAAATATAAGTTACTTTAAATAAAAGCAGCTTGGATAAAGCTGACTAATTTCGCGAAATTATCATTCATAATGATTTAGTATTGATAAAAATTAGTATTGAATCTCCTATATTCGGTTTCCACTAAATTGAGCTTCGTGTGTTTGAATAATATAAGTTGCCTTTTTTAAAATAAGGAATATGAAAGCTACCTCTTCCTCCCGGCACTGGCCGGAAGGACTTTTTTTTCAATATTTATGCAATTTATTTAATATAAAGAAGCCCTTTATCTATTTTCATGCACAAACACAAGTAAATTGTACACAAACAAGTAATATAAAAAATTTGTTTTTAAAGTCAATTCCTACTTAGGTCATCAAAGAAAAAATTAATATAATCCCTTAAGCTAATATTAGTTTTTGTTGTATTAAAATATCTCACTTTGTTGATTTTCTATAAGGCAGTAAATACTGTTGGTTTACAATGGAAGTCTATGGGAGTATGGCGAAATATTATAGATATCACCAAGTTGGCGTCACTTTTGGCGATATATCGGCAAATTGGCGACAAACTTGGCGGTATTTGGCAACAGAGCAGGCTCCCCTCTATGGTAACCCCCCTTATAGATATGAAGATGCATTAAATGCTGTTCAATAACCAATGGCCGCCATTTTAATAAGTATTTTATTAAAGATTGAAAATTTGAACAAGATATATATATATATATATATCGGGAGAGTGCGAACTAATAGTAGGAATTGAAAAAAAAAAAAAAAACCATAATAATAATAATAATATGTACAGTCGTGGGAAAAAAATGTAAACACCCCCTACTACTCTGCTATTAATTATCGTAGAAGAAAGTTACCAGCACCAAACGATTGGAAATAAAATCTACTTTTAAATTATGTATATAAACTTGGCTTAGGGTGCAATCTACAAATCAAAATTGGCCCAAACTTTGTTTTTATTCAACGGCAGCACCCAATGTTGATAACATATTTTAAATCTTCGGTTCAAACTATGCCTAGAAACGAAATTTCAAGTCTTTTGGATGATAAGTTTTTGAATTATAGACATTTAAAATTTAGAGTTTCTATTGTTAAATCACATTTTCTTATTTTTATTAATATATCCTGAAATTATAAACCTAATGTGACAATTTTGTGTGCGGATATAATACTGAAAAAAACAAACATAAATACGTTGAATTTGTAATTTTAAAAGTTTCATAATATAAATTATGAATTATAAAATTTATATTCGAAAAAAATATGAATTGTAACCTACAATTTTTTTTTTATACATTTATATTTATTATGTCCTGCTTTATTCAAATTCTCAACTTCAAATTTTTATTCAAAGTAGTTTTCGAATTATGATTAAAAACTGTAAAAAAGATGGTTTAAGGGGCCGTCTATGATGTGCAGGAAAGCATAATTTGAAAAAAATATATATATATTACTCATTTTATGGAAACCTTTAGGTTGACAACAGTCGAAACATATTAAGCGAATGAAATGATCCTATTGGCAAGAAATAATACATTAATAGAAATGACACAGCCATTTTGTAGCATTGCAACAATTGAGTACCGAAGTACAATTTGGATACAGCCCCTAAAAAGGGCTCATTTTAAAATAATTAATTTCTCTGAAACTAATCGTATGAATTTCATTAAAATTTCTATTTAGGCTAATTGAAGTGTCTAGAATTTATTTATGGTGTCAAACTTCGGTATTGCTATTGAAGGAAAACAAAATTTGGGTTCCTTTTGATTTGTAGATGGCCCTCTAAGCAAATTTCATGTGCGTCATTTAAAGGTAGATTATTTCCAATCGTTTGGTACCAGTAATTTTTTCTACAATAATTCGTTGCAGAGTTAGTAGGGGTGTTTACTTTTTTATTCACGACTGTACATATACAAGATGGTTCAAAAGGTCATGTCCATACGGCACGTGTGGATGTGTCAGGTCACGAGGAACAAGAATTACATAGGAACTGGCGGTCGGAAGCGCGGTCGTGACGCTGCAATTACATCATGATCGTGACGCAAAGTAAACAAACGGTGTAAAAATACCCTTATTTTACAAAAAGCTTAATCGAAATACAAAAAACAAATGAAAAATGTTACAACTCATAACAAGTGCTCAAAATATGACCTATTAGCCGCGATGCATGCTTCACATCGACGTCGCATGGAATCGCGAACACGTTCCAATAGGCCGTGTACCGTGGCCAGCGCGATTTCCGGTCCTAAAACCCCTGGATTTCTACCTCTTGGAATATCTTAAGTCTCTGCCAATGAGATACCCGTTCCAACGGCCTAGACCTGATGGCACGGATCGCTGAAACGGGCGTACGTGTCCGGGGGACTCCTGGCCAATTGGAATGTGTTCGAGATTCCATGCGACACCGATGTGAAGCATAATGCATCGTGGCTAATGGGGCACATTTTGAGCACTTTGTTATGAGTTGTAACATTTTTCATTTTTATTTTGTACTTCGATTAATTTTTTTGTAAAATAAATGTCTTTTTACATCCTTTGTTAATTTTTTGTTGCGTCACGGTGACGATGCAATTGCACGATCACGATCGCATTTCCGACCCCCAGTTCCTATGTAATTCTTGCTCCTCAAGACCTGACGCACCCACGCGTGCCGTTTGGACATGACCTTTTGAACCACCCTGTATATATACACATGCATATATAAACAAGCATAATTCACTAGGCTCCTTTTCATGTTTGTTTATATCATTTGACAACAAATCTCACTTTCTGGAGCCAGAATTGCGCCAAGTTATTTTTAAAAAAGTCAAGGCTCCTATAATGGAAAAGTGCCGTTTCTAAGTTTACTGCCTCACGCTTCCTACCCCCCCCCCCAAAAAAAAAATGCATTTATGGTTAAGAAAATTAAAAAACGAAAGGCATCTTTTTTGCCTATTTGGGAAATAAAAAATGAAAACTTTGACATTGTTCTGTTTTAAATGCTAGCATTTAAAACAGAACTATGTCAAAGTTTTCATTTTTTATATCAAAGTTTCTCTTTCGTTGCGTTCAACCCGTTTTTTGTATGTACAGATGAAATTTTATTATTGATATTTTCCTCACTTCGTGTTATGCTCGAAATTTAAAAATTTTGTTCACAGGCGTGTTTCTGATGACAATACAACATTTGAATATTTTTAGAAATTATTATAAATTAATAACTTTAATTTTAAGGCATTTAGACCCACAGAGGTGATAAATCACCAAACATTCTCTTTAACTCGTACTATTGTATAAGAGTTAAAAGAGCAATGAATTTAATTATGCGCCAGTACATGCTCGTAAAAATAGGCTACTTGTCTGTCAAACTGCAACAATGATAAATTCTAAAAACTAGAAGATAAATTACAAATAACAAATAAAGAATGTAATATTTAAAAAATGGTTTTTAACAATTGGTAGCTTGATATTAATTAATTTATGATTATACGTTACGATATCAATTTAGAAATCCTAAAGAAATAGTTTAAATAATGCTTCATTTCTTCTTTTCTGTTGCCGTATCTTTAAAAAATAAACAGAGCAAAAATTATATATTTTTTTAATAAATTCACTTACTTACGCTTTCTACCTTGCGTAAAAACAGTAGTGATTTTTTCATAATCGAGTTCGCTGTCCACACCAAATTACTATATTGCAACGAAAATATTTTTTATGGTAACTTTTTCAAAACTGCAAATATTTCTTGATTGAAACCTATTTAAAAAGTATGACTGGAATAATTTTAATCTATTTTCATTACGCCCAATCCACAGAAATGTGAACATCTGGCGATTTTTTTAAAGACTAATGTAATTTTATTAGTAGGCATATTAAACCTATTTGAAATTCCCGGACGATTTAAACGTAACCAGAAATACAAGAGGTCAATAATTTGAAAAATACAAACAGCTGTACGATGCAGTTTCACAAAAATGCTCGGGATTTTTTTAGTAGTGAAAAAGCAAAATTTACTGCCAAAAATAGATACATTCCTCACCGAGAGTTAATGCTCTAGCAATGCTGCTTGTCGCTATTTAAAACCCCACGTTACGCCTTGTACACTCATGGCGCCTAGTGCACGAAAAATCCGTTGTGGGCACAAAGTCCTCTAAGTTACCAATGAATTATACCTCTGGAGGTGCCTTGCCAGGTGAAGGTCTTGTCATCTGACCAAGGTTCTAAAATACGATATGAACTTGAGTAATAATGTGCAGGTGTCATACAACAAGATAAAAATGTTAAGTAACCAGCATAACAAAGTTCTAAACTAAGCAGTAGGTACTGCCGATAGGAAGACAATCTAGGCGCTCGTCAGGTTTATTACCGCTATGAATCGATTAGGCGGTCACCTGCCTGAATACTAGGTATCGAACCCTTTCGGGAGGGCTACATACCCTCCAAATAAGGGCCTGCTCATCGGTTAGAAAGAAAGAAAAAACACACGTTACGGGAATTACAACAAAAATCTTATTCGATACTTTGCCGGGTATCATGCTATTTTTGGCGGCCATTCTTATTAATGACAAGCGTTATACTGAACAATTTGTATTCCTAGTCTGGATGAAAACTGTGCTGCACCGCTGTGCAAATACTGACTCAACTGAAGCACCTCTACTTGACGGCAAATTATTAGCAAATATTAGGCACCCAAATGGAAACGAAAGTCCTGCACGGAGGAGATGTTCTTCGGTTACATTTATGGAATTTGGAAAAGGACCTAAATTAATTGTCTTCTAAGTAATTAAAAAATGTTATCAATAGGATTAATATCTTAAAATCGTGCTTTCAGTTTATTCTTTCTGTACTTTAACCTTAATACAACAAACGAAGCTTGATGAGGTCGAGCATTATCATACACTAGCATAAAGTCATCATCAATAGCCCTATTATTACGTCTCACATACGGGTGAAGAATCTCCTTTCAATATTTTTCAGCAGTAAAAGTAAAATTGAACATAGGTGTTTTAAAATTATTGTAGAAGTCTTGAGAAAGAGATGCGGTATTTTTTAACTGCAAATATTTGTATATTTGAGATCTTTAAAATTTATTAGGTATTTAACATTGTCATTGACATCGAGAAAGTTGTTATTTTTTTAAATATATAGCATATGATGGTATATGTAGACGTATTTTTCTGTCTCTTTCAAAAACTGGAATACTATCAATTTTTAGTTAAACTAGTATGCTGTGGCCATCACAAAACTTTCTTCTATATAAATCACGTCAATTAAATCTTTTAAATAGTAGAAGAAATTACATCAATTTAGCATCAATTCATATGAAAGTATATCTGAATTTGAAGTTTCATGAAAATTCTTGCGATAGTTCTTGAGATAGAGCTATAGGAGAAATTCTGAAAAATGCAGCATAGCAGTGCCACCTGTTGAGCAATTTACACCAAAAACTAAACAGAACTAATTCATATCCAGGTATACTTGAATCTGAAGTTTGTTGAAAATCTAAGCATTACTTCTTGAGATAGAGCTATTTCGGAAATCGCAAAATATGCAGCATAGCAACGCCACCTGTTTAGAAATTTACACCAAAATGAATAAAACGTCAATTCATGTCAAGGACTAACTGAATCTGAAGTTTGGTGAAAATCCGTACATTAGTTCTGGAGATTGGGCTATTGTGGAAATCGTGAAAAATGCTGCATAGCAGCGCCACATGTCGAGCGATTTACACCAAAAACTAAACAGTACTAATTCATATCCATGTATACCTGAATCTGAAGTTTGTTGGAAATCCAAGCATTACTTCTTGAGATAGAGCTATTTCGGTAATCGCAAAAAATGTAGCATAGCAGCGCTACTTGTTGAGCGATTTACACCACAATGCATAAAACGTCAATTCATGTTAAGGACTAATTGAATCTGAAGCTTGATGAAAATCCGTGCATTAGTTCTGGAGATTGAGCTACTGTGAAAATCGCAAAAAATACTGCATAGCAGCGCCACCTGTTGAGCGATTTACACCAAAAACTAATCAGCACCAACTTGTATCAGGGACTGACTGACTATAAATTTTTATTAAATTCCGTTCATTAGTTCTTCAGATAGAGCGCCCACAAAATTTGTGTCACATACATACAGACAGGCAGAGTCACAGACTCACAGACAGACATTTTGTAAAAACATGTTTTTCGGTTCTCCGACCCTAAAACGTGTAAATCCGTCAAAAACCGGAATTCGAAAATTTTCATGAATCCAAGTCGTCTTCTTGTAAAGATAGAAGAAAGTAAAAACAAAAACATTTATATAACGCATCAAAATGTTACAGAAACATCCGTGAGGTCTAATTTGAAACATAATTATTATGCCACTGACTGTATACATATACCACATAACAAAGTTCAGAAATCGACAGTCACTATGAAATGGTATGGATTTATTTGATAATCAAAATACCCTTATAAAAAGGCATTTGCCGTTCCTAATGTGAAAATATTAATTAAGGTACTTACAGTGAGTCTGAGCGATTAAGGCCTATCTTGAAGAGTGAATGGCAAAACATTTTAAGGTTCTTGTCAATACCAGGAGAAAGCATAATCTGAGAGATTGTTTCAGAAATTATTGTTTTCCATATAGAAGGCTCGAGCATTATTGCTTCAGTTTTTCTGGCCTCCAGTTTATCACAGCTTTGAAAGATCTGAAATTAAAATTCACAATTTGTAGTATGTTCAGACGGCGAAAATTATAAATTATGATTAAAATATGAACTCTCTTTTTAATACTTCGTTATTTTGGAATAGCAAGTTTTTATTGCTCAGAATAATTTAATGTTACTAATGGCATAAATATTATATTTTCGTCTGACGAAAACTTTTCATACTTAGCTGTTTCAAAATTGTTATTTTATCTGCGAATTTTTTTAGCAACAAAGGAATAAAAAAGAAGACGATAAAGGCATTCTAGCGTAGAAACTGACCCTGTTCTGTTGCCAAATACCGCCAATTTTATCGCCAGCTTGGCGATATATCGCCAAATTTGGCGACCAAAATGAGTCGCCAAAAGTGACGCCAACTTGGCGATATCTCTAATATTTCGCCAAATTCTCATAGACTTCCATTGTAAACCAATAGCGTTTACTTCCTTATAGAAAATCAACAAATTGTGATATTTTAATGCAACAAAAACTAATATTAGCTTAAGGGATTATATTAAATTTTTCGGTACTTCTTAATTATCCAGTCGACCAAATTACTGTCGCCCAATTGTAAGATTAAATGCCAATAATGGTTGCCATTAATAATTAATTGTAAGATTAAATGCCAATAATGACCAATTAAACCATTAATTCAACGTTTTATTAGTATTTTTATTAACGTTTTACTAATTTATTTGTTCTTTCATTTTTTAAAATAAAAATTATGTCAATGTGTATAATTTGGCGAGTGGTTTGGCGATTTATATAATTTGGCGAAATTGGTCGACGGGATAACTAAGAAGTACCAATTTTTCTTTGATAACCTAACTAGGAATTGACTTAATTTTCTTTTTATATTACTTGTTTATGGTACTACTTAGTTATCCCGTCGACCAATTTCGCCAAATTATCTAAATCGCCAAACCACTCGCCAAATTATATAAATTGACATAATTTTTATTTTAAATAACGCAAGAACAAATAAATTAGTATAACATTAATAAAAATACAAATAAAACGTCGAAATAAAAATCACTTGATGACGCAAACACGTGTGACTTGCTTAAAATCAAGTGAATGCGACATTTACGATTAACCATTATTGGCATTTAATCTTATAGTTTGGCGAGAGATGTTTGGTCGACGGGATTTATTTATTTATTGAATAACAAACATACGACTTGTGTGCTTGACATGAGAGCCCACTTATAAGTCGCAGACAAGATAGCACAAGGAAATATTACAACACAAGAGAAATACACCCTGGGAGTTGCACATAAAGTGTGTGTGCAATGGAACCAGCGAGAATCGAATCCACAAACTCTTACACTCGCGTGCGATTAGCAGACTGGTGCTTTGACCATTCAGCCACAGAGTCCCCTGATCGACGGGATAACTAAGCCGTACCTTATTTATTTATTCTATTTTGTTTGTCTAAATATTTTTGATGTGTTGTTTTGTTTCTGTTCCTACATTGAAGACAGGGTGCTTGTTTTTCTTTCTTATGTTTAGATATTATCCTAATTAAATTTGGAAAAAAGAACCTTGCACGCGTATTATATATATATATATTTTTTTTCATTTTTTCCTCCCTCTTAAAAATGCGAACTTGAAGAAAATATTTTGCTGTCTTTATGTATATCTATTCTATCTATTATATATATAAAATCCAAACGGAAATTTCGTTCCGAACGCCTAGATTTCGAGTTTTACTGCATGGATTTTTACGGAACTTATACCGTTAGATAGGTTTTGTTTCAGAGAAGGTTTTAAGCTATAACACATCATTCTACCTATATTAGTTATAGAATTATGACGGAAAGTTCTGTTATTTTGGACGATAAGGTTTACCATTTTATTTCTTGGCGAAATTTATCGTTGATAAAAAAAAAAATAAAAAAAAAAAATAAAAGAAAATGAAACAGCTATTACACCTCGAAACATAAAAGAAAAAACTGTTACTAATTTTATTTAAATGAAAAAAAAAAGAAAAAAATATTTGTAATGCTTAAAAATTAATTTAATAAGAAAGATTACAATTGATACGCAATATTTGGCTCTTTATCGCTTGCGTTAGATTATAGAAAGGAACCTGAAAGTTTAATTAGATGAAATTTTAATGAAATTTTTTTTCGTTTCTTTTTCTTTTTATCTAATTGTCCCATCACGTGACTTAAAGAAGAAACAAGTAGATGTAATTACTATTTGTTTCTTTACGATTTTTTATTTTTCTTTTATCACCAAACAATGTGATTTTAAGCCAAAAATGCATAAGCGTGACATTAGCTTGAGAATGTTCTCCCAAATGTAATTTTTTTAAGTGAAAGAGATAATTTTTTGAGTACATTTTCATATTCAATTGTAACTTAAATAGATATCAGTTAATATTTTAAAAATGGAATCGAATACTTAAATTTCAATGTGAATTTTGGCCACAGATACATATTGTAAAATAATTTCATACTTTTAAAAATGTTTTTCACCGTAATTGACCACACGCACTGGGAGGAGCTCGCAATGTTTCCCACAAGCATTGCGGCATTTGATAGGCTTTTAGTGAACACTTGTGGGAAAAATCGAGAAGCTGATTAGCTATAATCCATCGTGACGTTGTATGACGTCAGAAATGCTTGTCGTCCATTCCGAAAGCATGTGATATTTATAAACTCGAAATCAGATCAACGAATATTACCCATTTTTTTAAGGAAATATTATCTATTGTTTATTTCATTTTTTCTCAAGTCATATCGCCTATTTCATTTATAGAAAAATTCACAGCTTCGAAATCTAGGAAATAAAGATAATTTTTAAGGAAATTTATGCAGTAATACGTTATTACTATAAAAAAATTCAACATTTTGAAAAAAAAAAAATTACAAGTATTTTTTCTTCGTCTTTCTTCGTACTTTCTCCTCTGTTATGTAATATTTCAAATGATATTGGACTAACTTTCGATCATCGAATCACCGTAAAATGGCATATCTAATATAGTATATAAAATAAAGTTTGGATTAGGGGGCTAATTAACGCACAGCGCAAACTACTGAACCTAAAATCTTGAAAATCGTGGTAAAAATACTTAGCATAGACTTCTGCAAAGAAAGAATTTTCTTAAAGTATCACACATAACAGTTTTTGCACGGGGAGGGAAAAAAATTCCTTAAAAATCGAATATCATAATTATGCGTCAAATGATAGCATATTTTAATGTAGTTTTGTATGCTGAATCGAATGGTACCAAGTAAATTTTTATAAGTCCAACAGTTCATGACACATTTCATATTTTTCTAATTTTGCGGTGTCTTTGGCGTCTAAACCTCAAAATATCTATCACCACATCCGTTACTCTAGCAACGGAAAAAATTCAAATCAACACTTTTGGCTAAAGAATAAAAACGGCTCTATGAGTTTGAAAAAAAAATACAAGCATCTTAATAAATAAATAAACAAATAATGCAATTTAGCAAATTACAACGACCATTTGGAAAATGATTTTTTCAAAGACTAAAATTTAAGACATAAAAAATAGCAGGGAGTTGATCATACATTACATAGGCCATGAATTAAACATTAATAGTGTTATTACACGTAAAAATTGCAAGCGACAGAAATCGCCTGCGACTCGTACGTATTATCCACCTGAAACATACGTATTATCCAAGCATTTCATTGGCTGTTCGGGAAAAGGCTTTTCCATCGTCAGATTTCCAAGAAATCTAACGGCCAATTTTAAATGAAATTTATTTCTTAAACTACTAAACATCCCACAATATTACTTTTTATGTCGTCGTATAGAGAAAAAAATGTACTCTTAAATGCAATTTGTTTGAAAGCTGTATCTCAATTTGTTTCTGAGTTATAATTATTTTTTGTAGTTTTTATTACCTTTTTGTCATAGTGGCAACACTCTGTTGTCCATCTCTGTTGAAAGTAAAGGGAAATACAGATTACTGTATAGACCAATCAGAAAACGAATAAAATGATGATTAAACTAATAAAAACCTTCAGATATGCTTTTGATTTCCTACCTTGACGAGGACGATAACCACTTTTCCAAATGGTTTTTAAAAAAAAATAACAAATTACAACGACCATTGAAAAAATGATTTTTTCAAAGACTAAAATTTAAGACATAAAAAATCGCACGGAGTTGATCATACATTACGTACGCCATGGATTAAACATTAACATTCCTGGACACATCATGAACAAATTTTAAAAGAAATTTCAGTTTTACAATTTTCGGTGCTGTAAATTTTTAAACTTCTATGGAACTGATCATACATTACGTACGCCATGGATTAAACATTAATATTCCCGGACCAATTTTAAATGAAATTTCATTTTTAAACTTCTAAATATCCCACAATATTACTTTTTATATCGTCGTATAGAGAAAAAAAATGCATTTTTAATTGCATTTTGTTTGAAAGCTGCATCTCAAATTTTTCTGAGTTATTAATTTTTTTTTGTAGTTTTTATTACTTTTTTGTCATAGTGGCAACAGAAGTATTCATCTCTGTTGAAAGTAAAGGGAAAATACAGATTACTGTATAGACCAATCAGAAAACGAATAAAATGGGGGATTTAACTAACAAAACGCTTCAGATATGTTTTTGATTTCCTACCCTGACCGAGGGCAATAACCATTTTTCCAAATGGTTTTTAAAAAAAAATAGTTATTTTATGTAAAATAAAAGGAAATAAATTACTGAGAAATTAGCATTATAAAACGAAAATGCAAAAGGTACTACTTAGCTATTCCGTCGACCAAAAATCTATCGTCAAACAATAAGATTATATGCCAATAATGGTTGATCGTAAATGTCAAATTCACTTGAATTTAAACAAGCTACATGTGTTTACGTCATCAAGTGATTTTAATTTCGATGTTTTATTTGTATTTCTATTAATGTTATACTAATTTATTTGTTGTTTCGTTATTTAAAATAAAGATTATATCAATTTGTATAATTTGGCGAGTGGTTTGACGACTTATATAATTTGGCGAAATTGGTCGACGGGATAACAAGTAGTACCATTTATTTAAACAAAAATATTTAAATATGAAAGCAATATTTGTAACGACTTAAAAATTATTTTCATATATATAAACTCTGTTTATGACGTCAGATGCCGTCATCCGAAGAATCTACTGGAGTCTTTTTCCATTGTTATCGGTCAAGGGTCTATTCCTCAATGAAAGAAATTTGAATTGGAATAATATTGAGCGATTTATAAATTGCTCCTCGATAAGAAGAAAAAATGGGTATATTTATAACACCGTGCGCAAATCTCGCTAATAGCATTTTTAAAATTCCCAGTAGCAGTAGTTACATTAAAGTAGTTAAGTAGTTACATAGCGGTAGTTACATTAAAAATAATTTTTTTTTAATTATGGCATCATTTCCTATTATTGTTTATCTTTGAGTTAAAGGTTTGTGTCTTGAATGAAAATAATAAAATAATAATATGGTATTAAAACAATCTTTATTAATTTATTACCTGCGCCCGGCTAACATAAATGTATCACAAAAGCCACATATTCACTTTTCTTTGGGTAGTTCCTCATGAGAATCCAAGTTAACCTTCCGTAATCGGATACTTCACATATTGGTGTATTAGCTAGAATGTTGATAACATCGTTTATGTTTGAAGCGAAAATTTTACGATGAATTCTATTACACAAAATCGCATCATCATCATCTACTATATATTTACAACGGAAATTTGCATTTCATTCCGATTGTTTATAATATTTTCGTAGGATATACCACAATTAGTTAGGTAATAATTTTGGAAAGGTTTTAGTGTATGTGTATACATATTGTTCAAGGTTACTTAGTTATAGAGCAACAGCAAAAGTTCAAAAATTAAGTGAACCTGATTATGAAACTTTAGCCTTTTTTTAAAAAAATCTACAGAACATATTTTGGTACAAGTGGCCCTGTTACATGACTTTTCAGGAATGGTGTTAGTACATAAGATTTCATTATATGTTGATTAGTTATAGAGCTATTAATTCCTGTTGTCATGATGGTTTCATTACCCGACCAAAAGTGCGCTGTTTATAATCATCTAAAAGAATTACTTCTTAATAGCTAAATTTTGTCCAACGCTTAAGATAACATTATATCGCAATGGTGTTCGCATCGTTTTCAGTAATAAGCAAGGTCCAGCTGAAAGTCCATATTATTTAAAATATAAGTTCAAATTCACCATTTAGTTTAATCCAAGGTTCATTTGGAAACATTGACCAGCGCAGCGGGCATAGCCTGCTAGTTATATATATAAAATCCAAACGGAAATTTCGTTCCGAACGCCTAGATTTCGAATTCTACTGCATGGATTTTTACGAACTTATACCTTTAGATAGGTACCTATTGTTTCAGAGAAGGTTTTAAGCTATAACACATCCTTCTACCTATATTAGTTATAGAATTATGACGGAAAGTTCTGTTATTTTGGACGATAAGGTTTACCATTTTATTTCTTGGCGAAATTTATCGTTGATAAAAAAAAAAAAAAAAAAAAAAAAAAAATGAAACAGCTATTACACCTCGAAACATAAAAGAAAAAACTGTTAATAATTTTAATTTTAAAAAAAAGAAGGAGGAAAAAAGAAGAAAAAAATTCGTTTTAATGAGTGATAATATTAAAAAACGAAAATATTTAATTTAAACATGAAAGGGAATGTTCGTAATGCTTAAAAAATTACTCGGTTAAAATATTGCAATTGAAATAAGATTTGGCTTTTTATCTTTTGTGTCAGGTTAAGAAAAATGCATCTGAAAAATTGATAGGATGATATCAAGGAAGTTTCGATAAGTGCATGCTCAGAAATATTTGAAAAAATTATATAATATTCTTCTCATGAGGAATATATAGAATATTCTTCTCGTGACATATAATATGTTTATAAAAAAATCGTTTTAGCGTTTATAAAAAAATATGAAAATTTGATTTTTTTGGCGATTTAATGCTGGTTGGCTGCACAATAAAATTTTGGACTATTTGGAAAATTTGGAAAACTAGAGGTTTAGTTTTCTATTTGAATTAGTTATCGGGGTTATTTTCCTAGGTTAATAGCTGCATGATTAAAACTGGTATGTAAAAAGAAACGGCAGTTAAAATGACATTACTTTAATTTTATTCACACAATTCCGCTTTAAATATCCACTTTTACATGATTCACATGTTTTAAATATAAAAGTTAAATACTGTTTTGATTGTATTTAGTCTACTGGAAATCGAAGATAAGAAACTGTAGGAGAAAACCTGCCAAAAGAAGACGTATATTACCAAATATAATGTAACGTAGAGAGAGATTATATTTATCTTATCAGATCAGCACAAAGTACCAAGCTGAGAAGCCCGGAGTAAAAGAACTAACAAACGAAAGTGAATAACCCGAATATTCTTTAAGTTAAATGATCAATCTCTGCAGTCATTGTAATTCTCTTTTTTTAGTAGTGTGGTGATATGATCGTAATGGCCGCATTTCCCTTCCGAACTCTACATGATGTACTAAAGAGTTGCTTCTGAATTGCCCGTCTTTCGTCTAACGCATCAGATAATATAATAGCGCAATGGCGTCCGATGCGTATTCAGAAAATGCGGATGGATCTTCCAGGTGAAGGTCCATATTAATTTAAAATACAGGGTCGGATTTTCCATTTCGTTTGATTGAAGGTTTATTTGAAAAATGGTCCAGCGCAGCGGGCTCAGCCTGCTAGTTAAATTATAAAATTTTCTTTCCCAACGAAGCAAAATAGTGAATTGGTAAAACAGGAAGGTGATGATGCCCTTTTTAAATGTTTAAATACACGGAGAAACAGTTTTAAAAATTGTTTAAATGCAAAATGCTAAGCACATGATTAAATCATTCCCTTCACATATTTTTTTTATTCGATTTTACAGCGTCAAAATTAAAAATTATCCAAATTTCTGATTTGTATTCTAATGACTAATATCTACTATAATTCAAAAAATTCACAGTGTTACAAATAAAAAATGAAACCTTTCAGTAGTAAAGTTTTTAGTAAATCATTTTTAAAGGTATATTAATTGAAAATAGGTCTCAGAGATTAATATCTGGAAATACCGAAGCAAGACTCCCTTATCATATAACATTATTATGATAAGGGGTCTTGTACCGAAGCAGTTAATTTGGTATTTACTTTTGGCATTTACCTTTTGTACTTTAGGTTTGGTCTAAATAATACGAATATCTTTGTATTTATTTCGTATTTAATTATTCCTACTCAGCTTTTTCTTGTCTACTCTTTTTGGCGCCAAAAGACTACACAAAAGGTACATACTCATAATTACTTGAGTTTACTAGCCTAGTTTGAGTTGTAATAAAATTACAGTTCCTCTGTGCATATTTTATAGAAATTTCTAAGCTTTTTATTAAACGCATATATACAAAATATAGTAAGAAAGAAAAGAAAGGGGAAAATAAATTATCCATATCATGTCTACAAAATAAAAAAAATAAAATTTTTATGATTTTGTTATTATCATACACATAATAAAATTATTTCATATAAAATAAATATACTGGAAAACCATCTAAAACGGAATCGTAACAGATAGAAAAAATTTCGTTTCGACCGGTTTTTGTCTTAGCAGTTACACCGTCTGTTATATAATTGTACACTGTTATATATAATTGAACTGTTGTTATATAATTGAACTTTTTGACCAGGAGAATGAAATTTTTCGATCTAAAGCAGGGTTTCGTTACAAACAGGCTCCATATTCACAGGTTATATTTTTTCTCTACAAAAATATTACTTTTTGTTTAATATCAAACCATATAGTACCAGAAGACTCAATTTAAATGTTCAAAATAAAAAAAGCTATACTTAATTACTTAAAATACTTACTTTTTATTGGCGCATTTACGAGATAAATAAACGAGCCTGGACAACAGACGGAAAATTTTGGCAACCTAATCACCGTTTCAGCCTGGACAACAGAAGGAAAATTTTGGCAAGCTAATCACTGTTTCATGCACTCAAGCAATTCATTCAATATTTAAAATACTTATATGCAATCGGAACCAATTTATCTAGGTAGGTTTCGTAGGTTTCGCTTTGGCTGGGTTTGAACCTGGGACCTACGGTATAGAAGGTGAGCACTGTAGCACAGAGCAAAATGCTAGCTCGATTATTCTGTGCCAGTGGCTCATCATATATTATGTGTTGAAGTTCTGTTGCCAGAGGTGACGACGTCGCTACACACTCCAGCCCTAGTGAAAGTGTTTAATTTATACATTGGTTTGCGCTAGTGGCTAGTCTAGCTATTTGCTCTAAGACCTTGCCTATTGGGGTTGAATTAGCTGTGGTGCTGCCATCTGTTGTGAATATTGCGTGTTACTTTTTCCGAATCACCAATGTAGGTTTCGAGGGAAATATGTTGACTGGGTTTAAACTTGAAACCTACTGCATGGAACGCGAGCGCCGTAGCATAAAGCAAAAGGCTAGCTTGATTGTTCTGTATCAGTGATTCATATATTGCTTGTTGAAGTTTTGTAGCGAGAGATGGCGTCGCTACAATCTAATATACGTAAAATCAATATATCTAACATATTAAATTAGAAACAATTTAAGAAACACATAAACAAGTATAATGCGTCATAAGCTTCAGTTTAATAATGTTTATATCATTTAGCATCATATCATACTTTTTTGAGCCCGAATTATACCAATATTGCTATTCTATTTTAAAAGCTCCAAGGGCTCTATGAAGAACAAGAATCCCAAAAAGAATTTGGTACAGATGTCATATTCGCCCTATATTGGCGCGATTTTTTTTCGGTTGCCAATTTGGCGAAATCATCAACAGCATAAACAGCATAATCCGGATTACCACATCAAGCAAAATAACGACACTTTGGCGCAAGTTAAGTACCTGTTGCCTATATGATATTGGCGACAGAAAAAAATCGCGCCAATATGGGGCGAATATGACACCTGTACGAAGAATTTTTTACAGCGAAGAAAGTCAAAGAGAATATGAGTAACCGATAAAATCTGAATAACCGACAAGTACCAAATCCTCGTTATGTTACAGAATTCATAGAGAAAATGTTTGACCCTCTAAATTACATCAAGAAATACGAGCTAGGTAGAATGTCATTTTAAAATACAACAAAAGCAAATTAAATACCTTAGGAATTTTCAATAAGCACAGAAGCAGGAAAACGGTCTTTCCAATTTGACAAATAGTGCATTCGAGATCAACATCTTTCACAATCCTAATCATGTTTCTCCATTTCACAGATTCTACGCCTTCCTGGAATATACTTTTTTTCGGTAGAAATTCATCGTCGTCTTTGACTAAAGATAATACCAGAACCATAGAATCTGAGCTTGATATACAATCTGTGTCTTCATGGATATCGCTTAAATTGTGGCATAAAAATCTTAGTTTTTGTGGCGCACTGAAATTTGTAAAAGGTAAGAAAAGTACTTTTTCTCCCGTTTCTTTTTTGTAATTTTTGTAAATCACAGTTTCTTTTTCAATTTTTTGAACAATGCCCATCATGCGATATATATGTATACTTTTTTTCTCACTTGGTGCTTGAAGCTTATATTTTCTTTTGGGCTACAGTTTTTGTACAGTATCAAAAAATATCCGTAGTTTCGAATAAAAATAAACGTCTTTTAATAAGCCCCGAAATTTTCCACATCAGTATTTTAAATTCAAATGAGTTCAAACGAGTAAACAAAGGAATGTGATTTATTTTCATTCATGGCATGTTATTCCCGTGTTATTTAAGTATCTCATATCACGTGTTAAAGGAAAAATAATGTTACACATAAATTGTTAAAAAAAATTTAATCATACATCATTAATCACAATTTGTTATTCAATGACCATAATTAAAATTACCAAGGATCGATTTCGTACTTTGATTAATATCTCGTGAAAGGATTAAATGCAGAATGGGTGAAATGAATATTTTTAGTATTTGTTCATAATTCAAGTCAAGATATTCAGTGGATGGAATATTTTATATGTGCCGCTTTTAAGAATTCTTATAAGTACAAAATCTAGTAGAAACGCTGTATTATAAGTAACATTGAAATTAACATCTATTATATCTATGTTAACGATGGCAATTAATTTCCAGAAATTAATCGTTTTTATTCAATATACCACACTAAATATATTGAAAAATAGCAATCTGTAAACCAACGTTTTAAATACATGGGATTTTCGACGCATCAAAAGCTTTCTCTTGTTACTTGATGTTTAAAGTGTAATTGTCCATTCCTGTTAACGTTAAGTGAAATCTTAATATATTTTAAAATAATTTTTACAAACATTTTGCATATTTCTCCAATAAGGAATAAAAAATCTTTTCAGCACAGAGTATTAAAGCATTAGTACTTCACCATTATACCGTCAATCACTTTAAAAAAAAAAAAAAAAAAAAAAAAAAAAAAAAAAAAAAAAAAAAAAAAAAAGCTATCGCCAAACTATGCAATATAACGCCAAAAATGCATGATTGTAGCGTCACATTCACTTGACATCAGATTCGTTACACGTGTTTTAAATGAACGTTAGTTTTTTAAACGAAAATGCTCATTTTATTTATGATGTCATTTCCGCCAGCAAAAGTCTTCTTACATCTTAGATTGGGGGGAAGATATTTCATATATGCCTGGCAATGGCCAAACCCATAATTGTATCGGTATAGAATTATCTTTAAGCAATTTGCGGTTTTTCTGTTCAGACACATGGCGCTACGCCACGGAAAATCTGTTTAAAGTTAGGAAACTGAGGTTCATGAAAGCTGAAAATATTCTCGACGTAACTCAGGATAGATATTTCCAATCAATGATCTTGAGTCAAACCAGAAAACTTGTTTAATCTAAAAGCCTTGACAAAATTAAGAGTCTTTATGAGAATATTAGGAATTCTATATCCTAATTTATGTTGATAGTGTAATTGCATTTCTTAAACAGCATCACCTTTTGTCAATACCACAAAAATGAAAAAGACTCTGAAAAGGACTGATTTTGATGTAATCGTAGCAAAATGTTTGAGCTTGATGAATAAACATGAAAGTTTTCGATAAACTTTGATGTCAGTTTCATCCGTGGAGAATTACCTCTAGATATCCTGGAATCAGGACCATTGATTGTCACTCTTAGTTTTTAAAGGTCTTTAATCTCAACGCATATGGAATAATAGGTTATGATGCAACATAAATTTATTTGGGTACTTTTATGTTAGTCGAGCGCAAATCTTATCGATAGCAGCTCTTATTTTCCGCGCGTCTAAATTAGAAATAATGCTTTCATGTTAAAAAAAAAAAGGAGGGATTTTATGGTATTATCTCGTATAGACGCTTTCAGCTTGACGTCAGTATTGACGTTATGGCTGGAAACTGACTCCAAACAAACGGTTGCTATGCTTCATTTGTTATTATATATAAATCGTAGAAAATGTTACCACTGCATATAAAGTATTAAAAAACTTAGCTGTGAGATATAGCTATAAGATACAGTTATAATAAACAAACAAAATAGGAAATACAACATAGCTACCCTTTGTTTGGGGTCACTTTCCAACCAAAACATCATACTGACGTCACGGCAGATAGCGTCTATTATTATTTTTTATTTTTATTATTTTTTTTTTTGATATAGGATTACTGTGAGGGGATATTTAAATCAAATGGTTGAGGTGTTTATATTTTAAATTAAATGAATGCGATACGAGTAATGGCGACGAGATTATTATTTGACAATTTATCACCCGCGCCTAGCTAACATAAAAATACCTTAATTTAATTTATTATGAACCATAATCTCAGTACTGAGAGAAGTTAGATTTTAATGAACGGATGTTTTTGCAAAACACTACGAAGTTTTAATCCCCCCCCCCCCTAACACTACTTGAATATGGAGGATATGTACATTCTGTACATACCATAGATCATGCATTCACAGAACGATTCATCTAACATGCACGATTCTTTTTAAGATTTGATTTACGAGATCATTAAATAATTCCGGGATATAGAAGAAATACAATCAAAATTTTTTCAAGCAGATCTATCTCATATTTTAATGCAATTCAAAAATTTTCATAAAACAGATCAAACGATTAGTCTTTATTTATAAACTTAGAAATATTTGAGATATGGCCAGAAAAATGATGTTTAACCCTACTTATCAGAGGGCATTTACAGAAGCTATAGAGAGGGAAAATCGAGTAAGGTTTATTCCCTCTATCTTCATTTAGTGGTTCGTTAATTTGGTATTTACGTATCCGGGCCATGAGATAGGTCGCCAAAAATGGTTGCCAATTGCTTATTTTGTTTATCGTTGCCAATCATGTTCAAAACAGTAATTAAACATTATTTAATACGTAAAATTGTTAAAAATGGTAAATAATGTTAAATAAATAAATAAATAAATAAACTATAATAAATGAAATATAATTCAAAAGAAGGCGCAGATGTCATATACGCCCGATTGTATATTATATATATATCGATATATATTGGCGCGATTTTTTTTCTGGCGCCAATGTCATATATGCACCGGGTACCTAACTGGTGCCAAAGTGTCGTTATTTTGCTTGATATGGTTACCCCGGTTATACACTCATGTCCAAAATTAAGGTCACAAACATAAAATCTGCGAAAACTGTTGAACTATTCAATATGTTGCCACGAAAATTGGCACAGAGCTATAGTACAATAGGAGAAAGAATATAGCAGCATAACAATATGGATAACATTTTAATTCTGAATTAATATACAGGATATATCAAAAAGTGTTAAATTCTAAATCAGAGATAAAGCATTTATCTCGGGAAAAGTCTGTCTAATATGGAGTGTGACCACCGTCCACTGCTATACAAGTCTCACAACGAGCTCTCATACTGTTTATGAGGATTTTAATAAATGTTTGGGGCAACAAACCCCAATCTTCCAAAAGCGCGGCTTTTAACTCCTGGTGAGTCCTGGGAGGGGTGTTACGCTGTGCAGTGGCTCTTTCTAAACTTACCCAAACATGTTCAATAAGATTGAGGTCCAGAGACCTCGAGGGTCAATTCATACGGCGAATTTCCTCCTCTTTAAGAAAATCATCAACACTGTGAGCTCTGTTTGTCTTCGCATTATCGCCCATAAACATGCAGGCCGGACCTACAGCACCCCGGAACAACCTCGTATAGGCTTCAAGGACCTCATCCCTATAGCGATGTGTGTTTACAGTACCCGCATCGAAGACGTGCAGTGGTGTACGATTGCTCAACATTATGTCGCCCCAGGCAGGGATTCGTTTGCCACCAAATCTCTCAATTTCTTTTACGTTGGAGGGATGGCAGCGAGCTCCACGTTCTCTCCAAATGAAGACTCGACCAGAATCACTCTGCATGGTGAATCACGACTCATCACTGAAAAGAACACGCCTCTATTTTTGTTGTGTCCAAGAGTGATGTCTTCGGCTCCACAACAACCGGGCTCTCCTGTAGGATGCAATGAAAGGGACACACACGACAGGACGCCAGGCGTTAGGGATGAGGTCTTTGAAGCCTATGTGATGTTGTTCCGGGGTGCTGTAGGCCCAGACGTCATGTTTATGGACGATAATGCAAAGTCACACAGAGCTCACATTGTTGATGATTTTCTTGACGAAGAGGATATTGGCCGTATGAATTAGCCCTTGAAGTCTCCGGTTATGAATCCTATTGAACATGTTTGGGATGGTCTAGGAAAAGCCATTGCACAGCGTATTCCCCCTCCCAGGACCCGCCAGGAGTTAAAGGCGCGCTTTTGGAAGAATAAGCTTTGTTGCCACAAACATTTAATGACACCCTCATAAACAGTATGAGAGCTCGTTGTGAGGCTTCTATAGCAGTGTACGGTGGTCGCACTCCATATTAGGCAGACTTTTCCCGAGATAAATGCTTTATCTCTGATTCATGATTTAACACTTTTTGATGTACCCTATTTTTTTATTTACAATTAAAGTCCTTTCCATATTTTTATATTGCTATCTTCTTTCTCCCATTGTAATATATCTCTGTGCCAAATTTCTTGGCAACACAGTGAATAGTTCATCAGCTTTCACAGATTTTATGTTTGTGACCTTAATTTTGGCCATGAGTGTAGATGATATATGGTAACGAGGTTTTCGCCAAATTGGCGTCGGAAAAAAATCGCGCAAATATGACATCTGTGCCCTTTTCAGTTATACCAACACCATTCCCGCCAAGCGTAACAGTTGGCGTCGAATGAAACATTTGTAAAACTTTTGGCGCGAAAATAATCATTTAAAAAATATTACATTTGAAAATTACATACTTTTACAAACTATTTTAATAAAATCCTATTTCTCGCCAAAATGGCTAAAGAAAGTTGGTACTACTTGGTTATCCCGTCGACCAAAAATCTATCGACAAACTATAAGATTAAATGCCAATAATGGTTGATCGTAAATGCCACATTCAGTTGACTATAAGCAATTTACACGTGTTTACGTCATCACGTGATTTTTATTTCGACGTTTTTTCTTTGTATTTTTATTAATATTAGACTAATTTGTTTCTTCTTTCGTTATTTAAAATATAAATTATGTCAATTTGTATAATTTGGCGATTTATATAATTTGGCGAAATTGGTCGACGGAATAACTAAGTAGTGCCAAAAAATTCGCGCCAACTGTGACATCTGTTCCATTATGTGCGTGTATAATTCATATACCTCAGTTGCCCGCTAATCCAGAAAACCTCGGCTAAAATCTTAAATGGTATCCACCATCATCCTGATTGGACTTCATTTGCGATCTGGCTTAACCAGCAATTGAGGTAGATGGTTAATACATGCACATAATAAGCTAAAATGATTAGATTTCTGTTATGGAGATTCACGCCGTTTCACCTTTTTTTCACAATTTTGTCGAAATACCAATAGAAATATCTCATATCTCTGAAGTAAATAATTATTCATGAACCAGTTCTGGTGAAATCTTTTCACAAGAAAACTATTTAAATTTCTCTGAATGCTTATTCTTTAAATAGTTATTAAAAGGGTAATAATTATGGAGGTACTTCTTTGTTATAGCGGCGCCCACAATTACAAATGCAAAAGTTGTTGTTACTATTTCGGCAAGCTTATACCGGGTGTCCCAAAAAGGACTGACTGATTTTAAAATTCAATAACTTGCAAACGGTGACAGATATTTAAAAAATTCTTGAAGGAGGGTTATGCATAAGGTCAAAAGTTTTTTTACAGTGATTTTCAATTTTAGTTCGAATTACAAACAATAGATGGCACTGCGATCCATAGACGCTGAATTTAGGCTCGATTTTTGGTGCTTCGTGGCCCGGATAATACATTTCCATCTCCTTTTTCAGCATGGAACAAGAGAAAGGACCAGAAATCGAGCCTGTATTTAGCGACTATTGCTTACAGCGCCATCTATTGTTTGTAATTCAAACTGAAATCGAAAATCACTGTAATAAAACTTTTGACCTTATGCATAACCCTCCTGCAAGAATTTTTTAAATATCTGTCACCGTTTGCAAGTTATTGAATTTTAAAATCAGTCAGTCCTTTTTGGGACACCCGGTATATGCATCATATATACACATATATGCACTTCAAACTCACGTTTATGCGTCATATACGTCAATATATACTTAATATTTACTACTTAAATGTCATATATATGTCATACACGTCTTTTACACATGTCATATACGTATGTTATGAGGCTAACGAAAAAGACAGGCTACCACGGTTCATCCCAGATGTCTTTTTTTACAGACCGCTATAGTGACGTGATGATCTTTTCGCGCACCTGCATTGGTACATCACGTGACTCCAGCGGTCTGTGAAAAAAGATACGTGGAATGCACCGCGGTAGCCTGTCTTTTTCGTTAGCCTCATGTACGTCATATATCCGTCATATATGACTATAACTTAAACTTTTACGTGATGAAATTCTATATGTATCATACATGATTATAATTATATAAAAGCTCATAAATTAACGTCTGAATTCCATTTTTTATTATTAAAGGTACCCTTGCTTCAAAAGTGTCATAAAAAACGAAATGCGAAAAACTGTTCCCGGGCTATGGAAGGGTCAATGATCATCTTGCAAACGCAACTGCTGCCTGGTGGCTGAATTTTCAGTGTACTATCTGGTGCTTAAAGTGATTTGTAGAGGCGAAAAAACCAAGTAGAATGGCAGCCATAACTCAAAAAGAAAACCCATTTTTTGAGTTGTGACACTTTTGAAGCAAGGGTACGATATATTAAGGCAGACTTTAAACACAATTAATACAATAAACTCAACTGGAGTGAAAAATTAGCCAGTGCCAGGACACGAAACAGCAGCAAGCTACGCCCAGGTTCGAGTCCTGGGCATGACTAATTTTTCACTCCAGTTGGGTTTATTGTATTAATTGTGTTTAAAGTCTGTCTTAATATATGTGTGCCTTTCATGATTATAATGACATACATGTCTTGTAATTTGGCGATCCATCCTGGTTCCTTGGCGATTCATCCTCGGAGACCACTGTAAGAAAGAAGTACCCTTATGGGTTTTCACACTTCATGTTACACCTTTTTAGAAGACAATTTGGCGACAAAGAGTTTACAATTAAGTATTAGGGTATTAGAGTACAATTAAGTATTAGGGTATTGGAGTACAATTAAATATTAGGGAAACTAGTTGGATGTGCCAATCCCAAAACTTTCTTCTATCTCATAAATCTTAATATTGTAAAAAGTAGTTACAGATGTTAATACTTCAATATTATTAGTTCAATACTATACCAACTTTGATTTTCATCGGAAATTTCTGCTTCAGTCTACTAATCGGAGTAAAAATGAGTTAATTTCGATCATGATATTTATTAAAATCAATAGTTTTTCCTTATTCTGTTGTACATCAGGTGTTTTCGAATAGCCGGCTTAGCAGGATGCGAATTCCCGTCGCTGCACGAGCCGCCAATGGACAATAGAACTACAAAAAAGCGATAAAATTATACAAAAATCGCTATTATAACATCCCTTTCCGGCGAAATATTCCCAAATTCAAGGAGGAGCTGATGGCCATAGCCAAAAGTATACACAACAATTTTTGTTCAATTCTATGCATAGCTTCATACACTTTTCGATGGTACAAATTCAGATTCAGATTCAGCCAGGTGGGGAGGCCTACCAATTGGTTTGAGCTCAACTAGCCCCACCCAGCAGTGTTTATTAAAAAAAAAATTACAGAGCAATTATAGAGTAATAAAACTAGTATGTTGTGGTCATCACAAAAGTTTCTTCTATCTCATACTTGTCAATACTTCAAAATTCATTATTACAGTGCATCTATGCTCATCATGAGGATTCTAAAAAGATGAAATTCCGTGCATTAGTTCTTGACATATTACTGTCCCTGAAATCGTGTAAATCCATAAAAATGCAGCATAGCAGCGCCACCTACTGGGTGATTTACACCAGAGCCTAATTATCATCAACTTCTAACATCAATGTCTAACTGAATATGAAGTTTGGGGAAAATCCGTGCATTAGTTCTTGAGATAGAGCTATTGCGCAAATCATGACAAATGCAGCATAACAGCGCCACCTGTTGAGCAATTTACACAACCACATAATCAGCATCAACATTTATCAAGGTGTACTTGAATCTGAAGTTTGATGGAAATTCGTGCATTAGTTCTTGAGATAGAGCTATTGAGGAAATAGTGCAAAATGCAGCACAGCAGCGCCACCTTTTGGGCGATATTCACCAACACGTAGTCAGCATCATTTCATATCAAAGAGTAACTGAATCTGAAGTTTGATGAAAATGTATCCATTAGTTCTTGAGAGAGAGCTATTGGAGAAATCATGAAAAATGCTGTATAGCAGCACCACTTGTTGAGCTATTTACACCAAAATGTATAAAATGTCAATTCATATCAAGGATTAAGTGATTCTGAAGTTTGCTGAAAATTGTTACATTAGTTCTTGAGATACAGCTATAATGGAAATTCTGAAAAGTGCAGCATAGCAGCGCCACCTGTTGAGCGATTTACACCAAAATGTACAAAACATCAATTCATGTCAAGGACTAACTGAATCTGAAGTTTGATGAAAATCCGTGCATTAGTTCTGGAGATTGAGCTACTGCGGAAATCGTGAAAAAGGCTACATAGCAGCGCCACCTGTTGAGCGATTTACACCAAAAACTAATCAGCACCAATTTATATTAGGGACTAACTGAATATCAATTTTTATTAAATTCCGTGCATTAGTTCTTGAGGTAGAGCGCCCACAAAATTTATGTCACATACAGACAGACAGACTCACAGACTCACAGATAGACATTTTGTAAAAACATGTTTTTCGAGTTCTCTGACCCCTAAAACGTGTAAATCCGTCGAAAACCGAAAGTCGAAAATTTTCACGAATCCAATACTTTCTTCTTGTAAAGATAGAAGAAAGTAATAATGGTAGGTAATAAAAAGTAATTGAGATAAAGAAATAAGTATAGGTAACAATAGTAAATTAGACGAGCTAAGTGCTTTACAGGCGTATAACACATAATTTCTCTCTAACAATAACACTATTTCTATAACTGTTTTAAAGTAAAAGTTTGTTCGATTAGTTCCATAGCTCATCATCATTATCATATAATAGTTCCTGTGGAGGCATTTAACATTGCACAAAAATCTCTATTACAACTTCCCCTTCCGTAGAAATATTTCCAAATTGAAGGAGGAACTGCGTGTGATAGCCAAAAACATACACAACGAATTTGGTTTAATTCTGTGCAGAAGTATATATACTTTTTAAATATACAATAATGAAAATGGCATAAAAATCGGTAGTAGAGAATCCCCTTCAAGCAGATTTTTTTCAAATTCTCGGAGGACCTGCTTGCCATAGCCAAAAACATACACAAAAATTTATTATTATATTAATTAATAAAATGAATATTTCTTGCGTAAAACGGTATTAAATGCTTCCTAATAAAGACTTAACATTTCTTAATTTAAAAACATTTAATCTGATTATTTCTTTTCTATATATTTCTTTTTTATAAGAAATAAATTGTATAAATATTGAAAAAATTGGTTGCGTATATAACAGTGAATATGTTGCTAGCAAATATGAGTCCAAATTTCCTTCTCTCTCCAAGGCTATTTTTTCTATCTTCGCAAGACTCCTATATCTGGAAAAGTAGGCTCTTTATTGCTCCATTTTAGAAAGCAAAACAGCTTCAATCCCTCATGGCATTTGTTCTATCAGTCTTAGGAAAGTATCCTGGGAAAGACTGTCTTAAATTTGCACGAAATAGGAATGCAGATCTAATAGATTATCAGGAACTGGTTGTTGAGCTTGGCTCTCAAGGTAATTCTGAATATGAGCAACAGGATTAAAATCCTATGAGTTTGAAGACCAAGGGAGCAACTGGAGCTCAGCAGCATGCTCCTTAAAGCCCTGTCGCATAATGCGCGCCTTGGGACAAGAAGCATTGTCCTAATGGAGGATTCCCATTCGTTAGGGAAGATAGAATCACAAAAGTGTTCACTTGGATGGAAATGCTGTTTCAGTAGTTTGCAACTTCCATGGCATGTTTTATAACAACCACTCGTCTCTGAGTCTCTCATTCCTCTCTTTTAAACGTTCTCCAAAGCAAAATATATACACCACCGACATGTGTACGATCTGCAGTAAAGCCACTGTTAGTCCTGATAACCTCTTTTTCTAACGCATAAAAAATAAATAATGTGAGTAAAGTGATATATAAAGTGATGAAACGTGATAAAAAAGAAATCATGCTTAATCACAGCAAGCGCCTTTTTAGGTGCGTTCGTAATTATATAAAAACGTAGCACCTATAGTCGTCCTTCAGTCCGTCCGTCTGTCCGTCTGTCTGCCTGTCTGTCCGCATATAAAAGAGCAAAATCTACCCAACCGAATGGTTTAAAATTTTAAATATATAATTGTTGTAAAATTTTGTCGAGTCATTTAAAATTTTATGAAAATCGGATCTATAGTTTAAGTACAGGGACAGTCAAAAGTTTTCCGTTACATTACGGCCAATGGGAAAAAATTATTGCAAGTGCATTTTAATGATGTTACAGCCTTCCGAATGGTCTGAAATTTAAAACATATAATTGTTGTAAATTTTTGTCGAGTCATTTCAAATTTTATGAAAATCGGATGTATAGTTTAATTACAGGGACAGTCAAAAGTTTTCCGTTACATTAAGGCCAATGGGAAAAAATTATTTCAAGTGCATTTTAATGATTTTACAGTCTCCCGAATGGTCTGAAACTGATATGCACTTATGAAGTGCATTAAAATATACATTCATTACAATATGTGGTGCAAAAAATATTTATAAAACTAGCTATAGTACGAACGCCATTTTCCACGTTTGACGAGCAATTTCCAACTTGTTAAAATTTTTGTATTTTGCAATAGCGATGCTGATAGGTGCGTGAATGTCGGTGATGCTGAATTTACGGGTGTTAGTACAAGAAGGGTGGCTTCTGTGGTTTCATATTTAATAGAGGAGATTTAATGTCAGCGTACGCCAAGTTACATTTGTATACTTAGGTTTGAATCATATTCAACTATAACTTGAGCCCCCGGGATATGCTTGTTTTCTTTCAACAAGTGAGACAGTCTCCGACAACCGCAATCATATACCAGACATAGATAGTTTATTTTCTTCTTTCTCTGTTTCTGTCATTCATTTCATTGAACAAATTCCGCTTTTTAACAACATCAACACGAGAACACTCGATAAGCCATGCTAAATCGGAAATACACATTTCGAGCCATTACTATTTTTCCTTATTAAAGTCATTTAGATTAACAGAATTTCACATTAAACACACGTGTTTACACGTTTGTTTGACAGTATGAGGTGTTGCTTCCTTGCCAGTTCTTCAATGTCATTCCCATCGTGTCATGTGCGATATATGTTATTCATTAGAGAGAGCTTTTTCACAGTGAAAAGGTGGTCACAGTGTTTTGTCTCATCAGTATTTATAGCTATTTAATGATAAAAGTAATCATTTCAGTAAAATCTATGCCAGTGAATAGTTATTTTATAAAAATGAGCAGAATGTGCTATTCAATGCAAGAAACATCGACGATGTCTCTTTAGTCGTTAAAAATATCCCTAGTAATGCATGCAAGTATAACTGGCAAGAGCCATTGAAAGTCTGTGTTTTAGATTGTTATACAGATATATTGGATGGTAAATGCCTTCTCTTCTACCAGATTCGTAGAGACTGGCTTCGCGAATATGGAACTCTAAATCTGAAGTCAGAAGCAGTTAAGTGGGATGAAGATCCAGATGCTGATGAAGTTTTTGAGAGGGAAAATATGTATCATCGGGTAAATCTGGAAAATCGAGCGTCTCAGCCATGGTCAATGCCATTGAAAGAAGAAAGAGCATGGCCAGCTTCTACTGTGCCTTCAACATGGACTGTCCCACGTGTCAATCAACCACCGTTAGTAATGAAACCAGTTGAAGGGGAAGTCAAACAGATTCTATACCAAGGTGAGCACATTTGGAAAAATACTCATTGAAATTGTATATCATGTATATAATGCGAACATACGTTGGAAAAACTTGAATTATAATTCCACTATCCAGATAAAAGCGGTTACACTGTTAAAAATTTTGTGCTATGTTGAACCATCTTTTGGTGCTGCAGTAGCTGCAACCATAAAATGGTGAAATCTCGTTCCAATATTTGGAGCTCCGTTTGGATCCCCAAATATTGGTACGAAGTTTCACCATCTTATTGTTGCAGCACCTATTGAGAAACAATTAATGGATACAAAATGATCAAGTTTCGAAAAAGAAAATTATTCTAGCATATGAAATAAATGCCTCTTATCACTCTTTTTTCTGCAAATAAAAAGGAAAGACTGGCAGTCTGGCGTGCACCATCACCCTTGTTAAATTTCCCTCCTATGTTGCATCACTTTGATACTCACATTTGAGCTTCTGTTGCGGTAAAATTACTGATTGATATTCAGTAAAACAAAAAACACCACACGCCTTTTCTTGAAGAGACGCCATTTTTAAATTAGCGAAACTCGTAACGTATATAATGATCACAGCTCGCCCTTGCTGTCTCTTTGCTTTCAGTCTTACGTGGTAGACGTAAGGGGAGCGTTTTTATCGACTGAAATATTCACAGAGTTATTTCTTTTATATTTGTTGAATTTTTTAAAATGCATCCCTTTGAACGCGACACACTGTGTTTTCAGGGGTGCATCGATAGATCAGTTTCAACCTCGTGATCACCAGACCGCCAAGTTTCATCGAACCAATCATAATCAACTATTTGTAGCCTGTATTATGAGCCAACCAATCACAATCGGCCAAATTTGGGGGCCAAACAAAAAACACGTCATGTTGCTAAGGTCGTTGCTAGGGTGTGACATCAGTTGAGACTGATCGATTGAAAAGTTTAGAAACCCTGATATACACTAATAGTGAAAAAAAAAATTACTTTTATGTTAACCGCGATAAATCGCCCAATATTGATCCCATCGCCGTCATTGTATTGCATTTATTTCATTTAAAATGTAAACTTTTTCATCATTTCATTTAAAACACAAAATAAATAAATAAATAAGTAAATAATAATAATAAGAAGAAATAATACCATAAACCAAAATATGTTATTTGAAAATCAAAACATTGTTTCCAATTCATACACGTAAAAATAAAAGCTGCAACAGGCGAGAGAAAAATGATATTGGCGAGATTTGTTCCCGGTTAACATAAAAGTGCCAAATTTGTTTCATCTTACATAATGTCTCTTCTACTTTTGAAAGGTCTCAGCCACGATGGAGAAGGGAGAGCTCAATATCTGAGACGTCGATGGCAAGATCCACCAGAGAAAAAATACTACTTTCCAATTTGTAGCTCAATGGAATACGGTTGGAAGTATGGTGAGGAGAATGCTGGTGACCTGAACTGTCCAAAGCATGGTAGACGTCGAAGTTGATGCATTTTTTTTAAGGATTAAAAGTGCAGGATAAATACCCTTGATAAGCCTAATGTTGTTGGAGTGGATAGACAATGACAAATCACGTTATGTAAATAGAATAGAACTGTATTTTGACACTTTAAAAAAATATTTCATCAAAATTCAAGTAGTACTGTTATTATTTCCGTCGAGTTTATGCACATCCTAAAATGAACTGACTGATTTTAAAATTCAATAATTTGTGCAAACGTTGATAGCTGTTAAAGAAAGTGCTTCAGGAGACTAATGTATGATGTCAGTATTTTTTTTACTGTGATTCCCGGATTTAGTTTTAAATATGAGCGAAGGGATTAATTTGCGCCGGAGCCCAGCTCTGGTACTTCTCTGTTTTCAGTAAATATTTAAATATTGGTCGGAATTCACCGGAGCTCATAAATAGAGGGCCCCGGAGCCCAGTGCAATAGTGCTTCCGAAGAAACTGAAGTCTTTCCTTTCCTTCCCATCTCCAAACTTTTTCCTTCTTTTTTATCAAAACACTTATATGTGACGTAATGTGTCGCACACATAGAAGATGGAGATAAAACGGACTCAGTTTTATATTAGTTTTTAGGCTTGGACTGACTCAACCTCAATCTGTCTTACATTCAAAATTTTATTTATTGATTTATAGGGAAAAAAAACAAACTTTCCTCCTTCAAAATTACTTATTATATTTACTTATTATACTTATTTCAAATCGTCTTAATGCTATTTTGACCAAAATAAAAGGGAAAACAGAAATCGTGTTTTTCTATTCTAGTGATATTTGCAAATTTATGTCTGGCGTTGATGGTGCCACTTAATAGAGTGAACAATGAATTTGCTTTCAAATCCACTTTCTTTTGTGACACTAGGATAATGTTTAATTGACTGTTTTTTTTTTTTTAATTTGGATATCTAATCTGAAAAGAATATTTTCTGTTTTTAGCCAACAAGCATTAGCTTGATGTTTTGTTTGCTTCAGGTTTTTCTCTTCTATTGCGTATGAGTATAAAAATCACGTTAGTGATTTTTTTTTGTATCATGAACGAACGCTCATTTACGAAGTCACCTTCATTTGTAAATAGATATAATTGCAATGTACTGTTATTCTGATAGAAAGCAATTGAGTAATGTTTCCCCTTTTTCGAGCATCGATTCTTTCCGATAACGGTGTCAAATTTTTAATTTAATCTGATTTTTAGGGACTCACTACAAAAGATTGTTATGCGGATAGAACCGATTAAAGTTTAAGATATGCACCTTTTATAGAAAATTGAAAAACATTGTTCCATTCTTAAGCATATAAATATTAATTTCTGTAAATGTCAAGCATTTTTTCATAAAAATGCATAGCTGCGAATTATCCCTTTTTTGTGTTAATACTATTTACGAATCATAATCTTTACCATATTTAATCGCAGAATTCTGCAAAAAAATTAGGCAAAGATTACTATTTGGAAGGAATGATAATTAAAAAGTGGAATAGTTGACGGCTAAGTATATGCTGATAGACATGTTTAAAATTTTTAATTTGCCAAAGAAAAAAAAATGCTTTAAATTTGAAATAATGTACGAAATATAAATATGTAGATTGGAGTGACTGAGGGGGGGGGGGGGTAATGGGAAACGGTACAGATGTTTAGTACCAGTACCACAGAATAGTAGAGCTCCGGCACTTTTTTATTTGTTAGAAATTAAGCCCTGTGAGCAATAGATGCTTTGCAACTAGTAGTCGGTCAATCCAGGCAGAAATAGAAAACATTCAGAAGTGGTGAGAATGATGGATGTCAAACGTATGGAGTGAGTGTCGTTCGCCTATATAATCTTGTTTTTAAGGTCTCGATTCTGAACTTAAGTCTGTATTTAAGTATTGCGCTGCAGTGCAATACTTATTTATTTCCAGTGTGACTACTCAATATTATTTTAATATAGTAAAACCTATGGAACTCTTTTACTTTATGGATTAACTTTTTTTACTTCTTCCCACCGTTCTGTCCCTGATGCCACATAATTTTTACTCTTTGCTAATTCTAATGATATTATAAATTTAAAGTGAGAAAATATTTGCCAGACGTCAGGGTCAAAACGGATGATATAATGCCTTTGTATATGGGATAGGCTATGTTTTATATACTTTATTCAAATATATTTCTTAATAACTCCAAATTTCGCTATTTTCATCGAAAATCAATGGCCATTTTTGCTATAAAATTTAGCATTTTTTTCTTTACTGTTGCAAAAAATTCGAAAGTCGTAATAATAATTTGTCTATAGTAATTAATTTTCAGTTAAAAGATTTCCACGTGAAAAATGAAATTGAAATATTTAAGAATTAAAAAAAAAAGATGAGTATGGCGTCATACTGGAAATAAAAATGGCATTTTCAAACATTTGTTAGTAATAAAAGAAACATTAATATGAGTAAATACAGAAAGCAGGTGAATATGACGTCATACTGGAAATAAAAGTGGCATTTTCAAACATTTGTTAGTAATACAAGAAACATTAATATGAGTAAATACAGAAAGCAGGTGAATATGACGTCAACAAATTTAAATATACTTTAACGACGCTGATTTTTAAGCATGGATATCAGTTACATACACATGAACGCATAGCGCATAGTTCGAATAAAAATGTGTTAACTTTGTGATTTATTTAATGCTTTTCTTTTATTTATGTTTTTATTGATGAGGTTTTAATTTCATTAATGAATATTAGCCAGAAACAAATACAGAAACTACTTACATTATTTTAGGATGGAGTAAAAATTGAAATTGTAAGATGTTTATAAGTTAATAAATTTGTAAATAACCGAAATTTATTTTACAGGTTGCATCCTCAATAAAACGTCAATTCTGCACACAAACATGTTTCTGCTGTATAATACATATATAGTATATATATATATTAAGATTAAAAGAACTTCTTAAAAACACCATAAAATTTTTAATAAATGCACTTTCGAAAAAACAAGTCTTTCTTCATCAGGCGCAAAGAACATGTCCTACTTACTTTAAAAACAGCAGCACTGCTGTTTTCAAAGTAGTAGGACGTGTAAGAACTATTCTTTCTTCATCAGGTGCAGAGAACACGTCCTACTTACTGTGAAAGCAGCAGCACTGCTGGTTTCAAAGTAGTAGAACGTGTTCTCTGCGCCTGATGAAGAAAGAGTAAGTTCTTTCGAAAGGCCTTCCGCATTTATTAACATTTTTATGGTGTTTTTAAGAAATTCTTTTCATTATATCATTTCACACCAGCTTATTTAATTATTTAATATATGTATATATATTGTTCATAGGCAATTTCTTTTTGTGGCAACAAGAAATAAAAGATAATTATTTGTAAATTTAAAAAAGATAGGGACTTTTAACGTTAATTCTGTGGCATTTTTTATCTAAAATTATTCCTCAATGTCTTTTGTCAGTTACTTGTGTGGTACAATAGTGTACAGTATAGTTGGATGGTATTGCTGCTAAAGAAGCACCCAAAGTTAAACTTAAATAACATTTTCCTCTTGCGTTTACATCGCCCCGTGGGAGGAAATAAGGTTATAAAAGTTTAAGTAAAACTTTTTTTTTTTTGACTGTATGACAGGTATACTTTTGTTAAATATTAGCAGTAAAGATTTAACACTAATTTTGCATTCATAGCGTTACCGAGTGGAAAATAAGGTATCTAAATTTAAGTAAAATTGATTTTTTATATTTGTATTATAGCTTTTTTATGCTCAGCTTGGAAGTTTTTGTCCAAACTATGACAACCTGCATTACTACACTGGTGAAACATGTTGGATTAATCATTGGTAAATTACACCATAAATTGCGTTGCGATACCTTGTAAATCAAACCGTGATGATGGTACATTCCTTTAATTTTGAAATGAGTTCGTCTCAATGCAGTATTAATTAAAAAACTTGACATATTACACAAAAACATAATTTGTAGAACAATAAAAAAAAAAATAATAATAATTTTCTACATTTTTTAATCCCGATAAGAGACAGATATTAAGATATTTCATTCATTTAGTTCTACATTCAATGTTAATCTTTTGTAACAAATAAGCTAAACCAATTGAACATTAAAAACAATAAAAATAAAATTCAAATAATATGGTACTTAAAACACCCTAAAAATTTAGATTCCGTTCAAACGAAATCGAAATAAATCTTAGACCTTTCCCAAATATAAGTTGTAAATATTTGTATTACAGATTTTGTTTTATGTTCAGGATGGGTGTAAACAAAATGATAAGGCATATCTTAAATACAAACCTTTAACAAAGTAAAGAAAATTGAAAATTTCCTACAAAATATTCTTTGACTTATTTTCGTTCAAAATTTTTAACATATCATTAAGTACATGTGGAAGTCAATAAAATAGAAAAGAATTCAGAAATTGGGAATAAGAAATGTAGATGTTTAAATAATAAATAAAATTTTGTTTCTAGATAACGTAAAATCCATCTGATTCGACAGAAGTTACAGCTACGCTTAATGAGTTCTCAAAGTTTTTATCTTAGGTTGTCTTCCGGTCCTATTTTTTGCGTGTTAATTTTGAAAATAGTCTCTCGTTTAAGTGCCTCCAAAAATATTAAAAATAATCAATGAATTTGGATAGTAGATAAGTTAAAAAACTATTTGAAAAAAGATATATAATTATATATTTACAGCCCCGTTAAAAAGATTTTAATACTTTAATTCCACACGTGAAAATATTTGGTGCTGCCATCTGTTGTGCATGTGAAGACTTAATTATTGTGCATTCACTGACTATTTATTAGTGTTCATATCTAAATATTTTCCGGCACATTCCTGGATTCATTTTTTTTAGTAAACGCATGAGATTGACTTGTCAGACGCTGTTATTGAAAAAATATAAAATCTAATAGTTTTCCGCTTTTCGATAAATGCAGAGGATCCTCAGATTTTTTTTTTTTTTTTGAATCAGCATTTTGAATTGGAATACGGGACACTATAGCCTGCCATAGGCGGCAAGCGACAGAATATTTTCGCTACACTCTCAGAAATAAAACTCTCAATTTTGACGATTCAGCAATCCTCGAGCTATATTTCGTTGTTTTTGACAATCATTTCGTATCAAAATCACGTGACTTTTAACGACACGTAAACTCTCAAATATTTGACGAAGGTGTTTCTTCACTCACGGCCAGACTCAATGCATTTTAAGGAAACCGTACCTCCTCAAATCCTGCGACTTTAGCAAGCAAATATTTGCTTGTTTATGTTATTCCTGTCATAATTTATTTAAAAAATTTATGTTATTCCTGTCATAATTTATTTAAAAAATTTATGTTATTCCTGTCATAATTTATTTAAAAAATTGCACTTTTTAGCGCTTTTCAGAATATGCTGAAACACAGGTAGTTATTGTTTCTGCATTAGTTATTTTTTTAGCTGTTAAAGTTCTTAAGAATGTTTATTATTATTTATATTATTATTGTATTATTATTATTATTATTAATATTATTATTATTATTATTATTATTTTACTTTGCTCGCTATGGTTTAATTCGAAAAGAATAAATTTCCTGTTGTCGTGTATTCAAAATTAACATTATGTACTTTAATGGCAACACGTGAATAACCATTTTTACTTACAGATATTGGCAATGGTTAAAATAACAGAACTGCGATAAGAAATATTGAATATGTTGTTTTATGTTTTATGTTAGTGTTTGTTCCTGTAATTTTGTAATAAATAGTGAATGTTTACAAATGAATATTTACTTAGTAAATATAATGCACATAAGCGTATACCACTAGCGAGAAACTTTCACACTGGCGACGAGAAATGGGATTGATTCATCAAGTTTATAAAATTGATACGTTAGAATACTTCTACGATTTCGCAAGATTGCCAAGGTAAGAAATTTCTTATTATTCTGTAAAAATGGAAAAGTTAGTAGAAGAATTAATTAAACAAAATAAAGCGTTAATGGATGCGCTAAAAGGGGAAAGTACCCAAAAGAATAATAAGGTTTCTGGTGTACAATTTAAGAAATATGATGAATCATTAGAAAGTTTCGATACGTTCATGGATAGGTTTGAAGCATTTTAGACATACAAAATGTACCTAAGGAAAAACGCGCAAAAACACTAATATCAAGTTTATCTGCTAAACTGTATAACTTGCTCAAAAATCTTCTTGCTCCAAAGAATCCCAGTGATCAGGAATATGAAGTGCTTAAAAATATTTTACAAGAGCATTTGAACCCTAAACCATTAATAATACCCAGCAGACATACGTTTTTGAACAGGAAACAAAATGAAGGGGAAAGCATTAGTTCTTATCTTGCTGAACTTCGCTCTTTAGCAATTCCTTGCAAGTACAATCAAATTATGTTGAATACTATATTGAGAGATGTCTTCGTTTGTGGGTTGCGAGATAGGTCAATCTTAGATAGACTGTTTGAAGAAGACGATATCGATCTCGATAGAACCGTTCAGATCGCTTTAGCAATGGAACGAGCCACTAAAGGCGTTAATGGTACAATGAGTAAGCCTCAAGAAATTAAAGCTGTTGGCGTATATAATGGGAAAAATAAAACAACACAACCTAGGAACACACAAAAGAAAAGTAACGTAGTATATTGTTCTAGATGTAACGGATCAAATCATAATAAATATAACTGTAAGTTTAAAACTAGTAAATGCAGAGCGTGCCAACGCATTGGCCACATTGAACGAGCTTGTTACTTCGCTAAACAGGCTAAACCAACTAGATTTGTGAAACAAAAACAGTTTCATGTAAGCGAAACAGAAGTTCAAAATTTAGTTCCACTTCATAGTTTAGAAGTTGAGAACATTTCTATCAAGGAAGAATTTCCTAAGAGACCCCCCATAATAGTAATTGTGGAAATTGAAGGTAAATCTGTTGAAATGGAAGTTGATACGGGCGGTACGGTATCGGTAATGAGTTTGAAGAAATTTAAAGAGATTTCGAGAAAGAAAATCTGTCCTACGGACTTGACATTTAAGACCTACAACGGGGAAATCCTTAAACCCCTAGGTTACTCAACGGTTAATGTAAAATATAAGAATCAAATAGAGTACTTAAATTTGTATATTGTTGAAGAAAATTTAGACACCATCTTGGGTCGAGAATGGCTGTATAAAATCAATTTAGATTGGGCGAGAATAAAAGCTCTTACAGTTATAGAACAGGGAAATCTTACAAAACTATTAGAAGAATACGCAGAGTTATTTGATGAAAAATTGGGCGAAATAAAAAATTATGAATGTTGTCTTGAGTTAAAACCGGATGCCTTTCCAGTTTTTTGTAGACCGAGACCATTACCTTTTGCAATGAAAAAGCGTGTTGAAGAGGAATTAGAAAGACTTGAGGAAGACGGAGTTATTAAAAAATGTAATATTTCAGATTGGGCGACTCCAATAGTGCCAGTAGTTAAAGCAAATGGGAAAATTCGATTATGTGCTGATTATTCCGTCACTCTTAATAAAAATCTAAAAATTCAAAGACATCCTCTTCCAAAAACAGAAGAAATTTTTGCTTCGCTCAGTGATGGTAAGATATTTTCAAAGATTGACTTTAGTCAAGCTTATTTACAAATGAAGGTTCACCCTGACAGTCAAAAGTTATTAACGATTAATACCCATAAGGGGTTTTACGAATGCACAAGATTAATGTATGGAGTTAATTCAGCACCTGCTATCTGGCAGAAATATATTGAAAGTGTATTTCATGATTTAGAAGGAGTAGAAGTATTTTATGATGATGCGCGGATAGCAGCACCAGATTTCCAGACACATTTGTCAAGATTACGGAAATTTTTCGACAGATGTCGTCAACATGGATTGAGAATAAATAAAGCTAAAAGCAAATTTTTCCAAAATGAAATTGAATTTTTGGGATTTAAGATAAATGCCCGAGGATTATGTAAAACAGATGAAAAGATTGCTGCAATTAAGAATGCTAAAATTCCTAAGAATGTTCAGGAAATTCAATCTTTTATGGGATTAGTTAACTTTTACTCTAGATTCTCAAACAAAATTTCTACTTTAGCATATCCATTGCATAACTTAACTAAAAAAGGTGTTCCTTGGAAATGGGATAAAAAGTGTCAAGAAGCAGTCCAAAATATAAAAGATGAAATCTGTTCTGATAGAGTATTAGCACACTACGACCCCAAACTTCCTATTTTTCTTGCAGCTGATGCATCTCCAGTCGGCTTGGGTGCAGTGCTCTCCCACCGATTTCCAGATGGTTCTGAGAGGCCTATTGCATTTGCTTCAAGAACACTTTCGTCAACCGAACAGCGCTACTCACAAATTGATAAAGAAGCTTTAGCTCTAGTTTGGGCTGTAAAAAAGTTTTATCTTTACCTTAAAGGAAATAGATTTACGCTCATTACGGATCAAAAACCCCTCGTAGCAATTTTTGCTTGCAAAAAAGGGTCTTCCAGTTTTGTCTGCTACAAGACTTTTGCATTATGCTCTAGTATTGCAGGCTTACCAGTTCGACATAATTTATCGGAATACTAAGGACCATGGTAATGCAGATTGTCTTTCACGATTACCCTTAAGATCTGAAGACTTAGAATTAAAAGATGAAGTTTCAGTTTTTCAACTTTCCCAAATCGAAACACTTCCAATAACAGCAAGAGATTTAGCTAAAGCAACTGCAAATGACAAAGATTTGGCGCCTTTGCTAAATGCTTTAAAAAAAGGGACTTCTTTAAAAGGGAAGGAAGTCGAATATACTCTCCAGGATGGTTGCATTATGTATGGCCAAAGAGTTTGTGTACCTAAAATATATCATGACAAGGTTTTGGAAGAACTTCATCAGGGACATTTGGGAGTCGTAAAAATGAAGGCAATAGCTAGATCCTATGTCACTTGGAAGAACATAGATAAAGACATCGAAGATGTTGTTAAAAACTGTACTGATTGTTCAAGGATTAAGGATGATCCTCCAAGGTCAAAAACACACCATTGGGAGTATCCAAGCTCTCCATGGGAAAGGATTCATATTGATTTTGCCGGGCCAATCTTTGAGCATATGTTTTTATTAATTGTAGATGCATATTCAAAATGACTCGAAGTCTACCCTATGAAATCGACAACTGCCTTGAAAACAACAGAATGTTTAAGAGATTGTTTTGCTCGTTTTGGATTGCCAGTCATGTTAGTCAGTGACAATGGACCGCAGTTTTCATCATACGAGTTCCAGAAATTTATGCAAAATAATGGAGTTATACATAAAACGTGTGCACCTTTCAAGCCCTCCAGCAACGGTCAAGCAGAAAGATATGTACATACTTTGAAGCAATCTCTTCGAGCAATGCAAAAGTATCCTGGTAGTATCAATCAAAAGATGAACTGTTTCTTGTTACAATACAGGAAATCACCCAATATGACTACCATGCAGTCTCCAGCAAGTATGTTCTTAAAAAGAGAAATTCGTACGAGAATTGACCTCTTAATTCCTAACCCTAAAGAAAGAATTCAAAACAAGATTAGGAAGGATATATATTTTAATGATCGGTATTTTGAAGTGGGTGATAAAGTAGCCGTTCAAGATTATACTGCAGCCAATGCCAAATGGAAATTCGGTCGTATCATCAGCCGAGATGGTGAATTATACTATACCATAAATGTGCAAGGTAATTTGGTTAGGCGACATGTCGATCAAATTCGATCAGCAGGCGAAGAAGTACACAATGATGTTGAATACAGACCAAGAATAGTAAATGTGAATGAACCATCTGATACAACAATAACATAAACGGAGAGAGACGCAGCGATTGAGCCACCTGGGACCTCCGGGAATACCACCAAAGAGTTGCCTCCAGTCTTATCTCCTACAGCTGCAACACCCAAAGTTGTTCACAATCCAATGCAGCTAAGAAGATCTAAAAGGATCCGGAAACCACCAAAAAGATTGTGCTGTTAATTGAAAGGGGAGGAAACTGTCGTGTATTCAAAATTAACATTATGTACTTTAATGGCAACACGTGAATAACCACTTTTACTTACAGATATTGGCAATGGTTAAAATAACAGAACTGCGATAAGAAATATTGAATATGTTGTTTTATGTTTTATGTTAGTGTTTGTTCCTGTAATTTTGTAATAAATAGTGAATGTTTACAAATGAATATTTACTTAGTAAATATAATGCACATAAGCGTATACCACTAGCGAGAAACTTTCACACCTGTGTTTTACAAAATCGTTCAAAAAGAAAATTTGGTCAATAAAGTTTCAAAATTCCAAGATCTCTTTTCATTTAAGAAATATATTCATATAACTATCAAATTAAATATTCATAATTGATCCCTCTCCCTTCTCTTCTGTAAACAGTAAAGTGTTAAAATCTTAACCAACAACTCAAATTGATAAAATCTCCCCCATATGTACTTTAAAATTCGTTATTTCTGAGCAACAAATTAACCAGATCATATTTTAATCATTCATCGAGCAAAGAAAATTTTCCTAATAAAGTATATTAATCAAGCTATATTATAATTATTCATATTAACCATAGGAAATAATAATAATAAATTAGTCTTACTAATTAAAACTTGCAAGAATTATAAGTATAACACCATCGATAAAATTACAACCAACCTTATAAAAATATAAATATACAGTAGAATCCATTACATGCATGAAAATCGTATCTGTTCGAGGACTCAATAGCGTAATAGCTAGAGTGACCGTCTTCCACACCGGAGGTCGTGAGTTCGAATCAACCCGAAGACTTTGCTATTATTTTTTCTCCTGTCGATACAAGAGCTTCCAAACTGTTCAATAGGTGGCACCACCAGCCCTCTGATTGCACTTTTCAAATAAGCACTTTTGACGAAATTGTTATCCTCAAACAAGCGAAGAAAGTAATTTTCTCAATATGACGAAATATTCGCTCGGAGCATATCCCAGGAAATGGTTTCGTCAAAAATGAAGAAAATTTCGTGAAATCTGAGTATCCATTTCTGAGAGTGTAAGGTATGGACTGTTGCTCTAAATTAAAACATAGTGAAATAACGCAAACATACGAATTTATATCTTAGTTTGTCCAGTCCCTTTCCTGCTGTAAAAGCGGAGCTTGTTTAAATTATCTCAATTGGAAAATTTGGAAATTATTGAAGACGAAAGATTATCAACCATAAGAAATAAAAATACCGACGTCACAATTATATTAAGAAAGAGAAACAACAAATAAAGACACAAATATAAATATGTTTAAAAAGCATACAGCTGTTTCGAAACCTCCAAGTTTCATCATCAGTGCTTAAAAATAAAAAGTAAAATTAAAACTCTGAGTAAAAGTGGGGGGGGGGGAGGACAGACAGCCAGTAAGGCGTACCTTCCCAGAAAAGAGGAAATTGCTGGCCAGCAGCAAGATAGGTGCTGGCAATGATGGAGAAGTGCTGGCTAATGGTCTACCACTGCTGGACAGCTTCAGTCAACTTTGCTGTTGGAAATCATCAGATAAAATTCTGGTGGGCTTCCGTTTTATCTCATGCGCTGCCCACCACTACATGGAAGTGCATGAACTTTTGCAGTATTATTGCTAGGAACCCTTACGCTAGGTGGCGTTGCGAATATCGAAGACATTGAGTGTTTGAACACCAATCTGAAAGGAATATCTTAAAACAATTTAAGCTGTGAAGCTAAAAAAATTTTTTGAAACTGTAAATAATATAGCACCACTGCTACCAACAAAATAAATAAGTAAATGAATAAATAAACAAATTCTTTATTTCAACATACTTTTTTTTTCTCCTTTACAAAGGATTTCGGTTTTCATAATTTACACAGTTGAGAATCAATAATAATAAAAAAGAGCGTATAAAATATATAGGATTTCTATACAATACAATAATTTCTATGCCATATTAGATTAAATAATTGTGTTAAAATTAATCTAGTGTAATTTCTATACCAGTTTAATGATTGAGAACGTAAATCACAAAAGAAACAAACTTGAAATAATGTAATGAGAGGTTGAAAACTACGATCGGTCGTAGAATACGCTAAAAGTACTTGTTCATGTCCGATCACGAAAACCAAACAGCATTGAGCGCGGTTAGTACTTGGGAGGGTGACCACGTGGAAACCGCTGCAAGTTCAAATATTTCTATAGCTCTTGGTGAAACTAGCTTATAGAAAAAAGGGCCATAATACTTTATTTTTTTATGGAATTCTATAAGAAATTTTTTGCTGGAAAGTTTGGGCCAGAAAAGTAATAGCAGTGGGATAGGTGCTAGCACTGCAGGAAAAGTGCAGGATTGAAGTAATGTGGTGGCATACCAATGCTGGCCTGCTGTTTGCCGTTACTGATGCGCCAGCTGCATTCCGCACGGACACTTTTGTACTGGTTTAAGTAATGGCATCCTTGCACTTTATCACTGATGGCAGTGCTGTCTGCTATCTTTTTTCCAGCTGATGGCCCACTGTTTCCTTCTTTGCTGGGTTTCAGCTCTACTGTCAACGGCGAAATGCGACATACGGCTGGCAAACAGCTACGGAGTCGATCTCACTCGCACACACAGGGAGGCCAATCAAAATCGCTCAATTGCTCCGGAAGAGTTCAAACTAAGAGATGAAAAGGGGGGGGGGGAGTGAAGAGAACGAATTATAGAAAATTAAACCATATATTTGAAAAATTGAGCGCACGGGATAAATCGTTAACTAAACTATTTGAATTTTTCCATATGCGATAAGCTTCCCAGAAGTCAAGATCGTAAATTGATGAGCATTTCTCTATTATGGAGGCTTCGGAAAATTTAAAGTTATGGTTTTTGCACCAGCAGTGGTTGGCAATAGCGGAACGTTTGATATCGCAATTTTTAACACAAGTTTTATGCTCCCCCAAACGGATCTTAAAGGCTCGCTTCGACAAATGTACATTTTATTGCATTCGCAAGATATCCTGTAAATACCCAAATTTGAAAAACTATCAATTGCATGTTTCAGATTTGTGAATTGAATTTTGTTAAAAGGAGTATAAACTACCTGAAAGTCAAATTTTAACAAGATTTTAGAAATTTGATGGCTTATTTTCGGAAAATATGGAAGTATAATTAGATTTTTATCTCCGTTTGTAATTAAATTTTCCTCTCAGTTTGAACTCTTCCGGAGCAATTGGGCGATTTTGATTGGTCTCCCTGTGTGTGCGCGTGAGATCCGCGTTAGACAGCGACTCCGTAGCTGTTTGTGAGTCGTATGTCAGTAGAGTCAAAGAAGAGCTGAAAGGTACGCTTTTCTGGCTCTCTGTCCTCCCCCCGCCCCTTTTACTCAGAGGTTTAATTTTACTTTTTATTTTTAAGCACTGATGATGAAACCTTAGAGGTTTCGAAACAACTGTATGCTTTTTAAACATATTCATATTTGTGTCTTTATACGTTGTTTCTCTTAATATATCGGCACAAAGTACAATCCTTCTTCACTTTTTATCACAATTATAGCAATTTGGAATTTTTTTCCAGATACTTAGAGTAGCTTTAAAAAGTTGGCGTTCGCCATTTTGACAGTTATTTTCTCTTCCTACGCCGGCGAATCAATATTTTCAGGAATGAATGATATGGAATACTCGAATAGAAACCGCTTTGTCGGGTGACTCCATTTCAGCTTGCATTCCGTGAAAAATAACTGACTATGAACCTGATATAAATTATTTGGCATAAGATGCAACAGCAAAATATAGCATTATTTTTCATTACTTTCTAAAATATAATACCTACATTCATGTTACTCTTTTTTTTTCCCTAATAACAAAATTTAAACTAATTTTGTTTCATTATTATTTCACCCACTAATTTTTTGGTTGTTGGCCCGTCATGGTCAAGTAAAATAAATTTTTGGCATGCGGATGTGTAAAAGTTCGTCATCCCTGATCTGCACTAATTTATCCTAATGTTCATTAGTAACGACAATGAATCGTAAAATAAACTTCGAAATTTAGAGGAAAATGGATATTCACTCGAATATATGCTTCAGACAATCGCTAAGGGTTAGGATTTTTTCTCACGCTAAAGAGCATGATAGAAAATGCAGCGCATTTATGTATAATTATTATCTTAAAAGTTTTATCTCCAATTCTGTGAATTTATCCATAGAATAAACATAAAAGAAATATTTTGTTCTGTTATTATCAGAGAGTTGAAAATATTTATTATTTGATATAAACAATAAACAAATCGGTTCTCAAATCCAAACTGTCTCTTTCTGACACATTTTTTAATTTATTTTTATTCGCAAACGTGTCGAATTGATAAGTTCTTTTATTAAGAAACTATCTAATCGAACTTTGTTCTCTGATTTTTGGTAAAGGCAGAAGATTTAACAGAAAAGGCTGTCAAAAATGGCCTTTTGAACCGATTTTCTGGACACGATGGCGCAGGAAAGCGAAAAAACAGTCGTCCTGAGAGAAGGATCGCTTATAACTCAAGATGAAGTTCATTTATCAAAAAATGTAAAAAAAAAACCACTATTCTATTACAAATACTATCAATAATCATATCTACAAGTGCATTTATATTTAAAAATGAGTCCAAAAATTATATCAGAAATTTTCCTGCTGTTGAGCGAGATTTTTTTTTTAATCACCTTAATTGAAATTAAGTTCTCATACTTTTTGAATAACTGAAAACTACTTACAATATAATTGATTAATTTTTGCTGTTGTGAACTACAAAGACCTTACAACAATGATTTTTTACATGTCTCTGGAACATTATAGTTTCTTCATAGAACTATGGTTCACATTTTAAACCTCACGCAAAGCTGATATCATATTTATAATGTATGCATTTAGTAACAGAATATTATTCTGAACTAGTCGTTGGGGGCCACCGTAATACTTACTCATCATGGATATGCATAATATAAAATATGAAAATAAAACATGTGTGTGTTAACTATTAATAAAATGCATTGCAATTCCAAAATAAAATTTAAACGCATATTTAAATATTTTTATCAAAATAGGACACTGATTGTATTACAATGGGAGTCTATGGGAATTTGGCGAAATACCGAAGATAGAGCCAAGTTGGTCTCACTCTTGGCGAAATTTTTTATCGCCAAGTTGGCGATAAACTTGGCGGCATTTAGCGATAGTTTTTGGTCGACGGGATAACCGAGTAGTACCGAATTGCGTAAAATAAACATCCTTATGACACCCAAAAATGATAATCATATTAACTAACAGTTTACTGCGTCGGATTAAGAGTCTTATTTCCAATTAAAATACACCTTTGAATTGAAATTTGAATGAAATACAGAGTCATGAAAAATCGAAGAGTGTGAAAAATAATATTACAAATATCTCGGCAACTAATTATCCGAGCAACTTCATCTTTTATGCAAAATTTATGTTTTTTTATTGTCTTTTATATTCACTCCTTAAAATAAACAATTTCGAACATTTTTAAATACCTTTTATCAGAACGAATATTTCGAGAGTCCGAAAAACATAGTGCCGGATAATCGAGGTTACTGATATTCAATAGGCTTCATTCCATTATTACATACTAGGACTTTCCTCTGAGGGATTAGTCTGAGCGAAATTGCTGAGAACATAGATTTAATAATAACATGTGGAAGCAAAGAAAGTGAAATGTTATCTTTAATTGTCCGTATACTACGATAAATTGAAATGATGAAAATAAAAGAATCGTAGAATTACAAAATCTTTTATATAAATTCGTATACACTGTTTAAAAAAATGAGAAAGCAAACCATGCAAGACAGCCATGCATGGATATAAAATTGAAAGTACGCAATATATTAAAAGTAAAATAGGAAATGAAACACTAAATTATCTTATATCGGAATTGTAAATGATGTCAAGAGCATAATCAGACGCTCCGCACCAATTTGAGTAGCTTTAAATGGCAAATATATGATGTTTGAAAAGAAAAGAATGGACTATACTTTGTATGATGTGTGCTCCTCCGGAAAAGTTAATATTGTGCAATATCTGTTTTCCACGGATGCAATGAGGTTGTCGATAAGAATTAAGAAATTCTCTCTTAAATCTGATGTAGTATCAAAGTACCGAACACATCAACAGTGGCATGCAATGCATCGTTAGAGTCTATTTTAGATATGCTCGATCGGATTTAAATGATGAGTGCATGCTGGCCACTACATACGCTGTATTGTATTGTTTTCAAACATATTCTGCCCACGTTGAGCTGTATTTAGCATGTATTAAATAAAATAAATCGGCAATGATTGCAGCATAAAGTATGACACAAGGTCTGCATATATCGTCGGCATAACCTTTGAGCTGTCAAAGTGTCATTTGAAGTAATTTACAAATCCATACATATTTTTTCAGCAATTTATGCAAGCTAAAATACGCCAATATGAACCCGATTATGAAATTTCAGCAGAATAAGTTAATATATAAAAAAATCTACTAATGACAATTTAAAATATGACCTTATGATAAAATGTCTAGATAAATGAATCAGAAAAAAAAATCATATCAAATTTAAAATCGTACTTCTCTGTTAGTGGCCTTGGCGAGATAGAGAAAAGCCTAGAGAAAGAACACTGTAACAAGTACTTTCGGTCAACCTACTCACTGTTACATACAGGTCTTTATTCAATATTTACACAATTTATTTAATGCTATGTGAGTATCTATCAGTTTTGTTGCATTTAAATTGCATGTTTTGTGGAGCAAATGCAGCATTGTGAAATATTTAAAGTTTCTATACCTAATAATTCCAAATTAATGGTAACTGAGAACGCTTTCCGTTCATTTCATCTTTTTAAATTTTAAATTTTTTAGAAACCATTCATAGAGACAATTTTATATTTTAAAATTAACACGAAGCAAAATTTCAAGGTTTTGGGCTCAGCAGTAACACAGAAATAGAAAATTTTCGAACGTTTTTTGTTTCTGCAGTGTTTTCTATAGCGACATTTTTAGAAATTGTTCTATTGCGAGAATTTACATCATGAAAAATACAGCCATGTCAATTTTCATGTTTATATTCCTAACAATTCATGTACTTCGTTACTCAGATCATCTTTAGATCTTTTTCCGCTTTGTTTAGTCTTTCGATTTTTTAGAATTCGCTCTACAACGAGCATTTACATCTTATAAATTATTGCCACGCCAAAGTTCTAGTTTCTAACCCCAACAGTATCCCAGAAATTTCAGTATTCCAAATAAATCATAATTTAGAACCTTTCTAGAAATGTTTACGTTTATCTGTGAAATTGAATTTTCGAACCTTTTAGAGAGCGTTCATAAAGAGTATTTACATCTTAAAAGTAACCCGCATCGAATTTAAAGTTTCTAACCTAATCAATATCACAGAAATCGCAATTTTAGAAATTTTTTGCTCCTGCAGCGATGTAGGTTCTTGCACTGACATAAAATACAGTCTTTTTTCGGAGCAGAGATGGCCACCAACATTTTTAGGTAGATTTCGTATGAAATACTACCTATTGGGATCGTTCCTATGTTGGAATTTCTGAAAAATTTTTGCAGATCTACACCGATCATGACCCCTAAAACCCAAAACCACTCTCAGTAAAAAACTTTATAGATCTATCTATCTATCTATATAATCGAAAAAACATCTTTGCTATTAAAAAGAAACAGATTGGACAATATTTAAATGTATTTGTAAGTAAATCTTTCTCTAAACATTTCTCTGATATTTATTTTGACCTCATTATGACTAGGGTTAATCTTTTAAATATTAATTTACAAAAAAAACATAAAATACAAAACATGAATACTCAAATGATAATTACTTTTTCAAATCACATATTTAATAAAATTAATATCAATTCTATAATTAATGATAAAAATTGTTTGTTTTTTTCCATTAATAATCTTCATATATCAAAAACCTTTAAATATCCGAATACAATTGGTAGAAAGATTTTTAACTACAATACATTTTCAAAAAATACATCTGCTGCTACTAATTTTCCGTGTAAATGCAATGAACCCACTCTAAAAAAATACATAAACAATGATCATGGACATATAATCACTGGAAATCTTGATATTGTTAATGATTTTAAATTGAAACAACAAATGGGTTATGGTACTAAATATAGACTTCCATCTAAATTTAATGTTAAATCTATCATCAAACAGTTTACATATGATATTGATATTTTTATTTATAAAATTTCTATCTCTTATAATAAGCCTATTGAATATTTTAATCAATGGAAAATATTAGTAATTGAAAAATCAACTATGGCTTTAAAAAATAATATTGCTGATTTGGTTTCGATTAATACGAAGCATTTTTTCCAACAAATTACTAAATTACAAAAAAACTACGTTATAACATATGTAGACAAATCTCCTAATAATTATGCTATTATATGTAAATCTTATTATCACCAACTTCTTACAAATTGTATTTCTTCTAATAAGTCATTTCAAAAAACTAATGAAAATGTAATTGTAAATAATCGTAAAATTCGAAGTTATTATAAACTATTAAATATTTTATCTACTAACTTTAATTATCCATATTTAGTTCTTATTCCCAAATTTCATAAAACTCCAATTAAATTTAGGACTGTAATTATTGGTTGCAATACATATAATAATAAAGCCAATAAACTTCTCTTAAAAATTCTTAATCAAATATATGTACTTACTACAAATAATGATAATACACATTTTATAAAAAATAGCTATCAAATTGTCAATATTTTAAAAAATCTTCATTGTGTATATAATATAACGACATATGACTTCAAAGATCTTTTTAATAATACAGACCTATTAGATTTACATAAAATTATAAATGAATTATTTAAAAAGTATTATAAGAAACTGGAATTACCATCTAATATAGATATTGCATATTTTAAATCTTTAACAAACTTCATTATCTATAATAATTATATATTGCAAGATAACACTTTATATTTACAGCATGTCGGTATACCACAAGGCGGTTGTACATCCAGTTTACTATCAGACTTATACTTATATCATTATGAACGTACTTTTACTAATAATACTCTACATTTATATCGTTATATTGATGACATAATTTTAATTGAAACTGATCAATCTGCAATTACTCAATTTCCAGTAGATTATCCCACTAATTTGGAATTAACGGAAAACCTTTTATCTAACAATACAATTAACTTCTTAGATCTTAAAATTACAATAAAAGACAACAAAACAATCACAGATTTATATGACAAACGTAAAGAATTTAAATTCAAAGTTAATACATTTACAAATTTTAAATCTTGTCTACATCATTCTGTTTTTCGAAACATAATACTTAATCATTTATATAGAATAAAATGTTTATGTTCTTCTCCTCTAATTAACAATAATATTAAAAAACTAATTTATGATGCATTAAATCATGGTTTTCCAAAAAAATTCATATATTCATTAATATACAATTAGTACTTTACTTACATGATCTTTTAAAACAAATTAACACATGCGTAAACAAAATTACAAAAAAATATATAAAATAAAAAAATATATATAAAAAATTAAAAATTGTAAAATAATATAAAAAAATTATTATAGGATGGATGGGTGGGTAGATGTTAGAGTACGGAGAAGGGTGGTGTTGTCTGGATAATACGCAATGTTTAATTAAAAAAATGGTTCTTATGTATTATTACTATATTTTTTACGTATTTTATAAGGATGTTGATTTGATATTTTATATGTAATTGGTGACTTTCATTAATTATATTTAGCTTAATTATTGTTTTATCTTATTTACAATCATTTGTTATTAAATTTTAATTTACTCAGGACAATATCATATTAATTACTAATAGTTTGCCATTTTTATAGTGATTAATATACATATAAGTATATTTAATATAAATAAAGTTATACTGTATGTATTAAAATGGGGTAATTATTTTTATTATTATTCCTCTATTCTTTTAAATATTGATCTATTTTCACTTTGTGTTATAAAATTTATTATCGGTTTAATGTGTTTGAATGTCCCACATTCATACTTTTAGGATTTTTATGGCTGTATGAAAATAATCCACACACTATATTTGAGATTTTTAGGTAATGGGAATTTAAGTATCTGATAATCTTCTATATACCTCCATATGTTTTTTATTTCCTGTTCATTTTATAATCATCTTATATATAATAGTTTTTATTAACGATTTTTATATTATTTTTAATATATTTTTATTAATTATTATTGAATTTATTTTGTTTTATAGCATATAGCTATATGCTATATATTCTCAATGTTATAGCATTATTTAAATTCTTAGTGTAGTTTAAATGAGTAAGATAATAGAATATTTTGTATCCTTTCTTTTTAAAAAAAAAATTTTATTCAGAATAGTTTTTTAAAATATATATAGTGTGGTGTATATTAGGTTTATAATTATCTATATATAAGGATTTGTTTGGTTTTGCTTTTAAACAAAATTTTTACATTCTAAAGATTCCAATTGTTTATCTTGTGACATTTGAATAATAAAAATACCACTAGATGGCAGCACCAAAATTTGTCTTTTGACGATAAGATATAACTTTTGTCTTTTGCAACTCTTTTTCAGTTATAATTTACTACACCAAGTGGATTTTTAAGCTAAATTTTGACGATATTGTTATATAGTTATTAATTAATTTAATAGTGCATTTTAGTTATTTTAAATAATGTAATTACTTTCTATTTTATTTTTATTTTATATTATATTAATTTTATTTTTCATGGTTTTTCAAAATGTATTAACTACATCCTTTGGTATCAATCACTGTGATTTCTTAATTGTTTTATTCACCTTAATCTTTACGATATTTTAGGAGCCATGTGCGTGTGGATATATTGAAAAATACTGAAATATTAATCTATGTGTTGTGTATTATTTCTATTTTATATCCTATAAATATTTAAACAGGTATTATTGGTTTTTCCATTTCATATTATTTGTTTTTATTCTGTTTTCATTTTTAATCTATTCACTTGATTATAATGGTTGTTTGGGCACAGGAAAAAATAATTTTAGCTTTAGCTTATTTTTCTCACAGAAAACTACCATATTGCTTATATCATTGAATTCTGTGCCCTTGATAACGTAATTCAATACATAAGCTTTTCCATTATTTGTCGATGTCCACTTTCTTCTTTTTTCTTCCATAATTATTCTTATAATAAATTATTTGGCACTTTTTTTATACTTACAGCTTTAATTCATAATATTACGGTTTTTGATGGTGGTAGGTTATGTTTAATTAATGGTTATGTATATATATATATATATATATACATAACCATTTCCTCTGGATCACTTTCTTTATCACTTTCTTCTGGACGCGATAACTTTCGTAATTCTGCACCAATCTCTTCCAAACTGATACATAAAATCAATGGGCATAAAATCTCGGTCAAGTTCGTTAATGGGCAAAATCGGGCCAAGGGGATGGAAATAGGGAGGGGTTTTGTGAAAACAGAAAACCACCCATAACTTCTTATTTTTTGTACATATCAAATCAGTTTAAAGTTTTCATTACTTCTAAAAATAGGGCCAAAAATTTATGTATCACAGATTTTTGATAAAGTTAAAAATGGGCTCAAGGGGCGCAAAAAATAGGGTTTTTGGGAGAAAAAAATTCATAACTTCGTCAATTCTCAAGATATCAAATCCAATTAATTTTATTATAAATTTCCTTAACATTATCTACAACTTTTATATTCACAAGTTTTTGATAGGACCAATTCGTACCGCAAAAAAAAATTAAAAACGAAAACAAAAAGGGGGTTTGAAGAAGAAAAAAATCCATAACTCCGTCAATTCAAAAGATATAAAATCCCCATGAATTTATCATATATCTTCTTAATATTGTCTATAACATCTATATAGACAAGTTTTGGATAGGACCAATTCTTACAGCAAAAACAAATAAAAAATACATAGCGTTTGAAGAAAAAAATCATCTTAGTAAGGGTGTATTGAAATCCAAACTGCTTATTTTCTGACTCATTTTACAATTCGTTTTTGCTCTCAAAGGCTTCCAATTGATACGTTTTCTTACTCAGAAACTATATAATGTACCGTAATAATCGATTTTTTGATAGAGGCAGAATATATTTTTAAAATGCTGTTAAAAAAGGCATTTTGAATCGAATTTACCGAAGCGGATTGTGTTGGAAAAATCATTGTATTAAGGATGCACTCAAATCCAAACTGCTTATTTTCTGACTCATTTTTAAATTCATTTTTGCTCTCAAACGCATTTAATTGGTAGATTCGCTTATTCAGAAATTGTATAATGTACCGTAATGATCGATTTTTTGATAGAGGCAGAATATATTTCAAAAAATGATGTCAAAGTGGGCATTTTGAACGGAATTTCCCGAAACGATTGCGTTAGAAACGAAAAATATTGTCCTTCTGACAAAATAATTGTTTATATATCAAGTTTTAATTAATTGAACAAAAAATAAAAATACAAGTCGCTTATAAATCTCTTCAAAAATCACGTCAGCAAGTTTCATATATTTTTTTATTAAAAATGAATCTGGAATTATGCCAGAAAATTTCGAGTTGTTGAGCATGGAAAAGTATTTTTTTGAATACCGCCTTAACATGATTCTGATAAAACCAGCTATTATATAAAAAGGAAATAAAAACTCGTCAAAAGCGACCAGATAAAATTGTTAAAGTGGATTTGTCTCTAATCATGATTTAGTTTTTGTTTGTGAAATTAGTATATTTGACTTCGAAATCTACCTCTGCCTGTAGGCCGGACCGGCAGGGATTTTTTTAAGTTGGCTATGTAGTTTCAGAGATAACACCTCACAAACTCACAAACATTAATAATATTATACACTTTATAATATTATAACGCATTATAATATTAGTATAGATGTACAGATATGTAAGCCAAAACAATCATTAAAAAAAAAGCAGTCGAAGTGTTGTACACATGAATCAAATGAAAACACAATATAAAAATGTATAAATGTATATAACAGACGCAAAAGAATACAGCTATAAATGAACTTATTTCAGTTTATCATTGGAGCAATAATGTTAAAATAGGCCAATATTTCCATAATCGGGTTTTTATCATGCTTGAATACGTTTTTTTACACTCATATGACGTTATACTATATTCACCACGTCCTTTATATTTCCAATACGATGTAATGTTTTACTTTTTCACGTGGAAACTTTGAAAAAGAAAAGTTATGAAGTTATATTCACTTTCATTTAAGTTCGTCAGACTATTTATTTCATTTTCATTTTTCACGTAAATATCTTGCAATAGAAGAGTTATGACGTAATATTCACCTTTTTTTAAATTCGGCAAACTCTTTATTTCATTTTCATTTGTCACGTGGAAATCTTGCAGTAGAAAATTAATTGTTGTAATAAGAATTTTATTGTGTATTTTAATTGTTGGCAACTGCTATAACGAAAAATGTTTAAATTTGATATGAAATTGCTGTTAAATTGGTGGTTTTTTATTAATTAAAAATTAACTATAAATTATTTCGATTCCGGATTACTTTAGTTGCCTCGGCCGTGTTTTAATATATATGTACGTATCTTTTCACAATTCTGGCCTCCAAACTGTGGATTTGTATAGAATTACAAACAGATAAATAGACAAATTTTCATTTTTATATAGTAGATTATATACAAACATAAATAACTTACGTGTTAGCAGATGCATTTTTAAATATATATATAAACCAGCATAATACTTATTCTGTTTTATTTTCATAGTCATTTATATCATTTGGCAAAAAATATCACTTTCTTAACCCCGAATTACGTGCTCTTTACAAAAGCGCCAAAGTCCATATAACAGCGAAGTGCCAGGAAAAACATTAAATGCATGGTAATAAGATACTTAGAATGCGAACATTTACGATCAACCATTATTGGCACTCAATCTTATAGTTTAGCGATAGATTTTTGGCCGACAAGATAACTAGGTAGTACCAAATACTTGACTGCAATTTAACTTCAATTTAACTTAATATTCTCTATTCTACAATTTTAAGATTTTTAACTTCTAAACATAGCGCATTTTAAATTTTGATACCGTCGTATTGGGTAGGAAAAGTACTTTTAAATGCAATTTGTTTGAAAACTGCATCTCCATTATTTTTGAAATATTAATTTTTTTTGTAGTTTTTAAAAACCATTTGTTTAATTTTGGAAACTCAAGTAATCCCTTTCTGTAGACAGTAGGGGGAAAATAGTTGGAAAATAATAATTATATCTTTTTGCTGCCTTTTGCCTTTAACAACTTAAAAAAAGTAATTAAAATACGTGCTATTTTGAAAAAATATAAATGAATGATTGCTGATAAAATATGGAGCTATTATAAAAAAATAATAATAATTTTAAGTACCTATATTAATATTACAAACAAATGAGGGCATATAAATCATAAGATAGCGATTTTTTTTAATTTTTTTTAATTTTTTTTTTTTTTGTAGAGTTTCTTGAATGACGACATCTCTTTTTCTGGATTTGTATATTATTCAGCGATAGTGACGTCCTATGCGTACTTTACTGCAGAAGTTGTTTAAGACTGGATCGTAAAAGAAGAATTCTGCAGCGGATGCGGATGACGTCATTCTGTACAAAATATAAGCGTGTGTTTTAAGTCATAAAACTGAAATATGTTTTGCACTATCTATATCTATATATTTTGTTTTTCATTGGAGGTGACACTAAATTCTGAAAAAACAGACTTCCCGTTTTCTAGGTTTTTTCAATCTTTGTGCAGTTTCGGCCTCAAAAAGTGAGATTTGTTGCAAAAAGATATAGATAGCTATGAAAACAAACCTGATGAACTTTAATGCTTATTTTTACAAGTAAATATGCACAGATGTCATATACACACAGAGGTACCTAATTGACGCCAAAGTGGCGTTATTTTGCCTGACATGGTAACCAGTGGTGGCTCGTGCCTGTCTTTTTTTGGGCCACTAAATTCATGGCGGACAGTATTATTCTTTTCTTACATTACTTTTTGAAAGATTAGGGGGGCCCCGCCCCCCCTGCTCGCTACGCTCACCAACCCCCCGCGTAATCGCTTCCCGATTCCATCCGGTATTGCAAAGCAATCCCTATTTTCTAGCCCACCTTAGACGTAATTGTTTCGCGTTTCTATTCTGGATCTCTTCGCGATCCCTTATTTTCTATACATTCAATTTTTGGATTCCACTTTGTAAAAACACGCTCCTCCCCAACTCCTGACAATTTTAATTTCTTATCTCCAAGAGCATAATCATTAGAGCTTATAGAATTTCATAATTATAAGAATTATTAAATATAAAATTATATATAAAGTGTTACAAATATTGTAAATAGTTAGTGTTTGTGTTTTAAAAATAATGTAAATAGTTCAATTAAGCTCTTTCATAAGCTAACATTAGTTTTTGTTGCATTGAAATATCTCAATTTGTTGATTTTCTGCAAGCAAGTAAACCCTATTTCATTTCAATGGGAGTCTACGGAAATTTGGCGAAATACTGGAAATAGCGCCAAGTTGGCGTCATTTTGGGCGACTAATTTTGGTCGCCAAATTTAGCGATATAGCCCCCTCCATCCCCCCCCCCCTTGGTAACCCCCCTTATAGCGTCAGAAAGCTCTGACCAATTAGATGCGTTTCGCGGTATCTACGCAGATTTTGATTGGTCGATTTCTAAATCGTTACTTTTTTTATATATAGAAGGAAATCGTTACCTTGTTTAATGGTCGAATATACCGCCAACAAATATGGCAAACATTTCTTTTAATGCAGTAGTGGTAAGAGAAGAATAAATTTGGCAGCAATGGATTTAGTACCCCCCAAAATGCCAGTCACGAGCCACCACTGATGTAACCATATATAACGTTATTATAAATTGTTTTGTTCTATAATTATATCATTTATTAATTGTTATTTCCTTTTAAAAATAATAGAAAATGTTTTGTTTATCACTTTATTTTGTTTTCATATTAAAATAAAAAATGACGCTCTATTATAGCACGCTATATGTAACTGGTATTCGAAAACGACGTTTTCGCCAAATTAGCATAAAAAAATCACGCCAAACCCGGTGCGTATATGGTATCTGTCAGTGGTGTAGTCGAGGGGGGACGCGGGGGGACGGCGTCCCCTAACTTTTTTATTTTATCTCGAGCGTCCCCTTACTTTTTATTTTCAAGGGGGACGCTAGAGACGCGGGAGGACGCAGACTTTCCGAACTTTTTTTTTTCAATGAACACACCAATAAATTAACAATTTTAGAAATAAGGTACTGATTTTTAATACTTTTCAACGAAGTTGAAAGTGTTTACTGTGCTGGTTCGCCTATTCACATTTTAACTTCCATTTTTGCTTGGATTGCAGCAAAATTTTATGTATATTTTTGAGGTTCAATGTACTATATCACTATTGTAAATGATGTGTATAGCATTATTATTTCGTTTACGCGAAAACAAAAGCAGAGTTCTTTCATATTACGCTTTATTGACAGAAATTGTTTGAAATATACATTAATAATGAAGTTATAATATTTTAAATATAAAGAAAATGACTTTTGAAATTCGTTACATTTTTCCGATCGGAAATAGCACTTATGGTTCGTTTACAGGGACATTAAAAAATATTTCCAAACACCATGATTCTTTAATGATAATTATTTGAAATGCATGGAAAACTGTGGGAAACGATAATATGGAAAACGGTGCACGAAACATTTATAGTACATTTACAAGGTCACACAAAAGAATCCACCACACATTGTCATCTATGGTTCAGTTGCTGAAACTTGTTTTCGATTATATTATCAGGGCTCCCAACATATTTTAGTCCCCGAAAAGTGGGAAGGGGGTCATTTTTATTTAAAAAGGGGGCTTCAAGGAACCATTTGTATTAAAATGGGGGACTAAAAGGGGTCATTCGTCAAAAGATACAGCACCGAGTTTTCCTAAATATGCAAGCAAATTTTTAAAAAATACCCTAGAAAATATGTTAATTCGTTATCGTTATAAAGATGGTCATTAATCAATGTAAGCAGCTTTATTTAAACATACTTAAATATTCTACTGCCAGAAGATAGAAAGTGTTCTGTATTGAGAACTCGCCTTCATAATTGTCCTTAAAGAAGCATGAACTTTTAATTCAAATTGTTGAATATTAAAATTTTAAATTAATTTAACATATATATTGTTAATTATTAACCCTAAACATTAAACATTTTAATTTAAACTTTTGTTCATTTCTACACCTGAGATAAGCTATGATGTTCATCAGAAAAAGCAAAGTATGGCAACGCCCTCTGGGGAGTGATCAAAACCAATATTGAATCAAAAGTTATTCATAATCATCTTACATATTAAATTTGATCAAATTCCATCCCAAGTATGCCGAGATCTGACTATCATGGAAACCGTTAAAAATGCAGCACACTAACAGCACCTGTTGGGCGAAATACACCAAAATCGAATCAGCATCAATTTATGTCATGGGTAAAGTGAATCTGAAATTTGGGTGAAATTTCATACCAGAGATGCTGAGATATAGATATGTAAATTGTGAAAAATGAAGCATAGCAATGTCATCTGGTGGGCCATATACACCAAAACCTGATTAGCACTTGTATGTGCTAAGGTCTAATTAAATTTGATATTTGATGAAATTCTGCGCTTTAGTTTTTGGAATAGAGTGGCTGCGAATTATGTATCATATACAGAGAGAAATTTTCAAAAAATTTTCAAATCATATTCAGGTCAACCTAAAACGTGTAAATCCATCAAAAAGATTCCAAACTTTCTTCTGATAAAAATATATTTAAGAAGTATAACGAAAACAAGAGTAAATTGTAACTAAGTTTTCCTTTAATAGAGAGAGATATGCTTCTACATCAAAATCGAAAACAAAACTAAATCTATAATAATAAAGATAGAGGTTGGACTGCGTGGTCTGCGAGCTGAAAAGACTGCTGCACATACAGCTACAAGATGGAGGCGAGGCACATCTATATTTAAAATTATGCACTTCGAGGCCAGTTTTCGGATTGTTTTTTTATTTATTTGCGATTTTTAGCAAAGAATTTTTTTTTTATTTACCGTTCTCGGTGATTTTTTGCAGATTAATAAAAGAAACTCAGTTTCAATTTTTTAGTCCAATTGTAGCAAATTTTGTCTTTTTTTCAACTTTTTCAATAAAGTTGATTCAGAATTTGTACAGTGATTTATTTTTGGCGAATTTTTAAGCGAATTTCAGCTTTTTTTCGCGTTTCGTTTCAATTTCATGGCATACGAAAATGGAATTTAGTTTCAAACTCTTAGCCCTAATGTAATAGATTTTGTCCTTTCGCGATTGCGTCCTCAGATTGTAATTTTTACCGAATTTTACCTTTTTTTTTTTTTTCTTTATCCATTCGCGACGATTTTTTCACATTTTTCAAAGAATTCCAGTAAAAATGTTTTAGCCTACTTTAGTAAATTTTGTCTATTGTGATTTTTATGAATTTTTAGCGATTTTTATACATTTCTCGGTGGTTATTCGACATTAGTAAAAGGAATCCTGTTTAAATATTTTAGTGCCATTATATAAATTTTGTTTTCTTTTCAATAAAGTTTATTCGGAATTCACATAGAGATTTTTTAATCTTTCGCAATTTTTTATGCAATTTATAGAGTTTTTTTGCCTGTTCCAATCTTTTACTGCAGTTTAATATATTTTGTCCTCTTTTTAATAAATTTGTTTCGGAATTCGTACCGTGATTTTTGAATTCTTTTGCTAATTTTTTATACAATTTTTAAATTTTTCGTGTTTTGCGGCGATTTTTTGTCATTCAGTTTCAATCTTCTGGTAGTTTAATGTAGTAAATTTCGCCCTGTGCTATTTCTGAATTTTTTGGGATTTTTAATGCGATTTCTATTGAGTTTAACTTTTTTCTGCAATCCGTGGCAATTTTTTGACATTTATAAAAGAATTTCGGTTACAATGCTATACTATACAAGACCACTATAGTAAATGTTGTACTGTACGATTTTTAGAGTTTTTTACATTCTGTGGCGATTTTGCCACATTAGTAAATTATTATTATTATTTTATTTTTTTTTTTTACTCACCGAAAAAGGACAAAGTGGACAGTAGGGGACCTTTTTCTAAAAAGGGAACTTTAGGAGCGAAAGGGCACCATTTGGAAGCTCGTTTTACATTTTTTTTTATATTATGCTGAACAAAACATTAATTAGGTATGTAAATGATATTTGTATACAGAGTTGCACAAAAAAATTCAAATACACTACCATCTATTGCCGGATGTTTTTTGAAATGCGTTTTGCAACTGGTTTAAACTTTAGTGTGCTATTTATAATTAGAGTAGGTTTTATTCTTTTTAATAATGTGGTAACATTCACTGCGCCGATTCACACGTTCAAATTTCAATCCTATTTCATTCTCTCAATCAGAATAACTAAGCATTAACAATAACTTCTAAGTCAAATTTAAAGTTTCTAGCTCTGATAGTTTCAGAAGAATAGCAACTTTAAAAGGTTTTCAGCTCATTTTTTCCCTTAAGATTTCAAAATTTTTAAAAGTCGTTCTTCGCGAGCATCTACATGTTAATAGTTGGCACAATATTTATTTTCAAGTCTCTTGTAAAAATCAGCTTCAGATACATCGTGATTAGACGATTTTAGAGGACTTTCCCATCAATTCACCGTATAAAAAATTTTAATTAAAAAAAAAGTTTTAAGCGCGCATGTAAGTTCTGAAAATACATAAGTGCCATGTTTTAAGTTTCTTAAGAAATCTTGATGAAACTGAAATTTTAGAATGTTCTTTCCGCATTTCATACAGTTAAAATTCTAATTTTTGAAAAAAAAAATCAAGTATTGCATTTACACATTAGATGTAACCTATGTAGTTACTAATTTAAAGTTTCTATTTCAAGTTTTTTCAAAGAAATATCGATGAAACGGAATTTTTGGAAATGTTCTGTAGAAGGATATTTATCTATTTCCCATCTTTGAAAGTCATATTTAAAAAAACGTTCGATTTGGGCCCCCTTTGAGTACTAAACATATTCTTCGGGCCAATAAAAAGAATTATTTATCGATTATCTTCAACCTTGGTCACATTTTTGGGGTTCCGTACTTAAAAAGTAAAAGCGGAACCATTATAAGATCACTCCTGTGTCTGTCCGTCTGTCTGTCTGTCTGTCTGTCTGTCTGTCTGTCACAGCCATTTTACTCGTAAACTATGGAACGTGGAAAGTTCAAATCCGGGGAAGTAATAAAGACCATTGACCCACATATTTTCAGATTAATAAACATTAATAAATATATTTAGTAAAAATGTAGAGGGGCTAATTATACTACTTGAAAAAAAAATCTTCTCTGTGTATATCATGTGGGGTATCCTGTGAAAGCTTTCGTAACGCTGAACTCAAAAATACGTTCCTTTTAATTTTAGGTATTATATTTTCAAAGATATTGTCGAAAATGTAGCGCAAAAATATGTTCCCCCTCATATAATTCCGAATCTAATGAAACTAAAATTATGAAAAAATAGAGGTAGTCAGGGACGTAGCTACAGGGGGGATGTGGGGGGGTGCGACACCCCCCCACTTCGGTAAACTCATATACATTCGGTAATTTCACTTTCGTTCAAAAACTGCATCATTTGGCTCTGATTTTTTTTCCTTTTTTTTAAGAATTTTTAAAAACATATTACAAAATTTATTACAAAACAGAAAACACTGTCAAAATATATTTAAAATTATTAAATATTTTCTAATTAGAAACTTCCTTTCTCTTAGCATTGTGTAATTTTTTTTTTTCGCTCGGAGTCCATTGCAGTTTCACTTTTTAGCTATTCCATGGGTGTAAGAAGGGGAGGGAGGGGTGCGGTCCATGGTACAGTATCCCTTAGAAGATTAAATATACCTTCTTCCTATTTCTATGCAGTATCCCTGTAGAGAATATCTTCACTTCATTCAAGAAAGGAATCTGGAGAAAAAGGGCTTGACGGTAAATGCGTACACACCTTGACCAATGCAAATGAAATTAGAAGACCAGACTTCTTGTTCGTTAAAATTCGTTTTGCTGGACTGTGAAAGCTATGGGGGGGGTTGGATATTTTGCGGTTTTTTCGGGGTACAGGATGTCGCCAGATGTTTACTGTTGTATTGTCTGCTTTTCAAAGCAAATAAATAAGAGAGAACCGGGAATTTTTTCTTATCAAAGAAAATTAAAACGGTGTAATAAAATTACATCAGCTACTAAGGATGTACCGAATAGTGATTTTGACCGAATACCAAATATTCGGCCTAAAGGCGAACCGGATACCGAATATTCGGCTAGCTGAGTAGTAACTATTCGGCCAAATACCAAATAATTGGCTGGCCAAGTATTTTAAAATTTTATTAATTAAAAAGTTTCATATTTCATGGCTTCTTCTGCTGAATTAAACCTAGTGAATATTTTTTTTTTAAATTCTAAAACAAACAACTTAGCAAAAATAACTTTTCTACCGAATATTCGGCTTACAGGCGAACCGTATACCGAATATTCGGCTAGCCGAATTAACTGTTAGACCGAATACCGAATATTCGGCCAGCCGAATAGTAACTATTCGGCCAAATATCAAGTACTCGGCTGGTCGAATGCTTTCATATTTCAAAGATTAAAAGCATTAAAATGTTAAATTTAAAAATAATTTTACATAATATTTAATGCAGAAACTTATATATTAAGAACTTTTTACAAGTAAACTTTATACATGAAAAAAATCTGCTTTGAGGTGTTTAAGAAGAGAATTTTAAAAGGTTATTAATTAAAAAAGTTTGATATTTCATAGCTTCTTCTGATGAATTAAACCAAGTGAATAATTTTTTTTTTTTTGAAATTCTAAAACAAACAACTCAGCAAAAATAACTTTTCTACTGTCTTTGATTTAGTTTGAAATTCTTTCTAAATCTTTGATTTAGTTATGATTATTGAAAGTTTTTAAATGCATCTTAGATCAGTGTTTCGAATGGGCAATTATTTTCAGAGATTGTAAACATACACATTGTTCCTAAAAAAAATTGTAACAAACTTTCAACAGAGATAATGTGGTCAAGACAAAAAAATTTTGAACAAGAAACAACACCTCACTCCATTTATTCCATCAAAATTACAATATATTCAGTCAAAAATTCTGGGTGTGCAACTACAAGCCGAAACTGAATTTTCGTTCGCAGCTTTATCAGTAAATGGAGATATTTTAGCAAGATTTGTTTCATATTAATTTAGTTTGTATTAAATGTGATAATATCATTGAAAATGGCTGAATTTTGGCCAGCGACATAGTATAAATACTATAAATTGCATTCTGAATAAAGGAATGTCTACCTCATAGTTGTTTAAATATGAAAAGTGGCAATTTCCAGCACTTCTCATCATGGTATTATATTTCACAGTAATCAAAGCAAGTTTGTTAAAAATATAGCTATAATATCTTCGGTAGGGTTAACAAATGAAAATCCAAGTTTGACCTCGAATGAGATGAGATACACTTTATTTATAACTGAATAAGTGGATTGTGATTATGGTTTTCTGAGCAAAAAATGTCTTTCTTGATGTGTAATCCTGAAAATTTTTCTGTTTTGATTAGAAGCGCCCTTTTTTATGAAAAAGCAAGAAACAGATTATTTACTAGAAAAGGTTCAAGAACTTGCATTTTTACATTGTTAATTCCTATGAAAATCCCCATTAATGGGTAATTTTCTTAAGTAATACTTTACAAAAAGCAAATAACGTAAAAACATTCTCTTTTACTTAAATATGATGATTTTGTTTCTAATTATTATGAATATCTTTATAAGTTGACAGTTAAAAGTAGAAATTGTGTAAGATTTTAAAAAATGTTTTAAAAGTTTTTTTTAAGTATTCAGTTTGGCCGAACATCTTGATATTCGGTCTCACCGAATATTCGGTAACATGGGCAAAAAGCAGGGTTCGCAAAAACCCGGGTTTTTTTTAAAAAAAAACCAACCCACATGGGTTTTTTCATGAAAAACCCAATTTTCCCCGGGGAAAATCGGTTTTTTTCAAAAGTGTAATTTATGCGTAATTACATTATTGTATACTATATCAATGCAAAAACCCTTAACGGGTTAAAAGTTTGTGACGCAGCACTTTATCTTATGCTCTAAGAATTTTAAATATGGAACTTAAAAATAATGATATCAAATTTTGAGTGACGCTATGCTATTAATTATAATATCTCTATATATTATTTATTTCATCTTTTTATTTTTTTATAATCGCATGTGCAAAAATTATGTTCAATTTAAAAAAATGTATAAAAGTTTATTCATTGATGCTTTAACATTTACACCTCTCATAAATTCCAAGTATGCGTTTTAAAAGATATGATATCAAAATTTTAGTGACGCTTTGATGTGGCTTTAAACGATGTTTTAAAATTAAATTTAAATTATTTTTGTTTTGGCTAAGATATATTCACACATCTAAATAATAGTTTTAATTTTCCAATATGCTTTAAATATGTCACTTTCACTGAATTTATATAATGCATTTAAATGTATTTATTTGAATAAATTGATTTATCCTTTGTCCAATGCTATTAAAAATTTAAAATAAGATTTGCGTAAATAATTTTTTTGCCTCATAGTATCCATTTGAATACATTTCCCTTAGTTTGGATACAATGACGCAAAAAAATTATTTACGCAAATCTTATTTTAAATTTTTAATAGCATTGGACAAAGGATAAATCAATTTATTCAAATAAATACATTTAAATGCATTATATAAATTCAGTGAAAGTGACATATTTAAAGTATATTGGAAAATTAAAACTATTATTTAGATGTGTGAATATATCTTAGCCAAAACAAAAATAATTTAAATTTAATTTTAAAACAAATCGTTTAAAGCCACATCAAAGCGTCACTAAAATTTTGATATCATATCTTTTAAAACGCATACTTGGAATTTATGAGAGGTGTAAATGTTAAAGCATCAATGAATAAACTTTTATACATTTTTTTAAATTGAACATAATTTTTGCACATGCGATTATAAAAAAATAAAAAGATGAAATAAATAATATATAGAGATATTATAATTAATAGCATAGCGTCACTCAAAATTTGATATCATTATTTTTAAGTTCCATATTTAAAATTCTTAGAGCATAAGATAAAGTGCTGCGTCACAAACTTTTAACCCGTTAAGGGTTTTTGCATTGATATCATTACTTTTTTGAGGTTATTGAAAAAAATAAATAAAACAATAAACACACACACAAAAAAAAAAATTAAAGACCAATACAAAGAATTCATAGTCAGGATTTCAATTCACCTTCAATCTCTCCCCCCTCCCTCCCCGCAAAAAAGGATGACCATACTTCAATTTTAAAGAGCATCGTGCAATGAGATTTTTATAAGAACTCTTTGGTAAGATATGGAAGTAATGTACAACATGCATGTTTAGAGGGTATTTCTGTTGGTTTGCTTCAGAGATATAAAAAGCTATGTTAAATTTTACTATATAAAAAAATTACTTTGTTAAGAAAAATAGCAAGAAATATTACTCTTTAAACCTTTATATATATATATAACAATCATCGCTCACTTATAAAAGTAATTCCATACATTTATATTAAATCCAAAACTACAAATTTCTGCTTCTCCCTTTTCTCATTCCTAGTGCAAAAAAATTAAACATTCTTTAATTTTATATAAAATAATCTTTCACCATCCCTATTTAAAATTCTTTATTAACAATAATAATAAATCATATAATATAATCCCCTGAGCTCCGAAGATTCCACTTCTGCTTTTGCACCCACCTCTCCAGCTTACCTAAATAATAAAATCTTTCGAAAATTAGTTTGAAAAAAAAAAAAATCTGTAACATTTGTTGCTCACTAACATAAATAAATAAATAAGCTCTAACTTCCCTAATGTACAGTCATGGAAAAAAAAAAAAGTAAACATCCCCTACTAACTCCTCAACAAATTACCGTAGAAGAAAGTTACTGGTACCGAACGATTGGAAATAAAGTCTACTTTTATGAGATGTATATAAAATTTGCTTAAGGGGTTATTTACATATTAAAACGAACCATAACTTTGTTTTCTTCAGTAGCAGTACACAATTTTTACAGCATAAATGAATTCTACACAATTTAATTAGCCTAAAAACAAATTTTTATGCAATTCGTACTATAAGTTCCCGAGAAATTAATTATTTTAAAACAAGCTTATTTTAAGGGCTGTATCCAAATTGAAGTTCGGTACTCGATTGTTAACCGAGAGAGCCCCCTTCTTGATCAAGGCACCTTAAGCGTCACTCAAGCAATCAATGAAGTTTGCTAGATTACAGGACAGCATAAGACATTTCAAAATATCTAGTCACTTCTATCATAGACGGCCCCTTAAACCATAATTTTGCCGTTTTTTAAGCATAATTTGAAAACTATTTGGAAGAAAAATGTGAAATTTTGGATTTCCATATTTTCTTAATAAATCTAAATCCATCAAAAAAATTTTAGGTTACAATTTATAATTTTTTCGAATATTAATTTCCTAATTCATATCATAAAATTATAAAAATTGCAAATTCAACGTATTTATGTTTGGGTATGTTAGTATTACTGCTACACAAAAAATTAGAACATTAGGAGCATAATTTCAGGAAATATGAATAAAAATATGAAAATATAATTTAACATTAGAAGCACTAAATTTTGAATGTTTATATTTCAAAAACTTATTATTCAAATTACTTGAAATTTGGTGCCTAGGCATAGTTTGAACCGAAGATTTGAAATATCTCGTTAAAATTGGGTATTGCCATTGAAAAAAATGACGTTTGGATTTGTTTTAATATGTATATGGCCCCCTACGCAAATTTTATATACATCATTTAAAAATAGACTTTATTTCCAATCGTTCGGTACCAATAACTTTTGTCTACGATAATAATTTGTTAAGGAGTTAGTAGAGGGTGTTTACTTTTTTTATCCACGACTGTACATTTCACCTCTTCTCCCTCCCCCTACTCCCCAACATTAAAAAAATTTAAATCTTTATTTTTATACAGAAAATTCTTTTATATAAATTATCCTCCTATTCCTCAAAATTACCACTTTCCCACTCCAGCCTAGAGATTTCAATCTTTAAAGCTTTTTAGAAAATCGGATCTGCAAAGTCTGTTGCTTAATAATAAAATATATAATCATGTACACTTTTAATTATTTTTCACACAATCAATTGATGTCATGATAATAGTTGTTCTGAGCGAATATTGTGTTGGCTGGGCTGTCGTACAGATAGCTCAATTGGAAGAGTACTGGCAATTAAAGCCAAGTGTTATTAAAGTTCACTGTAATTCAAGATGTTTAATCCCTTCGCGACAAGAGCCCTTTGGTTAATTTTTAACCTTTTACTACAGGTTTTTAAAAACAGAAAATTTTCTGTAATTGAATCACAGAAATGCTCCCATTAAAGAAAGTAAACTTTACAATTAAAAATAAGTGGTGAGAATAATGAAGGATTCTGAACACCTTAAGTGGCCAAGTATACTGGTCGCTCATTCCCAAGGGCTTAAAGATGCTTTTTTGCTATTATAACCTTTAGGATTTACAATAAAAAAAAAATCTTAATCACTTCTGAGATAAATAAAGACAGTGGAAAAAAATCAAGATGGCAATGTTTTGATTGGCAAATTCTAAGCTGAGTAATTTGTGCTACAGAATGAAAAAAATATAAAGTTGTAATAATGTCCTCTTACAGATACTAAATCTTTAAGGTTTTTGATGTGTGAACTACACATGAATACAGTAGAAGATCTTTATAATGCACACCTTGGTATGAGAAGTTGTGCGTATTATAGAATTTTGCATTATATAGATCATATTTCATACATCATTAAATTTACTTCGTATACATGCTTTAAATTACATTCCTTGGAACCAGAAAATGTGCAAATTATGAAATTTTACATAATAGGTATAGATCACACATTATTAAATTACCTTAAAGATATTACCTTCAAATATAACATCCAAATATGCCTGGGCAAAATCATTATAAACAGTGGTAATTCATGACTGACAGTTTTGGGAACACTAAATGCATGGCTGGCCAATTTATTCTTTTTCACCATTTTTAATAATGAAATCTTTGCCTTATTTTTAGCAGAATTTTCTTCCATTAAATAAAGCAAAAATTTATATATATAAAAAAAAAACTTTTGGAAAGCATGCATTTTAGTGCTGCAAGAAATCTTGTCATGAGCTGCTCTGATTATAACACTCATTTACAAAAAAATTTAATATAATAACAATGTTTTCATTACTCCAAAATAATGTGTTAAAGGCGATAATGTATCATATTTAGTGTTCCAAGAAATAGCAATATTTGTAAAATTCATGTGCTTCTTAACTGAAAAATTCATTGTTTATATCTGAGAAATACATTACATCTTCTGCATTAAAATTTTTTAGTGGCAGGCTTTTGTGATTGGACAAGGACTGCTTCCAGAGTGCTTTTAAGGATTTTACAATATAAAATTATGGCTCTTGAACTACTATTAATCCAATACAGTAATAGGGATAAAAAAAAATCATTAAATAGTTTATTTTAAAAAATTACTTGTATTTTCATCAGATATACTGATTATTACTACCATATGTTATGTGTAACATATTTATTAGAAAAGTTACAACTATTTTCATGAAGTTTTGGATCCCCCCCCCCCCCCCCGACATACTCTCAAATTTCGCGAGGTTTTTTTTTTCTTGTGATGTTCCTCCCCCGACCGAGAATGGAGCGGGTTTTTTACAATCAACTGATTAATTTTGTTTTTCTTTTATTGCTTCTTTTTTAGCTCACAGGCTATCAAAGCCTGAGAGCTAATGTGCCCGCCCGCTCTGTATGTATGTATGTATGTATGTACGTAACGCGATAACTCTTGATAGAAACATCCGATTTGCTTCAAAATTTTTTCCTAGGTTCATTGTGATAAGGCGCTTCCCTGATTAGTTTTGGGTGTTCATTGGTTAAGGATAAAGGGGGAAAAACGGGGTTAGTCCAACCCCTTAATTCAGATAAATGGGTTTTTTATGCAGAATGATTCGATTTTCTCCGAATTTGGTATACCGGTTTATTATGTTAAGGAACTTCCCTGAATAGTTTTGGAGGTTCATTGGTTAAGGATAAAGGGGGAAAGGGGGGGTTAGTCCACCCCCTTAATTCAGATAATTGGGTTTTTCATGCAGAATCATTCGATTTGCCCCGAATTTGGTATACCGGTTTATTAGGTTAAGGAACTTCCCTGATTAGTTTTGGGGGTTCATTGGTTAAGGATAAAGGGGGAAAAGGGAGGTTAGCCCGCCCCTCTTAAATTAGATAAATGGGTTTTTCATGCAGAATGATTCGATTTGCTCCGAAGTTGGTATACCGGTTTATTATGTTAAGGAACTTCCCTGATTAGTTTTGTGGGTTCATTGGTTAAGGATAAATGGGGAAGGGTGGCTAGTCCCCCGCCCCCCTTAATTCATATAAACGGTTTTTTCATGCAGAATTATTCGCTTTGCTCCAAATTTGGTATACCTGTTTATTATGTTAAGGAGCTTCCCTGATTCATTTTGGGGATTCATTGGTTAAGGATAAAGGGGGGGGGGCTAGCCCACCCCCTTAATTTAGATAAATGGGGTTTTTTTGCAGGATTATTCGATTTGCTCCAAATTTGGTATACCGGTTTATTATGATAAGGAGCTTCCCTGACTAGATTTGGAGGTTCACTGGTTAAGTATAAAGGGTGAAACGGGGGCTAATTCCCCTTCACTTATTTTTTTGAGGGGCATTATTCTTTAAAATAAGAGTATGATATACAATTAGTGTGAATAGCCTGTGAGTTCAATGCCATCAGTTTAGCTGGGCATTTTTCTTTTTTATTATGTTAGTGTGGTGATCTTTCAAATGCTATTGCACAACGAGGCGATAAACGCGCTACTCTGTAAGTGGCACGGCAACCCTCAGTATACAGGTGGAATTGATAAAAAGAGTTTTTGTTTATATGCGGAATGTTACAGAATAGTGACTGGTTTAATGAAAGCAGAATAAAAACTTAATATTTAATTTAAGATGCGAGTCAGATTAATATATTAATTGAAATGGTTACTGAGTAATCACTTTATTAGTTTATACAAAGTCTAATTATCATGACAGCTACAATGCAGCTGCTAATGAAATTTTGTGAAACCAATCTTTTCTAAATAGTAACATGTTCTGAATTGTTCTTATTTACAATTATACTTCATTACCACAAATACCATATAAGGGAGCTGGCTACTTTTATATTTTTTAAAAGTAAATTATTTAAAGCTTTCTTTTAAGCATATTAACTTTAAAATTAAATAAAAACAAGTATCTCACTTTTGCAAAAAAGCTGTTTTACCTTATTTATCTATAAACTTTAATTACTAAATAAGGAAAAGTATCATGATGAAAATTTTTACTTTTAGGAGCTCAAAACAACCAGTCAGTATAAAATGGTTCATTTTGAGCTAATCGTGATAATTTAAGTATATAAAGTAGAATTTACTATCAGTCAAAAATATGTCCAAGACTGAAGGTCTTGCAACCATGGCTGTAATCAATTAGCCTAAAAGAAATGCTTCACGTGTTTTTTTTTCTGTTTTTCTTTTGTTACAGAGATAAACGGCAAGAATTTTTTTTTTCCCTTTAGGTTAAATTTTATAAAAATAAAATACTACGATGCTTTGATTTTTGAAGCTGAAAAGAGTTGTATAAATAATAATAATAATTATAAATAAACGAAAGATGTCATTTTAAGTCAATTTTCGTTTATATTATTATTAGAAACGATTCGCAAATGAATCATTTTATAAACGGGATTGGAAGTCTTAATTTTGATTTCGTCATACCTTTTATTTAAATTGTGCGTTCTTTAAAAATGAAAGATTTTGTTTAATTTCTTTAAAAGAAAACTCAAAATTAAATTAGTAATCTATCTGTATTACACTCACATATCACAAGAAATACCTATGCCACACATGAACGTTATTTTGTAAGGAAAACAGTTATAAGTATTGTTGAAAATAAAAACAATTCAGAACATTATACTAATTAGAAAGGATCGGTTGCAAAGAATGCTGTCTGGATAATTAGAAATTGTACTCACTTTCTCCCCTTGGAATACCATTTCAAGATCTTTGATATTTCTTATTTCTTCAGTCAACTTCGCGTATCGCGTAGTGATACATGGCGAAGTCTTATGGCGAACGCGATGAATTTTCATTTCGATACGAGAATTTTCGATAAATATCGAATTTCGATACGAGATTTTTTTTTTTAAATGTGAAATATTTTCTCCTTAAAAAATGTTTACTTACTATGAATAACAATGAAATAAAATACCTATAATTACAAAATACTGCTCCATTTTAAAAAATCAGTCTAAGTATTTTAAAGCACATAATAAACTGTTTTCGTAGTTTAAAAAAAGATTTATTGCCAATATTCAGATTTTTAACTGTGACCTAAACCGCGCAAAACCGATGTGCAACGTTCTGTCTGCTAGCCCATAGAATAACATGTAATCCGCGATCCTAAGAAGTCCATTTTTTCATGCAGATTATATAAAAATTAAGAGTTTTCCTAGATACTAGGTTAGTCTTATCCACTTCGTCAAAAACAGATTCATTTTATATATTAATGTTTTTAAAAAAATCTAGACCGTTTCGGAGAAAAAAAAAAGACAAACTTACACCATCGAAATTGCTTTCAAAATGGGTTTACAGATCTGAAAATATACTGCACGTAGAATTGTAAAAAATTCAGAATAGGATTAGACTGCAGATATAAGACTGTTTTAAAAAAATCAGAACAATAGGACCTATATTTGATGAGTTATTAACAGGCGGCTTTTCGCATTTTCTTTGATGTCGAGTTAGCTGTATATATGAGTTCCGCCATCTACGAATTCTACGATACGATACGATTTTAGGCTTAAGGCTGCGTCACTCGGAATACTACCGTCTTCCATGATTATTTATATATTATATACACTATACATAAAAAAATATACACTGTTCCTTTATATACAATATAATTGTAATGCTTTTTTGCAAGTTATAAATTGTATAAATTATATGAATTTAAATTAATTAAATGTCAGTGTTTCGCACAAATCAGTTTTAAATATAATAGAAGATATAAAATTGTTAATTTGCTTTAAAATCAAATGATGAATAAAATATTAAAATTTAAAATATATAAGTAGGAAGAAAAAAAAGGGTAAACTAGTCGGATGTGCCAATCTCAAAACTTTCTTCTATCAAATACATATTAATAATTCAAAATTCGCTATCACAATGCAAAAATTAAATGGCAATATAGTATGCCCATTATGAGGATTGTAAAATATAAGTTCGTTGAATTGGGTGCATTTAACAAGGAGATATAAGTATCACCTGTTGTGCAATTTACAACAAAACCTGATCAGTAACATTTACATCAACGTCTAACTGAATCTGAAGTTTGATAAAAATCCATGCATTAGTTCTTGACATAAAGCTATTGCAAAAAGTAAGATAAATGCAGCACAGCAGCGCCACTGTTGTGCTGGAGGCCTAACCGAATCTAAATTTTTATTCAATTCCGTACATTAGTTCTTGAGATAAGAGTTACTGCTGAAATCGCGAAAAATGCAGCATGGCAGAACTACCTGTTGGGCGATATGCACCAAAACTTAATAAGCAAAGTAAACTTGTAACTGAATCTGAAGTTTTACGAAAATCTGTGCATTAGTTCTTGAGATAAAGCTATTGCAAAAATTGAGATAAATGCAGCATAGCAACGTCACCTGTTGGGCAATATATACTAAAAACTAATCAGCACCAGTTTACATCAAGGTCTAACTCAGTCTAAAGTTTTGTAAAATTCTGTGCATTAGTTCTTGAGATAGAGCACCCATAAAATGCTTTTCACATACAGACACATTTTCTAAAAACCATCAAATTGTCTTCAAGACCTTTTTAAAACGTTAAATCCATCATAAACTGGAAGCAGGGCTTAATTTGCGCCGGAGCCCACCAGAGCCCGGCTCCGGTACTTCTCTGTTTTTAGTAAATATTTAAATATTGTTCGGAATTCACCGGAGCTCATAAATACAGGGCTCCGGAGCCCAGTGCAATAGCGCTTCCGAAAAACCGAAGCTTAAATTACCTTTTCCTTTCCTTCCCATCTCCAAGCTTTTGCATTCTTTTTACCAAAACACTTATATGTAACGTAATGTGTCACACACGTAGGAGATGGAGATAAAACGTACTCAATTGTTATATCAGTTTTTAGGCTTAGACTGACTCGAGCTCAATCTATATTACATTTAAAATTTTATTTATTCATGTATTGAAAAAAAATCCTCTTTTAAAATTACGTATTATATTCCACTTCAAATCATTTAATGCTATTTTGATCAGAATGAAGGGGAAACAGAAATCGTGTTTTTCTATTCCAAATTTTTATCGGCGACGTGTTGATACGGCGCCACTCAAGAGAGTGAACAATAAATTTGCTTTCAGTTCGATTTTCTTTTGTGACAGTAGGATAATTTTTTATTGGCTGGGTTTTCTTTTTATTATTTCGATATCTAACCTGAAAAGAATATTTTCTGTTTTATCCAACAAGCATCTGCTTGACGTTTTGTCTGTTCGAGGTTTTTTGTCTTCTATTGCGTACGAGTATAAAAATCACGTTAGTGATTTTTCTATTTATTTTGTATCATGAACGGTACCCACGCTAAGGCTCTGTGCACCTATACGAAGTCACTTTCCTTTATAAGTAGATATAATTACCATGTATTGTTATTCTGATAGAAAGCACTCGAGCAGCGTTTCCCCTTTTTCTATAAAAGTATAGATTCTTTCCGATAACGTTGTCAAATTTTTAATTTTATCTGATTTTCAGGGACTCACCGCAAAAGAGGAAATGATTATAGTTTAAGATATGCACCTTTTACAGGAAATTGTAAAACAATGTTCCATTCTTCAGCATATAAATATTCATTTCTGTAAATTTCATTCATTTTTTCCTAAAAATGCATAGCTGCGAACTATCCCTTTTTTGTGTTAACACCATTTCCTAATCATAATCGTTACCTTATTTAATCGCAGAATTCTGCAATTAATTAACATAAAAAATAGGCACGGATTTTTACTATTCAGAAGAAGTGATAACTAAAAAGTGGAATAGTTGACAGCTAATTATATGCTGATAGATATACAGTAAACTCCCGACTATCCGGTCTAATGTGGCGGAAGGGTAGGCCGGATAACAAAAAAGCCGGATAGGCCGGAGTTCCATAAATATTTACTCATTTCCTGGACCCCCCTCCTCATTATATTAAAAACACATGTCACACATTCTAAGATAAATTTTATACATACAGTACATGCAGTTTCAAAATAAGAAAAACATTAACGTAAAACGTAAGCCTAATTCGTAAAAAATTAGTAAATCTTTTTTTATTGCTTGTTAATAAATGATTGCACAAATATGAAAAGTTATGCATAAGATAAAAGAGTCAAAGCTTAGTTTTTAGTTTTTGAGAAAGTAATTGATAGATGACTGTCTCTGATATTGCATTGTGTAATCCCTTCTTGCTCCTTCTTGTTGTGTGTTAGCACTTTCCTTTGGAAAAGAACATGCCTGTCTCGGCTGCTTGCAACATTCCTCATTTTTTTTACTAGGCCGGATAGTACGGAGAGCCGGATAGTCGGGACTTTACTGTACTTAAAATTTTTATTTTGCTAAAGAAAAAAAATGCTTTAAATTTTGCAATTAATGTACGAAATATAAATATGCAGATTACATTGGCAGGGGTTGAGGGGGTGGTGGAACGGTACAGTTGTTGTACCGGTAGCGCAGAATATTAGGGCTCCGGAACTTTTTTTGTTAGAATTTAAGCCTTGACTGGAAGTACAATTTTTTTACGAATCAAATACTTCTTGTAAAGATAGAAGAAAGTAAAAATAAATATTTTTTATTTCCTTGAATATAGATGATTTGATTTTTTATATAAAGACATACTTATGATATACCTTTACCTATAATTATGTACTATGTATGTTGCCTACTAGGTTCTATGTTAGTAAAGTATTTCAATGTGCTGAAATACATTTTTATTTTACTTCGGATGGTCTTTTATATATACAGTAGAAGATCTTTTTAACGCAAACCTAAAAACGCAAGGTTGTGCGTTATATAGAATTTTGCGTTATATGGATCACATCATTAAATTCACCTTGTAAACATGGCCAAATATGTCTGAAACACATCAAAATACATTAGAATATCTTTATACTGCATTCCTTGTTGCCAAGAGTTATCCAAATTATAAATTTTTGCATAATATAGCTCAGACATTGTTAAATTTACTCTATAAACATGATCCAAATATAACTGACACAACCATCCCTTATATTAGACATTTTCAAAAATGTTCATTGTAATAATAGCATTTTTTTCAGTAAAAAGGTCTAGAATTAGAAGATAAAGTTGAACTAATGTATCAAATTTAATCCTCTACAGAGTAGCAATGTTTTACAATGTGATAGTGCAGGTGCTTTTTAACTGCAAAAATCATTGTTTACATCTGAGAAGTTGTGCGTTATATGGAGAATTGCATTATATAGAATTGCGTTATAAAGATCTTCTACTGTAATTTTTTTTTCAAAATTAATTGAAATGACTTAAATTCATTAAATGTATGTGTTGTTTAAATTTTTAAATATTTCTGAAAATTGAAAAAACCCACATTATGGGCTTTTTAGTGGGCTTTATCAAGTGGGCCCATTCTGAAAAAACCCACCGGGTTTTTTCGAGCTGGGCCCAACTTTGCGAATACAAAAGGCCGAATACAGAATAGATACCGAATATTCGGTACATCTATATTAGCTACTATATATAATAGTATTTTATATCTTCGAAAAATTAAAAGTTTCTTGAAAAAATTATTTAAAAAAAAATGCGGGAAAAAAATTCTTTAGGGTGTTTTCAAATCAAAAGAGGTACTTTCTGAGACATTTCTGAACTCATTTTTGTTCGAAAATTGGTAGGTGTGATTGGTGATTCAGAAACTATGTAGTCGAAAGACGTTTTCCATTTTTTGGTAAACTCAAAAGATTTTTCAGAAAATACTGTCAAAGTTGGCGTTTTTAACCGAATTCCAGACACGGCTGCTAGAGAAAGGCAAGATACTTGTCTTCATGTGACCACAATCGCTTATAACGCGATAAGTAATTTTATCAAAAAATGAAAAACTAGTTTCCATTGTATTCCTCTTCAACAGTCAGGCCTGCCAATATGCTTAAAAATGAGACACAAAATGTGTCAGAAAATTTTGCGTTGTTCAGTAGGAAGCTCGAGAACCGCTTTAAAGAAAAATAATAATAAGATAGAGAACTATAAAATATTTGATTTTTTCATTGTAACCTAATATAAACCGACGATATGTTTTAAGGTATGGATCTGTTCTTGTCACGGGGTAGCGGAGGGTATATGGAGATATACGCCGTATACCCTCTCTGGATTTTTTTAAAGAAGCTCCGCATACCCTCTGCATCTCAAATAAAGCATTAGCGTATACTGTATCCATGAATGTTCATGATTTTAGCGTATACCCTTTGTTTTTTTACGACTCCAACACTGGTTCTTGTCATTCAGTTCGAAAAGATATTTTTTATTTATGTTTTCGAACTTGTGTTCTAAAATCATCAGTTGTATTGATATATAAAGTCAAGTGCATTGATGATAAGCATTAATCTTTCTTCTAATTGGCGTTTTTAGATATACATTTATTTTTTGCTGCAAAAACTGAAAGCAATTTTTTTTGTTTTCTGAAATGAAGGGATCTCAAAGTTAATTTAAATTAATTAAAAAAATTCTTTGTCTTGAATCAGGCTAATTTATGTAACAGAATCAATGCTACAGCTCACAAAAAAATGCAAGCAAAGTAATTTTGCAGAAAATAAAATAATTTTCCACACTGTCTACCTTCTCTCCCCTTCCCCTTCTCCATCGAAAAAAATCTTTTTGTGTTCAACACTCTTTTCTTTTATTATTGCAAATTAAAATAACAATATTTAATTTTTTTTACACTTATGCTCAATTGCTCAACATGATATTTGACTACTTCAATTCTGATAACTTTCCATGTTACGAGTTCCAGCTTAAAAATTCAACAGAAAAGATATCCTACAAATAAAGTGCAGCTTTGATTAGCCACATTTTGTGGTTTTTAAAAACTATTTAAAGCTGTTCTGAAATCGTAACTTGCATCTTTTTTCACACTTTCGTGAAGAAATTTTCATTTTTAAATGCACGAAATTTGCAGATATTCTTTCTTCTTCGTAAACAAACAGCGTTTCTCTTTTTTCCTAAAGGTAACTGGTCTTTCAGAAAATGGTGCGAAAGTTGACGTTTGGAACAGATTTTTTTAAAACGTGACAATCGGCAAAAGATCATTTTGAGGCAGCAATTGATTATAACTTAATATGTAATACATTTATCAGAAAATTTAAAAGTGCTATTTGATTTCAAAGCACTTCATGCCTCATGCCTGCTGATTACATGCTTCTGGATTTAAAAAAAAGTCTACTTAAATGAGTCATTAATAAATAATTTTGGCAAAACATAAAATGTTTTCTGTACCGAGCCGGGACTGGTTTTATTCTTCCAAGTCTTCACAGGCCAAAATTTTCAGTCCCGGTTCTCACCCAACCCGTATGAAAATCATTGTCTCAGTGTGCCCTGGTAGCAAAATACAGCTAAATTAAAATATAGTAATACGTGTGAAAAAGAACCTGCCTATGCCGGAATCATGTTTTAAACTGAAAAATGTGTTGATCCATGCAAAATTAATATAATATGTGAGAAAAGAATATATAACACATTTACACCTATTAATAACATATTAAATTTAAAAAATAAAAAAACCCGACTGCGTAAAAAGCACACTAATTAATTATTTCTCATGAATGTGAAACTATTTTTATATTACTTAACTATTTTTTTAATTTACTTGTGTTGATGACTTTTAAGTTATGTTTAACTGTTAGTTCCTATCTATAAAAACTGTTTTGATGAAGCCTATAGATGTCTATGAAGGTTAGAGTTGCAGTAAAACTAGAGATCCTAACTTCCAGCTAGTGTAATATTTAAACGGGGCTTTTGACTGTATTATAGTCAATGAAACGTCGTTTTCATTTTGAAAGACCTATCCAATGATATGTCACTCAATAGGGTGCATAAAAATTTTTTGTCTGTACCGCCATTTTGTATTTTACGGCCGCCATTTTGAATTATAAAAACAAAACCTAGCCTATAACCATCGGACGGTTAAGTCAAATTGATAGAGACCTCATTCATTAGAATCCATCCAGCCGTTGGGATGTTTCGAGGGTATAAAAAAATCCACTACCCAGATACGCATGAAACACACAACCCTTCTTCGCAGTCGGGTGAAAATGGAACTTGTCTATAATGCATTTTTTTTTTTTTTTTTTTTTTTTTTTACTTTAACTGTGCGATTCCGTCTTAGAAGATTTTACTGTATAGCATTTTTTAGATTTTTAAGTCTCCAATACATGGAATATGGATTAACAAAATTACTGATAATCGAAACATTGGCATACAACAAATAGAGATTTATTAAAAAAATAAACAAATATCGCAGCCTACGGCATTTCTACAAAAATAAAGATTACAAAAAAAAAAAAGAAAGAAAGAAAGAAAAAAGCTAAGATTAAGTATTTTTGATCAGAAAATTCCTCGTACAGACAAATTTTTAACCAAATCAACGTAAAAATCAATGTTTTGTAAAAATTCATTCGGGCCGTGCCAGGCTCGGGCCGAGATTTTCATTTTTTCCGGGCCAGGATGGTCTCAGGCTGAACTTTTAGCTGCTATAACGCTGGACCAGGCCAATAATTTTTTTCGACAGGCCTGGCCGAGTTCAGGCCTACCTTTTATAATGGGCCGTGTCGAATTTTTTCCTATGGGTCGGCCTGGCTCGGGCCTGAAAATTTCTACCCGTACAACCTTCTAACTTAAAAAGTATTGCAAATTTCAAACTTTGAGTTATAAATGAAAGAAAAAAAGAATTACTTTTTAAATATTTTCTATTGAATTAATTTTTATTGTAATAATAAATAATCAATCTAAATCTGTCTTTTTACACCTCATCCCAAATTACTGCTTTTACCTTTGTTTCCTTTCCCCTCACTGGGATATTGAGCATGAAAAGCTTAAACCTTAAGTGATGAGGTGATTTTTTTTAATAACGTGGTGAGGTGGTGTGTATACAACCCCAAAATTTGATTTCTTGTCTTGTGCACTCCACAAAATGTAGCGAATTAAAATAAGAAAATCTGCTGTGAATTTTGCATAATTTACTTGAATAAAAACAACTGAAAAAGTAATGTAAGTGTACATACATATACATATAAATACACGTACCTAAATACCACAAAAAAAATTTCTTCATAATTGAAATTTCTCCGGGGTGGAAAACACCTCACCTGATCACTTAAGGGTTAAAGTCTTTAAAATTACTTTTTTCCTCTGCCTTATTCGTAATTGTGCAATACGATAAATAAATCAGCAGCTATCTACTTCACTCCCTCCATTCATAATTTCTACTACCTTCGCTCCCCCCAGTTTGTAAAATTTTAAATGGTTGAAATTATTTAGTTTTTTGTTAAAATTTTTTGGTCTGTTTATTTATACACTGCTGAAATAATAAATAAATGTCTAATCCCCCCCCCCCCCCCGCCTCGTCCAAAAGAAAATAATGCGAAAAAATACAAAATACAAATAAATACAAAATAAAAAAAAATACAAAATTTACTATGAACATTCGGTAAACTCGATCTCCACACCCCCCCAAACGAAATGCTCTAGCTACGCCACTGGAGGTAGTAGACGTTAATATAAACCTTGCCGGAAAATTATAGCGATTAACCTAGGTCACGTAGTTTTTGAGAAATTAGCATTTTTCTGTTATACACAAATTTCTATTTACGGGCATTCGGAAAAATTGTTGAGCATCGGTGGATATACCTATTGTTGAAGAGGTATAAAAGCATTGTTGATAATGATTTTCGAAAAAAATCATGGGTAATTAGCCGGGATATTAACCTTTAAAGATACGACCAGTTTGGACATACAAAAGGCCAGGGGCGTCGTACTCTATGCCTAGTTAACAACTTTTAATGATATATGTGTGTAATGTAATGTCCAGTAACAGTATAAAAGCAATAAACGTCAAATTTCTAAAAACATACTAATTTAAGGGGTCTCAGGAACCTAAAAAATGGAAAAAATGAAAAAAAAAAAAAGACCATTTTCAACATTTAATGTCTTAAGGCTGTTCTCAAATCCAAAAGGGCAACTTCCTGACATAAGTTTTAATTTATTTTTGTTCGAAAATGCATGAAACTAGCTGGTGTTGTTGTTCAGGAACCATGTCATCGAGCTGTTTTTTCCATTTTTTTGCAAACGCAGTAGATCTTTCAGAAAATAATGTCAAAGTGGACCTTTTGAACCGGATTTCCGTGCGAAAGTAGAAAAATCACTCAAGAGCGGCCGAAAAACGGGTTTGTCACGTGATCGATATCGTTTATAACTCAGTGGGTAATTGATTGATCAAAAACCGGAAAAAATAGTTCAATTATAAATCGCTTCCATGGCCAGGATTTCGAATTTTATGTCTTTCCGTTAAAAAATGAATTTGTAAATGTGTCAGAACGTTTTGCTCTTGCTCACCGGAGCAGTTAAGAACAGCCTTAACCCTTTTGAGCTCCGGGTTATTAAAATTTAAAAAATATGCTAGAAAAACACTTAAAATGTGATTAGGGGACTGTCTGAAATTGAACCATGTGATTAAAAAATTTTAAAATACCCCCTTTAGGCTGGGGGACGTGGGAAGTTTTTCCACCATCAGAGCTCTAGAGCATTCATTTCAACACGCTAATACAAGAAATGGCACCGCAAAGTTATTCTAAAATTACTATAATTGCTGAAATTTTAACATATTTTAAGCAGTTACATTGTTTAAACAAATTCTAAGACTATTAAAATATTTTAAAAATTTATTAAATGAGAAAATTCAAAATTTAAATTTTTTAAAATCATAATATAAAAATATAAACTAATCAAATTTATAGATGAAACAGATGTTAAAAATATTTAATTTTTGTTTTGAAATATTTAAAACATAATAAACTCGTCAATCTGCTGAATTAAACACAAATTTAAATTCCTTGGAATTAAATTATAAGCATCTAAATTTTGGTTCTGAAACACTGTCTGGTATGTAATTTTAGTGCTGCCATCTAGTGACAAAGCACATTTTTGTAGTCCTTAGAGCTCTGCTGGTAGAAAATTCTACCATTACTTATTACTATCCCCTGTAATTATTTAAATTTTCAGTTTAGTGATTTGCATGTAATTATTATTAAATGTTTGATGTGTCCAAGAGAAAAAAATGTTATCTCCTTTGAAAAATATTTCTTTATAATGCTTGAAAAATACAAAATTTCTAAACCTTCAAAATTGGAGTGTTTTTAAGGTCGCATTAAAAACCTACTAGATATTTACAGAGAATAGTGCTGCCATCTAGATTTTATGAAGACAAGTAAAATCTACAAAACCCAGTTTTTGCTTTTAAAATGGAGAGTTTTTGAAGGAAATTAAAAGATTTTGATTTTATGTGGGTGAAAATTCACCCGGCAGAGCTCAAAGGGTTAAAATGTATATGATTTTAAAACACAATTTTAATTGAGTTGAAAGATATAAGTAAGTTCTTTCATTTCATGTATTTAAAAAATTGCAAGATACAGAATTAGTATTTATAGGGGGCTCGAAACTGTTAGACATTTGTCGAACAAAAAATTGGCATAACAGTTTACGCGCAGGATTACAAAATAAATATTGCAACTAGAATGAAAATGTTGGTGCTTACTTATACTTCAGATTGTAACAATTTCCCTGAACTTAAATAAATTTGTATTTAAAGAATTTTTATATTTTTAATGCAATGTTGCATTTAACTAATACAAAATTTTGAAAATTCCAACAGTAAAATCATCTAAAAAATATTTTTTTGAACAATAAAAAAGAAATTTTAGGTTCAGTTTATACAGACTAACATGAAATATATGTTTTGAAAATTTCATGAAAAATATTCAGAAGTTTTTGAGGTATCCTGCGCGTTATGCCCAAAAAACGCCATTTGGAGAAATATGACTTCAAAGTTTCGGAAACGCCCCTTCAGTTATTGAGCGGGTATAATTCTAAAAGCCATAACTTTTGTTCTAATGGGAGTTTCAAGGAAACAATTATAACAAAATATTCATAAAAGATAGGAGTTTAATATCTAAAAAAATTAAAATTTCCCAAATTTTGAAGCTTTAAGAGTCCTACGACCACTTAACCCTTTTTGGCGTGGAGTAATTCTATTTATAAATTTATGAAATAATGAAGTGACACCAGAATTTATGAACGAATTTATTAGAAAATGCGAACTTGCTTATTTTCACGTACATGATAAAAGCAAAATTTTAATTAAATATTCTTGGTGCCGCTTGTCTGTTTTGGAATTAAAATTAGGTGTCCTTTTTTTAAGGGCACTGCCCTCGGAAGGTTTAATTACAATGAATCGCATAAATACTGTGGGATTCGCGATAGTTTGCATTGAGTGTATCTCCCAATACGCCTCGAGTGACTTTAAAAGTTAATTAAAATCTGTAAAATCTTTAAAAGTTAATTAAAATCTGTAAAAACGCGGCACTGACCAAGGCGGCGTTGCAACTTTGAGATCTCAATTCGAAGCGCGCTTAGCACAATGCCAAATTTAAACTTTCAACAAAGGTTTTGTTTTAGCTACACTGTAGAAATAAAGGTTAATACTACGCTGAATTTAGTTTTATGAAATGCCAAATGAAGTTTAACTATGCACTGCTTTTATTGTCAATACCGAGTTAAGTTCATTATAAACAGATTAGGATAATATTAAAAAAAGAGTTATACGAAAAGCTATATTTGATATTATTTAGGTTTCATATCTCTTTGAACTTTCATGGTATAATATTTACACTTTTCTAATATATACAGTTATATCCAACCCTACATTGTATAGTTTTTTACAAAGTCTTAGTATTCTTTTGGCAACGTTTTTTTTTTTTTTTAATAATACAATTACAAATTCATATATTTATTCTACGGAACCCTCTGTGCACGAGTAATGCTCGCACTTGACCATTTAGTTTTATATTTTTTCTCCCGTAAACAGTACTTATTTCTTACTTCTGGTCAAAAAATGGTTTAAAAATTGCCTAGATGCGAAAAACGTGTTGAATTTCTCCCAAATTAGAGTTTGGGCAGTGGCATATAGTCTCAGAATATTAAATAGTCTATTCATCATGTATAACATAATTGCAAAATTTGAGCCCAGTCGAAAACACCGTTTGAACGCTATAATGTTCAAACACAAATGGAAAAAAAAAAGACTTTGGGAGTCTGAAAGGAAATACCAATATACATACATAGAGAATTGTTGTAAAAATAGGAAAATGGATTCAGGAGGCTTCAAAAAATAAAGATATACCAAAATTTCACAGTCTTATTTTTCTTTTCCATGATTACAATAAATTCCTTACACTACATTTGACCAAAAAGTAAAAATGCAATAATTTTCAATGCTCTTAGTAGAAAACATTTATAACTATTTCAAATGTAAATAACGCAAAACAAATTCTAATAAACATTTCGTTTCTTGAATTAGTGCTACTGAATTACGAATTCTATTCCAAAAATTTTCAGTCACGAAATAAGGTTTTAATTTTTTTAATTCTATAGCAAGCTATTTAGTGTCCAACAGATAAAAAAACTAAGTAATTAAATTAATTTAAATTTAATTTTTAAATTTAAATTTAATTTTTAATCACTTTTCTCTGCAGTTGAAAATGAAAAGCAATATTCAAAATAAAGCTTGCCCTATGTGTGATATAGACCCTAATGTTCGAAACTATGAGCGTCCCCCCACTTTTTTTTCCAGGACTACACCACTGGTATCTGTGCCATAAATATAAACATTTTATTTATGTATATAATATCATTGCTTTTTATATGCAATTTACTTCTGTTTGTATATAAAAATAGGTAAGTGGCTTGTTAACACAAAATAAATTCTGTAAATCTTTTAAAAATTGTTTGAGTGTGTGAAAAAATGAATAAGCTGCACGAAAATACGCATAAAAAGCTTACTTGTCTCGCCAGACCCATGTTCTCTACCTCGCCAAGGCCCTTATACAAGAAAAGTACCAATTTCATATTTAAAGACTAAAAAGAAATTAATATAAATTGAAATTGTTTTTTTGAAAATCATGCTTTCATTAAAATTCACAAAAATTTAGAAAATATATTCTTAAATGCACGGAGTTTAAATTTAATTCGGCGAGTTCAATTATTTAAGATAAATGGATTTAAATGGGAATTTTGCCAAATTAGCCAGCTATCTCCAAGTTGGCTTCATATATAGTTACTTTTTGCCGCCAAATTTGGCGATATTTCGCCACGTTGGCTAAAGTTTGGCGATATCGTGGTAATCCTGTCGTTAGTACTTTTCAACAAATACTCATTGTTGAAGCTAATGCTGATTTCTCTATAGAAAATCAAACGTAACCATTAAGTAATTCATCCCCCCCCCCACCGTTGCCCCCTTAGGGATCGAATTTAAAAAAATCAATGTCCAATTCATATATTGCCCTCAGGAATACATATATATTCCAAATTTAAAAACTCTATGTCAACAGAAAGTGGGTGAAAATTGAATCACAAGATTTGAGTGCCACAGACAAATATAATTGTAAGTTAAAAGAAAGCATGTAAAAAAAAAAAAGAAAATAAGAAGAAATGATGCTATAAAGCAAAATATTTCATTAAACATCATATAATTGTTTCTAATTTTCACACGCGAAATATAAAATATGCTTTTGGCGATTAAAAAATGCTATTGAGAGATTATCGAAAAATATCAAATCACAGTTTTGATGCCTTTTTCCTTTTAAATGGAAAAACAAACAGATTTCTTTTCCTGTTCGATTAAATTTAAATATGGTTTATGGCACTTCAATATTACTGCGTGCGTATTTTTTTTTAATTTGCTCCATGTGTTCAAACCAGTTGTCTATGAAAACATCCACCGGTGAAAGTGACGCACACCAAATTTCTGTGACGTATGCAGATAAATTGTGCTTTTTTATCAGTTTTTTTATATAATTTTTAAACGGTTGGGAACTTATTTTTCATAGTAGGTGCATTCAGTAGGCGACTCTCATAGGTACATTCTGGTGCAATCAGAAACGAAATCCGACAAATATTTTTTGAGTTATGCTTGACGAAAGGTTTTTATTAGGCTTTTTTTTAGTAGGACATGGCTTTAATATCCATCGTAGCTGTAATATTGCGCTGAGTATTAGCCTTCGCTTCGCTCAGACAACTAAGTACACACCAAATTTCAAGTCTCTATCTCAATTTGTTCGAGAGATAGAGCGTTTACAGACACACAAAGACACACATACAGACAGACGGACGGCAAAATTTTTTCTTCTAAAAATATGTTTTTCGAAATCTTCAGTGTCTGAAACGTGTAAATCCGTCAAATTTTTTTTAAATTTTAAAAACGATTACAAGACTCCTAAACTACGTGTGATGGGTAAGTAAAAAGGCGGAACTCAATATAATTTAGTTTCCCAAGTTCCATATGAAGTTGATCTGATGATGTACTCCGGAATTGTTTACTTTATGGAAAATTTTTTATTATAACAAGAAAGCCTCACTCCCGGAATTATTCCACCCGGTTATCTCATTAATATGATATCGCAAATCTCTAGAATCCAATTTCTTAAATCTATCTGAAATAATTAAAATGCAGATTTTCTTATAATCCATTGTTTGAACGATTAATTAACATTTTATTAATTATCAACATTTCAAATCATTCAGTTTATTTGCAAGTCGCTACTTTAGTCTTAGCCTTTCTGTAATTTCCTAATTGCTGCGACACTGATTGCACTTTTAAAGAATATCAATGAGTTGTCTAAGTATTAGCCACAGGTACGGTATGCTATTTCTTTCTCCCAGCTTATTTTTTGTCTCTAAGCGGCTATTCCGATCAAACGCTTTTCTCCCGTAACTCCCCTTTCCTCGTGGATTTGCGAGGCGCGTCTAAAATCACGAAACAGATCAAACGTGTGAACGGTTTCACTCTCGCAGAGCAATCGTAACTGAGGTTGTCACGTGACAACTATTTGCGGGAGGTACAAAAGACTCGTAAGTAGTAAAAAAAGATGGCGGACTTTTGGTAGCATAGCGTGCAAAGAACCATGTGACGCTTGCAAAATGCTGTTATAGTAAATTTTGTGCTGCAAATAAATAACACAGATTTTAAAAATCACTTGTTATAGATAGGAGCTAACATCAAAACAAAACATAAGGGGAATACTCATTTAAAATACAGGTATGTGAAATGTTTTTTCAGTGTTACGGTACCTTTTGATATGTTATATTATCGTGAAAGATAGCTTTTTTTTTTTTGTACTACTATAAAACCTTTACTTTTTTTCTTAGTTATTACCAAGATAAGTCATATATCATTAGAATCTTGGTATTGACAGTTTTGACTTTTATCTCGTGAAAGCGAAATACTATCGCATCCATTAAAAAAATATTTGTTTACTTTTTGTAAAATTATGATATTTATTTAGTTTCTAATAATTTAGTAACGAAGTTTTTATATCTTTTTGTTACTAATCCCTAAGAATTAGATTTGATGATTTATAATAATAATAATAATAATAATAATAATAATAATAAAGCTGACACATGAACTGCTGTATTTAAACAAATTTCTTATTTTTCTGCAGTAAGCAACAGACAATTTCCATGACTTGTGGATAATTTATTTTCGATAACTGCAACGTATTAATTTGTTCAGCATTTTATGTTAATTTGAAATAAATTTTAAATGCACACGTAAGAAATAAAATTGATAAAATATAAATTTGTAAAGATACTTTTATTAATTAAATACTGTTTATCATCGAGATTTTCATTTTTAAAGCTTATCTGTAATCGTGCAATGAAGAAGTAAAAATATATATGATTACATAGTATGAATTATTAAAAAATGATTAAATCATAATTCTTGAAACTATATTGTGACATTTATAAATATGTCTTATCTTGAAAATTGTTTTTACTCTTCAGTATAATACAACATGTTAATAATAATAAAACACTGAAAACATTTCACATTGTGACTGGTTGAGAGTATGTAAGGATGTATGATTGAGTATTTATTATGTGAAAGTATTTAATTCACAGAGATCAAATATTATTACTTATTCAGTTTAAGGGGGGGGGGGGGATAAACTACTCTATCTGCATTACATCTAAGACAAAATAACATTAATAGTAAAGATGATAATAAATACTAGTCCGTTTGCAGATAACAAATGTCTGTATTATTTTCAAATTGAAAAAATCTAATTAGCTGAAAGTTATAATTTAATGATGTTTATTAACAAATTTAAGTTTTTAAGTTAAATGACTTCAACATTTTGGATTAAGATTAACATCTTAATTGGTATTTATTTCTCTAGTACTTGTTGGCTTAAAAAAAAATAAAAGAAAATCCTGCTGTATAGTACATTTCTCAAATAGGGTAGATGTGCCAGTAATAGACACCCTTAAGAAATTTCTTTTAAAATTATTTTTTATTAATAAATTATAATCATTATATTCCAGTTTTTTCAATATTATATTAATCTATCAACAATATTTAACCATTCTGATAGTTTCATTTCCGAATATGAATAAAAACTCAATTTTAAATAACAGAAATATATCAAAACACTCCAAAAGTCCAGTAATGGACACTCTCTGTTCCAGTAATAGACATCCTACAAAAAGTAACAGATATAATTGTTTTTATGACTATTTAGAACCAGAATTTAATGAAAGCATACTAATGAAACAAAACACTGATTTTCAAATAAATTTAACAATTAGGATGCCAGTGTTTAATAAAATATTTGTGATAATCATTCACTGTTTGCATCAATTATTGTAATTATCAGAAGATAGATATTTTAATTATTTTAGATGGATAGTTTAAAATACTAAATATCAAGCAATTACAGCTGTCAGATTATTGAGACAGTGAGAGATTTAAAAGTTAATAATAATTTTTAAAAAAAAGTTTTTGAGTATTAGTGTATAGCAATAGCTTTGTCTCACTATTTTTAACAACTTCCAGAGACTACTTGATATATTACTTGTAATAATTAATATTACAAATATGAAAAAAATGATACTGTGAGTTGGATATTTTAAACACTAAATAAAATAATTCTCAAAATAAAACTGTAGAATTGATGTTTGAGGCCACTGATCTGCAGATTTACTAGTTTCATGATTACTATAACTTTAATTAACATTACAATAATATATATATTTTTTCAGAGATGAATAAGGGAACATTTAAGACAGATTTTTAGCAATTTCTGTAACTTAATTGTTTTTATTTAAATGGGGAGGGTTAAGCTCTATGAGCCCCTGTTTGACTATGCCCTTAAATTATATTTTTTGCTTCCTGACTGGTTTGATTGCCATATTATAAAAAGTGCAAGTCAGAGTTATTATATACATTAAAAAAAAAAAGAATAAATTATTGAAATTTTATTAACCATATAAAATAACTTAAAAGCAGCTATTTATAAAAGTTTTGGTGCTATTACATTTTGGTAAGTGTAATTTAAAAATTAAATTTATTATTTAGGTCTTCAGTTAAGTCAATATTTTATGTAATATAAACATTACTGAAATTGCATTTTTAGCAATGTCTACACGGAGTGTCCATTACTGGAAAATGACTAATAATAATGCAAGATGAAGTTATGAAACAAATAATAAAAGCTAAATTTTTATTGGTTATTTTTTTTTTTTTTTTTTTTTTTTTTTTTTTTATAAACCAAAACATTGAAGGGTGTCTATTACTAGCACATCTACCCTATATTAATTTACACAATAAATTATCAACTTTTAATTTAGTATAAATTTCGTCAGTGCAAATGAAGTATTGATAGGTCTATAGCAAAAGCTTGCTATATTAAGTATGTGTATAATGCTTTTAAGAGTTTTCTAACTTTTTCACTCTAAACAGTGTCTAAACAGTTTGTTTAAAGCTCTGAGCTTTTCAAGATTGCTAAATATATTGGAAAAGAAACTAATTAAGAGACATTGATAAACATGTTATCATGAAATTTGATGTTTAAAAACTCTACACGTAGTATAAACGTACATTTCCCCCCCTTCGTTTGTATTTAATCATTATAAATAATATGAAATGAAAATTGTGTAACATAAATAACAATTTCAATAATATTTTGTATTTTAATTTTCAGTTATATAAAAATATATGTACAGTTAGCCCAAGTAATAAGTGATTTTTAAAAGTGACAAAAATGTTAAATTGATTTAAATTGGGGGGGGGGGGGGCTCTTGTGAAAGAATACAATTGCATAGAAGTAGATGTTGTTTCGGTTTGAGCCTATATACATTATTCTTGTTATAAAATTCAATTTAAGAAGTATAAATTAATAATAATAATTAATTAGTATAAAAGAACTTTTGTGATACAGCTAATTGTAAAAATAGAGTCTAGTATAAATAAGCTGAATGAAAAGAACAAGCAACCAAAATAAATTTAACATTGAGCTGCTTCAAAACTTTGCAAAAGGAGCCCGCCCCTTCTATAGTGGTAAAATTAAAATAAAAAAAGAGAGAAAACAGTAATAACAATAACACACTCTGCTACTATTATTTCCCATTTTCTGTATCATTCTTTTGGCACTAAAGAAGGAAGCTTTAAAATAAATGCAAGAAAAAATTTCTCGAAATATTTCAGCTTTTCTTTGCATTGATTTTTAAATATCACGTATTTATCGTAACAAAAAAATTTCATATGTATGTCATCAGTTTTTAAGTGCTCTCTCTGGTTTTTAAACTCTTAATGCCCCTTCCTCCCTGCATCAGTTAGCCAGTATACATATATATATATACTTAAAATGAAATCGAATGTCTAAAAATCAAAGGGAAAAAATAATACAAAAGTTAATCATAGGAACTTGTAAATGCAAATATATATAAAACTGGCTATAATATAGTATATATATATATATATATGCACCAACATATACTTTAAAACTGCAGCTATTATGGCACCTATATGTGGTACCTCGACTTTTAATTCGTATAATATTTTTTAAATATTTTATTTAGCGAAGTATATGCTTATCTAGCGTGAATGACATTCATGCATCCTGCATCCAGAACCAATTTAAGTCATTTTACAGCCCTGCTTTTTAAGTTTAGTTTAAGTTTTAAGCTATGAGGTATTCGCTACAGCTTTTTGCCGGCATGACCTCAAATGATCACAAAATAGCGTTATTTCCGTGGGACCACCTTCACTCACGAGGAAAAAAGGCAGAACCACCGCCCTGCTCCTGATTGCTTTTTTGGAAGTTCCAATCTATAAATTTATTCTTACTGTAATGTATCAATCTGTTCTTTATTTTTCTTAAATGTATTTAATTGTGAGAAAAAATACCATCATAGAAAAGCCGAGGCTTTAAAGCTAAAGTAAAAGGTTAACATAGTCCGTAATTTTAAATTAATAAATGTTAATTTGATAGGAAAATAGGTGATACATTCATGGGAATAAGCTAGAGCAATAAAAATATTAATACGTAATATGAGCTTGTTATTAAAATAATACTCGGATATTAAGTATTTTTAAATTTAACATTTAAAAGAAATATTCTTCAACTGGTCAGCTATTATTCAAAACATTATATTCTGTCCCTTTAAAAGTTGTTGATGCACACCCGTATTCTTGCAACATGCGAACCGAATTTGCGGCGAATTGTGACGTCAGGTGAAAACACTCTTTCGTATCCTATGCCATTTCGCATCTGGCGAAAAGTGCTATTCTGGGATCAGGTTTCCGTACGTTCGAAAGTGATTATGGATGCAGGATGCCATTCGAAAAGGCGGAAATAGCTCCGCCCAGATATTACGATATAACCAATGGGAATCAATCATTAATCGAAATAATTTTTACTGCTGCCCTCTATGGATAGAATAATAAAATACAATTATATCCTTGTAATGTATTTGATGGAAAAATATTTCTTGTAATTTACTATCAAATATTAATTACATACGAGAATTGTTTTAACTAGTTGTATAAAATTAATTTGTAGAATTTAATTTTGCATTTAAATTTCTTAGATTCTAATTTATAATCAATAATAAATTATTAATTTACGCTTTTTGTAAAATAAGTTAAATTAAATAGTTATAAAAGTAATAACATAGCCCATTGTGATATTTTTACTGCTGAAAAATGGTCATCAAACCATGACATGTTAAATTCTACAAAAATAAAATAAAAAGAAGATGAAAGAAGAAGAGCTATTATTCTATTCAATTAGTTTATAAAATGATAACTAAAAAGAAATTTTATTTTATTTAATACATTTTTACTTATTAAGTATCAATTCAGAATTTTATTAAAAATATATAAATTTTAGAGAGGTCTCCCAGATCAAATTTTTATTGTTTTCTTACCAATGTGTTAGCAGACTTAATACACAAAAGATTAATCAATTAAGGCTTTCATAAAAAATATTTAATATTTCCAATTAACCAGGTGATGATTTTTTTTTTCATAAGCTTTTCAAATTAATTTAATTTTAATAATTTAGTGAAGGGTATTTTACTTTAAAATTATACTTTTTAAATTAAATTTTTAGATACTTTTCGGTTAGCCGGGCGCCAGTGTTATATATACATACGTATACATACATATACATATATATACATACATATGTATATAGATATACATATATATGTATGTATATATACATATATTTATGTATGTATGTATGTATAACACTGGTGCCCGGATAACCAAAAAGTACCAATTTTTATTTAAAAAAATCACAAATCCTGCTTAGAGAGTAAAAGAAACATTTTTTTTTTAATTCTTTTAATAAATTTATCAGGATGATTAATATATTTAAAGAATCAAAACATTTACATGGTGAGTAGAATGCCTTTCCACAGAATACAATTCTGAGTCTTAAATATTTCATTAACACTGCAAGTTAGATTTCTAGAAAGCTTTCAATCACTATTTCAATATTACAGCATACACACATACACTCACACCCTCCCTACCAGCCTAACATTATACAGTAGAAGATCTTTATAACGCAAGGTTGTGCGTTATACAGAATTTTGCGTTATATGGATCACATCATTAAATTTACCTTGTAAATATGGCCAAATATGTCTGAAACATATCAAAATACATTAGAATATCTTTATACTGCATTCCTTGTTACCAAGAGTTATTCAAATTATAAATTTTTGCATAATATAGATCAGACATTGTTAAATTTACTTTATAAACATGATCCAAATATAACTGACACAACTATCCCTTATATTAGACATTTTCAAAAATGTTTATTGTACTAATAGCATTTTTTCATTAAAAAAGTCTTGAATTAGGAGATAAAGTTGAACTAATGTATCAAATTTAGTTCTCTAGAGAGTAGCAATATTTTTACAATGTGAAAATGCAGGTGCTTTTTAACTGCAAAATTCATTGTTTACATCTGAGAAGTTGTGCGTTATATAGAGAATTGTGTTATATAGAATTGCGTTATAAAGATCTTCTACTGTACTTACATGTAAAAAAGAAAATTTTCATTCCTTTTCATCTTATTAAAATAGTGATTGATATTTCTGAAAGTCAAAAGACTCATTACTGCAACTTATTTTTAGCTTTATATACATATAACTCCAATAAAAGGGCATATTTCCAATTGTAAAAAAAATAAAAGAATGGTTTTAAAAACCTCCAAGAAATTTAACTTTATATTAGGTGTCAGAGCTGTTTACCTTTATCCTTTATGCAGAGATAATTAGCAGAAGCTTTCAAGTTATTATTTGTTTTCACTGGTAATGTAATTTTTATATTATCTTTCATATGCATAATACAATATTTTGCAGCAGTTCATGTTTTTCTCTGTTTTTTTTTTTTTTTTTTTTTTTTTAAGTACATTAATAAAAGCATCTAATAAAGAAATGTATTTTATTTTTAATATTTATTTGCAAAAGAAAATAATAATAAAGTTTTTTTTTTCTCATCACTGATGAAAATAAAAATTATAATTTCTATTTTTCAAGGATTTTTCAAAAATCAAGGGTAAAGAAAAATCTAAATCTCCCAAAATATATCTGTGTGAAATAAAATGCCTGCAAATTTAATTTTTAAAACTTTCAATCACTATTTCAGTATAGCAACACATCATAACCTGCATTTCTTTTTTCTGTTATTTTTACAGGAACATCAATTAATATTTATTTATCATGCATATTATTAAAATAGTGATTGCAAATTTTAAAAAGTGGAACATATTTTTTTCAAAAGCTTAATACCTTCTTTTTTATAAAAAATTATATAATGTAAGAAATACATTTTCAACTGCAAACAAAACTCTTATTGAACTTTACTCGTTTGTATTACATTTACTATGCAGTTGATAAGTACATGCAAGTAAGTCATTTGTTTGCTTTAGATATTACTTGAACAATTTTTATAAAATCAAGAAAAATTACTGCTATTATTTTTTTTAAGTTCAAACTTTCTACTTTTACAGCAATCAAAATATTTTCTTGTATATTTATATGTGTGATTAATGTATAAAACACATGAATAAAAGTTTCACATTCCTAATATATAAACATTTTTAAAAATTTCTCCCAAAAAGGGAAGAAAAAAAAATCATAAAAGCAGTTTTCAAAGAATATAAACCACAAAAAAGAAGTAATCAAAGCTGCTTATATAACATTTATAGTTTTTTTTTTTTTTTTTTTTTTTTTTTTTTGTCTGAAAATTTTATTCTTGCATGTATAAATTTGATTTTGTAACTGTACTAAAAAAGATTATCTAAATTATGTTTTTGAGTATCTTTTCACTGGTATTTTAACTTTTAGATTATCATTACTATATAATATGCAATATTAAAGAAAAGAACTTCAATAATTAAATTCTACCATGTGTTTATTATTCAGTTTTTGCCTTGTTATATTAATATTATTGGAAATGCATAAATATTTAGTAACAAAGCCATTCAAATTTAATAATAATAGTGCTAAATAAAATTACTACTATATTTGAAAAGATAATTTCATGAACTTTATTTATTTTCATATTAATTAATGAAAAAAGAATTGTAACATACAATAATAAATAATTAAAATGAAGTTAAAAAAACATTTTATTCTTCACCATTTTTCAAAAATACAAGAAGGTAATGGTATGCATTTTTCTTACACAGAGAACATAGATATAACAATTTTGAAAAATTATATTAATATTAAAAATTATTTCAACCAGATTAATGTACACCTCAGTACAGATTATTTCATATTCTTGGCAACTTCAATGGGAAGAGGTGCACTATAGAAAACATTTTCAGCTAAGCATTCATCAAAACCTAAGATTATATGTAAAATAAATAAATAAAATCAAATATTAATAGCATGTATTTCTTGAGATAGTATTATAGTTAAAACTATGTAACACATAACAATTAAATTATTATACTCTTTGTATAACTGCATTTGTAGGAAAGCATCAACTCCAAACCCTTGAATTTTGAAGTTATTTTTTTCAATGATTAAATAAAAAGGAAAAAAAAAGAGTTTACCCATTTGACTTAAAATAATTAAATATAGATAAAGCAGTTATGATTGAAAGCAAAGTGCTTTTATTTATTATAATAATTATCATCAATTTGCTGAAAATTCTCCCCTCTCTTGGATTTTGATCAGACGGTACCAATGCCATCAGAATTTCTCAGATTCTTCATATTATTTAACAAGTAGTAAAAACTATTTTGCCAATAGGCATTTTCAAATAGATTAATAACTGTATATTTCAACTGCACTGTATACTATTATCTCACAAGATTAAATTGAAGGTGGCGAAAAAAACGACCATTCGATAGTAATTAATCTGATGTATCATAAAACTGTAAGTAACATGAGATTTTCAAATGGTCATGACCGATTTATGACATCCATGTAATCTTTTCCTGGCTAAAAATAATCTATGAACATATATTCTATATTTAAATGAATATTTCTATATAACTCTTTCAATTCATATTTATCGCCCTTAAATGTATAAAAAAACCTTATTATTTTCAAGCAATAGCCTATAAACACACACACATTTTTTATTTTATAAATATGTATGCATTTCAATCCATGATTTATCTCCATTTAAAAATAATTCTACAACTTTAAAATCGTCTCCTAACATCTTTTTTTTTTTTAAATAAAAGTATTTTTTATAATGTTAATATTTTATTTCAAAATAATTAAATAATAATAATAATATATATATATATATATCAAACGTCGATAAATGCAAGCAAAATATCAACAAATCCTCCACACATCAAAATAACAGAATAAATACTCATTTTTTTAGCAAAATTTTTACCAAATACACTATAATATTCTTCACAAATGCAATAAAGAAGCTCTAACACAGAAAAATACTAGAAACTTACTTATTTAAATGTCCTATTGTTTGTAAACAATCATAAAAGTTGCATCCGAAATGGGCTTTTCACATGCTTTTCACCTACTTTGAGATGGCGAAAAGAGCAGCCGAAAAAATGTAAACATTCGAAATAAAATTTCGCATCTAACTTTTCGCCAAATACGAAAAGAAGTGCTCCAGAATACAGTTTTCCCTTTTCTATGCCACGATGACGTCAAAGTGATGTCGCGAAGGGGGGCGTTCCGCCAAATTTTCGCATTCGGACGAAGCGAGAATACGGGTGGCACTCTCATTGGTTAATACATGCTAATATTCGATTAAAAATCGATTCTCTTATTCTTAAATCGTACGTGACATCAGCAGTTGCGGAAGGTGAAAGATGTTTGTTAGGAATAGCGGCTTTCAGTTCTTTTCCCCCTTCTCTCGTAAACCCTCCCTTTTGCGGAATAGCTTTCACAACTTTGCGGGCGTTTGATCGGAATAGGCGCGTTTACGCGCCTATTCGCCTATTCCGTAAATAAACGTTACCTTACGGACGTATAAACGTATAAACGTATATAACGTATATAACGTATAAACGTATATAAACGTATAAACATATAAACGACGTATAAACGTTACCTGTTATAAACAAAGCAGATGTTTCGTTGTACGATTAAATGCTCTATAGCAATTTTTTAAATTTCTGAGCATCGCACATTTTCAATTTTCATACCGTCGTATTGGGAAAAAAAGTACTTTTAAATGCAATTTGTTTGAAAACTGTATCTCCATTTATTTTTGAAATATTAATTTTTTTGTAGTTTTTGGCACCATTTGTTTCATTTTGGCAACTCAAGTACTCCATTTCTGTAGAAAGTAAAGAAAAAATTGTTGAAAAATAGCAATTATATCTTTTTGTTGCCATTTTCTCATAAAAAGTGAAAAAAAAAATAATTAAAATACGTGCTATTTTGAGAAAAATATAAATGGAAGAAAAAGGATAAAACATGGAGCTAGTATAAACTATATTTAATTTTAAGTATCTATATTAATGCAAATAACGTCATTTTTCATAAAATAAAAGCGTGTGCCTTAAGTCTTAAAATTGAAATATGTTTTGCACTACAGTAGAGTCCCGCTTAACCGAGTTATTTTCTTCTGGTGGACTGGTGGTTTCTATTATTATGAAACAGCCATTATAAATGAAGCGTTAGGTGAATATGAAAGAGCAGCCGTAAAAAATTAGAACTCTGATTTTCTGGTCAGAATGGAAAAAAAAAATAAAAAAAAAATTATGGCCAGAAAATCAGAGTTCTAACTTTTTACGACTGCTCTTTCATCTTCACCTAACACTTCATTTATAATGGCTGTTTCATAATAATAGAAACCACCAGTCCCCCAGAAGAAAATGAAGTAATGGCAATGACGGGGGCGACACTAAATTCTGAAAAAGCAGAATTCCTGTTCTCTAGTTTTTAATGTTCTTTTCATTAAGAAGTAATAATGCTCTTCCTAATTCTTTCGCATCTGTATGTATTTTCGAGAGATGTACAGTAGAATCTCGTTACAACGGCTATCACTTGAACGAATTTTTCAGCTTAACGAATGTTTTTGAATTAAAAAAAAAATGTCTTATACTTTCTCATAAAAAAAAAATATTCACTTTAAGGAATTTCATATGAACAAATTTTTCAAATTAACGAATTTATTGACGGCTTAAAAAGAAGCGTCATTTCAATTTTACGAATGTTGAATAAAAAAAAAAAATAGCTGCCAGCTTCGTAAGAAAACTTTCCCCCCCCCCCCCATGATCTTCATAATTCCATCATATTTCGAATCTACTTTATAAAGAAGGGGTTTAAACTTGCTTCCCCATATGCCGGTGTAAAATTATTAAACTCGCCATTTACATTACACAGCATATCTCTCTCTCTCTCTCTTTTTTTTTTTTTTTTTTTTTTTTTTTGCACACCGGTTCAAAAAAATTAAATGAATCCAAAATGCATTATTGCAGTCGTTGTTTACCTTGGGATGATGTAAGTAATCTGCGGCTGTGACATTTTGCAGTAAATATCTAACAGCATATCTATATATCTATATCTATTTGCCTGCAACAATTGGCATCTAAAATTCGATTTCTTTCAATAAAACCCTTTAGCTACTGACGGTACTTATAAGTACCACTCACTTTAAACTTTCATACTATAGTGAATATTACTAATATTCTAATAGTACTTTGCAAAAACACTCTTTTAACTCCACTTTTTCATGATACATGGCAGCAGTAGTTCCAGGTTCGTTATTTTAGCGAGGAAGGTGGCAAACTTTGAAACAGTCGATGTGTTTTGCGCCGACATTTTGTGCACATTGTCACGCTTGACTTTTAAGATAAGTGTTGGATTTTTTTATGTGTTTATTATGATCGTAAAATACAATTTGACTTCTTATTTTAAGTAAGCGGTGTATGCATTTCATTTAACAGTTGAAATATTTGGCAGTACTTATAATTACCGCCAGTACACTGGGTGTTGGAGGAAAACTTCTTTTTTACTTTTCGCCTGTGTTGTTATGAATCGTTTTTATCTGCTTTATAATGTTTTTTCTGGTATTTCTTTTCTGTTTTATTATTATTATTTTTAATAGGAAATCGAAAAAGTTGTGATACCGGCTCATTTTTGCTATGCTAGAAAAGGCATATGTAAATTCATATATTGCATATGTGGAGATGCGAGAGAACATGTTGTCCTTGGAATATAGGTGTCGCATAACTAATGCTAAGGCTAAACTAATAACATAGGGAAAAAAATAAACTAGGCGTAGACTACAGTAAACTAGGCATAACTAATGCTAAAGGACTGCTAACAAAATCGAAACCTAAAAAACATTGTTTTTTGTTATTGCAATCAAATTTGAATTTTTACTCATTTTTCATGTGTAAAATGAAACTATGTCGATTTAATATTTTTTATTGTTAACTTGCAAATTGTCTTCTTGCTATTTAGCATTTTTAAGAGTTTAAATTTTATTTGAAATATCAAGTTGTTTTTCTGTTACGATAATATTTTAGTCATAGTGTACTGACGGTACTTCTTCGGAAAGTACTACTTTAATTAATTACCTCTAACGAATTAAATTTCTCACGGGTGAGTATTTTTTTATGTATATCCTTTAAGTTTCATTGTAGTAACTGAAAAAAAATTACACGAAAAAAATTGCACTAGATCATAATGCAGTAGATAAAGGGTTAAAATGGCAGAGAAATGGAGAAGAAACAATTTTCATTGCAAGAAAAAGTCAATATTATAGAAGCAGTAAGTGTTGGAAGAATGCAGGTAGATGTAACGATTAAATTTGATATAGCTACTTTTACATTAGCTGCCATCTTAAAAGAAAAACAAAAATTTTTAAACTATCTGTGGGGGTCTAATATGTGCTGAGACAGAAAATGATTACGACTTGGAGAGTGTCAAGTAATTGATAAAGTTGTATTCACTTGGTTTAAAGATGATGGATAAAAAAATCTGCCCCTTTCAGGATCTATGTTACAATACAAAGCAAGGCCAAAGAATTGTCAGAGGCTGTGAAAATAAAAAAGTTTGAAGCAAGTTCTGTAAAACATGCTTGCATATGAACTGAAATTTTATAAACGTGTAGTAATAATATACATCCTTTTATTCAATGTGCATGTAAATTTCATTTTTTAAAATCATTTTTTCGAGAAACTAGAATTTCACATTAACGAATTTTTCACTGAACGAATTTATTCGGCGATCTCTCGAAATTCATTGTAACAAACTGTATATATCTTTTTTAACACGGGGTTTTAGCGAGAAACTAGAAATTGAAAAAGCTTATGAAAATTTCTTAACTGTAACGAGTATTTTTTTTTTTTTATGCATTGTTTATGTTTTATCTTACTGGTCATAGAACAACGAACAGGAAGTAATTATGGTATATGAAAAAGTACTACTCTGATTCAAATCCTTTGAAGTGGTCGAGCGACATTTAAGATATGTGGGTTTGACTGCAACACTGGCTGTGTATCTATTTGAAAAAAAGGAAAACGTACCAGGAATATTCTCTAAGTGACTTGTATCTGTATTCTTTCAGTATTGTGGCGATATAGCTTAGTATCAGACATTATTTATAATCGCTTTACGATAAAAGTTTTAATTCGGTTATGTTTGATATATTAAGGAAGTATATTGGAAATTAAATGGTGATCGCTTTATATCAAAATGCTAAAACAGTTTCATGACTAAGAGTTTAAAGTAGTGCTGTGAACACAGGATTTGAGCAACTTTTTTTAAGAATATAATTGAAAACAGGAATGTAAAAAGATGTTATTAGCCCTTTGCCGTCGAATGTCGGCAAATAGCTGCCCGAGCTTTATATACATGACACTATTTTTATATTCTATTCACACCACTATATTTTAAAAGTACGTTTTTACTAAATTTATCTTGCACATGTTAGTACAAGTAAAAGTGTTTCTTTAAAAAAATGGTGCCAACCGAATAAATTTGTTCAAAGAGGTGTATTTCGACCGTTAAGAGTTAATAAACATTAAATTTCAAGAAAATTGAAGACAAAGCTTTTTGGTATAAATTTTGTTGATTTATTTTCTGCTTCATACTATGTATTTAAAATGTTAACAGACAGTGCTAAACCCGATCTTGCAAAAAAACTACTAATCTCTTGTGGTTTTATTTATATAACACTTAGAATGATTATTTAACCTCATCCCTTATGATTAATCGCCAGTCATACTCGTGATTGATTCACAAGTTATATTTTACGTTCCATGAGTCACACTGGTGATTGACTCTTAAAACAATGTTTAGTCCGGCAGGGCTGGCAGCGTGTCTAAAATTTTCTACATTTCCTACCACTCTTTCAAATCAGAAATCTTCGCGGTAGATTCCTTCAACATCTTCAATAGAAGCCTACAATAAAGATTATCGTTTTAAAATATTTGTAGCAAAGTGAGAAAATTTGAGGAATGCTCCGCCCTTGGTTTACTTTACACGAATCACACTCGTAATGAATGCACAACAGGTTAAAATGTCATTGTTATATACTAGTAAATCTGCAGATCAGGAGCCTCAACGTCATCTTTGCAAGTCATTGTTTTTTAACACTCATTGGGTAATATTTGTCTTCCTACAAATCGCTTTTTAAAGTTTTCAAATTACATAAATATTTATAAGAATACAAAATACTTCGTAAAGTTTCAGAATTTAAATGTGTTAAACAAGTGGTTATACGCTGATGTTCTGAAATTCTGATGAGCTGCTTATTCTGGTAACTTTTTAAATCAAAAATTGCATTTCTTCAGGGGGTATTGCCCCCCTGAACCCCCCGTAGTCTATTTAAATTTACATTCGTAATTTTTTATTGATTGTGCGGATGGTTATAGTATATCATAGATTTTTTTTTTTAAACTGTGATTTATAAGGATAAGCATAAGTTTTTTTTTTATTAAAATTTAAAATAAAATCCTCATGTTAACCGTACGCAAACAATAAATCTTGAAGAGACGCCAAAAATGTAACCTTAAAATCCGCTACATTCGACCCAAACACAACGGCGTGCTTAAAAAAAGAAAGAAAGAAAAGAAAAATATTTTTAGTAATACAGTTTTTAATTCATAATACGATGAAATGCTACTTTAGAATGCTTAAATATAAGCAGATCATTTTCATTTTACAGAAAAAATGCACGGATGAAGTCAAAGAATTCGGTCCCTGTTCCACGTGCTTGTTTTGTTAGGGCCGAATGGGGACATTTAAATCTGAGCGATAACGCACATCATATTGCAAACTGTTTTTACGGCATACTGCATCTCCATCTATCTCTTTCCTCCGTGAATAACAGTTAATTTTATTTTAGCCAAGATCTTTTTATTCCAACATCTTTTTTTTTTTTTTTGATAAATGACGTCTAATTCACCTGCTATTCGTACTTACTCAAAACCTTTCTTCTTGTTATATTAAGAAATACTTGAGAGTTTTATTTTTATTCCCAATATGTCGCCATATTAATTTTTTTATTCTTAATTTTTTTTTTCATTTTCCTGTTTCACGTCAAAATCTTTCAATTGAAAATTGTTTAAGAGAAAATATTATGCAGAGTTTTGATTTTCTTGGCAACGATTAAAGAAACATTGATAAATTTTATGAAAAAATGTCACATTATTCCCTATGAAAATAATGAACTTTTGTATTTTTAAGCAAAATATTTGAATAAAATAAAAAAAAAAATATTGCCTATTTTTATTTCTGGGGCTAAAATCCATCTATATGCAAAAATACAAATGCATTAATTCATCCGTTTTGACGTTGGCTTTACTGAAACATTATAGACGCATTTATACTAATATTATTAAGACCAAATACGTTGCTAGGCAACTGATGAAAGAAAAGGTAAAAAATGAAACATGTATTATGTCAAATTGATAAAACAAAATGCTTTATATTATTGGAAAACATGCATAAAGTTCCCCCCAAAATTATAAACCTAATTTAAAAAATCTCGCAAATATATTGAAATAATTTCAAACTAATTGGAATAATTTAATAATCTTATTTAAAAATTTCAGCATCCGAAATTTACCATTTAAATCTATTTTTTATATCAGCCATTTCTTTCAACAAATGAAAATTTGAAAATCGTCTGACTTGCCATAGAAAAGCATTACAGAGCAAAATAAAATGTTCTATATTTCCCGAACGAATGAACCAAATTTAACCAAAAACTATACAGCTAAGTCCGACAACCTCATCAACATGCCCAATTAATTTCAAGCCCATCGGATGCTTTTTGCGGCAGTTATCGCGGAACAGACAGACAGACAGACAAACGGAAATCAAAACTTTTCGTGTCTCCACAGTAAGCCTTCACTGACGTTTCGGCAATTAAAAGTCATTATTGCCATTAAGAAACTAGTAAATCTGCAGATCAAGAGCCTCAACGTCATCTCTGCAACTCATTGTTTTTATCAAACTTTGCGTAATATTAATCTTTCTACAAAAACAAAATTTAAACTATTTAAATTACACAAACATTTATAAAAGGAAAAAAATATTTCGATGGTTTCAGACATTAAAAGCGTTAAATTAAACACGTTGTTATGTAAGGATATTCTGAAATTCTCACGAGCTACTTATTCTAGTAATTTTTATATGATAAAGCAAATTTCTTCAGGGGGCTCTGCCCCCCCTGAACCCCCGGTTTTGTAATTTATTTTGCATTTGTAATTTTCTACTGATTGAGTTAATGATTACCCTATATCTTAGATTTCTTTTTACACTGCGATTTATAAGGATAAGTAATAATTCGGTCAAGCATTTTACATTATCCTAATATCCATACAGCAGTATTTACTTGCCTGCTAACCACAAATACCTTTATCTAATGGATAAAGAACTTTTGGAAATGTAAACTGAAACATCTAATTTAGAAATCTAATACCTTTATAAATTTTGTTTATAAAAAAATAATTTTGATTACCATTCTGCAATATTTATATCTAAGATCTAATCTAAATATCAAAAAATGTACTCGATAGCATTAACTTACTAAAATCACCCTAAAGTAGGGGGGCTTCTAAACCTAACAGTTAATAATTCATCATCGTTAAATAGATAAACATGATTTGGCGCCTTTAAGTATTTTTTGTGATTTTCTTTTAATAGTATCTACATTTAATTTAAAATCGTGATGTTACAAATACCGTTGAAATTTGACGCAAACCTATGTTCAGGTCAAATTACGAAAGGTTAACTAACATTTCATTTCCCTTGGCCGGACTTTCTGTTTCATTTTTCGTAATAAGGATTATTTTAATAATTTAATTTATTTTACACTCTACAAGCTGTTACACGGACGTTGTTCACGTAGCATTAAAATAGAGATAAATGCATTAAGTAAAACATTTCACTCCCCACCAGACATACCAAGTCTCAAGCTTTTTGCACATCACTATTATCTTAGAGAAAATGTTCTTTTAAATCGCGCAAATGTTTCAATTAAATAAAGTAACATTTTCTGTATTAAAATACTGGTATTCAGAACGCCGGAGGCTTGGCAGCTCTGCTCCTCTTAATAAAAACATATATGATTAACCAACACTTTATCACATTTTATAGGAGACAATACGGAATTTCTTATTTGTATGGCCTTACATATATCTCAGTCATAAAAATGTAAAATTTTGTGCCAATTAATGCACGCAATTGCGAAAATGAAATCACAAAGAATGAGAAAAGGAAGGCCAAGTAAAATCGTGTAAATCGAGGAATCTTTCTTCGTAGTGCTGGGAAAATACTGCTACAAAAACTATTTTAGGTGGTATTTGGTGTGAAATGTTTATATGTATTCATTCCTGTCCTATATATCCTTTTTTTTATTTTTTATTTGCTTATTCCATTTTTCTTTTGCACTTGAAAATCTTACAAATTAAAATTAACTCTTTGGGAGAAATTGTTATTCATTTTTTTTTTGGCAACAATAAAGTTTATAAAATTTAACAGAATAATGTCAGTTTATTCTGTATGAAAATAACGAACTTTTTCATTTATAATCAAATAGTTGAATAAATAAATGAAAATATTATTCTATACAGTATATAAATACTATTTTCATTTCTGCGTTTAAATAAATCTATATGCAAATATCTATACAAAGACATTCATTAATTCATTCCTTTTGCTTTGATTTGACTTCAAAAAACCATACATACTTTCACATTTATGATATTTTTAGATGAGATGCTGTTGCTACGCAACGGTTAAAAGAAAAAATGAAATATAAGTAAATTCATAAAATAAAATGTTTTATATTATTCGAACACATGTATAAAATTCTATCATAAGTTATACACCTAATTTAAAAGCTCTGACAAATGTTTTGACAAAATTGCAAATTAATAAGAATAATTTAATACTCTTATTTAAAAATTTCAGCATCCAAAATTTACCATTTAAATCTATTATTCATATGAGCGATTTCTTTCAACAAATGAAAATTTGAAAATCGTCTGACTTCCCATAGAAAAGCATTATATCACAAAATAAAATGTTCTGTATATTCCGAACGAATGAACCAAATTTAACCCAAAACTATACAGCTAAATCCGGGGAGATCATCAACATGCCCAGGGAATTTCAAGCCGATCGGATGCTTTTTGCGGCAGTTATCGCGGAACAGACAGACAGACTAACGGAAACCAAAACTTTTCGAGTCTCCACAGTAAGCCTTCACTGACGTTTCGGCAAACATATACTAGTAAATCTGCAGATCAGGAGCCTCAACGTCAGCTCTGCAAGTCACTGTTTTTAGACACACTTTGGTAATATTCAATTTCATGCAAACCGCAATTTAAAGTTTTCAAATTATGTAATTATTTATAAGAATAAAAAATACGAAGTTTTCAGACATTAGAAGCATTAAATTAAAAACGTTGTTATGGAAGGATATTTTGAAATAATTTTCATGAGCTACTAATTCTGATATTTTTTTAAATAATAAAACAGATTTCTTCAGGGGGGGGGGGGGGCTCCACCTCCTGAACTCCCCGTGGTTTCATTAATTTACATATGTAACTTTTTATTTATTGCACTAATGGTTATCGCAAATCTTTTCTTTTTATACTTCCGAGCCTTAATTTTCAATACTGGTGGACAGAAAATGATTCACATTGACGCAATTATATTAAAAGTTTAGGTTTTATGAATGAAAATATAATTTCCTTTTAAAAATAAAATAATTTTCATTCATATTTTCTGAAATGAGACGGCATTAAGAAGTAACACTCGTCATAAAATATTTTTTTAGGTAATCTAGTTAATGCTTGGTTTTTAAGAATGAGACTATTTATTTCCCAATACAATGACGTCATTTTCGACAGCGATAATTTTGCGGTGTAAAATTTTGAACTTTACTATATATTTGATTTTCAAAAGTTTTTTTTTTTTTTTTTTTTTTTCTCATTGAAATTTTCGATTAAAAATTAACATTTCTGTTAGCTGTGTGCAGACGATAAACCATGAGATATTAGTAACATTTCTTTTAATAATAAGAATTAATATCATAACACAAGCCCTTTTTATTTCAACCTCAAAGCATATTAGTTTTATTTTTGATATATGAGATCAAATTCACCTTCTTTTCGTATTTTAGTTTTATTTCCAATATGAAGACGTATTCATGTCTATTTTTTATTTCATTTTCCTCTTGCACATGAAAATCTTTCAAATCAAAATTAACTGTTTAGGATAAATTATTATTCTGGGATAGGATTTTCTTGGCAACGGTAAAAAAAAAAAAAAAAAAAAAAAAAAAATGATTGTTAAATTTATAGCAAAATGTCAATTTATTCCTTATGAAAATAATGAACTTCTTAATTTAAAAGAAAAAATATTTGAACAAAATAAGCAGAACATAGTCTTTCTTTATTTCTGGGGTAAATTTCATCTATATGTAAAGTCACAAAGGCATTAATTCGTCCCTTTTGACTTTGATTGACTTCAAACAATTACAAATACTTTCACATTTACGATATTTTTAGGTGTAGTTCCGTCGCTAGGCAACAGTTAAAAGAAAATAAAACAATGAAATATGTGCTTTGAAAAAAAGTAAATTTATAAAAAGATATATTATTGGAACACATATATAAAATACCTCCATAAGTTAAACACCGAATTTAAAAACTCTGACAAATGTATACACAAAATTTCAAACTAATATGAATAATGTATGGTTCTAATTAGAAATTACATCATCAATAATTTACTATTTAAATCCTTCATTCATATGAGCCATTTCCTTTCAACAAATAAAAATGGAAAAACCGTCTGAATTGCTATAGGAAAGCATTAAGTCGCAAAATAAAATGTTCTATATATTCCGAACGCATGAACCAAATTTAACCAAAAACTATACAGCTGAATCCGGGGATTTTACCAACATGCATACTTAATTTTAAGCTAATCGGATGCTTTTTACGGCAGTTATCGCGGAACAGACGGACAGACAGACAGACAGACAAACGGAAACCAAAACATTTCGTGTCTCCACAGTAAGCCTTCACTGACGTTTCGGCAATAATTTCTCGTATCTTTAAAAATGTTTACAATCTCAGTGTTTTAGATTTTCCATGTGATAGATTACCTCATGATATCTTCATCCACAAAATAAAACTTTTTTTCAGAAAAATGTAACATAAAATCTTCTTTCACTGGTATTTTCAATTGAAGAACCGTCCATCTATTTCTTCACGAACTTCGAACTGCATTTGTAATTTGCAGTTGAACATAATGTTAGAATTTAACAGCAAGTGGTGTTGGCCCTCGCGTTTCAGTTAAAATGCTCACGCTACGGGTTCAGTTCTTGGTATATTTGGCAATTTTGTAATTAGAAGTTTTAGTTAAGAGATTAAAAAAAAAATAAAGAAGACTCTGTTATTGATAGTAATTAAACAACATTACTTTTTTTTATATTAATACTGCAATACATTCTGAATAATGCCTGGTTGCATCGAAGTAGCTGATAAATTGGACTTTTTACAATTCCCTACTAAGTACAATATGTTGTAAGGAAATCGATCAGGATGAAATCCACATATTACGTATAATTTTCACACTTCCTTCTACTTTGTTATAAGCAGTGATCACTGTAATATTTTAATAACATTTTGTTTTTGTATCAGTATGAAAATATTCGCTGGGAATCTCCTCTGAAGCCACTAAAGATCCAGGGATATTTTCACTCACTGACATAAAATTCATGAAATAAATAAATATATATGTATTAAAAATAATACTGTTTTATAAAGAAATGTAACTCATACTTTTTAATTAATATCAACAGTCCGAAGTTCGTTAATATGTCTTTTAATTAATACTTTAAAAAATAATAATTAAAAAATAAAAACTATCAGATGTACTGAGAATAGAATCCACTGATCTTACTAAGTTTACGTACTAAGCACATGCAAAGTCCACATGCTATGTCTTAAATCTGCATACACTAGCATGCAAAAGTCTTTGTTCAAACATAATAAACCGATTTTGATTACATAATATATATAAATATCGATTTCAGTTATTTCTCAAATTTAATTTTGTGTTTATCAACAAGTTCACAAAAGATAAGTTTACATCCAAATTCAAATATAGATTGAAAATGTTAAAAATCTTATAGCTAACGCATATTGGAACATTATTTACGTATAGAAATTTGTATTTTTTGCGTATTCATACACATCAAGTTTGGTATGTATATTGATAAATGTAGTTAAGAATACTAATTTTATAATGATTAATTAATATTAAATTATGTTTTGCAATTCTAATATTTAATGTATTTAGAAATTAATTAATGTTACTATCTACTGTAGTTAACATTGTTTTCTTGTACATAACCGTAAAAAAAAATTAATAAAAAACATGAATATTCAATAGAACTACGGTTAAAATTTAAATTATACTTTAATAAGGTTAAATTCTTGGGTAAATTGCAAAAAATTTAAGACTCTTAAAATCGAGCATAACATGCAAATTAGATCGATTGAAAGAAACAGAATCAAACTCAACCAGACGACGTTGAAGACGGCTACATGTACATCAAATAGAGAAGGAAAACATATTGTAAACGAAATAGAAATGTTCCAGCAACTGCAATTAAAGAGGAGTTGAATAAAATTGGAGAATCTTCAATATCCGTTGAAATAGTTAAGAGGCGTCTGCGTACTGTAGGTTTGAATGGTTACATGACGAAAACCTTTGCTCCGATGTAAAGCAAAACGTAACGTAAAATAAATAAAACAAAACGTCTTTTGGGAGCTAAAGAACATCAATTTTGGACACTAAGCGAATGGGAAAAAGTGTTTTGGAGTGATGAATGCAAGTTTGAATTTTTCAAAACCAATAGACGTAAGAATGGTCGGAGAGCGTGTATGCGAAATGAAGGAAAAATTTCCAATGGGCCGAGCAGAGCCGAGAGGATAAAAAAATTCGGCCTCGATATAAAAATTTAAAGGGATAAAACTAAGCCAATAAAATGTGAACAAATTTCAATGGACGTAACTCAGGCGAGGTTAAGTATAAATAAGTCAAAACTTTATACATATTAAGCGTACAATGTTAATGCTGGAATCTGGCGTAAATTGACACAGATGCGCCATCTTGTGAACGAGGTTGATAATGCAAATACGCGGTTTTTAATATGACGTCATGTATGACAGAATGTCTACTATCCGTGCATCTCTTGCTCATATTTTCTGAATCTTTACTCACTTGTGGAAGATGAATTTTATTTACCAGATTTATTGCAAAATATTTTTGTGACAGTTTGCTTTGTCGAAATTATGTACATTTAAAAAAACAGTCTCAATATCATTTTAATTTCGAGAGAAAATGCTCTAATGCGACCAAAACATTATTGTCTTTTGCCCTGAAACTAAAATGACATTGCCACTATATTTAAATACACACATTTTTATCAAAACAAGCTGTAACAAAATATTTTGCAACAAATCGGGTAAACAAGATCCCGATACGATACAAGATCTCTGCGTGAGTAACGATTTGAAATTCGTGATTGAATTTTTATCAGGGATTCTCTAAAAGGCTTTTTCTGTTTCAAAAGGGAAAAAAAATTATCTGGACAATTTTAGGAAAATTATTGAAGCTATTGCCAAGAATATTGCAAAATAATTAAACAAATAAATGAACAATACTTGCTTGTTTAATAGTACAACATTTAATGCACGCATTTTAAATTAAAGTGATTCGAATATAAAATGAAATGAGTTTTAAATTAAATGAGTGAAATATTTGTAAGTTAAATAACATGAGTGCAATGCGATATTGGATGATAATTGGAACGAATACTGGAAACTTATCGTCTGCGCTCGATAAAGGAAAAAAAGGACTTAAAATTGAATATTTTACTTATAATTAAATTCTATACATATTCTAAACATTCATAAACGTTTTATTCTCATCGGGAATGCAAACGTGTATATCATTTTTTATAACCTTAGCACATCAAAAATTGAGTAAGAAATGAGACTACGAAATTCTATCGTTACATATTAATTACTTACTAATTTTTATGCGTCATTTTTCATTATATTAAAAAAAAAACATAAGTAAAAATCGAGTTTATTTAAATCAGCAGCATTTGACAATATATATTAAATAATATTTTATCTTTTTTTTATATATAAATATAAATAAAATAAAACGTAACTAACTTGTTTTACTCTTTGGAGAAGGACAGAGATGAATTCTGTCAGAAAAATAATTTTCTTACAATTTCGAAAACTGTAGTTATTCGATGGTCAACATTTTGTCATTTTAATAAATAATATTAGTTCTAAAAAGAACTGTTTTAAATAAATTAAATAATCGCGAATAAAAATTAATAGAATATTCTATACTGTCAGAATATAAGTACTACAAACAAATGAAAACACGACGTTTTCGCTTGCACAGTTATTTCATAGATGTAATATTAATAGATTATCCATAAAGAAGAAAACAATTAGATAATATTCTGTAGTTCAACCCCGTCTGCTACGTGGCGTGTGACCTTTATTGATGTGACATCGCCTTTAATCTTGTGGTTACCTCTACCAGCAGGATACAAAGTAAGCGTCCTATCTTAAGATAGGACGCTTACTTTATATCCTGCTTTGTAAATATGTTGCACATATTGACAAAATCAGTGCAGAAATATAGCATGTCCAGCGTAGTGATCGACATTGGCAGTTATCACGTCAGAACCAAGGCTTAATTATTTCAACAGACTTTGTCCGTCCCAGAATCAGGCTTACATTTCTTTCTGCGTACTGGGACTACATGACGGGTCGGTACTGCTGCTTTTCTGCATTCTATGGCTTGGGAACATGAAGTAATCCAAAACATATAGTAATTGATAATGTTATAAATATGTATACCGTATTCTAGAAAAATATCTCAATTGTATGCTAAGAAAAATCGGCTCTTTTCTGTGGAAATTGAGTCGGGTCTGATTTCATTGATTTTTGCACGGGCCGGACCTGTTTTCAATAATTTTAGCATGGGTCGGGCCGCGAACCGCAAAAATACAAACAAGCCGTATAGAGCCCGGGCTGAACTTTTAGTTTTTGCAACGGGCCGGGCCCGAAGAATACCGGCCCGTGCAGACCTCTTGGTTGGCACCAACACCTTTTTTAATCCGCGAAAACTTTTCTTTAAATAACAACAAATAACTTGTGCTAACACTGCATTAGTGTATTATGTAACCTATTTAATTTAAAAATCCACATTCTGATGAGCTCAATCGCAACTTAAGAAACTTAGAGATTAAAAGGACAGTACCGCTCATTTACGCACGCATTATTACTTTCAAAGTCAAAACGTCTACATTTAAAAAGAACTTTGGCAAAGTGTCTTCATAACTCAAAGGTTAACATCTTCCTCACAACTTTCTGAACCAGATTTGATATGTAAGCTGTATATTTATGAATCCATAATAAGACTCCCAATAAATCCCAATAACACGCCTGAAAAATTTGCGTGGAGGATAAAAGCATTATTGTTTCACAAAATTTTAATTCAATGTATTCAGACCAGTATAGAAAACAAAAATATTATCTGAAACAGTTTCGTAATTTATTCGAAACTGATAAAGCTCTATTTTAAACTAAACCTCTAGTGTTCTCACAATGGGGTCAACAGTATTCATTATACTCACGTCCACATATAAAGAAGCGCTGCAAGAATTCAATCATCCGACAATCTTCTGATCAATCGACCTCTTTCGCAATTCTTTCGTCTACCAGGTTAATAATTTTCCAATGAAATAAATTACAATCTTTTCAATCAGCCCGTCAAGTTGCTTATAATATTATCAAAATAACACAATACTTGCATCAATGTTGCAACTCTTTTGAAGCGGTAGTTTTTTAAAGTAACAGGATTAGTATTTATTGTTTTAAACAGAAATAACAAGCGAAGGCTGTTCACATATTTTGTCGCATCTTTCAAGGTCAATATTTGGCATGGGAATTGGCATTTTTTTCCCCTTCAACCAGTCTCTTTTGTTGTAACCAAAGAGAAAAATCCTATGAGTCTCGCTCAACCTGAAATCATCAGGTGACGGATTTTATCCAAAATTACGAGATGAGAGGATCGATAGTATTTTTATGATCTTTCGGCTTTTTGAAAATTTAGATAAAGTATTACTTTTATTGGCGTAATTTATATCAGGAGTCTATTATTTCCATATCTGATATTTACTTTATTTAATTAAACCGATATTAAATCAATTGACTGTGATTAATAAATAAATTTTAACTTAAAACTTTAAAATATATATTTTGCCATCCTTCTTCCACCGCTATTTCTTAAATAAAATCTGCGTATGAAGCAGACTTTTAATTTTTGCAATTGATAATCTCTTTGTCTGATTCACAAGAGGGGGAAGGGGAGGTATCACATTTTCCATGATCGAGGTTCTTTCAATTCTTTTTGTCATGGCTTTCAAGGTCGATATTTGACATGGGATTCAGCACTTCAATTAGTGAATTTGGTGTTAACCAACGTAAAAATTCCTGTTAAGAAAACTGATAGCTGTTTTATGATCACCCGGGATCTAAAAAATTTAATGAGGTATTTTTGGTATTGGTCTGATTCTTGCCAGCGGTATTTTTCCAGACTTTACACTTAATTATTCAATTTATTGAATGAAACCGAAAATTTGGCGGATAAATAACCTCCAAAACAGATCTGTTACAGATCTTATACATAACTAGTTGGATGGGCCCATCCCAAAACTTTCTTCTATCTCATATATTTTAATATTTCAAAATGTTGTTACAGATGCCAATATTTTATTTTTATTAGTTCAATACTATACAAACTTTGACTTTCATCTTAAATTTCTGCTTCAGTCAATTAATCGAAGTAAAAACGAGTTAATCTCGATCATGATATTTATTCGAATCACGAATAGTCCCGAATTGTCGGCTTTTCGGGATGGGAAGTTCCCGTTTATTCACGAGCCACTGGTGTACAATAGAACTACGAAAAACTAAGAAGTTTACACAAAAGTTGCTGTTACAGAACCCCCTTCCGATGGAATTTTTCCACAATCAGGAAGGACCTTATTGCCATGGCCAAAAACATACATAAAAAATTTGGTTCAATTCTATGCATAACTTCATACACTTTTCGAAGGCACAATATTGAAAATGGCACAGAAATCGGCTTTACAGCGCCCCCTTCCGGCGCTGTGTTGCTGCGCCGCATCCAGCGGAATTTTTTCAAATTCAGGGAGGACTTTCTTGCCATGACCAAACTAGTCGGATGTACCAATCCCAAAACTTTCTTCTATCTCATACATGTTAATACTTCAAAATCCGCTATCACACTGCCAAAATTAAATGGCAATCTATGCATCTCATGAGGATTCTAACGATATGAAATTCCGTGCGTTAGTTCTTGAGATATGACTATCGCTGAAATCGTCTAAATTCAGAAAAATGCTGCCTAGCAGCGCCACCTATTGGGTGATTTATACCAAATCCTAATCAGCAACAATTTATGTCAACGTCTGACTGAATCTGAAGTTTGGAGAAAATCCGTACATTAGTTTTTGAGATAGAGCAATAACGAAAATCTTGAAAATTCCTGCATAGCAGCGCCACCTATTGGGTGATTAACACCAAAACCTAATTAACAACAACTTGTGTCAACATACAACTAAATCTGAAGTTAGATGAAAATTCGTCCATCAGTTCTATTGATAGAGCTATTGAGGCAATCGTGAAAAAGGCAGCAGAGAAGCGCCACCTGTTGGGCGATTTACACCAACACATAACCAGTAGCAAGTCATATCAAGGACTAACTGAATCTGAAGTTTGATAAAAATCCGTGCGTTAGTTCTTAAGATAGAGCTATTGGGGAAATCGTGTAAATCCTGCAAAATTCATCATAACAGCGCCACCTGTTGGGCGATTTACACCAAAACGTAATCATCATCAATTCATATCAAAGACTAACTAAATCTGAAGTTTGATCGAAATCCGTGCATTAGTTCTTGAGATAGAGCTATTGCGAAAATCGTGAAAAATGCAGCATAGCAGCGCCACCTGTAGAGTGATTTACACCAAAAACCAATCAGCATCAATTTGTATTAGGGACTAACTGAATATCAATTTTTATTAAATTCCGTGCATTAGTTCTTGAGATAGAGCGCCCACAAAATTTGTGTCACATACACACAGACAGACAGACAGACAGACAGACAGACAGACTCAAAGAGTCACAGACAGACATTTTGTAAAAACATGTTTTTTGGAATCTCTGACCCCTAAAACGTGTAAATCCGTCGAAAACCGGAATTCGAAAATTTTCATGAATCCAATACTTTCTTCTTGTAAAGATAGAAGAAAGTAAAACATACACAAAAAATTTGATTCATTTCTATGCATAACTTCATACACTTTTCGATGGTAAAATATTCAAAATGACACAAAAATCGCCATTACAGCGCCCCTTACCAGCGGATTTTTTCCCAATTAAGGAAGGACATGCTTGTCATAGCCAAGAACTTAAAAAAGTTTTTTGGTTCCATTCTATGCATAACTTCATACACTTTTCGATGGTACAATATTCAAAATTGCACAAAAATCGCTATTACAGCGCCCCCTTCCGGCCGATTTTTTCCAAATTAAGGGAGGACCTGCTTGCTACAGCCAAAAACTTAAAAAAAAAGAATTTGGTTCAGCTCTATGCATAACTTCATACACTTTTCGATGGTACAATATTCAAAATCGCACAAAAATTGCTATTACAGTTCTCCCTTCCGGCGGATTTTTTTCCAAATGAAGGAAGGACCTGCTTGCCAAAGCCAAAAACTTTTTAAAAAAATGGTTCAATTCTATGCATAACTTCATACACTTTTTGACGGCACAATGGCGACAGACACGGACAGACAGATAGACACACGGACAGACAGACATTTTCTATAAACATGTTTTTGGGGATCTCTGACCCCTAAAACGTGTAAATCCCTCGATAACCGGAAATCGAAAAAAATTTCGCTTACAATACTTTCTTCTATTAAAGATACAAGAAAGTAATAATACTTTCTGACAGTGGGCTTTCTATAATATAACTTGAAAACGCCACGTCTGATCATTTTTTTTTCCTTTTTACTTTCTTCTATCTTTACAAGAAGAAAGTATTGGTTTCATGAAAATTTTCGAATTCCAGTTTTCAACGGATTTACACGTTTTATGGGTCAGAGATTCCAAAAAAACATGTTTTTACAAAATGTCTGTCTGTGAGTCTGTGAGTCTGTCTGTCCGTCTGTCTGTATGTGACACAAATTTTGTGGGCGCTCTATCTCAAGAACTAATGCACGAAATTTAATAAAAATTTACATTCAGGTAGTCCCTGATATAGATTAGTGCTGATTAGTTTTTGGTGTAAATCGACCTGCAGGTGGCGCTGCTATGTAGCATTTTGCAGGATTTCCGCAAAAGCTCTATCTCAAGAACTAATGCACGGATTTTTATAAAACTTCAGATTCTGTTAGTCCTTGACATGAATGGATGCTGTTTACGTTTTGGTGTAAATCGCCCAACAGGTGGCGCTGCTATGCTGCATTTTGCAGGATTTATACTATTTTCGCAGTAGCTCTATCTCAAGAACTAATGCACACATTTTCATCAAACTTCGGATTTAGTTAGTCCTTCATATGAAATGATGCTGATTACGTGTTGGTGTAAATCGCTCAATACGTGGCGCTGCTGTGCTGCAATTTGAACTTTTTCTTCAATAGCTCTATCTCAAGAACTAATGCACGAATTTTCATCAAACTTCAGATTTAAGTATAATTTGATTAATATTGCTGCTGATTATGTGTTGTTGCAAATCGCTCAACAGGTGGCACTTCTATGCTGCATTTGTCATGATTTGCGCAATACGTCTATCTCAAGAACTAATGCACGAATTTTCCTCAAACTTCATATTCAGTTAGACATTGACATAAGTTGGTGATAATTAGGTTCTGGTGTAAATAACCCAATAGGTGGCGCTGCTATGCTGCATTATGCTGGATTTACACGATTTCAGTGACAGTCAAACCTCGAGAACTAATGCGCGGAATTTCATATTTTTAGAATTCTCATGATGAGCACAGATTGCCATTTAATTTGGCACTGAGATAGTGAATTTTGAAGTATGGACATGTATGAGATAGAAGTAAGTTTTGTGATGGCCACAACATACTAGTTAAATTTGAAATTGAGCTTACTTTACTTTAAAAAATCAGTACGAAAACTGAAAACTTATCACATAACTTATCTTGCCCCATTGACCAAATAAATGAATTAATATTGACCTTTAACTGATGTGATAGAAATTGTCTCATTACTACTGTGAAGTGGTTTGTGAGACCGCTACATGGGAAGATGAATACGATGCGCGATTAACTTATAGGATGGTGTTTTTGTACAGAACTGCTATAATTAAAATTTACCCATTCAAAAGTCTCTGGTGATAGTATTAAAGTTCCAAACTAAACAAAATTTCTACAGTGTTTTTAGTTAAACTGAAAGTTATAACTATAAAAATTGAAAAAAGTAGCTGTCTGCGAAACCGGTAACATCAGTTATAAGTTGAACTTTAATAGAGAATGGGTAAGATTAATAAATACTTTGCAAATTTTGTTTCAAAACATAGAAGTGTATTTTGTCTCCCACCCCATCCCTCTAAAACTTTGTGCGTAAATGAAATCTACTGAAAAGATGGATTTTACAATTTTAATTAGAGAACTTCTTTGTAACTTTTCAGAGTCGCCTTTTGATAGTACTTTTTCATATTTTGAATATAAAAATGCATCAAACGCCCATGAACTTAACATTACGGAGGGGAATTTGGAAGCTGAGTGACTAACAGCATTAAGTCTGGAGCAGGATGAAAACAATTTGAAAGTTAACCTTTAAGAACACGGATGGCGCACGGTGCAACGAACATCGTTAAAACTTGGGTATTGATGAAAATCTGAATTGTTTATAGTTGTATTATCATTGAAGGTTGTTCTTAAGCAAATAATGTACCCCAAAAAGCGCATTGCATATTGAATGTTAGGTAGATTTCGTATGAAATACTACCTATTGGGATCGTTCCTATGTTGGAATTTCTGAAAAATTTTTGCAGATCTACACCGATCATGACCCCTAGAACACAAAACCACCCTCAGTAAAAAACTTTATCTATCTATCTATATATACATATCACTTTCTTCTGGACACGATAACTTTCGTAATTCTGCACCAATCTCTTCCAAACTGATACATAAAATCAATGGGCATAAAATCTCGGTCAAGTTCGTTAATGGGCAAAATCGGACCAAGGGGATGGAAATAGGGAGGGGTTTTGTGAAAACAGAAAACCCCCCATAACTTCTTAATTTTTGTACACATCAAATCAGTTTAAAGTTTTTATTACTTCTAAAAATAGGACCAAAAATTTATGTATCACAGATTTTTGATAAAGTTAAAAATGGGCTGAAGGGGTGCAAAAAATAGGATTTTTAGGAGAAAAAAAACTTCGTCAATTCTCAAGATATCAAATCCAATTAATTTTATTATAAATCTCCTTAACATTATCTATAACTTTTATATTCACAAGTGTTTGATAGGATCAATTCGTATCGCAAAAAAATTTAAAAACGAAAACAAAAAGGGGGTTTGAAGAAGTAAAAAAATCCATAACTTCGTCAATTCTCAAGATATCAAATCCAATTAATTTTATTATAAATTCCCTTAACATTATCTGCATCTTTTATATTCACAAGTTTTTGATAGGACCAATTCATATCGCAAAAAAAAAAAAAAAAAAAAAAAAAAATTAAAAACGAAAACAAAAAGGGGGTTTGAAGAAGAAAAAAATCCATAACTCCGTCAATTCAAAAGATATAAAACCACCATGAATTTATCATATATCTTCTTAATATTGTCTACAACATCTATATAGACAAGTTTTGGATAGGACCAATTATTAGAGCAAAAACAAATTAAAAATGCATAGCGGTTGAAGAAAAAAATCATCTTAGTAAGGGTGTATTCAAATCCAAACTGCTTATTTTCCGACTCATTTTACAATTCATTTTTGCTCTCAAAGGCTTCCAATTGGTACGTTTTCTTACTCAGAAACTATATAATGTACCGTTATGGTCGATTTTTTGATAGAGGCAGAATATATTTTTAAAAATGCTGTTAAAAAGGGCATTTTGAACCGAATGTACCGAAGCGGATTGTGTTGGAAAAATCATTGTATTAAGGATGCACTCAAATCCAAACTGCTTATTTTCTGACTCATTTTTAAATTCATTTTTGCTTTCAAACGCATTTAATTGGTAGATTCGCTTATTCAGAAACTATATAATGCACCGTAATGATCGATTTTTTGATAGAGGCAGAATATATTTGTAAAAAAGATGTCAAAGTGGGCATTTTGACCGGAATTTCCCGAAGCGATAGTGTTAGAAACGAAAAATATCGTCCTTCTGAGAAAATAATTGTTTATATATCAAGTTTTAATTAATTAAACAAAAAAAAAAAAAAAAAAACAGAGGTCGCTTGTAAATCTCTTCAAAAATCACGTCAGCAAGTTTCATACTTTTTTTTTTTATTAAAAATGAATCTGGAATTATGCCAGAAAATTTCGAGTTGTTGAGCATGGAAAAGTGTTTTTTTTTAATACCGCCCTAACATGATTCTGATAAAACCAGCTATTATATAAAAATGAAATAAAAACTCGTCAAAAGCGGACAGATAAAATTGTTAAAATGGATTTATCTCTAATCATGATTTAGTTTTTGTTTGTGGAATTAGTATATTTGACTTCGAAATCTACCTCTGCCTGTAGGCCGGGCCGGCAGGGACCTTTTTTTTTTATAATTGGAAAAGTACCAAAGATAAAAATTTGGACAAATTTAAACATTTTAAGTAGACCACGAAACCGTAGACGTCTTCGCTGAAGTAGTCTAGAAAAGGATTCTAAATTTACTTTATCAAAACAAGAACAAGTATCTTTTTTTTTTTTTACCAAAAAGTTATTAAATATCTTCCTCAATGTCATTCCGGGATTGAAAATTAATAATGATCGTTAAAGGTAGTTTCTAACGATTTAACTTGGTATGACATTAAAACCCGAATCTACCAGCATTTCATTAGACTAAAATTTTTTTATGTCTATTTAGATTTTTGTGCACATTATGCGCTTAAAAACAACTTCCAATGGTAATACACCTAAAAATAAAAATAATAAAATTTCTATCAATGCTCAGGTTTTTACGGTGTTCATTCAACTGTGCTCGTACTGAGCTACGTCACTAAATGAAAAAACATTTGCAAATTCCAAAATAATTAAGTGATTATTAACACGTGTGCTTCATTTACCCTCTTCCCAAAGACCCTTCAATTTTCAAACAATTGTTAAAATTGAAGTTAGTTTTTTTTTCACTTCATCGTTTGTGATAATTGATATTACCTTCATTATTTTTATTGGTAAGTCAATACCGGCATACAGAATACGTCGTCCATGTATTTGTGTAATTTATTCTATTTTCATTCCTAATAAAAATAGTTTATATATATAATTGATGTTTGTTACTCTTTTACTACTGCTGAACATTGCAGTAAATAAGAATATCATTAAAAGTTTATATATATGCTTTAAAAGTCTTCGGTGTAATAGAGTACTCCGCTTGTGTTTTTATGTTACTACAAACCATCCGTGATCTTAGAGGTTAAAAAGCATTTATTGTGCAAGCTTAACTGTGGCACGTAAAGTCCGTCAATAAGGCATTTCAGTATTAGTATATACAGTGTGTCCACGTATAACCTGACCTACTTTTATTTTCGCAACCATTGATCCTAGATGCATACTTCCAGTTACAAAAATTGTTTAAATAAGGTAAAGAATTATTTTTAAAGCGATTTGGGTCAAGAAAAACATTTATTATGAAATTACAAAATTTAAATTTTTATACAGTTCCTCGGTCTTGTAAGTGATATTTAGTAAACATTTACTGTGACATTAACAAGTAAGACAAAAAAAAAGTCCCATTCTTCTAACATTAAAATTGACCGAGTTATGAAACTTCGAAATGCATGACTTATACCACCTTTTTGCATCTCCAAACAGATGATTTCGGCCATGCTTTCAGGGGTCGTATATAAAGTACTTAAACTTATTTCAAGGTATCTGCGCTTTGAAAGAAATCGTACAACTATTACGATTGAATTAACTTTTATTAGTTAAGTTTCAGATTAGTTAAAATAATTGTATTTTAACATATGTTTTATTTTGAAAGGATTTGAGGCTATGATTTCTTTTAACAAAAATTATGTTATTTTCATAAAGTTTTATTTAACTTGCAACGATCGTCTTTCAGTTTAAAATTTGTATTCGAACTTTAACTCACTTTCAAATGTCCGATCGAAGTTAAATTTTGCATACTGACTTAAATCCGATGACAATGTTATATTATTACGATTTTCGACGCTTACCATCTTATACATACTTATATTAGAGGGTTACACAAAAAAAATCGGATAGATTACCGTCAACAAATTTAAGAAAGAGTTTTAGATTAGATAACATATAAACCTGCGATGGTTGTGTTTTTTAACTTTCATAATTACGCTTTATGTATTTTTTAACGCTGAATAAAAAAATTACCTTTACTTTTAATCATCATGTCATGATTTTTCGCAAATAGTAAATTTCAAGGTTAAAAAATAGCGAAAAATCTGATACTATAAAATAGATGTAAGACATTTTTATTCAGTTAATGCAATAATTTATTCAATTTTTTGGCTTGTATTGGGTTTCTTACAGCTAAACAGCTCAGGGGTCCGATGAGGTTGGGAAAGGAGGGGGGATCAATTTTATTTTAACTTTGAAATTTGCGATTTGAAAAAAGCCTGACGTGATGGCTTAAAATGAAGGTCATTTTCGGATTCAGCGCTAAAAAATACATGAGTCAATTTTCAAACGCTAAAAAACATGGCACAACCCAAAATTTGAAAGACAGCGTAATCTAACAGCATTTTAAAATATGTATCATTTTATAAAGAATTGAGGGTGTTGTTTTTCATCCTTTTATTTAACAAAAATTCTGTCATTTTTATCCTCTTATATATTCAGTACAAAGTGTATATTTTGCGGTAATATGTCAGAATGATTAAAGATTTCAAATTTATATTGCAATGCTAATTTTGCTCTCAACCATTTCTTTAATATACCTGACGAAATTATATTTCCACTAAATTTGTGAATGACCCCTAATTTGCAACAAAAAATATGCTCCAACTTTAAACAGTTAATACTCGGTCAATTTTAATTCTAGAATAACGAGACTTTTCTTGCCTTACTTGTCAGTATAAAAGGAAAATTTTACTAAATATAACTTATAGGACCCGTATAAAAATTTAGATTCTGTAATTCTTCACAAAATTGTTTTTTTTTTCGCTTCAAGCTTTTTTTTTTTTATCTTAACTCTGCACCTAATTTTGACCACTTTTTTAATTAGAAGTATGCATCTAGGACCGATGGTTGCGAAAATAAAGTTCGGTCAAGTTATACGTGGAAACCCTGTATTTTTTTTTAATTTAGTAATAATTTTAAAAAGTACATTGTATAAGTCTTGAATTAAAGCTATATTATGCGGGATTTTTTTTTTCAAAGCCAGCATGCCTCAAAATTCTCTGCTATTCGTAAAAATGCATCTGGAGCTAGAAATGACAGTAAATGACCTGTCAGATGTAGGTTACATTTGCACGCAATATTTAAGAGATCATGAGCTTTTCTGAATAAGGCATTGCTATGGCAACTCTTAGCATCGAAGGCTATTTCCGTAAACGAAGTGCTTCCTAAAAGTCAAGAAACAGGGTTATTAGGGCTTTTTATTAGTATTCACTGAGTAACTTTTCTTAAATACGAAACAAATCGCCACTGATTTCACTGTGTGTCTTCAGTGAAGGTGCTTGTTTTAAGTATAAATTTTTATACTTAGATATATTTATTAATGCATATTACGGAATTAAATATAATTTCTTAATAGAGATTTCCTATATCCTAAATTTATTGTAAGTAATATTTTCATATACTTTAAATTTCAGTATTTTTCTCTGTAATTGTTATTCCACTAGGAATTTCTTTTTAAATTCAAAAGGCATCATCACAAACTTTATTGTGTGCCTTCAGTGATAGTGGATACATTAAATATCGATAAATATAATAGATTTTTAAACTTTAGATATCTCATTCTTTATTATTGTTTGTGATGAAATAAATGTGATTTCTCAACACATTGTTGCCCGGTCATGAGTATGGCAATATCAAGTGTAAATTTCCCTAGTTTCCAAATTTTATGCTTTTTTGTTATCGCTATATTTGAATTGAATAATAATCTTCTCTCATTTACTAGGACAATTCTGCAATTAAATAAGGCAAATATTATTCAAAAACAGTTGTTACAAAAAAAGAGTAATAACTAGATAACAGGAATTCTGCTTTTTAGGTAGCTTTCTTTACAAAAAAGCTACCTATTGCAGCCGTTCGGAGGAAAGCGATTTCAAAAAATTTTGGTATATTTTCATCGATCATGACCCCCAGACCCCGAAACCACCCTCCGTTCAAAATTGATATATATATATATATATATATATATATCTGACCTATGTCACACTGTAACTCCCGTAATTATGAACCGATTTCGATGTAATTCGGTGTGTACATAGTACATACCAATGTCTCGACCGAGTTCGTTGGCCAGCTTCATCCGCCGTTTTGTTTCAAAATGGCGGCCATTTAAAATTTTTAAAAAAATGTAAAACTTGAAATGTGGTACCAAAAAATTAAAAATGGAAAAATATTTTTTTCTTATGTATTTGACCTTTATACAAAGATTCCGGTGCAGTTTTTGTTTCGTCTATATCTTAAAAAATGGCTGAGTTATAGCATTTTGAATTTCTAGCGTGGCTGACATTTTGAAACGTCCTGAATTTTGTCACGCGATAAAAGGCGTATTTATGAATCGATTTGGATGTAATTCGGTGTGTACATAGTACATACGAATCTCTCGACCGAGTTTGTTGGCCAGCTTCATCCGCCATTTTGTTTCAAAAAGGCGGCCATTTAAAAATTTTTTAAAAATTTAAAATTTGAAATGTGGTACCAAAAAATTGAAAATGGAAAAATATTTTTTTCTTATGTATTTGACCTTTATACAAAGATTTCGGAGCAGTTTTTGTTTCATCTATATCTTAAAAAATGGCTGAGTTATAGCATTTTGAAATTCTAGCGTGGCTGACATTTTAAAACGACCTGATTTTTGTCACGCGATAACAGGCGTATTTATGAACCTATTTGGATGTAACTTGGTCTGTACATAGTACATACCAATGTCTCGACCGAGTTCGTTGGCCAGCTTCATTCGCCATCTTGTTTCAAAAGGATTGCCATTTAAAAAAATTAAATTTAAAATTCAAAATGAGGTATTAAAAAATTGGAAAATGAAAAAGATTATTTTTATGTGTTTGGCCTTGATACAAAGATTCCGGAGCAGTTTTTGTTTCTGAAAATTTGTTCTTTTGTTGATATCTTAAAAAATGGTTGATTTATAGCACTTTGAATTTCTAGCATGGCTAACATTTTGAAACGATCTTGTATTTGTCACGCGATAACACACGTATTCGCCTATTTCTATGTAAGAAGGCATGTGGATAGTATACATCAACACCTCGACCAAGTTCGCTGGCCAGATTCATCAGCCATCTTGTTTCAAAATGGCGGCCATTAAATTAAAATATATATATATATTTAAAGTGAGGTGCAAAAAAATTAGAAATTGAAAAAGGTTTCTTTCTTAAGTATTTGATCTTGATATAAGGATTCAGGAGCATTTTTTGTTTGTCTTTACCTTAAAAAATGGCTCAGATATAGCAGTTTCAATTTCTATTGCGGAATTTGAAAAATCTGATTTTTTGCATGCGACAGCACTCCTATATATTAACCGATTCCGATGTGAGTGAGCATGTGCACAGCAATTACTAAGGTCTCGACCAAGTTCACTGCTTAGCCTCATCCACCATGTTGTCTTAAAATGACAGGCACTTTAAGAAATTGCCGAATTTGGCAGCCAAATATAAGTTACTTTAAAGAGAAGCAGCTTGGATAAAGCTGACTAATTTCGCGAAATTCTCATTCATTATATTGATAAAAATTAGTATTGAATCTCCTATATTCGGTTTCCACTAAATTGAGCTTCGTGTGTTTGCATGATATAAGTTGGCTTTTTTAAAATAAGGATTATGAAAGCTACCTCTTCCTCCCGGCACTGGCCGGAAGGACTTTTCAGAATTTAGTGTCGCTCCCGGCATTTCCATTACTTCATTTTCTTCTGGTGGTCTGGTGGTTTCTATTATTATGAAACAGCCATTATAAATGAAATGTTAGGTGAAGATGAAAGAACAGTCGTAAAAAGTTCGAATTCTGATTTTCTGGTCAGAATGGGGAAAAAATGGCCATAATTTTTTTTGCAAAAAAAAAAAAAATTATGGCCATTTTTTTTCCCACCTAAAGACCAATTCTTCCCATACTTAACAAGTCCATGGTTAATAAGTCCAGAGTAGTGGAAGCAATAGCACCTTTAATTCTGTGTCTCCTGTGTTAACTGTAATGTTTTGTTACGTTTACTTTCATCATTACAGTCGAACCTCGTTAACGCGAACACTCAAGGGGAAACTTTTTTTGTTCGTGTTAAACGTAGTTCGTGTTATCCGAACTTAAATACATTACGTACAATTGGACGGGGAAATCGTAAGCAGTTCGTGCTAAAAATAATCCGCGTTAAGCGTGTTCGTGTTAACGAGGTTTGTCTGTATCATATTACTCTTTTGAAGCACAATAAATTATATTGGGAATCTGTTATCGATATTTACAATAATAAAAATTTGATTGGCCTTCTTTCTTTTTTTAAAGATCTCATGAGATTTCTTTGCATTTTCTTCGATGGGGGTGACCTTGAAAGTTCAAACACTGTCTGTTAAATTTGATAAAATACTACATTTTCACAGATAGTTTTAATGCAGAAATGTTATTGAGAAAAGAGGACAATATTTGATCAGGAAGGGATTTCTTTCCAAATTCTACCCTAATTTTCGCCGAAAACATTGAAATGAACAGTTGTTTTGCTCGTATTAATCCCTTGATCCTGCTTTTTGTACCTCGTAAAAAGCGTAAAAATTTTAATGTCGTTTAAATGATAAATTATTCTTAACGTGCAAATTGCTTGTTTTAACCGTGTCTTCGTTTTTGCCGTGTTCGTAAAAAACAGGTTCTACAGTATATATATATTTAATTAAACGTAAAAAAAAAAATTATTTATTTTATATATTACAATCTTTGAAAGCACAAAATACTTCTATTGGGAATCTGTTATCGATGTTTACCGACATTATTTATTTTAAAAGATTATCCAAAGCTAAACGAGTATTAGTGAGAATGTCTTTCATTTTAGGTTATTATAACTTACTCCTTTGGATGTATTCTGGTTACAGTAATAAAACAATAGAATTTTTTTTTAATGTACAAAACTTATTTTGTAAAGTCTACAATTTTTAAATCTACTACAAAAGCACAAAAACCGTAAACTTGTTTTATAGTAGTACAAAATTTCCTTCCAATTAAGGTACGGGTATAACCACTATCCGATTTTTAATAGTAGCCTATCTTGATGAATCAGAAGAACGATTCACGCTTTTGAAACGTTTTGATCTTTTTATACTTGCAAGGTGCGTTTCAGACTTTAGGCAATGGATTAAAATAATGATGTTTGAAAGGATAATCTTCACCTATGGTTAGAAATTGAAATATGGGCAATATTTAACTTCTAGTTGTTGGTCTGATGATGTTTATATATAATAAATTTTTTTTATATAAAACTCCATAGTCGAAATACAGTGACTGTCAATTTTTTAGGTTTTGTTACATAGATTTAAGAATATTCAGTCTATGGCTCTTCAGATAATCTATTATTGAGAAATCTCGTGAAAGTAGCAACTCTTGTATACAGTGTAATTCATAAAGATCGAAACAATAGCCTATTTCCTTAAATATTTACCCTAGATACATACTTCCAATTCCAAAGTTTCATAAAAAAAAAAGATGCAAAATTTGACAACAGAAGTTGCAACACCCTGGGCGGTCTATTTGAGCAAATACACAAACTAAATTTTTATAAGGGGGTAAAATTTCCAATGAAACAAAAAAAATATATCTATTTTAATATCTGCAAAACTCACAGAAATATTAAAAGGCAATATTTGCGACTTACACCACTTAAGCACACCTCTGAGCGATGTGATATTGGTGCATTTGGAATGCAAGATAGGGATCATCCTCAAAATTATACGTTATTTAAACGGGCATATCTCTGTGAGTTTTGCCGATATCAAGATGTAATTTTTTGTGTTTCATTCAGGATTGGATAAGGAAGTTTTTCTTAATCGAAACTTTTACCCTACAGGGCCGTATAAAAATAGACTTAGTGTATTTTCTCAAACTGACCTTCCAGGGTGTTGCAATACATGTCATCAAATTTTGAACCTTTTTTATGAATCTTTGAAATTAGAAGTATGTGTCTAGGGGCAATATTGAAGGTAATAGGATATTGGCTCCATCATTTAATCACCCTGTATTCTCCATTAATTAGAGGTAGAATTAAATCTCATCTTTTGCACTGTCTAATATTGTCTTTCTAATTTTAAGATTACTGTGGGATCCAACTCAGGTTTCCGGCTTACAGAATACCGGAGAAAATATTTTATTATTATTATTATTTATTGAAAGTTCTAATAGATTTTTTACGTATATATTTTTTAGATTGCTCACTAACAACACCAGATGAAAAATATCAATTATGCATTCATTTTTAGGTGCGTTCGTAATTATATAAATACGTAGCACCTATAGTCGTCGTCTGATCCGTCCATCTGTCTGTCCGTCTGTCCGCATATAACAGCGCAAAAACTACCCAAACGAATGGTTTGAAATTTAATCATTGATCATTGATCATTAATCATTTGATCATTGCAGAATTTGATAGTCATGATTCTCGGTTGCCATGGTGATTACGCCCTATTTTAGATGGAGTCCTATTATTTCTGCATTACTGATTTTAATATATATAATCGTACTGAATTTAATATATATAATCGTAATAAATTTTGTATTCATGTATAGTACAACAGCTATTGCACCATGATCTGAATATTTGTAAAACTAGTTATAGAATGAACGCATCTCATTTGCCACGTTTGACGTACAATTTTAAATTTGTTTTTCTGTTTTATTTTACTAAAACCAATACATTTATATTAGCCCCATGCCAGGAGATAAAAACCGCGAATTAATCGTCAAAGATTTGTTATTTTTGATTCTGATACTTTCAGTGGTACACTGTAAAAAAAAAAAAAATGGTAACGTTCCATGTAAAATCCAGGAACGTTTCGCATTTTCTCAGGTTTTCAGAATAATTTAGCTCTTTCTTGTGAAATTCTGGTTTTCTTATCTGAAACGTTCTTGAACAAAAGTTGGAAACAGCAAAACGCTGCGGCCGCCATTTATTATTTTTTTGCTATAATCCGTTGCTCGCGCGCGAGTGTCGAAAAGGAATTCCTTAAATGAATGTAAAAAAATCAATATGGAATGCAAATAAATCAATAGACGACATAATCCTTTACGTCTCTATTGTCAAGACAATTCAGATGAAAATACAATACCTCTGTGACATCGCTAAGAGATTATCAGTCGTACTTGTCTGTGGAATGTTTAACGAGCAGACCGTGTAAAACAAATACACCTATTATTTGGATCTCCATTAACCAGGGGACCATCAAACATGATTCTCACCGATTTTGATTAATTTAAAGTATGTTTTAGAGTTCTTATCTCTATTTATTCTTGTGAAAGGATTTCTTCAAATGGGCCTTAGATTTTCAGAAAATAGATACCGAGGTTTAGCAAACGTTTCAAATACCCATTAGTTTGCAGCTCTCAACGTGTCTTTCGTGGTGTGGACTCAGAAAGCTCGCACGCCACCCGTACGGCCCGGGTTCGATGCTACCTCTTGACTTTTTTTTTTCTTTTTTAATTAATTTTATATTTTAACACTTTATTAGGTAGATTTCGTATGAAATACTACCTATTGGGATCGTTCCTATGTTGGAATTTCTGAAAAATTTTTGCAGATCTACACCGATCATGACTCCTAGAACCCAAAACCACCCTCAGTAAAAAACTTTATATATATATATATATATATATATATATATATATATATATATATATATATATATATATAAAGTACTGGACACGATAACTTTCGTAATTCTGCACCAATCTCTTCCAAACTGATACATAAAATCAAAGGGCATAAAATCTCGGTCAAGTTCGTTAATGGGCAAAATCGGACCAAGGGGATGGAAATAGGGAGGGGTTTTGTGAAAACCGAAAACCCCCCATAACTTCTTAATTTTTGAACATATCAAATCAGTTTAAAGTTTTTATTACTTCTAAATATAGGTCCAAAATTTTATGTATCACAGATTTTTGATAAAGTTAAAAATGGGCTCAAGGGGCGCAAAAAATAGGGTTTTTGGGAGAAAAAAATTCATAACTTCGTCAATTCTCAAGATATCAATTCCAATTAATTTTATTATAAATCTCCTTAATATTATCTACAACTTTTATATTCACAAGTTTTTGATAGGACCAATTCGTACAGCAAAAAAAATTAAAAACGAAAACAAAAAGGGTAAAAAATCCATAACTCCGTCAATTCAAAAGATATAAAATCCCCATGAATTTATCATATACCTTCTTAATATTGTCTACAACATCTATATAGACAAGTTTTGGATAGGACCAATTCTTACAGCAAAAACAAATTAAAAATACATAGCGGTTGAAGAAAAAAATCATCTAAGTAAAGGTGTATTCAAATCCAAACTGCGTATTTTCTGACTCATTTTACAATTCATTTTTGCTCTCAAAGGCTTCCAATTGGTGCGTTTTCTTATTCAGAAACTATATAATGTACCGTAATGGTCGATTTTTTGATAGAGCCAGAATATATTTTAAAAAATGCTGTTAAAGTGGGCATTTTGAACCGAATTTCCCGAAGCGGACTGTGTTGGAAAAATCATTGCATTAAAGATGCACTCAAATCCAAACTGCTTATTTTCTGACTCATTTTTAAATTCATTTTTGCTCTCAAACGCATTTAATTGGTAGATTCGCTTATTCAGAAACTATATAATGTACCGCAATGATCGATTTTTTGATAGAGGCAGAATATATTTCAAAAACTTATGTCAAAGTTGGCATTTTGAGCGGAATTTCCCGAAGCAATTGTGTTATCACTTTCTTCTGGACACGATAACTTCTGCAATTCTGCACAAATCTCTTCCAAACTGATACATAAAATCAAGGGACATAAAATCTCGGTCAAGTTCGTTAATGGGCAAAAGCGGACAAAGGGGATGGAAATAGGGAGGGGTTTTGTGAAAACCGAAAACCCCTCATAACATCTTAATTTTTGTACATATCAAATCAGTTTAAAGTTTTTATTACTTCTAAAAATAGGGTCAAAATTTTATGTATCATAGATTTTTGATAAAGTTAAAAATGGGCCCAAGGGGCGCAAAAAATAGGGTTTTTGGGAGAAAAAAATTCATAACTTCGTCAATTCTCAAGATATCAATTCCAATTAATTTTATTATAAATCTCCTTAATATTATCTACAACTTTTATATTCATGAGTTTTTGATAGGACCAATTCGTACCGCAAAAAAAATTAAAAACGAAAACAAAAAGGGGGTTTGAAGAAGTAAAAAATCCATAACTCCGTCAATTCAAAAGATATAAAATCCGCATGAATTTATCATATATCTTCTTAATATTGTCTACAACATCTATATAGACAAGTTTTGGATAGGACCAATTCTTACAGCAAAAACAAATTAAAAATACATAGCGGTTGAAGAAAAAAAATCATCTTATTATGGGTGCATTCAAATCCAAGCTGTCTATTTTCTTACTCATTTTTAAGTTCATTTTTGCTCTCAAACGCATCCAATTGCTAGATTCTCTTATTCAGAAACTATATAATGTACAGTAATGATCGATTTTTTTATAGAGGCAGAATATATTTCAAGAAATGATGTCAAAGTGGGCATTTTGAACAGAATTTCCCGAAGCGATTGTGTTAGAAACGAAAAATCTTGCCCTACTGAGAAAATAATTGTTTATTAATCAAGTTTTAATTAATTGAAAGAAAAATAAAAACACAGGTCGCTTATAAATCTTTTCAAAAATCACGTCAGGCATGTTTCATATTTTTTTTAAATTAAAAATTAATCTGAAAATGTGCCAGAAAATTTCGAGTTGTTGAGTATGGAAAAATATTTTTTTAATATCGCCTTAACATGATTCTGATAAAACCAGCTATTTTATAAAAAGGAAATAAAAACTCGTCAAAAGCAGACAGATAAAACTGTTAAAGTGGATTTATATCTAATAATGATTTAGTTTTTGTTGGTGAAATTAGTATACTTAACTTCGAAATCTACCTCTGCCTGTAGGCCGGGCCGGCAGGGATTTTTACAATTTGATTTAAATTTGATATATATTTGACACTTTGAATTGCTGCAAATTTGAATTTTTTTTTTTTCGGAAAAAATATACAATTACGTTTAGGCTTTTTTTTTTCCATGAAAATTTATATGTATTTTATCTAACTTATAAACTAACATAATTACTGACGAAAATCCAAAATATTTTATGTCTAGATTTTTTTTCTAATTATTATTTACATTTATATATTTTTATATTTTAAGCAATGTTCAGAAACAATATATCATATATATATTTACTTTATTGAATTTTAACTGAAAATTTATTTTTTCGTGTAAATTATAAATAATAATTTTGATGTCAATTTCAAAATATTTTTTCATTCAAACAAATAATGATAATAAAGCGAAAATTGTCAACTGGAAATGTAAAAATCGTCTGCGGATCCCGCATGCTGTGAAATGTCAGTAATGTTTTGCTGTCAACAGAAATATTCCTGGTATTTCGCAGGAAACTTACTGGCATTTCTGTAGAATGTTTTTAACATATACAGTAAAGTTCCAGTCATTTTCAAGAAATGTTTCTTGGAAATAATGGGCAACTCAGCTGCCCATTTTTTACCAGGAACGTTGCGGAATTTTTTTTACAGTGTATAAGAACCAAATTCGATTACATGTTTGTTAAATTTGTGCTTTATTTATATTATTTATTTATTTATTTATTGATGAAGTTTAAATTTCGTTATGGAATATTAGCCGGGAACAACTGCTCAGCTGTTTACATTGTTTTAAGTCTAAACGGGTTATTAATTTTGCATCATTGGGCCATACGCGATACAGATAGATTTTTTTAAAATGCATGCTTGAAAATTATTTAAAAAACATAAAAAATCAGTTAATTGAGATACAGTTTTTAAAAGAATTGCATTTGAAAGTACTTTTATTCTTTATTCTACGGTGTAAAAAATTAAGATTGTGTAATGTTTAGAAGTAAATATATATATATATTGCAGTAAAGGCGAAATTAATTCGTCAGGTGTTGCCACTATTAAAATGACTCCATCGTTACTAACGGAGATGTTTTTGTTTTATAATATAGATGACATACTGATTTGAAACTATTCAGTTTAATCCTTTATGTTCTGAATTACGGATGAATGAATATTTCGGCTTCCGAAGAATAATTCCATTTTTTTTTAATGCGTTAAAGGATTTGCGAAATTATTAAATAAATGTATGTGTAAGGGTATTAGTAAGGGTTTGTGAAATATATACAACCTCAGTCAAATCATTTCTTTAAAATAGAGGTTGCCAATAGGTATGGTCCGGTGAAAACCAATGGTACGCAAGAAAATGTTGGTGGTCCGCAGAAAACTCTGGGCATTTTTGAAATTTTTATATTTTATTAAAGAATGTATCCTATAATTTAAAAAAAAAGGTAAGTAATGAAAAAATATGATAATATTCTAAACATTCAGATTTTGTTTTTTTAAATTTAGATGTTTACTTTTGAAAATTTAATTTACTGCAGACGTTGACAATTGTGTGGTAGTAGATGATATTTATCTTCAAAACAGGCATTTGTAAATGTTTGGCTCTTCCTAAAAATGAATACTCATTATTGACTCACAAATAAATAAAAGTTTTGATTCAGTTTTCAACTTCATATACATGTGCGAAACAGTCACAGCCGTTAAAACTCGACTGGTTTCGGAATGAAAGAAAAAAAAAGGTCCCTCCGTGTTCCAGTAGCGTCGTCGATGCCTTAAACATATGAACTTATTTCAAACAAGGAGGAACAAATATCGCATTAAAAATGTGTGTTACTTCAATAATTTTGTTACAATTAAACAATCTATAAAGATTTTATTATAATTAAATAAACACTTTCTGCGATTAAATAAGACGAAGATTATTATGAAAAAATAGTGGTATCCCACGTGACACTGTTCGACACCCCTCATTTACAGTTTTGTTATATTTAATAAATATAGCAGTGGGGGAAAAAGTAAACACGCCCTACTAACTCCTCAACAAATTATCGTAGAAGAAAGTTACTGATACCGAACAATTGTAAAGTCTACTTTTAAATGATGTGTATAAAATTTGATTAGTTGGCCATCTACGTATTAAAACGAACACAAATTTCGTTTTTTCAATGGCAATACCCAATTTTAACAAGATATTTCAAATCTTCGGTTCAAACTATTCCTAGACACCAAATTTCAAGTCATTTGAATGTTAAATTTTTGAATTATAAACATTCAAAATTTAGTGCTTCTAATGTTAAATTACATTTTCATATATTTTTTAATATCTCCTGAAATTATGCTCCTAATGTGCTAATTTTTTGTGTAGCAAATAATGCTAAAATACCCGAACATAAATACGTTGAATTTGCAATTTTTAAAATTTTAGGTAGCTTTCTTTACAAAAAAGCTACCTATTGCAGCCGTTCGGAGGAAAGCGATTTCAAAAAATTTTGGTATATTTTCATCGATCATGACCCCCAGACCCCGAAACCACCCTCCGTTCAAAATTGATATATATATATATATATATATATATATATCTGACCTATGTCACACTGTAACTCCCGTAATTATGAACCGATTTCGATGAAATTTGGTGTGTACATAGTACATACCAATGTCTCGACCGAGTTCGTTGGCCAGCTTCATCCGCCATTTTGTTTCAAAATGGCGGCCATTTAAAATTTTTAAAAAATTTTAAAACTTGAAATGTGGTACCAAAAAATTAAAAATGGAAAAATATTTTTTTCTTATGTATTTGACCTTTATACAAAGATTCCGGAGCAGTTTTTGTTTCGTCTATATCTTAAAAAATGGCTGAGTTATAGCATTTTGAATTTCTAGCATGGCTGACATTTTGAAACGTCCTGAATTTTGTCACGCGATAAAAGGCGTATTTATGAACCGATTTGGATGTAATTCAGTGTGTACATAGTATATACCAATCTCTCGACCGAGTTCGTTGGCCAGCTTCATCCGCCATTTTGTTTCAAAATGGCGGCCATTTAAAATTTTTTTTAAAATTTAAAAATTGAAATGTGGTACCAAAAAATTGAAAATGGAAAAATATTTTTTCTTATGTATTTGACCTTTATACAAAGATTTCGGAGCAGTTTTTGTTTCGTCTATATCATAAAAAATGGCTGAGTTATAGCATTTTGAATTTCTAGCGTGGCTGACATTTTGAAACATCCTGAATTTTGTCACGCGATAAAAGGCGTATTTATGAACCGATTTGGATGTAATTCAGTGTGTACATAGTACATACCAATGTCTCGACCGGGTTCGTTGGTCAGCTTCATCCGCCATCTTGTTTAAAAATGGTGGCCATTTAAATTTTTAAGAAAAATTTAAATTTGAAATGTGGTACCAAAAAATTAAAAATTGAAAAAATATTTTCTTCTTATGTGTTTGACCTTGATAAAAAGATTCGGGAGCAGTTTTTGTTTCGTCTATATCTTAAGAAATGGCTGAGTTATAGCATTTTGAATTTCTAGCGTAGCTGACATTTTGAAACGTCCTGATTTTTCTCACGTAATAACAGGCGTATTTATGAACCGACTTGGATGTACCTTGGTGTGTACATAGTACATACAAATATCTCGACCGAGTTCGTCGGCCGGCTTCATCCGCCATCTTGTTTCAAAATGGCTGCCATAAAAAAAATTAAAAAATAAAAAAATTTAAATGAGATACCAAAAAAATTGGAAAGTGAAAAAGATTTTTTTTGTATGTGTTTGACCTTAATACAAAGATTCCGGAACAGTTTTTCTTTCGTCTATTTCTAAAAAAAATGGCTGAGTAATAGCATTTTGAATTTCTCTTGTGGCTGACATTTTAAAACGACCTGATTTTTGTCACGCGACAACAGGCGTAATTATGAACCTATTTGGATGTAACTTGGTCTGTACATAGTACATACCAATGTCTCGACCGAGTTCGTTGGCCAGCTTCATTCGCCATCTTGTTTCAAAAGGGTTGCCATTAAAAAAAATTAAATTTAAAATTCAAAATGAGGTATTAAACAATTGGAAAATGAAAAAGATTTTTTTATGTGTTTGACCTTGATACAAAGATTCCGGAGCAGTTTTTGTTTCTGAAAATTTGTTCTTTTGTTTATATCTTAAAAAATGGTTGATTTATAGCACTTTGAATTTCTAGTATGGCTAACATTTTGAAACGATCTTGTATTTGTCACGCGATAACACACGTATTCGCCTATTTCGATGTAAGAAGGCATGTGGATAGTATACATCAACACCTCGACCAAGTTCGCTGGCCAGATTCATCAGCCATCTTGTTTCAAAATGGCGACCATTAAATTAAAAAACATATATATATATTTAAAGTGAGGTGCAAAAAAATTAGAAATTGAAAAAGGTTTCTTTCTTAAGTATTTGACCTTGATATAAGAATTCAGGAGCATTTTTTGTTTGTCTTTACCTTAAAAAATGACTCAGATATAGCAGTTTCAATTTCTATTGTTTGTGACATTTTGAAAAATCTGATTTTTTGCATGCGACAGCACTCCTATATATTAACAGATTCCGATGTGAGTGAGCATGTGCACAGCAATTACTAAGGTCTCGACCGAGTTCACTGCTTAGCCTCATCCACCATGTTGTCTTGAAATGACAGGCACTTTAAGAAATTGCCGAATTTGGCAGCCAAATATATGTTACTTCAAAGAAAAGCAGCTTGGATAAAGCTGACTAATTTCGCGAAATTCTCATTCATTATATTGATAAAAATTTGTATTGAATCTCCTATATTCGGTTTCCACTAAATTGAGCTTCGTGTGTTTAAATGATATAATTTGGCTTTTTTTAAATAAGGATTATGAAAGCTACCTCTTCCTCCCGGCACTGGCCGGAAGGACTTTTATGATATGAATTATGAAATTAATATTCGAAAAAATTATGAATTGCAACCTACTATTATTTTGATGGATTTAGATTTATTAAGTCCTGCTTTATGAAAATCCAAAATTTCACATTTTTCTTCCAAGTAGTTTTCAAATTATGTTTAAAAAACGGCAAAATGATAGTTTAAGGGGCCGTCTATGATAGAAGTGACTAGATATTTTGAAATTTCTTATGCTATCCTGTAATCTAGAAGACTTTAATGACTGCTTGAGTAGCGCTTAAGATGCCTTGATCAAGAAGAGGGCTCTCTCGGTCAACAATCGAGTACCGAACTTCAATTTGGATATAGCCCCTAAAATAAGCTCGTTTTAAAATAAGTAATTTCTCGGAAACTTATCGTACGAATTGCATAAAAATTTGGGAACTTTTCGGTTAGCCGGGGGCCAGTATTATGTATACATATTTGTATACATACATATATGTAAATATACATATCATGGAAGACGGTAGTATTTCGAGTGACGCAGCCTTAAGCCTAAAATCGTATCGTATCGTATCGTTAAAATCGTATCGTATCGTATCATAGAATTCGTAGATGGCGGAACTCATATATACAGCTAACTCGACATCAAAGAAAACGCGAAAAGCCGCCTTTTAATAACTCAGCAGATATATGTCTTATTGTTCTGAATTTTCTAGAACAGTCTTATATCTGCAGTCTAATCGTATACTGAAATTTTTGCATTTCTACGTGCAGTATATTTTGAGATCTAAATAGCCATTTTTAAAGTGAAAACGTTGGTATAATATCGAGGAAGTTCCTAATTTGAAAATCTCGAAAACGGTTCTAACGATTATTTTTAAATTGATACATAATATAAATGTGATTAAGGCGAGGTGAATAACACTTTTCTTTTTTCTGGGAAAACTCTCGTTCGTTAAATAATTCGATTTTTTTTTCTCTCGAAAATGACACAGGCGATTTTTTAAAAATCAAATAAATATGTTTCAGATGAACCAAATAACAATTTACTTGTTTCCAGCAAGACTCTTGTTCGTTTTATAATGCGCATGAAAAATCGGACTATATTTCTTCGCCATTCTATGGAAATTTCACCGAAAATGCATGACACTGCATTCATACACACGCTTTCTTTTTAACCACTTTTGGGGAGAAAAATTTTGTCTTCCCACTGGCTGAGTGGCTAAGGGCCATCGTTTACTGACCTTAAGATAGGCAGTTCGATACTCTGTGGTACGTGTTTTCAAATGTGAATGTTTTTTTTTTGTTTTTTTTTTTAAAAGTCTGCTAGTTGACCATTATTCTCAGTTCCTTTGTAATTTTTTTAATTGCTATTAAGTTAAATAAAATTACAATTATAATGACGCCAATTTGATGATGATTATTTCTTGGCAATTTTTCAACAATAAAAATATTACCATAAATTTTATAAATATATTTAATTTCAATCACTTTACAAAAAATATACATTAATAATTATTATTTGAATATAAATCACACGATCAGAAACGTAAAAAAATAATTCATTTCAGCTCTTCTTTTTATAATATCATTTTTTATTATTATGACGGTCAATCAATATATAATCACTGACATCCATAATATTATTATTATTATAATTATTATTTTCCTTGCATAAAAGCTATTGTGATGTAATAATTCTTTTATAATAAATAATTTAGTTGAAATGTTTTATTTATAAATATCAATGAAGTTTGATAACCCCGAGACAATTCTTTGCAATATTTACAGTTTACATAATAAGCATATCAGAATTCTGGTGTCGCCATCTTTTGACGCAATTGCGTAGTATTATAGAGAAATGTTTGATAAAAATGTTGAAGTAGACAGTTTTTAAATCGAAGAATTATTTTAAGAGATATTTAATGTTAAATCTGGATAAAATTGTCTCATTAAAAAAGTCTCATAGGAAAAAAAAATATACATGGGAATTTAATCATTTTCATTCAATTTAATCATTCAATAGAAACTCGAAGTTTGCAGAGTGCATTTATTATTCTTAACTTGCCTAATTTTTTGACGGTTTATTTCAATTTTAAATTAAAATTTTCAGAATTTCCAGAGATATTTTTTACATATTTTAGAAAAGGTTCTTTTAAATTGTTGCCAAATGTTAAAACAGCGCAAAGAATAATATATCCTTTAAATTAAAAATTTATTCACACGTGACTATTAGTAAACAGAAAAAAATCCTTTTAAATTAGAATTAAATGATAACGTGTTAAAAGCAGGAAAATATTAAACATTACGTCATAAAAATTGTTTTTACACATGCTTACTTAAAATGAAAGAAAATTATAAAATAATCAATTATTTTCAAATTAGAATTAAATGATTACGCATTAAAAGAAGGAAAACATTGAAAATTACGTCATAAAAATTATATTTACACGTGAATATTAAAAGAAAAAGGAAAATTTTAAATAATAAATTCATTGATATGTGTTAAAAGTCGTAAATGGAGGAAATTACGTCATATTGGCCAAAGTGGCCAAAACAGTTTACAAAACACATTGCAAAACATATTGCAAAACAGTGTAAATTAAAAAATATATTTATATGAGAGATTTATTTCAAATTTCGAGATGATATTTTTAACTATAGTTGCTAATTTTAAGGTAGCGCAAATAATAATATTATCTTTCTAATAATAAAAATATTTTCAGTTGAATGTTACAAAGAGAAAGGAAAGTCTGGTGAAAATTATGTCAGATTTAAAGCGTTACATTTAAAATCTCTTATTTAAAATCATTTTCTTATAGCGTTGTTAAAAAATACCATAAAGCAAAGACTCTGTTGACTTAGTTCCTTTTATATTTGGTAATTTTCAAATGTTTAACTAATCTTATTTAATCAAGCAGGGAAACAGCAACTAACATCAGCTGATTCGGTTTTGAAATCCCTCAGTAAAAGGGAAACCCGTTTACAGTAAGATCGCCATTGATTTTTTAATTATACAGAGCAGCCTCGATTATCCGAGCTAATTGGGACTGTTAGTAAATCGGAATTGGAAATCTCGGTTAATAGAAACTGTGTATAAAAACTCGCCGTGCTTGCGAATTTAACATCTCTTTTACAAAAATATATAGAACGTTTTTTAAATAATAAAAGTAAATATATGTAAAGTTCTGTTTCACAGCTTAACAAATTTAAAAAGAAAATCAACTACCAGTAGTAAATTTTAAAATGCAAATTGAAAAATTTACGAAAGTTCACACAGTCACTGGAAACAAAGCATTGTTCGCTATTGACTTCTCAGGGTCCAATGTTTCTTTGGAGTTGAGGGCTTTTGGGGGCAGAAGGGCCTGTATAGCACGGACAGTGAGCTAAAGAGTGTGGTTATTTTTAAGGCTCATTCAAAAGGGAAAAAAAAATCAGACTTTGTTATCGGCTCGGTTAACAGAAACCTCGATTAATCGAAGCTCGGTTAATCCAGGTTCTACTATAATTCAATCTTCCGTAATCTTTTTAAAGCAGATCAAATTAATGGACTTTAGCACAAAGTCACATAGCTGATAACTGCCATGCTTGTTGGCCACCTTTTTTTCAAAAAGTTTGCTTCACCTTATTCAATTAATGAGATATCTCCGATAAAATAAGTCACATTTTCCCGTTCTAAAATACTGGTATCCAAAAATCGTAGCATGTAACTGACACTACAAGTACTCATGGAACTAGACTATTTTAAGTCTGATTTTTATTATAGACTATATAAAATTATTAAAAATATATATTATGATTGGAACTAGCGGGCTTCGTCCGCTATTTACGTTACGGATATAAAAATCATGTTTTTTTTTTAGGGAAAAAGAAATAAAAACCTATTTGACGATAGGTTTATAAAGACACATTTTGTATTTGTTATATTTCCGGGGATGAGGAGGGGGGGGGGGCTATTTTGATTAAATATCGCAATTAGTCTACATGGCAGATATAATTATGATAGACACTAGCGGGCTTCGCCCCTCTATGGCGCTTATGGGTCCAGCTTCCATAACTCAGAAACTACCTTTCGGACATCAATGCAACAGATTCCAAACGTTATAATTAACTTAATAATCACCCTATATAGCATTAAAGTAAATTTATGAGTACTGCATACTATTTTTTTATCGTAATTTCTGAAGAGAAAAAATTATTTCGGTTCCATTCTTAGGTACTGGTCTGAAAAATTTTGAAAAAGGGGGGAAGGAGGGGACATGAGACTGCTGTTTGTCAAAAAACACAACGGGATCTGGCTTATTCAACTTGGTTTTTGATGACTTCAATTGGAAGGTGGTTTGTTTAAAAGAGTGCGTTCCCTGCCCCATGAAAATTGGAACTATTGGTGCTGCATTTATGTAAGGATTTAATAATTATAAATTAACATTTTGGATTTATTAATTTAAGGATAAAGTGTTTTTAAAGGAATATCAAATGAAACCCTCTGTGCGATCTGCGATTATACTTACCCAGTTGTTTTTATATACAAACTGCTATAAGGAAAATTGTAATAAAATAGTAAAAATTAAATCTGCATTAAATTCCATAAGTATCTTTTTTTTAATCATTTTATCACTAACCTCAAAAAAGTCATGATATCAATGCAAAAACCCTTGACGGGTTAAAAGTTTCTGACGCAGCACTTTATCTTATGCTCTAAGAATTTTAAATATGGAACTTAAAAATACTGATATCAAATTTTGAGTGACGTTATGCTATTTCTTAAAAAATATATTTGTATTTATTTCACCATTTTATTTTTGTTTTATTTATAATCGCATGTGCAATAGTTATGTTTAACATGAAAAGCTGCATAAAATTTTATTCGCTGTTTCTTTATCATTTACATCTCTCATAAATTCTCTCATAATTCAATTTAAATTATTTTTGACTTGGTTAAAATATTTTTTTTACATCTACACAATACTTTTAATTTTCCAATTCACTGTTAAATATATCACTTTCATTGAATCTATACTATGCATTGAAATGTATTTATTTCAATAAATTGATTTATCTTTTGTGTCACGCTATTCAAAATTGTGAGTAAGATTTATGTAAATGGTTTCTTTGCGTCATTGTGTCCAAACTACATGAAATGTATGAAAAGGGATAGTTTGACGCAAATAAACCATTTACATAAATCTTACTCACAATTTTGAATAGCGTGACACAAAAGATAAATCAATTTATTGAAATAAATACATTTCAATGCATAGTATAGATTCAATGAAAGTGATATATTTAACAGTGAATTGGAAAATTAAAAGTATTGTGTAGATGTAAAAAAGATATTTTAACCAAGTCAAAAATAATTTAAATTGAATTTTAAAAAACAAACCTTTTAAAGTCACATCAAGGCGTCACTTAAATTTTATATCATATCTTTTAAAACACATATTTTGAATTTATGAGAGATGTAAATGATAAAGCAACAGCGAATAAAATTTTATGCAGCTTTTCATGTTGAACATAACTTTTGCACATGCGATTATAAATAAAACAAAAATAAAATGGTGAAATAAATACAAATATATTTTTTAAGAAATAGCATAACGTCACTCAAAATTTGATATCAGTATTTTTAAGTTCCATATTTAAAATTCTTAGAGCATAAGATAAAGTGCTGCGTCAGAAACTTTTAACCCGTCAAGGGTTTTTGCATTGATATATACATATACATATATTGTATATAAACACATATGGATATATGTAAATATATATGTATATATATATACATTTAAAAGATTTCTAAAACATTTAGCTGCCTAGGTATATATAAATATATATAAGATACCAATATTAAGGACAAAATATTTCAAAATGAATTTTCATTCAAAATGAAAAGATATCATAATAAAAAACATCATAAAAAGCTTACATTCATAATTACATGTGCAAATGCAGCATAATAATTTGAATGCTAATATATAACCATTAATTAAACATTACCGACCATCATCAAAAACTGCAATATTGTGAATGATTGACTACACGCCATAAACCAACAATCTAGAACTGTATGTGTAAAATAAAGTACCGTATACCTAATTACAAGAATTAACATGGAAGAAGAAAAGAAGAATATGGATTCCGAAAAAATTGAAAAACTTATATATTGAATTACGTTTTCAAGAGTACAGAATTCAATGATATAAGCAAATAGGTTGTTTTCTGTGGGAAAAAAAGCTATAGGCTGAAAAAATTTTCCCCTGTACTCAAACAACCAATATAATCAAAATAATAGTTTCAAGATGAATACAGAACATTATCAAATGGCATGAAATGGAAAAAAAACTACAACCCATTAAGTATTTAATTTATAGCAATAGAAATCTTACAAAAACATACCGTATTAATTCCCAGTACATTTTCAAATTATATTCCCGCACATGGAATCCAAAAAGCATGATAAGATTAAGGTGAATAAAACAGTTAAGTTAACACTGAAATTAAAAAATTCATGTTAAAATACTGTGATAAATATAATTAATATAATATAAATAAAAAATAATTACATTATTTATTATACCTAAAAACAATGTTAAATTGTATAATAACAATTTTACAACGTTGCCAATATTCACCGTTAATTACCTCCTAGTGTAAAAAATTAAAATTATGACTTTAATATAGGCTATTTAAAAATACAAAATTTATGGTGCTGCCATCTATAATTTTATTTAAAAACTATTATGATCATACAAATGTCACAGTAAGTAGAACCGAATACATGCTAATGAATTAAAATGTATCAATTGTATTGCTACACACATCCCAATATAAACACTGTATTTCATTATTCAGAATTTTTTTTTAATATATTAAATGTTAATACAATATATTCTATTACCATGCCATTAAATCTACACTGAGAAATTAAAAAACTTTTTTAACTTGATAATATATAGAATATAGGCTAAATGCTATAAAATAAAATAAATTATATATTATAAAAATAAAATAGTCTTAATATTTAGCTTTACATATAAAAAATGAACAGGATAGAAATAAATAAATAAATAAATAAATGATTAAATAAATTATAAAGTAAATCAATAAAAATGGATGTTTATATAAGATTGTCAGATACTAAAATTCCAAATAGCCTAAAGATCACATATATAGTGTGTGAATTATCCTTATATTAGTCATAAAAAAGCTAAAAAGATATGATTGTGCCAATCAAATATATAAACCGATAATCACGTAATACAATGTTGAAAATAAAACAATATTAAATAGTATAGAGGAATAATAATAATAAAAGCTATTTACCCAATTTTAATACATACAGTATAACATTAGTTAATCAAATAAACCAATATGCATAATAATCACTAAAAAGTTGGTATACTATTATTAATTAATATGACATTGTCCTGAGTAGACTAAATTAAAAATAAGTTAATATTGAATTTGATTAAATAAGTTAAATTTAATATGAAATTAAAAAGAAAAAAAAAGGAGAGGAAAAGTCACCAATTACATATAAAACATCAAATCAACATCCATATAAAATACGTATTAGAAATGTAGTTATAATACAAAAGCCCCCTTTTATATATATATATATATATATATATATATATATAAATTAACCATTGCGTATTATCCAGACAACACCACCCGATTTGCTTATATCATTGAATTCTGTACTCTTGAAAATGTAATTCAATATATAAGTTTTTCAATTTTTTCGGAATCCATATTCTTTTTTTTTTCTTCCATGTTAATTCTTGTAATTAGGTATACGGTACTTTATTTTACACATACAGTTCTATATTGTTGTTTTATGGCGTGTAGTCAATCATTCACAATATTGCAGTTTTTGATGATGGTCGGTAATGTTTAATTAATGGTTATATATATACATTTATATATACATATATATGTATATATAACACTGGCGCCCGGCTAACCGAAAAGTACCAAAATTTGTTTTTAGGCTAATTGAAGGGTGTATAGTTCATTTATGCTGTCAGAATTGTGTACTGCTATTGGATAAAATAAAGTTTTGGTTCGTTTTAATATGTAGATGGACCCCTAAACAAATATTATATATATCGTTTAAAAGTAGACTTTATTGCCAATCGTGTGGTACCAGTAACTTTCTTCTACGATAATTTTTTGCAGAGTTAGTAAGGGGTGTTTGCTTTTTTTTTTCCACGGTTGTACATTTCATATTAATGAAATGGGAATTCTGTGATAATTATTGTATTTATATTATTCAAAAATTCTTATCAATGGTCCGTGAGATTTAAAATTATGAAATTAGTGGTTTGTGATGTTCAAAAGGTTGGCGCCTCAGAACTAGACAGCGTATTATTAAGAAATTTTGTTCAAAGAATATATAATTCTTACTCCAACAATCTTCTCCAACAATTAAAGCTAGTGCGGATTTGCATCTACCTCAATAAATCGCATGATTAGACAAGACTTGTAAATTATGATTTCCTAACAGTCGTAATACAGATAACATCACTTGAATAAGTAGTTAATGCACGTGGCCCATTTTAATTGCGCTTTAGTTTTATTTATCTCCTGGTTTGAATTATGTATATAAGTCTTTATATTTTTTTATAATTGCCTTCTGACTGCAGCGTTTACAAACTATTTAGCCATTGCAAATTAGCGAATACATTTATTTGAGAATAAACAGCGGTCATCCCATTGTATTAGTTCACTATACACTTCTGTTAGACAATAGAAAACAACAAAATAATATAAATAAATAATTATTTTTAAAAACTTAATAACCGTTTTACCTGTCAATTATAATACTTAGAGCTATTTTATATTTCTAAAAAATGCGTTCACCATTCAGACACATATGCCAAATGTAATTTTTCTATGCTAAAGAATGTTAACTAGTTAATTATGATTAGTTATTGCTCAGTTGACACGATAATCTCTATTGACCGATTTTCTATTTTGTAAATTAACTCAAATTCAGATTTGTTATCTTGTTTTAACGTAAGTACCTATAATCTAAAATTCATCGTAAAATTCTGTTGCATTTTAAAGATCTTAGATTTGTATAATTCAAAAAATTAAAAAAACAATCATCGTATGTTATTGCAGTGGTTAAAATCGGTATTCATATTAAAATATTTTGTTCTTTATATGAATTATAAGGCAACTTCTTTTCATATTTGTTAATTATTTATCGTATATCCTGAATTTCGGTAATTGGTAGATTTAAAACCAGATTATAAGCACTAAAATTTTTAAAACACCGGTGCGTTCTTGAACTCAACCAGGACATTCAGAAACAGTTTATTATAGTTAATGAGCGAATTGATTATTTAAGTTCAAATTAATAATAAACAAAAATTATTTTGATAATGCTTGTATTACATTATACATTTACACATACACCGATTTTCCTCAGGTATTACTATATTAAAAATGGGGTATTCATGGATGTCTGTGCTTATAATATCTCTCTATTCTAAAAAAAAGTAACTACCGCTGTCACCGCCGCCGCCGCCGCCACCGGTTTTGAATTTTTTGTGACCGGAGGTATTTCTTCGTTAATATTAAAAAAACTGTTGCATACAAAAATATGAAAATCGGTAGTATTATAGAAAAATGTTTGATAAACATGCTGATGCAGACAGTTTTCAAATCGAAGAATTATTTTAAGAGATATTTAATGCCAAAGTTGGACAAAATCGTTCCATTAAAAAAGTTTTATAGGAGCAAAAACTGTACACAGGAATTTAATCATTTTTAGATCATTTTATGCGTCAGAATTTCCCGGTGTGCAGATTGCAGTTAGTTTTTTAATTTGAATAATTTTTCGAGGTTTTATTTCTATTTTAAATTCAAATTTTCAGCATTTCGAGAGATATTTTTTACAAATTTTAGAAAATTGTATTAATTTATACTGTTGCCAACTGTATAAACAGAGCAAACAGTAATGTTTGCTTCTAATTAAAAATTTATTTTACACGTGACTATTATAAACAAAAAATATAAAAAGCAGGAACTCATTGAAAACTACGTCATAAAAACTATAGTTACACGTGAATTTTAAATGAGAAAGAATATTGTAAAATAATAAATTCAGTAACATGCGTTAGAAGTCCTAAATAGGAGAATTTACGTCATATTACACTTATTACGTAAAATGAACAAAAAATAATATTGCAAAACAGTTTTAATTTAAAAATTGCGCGAGACATTTACTTGACATTTTAAGATGATCATAATATTTCATTTCTAACAAAAGTATTTTGACGTGAATATTAAAAAGAGAAAGAAAAGTTTGGTGAAAATTACGTCAGATTATAATTGTCAGATTCAAATTATAATTCAATCTTCCGAAATCTTTTTAAAGGCGATCAAATTAGCGTGCTGTTAGAGTCTGCGTTGTCTGAACGGGGGTTGACGAGCGTAGCTCGTAGGGGGCAGAGCCCCCTAGTTTGTTAAACAGTCATAATATAGTTACAGACATGCATGCATACCCATATGCCTAAGGAAAATCGATATAAGTGTAAATATGTAATGATTATTTAAGTATATGAGTTTAATAGCTGTAGATGTTATTAGAAATATCGAATATTTTATTATTAACACCGCTAAATTATCAAAATCAACATGTTATGGTGGTTTAAAAAAAATTATTTTATATTGCTACCTATTCTCTGACATCAATTTCTTGTTGCCATTTACTGCAGAAGCTATTCTTCAAATATAAATTTTAAATATCTCTGCAGAAATGTATTAAGTTTGATGTCCCCTGCAATTACGCAATAGTGGACCACAATAGCATTCGTCCTACATTTCAGCTACAATCTACTTCTTATCATCTATAGTAAATTATTAAAATGAGGTACATAAAAAAATTTAATAATTTCTTAACGTCTTTATTCGTTCCTGTTGCATTCATATGAGATTACTTTTTAAAAATCATAAGTATATCTCTATTCTTAAAAAAAAAGTAACTAACGCTGTCACCGCCGCCGCCGGTTTTGATTTTTTGTGACCGGAAGTCTTTCTTCGTTCATATTAAGAAAAATATTGCATACAAAAATATGAAGATCGGTGGTATTATACAGAAATGTTTGATAAACACGCTGATGCAGACAGTTTTCAAATCGAAGAATTATTTTAAGAGATATTTAATGCTAAAGTGGGACAAAATCGTTTCATTAAAAAAGTTTTATAGGAGCAATACATGCGAATTTAATCATTTTTAGATCATATTATGCATGAGAATTTTCCGGTGTGCAGACTGCATTTATTTCTTTGACTCATTTTTTGAGGTTTTATTTCTATTTTAAATTCAAATTTTCAGCATTTTGAGAGATATTTTTTACATATTTTAGAAAATGGTATTAATTTAAACTGTTGCCAACTGTATAAATAGCGCAAACAATAATGTTTGCTTCAAATTAAAAATTTATTTACACGTGACTATTGTAAACAGAAAATATAAAAAGCAGGAACTCATTGAAAATTACGTCATAAAAACTATATTTACACGTGAATTTTAAAAGAGTAAAAATATGGTAAAATAATAAATTCATTAACATATGTTACAAGTCTTAAATAGGAGAAATTACGTCACGTTTACGTCACATTTACACTTATTGCACAAAATGAACAAAAAATAATATTGCAAAACATTTTAAATTTAAAAATTGCGCGAGACATTTAATTGATATTTTGAGATGATCTTTTCAACTATTTTATTAGGACAGCGCAAATAATATTTCATTTCTAGCAAAAGTATTTTCACTTGAATATTAAAAGAGAAAAAAACGTTTGGTGAAAATTACGTCAGATTAAAAACGATACATTTAAAATGTCTTATTTAAAAAAACTTTCTTTTCGCTTTGTTAAAAAATACCGGGAGACAAAGACTCTGTTTACTTAATTCATTTTATATTAGCTTATTTTGAATCGTTTAACTGATTTTATTTAATCAAAGATAGAAACAGCCATTGTATCTTTTAATAGCAGCTGATTTGGCCTTAAAATTTCCCAATCAAAGATAAATGAATAGAAACCCGTTTATAGGGAGATCACAACTGTTTTTTAAATTATAATTCAATCTTCCGAAATATTTTTAAAGCCGGTCAAATTAGCATGCTTTTAGAGTCTGCGGTGTCTGAACGGGGGGTTGGCGAGCGTAGCTCGTAGGGGGCAAAGCCCCCTAGTATTTTAAAAAAATTAAAATAATTAATTTAAAAAAATTAAGTAAATTGTGCTTATTATTATTATTATTTTTAAGTTTTGAACCAAAAGAAGTAAAAGTAGATTTTTTCTATGTTTAAGCAACATTTCTTAATTTCAACATTTCTATTAACTTAAAAGGAACTCAAATTAAACTGAAATCAAATTTTCAAACTGAGTAAAATTAGCGTGAATAAAAATTTATTGAAAGTTAATGGAGTTTGAAAACATAAAAAAAAGGTAAATGGAATTGTCTAGGACTGCAAAAATCTACTAAATTAGCAATAATATTTAGACAGCAGAATATATCTGTAATGTTAAACTATTTATTAAAGCTTGGGGGTTAAAAAAAATTATTATTTATATGTTTTCATTTTTCTGACCAGTTACACATTTATCAATACTTGCTTGCACACAGTATACAATTATCCGAAGTTACAAACTGACTAGAGTGTATTGCATCAACTTGAAAAAATCATAGGAAATATTGTGATTTTATTATCATTATTCCTTTTATTTTCAAAATTATAGATTCTTGATTAAATTTATACTGTGTAGATTGTATTAAATTTTCTGCAAAATAACATGTTTTTTTTTTTCTCTCGTCTTATATTACATTCACTAAATAAATACAAAAACAGAAAGAAAAAAATTATTTCTGTACATTTGTTTATCTTCTTTAAAAAGGGAAGCATTGATAAAAATTCTCCTGACTTCCTTAGTGAAAATAGCACTTTTTTAGAGCAATGTTTTTCCTCTTATATAATGTCGTGTTCATGGTCATGAAGCAATAATCTAAGTCAAATTAATATTCAGGTCATTCTGATACGTTTTTTACCATTCTTCTTAAACATTTTGACTAAAATTGTATCTTTATATTTCTAGTTTTCTTAGTATTCTTCAAATAACGCAACTTTAACTTAGTATTTCCAAATATCTGTTCTAATGCTATGAGGGTAACTTTTCTATGAAACTATTAATAAATGCCTTTGAAAATACTCAATCAAAAAATATTCTGAAATTAATTTTGAGAAACTGAAAGAGATTCGATTGTAAAGAATTAAAAATTTTCCTTGTAAAGATGGATATTAGCAGGATGCTCAAATTCAATGCGAATGGGTGCAGTTATCGTACCTAATGTAAAAGTTATGAATGCACGATCCTTTTCCGTTGATACATTAACTTTTAAAATTTTTGCATCGACAAGAAGGTATTTTAGTAGAAATTATGAAAGTAATTGTGTAAGCGGGGATGCGCAAAGGTATTTATAGGGAGATTTCGTGAGAATGCTTGTCGCGAGTTCACGTGCAACTTTGAAAGTACTTATTACGGTAATTCTAGTGTTATTAACACGTTCACGCCGGCGCGGTGGGTCACACTCGACTGTCTCAGAGCTGCCAAGTCTCCGGCTTTGTGGCTACCAGTATTTTAACACAGAAAATGTTGTTTTATTTAATTAGAACGATTAGGCAATTTAAAGGAACAACATTTTCTCTAAAATAGCAGTGGTGTGTAAAAAGCCGGAGATTTGACAACTCTGAGACAGTCGAGTGTGACCCACCGCGCCGGCGTGAACGTGTTAATATAGTTAAAACCAAAAAAAAGAAAGGCTCTTCAGATTTCATGTAATTATACGAACTGAATTTTTCAAACTGAGTGAAAAAATGTCCATGCTGGTAGTCGAACCCAAGACCTTTGACTTAAATTGTCACTGCCCTACCTGTGGAGCTGCTTGGACCAACAACTGGAGGACATATTTCGCTTAGATAATCTTTTTGGCAATATTATCTGGTCAGACATGTAGACAGCTCAACAGAATATACCGCAGGTAATTGTACTCCATTAAACAATGGATACGTAGACAACCTTTATTATTTTAAACTCAATCATACTGATTGGTAAGGATATCATACAATCTGAATTTTTCAATTAGAATGAAAATAGGCCTAGGCCGGGAGTCGAACCTAAGACCTTTGACTTAAATTACCAACGCTGTCTTATTGAGTTACCCGGGCCGACAACTGGCGTCTATATTTCACTCAGATAACCTTATTGGCAACTCAATTTCACTCAGTTGGAAAATTTCAGTTCGTATGATATCTTTCCCAATCGGTATGATTGAGTTAAAAGTAAGAAAGTGCATCTACATATAATTTAATGGAATTCCACTATATTTGGTTTATTCAGTTGAGATGTCTATATGACAGAGCCTGTGTGAAATATGCCCACCGGTTGTCGTTCCAGGTAGCTCAATATGTAAAGTGTTGGCAATTTAACGCAAAGGACTTGAGTTTGACTCCCAGCCTGTAAATTCTTTCACTCAGTTGGAAAATTCCAGTCCATGTGATGTCATTACCAATGAGTATGATTCAGTTAAAAATAATAAAGTGTTCATGTATTTATTCTGTAAATGCTCTATATTTAGAATAAAATAGCACCTCGAGATGCATGACGGAAATTTTTAGATTTATTAAGCTATTTAATTTATGTGAAATAAACATCAGCGGTCTTTGTAGCAAAAATGATACATTTCAATTTTTAAGTATAAGCTATTACTATTGTTAACAGATCCACTATCCCATCCTTCGTACAGAAGTTTAAAAGTTTTTTTTTATTTTATCGTAAACTATGTTCTTAAGCTGACGTTACATTAAGCGAAGTCGATTGTAATTCAGACATTTCCAACGAAGGTTACAAATGATGTTGAAATTACTACTTTTCCAGATTTATATACCATTTGTTAAGTAGATTAACCCTTAAATGCCGGGTGTTGCTTTTCGGCAACATACCCAATTTAGGCTCTAAAATATTATTAGAATAATATTGAAGCTATAATGCCTAATGTTGCCAATAAAATACATTCTAAAAATATTATTAAATCGATTTTCAACATGTAGATGGCAACACTTGTGCTGTTTAATAATAAAGATAGATATATTTTTTCAATTGTTGCTACTCGTTCTTTTTGTTTTGTTTGGAAGCTTGCTAAGTACCCTATTTTGTTCTGGCAGTGAGCAAGTAAAATTTATTTCTTATTATAGTTTGTAAAATTCTTGTGTGTTTAATATTATAGAATTTTATCAAGGAAAATTATTTTTTCAATTAAAGACTAGTATTGCCGATTAGTAACAAACTATTTTTTGGCCATAAACCATACTTAAAACAAAATATGATTTTTTGAAGTATTTTTCCCATGATTTATTTAAAAAATGAAAACCGAAAAACATTATTACAATTATTTTTGAAAAATGAGGCATTTAAGGGTTAAGATAGTCATTGAAAGACAAAATAAATTATCCTTAACATAAGTTTTCTTTCTTTCTTTCTTTTTTTTTTTTTTTTTTTTTTTTTTTTAATATATATAATTGCTCCAATGTTCGTATGACTAAATATGTGCAAAATTGTAATCATAATAATACCATCATACTACATTGAATAATACTTTTCAATTTTTGTGGGCACTTTCAAGACTTTCCGCCCTTTTCTTCGGAAGTGAGTCTTGGAGGATGGGAAAGTTTTTAAATGCAGTAAAGCCTCATTTATGCATCTAAGAACTGTTGGAAACGACGTAAAAAGGGGGAAAAAATAGATAACTGAAATTTTGTCGCTAATGCATTTCACCGTGAATATTTGTCCCATAAATAAAACTATACAATATTTTTAGGGCGATCAAAACTATTTGTTTTACATATATATATTTGCAAATATTGCACATTTAAAATAATTTAGCATCTATTTCAAAATGGAACATTTTTTATCAAATCTTTTCTATCGATTTGTTAAATGTATATTAATTTTAGAATCTTCTGTTTTGGGGAATTTACGGAGACATGTGTGAGAATTAAGACATTAATGAGAAAGAAAATAATTCAAAAATATAGTTATGTATAATTATGTTGTGTGTGTATATAGTATAATTATGTTGTTTTAACATATTTTTCTGGGTGGTCTCATTAAATTATCCAGAATGCATTCAATTAAAGGAAAGTTTAGTCTTTATATATCGTTAAGAAATTTATTACATGCAAAGGTTGCTAAAAGGATATAAGCTTATCGACGGTAAACAAAGCTGCTAAATTCAATAAAAAGATCAATTTATCTATTTTTCTCTTATTTTGAAGCTTTCTTCACAACTTGGTACTACTCAATACAAGTCGTTGCTGTTAAATTCTTCATCGATTGAAATATCAGAGAAGGGAAAAAAAATCAGAAAGTTTTAAAAAGTCAGAAAGTTGCCCAGTTTTCATTACTCAGGCAGAAAAATAACGAGGTATACGAAATTGTATGCTAATACATATGTATGATAGAGCAACATAAAAGATTTAAAAAGAGAAGTGCATAAAACGGTGCTTTACTGTGCTTCTCTTCGAGAAATCGCGAATTCCTTAACTTCTTTCTTGGTGTTCAATGACTTTTTACCTTCTTAAAAAATGTTTAATATATTTTGACACTATTTTTTAAGCTTTAATTACTGAACCATTACGCTGATCCTTTCAAACAAAGACTGTAATCAATACTTTTCTGGACAAAAACAAACTAAGCTCCACTTTCTTCCAGATTTCACGTTGGCGGCTCTTTCAAGTCAAAAAAACACAAAACCCGAAACGGTTTAAAACCTGTCCACTGGCCTCGAAGACTTCCCAAGCGGGTCGTGACGTCACGTCATGCAGGTAAACTCGGTGAATTCGAACTTGATCCCAGCAGTCCCAATCCAGCCCTTGCTGTGCCACCCGAATCAACTGAGCCTGTGATGGTGAATATAGAAAGAAATCGTAGGGGGTGAAGCGCCCCACTGAAGTTGAAGTTTTTTTTTATAGAGTCAACGGAGGCTGGTCCTTCCGTCAGTTGTTTATTTATTACTCTTCTTCATCTAGTGTTTGCGGAAGTAATATTTGAGGTTTCACCGTAAGAGATTTTTCTCAAAAAACATCTGTGTACTGGAGAATGGACATTTAGTGATTCAAGCTGAATTTGCAAGAGTTAAACATGTGCTCTAGGATTATGTACTGCTGTGTTTTGTTAGCTTTTTCCATCGCTGGAGAGATGGTTCACGGTAAGTGTTGTTTTAATATTTTTAGGTGCAAATGTTTTTAATTGAAAATAATTAATAATAATCTATAGTTTACTTAATGGAAGGACCGGCATAGATTTTATGTTTTAAATTAAAAAAAAATATATATGTGCAGTAAACAAACAAACAAAAAAAATATTATGCTAATTTAACGAATTCATATACATTGTTTTTTCAAATACATTTTATAAATTATTATATGTAACCTCATTCAAAATTACTACTCACAAAGAATAAAAGAGTGGAAAGATGTAAAACATTTTACAAGCAATAAATCAGAAAACAACAAAATAAAAAATATAATGCAACATATTACAATAATAGTAATTATTATTATTATTATTATGACTATTATTACTTATATGCAGTGGCACCAACTTATATGGGCCCATGAGGCCCGGGTCCACCCAATAATTTGCTCTTAGCCCACCCAATTTCCATTATCCTATTTTGTTAGTTTTTTATTTTTAATAGCTGTAAAAATAATTATTCCATTGAAAATCATTTTGTTTGAAAACACAGTAAAGATAGCAGTTACAGGCACATAGGACCCTAACCAAATCCATTTACCCTAACCCAAATAATCCAGTTAAAATATTACTGTCTCTGTATGATAGAGATGGTAATTAATGGTTACAATGTATAGATGTATTTCGTAAGGAAATCCGTTGTGAAAACATTCAGACTTATCCTTTTTGTTATAGTTTAACTTTATAGTCAAAGCAAATAAATACATACAAAAGTAGTAATGCTAAGTCCGTTTTCAGATAGAGATTGGCTATTTTCTGACACATTTCTGGATTCATTTTTCATCCTAAATGCACTAAAATTGCGGATGTTCAGAAACCAAGAAATCAAATAGAGATAATCAAAGATATAGAAGATAATGAAATCACTTTTTTATATAAGATTAAATGATTTTTCAGAACATGCTGTCAAAGACTTTTAAACTGATTTTTGACATGCTTCATTTTCTAGTCCTTTCAGTTTTAGTTTGTAGTCATATTCATAGTGTAATAGTAAATATTAGAGTCCATAAAATGAAGACCTCATCTGAGAACATAATTTAACAAAATCACGACTTTATATTCTATTTAAAAAAATTCTAACTTTACGATCGTAACTTTCTTATATACCTCCTTATCTTCAAAGAAAACAAAATGTCCATGTCATTTTACCCTAAAATGGATGAGCCCACCCAATATTTTTCAAAAGTTGGCGCCACTGCTTATATGTCTCATAAAAATATAAATAATTTTTATTATTAATTATGTACATTTATACATTTATTATACATGCGAAATTTTATTATCAAATATTATAGTTTTTATTAAATAAAGCTTTTAATCCCACGTAATTACCCGAAATCTGTCATTAGTATTTTGTAATGTAGATTAGAAATGTGGGTTAGAAATGCTCTTTTTTTTTGGAGCCCGAACCTGGCTATTTTAAATCCGAGCCCGAAAAAAGTTGCATCATCAGAGCCCGAGCCCACCCGATACCGAAAGTATGAATAGGGAAAAAAAATTGTGTAATATTTGCAAATTGTTTCAAAAGCAATATCTCATTTTTAAACAACTTCTTGCATATAAATTACTGCTAATCCCCTGCACACAATTAATTTTATGAAAATTTACACTCAATCTTATCAAAAGGGAAGTTTGGTATCAGATAAAAATAAACTTCATACTTAAGAGGAATCTCATTTTTTTTCTCCCTCAACAGGATGGCAGCACATCTGATGATCAAATTAACGAAGTGCGTTTTATGAAAAAATGCATAAAACTTGCAGAAATTACTATCTATATGTCGAAGAACCGAACAACGTTTCTTAATTTCCTGTGAAAGGTGTACAACATCTTAATTTAAATTCGTTCCTTTCTCATAACAATCTTTCGTGCTGCGTGTCCCTGAAAATCAACTTAAGTTAAAAATTTGATACCGTTAGGTGAAAGTTTCGATGCTTTTATTGGAAAAGAAGTAACACTGTTCGATTACTTTCTATTTGAGTTAAACTACATGCCCATTATATCTACTTACAAATGAAAGTGACTTCGTGAGCGTGTAGAGCAGGGTTTCAACTTGCGCTTAGTTCATGATAAAAAATAAGATATACTAACGTTCTTTTCATAAAGCTATGACGAAAAATTCACAAACCTCAAGCTAATGCTAGTTGACAATATACAGAATATTTACTTGTATTAATGACTTTTAAGTTGTATTTAATTGTTGGTTACTATCTATAAACACTGTTTTGATGAGGCCTATAGATGTCTAAGAGGATTAGAGTTGCAGTAAAGCTAGAGATCCTACCTGCACAACTTCCAGGTTGTGTAATATTTAAACGGAGCTTCTGACTGTAAAATAGTCAATAAAACATCGTTTTCCTTTTGAAAGGCTTATTCAATGATATGCCACTCAATAGGGTGCGTAATTTTTTTCATCTCTACCGCCATTTTGTATTTTACGGCCATCGTTTTGAATTTATAAAAACATAACCTAGCCTATAATCATCGGACGGTTAAGATGAATGATAGAGACCTCAATCATTAAAATCCATTCAGCCATTGGGATGTTTCGAGGGTATAAAGAAATACACATACCCAGATACGCGTCAAACACATAACCCTTTTTGGCAGTCGGGTAAAAAGTAAAATAACCGATGAATTAAAAAAATATCCTACTGTTTATTTTTCACAGATGATAATCGAGCGAAGAACAAACTGGTGGCACTTCCTTCGATTGACACCAAATCAACAGGTCGCCGCCGTCAATGTTAGATTCTGCAAATATCACATTTTTTTTTTTTTTTTTTTTTTTTTTTTTTATAGCAATCGAATAGTAGAATAAACACGATTACTGTTTCTCTTTCATTCTGATCAAAATAGCATTAAAATGATTTGGAATAAGTATTTTTCAAGAAAAAAAAATTAAAAGTTCTTTTTATTTATTTATTTTCTATGCGTGAATAAATTAAGTAAATAAAATTTTTAGTTTCTTAAAGAATGAACCCGGGCCTCAAGCAGATATAAAAATCGAGACCGAGTACGTGTCGTGCACGGGATGAGGCTCGGGCTCGGGCTCGGGCTCGGACTGAGAACATCTTATATAACGTAGATGTGTAGAACATAAGTAGTTCTGATATTAGTTAAATTTCATAAAAAAAATAAATGGGTCTTTTTAAATATCCTGTTTTATTTAGAGATCAGTGTAGTACTAAAATAATAATAATAATAATAATAATAATAATAATAATAATAGTGTAATAGTATCAGTTGTAGTAGTAATAGTATATACGGTAATAATAATTTTATCAATGAAAATTTACATTCAAATTTCTTTAAAATCATCCCTCGCTTTATAGATTATATTAAATAGGTATAAAATAATATAATACAGCATGAAATATTAAAAGAATGCATATATTAAGACAATTAATACAATAAACCAACAGGAGTGAAAAAATTATTAATTAATTAAATAAATTCAGACGTTAATTTATGTGTACTTTGATAATACAACTTTGCTTGTTAAGTATTCAAAATAATTTATTGGTAACATGAACTACTTATTTGAATGTTTATAATAACAAAGAGAAGTGTATCCGTGTGTTTGTGTACAGTTTTTTAAAGAAACCACTGTTCGAAAAACTACAGATTTTGTGTGAAAGTTGCCTGTATATTTAAAATTATGTATCTCAAATATAGTTTTCTTGTTTTTTAATTAACTAATTGCGTTAACGAACGTTAATTTTCCCTGCCTGTAACGTTCGCTTTACCGTAGGTCTGCTAATAAGAATTTGAATAAGAGATTTGAATAAGAATATGAATTTAAGAACCGTTTTCACGGCATTATGATATTTTTCTTCTTGGAGGTTAGAATAACATATAATAATTGTATAGTAGGAGGAAAATTTAAAATTGATTTAAAAAAAGTATAATTATTTTAAGTAACTGTCATCATATAGTCTCAAAAGTACTAATTTTGAATCATAAAAGAGTATTTAAAATGTGTTCATTGTATCTAGATTATATCAAAAGTTATCAGTCTGAAGATAACAACTACACGTTTTGGGTTTTACAAAGGAATCTGGATTGTTTTCATCTTACCTTTGAGTTTAGAGGCAAAATTTTTCAGGCAAACTCTGATATCACTTAAGTATTTAAAAACAAGAAGTACAACTTTAAAATTTAAATTAAATTGCTTTTATTGCTCAATTTCACTCTTGTAATTCTTGTAAAGTTAAAATTATATTGTTGCTTTATATTTTGGCAAGCTTGGCTTCAAGTACAATTAATTTCATTGCTATTACCATTGTTATTGTCAGAATTTTATTTTTGCCAGCATCAACCTTGTTTAACTTGTTTCGGTAACATTTACATTTTCCGCGCGGGTTTTTGCTCCTGGAGCCTGCCCGAATAATTTATGGACCTGGAAATTTTTAATGTTGTATTATCCCCGTCAATGAATTTATATGAGCATTTAAGGAAAATGGGCTTAAGGATAAGGGGCCAAATATGAGATTTGACCTAGACAGACGAACAGACGACAAGCGAAATTAAAAAACTGCATAATTATAAAAATAATTATAATTATAATTATAATCTGCAATGTACATGAAGTATGAAGGGAAAGAAAAAGTGTCCTTGGATATATAGCTACTGGATATAAAATTATTGTACTTTTTAAAAGTAAACATTTAAACCTTCTCCTAGGAACAATCTAAATCAGTGTTCAAAGCTTCATAGGCTTGAAGTTTCTAATGTGATTTACCCGTTTAAAATTTAAAAAAGTTTAAATAAAGCCTCACCCTATCACACTACCCAACGCAATAAAAATTGCAGGTTCTTCATCCATGTGATATGTGTGTTCGCGTGTATTATCTTTATATACATTCATACGAAAACTTTCGATGGACTAACGACTTCTGATAATTACCTTTATAATGACAAAAACTTAAAAAGAAAAATTCTTTAAAAAGAGAGATAGTATCAAGAAATCAATGAATAAAGAAACATTTATCTGAAAATAAACTGTCTGCGACATATGTCTCCTGTGTCACATTTTATGATTCTGGACCGCCGATGTCTTGATAAGTGCGTTGTTAAAGAATATAGCCCCAAAATTAGGGTATTTATATTTTGCCAATATTGCTCAAATTTTGGTAAGGAGGTAGTATCTCTTTTAGGTCTAACTTTCATCGCTTAGCTGATTTTGTTACAAAAGGGTACTGATATCAAAATTAAAAACCTTAAACTGAAATATTTCAATGTCTCTAGCTCGTAGAAAACTTAATGAAAACCTAAGAATGTATTATCTAACTGGAACAAAAGAAAACTTCTATAATCCCAATCACATATCTAGGTATTTGAAGTTTGTGTTGCACTGAACACCACTGATTGTTATAGCTCTTGCAATATTGATATCTATGTTACCAAAACCACTGCATTACTGTTATATGAATAATTATGATATAAAAAAATTTCTTACTTCAGAAGTGTACATTATTCAAAGCCATTTTTTGCTGATTCGAACTGAAGATATCATCGGCAGAATTTATTAGACCATTTTAAGTTAGCGTATATTATTTTAATATAATAGTATTATCATTACAACAAGATATGTTGTAGAAATATAACAAATAGCATTGCAAATATGCTTAGAAAAATCGTTTATGCAGAACATAATTTATTCATAATATTTGGTAAAAAGTTGCACTGTATGAAATGATGAGTTTATTGTTAATACGTGGATATTATTACAATAACTATTTTCAGGGAGAAAAGGATGATTTTTTTTTTTCTCGAAAATTGAAATAACTCCTGTTTAAGAATTAGTTGGATTGTTCATTTTCTAGTCATATAGTCATTTTCTATGCATGCTTTTCTGCACTGTACAAATCCACAAACAACACTATACATATAGTAGAAATTATTTAGATGAATCAATAAAAGAGCTATTTTTGCATACAAATTTATTTTTAAAAAAATGTAATAGTTCTTTTAGGTATTCAGTTTATATTTTTATAGTTTGATTATTTTATATCAAACTGATTCAATGATATAATTTTCAGAATAAAAATGAGACATATTGATATTCAAACAATATATTTTATAATGTAATGATCAAGGGCCAAAAGCTATCTTTTTAGATTTTAGATCATTGCAATTAAAATGCGAATAACAAAAGCTGAAAAGCACTGTATAATTTGGCACTGTTGAAATAATAATATCCTAAAAATAAAGCACTTCTCTTGCGTATGTATTTATTAGTAATCTGTTTTATGCAATAAAACAAAAAATGTTGACCATTTCGTTTTATCTGTCGGTCATCTTATTCGGTAAAATATTCAGTAATTAAAAGTTTGAATATTTTACCCTCTTTTATATTTAATTTAAGAAAGAATAAAAATCTGTTTCTGTACTTTTCTCTCAGATGATTTAAAGTGTTAACTGCAGTTGCAAATTAAAGAACTTGCAGTAAGGTTATATGTTTTCAACAAAAAAAATGAACACAACAATGAATCAAAAATGAAACAAAAAAGAATCAACTTTAGAAGCTATGACTTAGTCTCAATCATTGTCTCTAATAAATGTATGTTTTTTTTTTCTTTTTTTCTTTTTTTTTTTTTTTTTTTTTCTCAAAAGCTACTAAAGGAATTTCAATATATTTATAAAATTTGTTTTGAAGATAACTAATCTATAATTTGATCATTCGGTAAAATTATAAATAACTAAACAAAATAAATAAAAATAAAAATAAACTATTCAATAGTTTTACACTTTCACAAACAAAACCCTATTTTTTATTCTTCTTTTAATTATCGTTATCAATCAGCAACTGGTTTTTCAGAAAAAGAAAATGATCAAAATGTAACTAATTACAACAAGAACAACAACAAAAATACAATAACAAAATAACTATATGGAAATATATTCAGCTAGTATAGAGGGAACGGGTGCAATATATTGCAGTTTGTACCTGACTATATTGTGCATTATTACTCTTTGGTTCATTATCTTTTTAAAAACTTTTTTTTTCGGAAACAGTTGCATATAATCTTACCCTTGTTTCTTTTTTTATACATCATTGCTGGTTACAGAGGATCTCAAAGTGGGAATATATTTTTTCTTTTTCAATCCATTTACATCCATATTTATTTTTTCATTTTATTGTTTTTCCAATTGTTTATGGTTTTATTGATTGTTGGTAGCCATAAATTCGTATTATTTAGCTTTTGTACGGCTAATAAGAAGATGAAACATCACACTTTATTTGTAGTGCCAAGGTATTTAGGACTTGAGGATTCTACCTAGGTTCTGCAAATTTCCATTATATTCCTTTAATTCCTTTTTTTACTATGTTTTTGTTTTGTGGCAATTTTTAATTGTTTTTAATGATTATATATATATATATATATATTGGCCGTTTTTCATTAAGTGTCTCAAACGCACCTGACCCCCTTTACAAAATAGCAGAATATTTCTGAACTCCAACTCATCCAGTTAAAGTAACTGAAAAACATTTGTGAGCGTTTTAGAAAGAACATGCTTCAGATACCTTTTTATTTGTATCCCACCAAAAAGGAATATTGTTTTACATTTTTACTTTACGCAGGAAATCAAGCACTAATGTGGAGAAAGTAATCGTAATATAGTAATAAGTATACACAAGTGAGCACCTTTCTTAAAACACTTGAAAATCATTTGAATCCGAATGACGCTCTTTATCTGCTTTTCTGTTTTACCACAAGACATTCTCTATATTCCATTTAAGAACCCATTAAAGCGTCTATCAAGGCTATGATTACGGAAGAAATCTTTAATGGGCCATTAATCGGTTGTTAGTTCAAAGGAAATAGCGGGTCTGTTAAAGACTTTCTTCAAAAGAACCATTCTAACATACTTAAATACTTACGGAAGTCAGAGTACAAACTTTTATTGTCAATCTAGTGGACGATATTTTAATCAATTAATTTCATGTACGTGCTGAAAAAATCTATATTCTTGCTTCCTGAAGCAGTGGTAATTTCTTCCACTCTTAATTCCGGGATAACAGCGTCATCTTTAGTCTAGTGTTTTATCCCTTTGTCAGGCACACAGGCAGGGAAAGGCGGTATCTGGTGTAAATTGCGGGGTCCCTGTTCTCTTAAAGCCGCCTATCCATAAAAGCCGTCTCTAGTCTGTTTTTTAAATAAAATGTTAACGAAATAGAGTAGAGCATCGTTTTCAGGTAAAATTTTCTAGTTAAAGTACCTAACAAAGTAAAGAAATTAGAAAATCAGCTCTTGAGTTTGATAAATTGGGCATTCGTGATTCCAACGTCTAAATCGCGGACCAAACAAACTTATTTTGAATCAGAAATTTTACTTAATAAATTAAATCAAATTGGCATACCACACAGGATTAAGTAAATTTTCATTAAATAAAATTTCTTGTTCTAAATATGTTTATTTGGTTCGCGGCTTTTATACCAGAAATTACGGAAAAAATATTACACGGCCTAAAGAAAAAAAAACAGTTGAAAAAAAAATCGCCTACTAATAAATAATCGCAGTAATGTAACTACAGAGTCCCTATGGTAAAGAATCCCTCACTTACAAAAATTTGGCACAAGTCCGTGAAGCTTTTGGCCACTTACTCTTTCTTTTCCTTTCTTTCTTCTTTCTTTTTTTCTTTTCTTTTCTTTTTTTTTTTTTTTTTGTATATTTTGTTAATTTACTGATGTTTGAATTTCAAGCAAATGTATGTTACTTTTTAAAAACTAGTTATTCAACAATTTTCTCAAAAAGTACCTTTGCCATTTTTTTCTGGTGTCAAAAAATTAACACGGTGAATAATTTAAAATCATGAGCTATCTCCTGTGTAAGAAAGACGCAGGCAATTTAATTTTAATTTAACTGATATTTAGTTTACTATGTCAAATGTTTATCAAAAGACATAGATATTTATATAACGCATTTATCAATTTGTTCTCGAAGGTATGCGCCTCCCAAAACGATATGAGATTAAATGTTTAACAAACAAACAAATTTTGGAAACAACTTTGTGTACGAAGATGTATATTCAGATTTTTTGCTCTCATTTTTAAAAGCTTTCTAATAGGAATAATGTATGAATTATCAGGAATATTAAGTGTTTCTAACAAATCAAAGGATGCAAATACTTAAGTTATGCATTTATGAAAAAATCTTTTTTTTTTTTTTAATATCTAACCCACTTAATTTTAAAAAATGAGAGGATAACTTCAGTTTCAAATATATATTATACCAGATAACTTTGACATAAATAAAATATTAACAAAAGCATTTTAACAGAAATGATGAATTGATATGAATATTAAGAATTCAATGTGAGTTAAAAGATATATTTATCTTTCTTTTCTTCGTTTTTTTTTTTTTTTTTTTTTTTTTTTTTTTAAGTATTACCTATGTTATAAAATAAACACAAAAGAAAAAAAATTAAATTCTTTTATAGAAACTACTGAAATTATTAAAGATATATATATCGAAATTTTTATACTAGGTATCATCCGTGCCAGTAAATTACAGCACTAACTATGGTAAGTACTAATAAAAAACAAATTAAAAGAATACAAAATAGTAATTTAATATAAATTTATTAAGGGCACATGCATTTGACAATTGCACATATTATATACATATTATATACATATATACATTTGATAAGAACTATTCATAAACTGTATATTATAGATATGTATGTTTGATAAGAATTATTCATAAACTGCATATGCATACATAAATTTGACAATACGTAAATTACATAGCATACATACATACAATTATACATAACTTTTATACATGTAATACATATGGATATACATAATACAGGTTTATTTATTTATACATAATACAGGTTTTTAAAACGACGCATCTACATAGATACATACTTTTATATGCAAGTTTATGCATGCATTACATGTACAGTCGTGGGGGAAAAAAAGTAAACACCCCCTACTAACTTCTCAACAAATTATCGTAGAAGAAAGTTACTGGTACCGAACGATTGGTAATGAAGTCTAGTTTTAAATGATGCATATAAAATTTGCTTAAGGGACCATCTACATATTAAAACGAACCATAACTTTGTTTTTTTCAATAGAAGTACACAATTCTGACAGCATAAATGAACTCTACACCCTTCAATTAGCCCCAAAACAAATTTTTATGCAATTCGTACCATAAGTTACCGAGAAATTAATTATTTTAAGGGGTCTCAGGACTCTTAAAGTTCTAAAATTTTCGAAATTTTAATTTTTTTAGATGTTAAACTTCTATGTTTTCTGAACATTTTGATATAATTGTTACCTTGAAATTTCCATTAGAACAAAAGTTATGGCATTTAGAATTATACTCGCTCAATAGCTGAAGCGGTGTTTCCAAAAATTTGAAGTCATTTTTCTCCAAATGACGTTTTTGGGCATAACGCGCACGATATCTCAAAAACTTATGAATATTTTTTCATGAAATTTTCAAAACGTATGTTTCATGTTAGTCTGTATAAATTGAACCTAAGATTTCCTTTTTATTGTAAAAGAAAATATTTTTTTAGAGATTTATATTGTTGAAGTTTTCTAAATTTTGCATTAGCTCAATATAACTTTGTATTAAAAATATAAAAATGCTTTAAATACAAATTTATTTAGGTTCAGTGTCATTAATATAAACTGAGGTATAAGTAGGCACCAAAATTTTCATTCTAGTTGCAAAATTTATTTTGTAATCGTGCGCATAAGCTGTTATGCCGATTTTCTGCTCGTCAAATGTCTGACAGTTTTGAAGTCCCCTGTAAATGCTAATTCTGCATCTTGCAATTTTTCAAATATTTGAAATAAAAGGACATACTTGTATCTTTGATTCCCATTTAAAATTGTGTCTTAATATCAAATACATTTTAAGATATTAAATGTTGAAAATAGTCCCCTTTTTTCATTTTTTCCAATTTTAAGAGTCCTGAGACCCCTTAAAACGAGCGTATTTTAAGGGCTGTATCCAAATTGAAGTTCGGTACTCGTTTATTGACCGAGAGAGCTCCCTTCTTCATCAAGGTACCTTAAGCAGTCAATTAAGCCTGTTAGATTATAGGATAGCATAAGAAATTTCAAAATATTTAGTCCCTTCTGTCATAGACTTTAAACCACCATTTTGCCGTTTTTTAAGCATAATTTGGAAACTACGTGGAAGGAAAATGTGAAAGTTTGGATTTCCATAAAGCAGGACTTAATAAATCTGAATCCATCAAAAAAATTGTAGGTTGCAATTCATAATTTTTTTTCATATTAATTTCATAATTCATAATTCATATCAGAAAATTAGAAAAATTGCAAATTCAACGTATTTATGTTTGTTTATATTAGTATTATTGCTACACAAAAAATTAGAACATTAGGATCATAATTTCAGAAGTTATAAATAAAAATATGAAAATGTAATTTAACATTAGAAGCAGTAAATTTTGAATATTTATAATTCAAAGACTTATCATTCAAATGACTTAAAATTCGGTGTCTAGGCATAGTTTGAACCAAAGATTTGATATATCTCGTTAAAATTGGGTATTACCATTGATAAAAAGGAAGTTTGGATTCTTAATATATAGATGGCCCTCTAAGCAAATTTTATATACGTCATTTAAAAGTAGACTTTATTTCCAGTCGTTCGGTACGAGTAACTTTCGTCTACGATAATTTATTGAGCAGTTAGTAGGGGGTGTTTACTTTTTTTTCCACGACTGCACATACATATAAGAGTACATACACTACCAGTGTTGTAGTCGTAAAAATACCAGAAGGTATACTCTAAAATCCTGAACGTCATGACAAGAGTATAAGCTATAGCTTTATTTGAGAAATACAAGGTATACGGAGCTCCTTAAAAAAAAATCCAGAATATATACGGCACATACCTCCATATATCTTCCACTACACACCTATACACTACATATACAAAGTTTAACACATATACATGACGTAAGGTTTCGGTATATTTTCTAAAAGTAACATACTCTCGGAATTGCATACATTTACATGCATTGCATATACATAATGCATTACACACGCATAAGCGTTTTACATACATTGCATGTACGTACTTAAATAATGCACATACATTTCCTAATTTCTGGAGACATTGTCGATAGTATATCTTCTTGTCAAGGATAATGCACAAGCGCCACTTAAAAAAAAATAAAAAAATTATTAAATTTTTAGAAAAGATAAATAGTTATAAATATTGAAGGTTCGTCACGGTTCAAAGGACATAGAAATTAAGTCGATATACTTATCAATTTATTTTCTGTAAAACTATGTGTATGAATGCATAGTTAAAAAAAGATAAGAAGTCTTAGAAACAATATCCTGGGATAAATATCTGCTCAAAGTTTGTTTTTTTATATTATTGAGAATATTAAGTGTTTTCACAGGTCAATGGGCTCAACGAAAGCATATATGAATGAACAGTTTCAAACCTAAAGCTCTTAGAAACTCTGTCATGTGATAAATACATGTTCAGAACTTTTTCATTTTCAAAAGTTCTTTTTAGCAACGGTATTATTAAGGGTATTAAATGTTTATTCCAGGTCAATGGAAATAACTATTTAAATGATTCCTTTGATAAAGCTATTTTTAATGTATATTCTAAAATGCCATATGTCTTATTAAAAAATAATAAAACAATAATATTTGGTCAAATATTGCACAACTTACTTTCATTTTGTTTATATAAATAGAATATTTCAAAAATTTTCAATTCATTTTCTTTTATTGGCAACAGTACATTAATAAAACTGGTTGCCACTGATCAGGGAATTTTTTTTGGATGATACTAAGTGTTTCCTTATAAAAAATTCGACTGAGTTAATCGCGTGATTAAATAAGGGGAATTTTTCTGTTTAGAAATCTCTGATATTTTTCTTCTAAAATTCCCTGGCTGGTCTCTAACGTGTTAGACTATCGATTGCCCATCATTGGTCAAAAGTTTCTAAAATAATTTTTTTACAAAAGGTGATTCTCTTTCCTTATTTTCTAAAATACCATTTCTTCTAATAACAATGTAATGCAATATTATTCTTCCTTTTTTTAAATACAACTTTTTTCAATGAAAAATATTCTTTTCGCATATATCTTGCAAATTTTGTAGAAACCTATCTTGAAGGCAATTTTTGCAAAAATCTACAATGAATTTTTTTTTTCAGAAATGCAGGTATTTAAAAACCGAACCAGTACGAACCATAAACACACGTTGTCTACGAATATTTTTTGACATAATTGAATATATCACACAAAAACGTTTAAAATGTATATTTTGTTATATGGTGGTTACATTTGATTAATTTTTGGTTATATCATTTCTTTTTATTTGCTAATTTTCTTATCATTTTGCAGCTTATATTATTTTTTATATTAAAAAGGGTATTTGACAAATGCTACAACTACAGATAATAATAATAATACAAATACAAATACACACACACATATATATATACAGAGGATAAACTATTTTGTTTACATTATTTTCTTTTATCATTCACTACTTGTCTTATTTTTTACATTTAAAACGGCATTTAACTGAAAACCAAATATAAAACAAAAAGCAAATACATTCAAAATGATATAACAGTTGTGTTACACTAGAAACTTTCAAGAAATGGATTTCAATTTGAGCGAACTTGAGGAATAGAACGATTTCTTAAATTTAATTTGAAAATAGTTAAACAAAAAGTTAAATAAATGTTTCAATTTTTTTCAGTGTGTAAACATAAATTTTCCCAATTACATTTAAACAATGCTTATTTACAACCTTAAACTATTATTAGTAGATTTTAAAACATCTTATTATATTTATAAGAAAAGTTAAAAAATCTACTGCATTTATCCTGTTATTCATTAGTACTTGTTTGATTATACTCGTCGAATTCTATATCCATGGTTGACCTTTATGAGATTAGCATTAATAGTCGTCTTTTGTAGGTTGTATTGTGGTGACAAGTAACAAGTTATATAAGTTCATACACACGAGCTATGAGGCGCTGTTATCCATTTAGAATCATGGCCCAACTCTGCTTACTTGACCACAGACCTTGAAGTGTTGTATAGTATATGGGAACGTCCATTCGTTACTCTTGTGATAATTAGAGCAAATTTTCACAAATACTTCTAATTATTTCATTACAAAATATAATTAAGATGAAAATTGATATAACCAGCTAAATACCACTGTGTTCCACACGCAAACATATATCTAATTTGTAACAAAAAGCATTTTACTTATGTATATATTAAATGACTCTTGTGACACTCTGGTCACAAGAGTAACAAAATTTTGATTGATTATATAGACAAGGGAAATGTTTTTTGTTGCAAATTAGATATATTTTATGCGAGTGGAACATAATTATATTTAAGTGGTTATATCAATTTTTGTTTTAATTATATTTTTTAATAAAATAATTGGAAGTATTTGTGAAAATTTGCTCTAATGGTCACAAGATTAACAATGGACGTTTTCATATGTCTTTGTCACGTGATCAGCCTAACGCGGAACCACCAATGTTTACTTCCTAATCAAGCTTGGCATTCATTTTATTAACTCCGAAAGGATAAAAGTCTGAATAAATCTTCACCGAATCCGGAGGCAAAACTTGGACTTATAGAGTGTTGAGGAATGCAATGACCATTGAGTAACTGACTGAATTTTTTTAAATTTCATATGGTACACTGTTCGATAATATCAGATAGTTTCGTATTCTGTATTTTCACATAATTTTATCCTATAATTTCCATATTTTTCTTGGTGACATTTTCTTTAACTTTCTGGGTATAATTTTCTAGAATCTCTTATATTCTGCGAATCATTTAAAACAGCATCAATCTCAGATGATAATCTGTTTTTTATATCTGATACGCCCCTTAAAGAAAAAATTATGTATGATGACAATTTTTATATAATGAAATTTTTTTTAATTTCTTAGCAATCTGGTCATTTTTGCAGAAACTTTTATAGAAACCTTTCAGTTTTTAGGTGATATGATATTACAAATGTATAGTTGCGATACAACGATCATTCTCAAAAGTAAACGTATTTCTGTTTAATTCCACAACATATCGGTAATGGGGGAAATGGGCGATTTCTAAGAAATAATACACTCAGAAAAAGCAAACAGGCAACAAACATTCAATTTTAAAATTCTTATAAAATTTACATGGGATCCCTGGGAAAATGATACTTAACATAATAATAATATAAAAAAAAGAAAAATATGAAAAGAAAAGAAATGATAAGAAAAGAAAGAAAGAAACAGATTAGAGTGTCGGTTTGAAAGTTTATATGTGAGCATACATTAAAAATATGTATACATTGTTTAAATGGGTAGCATTTGTTTGAAACCGATAAAAATTTCATTTATGGAACATATAAAATGATCTAACTGACATAATTCGCTATAACTGAGGTTGATCTTTAGTACATTTTATAAGCAGTACTTCAGAAGATTGGGTTCGATTTGTCTTCCATAATGTTATAGTTTCGTATTGTTGAATAACATACAATGCATACATGCTGGCTGATTTTAGGCGTTGGCTAACTAGGAAGCTTTTGAGGAACTATCCAGCGCACCTGCTTTTCTTGGTAGACTGCTTTCCGATTGTGGAAGGGCACTGTTGCGTTGAGAGTCATCCCCATGCTTTTTAATTATTGGAATCCTTACGTAATCTTCACTGTTTTGTTGACAATGATTCCCTCAACACGAAACTAGATTTCTGTAAAAGGAAATGCGAGTTTAAGAAATCGGAAGTGGATGAAAGACATGACAGGAGACTTTGTATGTGTGTGTTTTCTTTTTCTGTTGATGAAATTCTGCGAGGTTAATCTTAAATTAAAACTCCGTGTCTTACAACATAAAAGAAATTTTAAAAGTATTTCTTGTTTATCGGTGCTTTAATGTTTCAGATTTCTACTTTTTGTTCTAGCAGTCTTTTAAACTTTTGAACAACTTTTTAAATGCCTCTTGAACAATTGACTCAAGCGTATTTTATAACAAGTCTGCCAAAATTAGAATTGTAGATGAATTGTAGCATAAAGGTTGTAAATTAATTTGTACAATATTGTAAAATAAATAAGTTATCTAAAATCAGAAAAAGTTTTCTGTTGTCTTAAACAATTTCTCGTAAAAAATATTTCAGTGAATTATGAAATTTATTTTTCCATTTCTCCCTCCTTTTTTGAAATACCCTATATATTAAAATTCTGCTGAAACATCTTTTAAAATATATATTGTCAACATTGTTGGCATTGATATATAATGCCAACTACTACTATTTTTAGTCCCCACTTTTTTCGAACAAAAATCTTTACCTTATTTAATCACAGAAACCTGTGAATAAAAAAGATTGAGATTGCTATTTAAAAATAGTAGTGCCAAAAATTTGAAGCTCTCGGTAGCTATGCACTTATGCTCTCAAATAATAAAATAAAGTAAGTTTAGTTAACCAAAACTAATTAACGTAGTAAAACATTTACGAAGGATTTAAATTTTATTATTCTGTCACAATATGACCTGAAAACTGACAATAACATACAGAAAAGTTTTTCTTTAGAATTATTAGGACATGATCTCGGAAAATCATACTATTACACATATTACACATTCATTAAACATATATTTTGATTTGCACTATGAATGTGCATATTGCCAAGTATTTAATTACTAAAACAAAGCTTGCTTTACAAGCTGAACAAGAAAACAAAGGAAGTTTAATACTTTAATGTTTGCATAACAATTTGATATTTTTTATTTTATTTTTTTATTCACATTCCTCTTTACGTTTTTCGAATACACAAAACAACTAACGTTAACTGATTTGCACGAAACGACACTCTATCATTTTCTAACATATTTTCTTTACATCACGAGTTTTTCTTCCACATCCCGTGTATATTTTTATAATGTTAATCTCAAGTCTAGTTAACAAGATATGAATTGAAATGTCAACAAATTTCTCTCGACAGCGTGCACTTAGAAATGTTTATATTTCCGCTCTGAATTTTTTCAATTACAATAAGAGTACATAAATTTCGCCGCACAATCGGCCTACCTTCTTCAAAAGTAGGTTTATGGCCCGTTCTTTTAGAGGTAAAATTGGTAAAGTTAATCCGCTCTTTTCAAGGTAAGAACTAATGAGATACGTATATGTTCTAGCGCTTAGCGGATCATTACACAGTGGAACAACTCGCGTCGGGTTCTTGGAGAACAACAGATCGTTTTCAATTCAGATGTAAACACTAAAAGCATGCGTATAATGAAACGATAAACTTAGAACAATATTTTGAAATAAATTTAAAGAAAAAAATTAAATCATTAAATTTGGGACAACTTTTTGTTAATAAAAAATATTATTTCTCATGTATTATTTATGTTGAAAATGCTTATTATATTATTATTTGATGGAATTTTTCATTGCAATATTTTTAATGATGTTGGCAAAAAGCGAATTAAAAAAAAATGTAAAATTATTTGCTTTTCATATTCAGACGCATTTTCAAACAGATTTCGAATATATATATATATATATGTGTATATATAATTTGAAATCAGAACACCTTAAGTTCTCAAATTTCTGTAATTATCTTCTTTTTATTTTTTTTTCCAAGCATTTTTTTCTTTTTCTTCTTATCATTATTAATGTACAAGTTTATAATTTTACTTGTTTTACTCAGAAATGTCTAAGAATTTCGTCCATTGAAGAACAAAATCTCTTTTACATTTAGTGACATATGCAATTAGTACATGATATCATTCTCAATAGTGCCCTTTTACCAATTACTTACTTGTTCATGTTCATGCATACTTCAACTGGTTAATAGTTTTATACCAACTAGGAGGAATTATAATTATTATCGAGGTAGAACCCGTCGAATATCGACGAAAGAAAATGTTTACAAAAGAACTGTTGCATTAAATTTATAATAAATCTACAAAAATAATTATAATAAAAAATCCATCTTACAATGGTTATTCTAACTGTCCAAATACATATTTTAACCTAAAGTTAACAAAATACTATTTTATAAATTTCAGCTGTCAAAATTATTGAAAAATTAAACTTTATTCGTATAGGTAATCTATAACGTATAATCAAAATAAATAATTATGATAAAATTATTGAAAAATTAAACTTTATTCGTAAACCTAATCAGTAACATATAACCAAAATAAGTAATTATGATGAAGTTATCAAGCGAGGCTCTTGTGTTTGGTACACTGTTAAAGATTTTGTAGTAGGTTGAACCAACGTTTTGTGCTGCAGTAGCTGCAATCATAAGATGGTGAAATCTCACTCCAGGATTTGGAGCTCGGGTTGAACCTTAGCTTCAAATGTTGGTGCAAGATTTTACCATCTTATGGTTGCAGATACTGGAGCGCCAAAAATTTGTTCAACGTATCACAAAAATTTTAACAGTGTATTACGGATTGAGAAATCATTAAAAATTATTTCACTTTGACATAATCATAGAATTGTTTTTCCTTTGAAATCTAAACCTAACGTCATTTTCACCGTCTCATATCCATATTAACCATTTTAAAACACTTTTACGCGCAATAGGTTATTAATAAGTATATTTCCAGGTTTGAAGTCACTTGTCAGCTATTACAACTCTCCACGTGAAAATTCCCACTCGTAATTTCTGGTTCTAATCTCAGTACTTGTGCGTAAAAATTCCAAAAACGTATAACTTTAAGATTCAAAGTGAAATATTTCGTTTTATCAAATAAAATAATCGTTTTTTTTTTTCGTTGTTTTTTTTTCTTTTAAATAGGACGTCATTTTCACTCGACGAAATATTTCACCTAGCGTGTCACACTCAAATATCAGCGGGATAAAAAATAGTGAATTATAACTGCTTTATGAAGGGAAATTCTGTGTTTTTTAAAGCGTAGCGTCATTTTCTGTTAAATTTTTTCAAAAAGTTATTTTTAATTGTAATGAAAAAAATGGCATCAGTAACAATCGATAAAGATAAATAAACTCCATTATTAATCTTTTCTCTCCAACAATGGAAGTAATCCGATTGAAACCAATTTGACGAAATTTAATAAAAAATCATTTAAAATTAAAATTAAAATGTAAAAATGGGAATATTAAAAAAAGAAGCTAGTGCGGGCACATATACAAATTAACAGTTTTCATTAAAAAAAATAATTAGCAAAATCGATTCAGTAGAAATCTCAGGGCTGATGACTAAAAAAACAGCCTTGTCTTTTAAATATATAGATAATACAACAGCCTTTTTTCTTTATTCAAGCAGAAAATATCTTAATATTTTACAGTTTGTAGAACAAATTATTTTTCAATTAGTTGAACTTGAGGTATGTCACAATAATTCCCTTCTATCGTTTATTTTTTTAGAATAATCGATATTAAAATTATCCATAAAGGAATGTTCCAGTTATAAATTTTAATAGTTTCAACTGTAAGCGTTGTAGAGTCTTACAAGGAGAGGACCAACCTTGTTAATCACAGATTTTGATTATTTTAATATATGTTAAGACCCCTTAGTGTCAGGTTCAACGGATTTTATCCAACGGTCCTTAGTTCTTGAGAAACCGGGGGGCCTAATATTAGTACACAATTTAAAAACTTACTTTGCAACCAAAATGCTGGGTTAGTCGTAGCTCAGTTGGTATGGCGTTTGCCGGCTGGTCCGCGGACCCGCGTTCGATACCTGAATACGCTACATTTGTTTTTCTCATTTTTTGTTTTATAAATATACTTGTAAGTATAACTTAATAACCTCATTGTCAATTAAAATTTTAATATTGTATATGAATTATAATTTTAACCTATTTAATTTTTTTACTTTTAACTAAATAGTTGTAATAAAAACATCATAAAACTGTTAATTTTTTTAAATCACTTTTAAAATGTATTTCATATATTCTTTATCGATGAAATGATATTGAGCAATTGTGTCAATTCGTGATTTTAAAGAAACATCATTTACGCATTGCTTTAACAAAGGAAGTCAATGCGATAATACTATTATTCTGTTTTTAAAGTAACAAGCATAATTATATTAAAAACTAGCATCAGAATTAAATTACAACCGATTTTTTGCATATTAAAAATATTTAAATTTATAATAAGTATGCTTGCGCTTTCAATTATTTTGCTTTCCACTTTATCTTCTTTCTGCTTTTATTTTTATTTTATTTGAATATTCTTTTATTTTATCAAAACTTGATGGCGACACAACAGATTTTGTCACGATTTTGGAATTTTTATCATTCAATAATAGATCCAATTTCTTTTTAAACCTCTTTAAAGGATGAGAAGTAATAGTTTACAAATAAGAAATGATAAATTTAAGTTTGTTAACAATATAATTAATGTATGATATTAAAATTTTTAATTGAAATTATTAAGTTATACTTACAAGTATATTTATAAAACAAAGAATGAGAAAAACAAATGTAGCGCACTCAGGTATCGAACCCGGGCCCGACCAGCCGGCAAACGCCATACCAACTGAGCTACGACTAACCCAGCATTTTGGTTGCAAAGTAAGTATTTAAGTTGTGTACTAATATTAGCCCCCTCCCCCCCCCCCGGTTTCTCAAAAACTAAGGACCGTTGGATAAAATCCGTTGAACCTGACACTAAGGGGTCTCTACCCTACAACATATTTTAAAATAATCAAAATCTGTGATTAACAAGGTTCGCCTTCTCCTTGTTAGTTCAAAGTCACAAATAAAGAGTAACTCAAACAGTTTTAGATAAGCGCGTGCGCAAGTACTGCTTTGTTATTTACTCGCTTGTAGCACATACGCAAAATAGCGACTCCTGAGCGTAAGCCGTATTGCTGGGCTGAAGATTTAAAATCCGTTAGAGCCATGCGATATTTTTTTCTTTGAGGCTTTATGAAATATTGAGTCTGCGTTCCGCCTCTACCTAATGATTTGCCAGAGTTGGGACACAGAATTGGAGAAGCTATTGTTTCCATTTACTCCGGACTTGTTAACCGAAGTGTCTGGAAGAACTGGACTTTAGGTTGGATGTTTGCATATAACTAAAGATGAGCATATTGGACATTTGTAAGAAAAATTGGTTAGTTTACCTTCAATTTGATGTATGATTTGTTGAAAATAGTGTAAATTAAACCATTATAATATACCATTGAAACTGGGACATCCTTTTATGGACGCTCAGTAATTAATCATTAACTTAGTGATATTGATAAATGGTGCAATCGATCATCACTTATTGCCTTTATGAAATCATAGAAACAAAAATAAATTTCATTATTTTTCATCGCGTGAACAACACTTAATGCCGTCTTTAATAACCTGTTGAATAACAAATTTTGGCTTACAAAAATTTAATTTTTCTCACAGAAATCTCAATAATCTACGTTTTATAAAACAAAGTTTTTTCTTTCTAATTTTTTGAACGTGACGGCATTCAGTGAAATGTCCTTCAGATGATTGCTTTCTTATCCATAGGTGACGTTTTTAAATCATCAACTTCGTAATATTAATAAGTTATGTAATCATTCGTGTCATATTACATTTGATAAAAATGAAGTCACCGGAAAAATCAATTGTTTTAACTTATCACTGTGTGAAAATTTTAAGGCTGTTCTTAATTTCTTGTTGATTCACAATTTTCAGCTCACAGAAACATGTCTTTTTTTCCCCTCAACAAAAAATCTCTATATTCTACGTTTTATGAAACAATTTATTTTATTTTATTTTACAGAACATGATACTACTATAATGTCCTTCACTGGACTACTCTTTCACTCATATCTGATTATATATTTTTTTTTATCACGAACATCGAAAAATTAATAAATGTTATAACCATTCGTCCCATCGAATTTGATAAGCGCGAAATCACCGGTAAAAATCAATTATTTTAACCTTTCATCGTATGAACAACACTTAATGCTATCCTTAACCTCCTTTTGACTCACACATCGAAAAATTAATAAATTTTGCAAACATTCGTCCCATACTACATTTGATAAGAGCAAAATCACCGGTAAAAATCAATTCTTTTAACCTTTCACCGTGAGAACAACACTTAATGCTGTCTTTAATGTCTTGTTGACTCAAACATAGAAAAATTAATAAATGTTGTAATCATTCGTCCCATACTACGTCTGATAAGAGCAAAATCTCTGGTAAAAATCAATTTTTTTAACACTTCACCATGTGTACAACAATGGCCCCACCAGTGGCCGAGAGATTCTGCTCTCAAAGTTGGTAGACGGGAGGTACTGGGTTTGGACCCGTTCGCGCCCGTCGGCCTAATCGTTCAAAGTTTTCCATAGTTTTCTTCGAACCATGCTTAACCTTGCATAAGTAAGTGTTAGATTCCCTTAGAAAGACCCCCACGGAGGGCACTCCACCTCGGGCCTATATCCATCGTGTAGATAATCGGCCGTCATAAAAAAACACCAATACACCGTGTGTACAACACTTAATGCTGTTCTTAACCTCCTTTTGACTCACACATCGAAAAATTAATAAATGTTGTAATCATTAGTCCCATACTACGTTTGATAAGAGCAAAATCAATTATTTTAATCTTTCACCGTGTGAACAATTTAATGTTGAACCTCTTGTTAACTCAAACATCGAAAAATTAATAAATGTTGTAATCATTCGTCCCATACTACATTTGATAAGAGCGAAATCAAAGGCAAAAATCAATTCTTTTAACCTTTCACCGTGTGAACAACACTTAATGCTGTCCTTAACCTCTTGTTGACTCACACTTTTCTGCTCACGGCTTATCGAAAGATTATCCCCTAAATCGGGAAACTCTTCAGGATGCATGGTTGGTTTTCCATCAATCGTACGAATTGGGCAGTTGTGGCTAATTTTCAAGTTCGATGGAAGTTGAGGAATGCAAAATATGCTTTTTTTGTTTGTTTTGTTTTTCAAGTATTAATGGATTTGTTTTACCTCAATCTGGTTCAATTGAGCGTTCAGACCCTCCGGACACAAACCTTGTCTTCGCGTTTGAAGGGAAAACAGATCTTTTTACCTCTTCACGAAATGCTTTTTGAGCAATTGCTGAAATAACACAAATGTTTTACCATGATTTACAAAAGCTGTCAAAATAACGTTTTGTCATAACGTTTTCACTACATTATATTAACACTTTGTTCGTTTGTAACAGAGATCTGCGTGGCCCGAAGCCCGACCCCAGGCCTATTTTCATTCACGGCACTCGGGCGGGCCGGTCTGGGCCTGGTGACTATTCTTTACGGCCGGGCCAGGTTGTGGCCTTACTTTTTTCCTGAACGATCGGACCGGGCCTAACTTATTTTTCCTGTACATTGCCGGGACGGGTTTCATTCCTAGTCTTCACGGCCCAAATTTTTCAGTCCTAATTTTGACCCAGTCCGTAAGAAAATCATTATCTCGGCGTGGCCTGATCTTTTCAAAGGTTACTAAAATTAGGCCTGATCCAAAAATTTTTGCAAAAAATGCATACAGTTTTAAATCGCTATTATTCTACATTTAAACAATATTTTTTATCTTTTCAAAGAATAGTATATTTCCGTGCTTATTAAAATATAGTAAAACGTGTAAAAAAGAACCTGCCTATGACGGAATCCTGTTTTAAACTGAAAAACGTGTTGATCCGTGCGAAATTAGTTTACTAATACGTAAGAAAAGAATATATAACTTACACTTGCTAAGAAGGGAACGTATCTATAACGCATTTTTTTTCTTTTCTATGCAATTTCGTCTTAGAAGATTTTACTGTATAGTATTTTTTAGATTTTTAACAGTTCAATACGTGGATTATGTATCAAGATTATTAATGATAACTGAAACATTCACATACAAGACATAGAGATTCATTAAAGAAATAAATATCGCAGCCTGATATATAAATGAAGATTATAAACATGAAACAAAAAGTTAAGATAAATATTTTTGGCCAGAACTCCTCGTACGAGACAAATTTGTAGCCATATCGACGTAAAAATAAATGTTTTGTAGAAATTCGTGGGTCATAGCAGCTCCACCTGTCATATTATTTACACGAAAACCTGATCAGCACCGACTTATGTCAAGGTCTAACAGAATACGAAGCTTGATGCAATTCCGTGCATTAGTTCTTGGGATATGACTATCGCTAAAATCGTGTAAATCCTGAAAAATACAGCATACCTGTTCAGGAGTTTACACCAAAACCTAATCAGCAGCTACTTATGTCAACGCCTAACTGAATCTGAAGTTCGGTGCAATTGTTCTTAATATAGAGCTATTGTGGAAATCGTGAAAAATTACGCATAGTAGCGCCGCCTGTTGGGCGATTTACTCTAAAAACTAATCAGCACCAAATTATATCAAGGCCTAATTTAATCTAAAGTTCTTTTAAATTCCGTGTGTTAGTTCTTGAGATAAAGCGCCCACAAAATTTTTCTCACATGCAGACAGACAGACTCACAACAGACATTTCCTAAAAACAGTCAAGTCGTCTTCAGGACCTTCTAAAACATATAAATTCGTCGAAAACCGGAAGTCGAAATTTTTCCTGAATCTAACACTTTCTTCTTGTAAAGATAGAATGAGATGTAACTTCGGATTCACATATTTGAATTCTAGAAATCGATCTCTGTTTTAAAAAATCATAGGTGAGAATTCATATAAAATAATATATTCATATAAATTTTTAAAAAATAAACTATTAATTTAAGCTATAAATTTTTTAACAGAAATCAATTTTCTGGAGCTTTAAATGCGCGAATCCAAAATTACCGATCCTTTGTAGTTCAGTTAGGAGTAGTTTTTGAGTTATGCTTTAAAATCTACTCGCATCGCATTCTGGTTTGCAAAAATTAAAAGTTCCATTTAACCTCAGAAGTTCCAAACTTTAAACTTTCCTAACTCCGTAGCTATTTGACCTAATAACTTCTCGTTTGTTATCTGAAGGTCAAATTTACCTAAAACACCAAAATGCCGTCACAAATGGATGTTCATGTTGAACATTTCAGAATTTGGTACAATTTCAGTATAAAGACGACCGCGTAAGTTTATTTTATTTAAACACAAATTGAAAAAAAATATGATTTCCTTCGAATGACTATTACCGTTTTTTCTCTGAATCAATTCGATAATTAAAATATTTGGAGTCTCTGTTTTTTGGTTGTCCCTTTGCTTATGCTTTAATCCTTTCCAGAAGTATTCTCGTCTTCCAAAAGCATCTACTTTATCTATAACTTTATTGATATTATTTATTTATGGATATTTAAGTAATTTGTGTTGTTTAACGTGTGTGCCTGTGGGTTTTTTCTTCAATATTTTTAATTATTTTATTTTATATTAGTATTTTTGTTTTACTTAGTATTATTAACTGATTAGGAAATATTAATGTATTAAAATATTGATATACTAATGTTGCTCCAAGGAAAAATTATAAATATAATGTGTGAATATTTTCTTTTATTATTCCACTGCCAATCAAGTTATATTTCAATTTGTCCATGACATCTCTTATTTGAGAATCAAATTACTATACTGTAACTTCGAAGTGTGACATCCGAAAAGTGTAAATTATACCACCTTGATATTATCAACTTAAAAAAATTGAACTTGAAGTTGTCTGAATCATTAATGGAATTTGTACCTGAAGAGCTAAACATTATTTTATGTAAATTATTTTATTTCATATTCTTATACGTCAGGAATATTTTGAATTATTTTAAAATAATTTGGAAGCACGTCTCTCTGTCTCTTACCTAATTTCATAATTCAGTATTTCACCTAGATCTTTAAAACTGGAATATATTTTCAAGGATATTTTTCGATTAGAGATAAAAGAAATAGTTTAAATGTTGAACTACTTATTTTAAACTCACAGAGTATAACGCCCAAAGCAACATGTAACTCAAAAATTGCCAAAGCTTTCTGAAAAAGATGAGCATCAGTGAGTATCTGCATATTTTGTCCTTTGAAGGTTGTATCCTAAACTTCTACTTGCTTTAAGATTTCAATTTATTTTTAATGCTTCGAAGTTCTTTTCTAAAACCAGAATAAGAATTTAAAACTTTTTTCAGAGGATTTGAGTTTTATTTAAAACTTAACTTTCATAAATCTTCTTTATTAAATTTTTCTGGAGTAAATTCCATTAATAATTCTTTTTAGTGATTCGGAGTTTTGTTTATCTAACTTTAATACCACTAAACGTAATTCAAGTTTTAATACTTATTTGCATTTTCAGTACATAGATGCACTACACTTTACTTAAAATTGCCCCCTCTATGTCATAGGTAGGGTGTATGTTGGCGTGTATACCGTAAAATAACATTAATTTGTAGAGGTTTTTGAAAAACATACATGAAATCCGAAGAAAATGGAAACATTTGCTACATAATTGTCACAGTTTGTAGAAGAAAGACCTTTAAGTTAAAAAGATTAATTACAAAATTGATGAGGACGGATTAAATGAGACATATGCAAATAAAGTCAGCAAAAACTGTTGCCACTTTACTAATTTTAATACACCTGAAACTAAAGTGACGATACTTTCTATTCAGCATTTAAATGTAAATTCACAGCTTTGTCATAATAGCTGAATATTTTCAGACTTGCTTTGAACGCATTTTACATTTTTGGTAAAAAATCCGATATACGTACTGAGCTGTCTAATTACACTAGCCAACAGTGAAAATGCTTCGTACATGAAAATAATTGTTTCTATATAATTCGGAATAAAAAACGAATATGACATTTAAAATGTTTAGTATACTAAGTGTTATGAAATATGTTGAAATTTCAATGAAAAACAATGGATTTTTATGGATTATACATATTTTAGGAAAGATTATTAGATAATATATATTAATAATTATAATTAACATGTAAATTCAGTGGATGAAAATTAATGCTAATACTGACTGTATCTTATGTACATATCGTATAGGTTTTTACTACATAAGTTCTACATAGTCATTCTATACAATTCATCTTACAAAATTAAAGCTAATTGCAAAGTTCTAAGGTCATATTCGATTTTATCGACCCAAAATTAGTAAATGGAAAAACTGATTTACAGATATCAAAATAACAACCTATTCTCATTAAAGAAACAATTTTTTTTTCTTTTTTGGCTAGTGATTAAACTGGCATTGCAATTTTAGATCCATCCCTTTGAGGACATTAACAAAACAGTTTTTACAGTTCAAACCCAACATTTTTTGGCCAAAAGTTTCTAAATAAGAGTGGCAAAATTTTCTCATTTCCAATGAACAAAGAGGGGAGGACGAATTTGACGCGGTTCAATAAAACGTCCGGCTTGGGTGAGAGCTTTTGAATTTCGAGAAGGTATGTTATTAGATTAATAATTTTACTGTAGAGTATAAATGCAAATTAAAGTATATGCTTCCCAAAACTGTAGACTACGTTTATCTTTTAATTGAATGGACGTCTTTGTTGCTAAGGGGAAAAAATACAAAAGCTTCGAAAAGTTTCTTTTCTTAAAACATTTTTTTCTCTAATATTAAGAATAAATAACATTTTTATCGAAAAGTTACAACACAGAAAAAAACATTCTCCAAATTGTATTTATGTATTTAGATTATATGATACATCTGAAACTTTCTTCCCAGACAAATATTGCTTAACAAAAAAAAAAAAAAAAAAAAAAAAATAATAATAATAATAATAATAATAATAAATGAAAATGTCAGAATGATGAAACAAATTTCCGGTTTTTTATTTTCAAATTATAACACGCTGAAAATTCCGAGGATTAACAATTTCTCTTCCTGTTTTAAACAATGCAACTTTCTTCACCCACAAAGTAAAATGTAAGAGAACTAATCCGTCTGTTCCAACAAGCTAAATCCATTATCAATCAATTCTGAATCATTTGTCTAGTAAGGCAGCCCTTTCATTGGATTTGTTCCCGCTATCAGAACATCTCTGCAAATAGCCCCCACCTGTCCAGTTTCGCTTTCTGCTAAGTATTCCAACACCCTTCTAATTGCATCAACTTATTTGGGCAAATCACTGCCCCGTCGACCTGTGGAAGTGAACGAACCGTAAAAAACGCCGGATTGTGTTTTAAGTATTATATCTTACATAAATTGAAGAACAAAAGCCAGAAAGGAATAGGGAAAAATGTATCAGAACTGGGTCGAGATTTAGTTCTTTTGTCTTGTGTCTATTGACTATGGGGTAATCGCGATTGGTAGGTAGTTGGCCATCGACCTTCAAGAGGCTCGTGTGGGACTGGACACGCCTAAAAAAGACCTCGTTTGTCGACGCTGCCCATTTCTGTAATGCCATAAGGTGGGTGATGTGAACAAGTTTCGCTGTTTACAGTTAAAGAAGAAATTCTTAAAGAGGGAGGGGTAAAGACAAAAGATATGGTAGAATAATTTCAATAGATTATATATACAGGGTGTCCACATGAAACTTCCTTGATTTCAAATGTTAATTGTACGGAAACTATGACTCCTAGAGATTTGCTGTTTATTTTTCTGCATTTGTTTTTCCCGAAACAGTTAATTTTTGTTGTATGCATTATTGATATGTCATGACAACAAGTTTATTTTGCTGAAAACGTTTATTTGTCTGAAAAAATTACATTTTTGTCTATGCACTTTGAAATGGGCTCCGTTCATCGCTCTCAGAATGTCCAGTCGATATTCAGTCTCAATCCACGTGTTGCACGGTATGTCAGATGCAACTGAATCGGTGGCTTCCGCAATTTTGTGACGGACATCACAAGCATCGCGTAAGAGTCATTCCATGTCAATTCAACCAGACCTTGTAATACGACCGAAAGGGATTTGGGTGAAACTTTGTGTACATATTAGCCCTACCCTGATATGAACAGATAAAAAAAAAATTCCTTCCTAGACCTAATAGTTTGTAAGATATTTGGGGGGGGGGGGGGGAGGGTCCAAATTTTGGATTTTTCCCTAATCGCACATTTCTGAGTCAGTATTTGTAGACTGTGGATCCATCTTCAAAAAATTGTTTCTCTGGATCTAAAATCCAAATGGGCTTAAAAGTATCACTGTTAGTACATCAAAAGATGCAGATTCTAATAAACCAAAATTGAAAGTTATGGTTATTTTTCTGAAGTTTTGTCATTTTACAAAAAAATCATGGCTCTCCCCAGAAAGGCAAATGAAATTTACGATTTCCTTTTGTTTTAAATAAAAGTTTACACTTTGAGCTTTCTATTTATGAAATAAAAATAATGTCTTTCTCATGGCTTATGCGAAAATTTTGACTTATTTTGGGATGCTGTACTTACCAAGAGTTAAAAATCTCTAAATTTGCTTATGGTACCTAAATAATTGCTGCACATTTTAAACTTAAATTTATTAATCATTTTGATTTATTTGCTAAAATGAGCTCTTAAAATCATTATTTATTTTTATAACAGTAGAAAATTTGTAATGTATAGTACTAATGCATACATATCACACATTATCTGAAATTGTGTTGTTCTCAGTCTTATCGCATATGTTTGTCACATAAATGTACATCTATCATTGGAGTCAGTAGTATATTTTTATAAATACTTTCACAATGGTAGCATATAAGGAATATGTACAATATTTAATGGAGGGGTGGAGGATATTGCAGTCATAGATTTTTTTCTCTTTTTACTCAGAAAAAAGCAAAGCAAAATCTTTATTTCGCAAATAAAATAGAGAAGCATTTATTAAATAAATTCAACAAGTCATAGAAACTAGAAACCACAGTAATTATTTAGGTACCACAGCTTAAATTAGGCCCAGATTTTTTTTTCTTGATCGGTGAAATTTCCCAAGACAGGACAAAATTTTTACATAAGCTTGGAGAAAGACATCATTTTTATTAAAATTGAAATAATCATTAATTTAAATGTGATACATTAAATAAAATTGTTTATAAACATTTTTAAATTTTAGATTGTTGTAATTTTTTTTAAGTAACAAATAAATAATTTGTTAAATTATATGCAAATTTTTGTAACTAAAAAATCAGAATAAACATTACATTTAAAAGATTGAAATTCAAAAATAGAACTGAGCTATATATAAATATAGAAATAAACGACGTACTTTTGCAGTATCACTTAGACTTACTTTGCAACATTCTTTCTTTGTGCAATTTTAAATTTATATTTATTATGTATAAAGCAACATTGAGAACACCCTAATATATAGTATTTAAATTTTCGTATTTTACTGCAACTCCAAACATAGTAACATCACAAAACATGTGTATATCAGAAGATCTTCGTAATTTAGTATCTAAAACACTATTGTCTTTGTATTTCAAAATTAGTGGCTACCCCCCCCCCCCCCCTTCTTCCCTCCCACCCCCCAGGAAAAAAGATTGTTAATTATCTTAAGGGGAAATTGTCTTCATTTTGGTAAATGTTTATGAAAATTTGCAATTTTTATATTGGTCAGAGCACCCATCACTAAAGTAAGACTTTCTTTACATCAGGATATCTCTCTTTTACAAATGATATCACTTCCTTCTGTGTTAAACGCACAAGAGTGACATCATGTTGCATATCATAAGCTAAAATATGTATATTGCTTGCTGATAATCTAATACTGGGAGATAGAGTGTACATAACAGTTGGGCGAAGAGGGCAGCTTCTTTGGTCCAATGGTAACTTTAAACCTCATCTTGAATAAGAAAAATAAAATTTTTGCTGACATCCAAGAAAATGATAGCTTTTTGTGAGCCAAAGTTTGCTTTAGTTTCTTTTAGGAAATTAGATTTAGCTTTCGTTATAAAAGAGTGGAATAACATTTTCCAAATATTTTATTCAGCTTGTCACAAAAATTTATTTAAAAGAACAGTGCTGCTAATACTGGATTGAATACCTAGAGTTATAATTCTCAAATTTTTCGGAAATTCCTGTTTAAAAAGAAAATACAACTCATGTAGATATACACAATATCAATCGCTTTTGTTCATAGTACATTCTTAGTAATGCTAACTATATTTTTTTCCAGCCATGATTTTTCAATATTCATTACAATTATAAAACTTTTCAATTAGTTCAAATGTTTCTGGATTAGTGGCTGTGGCTGTACCTTTTCTTATTTCTGGCATTGACAAGATTCTGAACTACATTTTTTTCCAGCCATGATTCTTCAATATTCAATTAGTTCAATTGTTTCTGGACCTGTGACTGTGATTTTAACCTCTGCACTGAACACCATTTTTTATTAGTTCAAAATTGTATACTATACCAGTCCGAGAGACCTGTGTTCCATGCAGAGGGTTAACTTTTCTTATTTCTGTCATTGACAAGATTCTCTTTTCTCTCAGAAGTTGTTATAACTGGCTTGCAGCAAAATCAGTTACTTCAAATTCACCTATTATCCTCTTTTGCAGCTCAAAGAAAATTACATCCCCCTTCTATTATGAGAAACAGCAGACTAACAATAATTTGATTAAAAAATTCGAAAACACCTACCTTTACTAAAACATTTTATCCTGCCTTTGTCAGAATGTGTTTATACAAGGCAGGAGTAGAAATATGTTTCATCCTGCAGAAATGAACTATTTAAACTATAAAAACATATTTAAACGGATTAAAATTATCCAAGATAATAAAATAGAAAGTAAAAAAAAAAAATACAAATGAAGTATTTTAATTCAAACACACACACACACACAGAAAAAAAAATATTGAAAATGTGATTGGTAAAAAATCATTCTTTTATTTTCTTAGATTCTATACCAACAAAAGATTTTCTGTTTACAGTTATATTGTAAAAACAAAATTAACAGAATGTTTAAATTTAAAAAATGCTTATAATAAAAGAAAATACATGAATGAATAAATAAATGAAACATAAGGATTATACACAAAATTTAATGGAGGGGGCAGGTCTATGACTGCAGTCATCCCCCCCCCCCTTTTTACTCAGAAGAAAAAAAAAGCAAAAACTTTACTTTTCAGAAAAAGAAAGAAAGTAATATATTAAACAAGTTTAATTAGCAAGTAAAATTAGGCAGATATTTTTTGTTTTCTATATTGGTGCAGTTTCCCAAAAGAGGACAAAATTTTTTCACAAGCCATTAGAAAGACAGCATTTTTATTTCATAACTAGAAAGCCCAAAGTGTAAACTGTTATTTAAGACAAAAAAAATTGGAGATTTTATTTGCCTTTTTGTGTAGAGCTTTTTTCGTAAAGCAACTTTGGTTTAATTTTTTGGCCCTAAATATTTAAAATAAATTTTTTTAATATTTTTTAATTAAAATCTGTATCTTTTGATGTACTTACAGTGATATTTTTAAGATGGTTCACATTTTAGATCCAGAGAAACAATTTTTTGAAGATGGAACTGCAGTCTAAAAATACAGACTCAGAAATGTGCGAGTAGAGAAAAATCCAAAAATTTGACCCCCCCCCCCCCATATCTCACAAACTATAAGGTCTACGATGGGAAAATTTCTGACAGATTCATATCAAGATAGAATTAGTATGTACACAAAGTTTCACTCATACTTGTCGGTCGAGTTACAAACCATAAAAAAAAAATTGGTTGAATTGACAAGGAATGAACCAGCTGTTTAAAGTCGGAAAATATTTATTGCTGCGAAATAGGGATCATTCACAAGTTTAGTAGAAATGTAAATAATCGTCAGATATATTAAAAACAATAGCTGACAGTAAAATTAACTTTACAATGTAAATTTGAAAACTATATTCATTCCGACATATTAATGTGAAATATACAAATTGTATTAAACATATAAGATTTAAAAAAAATAACAGAACTTTTGTTAAATAAAATGATGGAAAACAACTGCCTCAATTCTTCACAAAATGATACATATTTTAAAATGCTATTAGTTTACACTAGTCTGCAAAATTTTGCTTGCGTCATGTTTTTTAACGTTTGATAATTGATTATTATGTATTTGTAGTGCTGTATTCGAAAGTGACCTTCCTTTAAAACCATCATGTCAGGATGTTTAGCAAATCGTAAATTTCCAAGTTAAAAGGTTTAAACTTAAAACTGACACCCCTCTCACATCGGACCCCTGAGATACTTAGCTGTAAGAATCCCAGTATAAGTCAAACAATTGAATAAATTAATGAGTTAAAATTAAATCGAATAGAAAAAGTTTTACGTAATTTTTCTAGTAGTATCAGAATTTCGCTACTTTCTAACTTTGAAATTTACAATTTGTGAAAACTTCTAACTTGATAGTTTAAAATGAAAGTGATTTTGAGATTCAGTGCTAAAAGGTACTTATAAATTAATTATCAAAAAATGGAAAACGCAAACATCTCCTGTATTTTTTAGCATCAGATTTTCGCTATTTTTTTTTTTTTTTTTTTTTTTTTTTTTTTTTTTTACTTTTACATTTACATTTACGATTCCTGAAAAATCCTGACACGATAGTTAGAAATGAAGGTAATTTTCTGATTCAGCGCTAAAAAATACATAAAAATCAATTATAAAAGTTTAAAAACACAACCATCGCAGGCTAGTGTTATTTAATCTAAAACTTTTTCTTTAACTTGTTGAAATATAATATATCAGAAATTTTGCGTGTTATCCTGAAAAATAAGTATAAATGGTAAGCACCTAAAATCATAAGAATACTACGTTAATAACGTGCAAAAAATATCTCTTGGAATGACGAAAATTTAATTAAACTAAATAAGAAATTATTATTTATTTAATATTATTATTATTATTATTATTATTATTTAATGAATTATTTTTTCAAATTTTCCTGAAAAACATAATTTAATCGCAATATTGTCTTCACTACCGATTGAAACAAAAGATAATTTCAGTTTTAATTTGAAAATGGCGAAAAAGAAGAAATCCGTTGTCTCCCTTTTTTCACAGAAATGGGGTAATTTGGTTGCCATCTTTAGAATAATTAAATTCAAATTAGAAAAAATTAATATTTCGAAGACTAATTCAAATTTTGAAATTCTAATACTTGTTTTGAGATCTGCGGATCAATGTGGATTTTTGGTGTTAATTTCACCGCATAATATTCTACATTTTAGGAGAAATAGCCATGAAACATAATAACAGTCATTTAATCAATCCTTTCATAAAATCGTTTCATAAAATGGTTTCATAAATTCGTTTCATTAGGATTATATATATATATATATATGGTAGATTTTACAACAGAATTTTTATTTTAAACTATTTAACTTATAGCCTATAACTGTAGCCTATTTTTGTATAGCATACATTTAACATATTTTATGAAGAATTTTCTGGTTCATATCGACTATTATCAATTTGTCAAGGGTCAAAATGAGCCCTTATGACGGTTCTCGTGTTAACAAAATGCTTCTAAATATAAAGAAACAGCGGTACGCGCCATTTTGTTAAAATAATAATATTCTCATATATACTTAAATATTGCTAATTTTGTAAGTTCCAATATTTTTCGTCCAATTTTTGTGGGGGGTTTTATGTACGATATACCAAATCTTGCACCTTTTTAGCTTATAATAGCTCGTGCAAGGATGAAATCAAATATGTTCTTCGAATCTACAGTAATTTTTGACATGTGACAATCCTACTATAGATTTCACAATTTTTTCAATTATTTCAATTTTCATTTTTGGATAATTTATCATAAAACGTATGAATTTCATCTTTCATCCCCTCTTCTCCCTTCATTTGTGTATGACAATCTTAATAATATATACAATATAAAAAATACATTCCTTTAACACCGAAATAACTTTTGAACGCAGAAATTAAGATCTACGGAAGTATTGTATACATTATACATGCACTGAAATGACTATGAACTATTTTTAAAATTATTTATTTTAATACAAGATGGCATGTTGATATTCACTGTTAAAAATTTGAAGCATTCTGCCCAGTCATTCGACCGTTTTTTGAAGAAACGGTTTCATAACAGTAATTTAACTATATTCTGATCATAAAATGGCCAATAGTATATTGTCAGAATAGTGTTAAATTACGGTTGTGTAACCGTTTTTGGAAAAAAACGGTCAAATGACTGGACAGAATGCTGCAAATGTTTAACAGTGTTCGAAATAAAATCTTTTTCTGCTAGTTTTTATTCGTATGACCATAAAAGACATAAAAAAAAATCTTAACGAATCATTAACCTAATTGTGTCCGCGAATAACGTTAAAACAAATGGCCGTCATTAAATTTCCAACTCCGAAGCATGACAACCACATACTACTTTATTTAATCTCTAAATTAGTGGTCTTAGTGAAAAGACTTCTGTAGCTTAGTTTTTTTTCTTTTTACGCGGTCATGGTTTATCCATGAAGTAATAAAATACGTTTCTTTTGTTCTCAGGAGGCTCCAGCGCAAGCGACCTGTTTTTGTTTTTGTTTTCTTTTTCATAGAAAAAGGAAGACGTTGCGTATAAAATAACACTCGGAAGCTTTGGACAATAATTAAAATCCGTATTAAGACTTACATGTTTGGCTTTGAAAAAACAAACCATTTAACGTTTTCTAAGCATTTTAACGTTGTCTAAGGGTTTAAAAGCTAAAAATAACTTATTGATCGACGTAAAATTATGTGCATTTCAAGTACAATTTTCTCTAATAAAATATTAATTAATTATAAGTAAAATCTGAGCTGGTACACAATCAAATAGTGTAACGGATAACTAATTTTGTTATTAAAATGATGACATCGACTTATTTTCAAATTACGTACATCATAATGCTCAAGGTGATGACTTGAGCTCGAGGATATGTCTTTAGATAACGAGATGTGTCAACATTGTGAATTTTATTAACAAGCACATTAAATCATGGGTCTTTCTAGTACGCATTTCAAATATTTCTATCGGATTCCATTAAATCAAATGTCAAGAATGTAAAGAAAAACTTTAACATTTCTCCTTTTTAGGATATAATGCTATATTAGTCCTGAATGTTTTGTTTTTCTTGTAACTTTTTATAATTTTGAAAATTATATGACAACGTCTTTGAAATTTTTGCTTTTTTTCTTTTAAATTCTTCCTCAAAACAGTTTCTATTTAATGTGATTTGTGGTAAGTGCGTAAATTACTTCCACGTGTTGGGCAATTTCATTAAAAAACGAGTGTTTATCAGAGCGCCCTCTATACATGCCGCCAATCTGGTATGATTTACATGTGATTTACGACTTGCTCATAGTACGCACTTACTCCGCTTCACCTTAATTGGAAAAAATATTCTTTATCACTACCTTTCAGCTAATTTCTAAAATCTAAAGGAATAATACGCAAAACTTAAAGAGAGAGGGCGGAGGGACAACATACGTCAACTCTTTTATTTCGGATCACTTAAATCCGTTTCTAATTAGCTAATTCTATTTTTTAAATATGTGCTTCAATTTCTAATGATATTTATAATTTGTTACTTTAAATGCAAGAAATATAGGATGCTTATTTTCTGTTTTAAGATTAAAACGTGCAAAGAACATGTACAAAAAAATAGTATTTAAATACAAGATATAAAAGAAAATACAATTAATGATAATATGATTGCGGATTCCTTCGGAAATAAGCTAAAAATATCCTTTTAATTAATCGGTAGCACAGATTCACGTATGTTTGGCTAAATTATTAGATAGTGGTTATGTCTTTCAGTAATAACTTTTAGATGTAGCACGAAGACTATACTTTAAATATTTGTGAAAATGTTCTCCGAGTTACACTAAATTTCAATTTTTTAGCCCTATCAAAGCTATATGACTATATTTTTAACTGCAAAGAATTAAAACATATATGTAAAAAAAACAATTTAATTTTGTTTAAAGCAAGAGCACTTCAATGTTTAAGTCTATGCCCGGAAGCTATAAAAATATGAAAGTAGACCACCAACACAAAATGGAACACCCACATGGAAATGTCTACGTTACATGACAAATTGAGCTGTTTGATTAACGAAGATAATTAACCTGCTCTTTGCTTTGGACTTTCTTTTCACCGTTTAGCGTATTTTGTATTTATCATGAAAATATTCAATGCTAGTGATTAAGTGTTGCTGATAACACATTTGTAAAAATCGTATGCATGTGAGAAAACTTACAATTTCTTGTATTGAATACTTTAGAATCTTTTATAATTCAAATATGAAGACATTCGTCTATTGAGTTGGCCGAATTCTAAATTCAGTTATGTTACTATTTAAAATTAAATCAGTAAAGAAATGGTTATTATTCCATTGTAGGAATATATACCTGTTTTTTATTTAAGAAAACTTAATTTTTATTCAAGTATTAGAAAACTACACTGATTTAAAGAAAAGCAATTACATTTTTTGTCTCACTTTTAACGCACAGAAATATTTGCATTTCTCTGCATAATTCAAAATGGAATTTAATACACATTATAATTGTTTAAATTTAGTTGAAATAGCCTCATAATATATAATCTTTAATCTTAACAGATTAAAAAATTTGACAGAAATCATAGTCTATGTATAATAACTTTATTGAGCGTATGATGTGAATCATATTCGTGCCTAAATGTGTGCTTTTACCTCTCCTTAGCAAATTATTTCTTCTTTATTTATAAAAATATGCCAGAAGAAAAAAATGTTGGCGAAATTTTTTACATTTTGATAAAAAAAGAGAGTTGGGGGGGGGGGGGGGTAGTTCTTAAAATGTTTATTCAAAAATTTTCTTTCACTCATCTTATATTTTGTCACTTAGCTAAAATAGTGAGGTGCTGAATTTTTCACAAGAGTTTTGCCATCCGACACCAACTAAGCCATGACACTTTTAGCTCAACCTTTTTCATTAAAAGTAATGGTTAGACGGCTAATTATGTCAAAGATAAAAAATATATATATTATTATTTTTTATAGCTTTTGATAAAAGAAGGAATTTGTTCGAAAATAGCATTTTCTAAATTTAAAGTACCTACTTAAAACAATTACACTCAAAAATCCAGAGTAAAATATCTATAATTCTAAAGGGTTTTCGGATACCACATTGCATAAACTGTGCAGAACGAGAATACATAAAAATTGTTCAAACTGTCACAATTTTCAAGAAAACTGCAAAAGGAATTGTGTGACATCACATATTCCCTAGCAGGACCTGATTACCCAAAAGGCATTAAGCATAAGCTTCCCCTATAAAATTTAAGAGGGCCTCCAAAATGACTGTAAGACTGTAATTCCCACTTTTATTTTTTACATTACATTTTTATTTTATTTTATTTTGTTTTATTTTATTTTATTTTATTTTTGGAGGGGAAAATTTGTCTAATGCAAGAGAATATTCACACTACTCCAGGAAACGTATATAGCTGGGAAATCTGAATGTGATCACTTAGGCTTTTAACCAATAATATGACATCCAGATGTGTTGGTTATAGAAACTAGCCTCGTAACTAAACATACAACAGCTACATATACTATATACTATACTTTACCTAAAGTATATACTGGAAACATAAGAAAAACGGTTTAACGAAATATATGTGAACTTGACTAAGTTCCTCCTAGTAATAATATTTGTAGAATTGAAGAGTTTCTATCTATGTAGAATTTAGAAATTTTTTCCCGAATGAAAGAGGGCCCAAAAATGGCACTATACTTCTTCTAGCTTTAGAGGTTTGTCCGGCCGACCGCCCCAGTAGTTTGTAATGTATTATCATCCCATTGACCACAGATAAAATACACATCTTAATACTCACGAACGGAATGCTTTATCACACTACAAAGATTGCCGATAGTTTCAGAGGTTAACGTTATTTAAAGCAAGCCGAACGACGGCTGTTCATTTGCATATTAGACACACTTCTATCGTCCATCTCTTTTTAAACTGTTCCCTTTTTACAAGCTTGTGATGTACAATTCTTATCTTTTAATTCTTAAAAAATCGTTTTGTCGTTTTATAAGGCTTCATAAAACTGATTTTCGGTGCTCTGGATGTGATATCATAATTTTTTTTTCGCAGTTTTTTCGAAAACTGTGCGTTTTAGAGGTATAGTTCTTAGTACATCTTTTATGTACTTAGAAGGAGCATTCTCGTCGTGTAGAGTTTGTGCTGTGATATCTGAACACCCTGTATGTACGAAAAAAAACGTGCCTCTATTCATGCTACTCATGAAACGAGGTAAGAAATGTTGTCGCTGTTGAGACTTCAAAGATTTTCATTCATGTTTGAGTTATGAAGATCCGTTTAAACATTAAACAATAAGAGCATTTGATGTTATAGATTTTTTTTTCTTCTTTCAATTATTTTCGTTTTTGTGCTTACATCCTTCAGTGACCTCGGCTTGGATGGGCATTCAACTTCTAAATAAAACGTGCTTCAAAAGCCGAGATCTTGACCACTGATTTGGTCAAAAGTAGAGCGAGCCTGTAACTTGTGCGGGTGAGTCAACAAAGCGCATTATTAAAAAGCTTACAAAGGGGCAGTAGTTAACGATACGGGCTCAGTTACGAAATTTTATGAGAATGATGATACTAATCGGTTTTGATGTTGCGCTAATTTCCGCCAGCACAGAGTAAAAACATCTGAAATGGTACAGATAATGCTCAAATGTTTTGTCATTAATTGTCATGTAAATATAAAATTGTGCGGGACCTTAAATAAAAATAAAACCTTCTTTTCAAAGTTTAAATCCCCATTCGATTCCAAATAAGTTTTTGTTTCTTTTATATCAAATTGAAATGGCAATTACTGATTAAACTTTTTGTATGAGATAAGAATAATACCATCATAAAATAAATAAATAAAATGTTAAAATCGGCGTGTAAAGTTTTTTCTACTTTTACTTCATATCTAAAAGAGTTGGAGCATAAATTGTGAAATTATATGTGAATTTATATTTTGAAATTATCTATAATTTCGACTATTGCATAATACAGCACATAATTACGCCTAATTGCACCTCATCACTTTTTGCGTAACGCTAATTTTATAACTGAGTAAAAATATCTGAGAGGGTACAGATAACTGTGAAATCTTTTTCATTATTTGTCATATAAATATAGAATTTAATTTCGTCATTTTCAAAGTTCGAATTTCTACTCGCATTCAAATAGGTATCTACATTCCTATTTCATTAAATTCGATATTATTTGTAGGGGACTTTTTTAAGAATGAATCGTTATCAATCATAAAATATATATAAACAAAAAAGTCTACGTTTAATCTTTTTAGTGTTTATTCCATATCAAAATGAAGAAATAAAATGAAACGGCGAAATTACATAACATTTACATTATGTATTATTTCATATAATTTTCTCTATTACAGAATATTTTTTTAGGACACTATTCTTAAACTTCTATTAAATTTTGTATATGTAGAACAATAAAACAGAACGCATTGTTATTTTTTTGTTAAATATTGGCTTATATCATTCAAGAATTAACAGACTATAATCTGGGGAAAATGAAAGAACATGCAGATTACCGAACCAAAGTATTGATACACTGTTCGAAGGAGAGTATTTACTTTTTTTTATTATAATATTTTAAGCAAATAATTTAAAGAAACTGCTCTTATTGTTATGCAAAAGAACAGAATTAAAGCAATTTTCGGTATTCACTAATATAAACCTTCTTTATTAAGTATAATATTAGTTTTACACATTTTAAAATTTTATTACTGATCACAATTGTGATTATAGCATATTTCCTGTGTTTAATTTAATTTTTATTCACATTAAAAATTGTTTGGTCAATTCATTTATCTAGTATAAGATTGCTTTATTTGAAAATTTAAATTATTGTTACTATAGTTTTTATAAAAGATTCTTTTTCTTAATTTTATTCAAAGACAGAAAATAATCTTTAGCTTATTTATAGTAATTATTTTATCTTCCGTTATTCAATTTATGAAAGATTTTTTTTTTTCTGTTAAAAATGATTCAAGACTCTTTTAAAATAAGAGATGCTACATGAAACCTGTTTTCAAATTTAGAATGTATATATCAACTATTTAAATTTTTTTATATTTTCCATTAAGGATGTATTCCAATCCAAACTGCTTATTTTCTGATTTATTTTTAAATTCATTTTTGCCCTCAGACGCATCAAACTGGCAAATTCTCTTATTTAAAAACCACATAATGCTTTTCGATTTTTTGATAAATGCAGAAATTACTGCAAAAAAATGCTGTCAAAGTCCACGTTTCGAACCGAATTTTCCGAAGCGGGAAATCTGGGAATGAAAAAAAATGGTCATACTGAGAAAATAATTGATTAAAAATCAAAGTCTAATTAATTCAGCGAAAAATAAAATTACACGGCCTCTTATGCATCTCTTCAAAAATCACCTCAGCAAACTTCATGTTTTTACTTCTAAGAAGGAGTCTGAAAATGTCTCAGATAATTTCGAGCTGTTGAGGGTGGAAAAATATTTTTTCGAATTGACCCTTAAAAGAAGTTTTGGGGCAATTTTAAGAGATTGATAAATGAGCCATTATATTTATATAATGTTCAAGCAATAAAAATATTATTTATTGAAAAAAATATCTTGAGTAGATTATTCAGTCTAGTAGCTAGTGTGCCGACATTATAAATAAAGAGTTTGATCGTGGCGTACACAGATTCAAAACCGCGTACTATATGAGAACAGCAGTATAAGGTTTTTAGTATCTTCTTTGCAATAACCAGAGAATTAATGTCTTCCCTCTCCCCTCTTTCCTTCTTCTAAACGTCCCATTTCAGTCAATATTGTGAAAAATAATTGTTATAACAACATACAAAGTTACCTTTAACTTTAGAAGTTTCACAAAACTGTCTTTACACAAACCTTTATTCCACATAAATTTTTACATACACATTCCTCGAAAGACTTCCTGTTTCTATTGATCTAAAGACAGCTTCACATTTCTTTCTATCTCTTTCATGAGCGAAACTATCAACATCTTTTCGATACTTCCATCCGTTGATTTAACCTTGCATTGTCGTTTGCATCTCTGTAAGCGTGGGTACAGACGGTATTCATTATAGCTTCCTTATCATCATTGTGTATCTGTGAATCCATTACAGCTCATTATTGTGAAATGCCGTTTATTCAAAACTACGCTGTTATTTTACTAGAAATCTCATATACATGCAAGCCTATCATATTGAAATAATACACGAAAATTGCAGCTAAATGCTAAAAGAAAAGAAAAAGAAGAAGAAGAAGAAAGAAAAAAAGGGCCACATTCCTCCTATTTAATAACATGTTAAGAATCAAGGTTTTTAACCTTAAAAGTTAAATATTTATTTAAAATTTATTTTAAAAATCAAATTTAATAGTGATATTTGTTGATGATTTTTCATAGAGTTTTAACAAAATTTTCATCGTGAATCTGAATTAACTAAGATCACAATTTTGATGTGTATTTTTTTTTAAATATACTGTCAAATTTTTATGCATATTTGGGTATTTTTATATTGAATACTATTAAATATAATTAAAAATATTATTTGACGCAATTGTAAAATGTTTGAAATTCACCCTTTATAATCATAAAAATTAAAGATAAATATCGATTTGATTTTCCTTGTGAAATCTACATTATAAGGATACAAATAGAAACTCTTTGAACATGTTTTGATGGTGATTTGATGGTGATTTTACGAAGTTACCTGCATGATTTATTGAGAAAATACACGTAATCTTTTGATTTCAAAAACATACCTTACCAATATAACCACGAAATAAAAAGACCTATGTTTCATTAGATGAAATTATCATAAAATTAAAGAAAAATATTCATTTACTAGCTACCAATAACACAGAAGCCATGCCAGAGACTCTTTGTACCTTGAACTGGCTCTTGCCTGAAAATGATGGGATTTTCAGAAGAAAACTAATCTTCTAAATTATATAATATAAATGTTTTATTGAAAGTATAAAAAACAAACTTTCGTCTTTTACCGTAGAGCAGGTTCTCTCAAAGTGGGGTACGTATATACTTCCAGGACACGCGAACAGGTTCCGGAGGGTATGCAAAGAGTCTTGTTTGCAATCAGCATACGACGTGGGAGCAGTTAATGAGAGAATAAAAAGTGGTTTTCATCTTATTAACTGTTTTCAAAAGGACATTTTAAAACATCTTAACCTCTTCAGAGACGATTATTTTTATGGGAAGTAAAAAACGACTTTTTTTTTACTATTTATTCATTTTATATTAATAGGGATTCAAAAAGAAAAAAAAAATGGAAAAAATAATAAAAATTCACAAAAAAATAAAAATAAATAAATAAATAAATAACGTCTACATCCGTGGCCGTTGAGCGTTAATAAAGTTAAGTTTCAAGTATATTTTGACTTATTTCTGCATATATGTGCACACCAATCCTCAAAACTCTAATTTCAAAACTCTAAGTAGTAGGAGTAGTACGTAAGACTAGTAAGTCTAGTAACGTACACATATGTGTACGTTAGTTAATTTCTTATAAAATAAAAAACTAACAGTGAATTTCTTTCTTACATTTCTACAAATTATTAAAACTTAATATATTTAATATATCTGATATTATTTTTATTAAAGATTAAAGATTTGTTCAAATAATCCGACAACACTGACTGTCGAAAAATTACTTCACGCTTTTTTTATATCTCTAACTGTACATCGGAAATAATATTACCAGTGCAACCAAACCATAATTTTTTTACTTAGCTTGTTGAGGTATTCTGTAGTGAATAAGTTATTGTCAAATTTTTGTTCTTTTTATTCTTGACAGTAATTATAATTATAAAAAACTAAACGTCCACATCTGTGGCCAAGGGCGTCAAGAGATTAAATATCGAAGATGACTTTCGACTCTTTTTCAGCAAAATAATACATTGGATATAATTTTTTTCCATTTTAGAAAATAATTGTTTGTCCTTTATGACCATAGAACATGTTTGATGAAATAACGTAGCGCAGCACCCATTTAGATTTTTTAAAATAATATCATTGTAAGATCTAAAACACAGCAATCATAACAAGAACTGTTGTTATTAAAAGTTGAATTAATTTAAGGGAAACCCATTTAAACTTTAAAACTTTTTTATTTGTTGCTAAAAAATTAATAATTTTGAATTGGAAATGCATATAAATTCGTCGAAATCTGCTCCATACTTTAATAGCATACATTTTACAGTATCCCTTTATCAATTCTTATACAACATCTTCTGAAAAGTGTAAAATTAAACCAAAAATAGTCACTTTAAATTTTAGAATCAATATTATCTATATTTTGAATATTCTTTTTAGATTCTTCAACATTAAAGAAATGCATTTTGTAAAAATTAACATCTTAGGATATATAACATGCATTTCAGAATATTCTAATAAAAAATACTTATTTTAATGAACATCAATGTGTGTTTTACAAGGAGTCGAAAATCGATAAATATGAAAAAATAAATGAATATCAGAAGATGAATTAGATTGAATTTCTATAATAAAAGTTATCAACATCATAATAAATTATCAAAGTGGCATCGAAATAAGAGAATAAATAGCATCACATGAAATATGTCATTGTTTTCATGTCATTTCTGCTGGGCTGCAGTGCACATATATTCGGTCTTGTTTAAGTGTTATTGTCTTTTATTGGGCATTTAATAGTTATTCGTTGAAGTCAATCACCTTACACATAAATGTGAATTATTTAACGTTAAACCGAGAAAGCTTTTATTTTATAAGTACTAGCTGACCCGCCCAACGTTTCCCGGGCACCAGTTAAATAACCTTAAATATACCCCCAAATCAATGTTCAATGCAGACATTTTTCTCTGGGAGAAATTTCTGTAGCTGCGGGAGACATTTGTGGAGTTCATTCGAAGAAATTGCACTTCTAGACCATTAATACGTATAAAATATCAATTCATCTTTTTTCGTGCGTTTGAATGATTAAAATGAAGCTACCCAACCCGCGAGCTAACGTGCTTCGTCATGGTAAAAGTTTTTGGCGATAAAGGACGTTACTAAGGAAACTGACGATAGAACTCTTTCCTATCTTTCTTCGCTGCGTTTCAGAGAAAAATTCGATGGCCTTAGTAATAATTAATTTTTAAATAATCTATTCCATATATTTTTAAATTCTTTTTTAAAATTGATTCACGAATGTCTGCTCCATACAGGGGTACAAAATAAAAGATTGGTTGGATAAGGTATCAAATAGAAATTTGTTGAAAAGAAAGAACTTCTCAGTTTTGAAAAAATTGAGACTTTAAAAAAATCGCGAAAAATTCGAAAATTGCTGTACGAATTCCGAATAAACTCTATTGAGAAGAGGACAAAATTTACTACACCGAGTAAAAAGATTGAATTTGGACTGCGTTTATGAGTAAATTAAAATCACCAGCGAACGTAAAAGATTGAGGAAATCTGTGAATCGTTCCGTTCAACATAAAATAACAAAAAATACAAAATCTGAGCTTTAACTGTTTTTGGACCTGTCTTCGTCTATCCGGTACCAATTTTTCAGACCACTAGATGCGATAGATTTCGCTAGTCATCGCCAGTAAACAAACAGACACACATACACACAGAGACAAAACTTTTTTAAGATCAATATAAATATCATTTACACTAATTTAATGGGCCAGAATATCAAAATAAAATCCGAATATCATTATAACCTAATGACACATAAACATTCTCAGGATGAATATATATGTATATATATATATATATATATATATATATTTGAATACGAAAATGTTCAAAATAGAAAACAATTTTATACAGTTTGTAAAACTAATCCATTAGTCATGGTACAATGAAATTAGGCTACACAATATACTAGAAATTGGCGAAAGGTAGTAAGGCGTTTCTTATCGCATTTCCGCTGCTACGGTATAATAAACACGACATTTTCAGATTACATGTAGCCATCTGGTCATCGAAATGTTACAGAATATTAGTCATGCTTACATTTTCGATAATCTCAATTCGATTGGACGTATTCTTTTAAACTTCTTCATGAAACATTCTTCTGCCATAAAATTTCGTTTCACGGATATGCATTTTGAAAGTCTAAGAAATGACAGCAGCGTCGGCTTTTTTATTGCTAATAATAATAATTTTATACTATTTATTTAATATGGGAAACCATAAGTAAAGTAATACGTCATGCAACATGTAATAGTATCTTTAACAACTGAAATTTGATAAAACATATAATAAATGTTGAATATCTTTCCACAAACACTTTGATATGCAAGTTTTCTATATTTTACATCAGATGTTATCAGCAGATTTAAATTCGGTACTGGCTGCACAATAAGAATGTGATGCAAAAATTTTGATAGTATTGCATCGAAGCATTCTCTTTATACTAATATTTAAGTAATACTTACGTGAAACATATTTTAAATGGAGAGGTATGTTATTCAGATAAGTGGTGTCGTAATAAAAAAAAAAAACAGTATTTTTTTCCTGAACTTAATAATAAGCCAAAAGCAGATTAGTCTTCTTTATCTGGTATGAAAGAGGTACCACAAGTTTTCAACTTGCCGTTGGAAACTTAAATCAAAGACCCACTGTTCTAGAAGAGATTGGCTTTTCTTTTTTTGCATAGAAAATAAAATTTCACCTGACTTACTTGAAAATGTGATGTGATATCTACCGATTTTCTTTAAAAAAATTTTAAGATTTTACAAAATGGCCATTTTTCAACAAAATGGGAAAGTATTATATATTCTAAAAGTATTTAATATGGCACTTCAAACTATGTATATAAAGTCTAAATTTCTCACAAAAATTTGGATTCATAAAGCGTAGCGTATTTAAATTGGCAGTCTCTATTAACTCAGAAAAAAGAGTTTGTTGCAATATTTATGTTGGACTTAAAAAAGCGATTGTGTTTTGGAACGGCTTAGGAATATGCTTTAAACGGAGATACAGTTGTAAGATATTATAATTTATTGCAATTAATTAAATTAAGATAAAATGGATTGCTGCTTCAACTAATGTCTTTATTTTCAAAGCAGTACATGTTAAAATGCATGTCCTAGCTGTGGCGTCATTGGAAAACTAATGCATTTTGGAAAAAGTTATATTAGATAAATGCAAAATCTCCTTTAGTAGACTTTTAAATACAATGCCAGAGTTTCAGAAAATATGTTTGTTGCACAATTAAAACCATTAAAAACATGACAATTGTACTGAATATCTAGTTTGTAGTTCAATATCTCAATTTTTCTGGCAATTATCTTTCAAGGAGAATGATTTCATGATTGTGACAAAAAGTAGCGAGTAATGAATTCGAAAACATACTTCACAGATAACAGTGATAAAAGGTATGTAAAATTATCTTTTCACTAAACAAACAAAATTCTGTAAAAATACGGAAGTTGTACTGGCAACCTTATTGGCAAAACAATTCGTATCAAACATTCCAGTACAATTCTGAAATTAAGCTTTTTTCAACCCCACCCCCACCCCGGAAAAAAAAATAATATTTTAATGACATTTAACTTGGACACCTGATCGAATGATACTATATGTCTATCCATACGTTCAACTTTATATATTGTGAGTGAGTTTATTTGTTACATAAATCAAACAGATTCATGCTTACACTTAAATATTGCTGTATAGAAAGAGGAGGCTGTTAGGCAGGAAGGACAAGAATTTATTGAATATTTATTTATATTCTTTCGCTTTATCTTTTGAAAATTTATTAAATCTGATATTGTTCGTTTTCCTTCCCTAGCATTAAAAATATTTTCAGGATTTAAATTTCAAAACGAAAAATTAGTACCAAATCATTAGAACTTGATAAATAAAACAACACAGTTACGTAATTTACAACAGAATATAATCATTTTGATTTGTATAACACATCTTTCTTGTATGAACAAAACTAAAAAACAGAAAGGCGCAAGGTCGATAAAACAATGAAAAGGCTCCTTTCGGTGGTGGAGCAGAAGTTTTTTCTAAAAATTTTTAATTAAAATTTATTTTATTGCTTAAAATATCTATTCAATTTATATAATATTTGCGTTCACTGCAGTTGTTAAACCATCTCTTTTCTTTTCTTTTTTCTTTTTTTTTTTTTTTGCCTGTTTTTGGTAGATTACTTTTACATTTCTGCTATGATTTTTTTTAAACATTTTTGTTATGTTATTATATTATTTTTGCTATGGTATTTTAAAATTTTTATCTATTCATTTTACATATTTTTTATATTCATTTTACAAATTGTTTTATATTTATTTTATAATTTTTATATATTTTATAATTTTTATGTATTTATATAGAATATATTTTGTAATATATTTAAAAAAATTCTGTCTTTGTAGTGTTAGTAACAAAATTATTTTACGTTAGTATTAATTTAAGCGATTTTTAATACCTATTATACATAATTTACTTAGCGATTTTAAATAATTTTTCATTGCGTATTACGAGTTAATAATAGTTCTATGATATATTTAAATTTACATAAATGTCGCAAGGGCAACGTTTAAAGTCGTATTGAACTCAGCCTTTTTATCTTTCTTAATTTTTGCATATCACTATTTATGATTTATATACAACTGAGATTACTAATGCCTTCCCTCGCAAATTATTGTTTTGTTCGTCTTCACACTCGGCAGTGCATGTAAACGAGTATTTCCGTCAAAATATTATACTTGTCCGTTTATTTTTCCCCGGTTGTTTTGTGTGTTTCCTTTTCCAAGTCTACGAGAATATGGAAATCACCGTTGCATGGAAAAATGAGCGTCAAAATGTCCCACACTGGCCAAACATCATCTCCCACATGTATTAACTGGACAAAGCACAATGCAAGGTTAGACCTCTCGGGAAAATGAAAAGAGAGATCTTGTGGGCGGTGCTCGTGATAAGAAAAAGTTCAAAATCGTGAAGAAGAAGAAGAAATAAATATTCTACTTCAAGCGAAGAGTTGTTCAGTGAACTTTTTTTTAAACCTTAAATTGAAAGATTTTTTTTTTTTTTTTTTTTTTTTTTTTTTTTTTTTTTTTTTCATGCGAAAACAAAGTTTGTGTTTCATTTGGGATTTAGATCGTTGAAATTTTTTAAAGAAAATTAAAATATATATATATTAATAGAATTTTTGTTTTTTATTGCATCCCATATGTATTTTTATTGCATTCCACTATGGATTACACTAGCCTGCATTTATAAACTTTTTGTCAGATGATTTCTTGTGAACAAGTTTTTCTGAATCAGTTTTTGATGCTGATTCCGGAAATAACCTCCATTTTTGTCTATCACGTCAGGATTTTACAAAAAATAAGAAGTTGTGTTTTCAATATTTTAATTAATGCAATCAAAAATGTATCACAATTTCATACAAAGTATTTCATTAAACACGTTAAAAATACTATAAATAAAGTCCTCATAAGTTCATGAAATTTCTTTAATAAAACGAAAAGCAAACAGTGTTCAATTAAACAAACTTTCATCTTTTTGGCTTTCTTGCAGATCTTCCTTCATCGTTTATGTCCCTCTTCAACATCCAACAGTAGTCTGCCATCATATTTACATTCCAACTTCACTTATATTCTTCACTGTAATGTCAACCGATTTTCTGGAAAGTAGTCGATATGGGAATGCAGAAGTGCATTTTTACACTCAGATTACAGTCCAACTTCTTGAAATTTTCCAGCATTGTTTCAACAATATTCCTGCAATTTGGATCTTTCTTATTCCCTAGAAAGTTTCGGATAACACATTTAAAAGCGGTCCATGCGTCTTTTTCTGTCTCATTCATCGTTTTTTCAAAATCTTTGTCCTTCATCTGTTTTTTGATTTGAGGACCAACGAAAATTCCAGCTTTTATTTTTTCGTATGTGATGAAGGGAAATTTACGTTATGTGTGACTACAACATAATGCTTGTTCTCAGCGATGAATCTTCGCAATCAACTCGGATCGATTGCAAACAAACTATACGTGATACACGAAAACTAAGAACAGTTTTGTAATCAGCATAAAAAAAATGCATTAAGGGCAGTCATTGGTTTTTAAGCATATGATATCATGAAGACTAGTGTTATCATTACATGACATTAACGTGCTTACATTTGCTTAACACACAATTTTTTCCGCATATATATACAGGATGTTTCCGAATTTGAGCGACACATTCAGAGAGGTGATAGTAGGCATTAAAAGGATAAAAAATTGCCATAGAATGTGGAGTCGCAAACCACTTATTTAGTCACAAATACAGGGTGATTCATCCCAACTGAACTTGGCTTGACGGTAATAGTTTTGAGAACAATAGAAACAATGCGATGAACATGCAACGACGTGTACCTTGTTTTGTGCGAAATGTTGTAACATCACGAAAAGTTCGGGCAAAACAGGGTGTTGAAGCAATCCATGATACCGTATGAACTGGAAATCCCAGTCCAAAATGTGTAGTTACAAGTGCACACTGTATGATTGAAACTTCTTCCACTTTTTTTATATCATATGACATTTACATCAAAGGTGATAATGTCTATTAAAAGTTTTATTATAATATACTTCAGTTTTCTGAAAGTTGTAACCCTCAACTCAAATTGAGTTAGACTGGAACACCCTGTATTTTGGATTAAATACGTGGTTTTCGACCCCATGTTCCATGGTAAATTTTCATCCATCATGATGCCTACTGCCATCCCTCTGAATTTGGCAGTCGAATTCGGCAACACCCTATATATATACACTGCTCAAAACAATTAAAGGATATGTGAAGTTTTATATAAAATAAAGATATAAACGAAATTTTTTTTGCCGAAAATAGAAGAAGAGAATCACAAATGCAATTTTTTCTGGTTTTCAAACTGTGGAGTATGCAAATTTTGAGTTCGACGTCAAAAACGTCGCTTCAGCGGCAGCGAATGAAATTTGACTTTCAACTGGATAAAAGAGAATGAAGTCAAGGATGATCGGCATTCAGTGATTGCTTTGTTTCGATGAGTACGATGTCTCAGCGAAGTCATTTGACAGATTCAGAAGCTTTGAGAATTGTTGGTAGGTTAGAAGGGGGCCAAACTCAAGCCGAAGTAGCGCAAGCCATTGGAGTGTCACAAAGTGTCATTTCCAGGATCTGGAACCGTTTTTTGGAGAGTGGATGTGCAGGCCGAAGACTAGGGCAAGGTCGTAGACGGGCAACAACGCCCAATGAAGATCGGTATTTAGCGTTAACAGCTCGGAGACACCGAACCATGAACGCTACTCTTCTCCAACAACACCTTCGCTCGGTTACAGGCACCACGATTTCAACTCAGACTGTCCGAAACCGGTTCCATGCTGTAGGTCTGTATGCTCGCCGACCGATGGTATGTGTTAGATTAACATTAAGGCATCGTCGCGACCGCAGGGGGTGGGCAACCGAGTATGTCAACTGGAGGAGAAATGAATGGAGCAATATTCTGTTTTCTGACGAGTCCCGTTTTTCTGTGCATCCGGATAATAGGCGTATTTTCATCTGGAGGGACCGTGGCAGTAGGAATAATCCTGCGTTCGTGCACGAAAGTGTCAGATTTGGCGGTGGAGGAGTGTTGGTGTATGGTGGCATCTTCATTGACGGGCGCACTGACCTCTACATCATTCGAGATGGAGCTCTGACTGGTCGCCGATGTAGGGATGAGATCCTCAGACCTATTGTAGTCCCTTACACTGCAGCAATCGGAGATAACTTCATTTTAATGGACGATAACTGCAGGCCACATCGTGCAAACCTGGTGGAGGATTTCCTTTTTGAGGAAGGAATCGTTCGAATGGAATGGCCAGCGTGTTCTCCAGACATGAATCCAATCGAGCACGTTTGGGACGCTCTAGGAAGACGAGTTTGTGGCCGCCAACAACCCCCACAAACTCTCCAAGAACTGGAAAGAGCTCTTCTGGAAGAGTGGGGCAGAAAACCCCAACTCGTCATTAATAGCCTCATTGAGTCCATGCCTCAAAGGTGTTCAACGTTGCTGGCCGCCCGTGGAAACCATACCCCCTACTGAAAATGATTTTCTTTGAAGAAAACACCTTGTCTTATTCTTTTTTTCTCATATGCACAAATTGTGTTTTTTTCCTTTAGTACACAAATGCGCAATAAAATGCATTTTTTTCTGCCAAACATGTGTAATTTATTCTCATATAACCTACTATGTCTGTCGACCATGTATCAATCAGCTAAACAGTTTACCAGATACAAAATCCACCTAAAACTGCAATATCCTTTAATTGTTTTAAGCAGTGTATATATATACTTATATACTTATATACATTTTAAATTCTCTAAAAATGGATTTTATTGAAATTTAAATTTTCGTAACAAAGTACTGCACGGGTATGGAAAAATAAAATAAACAAATTACCCGGTTGGTTGGTTGTGTTTATGACGCCAATTATCAACACGAGGGATATAGGACCTAAGGGGGGGGAGTGCCCTTCGTGGGGGACTTTCTAAGGGAACCTAACCCGTATTAACGGTTAGAAATCCATGGTTCGAAGAAAACCACAAAAACTCCGAATGTTTAGGCCGACGGGCGCGATTGGGTTCGAACCCAGCACCTCCCGTCTACCAGCTTCGAGGGCAGAACCTCTCGGCCACTGGTGGGGCAAACAAATTACCCGATAGTTGCAGCAAGGCGATTTTCATTTCTGAAAATGTTTTTACATTTATTTTACTTTTTCTACGATACACATTAAATATCTCTGATTTTCACTTATTTCTTCTGTGAACAATAATACTATGAGATGTTTCACATAGCACACTGAATGCAATGTAGGATCCTATTAAAGCGAGATTTGAATCAACACCTTCTTTACGTGGAATATTTATATAAATGCTCATAATACTGTATTTCCAAGTTATTTCTTAGACTATTATAACGTATTAAATAATATGGAAGAGGAAATATATATTGTCCAATTCTCAATCATATGGGTGGCTGTTGATTTGGACTACAAGTAAACTTTATGCTGAGGTTTGTTTGCATTGTAAAGTCACTCATTCAGAAACATACACTTCAGTGCTAAAATTTGAAAAAAGAAATTGAAAAAAAAGTTCAAATTAAGGATGAAAAATATATTTTACTATTCCTTTAGACTTAATAGTATGTACACAATAGTAGTAACACAATGCCGGTATTTTTCCAGAACACGAGAAATATCCTATTAAAATTAAATTTTATCCTACGTACATGCTACCTTGCTGGCGTCACCGCTTACTTAGGTAAAACACTTTTCGTCGTATTTAATCACATAAATTAAATAAGCCGAAGCTATTTAAAAATAGCGGTGCCGTGAAATAGTAGCAGTTGGAAGCTGTGATTCTATATTCGTAACCATGATGTCCACAGACCTGACATTTTTGTAAATTATTATTTATATTTCACTAAATATTAGTCGGAATTGAATGATGTGTGTGAATTAAGTTTTTGTAATTAGTATTAAATATTATTTTATTTTTCTATTTTATAATCTTTACATGATTTTGTTTTGTCCACTGAAAACTGATGGCGTGATATGTACGTTAATTATTTTTTCAGCGTCATTTAAAACTAAATAAATACTTCATCTCCAAAACATTTACAGAGCTTATTGCTAAATTTAAAAGGACTAAAAACTTATTTTTTCATATTAAAGATCCTTTAGGGGATCTCAGGACTCTTAAAGCTTCAAAATTTTCGAAATTTTAATTTTTTTAGATGTTAAACTCCTATCTTTTTTTTAACATTTTGATATAATTTGTTTCCTTGAAATTCTCATTAGAACAGAAGTTATGGCTTTTAGAATTCTACCCACTCAATAACTGAAGCGGTGTTTCTGAAAACTTTGAAGTCATTTTTCTTCAAATGACGTTTTTGGGCATAAAGCGCGCGATATCTCAAAAAACTTCTGAATATTTGTTCATGAAATTTTTAAAACATATATTTCATGTTAGTATGTATAAACCGAACCTAAAATTTTAATTTTATTGCTCAAAAAAATATTTTTTTAGGTGATTATATTGTTGAAATTTTCAAAATTTTGTATTAGCTAAATACAACTTTGTATTAAAAATAGAAAAATGCTTTAAATACAAATTTATTTAGGTTCAGGGTAATTACTAGAGTCTGAAGTATAATTAGGCATGAACATTTTCATTCTAGTTGAAAAATTTATTTGGCAATTCTGCACGTAAGCTGTTATGCCAAGTTTCTACTCGACAAATGTCTGATAGTTTGGAACGCTTTATAAATACTAATTCTGCATCTTGCAATTTTTTAAATACATGAAATGAAAGAATATACTTGTATCATATATACCGATAAAAATTGTGTTTTTAAATCATATCCATTTTAAGATATTAAATGTTGAAAACGGTCTTATTTTTTATTTTTTCCAATTTTAAGAGTCTTGAGAACCTTTAAGGTTCTGTGGAATTATTCATTCATTATTCATCACACATTATTTCAAGTGAAAAAATAATATTTGTTGCTATTAAAATAATTATATATATTGTTCTTCATACCGTACCGTATTTTCATTATAACATTTTATCAATTGCAATTAATATTTAATAAATATTCCATGGCATCATTTTGTGCGCATCTAGGAATATGACCCTATTCGACTTCAAGAAGCATATTTGATTAATTCTAATCAATATGAAAAGAAATGATAAAATGCGATAAAATAATTTAACGTCTTTATATATATATATATATATATATATATACATATATATCAGGGCTCGAAAAATCACATGCCCGACATCAGTGTTGCTAGTTTTTTTGTTTTTTTTTTTTTTTTATTGGCACCATTTTTTCGGAATGGTAAAATTCGGCTTAATTAATCTGCCATTAAATATAGCGAATTTCACCATTGAAAAAAAGTTGTGCCAGTAAAAAAAAAAAAAAAAAATAATAATAATAATAATAAAATAGCAACGCTGATGTCGGGTATGTGATTTTTCGAGCCCTGATACACACACACACACACACACACACACACACATATATATATATATATATATATATATATATATATATATATATAAGAAGAACGAAAAATCTTGCGTCCAGCGTAGGTTGTGTAACACTTTTCATCACATTCGGAATACTGCAATAAAACTTTAAGTGAAAAATGTCTAAATAAACAATTTTGAATCGGAAAAATATCCAATTTTTTGTGAAGCCCTGTATATGACCTATAGGTTTGTATGTGTACTATGTAGTATGCTAAAAATTAGTTCAATTAAACGCATAGCGCAGTTGAAAATTTCTTTTCATCAATTTCCGTCAAAAAAGGGAAATGTGCTTGAGATCTTTTGTTGAGCCCTGTATGTGATCTATATAATTTATACATACCTAGTAGAACTAAAAAAATAAATTAAATTTGAAAAAGCACACCACAACTGAAAACGTAATTCCAGAAATTATTCTTCATAAGCAGTACTGTAGCCAAATACTTTTGCGTGGCACTGTAAATGAACGATAAATTATATGCACACCAAATTCTACAATAAGCACTTTGTAGTATACCTCAGTCATATACTTAAATTTTAATATGTTTAAATAGTGTATTATCATTAAAATACACCGCAAACGATATTTTACCATTGGCTGTAATGCAACGGAATTCTTTTGAGTGTCCCTGTAAATGAACCGTTGACGCTACACACTTCATTTTCAATACCAAACATGCCATGGTAAACCCCAATAAAATATATACATTGCATGTCAATCTGAATATATTTACATGAGTTAGAGTACGTACAGACAGGCGGGTAGACCGACAGACGGGCGGACAAACAGACGGAAGACAGGCAAACCTAATTCATGAACACTTTTCAACTGTGTTGGAAAGTGCTAATAAGATATTATATTTCATTTTGTAGGGATGCACCGAATATTCGGTATCTAATTCGGCCTATTCGGCCATGTTACCGAATATTCGGTTTGGCCGAATATCGAAATATTCGGCCGAACCGAATAATTAAAAAAAACTTTTAAAACATACTTTTAAAAACCTTATACAACTTCTACGTTTAACAGTCAACTTATAAAGATATTCAGAATAATTAGAAACAGAATCATATTTAAATAAAAGAAAATGTTTTTACATTATTTATTTGCTGTTTGTTAAGTAATATTTAAGAAAATTAACCAATTATGAGAATTTTCATAGAAAGAAATTAATTATGTACAAATGCAAGTTCCCGAACATTGACCAGTAAATAATCTGTTTCTTGATAAGATTTTAAGAACAACGTTTACAATCTCTGAAAATGATCGCCCACTCCAGACACCAATCTAGGATGCATTTAAAAACTTCCTTGCTTAATCAAAGGGAGTAGAACAGTTATTCTTGCTAAGTTGTCATCCTATAAAATTTGAATCGATTGTATTATTTATTAACTTTTACTTTAGTCTCTTCCTGACAAACAAATATATGATCATGTACAATTTTTCTTCCAATTTTTTCACAATTTCTCTTTGATTTTAAAATGTTTGTTTTAGAATTTAAGAAAATTTTATTCATTTGTTTTAATTTTTGGAAGGACCCATGAAATTAAAAATTTTATTAATAATTTTTTTTATAACTATTCTCTTCTTAAATAACTTAAAGCAGATTTTTTTCAGCATAAAGTTTACTTGAAAAAGCTCTTGTTTATTAGAATAAAAGTTTCTGTTTTAAATGTTATGTAAAATTGTTTTAAAATTTAGCATTTTAATGCCTTTAAACTTTGCAATATAAAAGTATTCGACAAGCCGAATATTCGGTATTCGGCCTAGCAGTTATTATTCGGCTAGCCGAATATTCGGTATTTGGTTCGCCTGTTGGCCGAATATTCGGTATTCGGTATTCGACCAAAATCACTATTCGGTGCATCCCTAATTTTGATTCATCCCATTAGTCTCATCTGCTCTTTCCAGTGAAAAATAACTTGAGTAACAAAACAACTTTTAAATTTCTAAACAGATTAATGAAAATAGATATATATTTGTACGTTCAAAAATTAGTTGAATTAATTAATTAAATTATAATAAAAGTAACTTCAATGTATAAGTATTTTTATGTAGGTAAATTTTTGCTTGTTATTTTAACTTACTTCGTAACACATTCTTTTTTGATAGAGTAAGAGCATTTGAATGTACTTGCATTCTTGGAATTATTTTATGCTGTTTTGTCATAGTTTCAGAAAAATAATGAAAATAAAATTACCATAACCCGGAATACGTTGATGACCTAAATTCATGAAAGAGCATCTTATACAATCAAATGCTATGAGGATCATGTGTAATAAAACTACTTAAATTAATAGATTTGGATTGTGTTAATTGTTTATTTCACAGACTGTGTATGATGCAAACACATATATAAATTTCGGGCATTACTCCTGAATTAATGTACGTGAATAGAATAATGTTATGCTAACATGTGATACTATGCATAAATTGTGCATTATAAAGTGCAACCAAATCACGACTGTAATTTGACAGTCAAGTTTTGTTTACTGACTTTATAACTCTAATTAATATTGCGCTGAGCAATCGTCCCCAATTATTTTTACACTGTTCTTGCAGTTTTTGATTTAAAACGCCTATTGTATTTTAAGAAGTTAATAAAATCGGGAGACAAAATAAATAAATCATTAAAACTAAAAAATTTATAAATTTTAAAGTTATAAACGCTTTAAACAAAGGTCACGTTTTAAAGTCTGGTCATTCTAGTTAACATATGTGCTAAGATATCAATAATAATAGCAAATAAGCAATAAATAAGCATAGTAAAAAAAATCTAATTTGTAAATATTTATGCTTATTATCTTCAACATTATGGTAAATTAAAATTAAATTGTAAATAAACTTTATATAATATAAAAAAAAGTTTCCGAATTTATTTTTGAAGATATCTTAAGGAGCCATATTAAATTTTCTCTGCTTGAAAGAACTTGATCAAATTGTTTTCAAATGTTAACATTTTATAGCTAAAACAGTTTTTTAATCTTAATTTAATATTTCATAAAAAAAAACCCTACACAAAAGGTTTAGGAGAAAGTAGGGTAATGACGCTCAGAAGGGCAATCCCGCTCACCCAATACCTCTAAACAGAATAGAAGTGAAAACATGCGATCGCAATCATCGTAAGTTCCCAGTAAGGATATAGTGACCGTCGGAAGACAAGTATTTTTGTGTCCTCACGTTATTAGTTTGCAGTTGTTTTATTATAAAATTCTACAACATCTAACTTGAAGGTAAGTGTACACTCTTATTTTCAAATATTAATTTACTCATTATGTCTACAAAACATATGCATTTAGCTGTACTTTCATGCTTTTATTTATTTTTGTAGTACGTTGTTACGCCAATTATAATGCATTAAAACCCAACATGGCGATAATAGGTAATGGCGCTCGCGTGGAATTCCAGAAGAAGTGTTGCCAATGGGCAACTTTTTTAAAATTCAAATTTATTGATTAACACCACTTTTTTGAAATGGTAAAATTCCCCTGTTTTCGCCTTAATTAATATGTCATTAAACAAGGAGAATTTTACGATTTCAAAAAAGTGGTGAAAATCAAAAAACCTAAATTTAAAAAAAGTATCCCTCTATATGTGTAACACAATATACGTGAAAGTGGTCACAAAATGTCTGCAGTGGTGTGAACAGCCCACACAACTACATATGTTACTTTTGTCTTACTTAAATGTTGTATTTGAACTCTGAGCGCAATTACCCTACCATGTCGGGCATTACCGCTCAATCGAATTTAAATAAAACGAAAAAAAAATTTCTTAAACCTTTATGCAAATTAGTTGATTGCAAACTGTTCCTTATGTTTAGGAGTTATACTTCGTTAATAAAATATTGATTTTTTTGTCTAAATTTGACTAGCTATTCATATTTTCCCTTAAGTGAGCGCCATTCCCCTACTTTCTCCTATCTTGCGTATAAAACCAAACTTTTGAGACATTCTTGAGAAATATGTAACATCGCTTTTAAAGAATGATTTTCGGAAAAACCGTTCTGCTTTCATGGTGAAATGATTAGTAGACGCATCATTGGTAATCGTCTGAATCTGCCGTCGGGTTTTCAGTCACTGAATTGCGTATAATCACCTTTACGTTTTACCAAATGAGCTCTATTGAAGCAAAGGCTGCTTCCGAATGAATGTTAGGGCATTTTGATTTGAAGTGAATTCCGTAAGAACTCTCACGTTTCGGAAAAAGTTGGAGTAGACATACATACTTAAATTTCCTGCCCCGAGCTTGTCTGTTGTAGTATTTATCCTTTCAAGGTAAATAGTACATCTTGTGTTCTAGGTAAAAATCTCTAGTGAAGACTCCTATAAGAGAAATTTATAGCTTTTAGTTATGTATAGTAAATATACTGAACAAAAGACGCCATTTTTATGCAAACTGAATACCATAAAAGAAATTAAAACGAAGGAAAAAATCATGCAACAGAGATAGATTATGAAACGCTACCCAAAACTATCAAAATATTGTTACAAAACTTCATGTTTCTCTATTATGAAAAGAGATATCTAAATAAACAATTTATAAGACGCATAGTACAGTTGAGAAACCTATGATTGCGGGAGATTGCATTTTAACAGGATTTACTGTATATACGACATTTTTACATGAAAATCATTTCTTCTTTCTCCATACAATACAAACGGGGCTCCGTTAAAATTTATGTCCAGGACACCAAAAGTGATCATCGAGCTCTGTACTTAAAAACTGCACCGTACTTTTATGTAGCTATATATAGGGTTAGCTGGGGTAACTGGACCCAAGAGGTAACTGGGCCATAGGCTATGTTATGAAAAATCGTTGATGTTCTTTAAGCTTTAGCTTTTGTGAACAGTGCACCTTAATCTCTACTTCCTAAAACAACGTGTGTCAACTCAATCATATCTCTCTCTTTGCTGTGGTCGGTTGTCGAAAACTTACGTTTCTTTTTTTAAAAACAACGTCAATTTGCTTGAACTTCCTCGGCCTTTTATTAAAATACTGTAAGTACTTTTATTAAACAATCTTTTTTTTTTTAAGATTAGGCATATAACTACATTAATATTATTAGGTATCTATACATATTTACTTCATCTTTCAAATGTAAGCCCGGTACATTTTCCAAGAATGGTACCCATGTATGGTACCCATACATTTTTCAAGAATGGGATAACTGGACCATATTAGATCCAGTTACCCCAATAGTTATACATAATTATTTAAGTTTTTCTTACTACGGAAAATAAATTTCTCCATTGTTTTTTTGCTCACAATAAAGAAAATTATAGAATATCTTAATAATATTACGTAATAAAATTATAAAAAAGCATATTGGGTGGTCTCAAACCAAATTTCTTAACCCCTTGAAAGGCGGTGATGCCGTTCTGGCTTCACATAATTTTAATCCCTAATTGCCACATTGGCACTGGAATTTTATAATGAAAATTTCAACTTTATTAAGTACTCGAAAATATACTTTTGCTTGTTTACAAATAAATTCTCTTGTAAATACTGGTGTCATTAAATTATTTCAACATTTTACGAATACAAGTACCTTGCCACTGAAAGCGAGAGAGCCAAACCTTAAAATTGTACGATACAGATGAAGTACATAAGTACTTACATAGCCGTTTGTTCATAGATTTACCTTGTTATTTTTTTCTGTAAAATAGCCATGCAACTTTTATACTTATTACCTATACTAAAGTACAGAAGCACTTACTTAATTTTTATGTTTTTGGTATAAATAAATCTAACATTTTCACTTTTGGTGCTTTTTTTAGAAGCACTGACAGCAAAGGTTTCCCTTACAAAGCTTATTAGTTGATATTAATTTACATGATCTGCCTGGTTTAAATTTTTTCAAGTTGTTTACATTTTTTCAAACAGAACCTAATATCCCATATGAAAAAAAAAATAAATAAACGCGCGTGGAACATAGACCCACCTGGTCCACTTACCCCATTTTTATGGGGCAACTGGACCCACGAGGAAAGAAAGATGAAATATGCATATATTTTTTTTATATTAAAATGTAATTTTAAGTATTTCTATCTGATAAAGGAAACCTAACTGAACACATTTACAAAAGTTCAGGCTTTAATTCAAATGAACGTTAGATTTTTGAAGCTGAATTGCCAGAATCTCCACAGTCACACTGTAAAATCATGGCCCTGTTGCCCCACACAACTTTAACCCCTCCAGGGGCAAGATACTTCTGATTCAAAAATGTTAAAATGATTGATTGGCACCAGGATATACAAGAAGAATTATATGAAAATAAGTAAACGCTTACCTTTGCGTACATTGAATATAGCAAAATTTAGTTTTAAAAGTCTGGTGCCAATGAGGCATTTAGGAATTAAAATTTAGTGGTATATATAATATACCAGCGCCCTACAAGGGGTTAATTGTTTATTGTTTTGCGTACCTATGTTATATCCCTTAAAAAAATTGAAATATGCATATAAACTAACTATTTGGAGGCTAACACAATACATTTTCGTATATGTTATCTTTCTTAATGTTTTAATGCCCTCGGTTATATCTCATTTATTTGATTGCGTAATGGTAGATGCAATAAGAAGGAGCCACTGTGTTAATTAAACAATGTTCTCAATTTCGATTGTAGTTAAATGATTTTGTCAAAGGATATTTTGACATCCTTTGACAAAATCTGAAAGTAATGAAATAGTAACTACTTCAGAAAAGGAGTTTGTAATAGCTATTTTTTAAAACAAGTAATTGTAGTTAAATATATTTTTGATAAAATAGTTGTAGTTGTAGTTCACTACAAAATAAAAGTAGTTTTTCGACCACTGCCTGACCATATATTTATATATTGGATCTACTTTCCTGCATGAAGTTGTAAAATTATACAAAATATTATTATACTTAATGGTTCAGAATATTGTTAACTTCGATTTAAGAAAAAAATAAGCTTTCTGTAAACAAGTATGGGGATCCACTTGCAACTATAGCTGCGATTAAACTTTCAGTTGTCAATATTTAAAATCTAGGACGAATTTTACACGTGGCATCAGATTGAAGAGGTAAGTTGTTTGTCGTCAGTCTTTCTTAGGTCAGTTCAAAGCATTATTCATGGAATAGAAACAATGGCGTTTTCATGGTAGGACGGCCTTGCAAAAATTGCGGGCACGCTTTGTGATCACTTCATATATTAAAAGAACTCAGGAAAGCAATGCGTTCAGGCCATTGCTCTGCGGCTGTTCTCCGGTTAAACTATAAGGGAAGTGTCGTCGCTCTTTGACTAACTCTTTGGCCCTTTTAAGGGGACCGGGAAAGCAAAATTCAACCAAAAAATCGATTTTTACTTTTTTATATCATTAAATAGTTTAAACTTTTATCTTTCCAACGATGTGTCGCACATGTTTATACATATAAAAAAAAAAAATGTTAAAATTATCCATTCTTTCTAAGAGTACTTCACAGCTTAATGGCCATTTAAATCTTTAATTGACTTTTTCTCAAAACTTGGATTTTTCATGTTTATGTTCCTTTTTTCAATATCTATTAAACTTAAGAACTCAGATTTTATTTGTAAGTAAAGTCGCATGACAATATTTAAATTATTTTTTCAAAAGATAAACTCTTGGACTATAGACATTTTTTTCTTTACTCCATGTATTTAATTTACTTTTTATTCAGACGAAAAACGTGAGATGTTCGACGATGGGTTTTATGTTGTTATTATAGTTTGGAGGTGTGTATTCGTAGTTGCTGTAATGTGATTGTCTAAATAAATATTTTGTGTGTTTTTTAAAGAAGTTATGTTTATAGTAAAATAATTATCATTATTTTAACTAAAATGTTAAAATTAAATAACAATTTGGTAGCAGAGCGTGGTTTTAAAAAGCTAATTTTCTATGTTGATTGCACAAATAAGAAGAATAAATAAATACGAATTGCATCGAAAATAGGCCTAATACAAGATAAGGATTTGTTCCATTGGACTAACCGCCAATAGGAAAAATTTAAGAGGTAAGAAATTTATATGCATTTAAAAATTGTTTCGAAGATAAAGTATTTTAATTATGTGTGAATCCAATATGTTTGGAATTCCTAGAATAGAGCCGTTAACAAGTAAAAATTATACATTATGGAGTATGCGAGTTGATGCTTTGATTAAATCAAAATATTTATTTGATGTTATCGAAAATTATGAACCGGTAAAAAATGAAGGTGATCCCGATAGTTTAAAAGCGCATAAAATATGGTTAGAAAAGAATGATGAAGTTTACGGTATAATTATATTAACGTTGTCAGCAGAACAAATGATGGCTGTTAGAGGGATTAAAAAAGCTAAGGATTTATGGCAATTACTGAAAAAGCGTTATGCGGGAATTGAAAATCAGAGAAGAATTCAATTAAAAATTAATCTTGCGAGAATAGAGAAAAATGAAAGAGAAACAATAGAAGAATATTTGATAAGAGCTCAAGAGATAGCTAATGAAATATTAGAATTGGGTACAGAAATTGATGAATGCGAATTAATAGGATTTATTATAGAAGGGCTCCCAAAGAAATATAGCGAAGTAACAACTGCGATATCATCAAACTCAAATATAACTTATGAAGTAATGCGAGAAACTTTGTTGAGATATGAAAGAAAATATGATAAATTACGAGAAAACGAGTCTAAAGCATTTAGGGCTAATGAAAAGAAAAAGGATTTATGTTTTGCTTGCGGAAAGCCAAATCATACAGCGCGGAATTGTTATAGTAAATCGGATATGGCACACTCGCGAAACAATAGGGAATATTCGCCTAAGAAAAATTTTCAAAATTATTACAGTAATAAAGTTCAAGATGTAAGAGAATACTCACGCAACAATAAGAATTATAACAAGAATAATAATGTTTCAAACAAGAAAACAAAAGAATATACATGTTTTACAAATGAACATGCATTGCAGTCAAATGAATTCAATAGAAGTGAGTGTAAAGAATTTGAAAATAATAGGGAAATAACCTGGATGCTAGATTCAGCTTGCACTTCACATATGACGCATAAAGAAGATATTTTTATAGAAAGAAAACCTGAAGATATAGAAATTGCAACTGCTGACAGCGAGCGATCAATACAAGCGAAATATCATGGAAATGTTCATGTTACGGCTTACGATAAGAAAATTGGCGAAACAAAAATAAAACTTACAGAAGTTCTTTGCGTACCTAATTTAAGAGAAAATTTAATGTCAGTTCCAAGTTTAGTCAGAAAAGGAAAATATGTGATATTTGATAATGAAGGTCCATTTATGAAAAGAATACAGGCGAATTAATAGCTAAAGGGACATTCGAAGATAATACATTTAAAATAAACTTAGCTGTACGAGAAACAGATGAAGACAGAAATGAATCTTGTTTACAGATAAATGAATCAAAGAAAGAATTGTGGCATAGAAGACTTGGGCATTTAAATTGTGTATACTTACAAAGAATGTCGAGAGAAAATCTTGTAAGGGGATTAGAAAAGATGAATGGTGGAGAAACAAAATGCGAAACATGTATTCAAGGAAAATTGACAAGAACACCATTTAATCATGTGATAGAAGGAACAACACGCATTTTAGAAAGATTACGTGTTGATTTATGTGGACCAATGAAAGTACACTCATTGGGAGGGAGTAAATACATGCTAATGGTAGTAGATGAATATAGTAGAAGATATTTTGTAGATTTTTTAAGACGTAAAGATGAAGTAAAAGAAAGAATTATAAATATAATAGAGAGAAGAGAAAATGAAACCGGCAAGAAAGTAAAAGCGGTTAGATCAGATAATGGTGGTGAATTTACTAACAAAGAGCTCGTGAATTATTATAAAAGGAAGGGTATAAAGAATGAAAGAACCACGATTCATAGTCCACAAAGTAACGGGATTGCAGAAAGAGCAAATCGGACTGTTATTACTACTGCAAGAACATTTCTAATAGAAGCAAAACTACCTTTATCCTTTTGGGCCGCAGCAGTATCAACAGCTGCTTATATACATAATGTTACTCCAACAGCCACGTGAAAGAAAACGCCATTAGAATTATGGTCAAATACTAAACCAACTGTGAAACATATGAGAATATTTGAATGTAAAGCTTTTTATCGCAACGATGATATCAATAAAAAGAAATTTGATGTAAGAGCAAAACCAGCAGTGTTTATCGGATATTCAAGAGATCGGCGAGCATACAGATTGTACGATTTAATCGAAAAGAGAATTCGTGAAAGCAGAGATGTAGTATTTATAGAAGAAAAAAGGGATATGAAGATATAGCTAACAAGGAAGAAATGACTGATGAATTTGAATACATCAACATTACCAATAATAAAAATGTAATAGATGAACAAGAAGAGAATAATTCCGATGAAAATGAAGAAGAATTAAATCAGAAAAAGGAAACAATTGCGTTGTCAAAGGATTTGAATGATTCTGTGACAGAAGAATATGAAGTAAATGATATAATTAATGAAAATGAGAAACAGAAGGAAAAAGTAACTAATGAGAATAAGCTGTTTGAAGAACGTAGAAGATCATCACGAATTAGGAAACCGAATCCAAAGTATTTAGCAAATCTAGTGCACGAGGAAGTTCCAAAGAATTACAAAGATGTATTAAATTCTAAAGATAAGGATAAATGGATAGAAGCAATCAAAAAGGAATTACACTCGTTAGAAGAACACAAAACGTGGAAAATCGTTGACAAACCAAAAGATGTGAAGGCACTGAGAAGCAAATGGATTTTTACTGTAAAAGAAAACGGCGAAGATGTAAAATATAAAGCAAGATTAGTAGCCGACGAATCAAGACTTAAATTTGGAACAAATTATCAAGAATCGTATACTCCTGTAATGAAAACTGAATCATTTAGAACTTTATTGGCAGTCGCAGCGATGAAAGGTTACAAAACTAGATTTTTCGACGTAGAAACAGCATATCTGAATGCAGATCTAGAAACTGCTGTCTATATGAATCCACCTGAAGGTCTACAAATTGAAGGAGGGAAAATATTATTGGTAACAGGAAATTTATATGGGTTGCCAGAAGCAGGAAGATGCTGGTACGAAAAATTAGTTATTATATTTGATAAAATTGGGTTACAGCCATGCAAAGCAGATCCATGTGTGTTTTTTAATAAATATGATAATAAATTTATTGCAGTTGGAATATATGTCGATGACGGAATAATCGTTAGTGAATCCGAAGAATTAATAAATAAATTGATACAAAAATTGAATAAAGAAGCAAAAATTAAAGAGCTGAAGAAAAACATTAAATTCCTTGGTATTGATGTTGAAGAAAATAATGGAGAATTTTTGCTGGGGCAAGCTAAGTATGCAGAAAAAATCTTAGAAAGATTTGATATGGAAAATTGCAAAAGTGTGAAAACCCCTGGTGTTTCTGGAATAAAATTAGATGAATATGAAAATGAAAATAAAATTGATGAAACATTATATCTAGAAATGCTTGGAAGTATAGGATATCTAGTAAGAGGAACAAGGCCAGATTTAGCTTTCACTTTAAGTAATTTGTCTCAATATGCAAAAGATCCTAGAGAAATTCATTTACAGGCAGTGAAGAGAGTTTTGCGGTACATTCAAGGCACTAAAAACTACAAAATTCGAATTAAAAATAAAAAGGGCCAATTATCACTTTGTTCTGATGCTAGCTTGTGTACTACACGGGATTCAAAATCATTTGGTGGATATATCGTAAAGATAGGAGAATCACTAATTGAATGGAAAAGTAACAAACAGAAACTGGTTGCGCTTTCTACAATGGAATCTGAACTTTTAAGTTTATGTGATGCTGTTTGTGAAGGAAAATGGTTAATGGGTCTCTTGGAAGAGTTAAATCAAGAAGAAATGTTGAAGCGTCCAATAGAATTCAGTACTGATAGCCAATCTATAATTGATTGGATTAAAAACCGAAGAGTGAATAATCGCAACAAACATATAGGTAGAAAATATCCTTTTGTAAAAGATGAAAGAGCGAAAGGAGAAATTGAAACAAAATATGTAAACTCGTCTGAACTGGAGGCAGATATAATGACTAAAAATTTGAGTTATGATGTCATGAAAAAACATATTACAAGTCTAGGAATTGCTGAGGATTATTGACATGCGAAAGGAGGGATTTGTAAATAAAGTCGCATGACAATATTTAAATTATTTTTTCAAAAGATAAACTCTTGAACTATAGACATTTTTTTCTTTACTCCATGTATTTAATTTATTTTTTATTCAGACGAAAAACGTGAGATGTTCGACGATGGGTTTTATGTTGTTATTATAGTTTGGAGATGTGTATTCGTAGTTGCTGTCATGTGATTGTCTAAATAAATGTTTTGTGTGATTTTTAAAGAAGTTATGTTTATAGTAAAATAATTATCAATATTTTAACTAAAATGTTAAAATTAAATAACACATTTAATACTTATGTTATACTTTATACTTTAACACAGGAATTTAATGATTTGTTGAGAATTATTTATTTTAGGCTGTGGAATCTTACCAAAAATGCTAATTTAAAAATGACTTTCAATAAATAATTAATAATTAATTTTGAGTTCCACTTAGAAAGAAAATGGTGTGTTAAAATACTTAAATCATGTTATTTTAACTACTCTAAAAAATCTAGACCTCTATCTTTCACCATTTCTGAGAAAAAGGTACATAAAGTTGGTGAATTTAACATGGCGGAGATAGGGCTTTCCCGGTCCCCTTAAAGACATAAAAAAATCCATGATTTAGTGAATAATGTGGTCAATTGAAGATAGTTTTTTAATTTATAGTTAAACTTTACTGGAAGCTAGCATACATATTTCACAACCGCAATAAAATTGATACAATTCCAAAAAATACATTTTGCTTATTGTAACACTAAGTTTAACTTAGGTACATCTTGCTATAGAAAAAGTGTCAAAAGTGTAATCATCCGAAAAACCATCCGGATTGAACTATACGTATATTGCCACCACAAAAGTTTTGCAAATCTATGTGGCGAAGGGGGTACAAAATTACTCAATCCTCCCTATCTATTCTATGTCTTTATTCTTAAAGCGTCTTGTGCTTTTATGTAGGCTGTTACAGCTTCATGGAGAGCTAAGTACTATAATTTTATATCAAGTACAAAAATGCAAATCTTCTTTTGGCTTTTCTTGTGACATGTAGTATTTCTGAGTTTGAAAAACATGAATGGATGAATGAACACAACTGAAACCATTTTTTATCATCGGGAAATAATATATTTTCAGCCTTTACTGTTCATTAATGAATAATTCACAGGAAAATAATAAAAAAAAAAGAAAGAAAAATAAAAGAAGGTTGAAATAAACGTAACGTATACACAAACTTTTGAAATGTGATATGAACTGGCAGCGTACTATAAAACTTATTTAGAATTGTGTTAAAAGGAGATTCAATGTTCGCTATTTTTTGTATCGTTCTACTCTCTACAACTCTACATTACATTTTTCAAATTGTAGCGTTTTAAAATACAAACTATTAGAAAAAGTGACGACTACTGTAGTAGTTTGCTTTTTGAAGAGCACTGCTTCCGACCACTGTGTTCAGGTAACAATTTAAGTGCAGCTTTTTAAATAAATTGAGTTGATTTTTAAGTCTTTATCTCTCTATTTTTTTTTACTTTACTCAATTCAGGAAAAATCTACGTATTCTAACGAAATTGTGCAACTGACAGTTTTAACTCTAAATTCACAAAATGTTATAAAAGTTTATAATGAGAAAATGTAGCACATAGGCTTTTATTAACTGTTTTATCTGTTTCAAAATTTAGAATGAATTTCGTTTATTTTAATAATTTTAAAATAAGTTCTGTTGTAGATTATTTTGTTTTTGTGCGTGTGTAAAATGATCTTTGTTCTCATAATTGAAATATTACGTTTTGCTTAGTGCATGTTGAAAGTGTTTGTGATTATTTTTAGTACTTGAATCTAAAGTTTTCTAAAGTTTACAAAACTGTCTGGATTCATTGCAGGTGTTTAAAAAGTAACTGTAGAACATTTATTTATTTATACACTCAGTAATCGTTTTCATTTTGGAACAATTTAGAAAATTCGCGAAGCAATTGCTTAACGATAAATGAGATACATGCAACACTTTAAACACTTCTTTTACAAAATATTACAAAGTCATTGCTGTCATTATTAGATAAACAATTCATTTAAATCTTTACCGATACATCAATCCTATACGGAAATGGCTTTGAAATGAAATGTTGCAAAAAAGAAATAAAAACCGTTATGAACATATTTGAAACCTTTGGCTAAATTGTCATAACCGGTTCTTTTGTCAACTGCATCTGCTTCTATTGTGTGCTTGTGTGTACTCAGAAATCTGATGAACTATTTCATATTATCGTTTTCCATCTGCTGTTGCTAAATCCTTAATCTAAATCGATTCTTACTGCCAGTTTCTCAAATCTATGGTATTTCATTCACGATTTTTTTTTTCGATGTAAAAATAGAACATAGATGTGAAAAGCGAAAATACTTAAAAATGTTTATCAACTCTTATTTAGCGAAAAGTTGACATAGTGTAATAATTTTTTAAATAACTAAATTAAGTTTGTACAAAGTACCAAATTAAAGGTTTTTAATAGTACAATATAAAAAAAAATTATGAGCACAAATTATAAACATGCATTTTATTTAGAATTGCCATTATGTTTTTATCTGAATCTCTAGTTCTGAAATTCGCAGAATATGGATGTTTGCATAAATTTAACGATTTTCAATATTTCAGCTGTACGTTAAGAAATTGTCCACATATTTTGTTGTTGTTGTTTGTTCAAACTTTGAAATTTTTAATATTTACTCCCTTTTTTCTGTTGTTCAACTTGTCATGCTTCACTTACAATAAATACGATTTTTCGAAAGACATGTTAAATATAACTAATTATGCCATATTCACGACAGCCAACAATATTTTGAACAGAAAATGTCGCCTTATCTAATCTCAAAGTTTCAGTAATTAAATAACACGAAAAAAGTTTATCAGAAAAAACGGTGACAAAAGAATAATAATTGAAAACAATATATTTGGGGGAAAAAAAAATTATTTGTCGCGAATACAGCAGAATTTGCTCATTAACCTTTATCCGTTTCATGGGCAAAATATTTCAGTTACTAAAATGTCGAAATGATTGAATGACATCAGGTTTTACGAACAAATTTGTTTCATAATAAGTAAAAGCTTTTTCTTCAAATACATTATACATGTAAAATTCTGTTTAAAATTTCTGGTGCCATTGTTGCATATGGTAATTTAAATTAAGTGGGACATATATAACAAGCATACTGCATTTGCACATTTTTTCTTCTACTACATTTTATAGTATATGTTATCCACATGCATTTTAATTTACAATTCGTATATCTTTCTTATGGTGAAAAAATACATTTTCAACCATTTAACACGTTATAAACATTAATTCAGTACACTATCCTTTCCATCTGATTCATCACAACTCAAGAAATTCCTTCTCAGCTAATCTTAAAAATTGTATCTCAGATTTTTTTTGCACCTAATGGTTCTTGGACAACCAGAACAACCTCATGTGGCTTTAACCTCCCAATTTCCTTTCATTACCAATCTGAAAGACAGGGCCAATCCTCAGACCTCAAGCTACATGCCGACCCCAAAAGTTCATGATGTTGAGTTTCAAAGGTAAGGGAAATGAACTCTAAGAAAAGCGGTAAATACTACTTCCCGGAGAACTTTCGATGTTTCCCAAAGATATATATGTAATTTTCATGTCGAAATTAAATTTTACGCAGATACATTTATCTTGCACATGGTATAACTTTCTATTTATTTTTTTAGCAAAATAAAATGCCTGGTATTTTGAGCAATTAGCAAACACAAAATGTATAATACTTCACACACATTTAATAATGTAAGCAGAATATATGTACTCCAAAACCTTCGAATAGTACATACCACCTGATCGCGGAATTTCTTGTTATTCGGAGGCAAAAACATACAAATATATATATTTCGAGGGTTTTAAATGTGTTCGCTAAACAGATGTGTCCAGTGTTCGGTCATGACCGTTATGGAAATTTTACTTTATTCGTTTAAGAATACAATTGTACACTTGCCAACTTAACCCTTAAATGCCTGATTTTTCAAAAATCATTGTAATAATGTTTTTCGGCTTTCATTTTTTAAATAAATCTTGGTAAAAATACTTTAAAAAATCATATTTTGTTTTAAGTATGGTTTACGGCTAAAAAACAGTTTGTTACTAATCGGCAATACTGGTCTTTAATTGAAAAAATAATTTACCTTGATAAAATTCTTTAATATTAAACACACAAGAATTTTAGGAACTATAATAAGAAATTAATTTTACTTGCTCACTGCAAAACAAAATAGGATATTTCGTAAACTTCCAAACAAAACAAAAAGAACAAGTAGCAACAATTGAAAAAATAAATCTATCTTTATTCTTAAACAGAGCAAGTGTTGCCAACTACATGTTGAAAATCGATTTAATAATATTTTCAGAGTGTATTTTATTGGCAACATTAGGCATTATAGCTTCAATATTATTCTAATAGTATTTTAGGAGCCTAAATTGGGTATGTTGCCGAAAAGCAACACCCGGCATTTAAGGGTTAAGTTCCGTAAAATGCCGGTTAATTTGATCCAAATTAAAAATGTTTTTAACCAGAATTTTTTTGTAACATTATTATATTTAATTTTATATTGCCAAGGGGAATCTGTTTGATTTTATTTCTTTAAGATATTTCTGGTTCAAAACGTCTTTAACCTGGATCAAGTTACCCGACATTTTACATGTTAAGTTGAAGGTAGCATGTATGCAATTGACACAAAAGCCAACGAGGAGATTCTGTGAGATGAATTCGAAATAATTCAATAAGTAATTAAAGACTTGTTGAGACACAAAAATAATTTAAAACTACATTTCATCATTAGGGCTTTCTAGTCATTTTCTAAGATTTTAATAATTCATTTGCTTCAAGGCGAAATAAAACTAATTTAAATATGAAAAAAGTGTCAGATTACCCATAACTGCATAAATATGGATAATAGTTTATGTCAGAAAACATTTTAATAATGATTATAAAGAAAATGACGTAACAGAACTTTAGCGATTAGAAATTCGTAAAAACTACTATTGAACAAACTATTATGCATTCCTATAAATGTCTAAAATTGTATTTGTGCATTGGTATTAAGGTGTGTATAATCTAAACTTATAATCCAAAATTGTAACACCAATCACAATCATGCATTGATAATTGCTATCCTTCGAAAGAATTAAAATTAAGAGAATAAAAATATTTTATTATTATCTCATTCCCACATATGGTATAGTTATCATCAACTAGAAATACTTTTAATGGTACAGTTTATACTTGTAATCCAATTACAATACGGAAGTATTATACGATCTCGCCAAAAACTTTGAAAGATACCAATTTTATTTCACTGTTCTATTCGAACATTATATACTAATTCCTGTATAAATATGTTACTTCTATAAAGTACTTAAAACAGCTATAATGTATAACAATAACTTAAAATAACCCACTAAAATGAAAATGTATATGTTATAACAAATTATGGATAGCCTTCATATTTATCAAATTTTATTCAATTTTATTTATCTAAAAGTCGAAGAAATTCAATTAATTCCATTTTTAAGTTAGAAAGAATAACAAACTTCTTATTATTTATGTCTGATATTTCACTTTCCGTTATTATTTTATGCAGGTTTTAAAAATCTAGAGCTCTTGTCGAAAAATAAACCCTTGAAAAAATTTTCAATTCCCAATTACTTAATGGCTTATATCTAACTACTGCAATCTTACAAGTAAGCCTCCATTTCTTTCCGATCACGTTATTTAATTACACTAGCCTGCAAAATTTGGGGTGTGTCATGTTTTTTTAGCTTTTGATAATTGATTCTTCTGTATTTTGTATAATGTGTATTTTGTAATCCGAAAATAACGTTCATATTTTACCATCACGTAAAGACTTTCTGAAAATCGCAAATTTCAAAGTTAAAAAGTAAAAAAATAGCGAAAATGTGATACTGTAAAATAGATGTGTTTGTTGTGTTTCTTAACTTTTGATCACTGATTTTTATGTATTTTTTACCGCTGAATCCTAAAATTACCTTCATTTTTAACCATCACGTCAGGATTTTTCGTAAATTGTAAATTTCAAAATTAAAAAGTTGAAAGTTAAAAGGACCCCCTCACCTCCCTCACCTCATCGAACCCCTGAGCTGTTTGGCTGTTAGAATCCCAAGTATAAGCCAAAAAATTGAATAAATTATTGAATTAAATAAAATTAAATTAGATAAAAAAAGTTTTACATATATTTTATAGTATCAGATTTTCACTATTTTTTAACTTTGAAATTTACGATTTGCTAAAAGTTCTGATTTGATGGTTAAAAATGAGGGTCATTTTCAGATTCAACTCTAAAAATTACATAAAAATCAACTATCAAAAGTCAAAAAACACAACCATTTCCGTATATTTTAGTATCAGATTTTCGGTATTTTTTTACATTTTACCTTTGAAATTTACGATTTGCGAAAAATCTTGACATAATCATTAAAAATAAAGATCATTTTCAGGATTCAGCGCTAATAAATATATAAAAATCAATTATTAAAAGTTAAAAATCACAATCATCGCTGGCTTATCTTATCATTGCACATAATTAATTTATTTCAACATCACAATGATGGTAAAAGTCATTTATAATAATCAGGACAATATTATTTCAATTAAGGTTTAAAATCCATGTCTTCAAAAAGCATGTGTAATATTTACGTTAACCAAAAAAAAAAAAAAAAATGGTTTACCCATTTATTTTCCTTTTCTTATTTCTATTTTGATTACATCTCCACGTTATCTGTAACAAAATATCTTTTAATAATTTTCTTTTTACCCCGCTGTACAACATCGCAAGTTCATGTTTACGGTTTGCAAAGGTGAAACAAACATCGACCTTCAGAAAAAAAAAGGGGCAAACACTTCCTGATTTCGAGATTTAAATTTTTCTTCTTTTTCTCTTATTTTCCTTGCAAAGGGATGTAACACCCAGTTTAAGTCATTTTGCAAGGTTTCGCTTTCATTTTAAAAACGATGTGGAATTGCTAAGTTTTCTCATGTGGGATGAGAATATGTCGGCGTCGTATAGACCAGGGTGGAACGACCGCATTTCAAAACATATGGTTCTTGAAAGCGATAGAATTTTGTATGACGCCTGTCGTGCGCGAAGACTTTCTTTTATTTACGTTTTAATTAATTAGGAAGCAGTTAACGGACAGAGAATTAAAAAAGGTTTAAATCAAGATGTTGAGTAGAGGGAATGAGTGGGGGGAGGCAGTTGATAGATTTTGTTTTTGGTCTGTACATTAAAAAACGGAATATGTTTTCAATCGTTGTGATAAATGAAAATCCTATAAAATTTTAACCTAAAAGAATGTTTTTAAAATCATATTTTTATGAAAATTAAATTCCATCTTATATACAAGTTCACTTAAATAAAATGCCTACATGTATAAATAAGTATATAAATATAAAATATACTGACAGATGGTCAAACAAAGGGCTAACGGAATATGTATGTATCTCAGTAATACAATAATAAATCCCCTTTCTTCATTTAGAAGATACTTTTGCAGATATCGCAATTTTTTTAGCTGTTTCTTTCTCCCACCCCCTTTCTTTTTTTTTGGGGGGGGGGGGTGAAGAGCTATACAGCTATAATATAAACATGTGTCTTTTCGTCCTGATATAAACAATAAAAATATACACATAAACTCAAAATATCATTATTCTCATTGTGGCGATAGATCTGAAACTTTGATTCAAAGTCTATCTTTTCGTTGATATATTTCAAAGTTTAGCCAGAATGTACAGTTTCAATCCATGTTACAAAACAATTAGTTTTAATATACATTTTTTTTAAGTCATTCGTCAATAAAAGTTCAGACATTCAAGTTCATTTAGTTTGACATCGTTGAACACTTAATTTAGAATGATTTACTTTTTAATTTTCAAAACATGTGGAAGTGAAAATACTTGTAGTCCGTAATTCTTCGGGGCTATGAAATGTTTCCGTTTAATTCTATATTCTATTATAGACAGTTTCCGTTTTGAAAAAAATTACTACTCATAATATTTTTTTAGTTTAAAATTTCTTTTTTTCAACGTTCTGTTTTAGTTGTCCTTAAAATTTTTCTTTTAAATAAAAATTTTGGAAATTAAAAATACGTTTAAAAAATTTTAATAAATTTCATTTATATACAGTCGAACCTCGATATCTCCAACTTGAAGGGAAATACAAAAAAAAATCGAAATACCGAAAATTCGAATTATCGATAATTGCATGCTATCAATTGTAGATTAAAGATAAAAGCTTTTAAACATACCTTTTTAAGAAGTAATCCATTTTTATTCTAATAAATGCCTTTAACAATTTTATTTGAAAAAAAAAAAAGAATTCAATTGTTGTTTGCTTCAGAGATGAGTATGAAATTTTATCTATTTCACTTTCTAAGTGGACAATGGCTTTGAATGTGTCCTCTGGCATATTTGTCTGATGCTCAACATATCTCCTCAAAGTGTCCACTGCATAATGTGCTTGTTTGTTTGCCACATTTGGTAGTAATTCGCCGATTTCTTCATCCTCTGCTTCTGCTTCACAAGAAACTTTCATATGATCGACCTCCCATCTTGGGGGTCAAGAGATTTCATTGTGTTACTGGCATCTTTATATTCCTGCATTTTAAAGTTTATGCGAAGTTTACAGCTGTAATTTGTGAATATAGTTTTTCTATTCTTTAAAAATTAATATTTTTTGGAATCTTTTTTTGTTTTAGAAAAAATAATTTCTACACTATTTATGGAAATAAATTCAAGTTATCTAGCGATGAGTAAGAAAAATACGTCAAACCAAGTTTCTTTTAACATTGCGTGTATAGGAAATTCGAAAGGATTTTTTTTTTCCTCGAGATATCGAAAAATTCGCGAAATCGTCAAACTGTCCAGAAAGGAAGCCTTGCTCCATGTACCGTAACTTACGGCATATAATCCACGGCTTAAATAAATTTGTTTCCGACAAGGCACTTTTCTTTCATAAAATTTAACATATATGTCCTGAATGTAACCTACTCAGTAGTTTTTGGAATTTATTTATTAAATAAATTTTCTCATTTAAAACAGACTTAATTTGGCCGCGGCTTATACGTCAGAAATTACGCTACATGAAAAGTGTTCAAAGAGCCACATACCTCTAAAATATATCTCTATATACCTCTCATAGCCATATACCTCTCATAGTTTTCGAGAAAAATGCGAAAGATAAGAGCATGTTGTCACATTCAGAGTTCCGAAAATAAGCTTTATTGAAACTCACGAGACTGCAAAATGCATGAGAAACAAAAATTTGAAGAAAAAAAATACTTTAAAATGTAAAATTGAACCCTATAGGCTTGCGAGAAGAGAACAATTTAAAAAGAAATGGGTGTTAGGTATGTGCCTAAAATGCATGCTAATCAACAACCGTCTGTCATTCGGATCACTTTAAAAGACTATATTTTTAAATTATCGACAAACTTCGCATAATGATTATCATGACCGGTTCGAGTTCCCTGATATTGATGAAGAACACAAGAGATGATTAAAGCAGTGAGGTCTAAGCAGTGATATGATTAACTAAGTTTAATATGTACATTGGACGAATACATTAACAACACACACACACATAATATAACTTAATAATACTACGCTTCAGGATTACATATCTCTTTTCCAGCGGCTTTTTCGAATACAACACACCCAAGATTCCATCGTCTCTCTCCCTGGCTGCTGTCATTCCGAGTTTCCTAAAAAGACTTTGGGCCACGGAGTATAGGCGACTTTCACAATGATAATGTATACTGTTTGTGACTGTTGCTTTATATACACTACTTCGGTTTGTGTAATGATAATGCATTACAAACTGCTGTTGAGTAAGTAACGCCATTCTTTTTCTTTAACATTTTCCCCGAAAACTATGCGTCTTGAGGTATGGTTTCTTGGACAAATTATATGTACTCATAACAAGGATTCTCATTCGGAACAGCTTATTGGGTGGCATCCGAATACCTTGTATATATGTCAAAACCTTTGAGAAGCAAACGAATATTGTTTTAATTTGATTGTACCTTATCGAAGTTTCAATTTTGTTTAAAATATACGCATATTTATTTATATTTAATAATAAAAAAATAAAGCACTTAAAACGGACACAAACTGAAACATTCAGAAAAATTAAATTTTGTTTAACGAGTAATATTAGTACTCCAATATTTACTTCATCTAGAACATCAGCCCTTTATAACCCATTCAACCCAAAAGGAAAAAATATATGTATACGAATCTAGTAACAATAGCTGTGTTGGCTCCAATAATTTAAAATATATCTAAAAATGTCTCCACTTCCTTCTCTATTGTATTAAAACTAGTGATGCATTTCTTTGTGATCTCTCTTGAATATTCTTTTGGCCCAGCGAGAAACAATAGCACTTCCGCTGTAACTAATACTTAACAGTTATTCTGTAAAGAAGTTAAGTATGCTACAGAAGAGACGTTTTGAATGATCTTTGGTTCCCGTATCATTTCGAAGCCTAATCATCTACAGAAGAGAAAGATAAACTGAATGGGATTTGCATATTATATGATAGCAATGTGTCGCCCACGCGTATCCGGATTGTCTGAACCCGATAGGCATGTTCACTGAGCATGTTTTACCATCTGCAAAACCATGTTCAGATGATGAATATACAAATTTGCGTATGTTTATTTAATAATTTATTTTACTTTTATGTTTAAATAAATTATAGACTTCCGATAAATCCCTTGTTCACTGGCAGTTCCATCTCCAAACCATGTTCAAATAATAAACATAGAAGCTCTGGAGTGTTCATTTCTTTTCTTTTTGTTTTACTTATTCATAAATAAGGGATTATGATTACTCAGATTTGCAGAATATGACTCGAGAACATCAATGACCGGATTAATGGAAAAACCCTGACTTTTTTATCAGGCTGTCGAAAATTAAAGAAAGAAAAAAACCTTAGCCATAAGGTTATACGACAACAACTTCTTTTGCACGAAAAGAACGTTTTACAAACTGCTTATAACAATGTAAAATTAAGTGTTTTTAAGGGTTAGGCTCTAGGCTGTAACAAAAAAATCCGAATAAAACTAGAATTTTATATTTCCCGAATTACATTTTTAAAATATTGACACCAAAGCATAAGAGGAGTTTCTATATTTTACCTTAATTCTTTTTCTACTGTTTAAACATATTTCCATACTTAAATGACTAATTTTCAACGTTTATTTATACTTTCCTTTAACCAGGAATATGTTTAGGAAAATTTTAGGTCCTTTAAAGGACCCTTCACAAAATTTTTTATCCCCAAACAGGACCCTTCACAAAACATTTTATCTTAAAACAGGACCCTTCGCAAAACATTTTATTCTAAAACAGGACCCTTCATAAAATTATTTGTCTCTTAAGTAGACCTTTCACAGAATTTTTTCACCTTCAAATTGAACTTTTCACAAATTTAGTCATTTAAAAATAAAATCTGGCCTATAAGTAAGCAGTTTAACTCACCAAAGAGCATATTACTTAGCTTTTTATATATGAAGGATAGAACATGAAGACATCGATAATTCAAAATTCACAAAATTATGACTAGAATTTTCACAAAAATAAAAACTTCACAATTTCACAAAAACAGGACCCTGAGAGAAAAGTCTGGACAGACCCCTGCTTTAACCCTTTATGTACTAAATTATGAATTCATGAAAATTTTATCTTCTAAAGCATTTTTCGTGACTTGTTTAAACTATATTAGAAGATTTATATAACCATTTAATAAATTTTAGAAGGATCGAAAGATTTAGAAGGATTAATTAAATTTGAATTTATAGGGATTTTGTGCAATATTTATAACCCCACTCAAATCTTTTATATTAAATATTTTTTTTAGTATTTTGTAGACTAGGAAATGTACAAATAGAATGTTCTTACAATAGAAATATAGAAATATTTCCGAATTGAAAAATCCCCCTCCCAACGCCAAGAAAGCTGAAAAGATGCAAAGACAAAATAAATCATCCTTTTAAAAGTATTTTTGTTTTTTGTAGCCAATAATGCTTTTGGAACAAGATAAAGTAATGTAGCTTAAAACTCATTCTAAACTGTATTACAACTAATCGTATTAAATGAATTTTATAACAAGTTATTTTAATGGTACTTATAAGTACCGTCATTAGATAAAAAGTTAAGATAGAATTTAAATAAAACCACGAATTTCGACGCGTTGAAGAAATTAATCTCTGTTTGTCCCAACCATCGTGAAAAACACCTTAATAGAGGACGAAGAGGAGTTCTGATCCACAGGTTGTATGATTATACAAGATGTTGATACGAATCGAGAATTCCTGATTTTTAATAATAGGCCTATATTTTTCATTTTCCCATTTCCGTATTTGCCTGTGAGGCATTAAAAGATTATAAAATTTAAAGAAAAATCTATAAGAAGCTTAAATTTATAAATGATATAAAATAATTTATAAATACTCCATAGATTTCAGGGTAGAAGTTTCATGTTAGGCTTACTGTTAAGATTACATATATTTTTACGAATTGAAATCATAGTAGAGAGTAGAAAGTATTTTTAGGGATAAAGTGTGATCACAACTTTGACATAATTAAAAAATTCTTTTCAATCTTGCATGTATAAAATTTTCACGTATTAATTTTCAAATACCAAAAATATCTAACAGATTTGTTTTATCTTATTTTTCCTGAAAGTATAATAAATCTCTTATCAATTCTCGATTGCTACCATAAATTTCATGTTTGTGATTGTCAAGTTCAAAAAATCAGCTTAAAACAGCATTTTTGACAACATGTTGTGAACTTTTTTTTTTCTTTTTGGGAAAAAAAGCTGAAAGTTTTGAAATTGGATTTGAGATTCTTTTGAGTAAAACTGCAACAATCTAAATTAGATTTTATCATTCAAATTTCATATCATATTAATATTATAGTTATATTATAGTATTCATATTATAGTATTCATGTTATAGTCATTCATATTACAGTCATATTATAGTATATATCGATTATTACGATGTTAATTATTAAATATTAATGAGTGAATTGTTTAGCTTTGCGTATGGCAACTAAACGTGTATGTTCTTAAATAATTATACATATTAAGATTCATTTGTGAATATTGAATTGTTAGCATATAATATTATAAACTATTCCAAGACTTCCTAATCTTTTAATTTACTTCCTAGTATGTCCCTTACGTGTTATTTAATTTGCATTCATTTAACACAATGAAATAAAATAGTCTTATATTTTTATGTCTTTATTTAAAAGCAGTTGTCCCTTTTTTACACATAAGTCCGCTTCTGGACCTGGCAACAATAGTCGTGAGAAACTGTGTTGGGCATGAATTACTGGCAACCTGGAAAGAAAGTAATCTATTAGACCGAGAGCCGGCAGCACAGACAATCACCTCATCAAGTTCACAGATGAAATTCTAGGATTAGTTAAATCTTGATTCGCATATTAAAACGCAATCGGTCTGCCAAGTCATATCTTGATGGAAAACACCTGAAAAAGCGATTTTAGCGGCTGACTCGTAGGTTTACCATTCTGTTTTCCTGCTCCCAGTCCTCCATATTTTCATACCTTTGGGTGCAGGAAAACACAATGGTAAACCTACGAGTCAGGTTTTCAAATCGGGTTTTCAAGTGTTTTTCACCAAGATATGACTTGGCAGACCAATTGCGTTTTAATATGCGAATCAAGATTTAACTAATCCTAGGACTTCATCTGTGAACTCGGTGAGGTGACTGTCTGTGCTACCTGCTCCCGATCTATATAGTTTTCTTATGATTAATGATGGTAGTCTTATGAATGTCTTAACGAGAACTTTTCATAGCAGCCAACGCACCAATGTCTTCCATAGCGTTTCCCGTTAAATTTTTGTAGCAAATAAACATGCCTTACACCGGAAAAAATATTAAAAAAATTTTTTTTTTATTTTTTATTATCTTTATTTGATTTTAATTTATAAGGAAAAGTTTCTGTTTAGGAAAATATTGGCATGTTGGAGGATATGCTTTATTAAGAGTAATAATTTCGTTATTTACTTATTCGGTTTTCACTGTTAAACGTTCAATTTTTTTAATTATTTCTTTTATTATTTTAATGTTGAGTAATTTTTATCTTTTGTGAAGTTTTTTTTTTTTTTAATTTAAACTATTTTTAGAAATTGTAACACAAAAATATTCCTTTTAAGAATTTTACACTCAAACGATATTATAATATGTTTTTTATACTATTTGAAAAAATATTTTAAATAGAACATTCGGCAACATTATGGAGTTCCGGATTGGAGTTCTTGATTTGAAAGGTTTAACAAGAGTTGAGACTTAACGTACTCCTAAGTACGTTAGTACTCCTTAAACACGTGCGTTGACTTAACTTTAGTTATTGAATCGGCACGAAAATAGAATTTGGAGTCTGGTTTCAATGCGGATTGTTTCTGGGAGCACGTTGGAAGTACGTGTACTCCTAAACCTTTTCTTAATATAACTAGAGGAAATATTTGTTGTTTTTGTTTTATAGAATTCCCGCTAAAAGATCTTTAAAAGTATTTTGGACATTTATGCGATTTTGTTAAATTTCATGCACAGTTTGTTGACAACAATGCTATTTATATTTACACTCATGATGAGTATTGCTTGCTTTTATGAAAATAGTACGTTTTTGAGATCTGTGATCATTTGGATGTAGTACGTTTACAGACAAACTCGGCAGAAATCGCCCAAAGAGAGATTGCTAGAACTATAAATTTGTTTAGTCAAAGTACCCCTAAGACATTTTTCTACATATAACATACAGCATGCATTAAATTAAATGTATCCTTTGAAGAATTCGAAATGAAATTTCAAAACAAGTATTTCAACGTGAAGCTGTGGCGTTAAGAATTTAAACCATTTCACAATAAACTATTACAAATAAATAACAAATCTTAACAGCATCAATGAATTCAAAAGACATCGCATCTACTTTAAATACGAAAGTGAAGATTCCCTGGGGTATTATAGAAGCTACTCTTCCGTTGTATGAAGATGTATGCTGGAAAATTCTTAATGATTATTTCATGAGATTCTGCTGTACTTGTGACGCCTGAAGCAAAAATGCTGAACTTTTAATAAAGCGTGAATGCTTTACAGTAAGGAAATACATAAAGTTGCACGTTTCTGCTAAAAAGTTAAAAGTAATCTAACAAATACAAACGTTTGATGGAATGTTACAAAATTTGAACCTTATGGTTGGCTGGATCTGAAACGGAATTTCATAACTGTTAATAGCACGAAAGAAAAAAAAAACTAAATAAAACTTCAATCAAGTACAACTTGATTTTGCTTTCGTGCGTGAATTTTCACTTTTTAATGTGCAAAGAAAGCAAAATAGTTCTTTTTTTTTTATCTTTGTAAAAATACAAAGCGGAAAACAAATGAAGCATGCAGCTATTTTTATTTCTCTTAAAATGTCCTTATAAAGTTCCTCTGATATTGATCTTTTTTACAATGCGAAAAAAAAGAAGATTTTTGATAAAATCATAATTATAGTTAATCAACTTAACTAAAGTAGTTTAATCTATGATTTCCGTTTAAAAGTTTTCACAATGACTACAAACTGCTTAGTTATTTTGAGATTTAGTAAAAATGTTCGCTTGAAGTTTTTCTTCATAAGGATCTTCCTTAAATACGAAATAATTGTATTTTTACGACAAAACCATAATTATGGATACTTTAGTTAAATAAAAACTTTTTGACCAATTTAGATTTCATAGATTTTAATAACATTTGAAAGAACTGGAGATACTGCATAACACTTTTCCTTTTTTCTCTTTCGAAATCGTACTCTGAGAAAATTGACTTGTTTCTTCCAAATTCTGTTCATCAGAAAAAGAAATGTTAACTAAAATTGTAATTATAATTAACGTAGTTTAACTAATAGCACTTTGATCCACTTTATGATAGATTCAAAGAATTTAGTATGAATGCAAATAGAAAACATCGGCTTTTGAAAGAGCTATCAGATGCTGCATGTAGCATTTCTTTCTTTTTTTTTTCAAAATCATATTCTCAAAGGGTTCATCTGCTGTCTCCAGCTTCTGTTTATCAGAAAAACGAAAGACATTTTTGTTTGTGACGTAGCCCGACTTTAAATCGCACACAAAGATGAAAACATTTTTTTCTTTTCTTTTAGGATCACCTACACAATTGTGTAGGTCAGGTCTTAAAGGGATATATATTTATATATATTCTTTGCGTATTCTTAGGAAATTTATTTTATATTTTTTGTTTATAAAAAAAAAAAAAAAAAAGATTAAAAAAAAAGAAAAAGAAAAGAAATATTTCTGCCTACAATCGTAATTATGGTTAATTTAGCTAAAACTAAAGCATTTTGGCCCATATATCTTAGTTACAAAAAATTATTAAGCCTGCACATGTAAGTTACACAATTTTAAGTTAAAGTTATACAAGCATATACGAGTTTACAAGGTGTTTCATAAAAGACGAGCCTAAATTTAAGAGGTGATAGTACACATCCAAACAAACAACTTTCATGGAAGAATGCATGGTCGGAATTAAAACGCAAAGGTGCTAGAGGGCGCCAAAGGGGATGTTGTTATACGGGGCAAAAACACACAAAGAACGATTAAGTGACAAAAGCAAGGTGGGAATCCACTCTCCATACAATCGTTGAGCCTCTCAGCCGTTTCCAGTTGCAGTTCCGTAGATAAGATGCATATCAGCCTTTTCCCTATTAGTGAAGGGCAACATCTTCCAATTTTTCCCTGCCGTGATTGACCGTTGCACACTTAGATTAGCGGTTTTAATGCATTAATCGAGGCAAACTTTTGCATACGGGTTCTTTTTCTTCCCCATGTTAGATTTGCATTCTGTTAGTGTCCTTCTTCTCTCGATAACAGGAATGGAGCTAACGTTTGCATGGACCAAGTTTCCAAATGCACCAGCACCTTTGCGTTTTATTTCTGACCATGAATTCTTTGACGAAAGTTGTTTGTTTCTATCTGTACTATCACCTCTTAAAGTTCTGACAATCTTTTATGAAACACCCAGTATATTTCTTCGAAAGTCGTATTCTTATGGAGTTTATTTTCTATTTTCTACTTAACAAGAAAAAAAAGAACGATAATATATGTATTTTTTTCTGCTGTCTAGACATATATATTGTTATGAAAGTCAAAAGTTGAATATCATATGACTATTCAGCTTATAAATAACCAGTGCTATCATGAAATCAAGTTTTATCCATCTTAATCCCTATTTGGAGTCCACCCACTCTGCACTAATTGTTGACCTCACTTGTATTATGAAGGTCAATATTTTAGTAGTGTGGGAATGACCGAGAAGATAATGCATGCTATTCAGATTTTGCTGTTAAAAATACCTTTAATTTAGTTTCATCCATTGATCTCCGGACAGAATAGTCCATTGAAGTGAATTTTTTTTTTCTTAAAACTATACTCGGGATATACATTTATTGTTTTTACGGCTGATTTTCGTAAAAAGATTATTTTAATGTGTTATACATAGGCTTATTTAGCAAATTTTAAAGTATTTCAATTGTATAAATTTGATTTTTTTTTTTCGATACGAATCCATCACTATCGCAGTTTTTGCATGTGTTTTAAGCTATTTTTCATACATTAGCATATGACAAAATTATGATGGTACATATTATGAATATTTCATATTTAAAAAAAAACGAAATTGATAGTCGAAATACATTAAAATCTGCTAAATATACATATGTTTCCGTGTGGACTTGTATAACACATTGAAATAAACTTCAAACAAAAATCCACCAGAGCGGCAGTAAATATAGATCATAAACTATATTAAAATACAAAAGAAACTTTAAAAAACAAAAAAAATTAAAGAAAAATCGACCCTATCAGGTTGCCAAAAAAAAATACATTGTTTCTAATACATAACCAAAATCACAGAGCAGTAATAGTTGTATCTCTCGTCTATAACCAAAATCATCTGGCTTCATCACGAATACATCAGGTTTTTTTGGACTGGCAAAGATGGACGGCCAACCGCTGACAACAACAGTATTGTGCTGTAAACATGTTTTTTGCATAAATGCTGTTTTTGCTGAGAACTCTTCATTTCAAAATCAAACTTAGCCCTTTGACTACGGATCAGGACATATATGTCCTCGTGGATTATTTTTATTATGCTATCCGTACCTCTTTTTGAAAACAAAATATCTTCCATAGGCGTATACTAAGTTATTTTCAAGGAAAAAAAACCGGCAAGGATATTTTTTGTAAATTGTGGTACTTTGAATATAAAAATAGTCACCGGGCTTGACCCTAAATCAAAAGATTAATAACTAATTTAACTGACTACTATTAAAAGAGAAAAAATACATTTACATTCTATCGCCTAATCCCTGTAAACTTAAAAAATAAATAAATAAATCTAATTTTAACAAAAGTCAACAAAGTCAGCCAAATCAAAAATATATATCGACTAAAGATCTAAATTTTATCGAACTGCTTAATGATTTACATTTTTTTTTTAATTTAAATAATACTTCAGATGGTACAAATATAAATTCATTCACTTCCCCATCAATTATAAAAGAGACAGTTGAAAAAACTTAGTTGGCAAATTTTCGTTAAAAAATTGAAAAGTAAAAAACTACATTAAACTTATAGATATTGTCGTGAATATTAAGAACGAAATACGAGAGAAAATAAATTTGTCTTAAAACTTAATATACGTCACAATTTATCTCTACTTCAAATAACTCGATAATGTCACATGTATTTTGCCGGGCTGTAGTGGTGGGTATACGGTGGTATACGCCGTATACTCTCTGGATTAATTTAAAAAGTTCCGTATCAAAAGCTAAAACTAATAAGAAATGCATTTTATTTTCAGTTATTAAACAAATTTCACGTGTATTTTGCGTTGTATAAACCCACCTGTACCTCAAGTAAAGCTATATCGTATACTCTTTGGCGCATACCCTCTGCCTTTAGCGTATACCGCCTGCTTTTTTTACGACTGCAGCAGTGATATCTTACAAGTTTCAGAAAGACGAAAATTAGTACGCATATAAAAGAATATTTGCGATATACTTTTTTAAAATATCCAATTATTAATATTGTAGGTGTGATGTATGGTGAAAGGTATTTCTATCCCTGATGAAAAAAGCATCAAGCAGTTTTTCTAACCGAATATTGAAAGTTAATGTGTTTTTAAGTTACTTTTATACCCTTAAATGTATAGAAAATGTACAATTATGTACATTTCCCAGATCCCTATAGTTAACCTAAACTATTATAGTTATAAAATCCATTAAAAATTGGAAAAATCAAACTTAATGATGCTTGTAATATTATTAAATTTGAAGAAAAGAAGACTGCGTCCTATATTAGAAGCTTTAAAATAAATTAATTTCTTATTCGTCCTAGTACAATTTCCTGTTGTAATACGCCATTTTTAGTATAACCTTTAGCCTATTTCTTTCAAGAATATAAATCTGAAGTTTGGTAAAATACCAATAGGTATGTAGAGCTTTAAAATGTTTGAAACAGAGATGTATTTTTAAAACTCGGCGATCTAATAGCATTAATAATAAGGATAATAAAAATAACAGAGATACTAAATGTTAATTTATCGAGCATATGATTCCCACTGTTACGCCCACAGTTATTTCATTAAAGTAATTTTCCTTTTTCCAAGCCTTTTTATTGCTGAATTATAACCTTCAAATCAGCCAGTGATAGCTGTTGCTTTCTTTGTCTGAGACAGCCGTTATTAATGCTATTTGATAAATTGAAATCTAAATGCGTTTCAGCTGCTCTTTCAAGTTATATCATTATAATAAACGTGATTAGATTTAATTAGTTTTCAATTTATACAGTTGCTTCCTTTAATATTACTCAATGTTATTTAGATTCTGCCATTTTTAAATAAAAATTGACGCATAACAATCTTTGACGATAATAACTCCTAGTTTACGAAGTAGCATCAACATGAAAAACTCAATGTAAGAAAGAAAAATATTTTTAAAAAATCTTAAAATGTATAAAAATATTTTTGAGAATTTTATATTACTCTTATGACTACCTTACCGAAACCCTCAGTATAATCTAGTGTGAACTGTTTATAACATAGCTGAAATAACTGTGAAAATTACTTGTTAAATTCGGATTTCGTTATAATCGATTTATTAATTTTAAAGAAAATTTTATTAAGAAATTTAGGTAAATCTTTGTTAATAGAGCGCTCGTTGTGCATATAACGTTTAACATAATACATGAGAACAAAAACAATTGTTTCATTTCCATAATAATTTTTAAAAAATGAATGAGCTATCCCTAGTTATACATAGATGCTATCATCTCTTAATTATTCCGTAGTCTAATCCATGACAATCCAGCTTATTTTGTGTCGTCTCCAAAAAATAACGTTACGTTGTATAAGCCAGCCGTAAAAAAAAGCAGGTATATCATTGTACTGTTAAATTGTCTACTGTAATTTTTTTAACTTCCAAGTGTCACACATTTTCAATTTTTACACCGTCGTATTGGGAAAAAAAGTACTTTTAAATGCAATTTATTTGAAAACTACATCTCCATTTATTTTTGAGCTATTAATTTTTTTTTGTAGTTTTTAGCGACATTTGTTTAATTCTGGCAACTCAAGTACTCCATTTAAGTAGAAAGTAAATAGCAATTATATTTTTTGTTGCCATTTTCACATAAAAACTGAAAAAAAAGTAATAAAAATACGTGATATTTTGAAAAATATAAATGAATGATTTCTGATAAAACAGGGAGCTATTATAAACTAAATTTAATTTTAAGTATCTATATTAATATTATAAAAAAAAATGAAAGCATGAAAATCATGCGATAGTCGATTTTTTTTTTGTCGAGTTTCTTGAATGACGAAATCTCTTTTTTTGGATTTGTGTATTTTTCAGCAATAGTGACGTCTTATGCGTACTTTGCTCTAGATGTTGTTTAATACTGGATCGCAAATGAGGAATTCTTCAGCGAATGCGAATGACGTCAGTCGCATTATAGTATTATATATATATAATAAAATCTTGTATTTTAAGTCTTAAAACTGAAATACAGTACAGTCCCGATTATCCGAGTCCCGCTTAACCAAGTTGCCGCTTTAACCCAGATATTTTCTTCTGATGGTCTGATGGCTTCCATTATTATGAAACAGCCATTATAAATGAAGTGTTGGGTGAAGATGAAAGAGCAGTCTTAAAAAGTTAGAACTTTCATTTTCTGGTCAGAATAAAAACAAATGGCCTTTTTTTTTTTTTTTTTTTTTTTTTTTTTTCTTATGTCTGACACTGAAATGTCTGTCACTGATTAAAAAAAAAAAAAAAAAAAAAAAAAAAAAAAAAAAAAAATTATGGGAATTTTTGTTTCCCATTCTGACCAGAAAATGAGAGTTCTAACTTTTTACGGCTGCTCTTTCATCTTCACCTAACACTTCATTTATAATGGCTGTTTCATAACAACGGAAGACATCAGTCCATCAGAAGAAAATGATCCATTCCAAAGGTATAACTTCGATCAAAAAAAAAAAAAAAAAACTATTTAACACTTTGAGCAGAAAGAAGAGGCTACACCTGCAATTTTATGACACTAATAGTTGCTATTTTGTATGGTCTAAAATTTAATTGAAAAAAATTCCATGTATAATCGTTGACAATTGTTGGATTTTTAAAACTGAATTTCCGGAAGTGACAGCCAATTGTTCTCTTGTGAAGACATTTCTGTGGCTGTCAACTCGTAAAAGTTGGCTAAAAATGCTAACTTTTGACAACATTTTCTGAATGAATGTTTACCTTTATAAGAAAATGGGAAACTCTTTAATTTCTTGGTATCTGAATAAAAGCAGTAAATATATATTTTTACGAATATTAATGCAATTTTTTTGTATTTACGAATGAAAATGACTTCGCGAAAGTATCAGAAAAGTAGTTAGTTTGGATTTGGAAATAGGTTTCAATATAAAAAATTCTCATAAAGATATATGATCCCCTCCCAGTAGTATAGAACTAGAAACTTAGTTATTTGGAATAAGCCAGTTTGTGGCTTTATTCTTTATAACAATAATATTTTAAATCGCGAAATAATACATAATCAATCTAAATCAGTCATCTAAATGGACAATCTTTTATTTTCTTATTTTACCCTTTTTATGAAAAACTTATATAAATAATAATTTAAAAATTAATGGGCAAATATTCCGTTTAAGGTTTAAATCCTACGATAATAAATAAAATGACTAAGCAGGTAAAGGTATATTAGGAAAAAACTGTCACAAATTCATTTCTTGCTTTCTTGCTTGTAAACTTTGCTTCGATGGCATTGTAAAACGCTACTTATGCGTTTTTCCAGAGACTAGCTATACGAAACGTATAGCTGAATTATAATATAGTAATTCATAATAAATCACCGAAAATTATAACAGTTTAATCAGACATTTTACAATTCTGAAGTGTATTTTTACCTATTTGATTATCTAATTTTAAAAATTAATTTTAAATGAATGATAGCAATGATCTGCAGGACAGTATTAATATCATCCACGTCTTCCACAAGAAATATTATCTTTATTTTCTTGTGATACATCATTGAAAAAAGAATTTCGAATTTCAACCATTGGGATATGAATTTATGAATTAAATTAAGAATGTATCTGTGTTGTACGGACGAAACATTTTTTCATTGGAACCCAATGGTAACATAAACTCAAAAACACATAAAAGTGAAAATTATGAATGGTGATTCAACTAGCATTTATTTACTGAATATACTAAATACACATTATCAGTATATTAAAAAAAAAACGCTTTAGAGTTCCTATTTATGTATTTTAAACTTAGTTTAGTATAGATTGTTTGAAAAACAGAAATAAACTTTATTTTTAAATTTGTATTAAAGAAAACGGAATTCTAGTAATTTGCTTTGCTGATTACAGCATGAATTATATGAACAAGATATGAAAGTAATAGCTTAGAAGATGATTTCTTTTTTGTCTGCCTACTTTATATTTTAGTTTTCAAAAATCTAAAGTAATTCCAGAGGTAATCTTGACCATTAAAAAGGGCTACATTTTAATATTGACATCTGATGATTGTTTAAGAAATTCATCAATAATGGCCACTTTTTTAAAATTTCATTTCAATACTAAAGCAGTAATGATACTAAAAACTGAAGAAAAATGCTATTTTTCACTACGCAGTTGAGCATGAGATTGTCTTTATTAATTTGAACATTTTATATGTCCTGGGAAGGATGAACTTATATACATAATAATTTGTTGATTTTTAACCTAGACACAAAGTTAAAATTTTGGAACAGTAGCTAATATTTGGTAAACCAATATTTTTTGTTTCCGTAATAAGTATGACTAAAATTTTGTAGAAAAAAATGACATCCATGGGGAGATGTAAACTCTTAATGAACAGTTATATATATATATCGCTCACCCGCAAGAAAAGTGACACATCTCGACAAAAGTAAATTTCACAGGAGAGGCAAAAGAAAATTTGCAAAATTTGACTGTAACATGAAATTATATCACTTAGCTCTCCATGCAGGAATAAACACATGCATAAAAGCGTAAAATCCAAAAGAATGGAGACGTAAGATGATGTTTAGAGGGTTGGGTAATTTTACCTCTCCACACAATCCATCCCTCTTCTATGGTCACAAACGGACAAATAGCATAAAAGACTGATTTTCCGTATAACTACACTTATGACACTGTTTGTGTAGCAAGATGCACCTATGACACACCTATTAGTGGAAGAAAACGCAAAATGAATTTTTGCGATGTGTGTCACTTTTCTTGCGGGTGAGCGATATATTCTAGAGTAAAAGTTATTCATATGTGTAAAAAAATAGTAATTTCAAACTTTCTTTCAAAATTTATGTGACTTACTTATATTGTGGAACGATCAAGAGGAATTAATGACACTGAAGATAAAGTGAAACACATATACCAGAAAAGTCAGAATGATGATTCACTGGCACTTATTTACTAAGTATACCATACTTATTATCAGTATATTTAGAAAAATGCATTAGAAATCCTGTCTATGCATTTTAAACTTAAAATGCTCTTTCACGTTTATATGTATTGAGTACTGAATATAATCTTTTAAATTTATATATATTTAAATATTTATATTGAGTTATATATATATTGGTTTATATATGTGAATTTCGTGCCAAGATTAAAAATCAACATATTTTTATGTATATGAATTGATTCTTCCCAGAACTAATCCAGAGTTAATACACTTCAGGTTATTAAAGACAATCTAGGATCAACTGCGTAGTGAAACATAAAATTATTCATTATCATTATTTAAAGTCCTTGATATAGTGTTTCACAATATAAGTTTTCATTTTCCTGATTGTAATGCCATTACCTTCTGCACTTGTTTTTTTTTTTCCTACTCCTTTTTTAAAAGAAAAATCAGAGCATTTAACAATATTGGGTATATTTTATCTATCAAATTCTTATTAATGATTAATTTATGGTGTGTCGATTATCTTCTGTTCTATATTATTGTTCGTAAAAAGTTTATATATATATAGTATATATACATTTTTCTTTTATTATTCTGGTTATGCAGTCGTTAGGGCATAGAGAGAATAAATAACTCAGCTTTTAGATTTATTCTCTACAGAAAACGACTGTTTTGCTTTTAAATCTGAATTCTGTGCCCATTGATAACGTAATTTACTATATAAGCATTTCATTTTTTTTTTTCTGTATTCATAATCTTAATTGGTTTTTTTTTTCTTTTTTTCTTCCATTTTAATCCCCATAAGGTAGTACATTGGACTATACATTTTAAATAATATTTCGTTAATGTGGGGTTTGTGACCTCATAATTATTGGTCATTTCCATTACTTTTCAATAGTGTTATTGTACAGAAAGTTTACTTTTTTCACTTTTTATGCATAACCCTAAAGTGATATTTTAGTAGCACATTTAGCTTTCTGTTCCAAACAGTGTTCTAATTAGCATAATTACATAAAGAGTTAAATCCTACTTTTAGCTATGAACACGCTGTTTCATTGCTACTAAGAGAAATTCGCCAAATTTCTTTTTCTTTCTTCCAATTACATCACTTAGGCCCTTTATGTGAGAAAATACATTAAGCAATTTTTCCCTCCTTTACTTCCTTGTAACATTTGACAAGGTATATTATAGGGGAAAAGAGTTTCAGGCTTTCATTTGTTGACATTGACAATAAGATTTTCTTTCAGAATGACCTCGAACTATTAATTGTTCTCACGGGCGTGTACATCTCGCCTTCGCTTTAATAGACCCAAACGTTTATCGGTGGGATGCATCATGCCTCCATATGCCTTGACCTCTGCATCGTGAGGGTCGATGATGCAAATAGCCGGACCTCAGCCGTTGACCTAGCGGTCATGCGAAGATGGTCAGCTTACCTCGGTTCACTACGTGATGAAGCCATTCTTCCCCTGCTCACATACATTTTTTTCGTTATGGACCAGATTATTTAGAGTAGGTGTATAGTAAGGAAATTTGTGCCTCAGTGATTAGAGAAGCTATCAAAAGCAAATAAATATTCAACGTTCATCTCTGTGATTTGGCAACTATTCACTAGTGCATTTAGCTTTACAGAAGATTTTTAATTTGTGTATTAGCGTTAAAAATTTATATTTCTTTTAAATATTTTTATAATTTTTCATCGAAGATTTAGTTTGTAAACTTTACTTGAATAATAAAAGAAACCAAATTACAATTGCATTCCTTTGTTTAAAAAAATGATGTGCTTTTATTTCTTTCTGAAGAAAAATTACAACTAAAGATTTACCATATGGAACTTTCAGCACCTTTAACGCAAGAAGTTATGAAATTTTCCTATTTGCATGTTGTAGTCATTTGCTGCAATTTTCACCATTCAGTTACTTTCGCTTATTGTGTTTATATTCTACTAAAATTAATGAAATATTTACGTCACTTTTTCACTTGTTAAGTAAATTCCTAAAGAGGATTGCTGTTGAGTGAAAGTAAATTAAAAAATCAGTTGATAAAATACAACATTTATTTAGACTGAGGCATAGTTAGCGCCATTAGAATACAATTTCAAAAAATTAACGCTCAGGAATTTTAAAAATTGCAAAATACACACAGTAATTTTTAAAATTGAAAAAACACAAAAATTTCTAAAATTTTCAAACTTTTCATACATGATTCAAGTGGATTTGCTTAAAAACCTATAAACAATCTAAGCAAATTAAACCATATCAATCGGCCATTTGCATTCACAGTTTCATATTTTACAGGCTTGTAGTAAAGAGAGCCCTCAACATAAAAATTTCTTAAGATAACTTAAAAGGAACTACATTCACATTTGCAAAGCTCCCCAGATATTTGTTAGAAAATTGCCCAAATACGGCCAAAATAAACATTAAATGGATTTTCTTGCATGTATTCGAATTATATAACTTACATTGTCAAACAGATAAATTGTCAATTACGGCAAAAAAAAAAAAAAAAAAACGACCAAAAAAAGATAAAAAATCTGTTACTTTACAATGTCATAAAAGAAAATCCTGTATGAAGACATATTAATAAATAAACAACAAAAAATGGGATAGTAATTGTTTATTTTTTAGATTAAAAAAAAAGAAAGAGGAAAAGCATAAAATGTACATTCCGCTGATGAACTTTAACTAACCGAACTAATGATTGGGAGAACTAGTGATGGGCGATAACGAGATGTTTTTTTTCGATTTTCTCGATTGTATGGACATCTCGATATTTTTCGATTGTGTAAATTTTTTCTCGATGACTACAGTTTGCAAATTTCTTTTATAAATCATATATTATGTATTATATACGTCATACATTTATCAAGAATCGTCTGCCGGTGAACTGGAAACACTAGGTGACTTCGACCGCTAGCGGGCCCCTCCTTTAATCGGGGCCCCTAATTTATACGTAATCTTGTAATATGAAATCACGAACAGGTTACCCGCTATATACGGCACTGATATATGATAACAGGCGGGTGTGGTGTGCACGCACTACAAAATCTTGTAAAAAATATAATATCGAAACGAATGAACCTAGGACCAGATCTCTTGGGGGAGGGGTCAAAGCGAGCGGAGGGGCACAGCAGCTGCATAATATGATTAAGTCGTCACAGGTCTTTAGGCCTTTCCAACCATATGTCACATGAGAGGTCTGGATCTGAATTTACAAAAATGCCCTCCCCGTGGGGGCGAAGGGTGAGAGGGGTGCGGGAGGTGGATAACATGAGTAAGTGGTCATAAGCCTTTCCAACAATATGTCACATGAGGGGTCTCGGCTAAATTTAGAAAAACACCCCCGTGGGTGAAAAGTAGGGGGGGCGGTCACCGGAGGAGCATAACATCAATAAGTAGTCACAAACCTTTCCAACGATATCTCACATGAGGGGTCTTGGCTAAATTTGAAAAAGTGTCCCCCGGGAGGGGCAAATTGCGGGAGACTGTCACCGGAGGTGCATAACATCAATAAGTAGTCACAGACCTTTCCAACGATATCTCACATGAGGGGTCTTGGCTAAATTTGGAAAAGGGCAGCCGGGGGGGGGGGGCAAAGTGATGGTGGGGACACCGTAGGTACATAACATCAATAAGTAGTCACAGAACTTTCCAACGATATCTCACACGAGGGGTCTTGACTAAATTTGAAAAAAGTGTCCCCCGGGGGGGGGGCAAAGAGTGGGGGGACTGTCACCGGAGGTGCATAACATCAATAAGTAGTCACAGACCTTTTCAACGATATCTCACAAGAGCGGTATTGACTAAATTTGGAAAAGTGTCCTCCGGGGGGGAAAGGGGGGGCGGCCACCGGAAGTGCTTAGCATCAATAAGTAGTCACAAACCTTTCCAACGATATGTCACATGAGGGGTCTTGGCTAAATTTGGAAAAGTGTCCTGAAATTTCATATATTATAACTAATATTTAGCGGAGGGCTCCGTGGGACCACTCTTTCGCCCCGGAATTCACACAGCCGCCACTTTAAAATTTTTATGTTCAATAAATAATATTTACCGGAAGACTGCATAAAAAACCCACATCTAAAGTGATATTTAAATTTATTATAGAAATCGGCTACGGTTTTAAAAATTTGTTCGCCCCTTCCCCATCCCCCTTTGGGCGAAGAAAGGTTCATAGTATCAAAGAGTGGTCAAAGGACTTTTCGATTATTTGCCACAGGAAGGGTTCGGTAAAATTTTTAAAATTGCACCCCGCATGAGTCCATTCTCACGTCCTCCTCCCTCGAAATCACCCGACCCACCTTCCTCTTTGAAATTTTTATATTTAATAAATAATTTTTATCGGAGGGCTCCAGGTATGTGACATCTTGGTAGGGCTAAAATAAGAGAAATTTTGAAAATTAGGGCTTCATTTCTCAGCTCATTGTCATGCCTCTTTCTCTATCTCGTCCCTTGGTACTCTCGATGAATTTTCTTACTTTTCTTCTCTGCCGAGGACGAGAGAAATCCTCGAAAAGCTGCTCATAGCGAAATGTTGAAAAGCGCGAGAGAAATCCTCGAAAGGCTTTTCATTGGGAGATTTCGAAAAGGACGAGAGAAACCAGCGAGAGGCTTCCCATCGGGAAAGGTTGAAAAGGGCGAGAGAAAATCTCGAGAGACTTCCCATCCCGAAAGGTTTAAAACCGCGAGAGCCAACCATCGAGCAGCTTCCCATCTGGAAGCGTCGAAATGCTGGAAAAATCATCGAGATGAGATTTGGCGAAATGCGAGATGGAAATGAAGCTTTCAGAGTCAAACTTACCGCATTTCTGGTTTAAGTCATAATTTCTCAAAGGAGTCCATCTGCTTATTCAATCTCTTTTTAGCTCACAGGCTATCTAAGCCTGAGAGCTAATGTACCCGTCGGTTCTGTGTGTATGCATGTACGTACGTATGTATGTATGTACGTAACGCGATAACTCTTGATTAAAATGTACGATTTGCTTCAATTTTTTTTTATGTTCATTCTGATAAAGCGTTCCGCTGATTAGTTTTGACGGTTCATTGGTTAAGGATAAAGGGAGAGAAGGGAGCTGGTTCCCCCCCCCCCTCCTTAATTTTTAAATAGGTTTTTCATGCAGAATTATTCGATTTGCTCCAAATTTCGTATATCGGTTTATTATGTTAAGGAGCTTCCCTGATTAAACTTGGAGGTTCATTAGTTAAGGATAAAAGGGGAGAAGGGGGGCTGGTCCCCCACTTAATTTAGATAAATGGGTTTTTCATGCAGAATTACTCGATTTGTTCCAAATTTGGTATACCGGTTTATTATGTTAAGGAGCTTCCCTGATTAATCTTGGAAGTTCATTGGTTAAGGATAAAAGGGGAGAAGGGGGGCTGGTCCCCCACTTAATTTAGATAAATGGGTTTTTCATGCAGAATTACTCGATTTGTTCCAAATTTGGTATACCGGTTTATTATGTTAAGGAGCTTCCCTGATTAAACTTGGAGGTTCATTAGTTAAGGATAAAGGGGGAAAGGGGGTAGACCCCCTACTTAATTTAGATAAATGGGTTTTTCATGCAGAATTATTCGATTTGCTCCAAATTTGGGATACCGGCTTATTATGTTAAGAAGCTGCCTTGATTACATTTGGAGGTTTATGGGTTAAGTATAAAGGGGAGGGGCTAGTCTCCCCTTAATTTAGATAAAAGGGTTTTTCATGCAGAATTATTCGATTTGCTTCAAATTTAATATACCGATTTATTCCGATATGGCGCTTCCTTCATTAGATTTGGAGGTTCATTGGTTAAGTATACAAGGGCGAAAAGAGGGCAAGTCCCCTCCCCTTAATTTAGGTAAATGGATTTTCATGGAAAATTATTCAATTTACTTTAATTTTTTTTTTCTTTGTTTGTTCTGATAAGGAGCTTTCCTGATTAGATTTGGAGTTTCATTAGTTAAGTATAAAAAGGTTAAAGGGGTTAGACCACCCTTAATTTAGCGATATGTTTCTTTTTTTCATGCAGAATTATCTGATTTGCTTCAAATTTGATATACTGATTTATTATAGTTAAGGAGTTTCCCTGATTAGATTTGGAGGTTCATAAGTATAAAAGGGGCAAACGGGGGATATTTCCCTTCATTTATTTTTTGAGAGACATTATTCTTTGAAATAAGAGTATAATATACAATTAGTATGAATAACCTGTGAGCTCACTGCCATCAGTTTAACTGGCACTTATCTTTTTATTGCTATTAACCGATGTGGGTTATGAAGCATAGTGGTTTATGTATTCAGTTCTGTATAGTCCTAATTTCAAACTTTAGTGTTAAATTTAGTGTCATTTTGCCCCGAATTTTCAAACTTTAGTGTTAAATTTAGTGTCATTTTGCCCCGAATTTTCAATGTTTCTCTTTTTTTTTAGCACTGCCAAGCTGCCCCATACCTGGAGACTCAGATAAATACTATTTATTAAATATAAAAAGTTCAAAGAGGAAGGTGAGTGAATTCTGGGGGTCGCGAGAGTGGACAAAGGGGGGGGGGCGGGTAATTTTCAAACTTTTACCAAACCTCTCCCTCTCCTTGACATATCATCGGAAAGTCCTTTCACTACTCTTTCATATTATGAACCTTTCTCCTCCCAGAGTTGAATTCCGGAAGGGGCGGGGTGGGGGGGGGGAGCGGTGCGGGGGTGAATTTTTTTTTAATTGTAGAGATTTCTACAATAAATATCATTAAATGAGGTTTTTTAATGGAGCTCTCCGATAAATATTATTTATTAAATATAAAATTTTAAAAGTGGGGCTGCGTGATTTCCGGGTATATTCTGGGATAAAAGAGGGAACCCACGTGGGAGGGGTAGATTTCAAACTTTTTTTGGACCAGTCATTTCATATATCATCGGAAAGTTTTCGGTTATCATCGGAAAGTTACTCTTTCATATTATGAACCTTTCTTCTTCCCGCCCTAGTTTGGTGCCCCGAGAGAGGCACTTTTCGAACTTTTTTGAAATCGTAGCGTTTTTAAACATTTTAGATCAGATTTTTTTACGGAGCCCTCCGATAAATAATTTTTAATATATGAAAATTTCAAAGAGAAGGATGGGCAGGATATATTTCGGGGGGGCACGATAATTGGAATCCTGGGAGTTGGGACTGTTTTCTATCTTTTGCTGACACCCCTCATGTGATATATCATTGGAAAGCTCTGTGACTACTATTTCATTTTATATATCCCCCGCCCCCCTCCCCTTACTTTGCCCCCGCGCGGGGGCACTTTTCTAAATTTAGCCGACACCCCTCATGTGACATATCGTTGGAAAGTCCTGTGAACCCCTTATTCATATTATGAACTTTCCTTGCCCCTTCCCCCTACTTTGCTCCCCGCGGGGGTTCGTTTAATGTATTCCAGTCGAAGACTTTCTAAAAATGGGGAAATTAAAGATCAAATCTCAAATAACGTAGAAAAATCAATAAAAAATTTTGATCCCTTTTATCATCATTTAGTTCATGTTTTTGCCACTAGGGGGGTGCTTTTGATTCTTATTTCTTTGGCCATTTTCGTGCTAATTGCCGAAAAATTCTAATTTTTGATACTTAAACTCCCCTTACCGCTTCATAGCTACTCGCGTTTTTTCAGCTTTTTTCAACCAGGGGGCACCCTTACAAGACTTTTCCAGTCTTATGGCTCCTTTATAGCCTCCCTTTGGTTTGTTGTTTTTTTATTCCATCTGTTTTCAGTTACCCTATATTTAATAAAATCTGCCTTATATATATGTAAAAACAATGATTTCAATAATCGATTCTAGAACATCTCCTTTGTAGATTCTCGAAAGTAATCGATGACTGTATCGATTGTGTATTTTACGATAACGATTTTTTTCTATTGGTAAATTTTCGAGAATCTCCCATCACTAAGCCCTATCACTACTATGAAATTGTCGGCCAGAATAATAGCTAAGTTTTCCATTAACTGTTTTTAGCTTTTCTCGTTATAATCGATTGTAAAACATCTCGATTGTAGATTCTAGGAATTAATCGATGGCTCTATCGATTGTGTTTTTTTACGATGACGATTTTTCTCGATTGCCGAATTCTCGAGAATCGCGCATCACTAGGGAGAACTTCCGAACAAATTATAAAGAATCCCCCCCGTTAATCTTTTAATATTAACAGCGGAGTGCAGTTTAATCTAAATAATGGAAAATTACCTTCAATCCTTATATCACGATTATTATTAAATGCCCGTAGCAAATTTCGACGAGAAAAAAGTTAAACGATGGATTTTTTTTTCTCAGACTGAATAACTTTATATCACAACTTCTCTTTTCACTACAGTTTTATTATACTCTAAAAGACAGTCCGGAAATAATTCTACTTTTCAGTTTTCCTACCACAAAAGAATTTTGCACGAGACAGCGTTTGTTTTGGCTGCAATTACACTAATCCGAGGAAAAATAGTGATTTCTTATGTTTCTGTATTCACTGATGTGGGAAGCTTATTTCTCCCCAAAGGCTTATATCGCGCAGCATTGCTCTCAAAACAGGAACTCGAGGGTAAATATTATGTTAAAATCACGCAACAAAAAAAAAAAAAAAAAAAAAAAAAAAAGATGAATTAAGCGAACAAATACTGTTCTCTCATAAATTTTAAACTTACGAAATATTGTTGACAAAAACGATGTTAATGAACTTTGAGATTCAATAAAGGATGGTAATATTAAACGACTGAGACTCAGATGGGAATTTTTACACTGTTGCCGCATCTAGCTCATTTTTTTTTTTTTTTTTTTTTTTTTTTAATTAGACATTCCGAATGTTCCGATCAGAATGTTTTAACAGTTATTTTTGCTTTATCAGATGATACATTTTCTATAAATAAAGGAAAAGAAAATTATAATTGAAATTTGTATAGCGTGAATTCAAAATTTCCAAACAAGAAATCCGCCAGATGCGGCAACACTAAGAATATATTTCGAACTGTTTTTTGCTGCATCAACCGTCTTCTTCATTGTATTAAACTTTATCATGTGTCTCATTACTTTTTCTGATTTTTCAATGGTAATCTATGTAATTTTCCTGCTTGCAAGCTAAATATTATGAAAACTATCTATCAGGTTGTAACGAAAGTTTCTCGCCACAGCTAATACGGTCTGTGCAAACAGTTCGCGTTGACTTGTTTGCTCATATTTTGTCAAACAATTTTTGGAATTTGAAAGAAAGAGATTTTCTTTATAACACTGTGTCGTGAAATTTCCCAACAAATATCGTTATCATTAGTACAAGGTGTCTGAAATGGAGCTATCACACTATCAGATTAGAACCATCATTTACTTCCAGTTCTGTAGCAAAAATTCAGGTACAGAATGCCACCGAATAAAGTGTATAGCTTTAGGTAGTAGTGTTGTATCATATGACACTGTGAAGGTTTGGCGGAATGGTGGTTATATATAAAATTACAGTTAATTATATATATTATAATAAGAATTATGTAATGGTGATTTGGCGGAAAACTTTCGTTACAACCTAATATAATAATAATAATTAAAGAAAAAAAAATTGTTGAATCTGTCTGTCTGCGTACAATCTCACGCTGTGGTGGATAAAGTCAGAGTGACGAGATTTGGCATGGAGGTACTTTACGATGTACCCGAGAACCCTTTGAAGTTTTTTTTTTTCAAAATTCTATTCAGATATTTAAAACATTAAGTTTTAAGGGATTTTTTTACTGGATTTTTCCATTAGTTATTTTTTTCCCACTCGTATCTTTGTTTTTAAATATCTCATAATTTCAGTCTTTACAGCAAAGAATAAAACAAAAAATACGCTTTTAGTTTATCTCAAAATCCTAACGTAATTTACTGATTTTTAATTAATTAATTAAAAAAACTTTTAATTAAAAAATTTTAAACATGTATTTTTTTCTTTTTGATTTCAATAAGTTTTATAACAGATGACTTATCACAAAATAAGAAAGTTTCCTCGTAATTGAAGCATTTGCTATACATTATTACTATATAGCTGAACTTCTTTTTTAATAGAATGCGTTGTTACAACTAAATACTCTTCTTATGATAAAAACATGAAACATAACTATGACATTTTTGTTTATTTTGTTTCTTTAGACAATGCTGAGTTTTTTATAACTAGCCACCTCTGACAACCAATTTGGTCGCTATGAAATGCATGCTAGGCATGGCAACATGTTACATTTATTTACAATTCAATTTATTTGCTTAATGCTTCGACAAATCGGAAGATTCTGAGAGAGAAATCAAGAGTTCTTTACGATCATGACAGCATTTCGTATATTGTTTGTTGTTACGTATTTCACGTTTCTTGACAAAAAAGTCTTAGCTCGCTTAGGCATTTATTTATCATGTCCGTGTTCCTGTTCAATTGTAATACGTTCTTTAATGTGGAGATTTTAAACATATTAAGCAATTTTCCTTAATAGGGTCCTCTGTTAATTGAAGCATTTTAGCTTATACGACATCCAAAAGATCCATGGACATGTTCAACAAAATTACTGTGAATTTACCATTTAAATTACAAAAATTTACTGTTCGTAGCCTGCATTTCACTCACAAAAAATATTTTAAGTATAATATGTTACAATTTTCATGCAGCTTTTTTCACATAAAGTAAGGGCCAAATGGTAAATTCCACTTCAGCAGTAGCGGAAAATGTAAGTTATAGTAGCTTAAAAAACCGATTCGTGTTCAATGAATAGCCACCTCACAATGTATGGCACAATTCTAAAACTAAAATTAATCTCGTGGGTTTATGACGTCGCAAACAAAGTTGCATTTGCCTGGCGGTTTGACACATATTAAAATCACAAACAAGTTAATTTTTTTCAAAGTGTTATCTGGAAAACTCGCTTTCCTTCATGATTACCTTCATGGTTTAATATTTTTACCGCTCATGATGATCGAATCTCTATTGTTTGTTTACTTTGTTGGAATGAGATATTAAACTTGGTCAGTCTAATTTCAACTGAAGTTATCTCAGAATATATCCATGTTTGAATGTAATTTATCGCTCAAACATTAATTATTTTTGTACGATATTTCTAAAAATGTAATTTTAATGCAGTTTTATTAAAAATAAAAAAAATAAATGATTAAAAATGACTGCTTGGCATATATGAAAAGCGAAGCGGTCAGCCCATATTTGTTTATGACAGTCTCATGACTTAGGCTTTTATTATTAGAGATCAAAAACGTATATTTTAAATGTATCTGATACAATGTGTATTTATGTATTTTAAATGAAATGAGTGATAGGTTTACATTTTAAATGAAATGACGGCGATGGAACCCTATTTGGCGATTTAATCATCTGCGCCGGCTAACATAAAAGTAGCAAAAAGGCCGCCTGGCATATAAAAAGTGAAGCGGTCAGCCCGGAACTATTGATCCAGTCACATGACTTAGGCTTTTATTTTTTGTATGATACACTTTCTTATTCTAAATTTTGGCAAAATATAAACATCCAAACCATATATGTGTTGTTTCCTTTTTAAATCATTTTAAGGTAAATTTAAACGGTTTCTAAAAAAATTAATATTACAAACTACTTGATTTAAAAAACAACTAAAAGTAAGGATAAATACAACGTGACTCAAAGCAATAATAATAATAATAACTAGTATGTTGTGGCCATCAGAAAACTTTCTTCTATATAAATCACGTCAATTAAATCATTTAAATAGTACAAGAAATTACACCAATTTAGCACCAATTCATATCAAAATATAGCTGAATTTGAAGTTTGATGAAAATTCGTGCATTAGTTATTGAGATAGAGCTATGAGAGAAATTCTGAAAAATGCAGAATAGCAGCGCCACCTGTTGAGCGATTTGCACAAAACATAAACAACACTAATTCATATTAAGGTATACCGGAATCTGAAGTTTGTTGAAAATCCAAGCATTAGTTCTTGAGATAGTGCTACTGCGGAAATCACAAAAAATGCAGCATAGCAGCACCACCTGTTGAGCGATTTACACCAAAATGTATAAAACGTCAATTCATGTCAAGGACTAATTGAATCTGAAGTTTGTTGAAAATCCAAGCATTAGTTCTTGAGATAGTGCTACTGCGGAAATCACAAAAAATGCAGCATAGCAGCACCACCTGTTGAGCGATTTACACCAAAATGTATAAAACGTCAATTCATGTCAAGGACTAATTGAATCTGAAGTTTGATGAAAATCCGTGCATTAGTTCTGAAGATTGAGCTATTGTGGAAATCGTGAAAAATGCTGCATAGTAGCGCCACCTGTTGAGCGATTTATACTAAAACATAAACAGCACTAATTCATATCCATGTATATCTGAATCTGAAGTTTGTTGAAAATCCAAGCATTAGTTCTTGAGATAGAGTTATTGCGGAAATCTCAACAAATGCAGCATAGCAGCACCACCTGTTGAGCGATTTACACCAAAAGGTACAAAACGTCAATTCATGTCAAGGACTAACTGAATCTGAAGTTTGATGAAAATCCGTGCATTATTTCTTGAACTAGAGCTATTACGAAAATCGTGTAAGCGTTGCAAAATGCAGCATAGCAGCGCCATCTGTTGGACGATTTACACCAAAATATTACCAGCACCAATTCATATCAAGGAATAACTGAATCCGACGTTGATCCGTGCATGAGTTCTTGAGATAGAGCTATTGAAGAAATCGCAAAAAATGCAGCATAGCAGCGCCACCTGTTGGGCGATTATTCCAAAAACTAATCAGCACCAATCTATATTAGGGACTACTTAAATATAAATTTTTAATACATTCCATACATTAGTTCTTGAGATAGAGAGCCCACAAAATTTGTGTCACATACAGACAGACAGACATTTTGTAAAAACATGTTTTTCGGAATCTCTGACCTCTAAAACGTGTAAATCCATCGAAAACCGAAAGTCGAAAATTTTTACGAATCCAATACTTTCTTCTTGTAAAGATAGAAGAAAGTAATAATAAATAAATAAATAAATAAATGTACAAAATCATTCCTTATATGAGCTGTTTTATCGGATTTTGAACAGTTTTTTTATCGTAGTTATGATAGGATAATGTGCACGTACATTCATTTTTATGAGTGATTTGAATAATTTTACAGAATTTAATACGTAAATAATATGTTTGTATTTAATTTTGCATTGTTATTAATTAAATGATATTTTTCTGCTTGTGCCTAAACTTTTGAGACAGACTGTACAAGTGTTGACGATCCCTATTTTAAATTTGGCCAGATATTTCCGAAACATTCCTATTATGCTTATTTGAGATGGAGCATTACTTTAACAGAGTGAATCAGATTTGTTCCTACTGACCCGCCTATATTGTACTCGAAGAAAAGATGATTGCCTGCTTCTTTTGTCTTCAATAACCATTTGTTCTGCTTGAGTGGAGAAAGTTCATTTATTTTCTTTAAAGAATTGTTCATAAGGTGAATGAATGTTTGTTATTAACATACAACTTTGCTCCTGGTTATACACCAAAGCCTATTATTACTTTTAGACATTATGTTATGACAATAATCGGCTAGCTATGATACAACTGGATATATATTAAACGATGATAATACCTGAATTCTAATATAACTAACTATGCTACTTTAAATTTATGATTCTATTATGAACTTTCGGTTGAAAAAAAATTATACATACATCCGAAAAGTAACTTTAAAATTTTAAAACAGCTTGTCACAAAAACATTAAATTTTTTTTTAATCCATCATTTTGAAAAAATAGAAATTGTAAAGAACTGTAATACACAGATTTATAATTCAAAATAAAATGTTCTTAAAACAACATTCAAAATAAAAGTTTTAATCATAAAGTTCTAATTATTCTAATTCTGTTTTATGCTTTTATCGTAAGAAGTGCATTAAACTATGCTTACCATTTAAAAATAATAAGTTTAGCAACGTAATGATAATGCATAACGAATAGTTCAAATGCATGAAAACGGGTTTATTTTGTGATGTCTTGTTATAAAAATTTATATGTGGTATAAAAAATAATAATTGAAAAATATTGTAATTAAAAAACGTAATTATAATAATTTAATTTAAAAATAATATTTATGTAATACATGATTCAAAATTACGTATAATATTTTTTATAATACTTGAAAAATTTTTAATAGGTTTAAAAATCGCCACATTTTAAATCCCAGACCTGACTAATCTGCCCGTTTCAGGGCCATTCCAAGGAAAAGGGAAAAAATCTCATGTGCGTGACACCTTACATAAACACCTTTATCTATTAACTTATAAGTTAACTTGAAGCATATTAAAAAAAACTTGGTTAAAGAAATAAATAAGTAATAAGAGATGATGAAAACAATTAATTTGACCCAATGAAGGATAAAATAGGAAATTTGATTAGAATTGCTTTAGTCCAACGTTTTTTAAACGGTGTGACGCGGCAAGTGGTTTGCCGTGAAGTGATCTTAGGTGTGCATTGTGCCACGAAAATTTTCATTTGAATAATCCTATCAATATATTAAGAATTAGCAAAAATATCTTTATTTTTAGTATAACATTTTAAATGACATGATTTACTTTGAGCTGATTTTTAATGTAACTAAGTTGCATTTCTTGTATATTTGTTTCATTGCTTGCAATATATCATATTTTCAGATACAAATTCTTTCGGAGAAAAAATTATTGTTAAAAGGGGGGAGGGTCGGAATTAAAATCAACAGTGTCGCAGGGGCTGCCAACTACTGAAAATATATAAACTGGATAAAAAAAAATATTGAAATTTTTTTTTCACATTTTTTTATCTTTTGTATACACATTTAGAAATACGTACAAAACCATACAAATTTAGAAACATGCACAATTCCACCTACATGGATCTGGGAATATCTTACTTGGTTAGAATAGAAATGTGTTCTTTTAAATGCATGTGCATGTACGTCAATAAATTTAAATCGAATTAGACGAGAAATTAAAGAAATTATAAATGACAAAGGGTTGCAATGAAAAAGAAATTAAAAACAAACATTACATTCTATTATTCATATTCTCCCATTTTTCCAATTCTGACGTATATAAAAAAATAATTCCCGCTCTTAATATTATATTTGTGTGTGTGGGGGGGGGGGGCAATGAATAACATTAAAATTATAACAGATCTCAGCCTGTTCATAAGCATATTTTCTAGTTTTTTATTATTGCAGTTGAGTGCACCGCAGAAAATATGTCAAAGCTTTAGGTGCGAAGCAAACATTCGCTAGGTTCAAACGTGCCAAGGGATTTAAAAACCCTACCCTGTTGTTTTATAAAAGATTACTATATTATTACATTAAAAGAATTGCTGTTCTGTCTTATAAAACAATGTTATATTGTTGGATTAAGAACAGGTTGTGTTTCTTTCTAACTGTAACTTAATATGGAGCTTAAAATTTATGACTGGATAAAACAATGCAAAATAAATAAATAAATGAATAAAATCCGACTTATTAATTACGGACAATTTAATGTATTTCTCCTGTGAAGTTAGCTGCTCTTACATCTATCAATTATAAGAAATCTTCGCAATCCAAATTACAGAAATAGAAATAAGTGAGAAAGTTAAGTGGCAAGCAAAGTAACTGAATCGGAATTTTAAATGGCCACTTTGCTTACATTTAGGCGTTACTTCGCGTGTAGGTTTAGAATTATGGCTATATATTATCAAGAACGAATGTTTGTCCAGGAATTGGGAATATATTATGCAAATACATATTAAAAATCTTTTAAGGTCAATAATCTCAGATCACAGAGGTAAAAAATACTTGAACAATTCAAGACTTCCTATATTCAGGATTTAAAACTTCACTACCGAATATACATGCCACTTCTATTAGCAAATGAACTTCCACCCAATATTACATTCATTAGAAGTATTTACAATGAGACACCACTACTACAAATATTTTTTCTTTAAATTGTAAAGATTTGTATTAAAATGCCAATATTGTAAAAATTATTGTCTGTACATTGGTGTTTTATTTCCTGCCAACATTGGCGCAATATTAGGAAAATGTGGAAAATGTAAAAAAAAAAAATAATAATAATAAAAGGACAGATGTTTCTTAATCTAGAAAACATAATGTAACCATGAACAAAAATATACAATAACCACTACGAATATAATAACAAATCTAAAAAGCGTTCCATATCTTTAGAAATCTCAGAAACCAATATATTTTTGAGATTTAAAAAAGCACTTATAAAAAGCAAAGTATCTTTTGCTGCCACTGATTTTCGGAGCTGGTTCCGAGTTGTTTTTATGGTGTATTAATCCATTTTCTCAAGCAGTAATATCGGGTTTTCGGATGCCATCCATTCTCAAGTAAACATTTTCGTGTCAACAAGCATCTTTTACAAGCAAACATGATAAATTAAAATAATATTATTTTGTTACTCCTCCAACTATAAATTCAACTATACAAGTGAAAATGTTTAATTGAGAATTAATAGCATCCTAAAAACCGATATTCTAGTTTCAGAAAACTGCGTAATATACCATAAAAACGACTGGGAAACATTTCCGAAAGTCAGTAGCAGGAGAAGAAACATTGATTTTTATAAATGATTCATTCAATCTCGAAAATATATTGATTTTCGAAGTTTCTACTAATAAAGAATGCATTTTCGGAAACATGGATAACTCGGAAGAGGTCTTGTATATATTGTACTTTTTGTATATTTTCGTTTGTGGTTACATTAATATTTTGCAGATTAAGAAATATTTGTCTTTTTTCATAGTGTTGAGGCGATATTTAATTTCACTGTTAAGCCTAAATATACTCAATATTGGCCGAATATTGTTTTGATACAAGTATCTAAATTCAGAAATATATAATAAGTAACACGAAAGTAACAATGCGTTTTCTTTTGAAATGTAGTTGGTGTAGACATTATTGCGTGAGCGTATGGCAAGATTTTAATTTTATTAGCACTGCACCACGTTGCGACATTCCCGAGTTTACCAGTCCCATCTCTGATCTATCAATTTATTTATTTTCTTAAACATTCTTTAATTGACTTCTTTTGCCAACCAACCTTGGTGTCGTTGTAATCGCCAACAGTATTACATCCGAAGGCCAGGCCTACAAAATCCTTGATAGCTATAGCTATACAGAGAAACTGAGAAACGGGAGCCAATTCTTCAAGGACGATATCATTGTCTTTAAAAACTTATTCTTGAAAGTTAATAGCGATTACCAACAAAAATAAACAATTTTCCAGCGAATGAGTCACACTTGAATGCTGACCGATAATATGTACGATGGTGGAAACTTCACGCTATATAATAACCAACATCCGTTCAAAAAATACTACGTGTATTCAATAAAAAAGGAAATAACGTAAAACATTTAGTTTCTAAAAAAGAATATTTCCAAGAAAAAACAATGAAACTTTTTGATATTTCAAGATATAGCACTGTATTTTTTTTTTTTTTTTTTTTTAGGACTTATATTTAAGATGCGATGGTCTTATCTAAAAATTAATAGCTTAGAGCATGTCAGAGACTAAAGAAACTGCATAAAGAAACTCAACATTTTCTCATGTGACTTATTACTTTACAAGCACTGCCTGTTTTACAATCTTACCTAGGTATAAATATGTCTGAGTTATTACATAAAACGAAAATAAAACTCATCCATTCTCAAATTTTTTCTAAAATTGGTTCTGTAACATAATATGTAAAACTCTACTGTTTTTTTTTTTTTGGGGGGGGGGGGGGTTATTGCATATTATTGGTTAGAATTTTTCGTTAAAATATTTATTTAAGTTTAACCATGCTCTTTATTTGTATTTAGAAGATTTCTTTAAAAAATTTTAGCGCAATATTTATTTCAGTCACATTTATTATTAGAAACATTAAGTATTACAAACATGAAGTATTATACAGTAGCGCTCAAAAGTATTTTGACAACCTTATATTCTCTCTTATTTTATTTAATATAAAAATGTAAAAGAAAATATATTCCCTATAATTGAGAACACTATGACTGTAGTTATTTAAATATATCAAGTTTCAACTTGTTTGTTTACATTCGGCGCCACCGAAGAAATATGACTCCTCGTTAGCTCAAAAGTATTTTGACAATTAGTTTGCATTTAATTGTTGAAGATGTCAGTGGCGCTATAGCTTCGATTAGTGTTTATATCGACTTATTGTGATTATTTTTAAATGCCGAAATGTAAAAAATATTGAAGGGATTCTAGAAAAGCCGCAGTAAATGCACTTAAGAAAGGTAGACTGCAAGCAGAATTAGCTCGTCTTTTAACGGGTCTAGGCAACTTATTATTACATGGAATAAAGTTTTTAATAAACAGAAATACATTGAAAATAAGCCTCAAAGTGACAATCAGATAAAAACAACTTGCAATGTTGACTGTATTATAAAAATGATATCTACAAGTGATTGTCGTAAGTCTGCTGTAATAATAAAAAGTGAATTGAAAGAAAATTACGGCATCGAAATACACGTTTCATCAGTCAAACGACGCCTAAACCTCTATGGTTTACAAGGCAGAAGACCAGCAAAAACACGTTTGTTATATACTAAGAATAGGAAGGCTAGAGTTGCATTTGTAAAACGGGATAACCCTTTCAGGATGAAAACAATTCCATTGCTAAAGTGTTGAAATTTATGATTGACACCGGAATTTTGGTTAAAAAAAATCGGTTTGTTATGTGTGTGAAATATAGTATTTTCTTATTTACAAATAAATTTGTTTTCAAATTCTCGGGTCAGTCATTAAATTCAACACTTTAGCAATGGAATTGTTTTGCCCCTGAAAGGGTTATGCCGTTTTACAGATGCAACTCTAGCTTTCCTATTCTTAGTAAATAACAAACGTGTTTTTGCTGGTCTTCTGCCATGCAAACCATAGAGGTTTAGGCGTCGTTTGACTGATGAAACATATATTTCTATGCCGTAATTTTCTTTCAATTCATTTTTTATTATTACAGCGGACTTACGACAATAACTTGTAGATATCATTTTTATAATACAGTCAACATTGCAAGCTGTTTTTTTCTCGGATGGCAACTTTGAGACTTATTTTCGATGTATTTCTGTTTATTAAAAACTTTATTCCATGTAATAACAAGTTGCCTAGACCCGTTAAAAGAACGAGCTAATTCTGCTTGCAGTCTACCTGTCTTAAGTGCATTTACAGCGGCTTTTCTAGAATCACTTCAATATTTTTTACATTTCGGCATTTAAAAATAATCACAATAAGTCGATATAAACACTAATCGCAGCTATAGAGACACTGACACCTTCAACAATTAAATGCAAACTAATTGTCAAAATGCTTTTCAGCTAAGAAGGAATCAAATTTCTTCGGTGGCGCCGAATGTTGTATGTCAAGTTGAAACTTGATACATTTGAATAACTGCAGTCATAGTGTTCTCAATTATAGGGAATATATTTTCTTTTACATTTTCATATTAAATAAAATAAGAGATAATATAAGGTTGTCAAAATACTTTTGAGCGCTACTGTACATTAAGCATTATAAACTTGTAAAAAGTCAAAATACTTCTATTACAAAATGTACACGTATTCTTTTATAAATTGTCCCAAATTGAAAATTGAAAATTACAATGCATAGTCCAATTTAGATGCAAAACTTTACTCATAATTTAATAAAAATCATTCTAACATATTAATACACACACAGAGACACATAAATAAACACACTATACAAAGAAGTTCGGGTATTTTGAAATGGTCGGGCATTATGGAATACTTCAGTATCTGGCCCGCACGATGCTACAGCTAAGCATGAAACTGACAAACGACTTCATTCTCAATTGCTGTAGTTTTTTCCTTTTGAGTTTTATAAAATTCGTACTAATTATAAGACTTCTTTTTCAGTGAAGTTAACAAAGTTCAGTCTTAAATTGAGCAGTTATATTTATTGCCGTGTTAGTCAGTTTACCTCCATGCTAACTTTTTGACGAGTGAAGACATTATTTTTTTTTAAGATTGTGTGCCGTGTAAAAACGAATATCAGGTAATATCGAATTATATTTCATCTTTATAAATCTAGAACCATTGAAAATATTGTGAAAGGTATTTTAAAACCAATCAAATGAAGAATTTTATAGTGAACTAGCAAACCCCACGGCTTTGCTCGCGTAATAGTTAAAATATGCCAAGTGATATTTGCATGACTATTTTTTATTAGAAGAACACTTTTTGAAATAATTCAAAAATTACAAATTATGCCACAGTTTGACTAAACTTTATTATAAAAGTGCAATAGGCAGAAATGAGATTTTTATTAATAAGAAGAACTAAAACTAATTCCAATTAAATGATAATTTAGAAAGTATTTTGAGACTTTTATGCTCATTTCATACGCTCATTTCAGTATTCATTTGAGGTTTTGATTTTTTTAGAAACCATCTTAACACATTTACATCTTAAAATTAACCATCATGTCAAATTCCAAACTTCTTGTCTAACAGTCTACCACCTCTCTGGTATTAGTGGTACGAACATAAAATGCGGAAACAGAGTTGAAATAGAATGGCTCGAGAAACGTTGAAACAGAGACTGTCACAATTAATTTGCCAACATTAACCTTCAAATCGGTTGGTATTTCCTAATATTCTATAAAAAACGGAATTTAGATGTTTCTAAAGACTTTCTTGTTGTTCCTGCCAAACAGGTGGTAGTGACACAGACATAAAATATTGCACGTATAGGATGAGGGACTATCACTCTTGATTCGCAACCAATAACTTCTGTAATCGGTTTATTATTTCCTGAGATTCCATAGAAATCGTAATTTAGGGCCCTTTTAGAATGCTTTTCGCTCCTTCGCTTCGCTTCACCTCTTTTTAATTTCGAATTTATTTTCGACTGTTCTTAGAGGACATTTATATTTTATAAGTAACTACCGTGGTATATTTAAAGTTTCTAGCCTCTTCAGAAATCGCAATTTAAAAAGTTTTTTGCTCCTACAACCCTCGACATAAAATATAGCTTATGTTTGGGCAAGTTCTATCTCCATCAATTTTAAACCATTATGTTTGAAATCGATATCGTATTTCATACGACTGCATACAAATCATATTTTAGAACGCTTTTTGCTCACTTCATCCTTTTAAATTTGGAATTTTCTTTCGACAATTCTTAGAAAGCATTTGCATCTTTGAAGTAATTACCATTCCAAATTTAAAATGTTAGACCCGCCCTCAGTAACACAAAAAACGCAATTTAGAACATTTTTTGCTTCTGTAACCCCCATGTGGTAGTGACAACAACGTAAAATATAGGCTATGTTGGAACGGGGACTGTCACCAACAATTTGAAACCATTATTTCTGAAATCGGTTTATATTTTCTGAGATTGCGTAGAAATCGTTATTTAGATCGTTTTTAGGTCGCTTTTCGTTCATTTTCACCCCTTTTAAATTTCAATTTTTTTAAGGAACTCTTCTCAGAGAGTATTTATATCTTATGAGTAATTACCATGCCAAATTTCAAGTTGCTAGCCCCTTCACACAAAAATCACAATTTAGAATGTTTTTTTTTTTTTTAATGCAACCGCAAGGTGGTAGTGATGCCGACATGAAATAGATCCTATATTGGAGCAAGGGCTGTCATCCTCAATTTCCAACCATTACTTTTGAAATCGGTTGGGTACTTTCTGAGATTGCGTAGAAATCGCAATTTAGAAAGTTTTTCGTCCATTTTCACTCCTTTTAAATTTCGAATTATTTAGGAAATGTTCTTAGAGATCATTTATATCTTATAAATAACGACCATGCCTAGTTTCAAGTTGCTAGTCCCTGCAGTATTACAAAAAATGCAATTTAGATCGTTTTTTTCTCCTTCACCTCCTTTGGGGTAGTGGCACCAACATGAAATAAAGCTTATGCTGGAGGCTGTCACAATCGTTTTCACACCATTATTTTTTAAATCGGTTCGGTACTTCCTGAGATTGCGTAGAAATCGCAATTTAGAAAGTTTTTTTAGAACGCTTTTCGCTCATTTTCACCCTTTCAAATTTCGATTTTTTAGGAAATGTACTTAGAGATCATTTGTATCTTATAAATAACTGCCCTGCATAATTTCAGGATTCTAGGCCTTCAGTAACACAAAACCGCAATTTAGAACGTTTTTTGCTTCTGCAACCCGTAGGTGGTAGTGACACGACATGAAATAGAGCGATGGAATACATGTTGGAGCAAGTGCTGTCATCATCAATTTCTAACTATTACTTTTGAAATAGGTTGAGTTTTTTCTGAGATTGCATAGAAATCGCCATTTAGAACGTTTTTTAGAACTATTTTCGCGCATTTTCACCCCTTTAAAATTTCGAATTTTTTAAGAAATGTTCTTAGAGATCATTTATATCTAATAAATAACTACCATGCCAAATTCTATGTATCTGGACCCTTCAGTAACACAAAAATTGCAATTTCGAACGTTTTTTTTCCTCCTTCCCCCCCCCCCCCTTTAGGGTTAGTGGCACCGACATAAAATGTATCCTATGTTGGAGCAAGTGTTGTCACCATCATTTTGACACCATTATTTTTGAAATCGGTTTGATACTTCCAGAAATTTCGTAAAAATCCCCATTTAGAATGTTTTTTAGAACGCTTTTCGCGCATTTTCACCCCTTTTTAATTTCGATTTTTTTTAAGAAATGTCCTTAGATTAGTATCTTATAAGTAACTACCATTCAAAATTTCATGTTTCTAGGTCCTTCAGTAACACAAAAATCGCATATTTAGAAAGTTTTTTGCTCCTGCACCCCCTTTTGGCCAGTGGCATAGACATAAGATATAGCCTATGTTCTAAGTTGGGACCATCATTTTGATACCATTACTTTTGGAATCGGTTCGGTAGTTCCAGAGTTTACCTCCGACAAATAAACAATTTTTACCTCTTTATAATAGTATTAGTAACTATTAGTATTAGTATTAGTATTAGTATTAATATAGTATTAGTATAGTATAGTATAGATTAGTATAGATGTAGATGAATGAAGAAAGGATGAATATTAATTACTACATTTCACATCAACTTTTGATGACAGATAATAAGCGCTATTTCAGACATGTGTTATGTTCAACCAAATTATATTTAAAGAGATTATTTAGATACAAAGTTGCTTTTTGTGTATTTCTAGCGCCGGAAAATATATCGTCATTTACGCTAAAAATACACTGGAATATCATGGAAATAAACCATTGTTGCATCTTTTGCTGCTTCGCTAAGGGGAATCTAGTTACTGTTTGATTTCTGTACACTATTTATCTCAAATAAAACTTAAACACTTAATAATGACATTAATTATTGCTTCAACAGTGCAAAATAAGACAAATACTTCTTAATCTGGGAAAATATTATGTAATTACGAACAAAAATCTTTTCCGAATTACCCATGATTTAAAAATGTGTTCTTTATCATTAGAAACTTCAGAAACCAATAAATTTTCAAGATTTAAAGAATCACCATTAAAAAAAAGTTTCTTTTCCTGCCACTGATTTTCGGAAATGTTTTCAAGATGAGTCTAGTGAAGATGAACTATCAATCCAATCCGATGTATCATCTGAGACAGTCTTTTCACCAGGCTGTATACCAGATGTGGAAAATACAGTGTGCGTGCTTTCAAAAGAAAAATTATCAAAGGATGGAAGAAAGGAGGAGTGAATAAAATGCCTGATGTGTGCAATGTGGGTCCATGTGGAATGTTTGGTCCATATGGGACTGAAACAACAGATTACATTCAATAGATTTTTATACAAATTAAAACAATTTTTCAAAGAATCTATGATTTGTAGATGACGTACTACTATTTACGCATGAAATAATCTTGGTTATTCTTGTAAATCGTGGTTTTCTTACAATTTTAATATTCCTTATAACCCTATTCCACATTACCCGTCTGGTTCATAGCACCCGAAAAGGGTAATTCTTTTTTTTAATCTATATATTGATATTTTTTTTCCACTTTAAACGCATTAAAAATGTGTTTAAAAAAGTCAAAGTTTGTACCTTACTAATTTTTAATGTGTCTCAATTTTTTTTTATGTTGGCTTACAAATAAAAATGTAAATGATATTCCACTGTACCCGAACTTCCTCTATATGTTCCATTAATTCGTATGAAAATTATTGCAATTATAGGCGCTAAAAAGTGGTTCTTAAAAAATGCAATGTAGTATAATCCTTATTACATATATGCATATCCGGATTATGATAACCGATAATTCAGTTTAGATTAAAAACTTTTTAAAAAACAACTATGCAGAATTTAGATACATTTTGAAAATTAAAAGAATTAGGGAGTTTAAAAAACAATTTTAGAATCAGTGTTTTACAATGAATCTGTTCCTAACATTATTTTAATTTTGCTATAGTTTTTTCGTTGATGAATAGCCAAATTACTCAGGCTAGTCAAACATTAGTGAAAACCCTGTTAAACAAATTTAAATCGTTATACTTACCTTGCAACAAAAGCTATATCGATTTTTTGTTTTCCTTTCCTTTCCTTTATTACTTTCTTTCTTTTGTTTCTTTACTTTTATGTTTTCCTAGGACATATTTATATATACACACATTGTTGAAATATTCATCATTTTTTTCGTCCCCATAATTCATGGATTTTCGTCATTTATATTTTAAAGCCCTTCTCATGCTGTTTCTTTTATTATCTGAACAAACTTTATTTTTTTACAGTCTAATGAAGCTCTCTGGTATTTTTATTACACAAATAAACGTGATGTGCAAACAAAGAAGAACATAAATAAACGTTGAAAAAGGGTGCTCCATGTATTTATATATTCAGTCACATTTCATAAATTGCTCATAAAATGTTAATGTAAGACACAGTAGGAAATATTATGTTTTTTATTAGGGTGTTCATTCGATTTAAATAAGAAAAAACTGAAATAAGCTTTTAAAAAACCGTTTGTTTAAGCGCTTTTCATGATATATTAAGGAGTATTTAATGACACTCTCACGAAAAGTTATCATTAAATACAGTTGTGGATATTATTTATTGGTTTGATTAAGGAAAAAAAAATTAAGCAGATTTCGCTTGCGTGCCATATTGGAAAAGACTATAATAAATATTTTTTTATTATTTTTTAATATCTCCATGTTGAAAACCCCATATACTCTTAAAAAATATTTATTAATCGAGCAAGAAGGTGCACACAGATAGACTATAATCTTTTCCAAGTTAACAACGATTTCAAAAAGCGCTCTCTTATCTTCAAAAACAGAAAACAATGGATTCTCCAAAGACGAAGAAGCATTTCTGAAACAAAAGTTTCTTTTGCCGCCCGTAACTTTCGGAAATGTTTCCGGGTAGTTGTCGCAGTATATGAACCTGTTTTCGTTATAAATTAGCGGCATTAATATTAAAGTTAAAATTAATATTATTTTCTCTTTCTTGCAGGTGTAAACTAAATTACACAGAAGAAAATGTTAAATTGAGAATTAATAGCATCTTTAAAATCAATATTTCAGTTTGACACTATAAAAGCTACTCGAAACGTTTCCGAAAATCACTGGAAGGAATAGAAGCTTTGTTTTTAATGATGATTCTTTAAATCTTGAAAATTTATTGGTTTCCGAGGTTTCTAATGGTAAAGAACACATTTTTAAATCATGGGTAATTTGGAAGGAGTTATTGTACATTTTTGTTTGCAATTACATAATATTTTCCCAGATTAAAAAGTATTTGTCTTATTTTGCGCTGTTGAAGCAATATTTAATGTCATTTTAAGTGTTTAAGTTTTATTTGAGATAAATAATATACAGAAATCAAACAGTAACTAGATTCCCCTTAGCAAAGCAACAAATGATGCAACAATGGTTTATTTCCATGATCAGTGTATTTTTAGCGTAAATGACAATATATTTTCCGCCGCTAGAAATAAGCAAAAAGCAACTTTGTAGCTAACTAATTTCTTTGAATATAATTTGAACATTACACATGCCTAAAATCGCACTTATTATCTGTCATCAAAAGTTGATGTGAAATACAGTAAATAATATTCAACTTTTCCTTATTCATTCACTATAAAATTCTTTTATTTGATTGGTTTTAAAACACCTTTCACAATATTTTCAATGGTTCTAGATTTATAAAGATGAAATAATGTTGATTAAACTGATTTAACAGCTGCAGAAAACATTAACTATTTGAAGGTCATTCATTATTTTATTTGTAATCATTCAACCGTGCGACAAAACCGTGTGACACAAATATTTAAAACAATATAATACATTGCATATGAGAAATGTCTTAATGAATGGGTAAATGTTATGTAAGAAAACGAAATATTTGAGACTTGTTTAACCATATAGTAAAAACAAATATTCCCAAAATGAAAACATCAACATAAAAAAATCAAAATAAAGTAATTTTTAAAATGGAGAATTACAGATACACTTTCCCGATAATAAACGCATATTTTCGATATTCTGGTTTCAGAAATTAGTTTGGTTTAATCATATAGATGTTACTGAAATTCTAATTACCATGCACAGCAATCAAATACGTTCTCAATCATGTGCATTCGTCGGGGAATAAAGTAAACACCCCTACTAACTCTAACTAATTATAATAGAAGAAATTTTTTGAATGTTTATATTCAAAATTTAGAGCACCTAATGTTAAATTACATTTTCACATTTTTATTAATATCTCCTGAAATTATAATCCTAATTTAATAATTTTTTGTACTTATAATATTAAAAAATCCAAACATAAATATACATTGAACTTGTAATTAAAAAAAAATTATAATATGAATTATGAAATTAATATTCGAAAAAAAATATGAATTGCAATTTACATTTTTTTTTATATATATTTATATTTATTGCGTTCTGCTTTATGCGAATTCTCAATTTAAAATTTTTTTTTACGAGTAGTTTTCGAATTATGCTTAAAAAGTCAAGATGATGGTTTATGGGGCCGTGGATAATAGACATATTAATGGAGTGAAATGGTCCTATTGGCAAGAAATAATACATTAATAGAAATGACACAGCCATTTTTAGCTCTTCAACAATCGAGTGCCGAATTTCTATTTGGATACAGCCCCTAAAATAGGCTCATTTTAAAATAATTAATTTCTCTTAAACTAATCGTACGAAGTTCATGAAAATTTGGATTTAGGCTAATTGAAAGGTGTAGAATTTCTTTATGGTGTCAAACTTGGCTATTTTTATTGAAAAAAAACAAAAAAAACAAAGTTTGGTTTTGTTTCAATATGTAGTCCATTTTGTCTTTTTTAACAGTATACGTATTTCGTGTTTTTTGCTGTGTAGTTTTGGCAAAATAAAATAATATTTTTCTATATTTGTGAGGCATTTATTTCACTCGCGAAACGAAGGGGGTATTATGAGTTAAAACTGTTCCCAGATTATTTAAAAATCTAATAAGATCGATACAAAAATCCATGTGTTAAGGCAATGTGTGTTAAGGCAATGATGTGTAAAACCCAAAGTTAAGAAAAGCATAAGCAGAATAAAATATTTGTCATTCAACATTCTTCAAGGCATTATAAAAGGAGTCTCCATTTTAACAGAAAATTAATGAAAGAAAAAGTTGGAAGCAATAACAGCAAAGTAGTACATATGTTACTACTGCTCTTTTTCACTCTCTTCTTCTTCATCCTCCCCCCCCCCCCACCTCTAAGCCAATTTTATTATACATTCAAAAGTAGACTTTACTTCCAATCATTTGATATAATTTTCTTCTAAAAAAAATTGTTACAGAGTTAATAGGGGGTGTTTACTTCTTTTTTATCCATGACTGTACATAGCCGTTGATTTTCTAATTATCTTTCCCGAATATACAAATATTCATTTTTTATATTTATTTTATGCGAATACATCTTTTGTATTTCAGTGTATGCAAGTCAAATATCAATGAGATATTTTGAAAAGGATCGTCTAGGCTAGTTTGAGTATTAAGAAATATCTCGAATTTGGAAAATAATTTATTAATTATATTATTTAATGCGCAACACTCTCTTCAAATAATTGTAAAAAATCTCTTTTCTGCTTTTATTAGCCCCCGGTACGGTATGCTATTTTTTTCTCCCAGCTTATTTTGTGTAGTCTCCAAAAAATAACGTTACCTTACAGAAGCCAGCGGTAAAACAAAGTAGTACGATTAAATACTCTATAGCAATTTTTTAAATTTCTAAGCATCGAATGTTTTCAATTTTTATACCGTCGTATTGGGGAAAAAAAATACTTTTTAATGCAATTTGTTTAAAAACTGCATCTCCATTTATTTTTGAGATATTATTATTATTATTTATTTTATTTTATTTTATTTTTATTTTTTTTTTGCAGATTTTAGAGCCATTTTTCTTAATATTGGCAGCGGAAGAACTCCATTTCTGTAGAAAGTGAAAGTAAAATAGCAATTATGTCTTTTTGTTGCCATTTTCCCATAAAAATTGAAAAAAAAAATTAATTAAAATGCGTTCTATTTTGAAAAAATATAAATGAATGATTTCTCATAAAACAGGGAGCTATTATCAACTAAATTTAATTTTAAATATCTATATTAATAATACAAACAAATGAAGGCCTGTGAATCTTTAGATAGTCGATTTTTTTGTCGAGTTTTTTGAATGACGAAATGTCTTTTTTTGTGTGTGTGTGTGTGTGTGTGTTATTTAGCGATAGTGACGTCCTAAGCGCTCTTTACTGTAGATGTTGTTTAACACTGGATCGCAAATGAAGAATTCTTCAGCGGATGTGGATGACGTCACTTTATGTAAAATAAAATCGCGTGTTATAAGTCTTAAAACTGAACTACGGTACACTCCCGATTATCAGAGTTTCCGCTTTCACAGAGCTATTTTCTTCTGATGGACGGATGGCTTCCATTATTATGAAACAGTCATTATAAATGAAGTGTTAGGTGAAGATGAAAGAGCAGCCGTGAAAAGTTAGAACTCTGATTTTCTGATCAGAGTTCTAACTTTTTACGACTGCTCTTTCATCTTCACCTAACACTTCATTTATAATGACTGTTTCAGAATAATGGAAGCCATCAGTAAACTAGTCGGATGTACCAATCCCAAAACTTACTTCTATCTCATACATGTTAATATATCAAAATTCGCTATCACATTGCCAGAATTAAATGGCAATCTATGCATCTCATGAGGATTGTAAAGATATGAAATTCCGTGCATTAGTTCTTGAGATATGACTATCGCTGAAATCGTGTAAATCCAGCAAAATGCAGCCTATCAGTGCCACCTATTGGGTAATTTATACCAAATCCTAATCATCAACAATTTATGTCAACGTCTGACTGAATGTGAAGTTTGGAGAAAATCCGTGCATTAGTTTTTGAGATATGACTATCGCTGAAATCGTGTAAATCCAGCAAAATGCTGCCTATCAGTGCCACCTATTGGGTGATTTATACCAAATTCTAATCAGCAACAATTTATGTCAACGTCTGACTAAATCTGAAGTTTGGAGAAAATCCGTGCATTAGTTTTTGAGATAGAGCTACAGCGAAAATCGTGAAAATTCCTACATAGCAGCGCCACCTATTGGGTGATTAACACCAAAACCTAATTTACAACAACTTGTGTCAACATACAACTAAATCTGAAGTTAGATGAAAATTCGTCCATTAGTTCTATAGATAGAGCTATTGAGGCAATCGTGAAAAAGACAGCACAGAAGCGCCACCTGTTGGGCGATTTACACCAACACATAATCAGTAGCAAGTCATATCAAGGACTAACTGAATCTGAAGTTTGATGAAAATCCGTGCGTTAGTTCTTAAGACAGAGCTATTGGGGAAATCGTGTAAATCCTGCAAAATTCATCATAACAGCGCCACCTGTTGGGCGATTTACACCAAAACGTAATCAGCATCAATTCATATCAAGGACTAACTAAATCTGAAGTTTGATCAAAATCCGTGCATTTGTTCTTGAGATAGAGCTATTGCAAAAATCGTGAAAAATGCAGCATAGCAGCGCCACCTGTTGAGCGATTTACACCAAAAACTAATCAGCATCAATTTGTATTAGGGACTAACAGAATATAAATTTTTATTAAATTCCGTGCATTAGTTCTTGAGATAGAGCGCCCACAAAATTTGTGTCACATACACACAGATAGACAGACAGACAGACAGACTCACAGAGTCACAGATAGACATTTTGTAAAAACATGTTTTTTGGAATCTCTGACCCCTAAAACGTGTAAATCCGTCAAAAACCGGAATTCGAAAATTTTCATGAATCCAATACTTTCTTCTTGTAAAGATAGAAGAAAGTAAAAATCTTAAACTATTTCAGGGTAATAGAACACGTAAAATCGCGATTCATCATTTTGAAGAAAAAAGTCCCTTTAGAGTGTGAAGCAGCGCTGTCAGTCAGTGGTAGAGTTTTATTTAAACGAACCATGGTATCAGGTAATAAAATGAACTTCTAAATGCGTTTTTTTTTTCGGAGTGTTCAAAAGGGAATAAATAATAAGAATTATTTAAAAACATAAGGTAGTTTTTTTCCGGCATATTTATAGGGAGGTGAAGACTCCCTAATTGAATACACGTTTCAGAACATTTTAAAAAGATTTCTTTAATATACAGTGTGTCCACGTATAACCTGACCGACCTTTACTTTCGCAACCGTTGGTCCAAGATGCATACTTCCAATTACAAAAATGGTCAAAATTAGGTGCAGGGTTAAGATAAAAATAATTTAGTGAAGAATTACAGAATCTAAATTTTCATACGGTCCCCCGGTCCTATAAGTTATATTTAGTAAAATTTCCCTGTAATACTGGCAAGTAAGGCAAAAAAAGTCCCGTTATTCTACGATTAAAATTGGCCGAGTAATAGCTGTTTAAAATTGAAATATATATTTTGCTGCACATTAGGGGTCATTCACAAATTTAGTAGAAATATAATTTCGTCAGATATATTAAAGAAATGGTTGAGAGTAATATTAGCATTGCAATATAAATTTGAAATCTTTAATCATTCTGAAATATTACTGCAAAATGTACAATTTGTACTGAACATTATCAGAGGATAAAAATAACAGATTTTTTGTTAAATAAAAGGATGAAAAAAAACAGACTCAATACAATGTTGTTAGATTACACTGTCTTTAAAATTTTTGAGATGTGGCATGTTTTTTAGCTTTTGAAAATTGATTCTTATGTATTTTTTAGCACTGAATCCGAAAATAACAGATTTTTTGTTAAATAAAAGGATGAAAAAAAAACAGACTCAATACAATGTTGTTAGATTACACTGTCTTTAAAATTTGTGAGTTGTGGCCTGTTTTTTAGCTTTTGAAAATTGATTCTTATGTATTTTTTAGCACTGAATCCGAAAATGACCTTCATTTTAAACCATCACGCCAGGAATTTTCTCAAATCGCAAATTTCAAAGTTAAAAAGCTAAAAGTTAAAATTGATCCCGCCCTCCCCTTCCAACTTCATCGGACTCTCGAGCTGTTTAACTGTAAGGAACCCTGTATAAGCCAAAAAATCTAATAAATTATTGAATTAAATAAAATTAAACTGAATAAAAAAGTCTTACATTTATTTAATAGTATCAGATTTTTCGCTATTTTTTAAGCTTGAAATTTACGATTTGCGAAAAATCTTGACATGATGGTTAAAAGTGAAGGCAAGTTTTTGATTCAGCGTTAAAAAATACATAAAATGTAACTATAAAAGTTAAAAAACACAACCATCGCAGGTTTATGTTATCTAATCTAAAACTCTTTATTAAACTTCTTGACGGTAATCTATCCTATTTTTTTGTGTTATCCTCTAATAAAAGTATGTATAAGATGGTAAAAGTCATAATAATATTGCATTGTCACCGGATTTAAGTCCGTATGTAAAATTAAACTTCGATCGGACATTTGAAAGTAAATTAAAATTCGAGTACAACGTTTAAACTGGAAAGACGATCATTGCAAGTTAAATAAAACCTTATGAAAATAATATAATTTTTGTTAAAGGAAATCATAGCCTCAAATCCTTACAAAATAAAACATATGTTTAAATACAATTATTTTAACTAATCTGAAACTTAACTAATAAAAGTTAATCGTAATATTTGTACGATTTCTTTCAAAGCGCAGATACCTTGAAATAAATTTAAGTACTTTATACACGAACCCTGAAAGCATGATCGAAATCATCTGCTTTGATATGCAAAAAAGTGGTATAAGTCATGCATTTCAAAGTTTCATAACTCGGTCAATTTTAAAGTTAGATGAATGGGATTTTTTTTTTGTCTTACTTGTTAGTGTCACAGTACATTTTTAGTAAATGTCACTTATAGGACCGGGGGACCGTATAAAAATTTAAATTTCGTAATTTTTTAATAAATGTTTTTCCTGACCCAAATCGCTTTAAAAATAATTCTTTACCTTATTTAAACCCTTTTTGTAATTGGAAGTATGCATCTAGGACTAACGGTTGCGAAAATAAAGGTCGGTCAGGTTATACGTGGACACACTGCTTATAACTTATATATATGGGGCATTCTCATAATCTTTTGACTTTCGGGAATAAAAATCTGGTGAAATTAAACTTGCTAAAATAACATTTTAATCTGATAGACGAATGCCTTAATGATTCAAAATAAAGAAAAAATGGTCAGCAGCGAAAAAAATTTTATTTAACTGAGATTTAAGTTAAACTTGCGAGTTTAATTTTCCTTACCATTTTAACGCTAAAACTTTTTATTTTCTTCTAAATTTTTATTTATAATGAATTTGCATAGTACCCACATGACATTCAAATAAGAAATAATAACAATGTAGTATTTTTAGTACAAAATTTTGGTATAACATTGTCTTAAAAGGGTGTTAAAGAAGGGTCGGTAAGGTTAAAAAAAGGGACGGTGTAGGAAAAGAGGGACATAATGGGAAAAAAGGGGACGGTGTAGGAAAAAAGGGACATAATGGGAAAAAAGGGGACGGTATGGATCGAACGGTGAGAAAAATTACCACCTATTTTAGGCAAATCATGTTAAGACTAAGTGGTAGCCACAATGTTCATTGATTTTTAGAAACGGTTTTTTACATTGGATTAAATTTAAAAAAAAATTAATTTGCCTCGAAAAGTGCAGGAATAAATCTTGGGGACGGTAAGAATACCAATAAAGCCACGGTGCTTGAAATTGATATTTAAACACTGATTTAAATTCTGCTGTAAATTTCCTGTCAAAGAATTCTAGACATTCTTTCTCTAGCATACTTCTGCATGAGAAAAAAATTGAAAAAAAAATCTGTGGCTGCATCTGAAGTGATTTCTGCATAATTTTAGAAGAGGGACGGTAAGGAATCTAAAACCCAGGAACAGAGTTCAAAAAATAATAACAACCCTAAAAATGTGTGCAGGTTAATTTTTTGCTACATATTTATATAAAACGATAGTTCTAGTTTCAGAAAAAAATTACATCGAATTATTTTTATTGAAACAATTTTATACAGACAGCTCCAAACTTAAAAATCAGCATCAGGGAAAAGGGACGGTATAGGAGTTTTCCTGGTATTTGGACCCCCAACTTCGTCCAAAACTTATTTATCTCGCTAATATTGTTATGCAATCATGCAATGTGATGTTCCCCAGTACACTGTTAAAAATTTTGCAGCATTCTGGCAGGTCATTCGACAGTTTTTTGAAAAAAACGGTTTCATAACCATAATTTAACTATATTTTGACTATAAAATAGCCAATAATATGGTGAAAATAGTGTTAAATTTACGGTTGTGTAACCGTTTTCGGAAAAAAACGGCAAATGACCTGCCAGAATGCTGCAAATTTTTAACAGCGTATATGAAATGAAAAAAACACAAGAGCATGTACTAAAATAAAAATTACTATCCAGGGACATAAAAGTCAAAAGATTGTGAGAATGCCCCATATATATATACATATTTTAATTATTAAAATAGATTCCTATGTAATTTATTATTTTCACTTTAAAACATTTGTCTTTTATTTCCTATTCTCAAATTTCAATTTTTTTTACACCTAATAACCTTTTTTTTTCCTCTTTCAAAATTCATTCAATTTTAAAACATTTCGTTTTAGAGATCTATCTTAATTCTGCGAGAGACGCTTCAAAGAGTTCTTCCAACACAAAGCAAGGCTCCAGTACAGCGAATTTATGCATATGCCAGTTTAGTACCTCGGCACGAGATGTCATTGGTTTAGAACCCTTTGCGCACGGCTGTCTTTCTGGGATCTTGTCTTCCTACACTGTGCCAATAAAACAGCTTGCTCTAGTTCAGAGATTGCCGTTTTCGTGTTACCACCATGGATTGAAAACTACGCGACATCGGTTTCTCGTCGTATCTCTTTGCTGCTATCTTGTTCGAAGGTTGTTAACTTGTTTTATTGATGTGCATGACTTCCTGTAAATATTTTCATATTTAATTTTCTAACTGAAGACTTCAAATTAAATTCTCATGGAATAGTTCCGAGAATGGAGAGTCTCACGTATGCGAGGAGATTTGTTTTCCGAAATAAAGTTGTTCACCTGATAATCTGACTATTCATTCTGTGGTGAAACTTCATGGATTTTGACTGATTTTCTACTCCGATTTCCTTTTATAACGATTGCCTGCCACTTAATATGAATGAACCTGAACTTTATGTTGGTCTTGATTATAAGATCTAGATGCTAATTATTTTGTGGCCCTGTTGCCAAATCTATATACAGGGTGTTCTAGTGGCGCAGCTACATTTTTGGCGCCCGGAGCAGGAAGAAATTTTGCCCCTCCCCCGCCAAAAAAGAAAATAATAATAATAATCATATTATTTTTCCCCAAGGCGAAAAAAAAACTATTTTTGGCTTTTACCGGGAGGAAAAGACAGTTTCACTCTTCCTTGATTTTAAGGATTCAGCTAATTTTACTCAAACACACGAAACTCAAATGTGTGGAACCCGATTATAGAAAATTTCTAGTTTTCGTCAATACTGAATTTGTATGGAAATTTCAAAAACTTAGCGGAACGTTCGTGGATATGACTTGTTTTAAGCGTATTGGAGTAGCAACACTGAAAATAAATTGTCAAAAAAACACATTTGCTAAAACACCTAAAATTTGCCCGATTATGGAAAAAAATCTCTTGTTTCAAAACGGTAGCCTCCCAAGAATTTCAAATTGCTATACTATTTATTAAGATAAAGGGTAAGCCAAAAAAATTTCTTGAATCCTTCTTTACGATTATGCAAGAAATAAATTTGCAATTATATTTTTTTGTACATTTTTATTTTAGTTTGAAATTTTTAAGGGGCCGCCATTTTGAAACAGGATGGCGGATCAATATGTCCAACGAATTTGCTCGAGATCTTAATAAACCCTAAACATACGCTCAATCACATCCAAATCGGTTTATAAATACGTGCGCAGTCGCATGACAATGATCAGATATTTATAGAGAGATATACATACTATATATATAGATGAAAAGGATAAGAATTAAAATCCTTTTAAAATTCAAAATTAAAATTCAATTTCAAAAATTGAATTAAAATCTTTAAGTTCTTTTTCCTAACTTTAAATCTTATAATTCTAAAATCCGTTTTACCCATTGTAACATTGTTTCCCAGCTCAACTTTTATTACGTTCACCATTAAATTCAGAGAGAAACTTAAGGGTGTTCTCAAATCCAAAAAGGCAACTTTATGACATAAGTGACATAAGTTTTAATTTATTTTTGTTCGAAAATGCATGAAACTAGCTGGTGTTGTTGTTCAGAAACTATGGAATCGAGCTGTTTTTTTTTTTTCATTTTTTTTGCAAACGCAAGAGATCTTTCAGAAAATAGTGTCAAAGTGGACGTTTTGAGCCGAAGTTCCGCGCGAAAGTAGAATAACCACTCAAGAGCAGGCGAAAAACGTGTTTGGCACGTGATCCAAATCGCTCATAACTCAATAGGTAATTTATGGATCAAAAAATGGAAAACACAGTTCAATTCCAAATAGCTTCCATGGCCAGGCTTTCCAATTTTATATCTTTCCATTAAAAAAGGAATTTGTAAATGTGTCAAAACGTTTTGCGCTTGTTGAGCAGAGCAGTTAAGAACAGCCTTAAGATTAAAAATGCTGACGTTTGGACAATTCTCCTTCGTTTGTGGTTAAATCCTTGTACGTCACAGATCCCGGGAATTTTGCGGATCTTGACTACATGTCAATCAAGAGATAATTAATCAATTAAACGTAATGTTCAATTCAAATTTATACATTCGCCCCCTACTGGAAAATACAGCCAATGCCAACATATTAGCAAGAACGCGCGCGAAAAATATTAGATTTTGTCCATTTGAGATGCCTGCACAACCTATGACCGTGTAGGTCCCGAAACTGACGTAAAGGGCTCGTGAGACATGTGCGGACATGATTGAAAGATGCAGCAACGAAATAAATGAGTGCGCTGAATTTAAGTATACATCAAATATATTAAACTTTTAAAACGATTGAAACAGCCATTTCTACTGGTCGTACTAGGAATACTGAAAAGTTCTACTTCGTTTTTTATGCGATTTAAGAACGAAAAATTTGGTGATAGGTCTCTCACATTTTATTATTTGACTTTTCTCAATGCCAATTCGACGGGAAAATGAAATCTCCAATAAAGAAGAAATAATATCTTTACTTGTTGTTCTTCCAGCTAAATCCATTTTGCATTGGTTCACAGAAGTCCCCATTACACAAAAATATTCATATGGAATGATGGACACAAAAATCAGCGTAAAAACCAATCAATGTGTGTGTTTGTGTGACAGAGATGGCTAGAAATATCTACCGCACGTACAAGTCTGAAAATTTGTGTGCGGGTAGTCCAAGGCAGGTCCTGATGCACATGAGGTTCAGACTTCTAATATTTTTATATTTAGCCGAGAGTATGAATTAAAAATTTCTTTAAAAACGCGTTTTTTTTTTTTTCACAAAATGGCAAAATCGCGCTGACATCTGAACCTGATTCCACAGCCGAAATGAAAGAAATTAAAAAATTTCGCTAATCAGGAAAAATTAAGAAAACTAATTAAGATATCGATTTGAAAATTTCAAACCACACGTAGAAAAATATTTTACGCCGCGGTATAAAATTTTTGAAAATAGATCGGTAATTTTTCTTAATGTTTTCAAAAAACTGACAGCGACAGTACAAAAGTTCGGAGAAAGAACCATACAGGGCGAACATTCATTAAAAACCGAACTAAAAAGGGATCTTTTTCCAGCCGACCCCTCCATTTAATTTCCGAAAATCGATGAATCAGAGATTATGTGACATGTGGACATACGACAATTAATTATTAAACGTTGCCAAATGCTAAAAACATAAAATCATTTTATCAATTTAATCGTAGATTATTAGTGTGTTCTAGAGCAAGTGTCCCGCGATATGAGTTAAAAGTTCAACCACAAGGGTTTCTCCTCTTTATTTACAATTAAATGTATGTTTTCCAAAATATAGACTTCTTTTACCAGAATTATCAAACATTAACGGGCATTCTTTTCTCGGATTCTATGGGCCAGATTTCAGAGGGAATTGATTAATTCAACTTAGCTTACAATTTTCTTGCAGTTTTTAGCTCCGCTTCCAGTGCAGGGGGCGCATTCGTATCTCGGGTTCTATATACTCAATCTCAACTGAGTTTTGCTCATTCTACTTGTTTTTCGAATTGTCTTACAGTTTTTGGTTGTACCTTCCACCGCGAAGGGGAATTTTTATCTCTGGTTTCATGGGCCCGATTTCAGCTGATTTTTTTTTTCTTTGATCTCTTCTTACGGTTCTCTTCAGATTTTCCTGCACATGCGCTATATTCGCCTGCTATACGGAGACGTAGGCAGCGGAGACCCATGCCGGAGATTCATTTTGAAAGAAATAAATTTGAATGGACGTTTTTAGTGGTTAGAGATGCTCACGGTCTACGAAGACAGTGGGGACTCATCTCAGAGGTGTTCTTTTGATACCAGAAATGTCACTCCAAGTTGCAACCAGGCCTTTTGACTTATAAACTCGAGGTTAGACAGTTAGAAACCTCTATGAGCTATTCCCAATTATCTATCTCTCCATTCCCCCCACCTTCACCGATTTTCTTCAAAACATTCACACAGACACCCAAAAAAAAAAGGTCACCAATTCTTATTTGTTGTCAAAATATGTGAAATAATGAAAACACTAACAAGTACGAAAAAATGTCCCATTCACCTAATACTAAAATTGACCGATTTGTGAATTGCATAACTTACACCAATTTTCTGCATCTGAACACAGATGAGTCGCGCCATGCTTCGAGGGATCGTACAAAAAGTGTTTAAAGTATTAGAATTTATTTCGCGTGTATCTCCACTAGCGTGTATCTATTAACATAGTACAAGTATTACGATAGTGTTAGTTTTTATTAATTGAGTTTCACATTGGTTAAAATATTTGTATTTTAACATATGTTTTATTTTGTAAAGAATTGAGACTCTTGCTTTCCATTATCTCATTTAACAAAAATTCTGTTATTTTTTCACTTAAATTTTCAGTACAATTTGTATATTTTGTTTAATATGTCAGAATGAAAATAGATTTCAAATTTATTTTGTTATGTTAATTTCACTCTCAACTGTTATTTTTTTATAATCTGAAGATTATTTATATTTCTAGTACATTTTTGAATAACCGCTATTTTGCAACAAAAAAGATGCTGCAACTTTAAATAGCTCTTACTCAGCCAGTTTTAATCGTAGAAGAATGGGACTTTTTTTGTCTTATTTCTTAGAGCAATAGAATATTTTTACTAAATTTCACTTATAAGGCCGGGGGACCGTATAAAAATTTCAATTTTGTAATTTTTTAAGAACTGTTTTTATTAATCAAATCGCTTTAAAAATACTTCTTTGACTCATTATGTATCTATATATAACCTTTATATAATATTACAATTCATCATCATTTTTTTTTAATAAAAATTAATAAATTGAGTATCAATACATTACACTGACATTATACATGATAAATCCAGATCAACTATTATTAATATAACTAATCATTAATGAATTTTTTAAATAAATCTAAATCCTAATCACTAATATATGAAGTATTAAAAATTTAAAACATTCAAAATTGGCAAAAGGAAAAACAACAGGAAGGCGAATTCAGAAAAAGTACAAGTAAATAAAGAAATAAATGTAGAAAATCATAAATATTTGAAATGTTTTGTAAAACTATTTATAACTAAAACAATTTAACCAATGAAAAAGACCTGAAATAATGAATCATTGTCAGCATCAACAAATCCTTTGCACGAAATGTATGATCTCAAAATTGAAAATTCATTAATTTAAAAAAAAACTACAAAATGAACTTAAAATGAGAGAACAATTATGAATAAAATTGGAAGTAATAATTCGTAATATATATATACATATATATATATATATATATATATATATATATATATATATATATATATATATATATATATATATATATATATATATATATATATATATATATATATATATATATATATATATATATATATATATATATATATATACTTGTATTTATATATATAAAGTTTAATTCATAAATAACACAGATCGTAATGTTACAATTTTTCCATTCTTTCATGAATATCATCTATTGTCTTTGTCTCTGACTTATTCATTTGTCATATCGGAAGACATGTCAATACATACAATTTTGAATCAATTGACTTCAGAGAATCGTCGTAAAACATACTCGTGCAAACAGATAATTAGCATGTTGACACTCTTACGTGAGTATTTGTTATAAAATTGGCACATTCCGGGTTAATGGTTTTATAATGTTTACTTCTAATCTTTTATCTTGGCCCTTTCTTTTAATGGCAATTAGTGCTCATTCAATTTCATTAATTGAGTCATGGTCAACCGGGCCGTGTAATAACGAAGTGTAATGAGGATCCTCGTTGTTTATCTCTTTCCTCATGGAATTTAGCTTGATGTTTATTTTTTGTTGTTGTTGTTGTTCTTATTTAAAGATAGATTTTTCAAATTTTAAAAAATAATTGTCAATTTAAAAATTATTATACTGTCTTTAGACTGTGTTTTTAATGCTTACATCATCTGTGTTTCATAATAAAACAGTATTGCTGAACGAGGTTTCAGTTAAACTGTAACCTATATTGGATTTATAATATTAATGAATAAATATATTGATTTATTTTTATGTGAGACTTAAGTGAAAATTCACATGTAGCACAAGAAATTATTTCATTTTTATGCTTTATTTTGCAAAATCGTCATCATCAGTCTGAATTTATAAATAAATAAAAACTAAAACTAACATATTTTTGAAGTATTCCATATATAAATATTTTATTGTACGCAATTTTTTTTCCTTCTTTTTTAACAAAGAATTTAAATAGGAAAACAAAAAATTCTTAAAGATGTAAATGGAACTCTATATTGATTTAAGATTCATTCTTTTTAAATTGAGACAATTAGAGACCACCATCCTCGTGAAATATGCATGACAGTAGAAAACTGTTGAAAGGAAGTCATGTATGTTTCCTTATTTAAAAATTCCTACAAATATATGTTGTTGGCTCTCTTTTGTTATACTAGCCGTTCAGTTATTCGTAACGTATCAGTATAATATTTAAAGCAGAATTTATGATCGAAAATAATGTTCTGAATCATATATTTAATTAAAAAAACAGAAGTAAATTCAAACTTGTTTGAGTATCGTTCTATGTATCTCCAAAAAATTAATGCTAAGTGCAATTTTGGTGTTCATAAAATATTTCATTTTTCATGAGATTAAATTTTACATTTATTTGATCTGTATAAACTTTTATGGCACATTAAAATCTAAACAAATGGGAAAGAACAGAAACTGTAAATAACCTACAATTATCTTCTATACACACACACACATATATATATAATTAAAATGAAATCACAAATGTAAAAATAAATTGAAAAGACGATTCATAAATATATTTGGATTTTAAGTGAATGAGATAACAATAATGGTACATAATCAACAAGATGAAAACAAATTGAAGATTAAATGGAAATAATACATCAATAATGTGAAAATGCAGCTATAAATTCCTGTATTAAGAGAATTAAAATAAATTATACGAAATTGAGCAGCTAAAACTAAGCTATAGTAATTACCAAACAAAAGTTACATTTTACATGATAAAGAGAGTATCATTAAAAGTGCCAGAATATAAAGTGGTTATAAAACTAAAATAATATTCGTAATATCATGAGCATGAGCAGTAATGTTATTAGGATGCTGAAATAATTAGAATGAAATCACAAATGTAAAAATAAATTAGAAGGACAATTCAAAAAATGAACGCAAAAAATTAGAAATGCAAAAATATAGGAAAACCTAAATTAATGAATGCCAAAGTAAATATATTTGGATTTCAAGTGAATAAGGTAGCGACGATGGTACATAATCAACAAGATGGGAACAAATTGACGATCAAATGGAAATAATACATGAACAACGCGCAAATGCAGCTCTAAATTCCTGTATTAAGATAATTAAAATGATTTATAAGAAATTGAACAGCTAAAACTAAGCAATATTAATTACCAAGCAAAATCTTTTACATGATACATTAAAAATCGCAGCATATATATATATACATATATATATATATATATATATATATATATATATATATATATATATATATATATATATATATATATATATATTATATTTTATTTTATTATATATTCAGGTAAAACTTCGTGGTAATACTTGACTAATGGAGATAATGGCTTTTCAATCACTTGCCGCATCAAAAAAAATATTCTCCACAGTCTTAAAATTTGAATATCGGTCTCAATGTTTTAAACCATGTGATATTTGGAAATGAACATATCTTTAAGGCATTATTTATTGTGACAACAGTACGAAAGATTCAGCAAATTCCGATCACGGCTCCTGTTATTGTTTCTTATTGATCAATTAAGAAAAGGGCTAAAAGTGGCTCAAATGCCTGAAAAGGGAGCTAGTTTTTCAGGGAAAGTGCAAAAGAACCAACAAAATGAAAAAATGTAAATTCTGTACACATATAATAACATTTATTAATAAATTTTAATAGTATTTTTTGTACTTACCTTATTAATACATTAATTAATTTCATTGCAAGTGTTTTCAATATTGCAATCCTATAATCATAGTTAAACACAAAAAAGATAACACATATAATACATAACAAACGAATGTGGAAAACCTTGCGTTTATTTTTGCATGCTTACAATTGTTTTAGGCTTGAAGGTAAAGTTTTGGAAGAAAACTCATAGAAGTAAGAAGAACAAATGAAGATTTGTCATATTTAATGAAATTATTTTCTTTTGTAACAAATCGATGGTATGCTGACAAAATGGTATTTTCTAACTAACAGTTTGTATGGTCATATTCTAAAAAGTGATTGGAATCGCTTGATTAGTGAATTATACAACGAAAAGTGAAACATTTCCAAAAAAAATTAAGTGGTTTATATTCAATACTTATTCATTCAAAAATGAAAATTATTTAACCGTTTAGGACGAAAATTGCGGCTAAGGATCAAGAAGTTTTTAGTGAACATCCCAAAATCCCTTGAATTGTCCCCGAAAATAATTATTTTTTCATACCGATACTATAGAAGACCACATTTAAACCCGAAAAAGCTAATTAGGTAACATTGGGTGATATTACACCCTGATTACAAAATATGGTGCATAACACATTGAACATTGCCTTGATGTTTTGAGCCTCCCTTAACACTATTTTCAAGTTTTGGAAGTTTTGGAAGTTTACGTTTTATAAGGATTTTAAAGGAAAACTTTTTATAATGATCATTTTGTTATTCTTTAAAAGTTTTTCAAACATTGAATATTTAAACTGAAGTATATTTTAAAGTGACTACAATTTATAAATGCCTAGTCTATTTTACAACCAGTTTTTCATAGATAAAATTTGTTTATATACTTTACACAATGAGTAATATTTTGTTTTAAATTGCCATGATTTAGTTATTCCACACTTTTAAAAAATTATTTAGTTATTTGAAGCAATTTTTCATGCATAAAACGCGTTTATATAACGCATAAATATTTTAATACATTTGAAATTTTATTTTCAATTTCCTTTATTTAGATATTTGAGACATTTTCATGCATAAAACTTGTTTATGCAGCTTAAACGTTCAGTGATTATCATTCATTTTAAATTTTATTCTAACTTTTGTTTAATAATTTAAAGTAATTTTGAAGTAAAATTTTACTTTATTTTATGTTATTTTACTTTATTTATTTATTAGAGTGTATCAAAAGTATTTTCGTTTTTTGCTCTTCATTTCTTAAAAATTATTTTAAGCTTATGTAAAGCTCATCATGTCTTGGAGTGCCTTAGTTACTACGATAATTTTCCGCGGGATAGTGGATAGATTATGCTGTATTTTCCCTTTCAACTCCTGAAAATCCTCGTGGCCCGTCATTTGTATGTTACATTTCAAGGCTTAAATCTCCTTCATTAAAACGTTTGAGTAAGTTTTGAGGTGACAGAACTTTAGTCTTCTCCCGACTTTCAATTTCCACCAAATTTTACGAAAAGCTTCAGTATCTTTAAAGCCTAGTTTAAAACATTGACCTAAGATCAATAAAATTAAAATATCCTTATAACCCATTATAAGAACTACAAAGAAACGGGAAAAGTCTGTGTGATTATAGAATATAGAGGGACATATAAACTCCTTTGTGATATTTTATGTTCAACAATAGTGGTGGGCAAGTGCCATCTACAGGCTTTGGTATATAAGCATTTGAAAAACGAAAATGCTTTTGATACATCCTAATATATATTTATTTATTATTCTATTCTTTAAATAAACCTCAAACCTATACGCTTCGCATAGACACAATAAAATATGAAAATCACACCGTAAAGAAAGTGGAAGTACCAGGTATGTGAAAAGAAAAAGTATTTTGAGGAGACTTTCCTTATAAAGAAGTAAGAATACTAAAACAGTAACAAAAGATCTGACCACTTTCCCTTATGTTTCCTCAAAAGCGGCGGGTAATTTTCAAAACCGGACTGATTTCTAAATCATTTTTTTGTCTGACCTATTTTCCATTCTACGTTTTTTTAGAATGGGATCTTTCTTTATTCTGCCAGAAGTTGTACTAAACGAATCAGATTTCCAAATCTTTCTTCATGGTCACTTTACTTTCAGATAGATAGAATCAATCTGAGCGTTCAGTTATTTTTTAAGTAACAGAATATTTTTTTCACTATTTCCATTAATGTAATTTTGAAATAATTATAGCATATTGATGTTTATTTTTTAATAAAGACTAAATACTTAAAAAAAAGCTAAATAATTCTAAATGCTTCTTTTTTCATTCTTTTTAACATTATAGCATTCTGCTGAAGTCGTGTATGAGTTGCATACTGTTATTATTATTATTATTATTATTATTATTATTTCTACATTTTTTTTACATTAGTTTTCTTATGAAGTCTCATATTTTTCTTTTTTCTTACATTCTTTCTTCTGACCAGAAAATAACATCTTCTGGTTTTTTCGCTTATTTTTTCTTATTTCTCCACCATGAAATAAGTAGTTTGAAACTGCTTTAAATAACAATAACTTAATTAACAGTACTAAAAATTCTAAATCAAATTCTTTTCTTTCCTTATTAAAGTATATGTTGCTATGATTTCTTTTATACAGTCCTAATTCCCGATACTTTTAAAGTTGTGTTGGTAATAGTACTATTGATAAATTGTTTATTCGATTTTTTATTATGTTTATATCTTTATATCAAACTTTTTTCTACACTAAAGGTCTTTCCCTTAGTGCACCATTTAAATACATTAAATGATACAATTTAATATTTCCTACGATGTGATAAATATTTTCATTCTTTTAAAACAAATCTGGTTTTTGAAAATTACTCGTCTTGGATTCGTCTGTAACTGGTTGGCGACTATGATGTCACGTTTTGTTAATGTCTTTGCTTTGCATAATATATTTTTGTTTTGATTCATAAGGATTTAAATCATAATAAAAATATTTCTTCTGGTTTTTGAGAATTAATCTTCTTGGGTTCATTTGTAACTAGTTGAGAGCTATGGTGTCACGTTTTGTTAATGTCTTTGATTTCCACAATATATTTTTGTCTAGATTCATATAAATTTAAATCATAATAAAAATATTTCTTATCTTTATAGGTTCGTGATGTTTGTTCTAACGGCTAATAGAAATCGTTGAATATTAGTTAATAATAAATTAGACTCCCTCAGTTCTTATTTATTGCAATAGCTTTAATTTAAATCACTCAGTAAATTCATTTACTTTTAAAGAAAGTAATTTTTTTTTTTTGGGGGGGGGGTGATTTAATAGAGAATGCCAGTGTAAAACCTTAAAATAATAATAATAATAATAATAATAAGTCTAAAAAATCGACATTTCTTTCTATTTTCAACGCCACCTTTTATCAGCGTTCAGTTAAATAAAACAAGCTTTATAGCTCTACCAAATTAAAAAAAAAAAAAAAAAAAAAAAAAAAAAAAAAACAAGTAAGAAAAATCATGCGTTTAGCATAGATTATGAAACACTTTCCAACACTTCCTGAATGCTTTAACAAAATTTCGTTATTTAGAGAAATAAGGTATATAAGAGAACTAAGTAAACATTTTAAAAAACGCATGAAACATTTGAAAAATTGATTTCTGCAGTTACTGTATATAGCCAAATATGTATTCCAATTTTTTTGAACAGCCCTGTATTTGATCTGTAGGTTGATATATATACTATATAATGGGAAAATTTAGTTTAGCAAGAAAACTCATAGCAGGTTGAAATTTCTCTATTTATACTAATAGATCAAAACATACTTGTATACATTTGTACAGCCGTGTAGTTAACCTAGTACCTTTATTACACGCTACTATTTATCTAAAGTTTAATTCAAAGTAAAACACTCTTAAAACCACTGAAATCACATTTCCAAAAATTATCATTTATAGACGGCCATGTATCCATAAACCAAATGTAGTTCCGCGTAAAAATGCATAACTCATTTAATAACCACCTTTAAGCAATTTGTAATCATACCAAGTAACCATTACGAATTATTTTGTGTAGCCCTGTATATGAATTACAACATTTATACACATCATATACTATGCATAAATATAGTAAAACATAAAAGTACATAACGTATATAAAAATGTATTTCCAGCAATCATCGCTACTGTACAGTACTTCGGACACAATATAGTATCTGAAATCTTTTGTGTGTCCCTGTAAATGCTATGCACTTCGTATTATGCATTAAATAAGTTATAGTAAACCTCAGCGATGTATATAAATTTCATTATGCATGAAATAATTTAATATAATTAAAATACGCCGCAAACAATTCCCTCCAGTCCTATATCGCTCTGTAGCGGAATTATTTTGTGCGGCCCTGTAAATGAATAATAACTATTCTTTGCATCGTATATTCTACAGAATGCATATTTTAGTGCACTTGATAAATGCATATGAATTTTATTATGTTTGAAATCATCTAACATCATTAAAAAACATTTTAAACGATTTTTTCCCATAGGCCATAATGTAACGGAAAACTTTTGACTGTCCCTGTAAATGAATCAAACATCCTAGAAACTTTATTTAAAATAGGGATCGTGCTATGGTAGAGATCACTGACATCCAAAAATTTCAGAACGTTCCGACTATATTTACGAGAGTTAGAGCGCGGACAGACGGACAGATAAACCGAAGTCATAAACACTTTTCAACTTTGTTGGAAAGTGTTAAAAATTAAAGCGTTTTTCTCAAATTAGTGCTTTTTGCACTGATGGGCAGCGTAGAAAATTTAGTAATTAAACTATGTCAATTTCCATTCTGTCGTTAAGCTACATGATATATACTTATCTAGTGAACTAATAAAATCTGTCTAGTCCTTCTTCTTCTTCTTTTTTTTCTTTTCTTTGTCAAAAGTATTTTAAGGAAAATGTATGCATTCTTTCTTTCGAAAATTTCACTTTGAAATAAAATAAATTATAATGTAATTTTGAGTGTAAAAAGAAAAGATTTCTGGGTTTCTACTTTCCTATCAAGATTTTTAAACCCTTGTTTGTTTGTTTGTATCAGAACTACCTTTACCAAGCAGAAGTGGTTACCAGTCAGAAAGGCGACTAAAATCATTTTCTTGTTCTCGGCTTCCTAATGATCAGATTCATTTTATTTTTATGGAATTTAAAGGTTAAAAACTACATAATTGTAATTTAATACAGTATAATTATAATTTTCATTTTAAAAAAATGTTTCATTTTCTTTTCGAAAAAACCTTTTAAAAATTAACTTAATGAGCGCTACATCGGCATCGTTCTTTAAAAGATAAGATTTAAAATATTTTTCTAAATCCCGAGACTTTTTTTTTGCGGTGCCAGTATTTTCTTATAGAAAATACCTCCTTAAATAAGGTAAAATTTTGTGCATTTAACCTAGATTTATTTTCTATAAACAAATACTGATATTTCACCTGGAAAATTCCCTGAAGCATGGCAACCCTGATTACAGAAGTGCTAGTCTAGAATAAATATTCAAATCAATGTACCTCTTGGCAGTGATGAAACTTGACTAAATATCACCTTGTCAGAGTAATAAGATTGTCTCCCTCCAATCCCCATCAAATATTACACTGGGATCAATGAATAAACACCATTCCTATACGAAATTGGCCTCCTGAATCCAAATATGACTTTGATTTTAACATATCAGGTCTAGGTTTTAAGGTGTGCAACATCTCTCTTGTATATATTAGGTGTTAGATAAGGTGCATGATTTTTATAAGCGTGTGTTGAAAATCTTAAAGCAGAGATTTTTGATGGATTAATGATCCGTAAGCTCATAAAGGACACAAATTTCGTGAAAACAATGCACGAGAATGAAGTATTAGCTTGACGAGACTTTGTAGAAGTAGTGCAAAATTTCCTTGGGAAACATAAAAGCGAAAACTACAAAGAACTTGTTAGTAACATGTTGTCAACATTTGTTAGAGAAACAGACTTGTTTAATTTACTAAAACACACAAATGTCAGCCCATGTACATTGTTGGAAATATGTTTTTACAATGTAACGGAGCCAAATGGACATGAAGTACCGTAAAAAAACTAGATTTGGTTGAAAAAAACAGAAGTTATTTTCGAATTTATCAGACAAAATTACCTAAGAATTCGTTAAAATATTCCAGTCACCAGGGCCTTTTTTCTTTTCTCTCTCTCTCTCTTTTTTTTTCTTTTTTTGCGCTGTGTTGTTAAATGAAAGTGTGAGTAAATAATTGCCTAAGGTATTTAACGCAAAACACATTATTCACTAACATTCTATTATATAAAACAATTTGGATGTTGTAAGTTTTCTACTTTGCGCCCTACCAAATCCAGCGCCCGAGACAGTTGTGACCCCTGCTCATTCCCAGTTTCGTCACTTGCCTCTTGGGTATCCTAAGAGCTAAATATCCCGGTCCACTATTATTCGTAGATTAGAGAAGTAATTTTGTATTTTCGCCATATATATAGATAAATCAGGGTTGTCTGATTTTTTTTCTAAAAAATCGGGGAATTTTAGCACTTTGGTATTTGGGCAGAAAAAGCGGAGAAAATGTAAAGAACATTTAAATTTTGCAAAACGTTTATTTCTAGAACATCATTAAGCGTGGATTATTTTGCAGCGACAAACAGCAACTAAGAAATTATTTAGCAAATCAGAATAGTAATATTAAACAAGTAAATGTTATTCAACTACAATAACTAGTAAGTACAGAACTTGTGTGAAAATATAAATTATTTGAAAACAACGTTTAAACACACAATAAAATAAGTAGATTTGATCATACGTATACGTTTCGTGAGTACTAGGACTCACATCCTCAGTGTAAAAACTTTAAAAACAATATCCCCCCCAACTGCATGTACGGTGAAAAAACCCAAATGTCAAAACATAATACCAAAAGACCATCAAGTTCTAACAGCCAATAAAATTAATGCGGAAGTGAAGTGTCGTGACACAACAAATCCATCCAGAAAATTGAGATGTATGGTGTACTAGATAAATCATTAAACAAGGAGTCTTCAAATTTTGGATATGAATAGCCTCAAAAAAGTCTGAATCCAGAGGAGTAATGCATTTCTTGATAATGGTAGCTGAGTCAAAATTAAAATTATGTCCCTCCCCCCAGCAATGAGAGGCGATAGAGGATTTCTGTAATTCTTTTTTCTTTACATAGTTTCTGTGTACATTGAATCTGTAACGGAGTTTTCGTTTAGTTTGTCCAATGTAGGACAAACCACATTGGCATTGAATGTTGTAAATGCCCCAATAATTATGAGGAGGAATTTGGTCCTTAAGTTGCGAAAAAGATAATTTATTAACTGGTTTAAAAACTACATTAAAATCATAATGTCTTAAGATATTAGCCATCTTAAAGCTAATGCTATTATAAAATGGTAAAATGATAAGGTTGGAAATGGAAACCGCAGTAACAGGAGAATCAAGATTATTAACATATTTATTAAGACTGTGAGAAATTAAATTATTGATATAAGATAAACTAAAACCTCGATCAATAGCCACAGATCTAATGTAATTTAATTCTGTAATAAGTGAATTATTATCTGAACAAATTAAGCGAGCTCTATTAATCAAATAATGAAAAGCCGAAGCTTTTTGGGAAGGGGGGTGACATGAATTGAAATGGGGGGGGGGGAGGAGTGTGACAGCAAAAGGTGCTGTCACACTCCACGTTGTATTCAAATAATTTACAATAACTAATTGTGTTTTTCTGAAGATTTTAGTTCTTGGAAATCTTCTTTCTGCTCCTTGGTGTGCTGGTTGATGAAATGAACTAATTCGAAATTGATCACCGAAGGGAAAACCTTTTCTTTGTATTAGACCGGTTAAAATTTATTTTAAGAAAATATCAATTTTACATAGAAATTGGAAGCTGGAATGCTGAAAAGAAATTAACTTATGTATAAGGATCAACCGAAATAGGTTTTTAAGGCCGAAACCGAAACCGGATTTCGGTGATCTTCCTATTTTCGCCCGAAAACTAAAACGTCCAAACATCTTTTTTTAAGTAATTAAATTGTATGTATTAAAGTAATTAATACATACATATTAGTTATTATACGTATTTATTATATATACATAATTACTGATTAATTATACGTATTTATTAAATATAAATAATTATTAATTAATTATACGTGTAGCTCAAATTTGTTCTCTTTGTCTTAGACCCAAAACTTTTTATTTTCATATAAAATAAAACGTAATTAATTCATCAACAACACAGAAAGATTTTATAATTATGAGTCATTCCATGTCAAATCAACCAGACCTTGTAACCCGACCGACAGGGATTTGGGTGAAACTTTGTGTACATACTAGCCCTACCCTGATATAAACAAATAAAAAAAATTTCCTTCCTACACCTCATAGTTTGAGAGACATGGGGGGGGGGGGGGTCCAATTTTTGGATTTTTCTCTAATCGTACATTTATGAGTCTTTTTTTTGTAGACTGTGGTTCCATCTTCAAAAAATTGTTTCTCTGGATCTAAATTCCAAATGTGCTTAAAAATATCACTAAGTACATCAAAAGATGAAGATTCTAATAAAAAATATGTAAAAAATTAATTTGTAATTTTTAAGGACAAAAAATTAAGCCAAATTTGAAAATTATGGTTATTTTTCTGAATTTTTGTCATTGTACAAAAAAGGCTCTCCACAAAAAGGCAAATGAAATTTCCAATTTCTTTTTATTTTAAATAAAAGTTTACACTTTGGGCTTTCTATTTATGAAATAAAAATGATGTCTTTCTCATGGCTTATGCAAAAAATTGACTTATTTTGGGATGCTGTACCTATCAAGAGATACAAATCTCTAACTTTGCTTATCGCACCTAAATAATTGCTGCACATTTTAAATTTAAATTTATTATTCATTTTGAATTATTTGCTAAAATGAACCCTTAAAATCAGACTGATTTATTTATTTTTATAACAGTAGAAAATTTGCAATGTTTAGTATTGGTACATATCGCACATTGTATGAAATTGTGTTGCTCTCAAGCTTGCCGCATATGTTTGTTATATAAATGTACATCTATCATTGGATTCAGTGGTATATTTCTATAAATACTTTCCCAATGGTAGTATGTAAGGAATATGTAAAATATATAATAGGGGGGGGGGGGGGAATTGCAGTCATAGATTTCTTTTTCATTTTACTAAAAAAAAAAAAAAAAAAAGCAAACACTTTACTTTGCAAATAAAAAAAAAGATGCACTTATTAAATAAATTCAACAAGTCATAGGAACCACAGTAATTATTTAGGTACCACCACAGCTTAAATTAGGCACAGATATTTTTTTTCTTGATTGGTGCAATTTCCCAAAACAGGGCAAAATTTTTACATAAGCTAGGAGAAAGACATCATTTTTATTAAAATTGAACTAATCATTAATTAAATCTAATACATTAAATAAAATAGCTTATAAATATTTTAAAAATTTAGATTGTTGTAATTTTTTTATGTAACAAATAAAGAATTTGCTAAATTATATACAATTTTTTTAAACTAAAAAATCAGAATAAACATTATATTTAAAAGATTGAAATTGAAAAATGGAACTCAGCTAAATATAAATATAGAAATAAATGACGTAATTTTGCAGTATCACTTAGACTTACTTTGCAGCATTCTTTCTTTGTGCAATTTTAAATTTACATTTATTATGAATACGCAACATTGAGAACCTTCTAATATATATTTCAATTTTCCTGCAACTCTAAACATAGTCACATAACAAAACATCATTATATCAGAAGGTCTTCGTAATTTAGTATCTAAAACACCATTATCTTTGTATTTCAAAATAGGTGGCTATCCCCTCTCCCCCCCCCCCCCCCTCCAGAGAAAAAAAAATATTCTTAAATATCTTAAGGGGAAATTCTCTTCATTTTGGTAAAGGTTTATGAAAAATTTGCAATGTTTATATTGGCCAGATCACCCATCACTAAATTCAAATACTTTCTTTACGTCAGAAAATATCTCTTTTACAAATGATATCACTCCCTTCTGGGTTAAACACGCAAGAGTGACATCATGTTGCATATCATAAGATAAAATGTGTATATTGCTTGCGGATAATCTAATACTGAGAGATAAAGTGTACATAACAGTTGGATGAAGAGTGCAGCTTCTTTGGTCCAATGGTGACTATAAGGCTAGCATTGTGAATGGATAGTACGTAAGCAAAAAAGACACCCGTCTGACATTGGTCGAAACATCATCTTGAATAAGGAAAGTAAAATTTTTCTCAAATCCAACAAAACGATAACTTTTTGAGGGCCAAAGTTTGCTTTAGTTTCTTTTAGGAAATTAGATTTAGCTTTCGTCATAAAAGAATGGAATAACTTTTTCCAAATATTTTACTAAGCTTGTCACAAATTCATTTAAAAGAACAGTGCTGCTAATACTGGATTGAATACCTAGAGTTATAATCCTCAAGTTTTTTTTGGAAATTCCTGTTTTATTTCTGGCATTGACAAGATTCTCTCTTCTCTCAGAAGTTGTCATGACTGGATTGCAGCATAACCAGTTACTTCAAATTCATCTATTATTTTCTTTTGCAGCACAAGGAAAATTAGATAACCCTTCTATCATGAGAAACAGCAGCCTAATAATAATTTGATTAACAGATTCGAAAGCATCTGCCTTTACTAAAATTTTTTACCCTGCCTTTGTTAGAATGTGTTTATACAAGGCAGATGCAGAAATATGTTTCATCCTGTAGAAATGAACTTAGCTTTGTTAAATATAAGATACTTAAACTATAAAAAACATATTTAAAATGATTAAAATTATCCAAGATAATAAAATAGAAAGTTTTCAAAAAAAATTAATTACAAATAAAGTATTTTAATTCAAATACACACACACACACAGAAAAAAACATATTGAAAATGTGATTGGTTAAAAGTCATTCTTGTATTTTCTTATTCTATACCAACAAAAGGTTTTTTGTTTACAGTTATATTGTAAAAACAAAATTAAAGATTGTTTAAATTTAAAAAATGCTTATAATAAAAGAAAATATATGATGAATGAATAAATAAATGAAACATAAGGATTATGCAAAAAATTTAACGGAGGGGGAATAGACTGCAATCATAGACTTTTTTTCCCACTTTTACTCAGAAGAAACAAAACAAAGTAAAAACTCTACTTTGCAAAAGAAAGGAAGAAAGAAACATCGAATAATATATTCAACAAGTCATAGGAACCACAGTAGTTATTCAGGTACCACAGCTAACATTAGGCAGATTTTTTTTTCTTGATTGGTGCAGTTTCCCAAAACAGGGAGAAATTTTTGCATAAGTCATGAGAAAGACATATTTCATAACTAGAAAGTCCAAAGTGTAAACTGTTATTTAAAACAAAAAGAAATTGGAAATTTTATTTGCCTTTTTGTGTAGAGCCTTTTTCGTAAAGTCACAACAATTTGAAATAAACGATCAAGTGCGAGTATTACTCGCGCACAGAGGGTTCCGTAGAATAAATATATGAATTTGTAATTGTATTATTAAAAAAAACTGTTGCTAAAAGAATACTAAGATTTTGTAAAAAACTATACAACGTAGCATTGGGTATAAGAGTATATATTAGAAAAGTGTAAATGGATATATCATGAAAGTTCAAAGAGATATGGAACATAAATAATATCAATATAGCTGTTCTGTATAACCCATTTTTTAATATTCTAATCTGTTTATGATGAACTTAATTCGGTACTGACAATAAAAGCAGTGCATATTTAAACTTCATTTGGCATTTCATAAAACTAAATTCAGCCTAGTAATAACCTTTAATTCTACAGTGTAGCTAAAACAAAACCTTTGTTTAAAGTTTAAATTTGACATTGTGCTAAGCGCGCTTCGAAAAGAGGTCGCAAACTTGCAACGCCGCCTTGGTCAGTGCCACGTTTCTCCAGATAGGTTTTTCATTAACTTTTAAAGTCACTCGAGGCGTATTGAGAGATACACTCAATGTAAACTAGTCGCGAATCTTACAGTATTTATGTGATTCATTCTAATTGAACCTTTCGAGGGCGGTTTCCTTAAAAAAGGACCCCTAATTTTAATTCCAAAACAGACAAACGGCACCAAGAATATTTAATTAAAATTTTCCTTTTATCATGTACGTGAAAATAAGGAAGTTCGTATTTTCTAATAAATTCGTTTATAAATTCTGATGTCAGCCCATTATTCCATAAGTTTATAAACAGAATTACACCGCCTCGGAAAGGGTTAAGTGGTCGCAGGACTCTTAAAGCTTCAAAATTTTAGAAATTTTAATTTTTTTAGATGTTAAACTCCTATCTTTTCTGAACATTTTGATATAATTGTTTCCTTGAAATTCCCATTAGAACAGAAGTTATGGCTTTTAGAATTATACCCGCTCAATAGCTGAAGCGGCGTTTCCGAAACTTTGAAGTCAATTTTCTCCAAATGTTGCTTTTTGGGCATAAAGCGCAGGATACCTCAAAAACTTCTGAACATTTTTTTCATGAAATTTTCAAAATATATATTTCATGTTAGTCTGTATAAACTGAACCTAAAATTTCCTTTTTATTGTTCAAAAAAAATATTTTGTTAGGTGATTATACTGTTGAAATTTTCAAAATTTTGTATTAGCTAAATGCAACATTGCATTAATAATATAAAAATGCTTTAAATACGAATTTATTTAAGTTCAGGTTAATTATGACAATCTGATGTATAAGTAAGCACTACAATTTTCATTCTAGTTGCAATATTTATTTTGTAATCCTCAAAACTGTTATGCCAATTTTCTGTTCGACAAATGTCTAACAGTTTCGAGCCCCCTATAAATACTAATTCTGCATCTTGCAATTTTTTAAATACGTGAAATGAAAGAACATATGTATATCTTTCATCTCAATTAAAATTGTGTTTTAAAATCATATACATTTTAAGACATTAAATGTTGAAAATGGTCTTTTTTCCCCCCAATTTTTAGAGTCCTAAGACCCCTTAAATAAGTATGTTTTTAAAAATTTGACATTTAATGGTTTTATACTGTTACTGGACATTACACTACACATATATATGATTAAAAGTTATTAACTAGGCATAGAGTACGCCGCCCATGTCATTGTGTATGTCCAAACTTGTTGTATCTTTGAGGATTAATATCTCGACTAATTACAGATGATTGTTTTCGAAATTCATTATCAACAATGCTTTTATACTTCTGCTACGATAGGTATATCCAGCGATGCTCTACAATTTTTCTGAATTCCCGTAAATCGCAATTTGTGTGTAACAGAAAAATGCGAATTTCTCAAAAACTATGTGACCTAGGGTAATCGCTATAATTTTCCGTCAAGGTTTTAATTAACGTCTACTACCTCTAAGTTTTTCATAATTTTAGTTTCAGTAGATTCGGAATTAGATGGGGGGGGGGGGTCATATTTTTGCGGTACATTTTCGAAAATATCTTTGAAAATATAGTACCTAAAATGAAAAAGAATGTATTTTTGAGTTCAACGTTACGAAAGCTTTCACACGATACCCTACACGATATACAAAGAAAAAAGTACCATAATTAGCCCCTCTACATTTTTGCTAAATATATTTATGAATGTTTATTAATCTGAAAATATGTGGGTCAATGGTCTTTATTACTTCCCCGAATTTGAACTTTCCACGTTCTATAGTTTACGAGTAAAATGGCTGTGACAGACAGACACAGGAGTGATCTTATAATGGTTCCGTTTTTACTTTTTAAGTACGGAACCCTAAAAATAACCATAACTTTCAACTTTGGTTTAATTTTTTGGCCCTAAATATTTGAAATTAATTTTTTAAATATTTTTTTATTAAAATCTTCGTCTTTTGATGTACTAACAGTGATATTTTTAAGATGATTCGCATTCTAGATCCAGAGAAACGATTTTTTGAAAATGCAACTGCAGTCTAAAATTACAGACTCAAAAATGTGCGATTTGAGAAAAATCCAAAAATTTGACCCCCCATATCTCACAAACTATGAAGTGTAGTAAGGAAAAATTTCTGATGAATTCATATCAAGATAGAATTATTAAGTACACAAAGTTTCACCCAAATCCCTGTCGGTCGGGCTACAAACCATAAAAATATTGGTGTGAATTGACATGGAATGACCCTATACGAATTTCATTTCCTTTAAAAATATTTTAGTTTTATGTATAGACACCTCGATTTATCTTTTATAATGATTTCTTTAAATGATCATCTGTTATACTAGAACTTTCTCAAAGAGTATTCGAAACACTTCTGCGGTTTGAAACTGAAATTTTTTGTATTACTGTTATGTCAGCAGCTTTTAATGAGAACGTGGAAAAGTTTAGTTATACATGCATTGCTTTATAATTTGCATTCACGTCTTGAATCAGTTATGACTGATAATTATAAACAAAGTTCGTTGCAATAAATAGTCTCATTTGAGCCGATAAAACTCAAATCGATGAGTAATGTTGAAAATTTCCGGAGGAAGAAATGAGATTTTTGGAATACTGACAATTTCGGTCCGGCCGAATTTTCAGCCCCATTTTTGCCGAAACTCAGAGTTTGGGTCGAAAACGAAACCGAATTTTCGGTCGATCTCTTCTTATGTATATCTATTACATTTTTTCTAAATATGACGGGAAATATTGATTATGTTTCTGTGCAGCTAAATCTTTTGAGCTTTTCGCAATAGCACTAAGAGATGGTTTGAACAAAATAAATTCTCGTACAACATTTTCTCTCTTTGTACATTCGGAAAGAAATACGATTTATACTGTAACATATCGCAAAGTTAGGTATGCCGCGCGTTACATTTAAATTTGGCCAAATAAATCGGGACGTTCCGCGAAAGCCGGTACGGTTGGCAACCCCAGTATAAATTGACAGCCAATGTTTAAAAAATATATTTACTTTCTTAAGAAAAATTTTGATGGTTTATAAAAATTAAATAGACGTATTAATTTGCTTATCTCGAACAAATTGTTTTGCTTTTCTCTTCTATACTAGGTGAATGGTAGATGGTGGGAGTATTTAAAGTAACAAGTGAATAAAGAATTCACAGATTTTTAATTTTGTATTTTCACATAAAAATTATGAGCTAAGACTCTTAGAAATATTATTTGCATATAGTCTCATAAAAAAAGCACTCTCAATCAAACTGCAAAAACACCGTATATAGCAAATGCATCTTGAAATTGACCGTATATTCAAGGAAGAAGGAAATATTTAATACATTTGTATCCATTTTCACCTCACACGCAAATATTATATAATATATCAAAACACAATTTTATCATTCCTCATTATTAGAACCATTTCAAAATCTATGTCCATCAACACTCGTACCTTGTACCCGTCACACACGTGCATGCTACCGACTCATTAACCTAGAGACACTGGTTTGCTGTACATGAAAGCCGTAAATAGAACAAACTGTAAATAATAGTGCTGCCTTTTTTAAATTCTGGGTGAATAAATGTATCATTTAGTTAAAAAACAGAGAAATATATTATTCCAGTTTTCATAGTACTAGAATCTGTTGAAATTCATGCATTGATTGATTTATTTGGTGGGGTATTTAAACAAATTTCTTAGCAAGACAGTTAAAGAAAACTGACTCATTAACTGTTTAGCTGTGTATTAAAACAGTGGTACCCAGCCTGTGGTAGCAGTATCTCTAGCGGTATGTGCCGTGCAATTGGAGGTACCGGAAAATAATTGTTAAAATATTGTTAATGGAAGAAAACATAAAAAAATAAAAGATTAAAATCGAAACACAGAAACTCGTTTGGGGAAGTAATTTTAAATTTTATTACTCCATTAAATAAGCTCAGGGATCGCACCAAAATTATTAAGACCCATATTTGAACATTACATATTAAGATTAATACTTTCCTAAACTTTCGTCATATGTTAATGTGGTTCAAACTTACTTTAATGTTGTTTTTATTTGTTTTGATGTTATCGTACTATTACAAAATAAATAAATAAATAATGATAATAATAACTGTAAGATGTAAGCTAAAAATATTAAAGCTTGTAAATATTATTATGTTATCTTGAGCGTTTGATTATTTAGTTAACCTGAGAATGGTACTAACAAAAACAAATATATTTAAAGGAGGTATGGGTGAGATTAAATTTATGAAATGAGGTTGTACTGATAATTAAACAATCGAAGCAGTGGTACCGGAGCAGAAAATGTTGTGAACCGATATATTAGGGTATTAGAGAAATGCCCCTTTAAAATATAGAAATGTACAATGTAAAACTTTTCACAAAAAATTCTTTGTTATTACAGAACGTTTACGTAAATTGATTATAACATCGTAAAATTCCGGTTTCCCATACAATTCCCAAGACCTTTCCTTTATTTCCAAAAAGCATAATAGAAAAACCAAGAAACCAAAAAATGTCGGAGTTTTTCGGTAACTTTACTGAAATAAAAAGGACACCTTTGCTGCTCGTAAATTTCGGAAACTTTATATTTTTCAATTTACATATTTTTTAAATGTCTATAACTGAATATCACGAGCTAGAGGAAAAAATTAAACCAAACACGAAATCTATACCTTTCTCCCTTAGATTATTACGCATCAATTTAACTCCCATAGATAGGTGCCAATCTAAAATATATATCTATTAATTAGTCAAAACAGTATATGCTTACAATCATGAAGAATCTCATATTTTTACAATTATACTTTACAGTTGCATTTATTATAATATGTAGAGTACCAAACAGCAACACATGGCTTTTAATTACAATCTTTTCTACATTTTTATTTTTCTAATTTTCATATTGTACTAAAGCTGTTAGAGAGACTTGATATTTTGATTTATATTCATTGAACTAGAAAACACAACATAATTCATAAAAAATGCACAGTCGTTCTCTCTTTTAAATGTTTGTCCTTCTATGGAATTTTGTTAAATGAATAACTTATGACCTTGGTTTTATATAAAAAATATATTTGTTGTAGTCGGCTCTACCAAATCTTAAAGTTTGTAAACGTTATAAGGCGTTACAGTGAAACGTCCTGTAGAACAACTCCTAAACTTTACGTTAACTGATGTTGAATGCAATTTGAGCGATTAACGCATCATAGTTAGTTCCCATAATATTGCTTCATTATCCAGATTCAATTCACTTCGTTAGGCAAATTTAACAAATTTCTTCTTTCTAGAAAATCGTTAGCCGCATGTATTAACCAACTAACTGAAAAGTTTCTGTATACAGGGAGTTTCCAAAAAATGTATACACAAATTATTCGCTGACAACTGGCATCTTCTTTTTTACCTTTGAGGTTTAACTAATTTGAAATAACAGCAGAAACCAGATTAAGATTTGAGCGAAGAAAATCCTAAAGTTTCATCCTAAAATGTTACTGGACGTTCGAAAATGTAGTTGAAGTACAGAGACAGTTTAGGAGAGAATTTGAAAACATATCTGGATACCTGATGTACAATCGTTAGAATTAGAGACTAATTTGAGGCATAGTGAACTGTTCAAAATCTTCAAAAGCAACGTTGATGCAAACCGCGGTCATCAACAAACGTGACAAATGAAGAGAGACTTGAAAATCTGTTCGCTAGCAAAGTAGGACTTTCAAATTCGAATGACCATGACATTTTAAAACGCCTACATTGGAAAAGTTACATTCCAAGATTAGTCTATACTCTCAATCAAGGTGACCTGGGCCATTATAATCCATTAATTATAAATATAATAATTAAAATTGTGTATACATTTTTTTTAAAACATGCTGTATTAATATTTTTTTTCGAAGTTACACAATAATGTATGTGCTAAAAAATATTTTTAGTTTTTAACACACTTTTTTTTTCTCCTTTACTAAGACGCATTTATTATTTTTTTAATTCAAATAAATTTAGTTTGAGATTATCCAGTCTTTCGGACTATTTGCGTTCGTATTAGCGGAGTTCTGCTGTATTAATTAATGTAAGAGGGAAATGTTCTCATAGAAATAGATATGCGGAAAATCGAATGATGTAGATAAAGGAAAAATCTTAAAGTAGTCTATCAGATTTTCCGTAACAATTACGAACGTTTAATCAAAACATATTCTGAATTTTTTATATTTTTCACATGCATTTAATTATTTTAGAGTGTAAAATTATGTAGATAATACTTTGGCTTATTTCATTCTGTTTTAATTTGACTATACTTTTTACAAGGTAACATAAATAATCCAGTTAATTGCTGTAAAGTAAATGCTATTTTACATTAATTGCAGTTAATATGGGGTGGGAGGTGTAAGGAAAACATTTTATACCAGTAACTCTTACAATTCTGTTGGGGGGGGGGGGGTGATTCAGACTTTTGTGTTGATTTCTGATGATTGTTGATCCACTGAAAATAAGAGGGCGTATATATTTAACAATTTTTTATTGAATCCCTCCTCTCCTCGACTGTAAATGCCAGTAAATTAAGATTTTTCATAATTTTAGCCTTTGTTTACCGATGTTCTTTAAACTTTTTAATTATACTTCAGTATAAAATATAATTACAATGAAAATATACAGACATTTCTTTTTAAAAAAAGTACGTATGAAGGTGTTTAAAATATAAATAATCTGTTTTATTTTAGTTAGCAAACAGATTGATTACGAATAAAGATTTATAACATGCTTCCTTGAATTCAACATAGAAACTGACACAATTTTCACTACAAAACAGGAAGTTCCCTGAAAAATCATCATGTAAGTGTAACCACTGGAACTATAACATAGGTGATCATCCGCAAAAAAGTAAAAAATGACCCCAGCGTGGGCAGAACTTCGCGATTTGGACAATGTAACATCAATTTCAGGATCTCACAATGAATATGTCCTTACTTTTGGACATCCTAATGTAGGCGGCATGAAAAAATGCCCAAGTGACCGTTGACCATTTTGTGGCTTATTCGGCCTCGAACTTATTAAACCTACACAGCTCGAAGGCTATGCAAATAATAAATGCGTAAGTAAAATTTAAATTAAAAACTCTGCTTAAAGCAAATTTCAGTGTATGAATACTTTCTTAAACAAAATACTTAATTTCTATATTTTAGATAAGTGTAATTTGGAAGGGATTGGGAAGTTTTATGCTATTATCGAGCAAAATATTTTTTTTCTCATTTTAGAAATATTTTAATAACTCTATTTAAAAGTCAATAGCAATTTTATGCCTTTTTGTTTCATATACAAGCGTATAGTAGCAATTCTATAAACAGAGAGTAATTTGGAAATTTCAAAATTTTTCGTATATTTTCAATCGGAATTCAAAAATATGCAAGCATATGCGTTTATATTTCCAGGCATGTATATCAATCAGTTTAAGTATTTTTTAAAGCTAAAATAAACACCATGTGCTTCTTTTCAACATATGCTGTATTAGAGATTTCTCAACATAGCTGACGAAACTGCATTATTAAAATCTTGGATATTTTTTATTGTGTTAAACGCGATTTCTATTTCAAATTACGTTTATTTTAAGTAAGCTTTTAGGATGACAGTATACGACAGACGATAAAATAAACAAATTGTAGATGCTGCCTTAAACAAAATAAATAAATAAACAAAAATGTTTTCAATATGTTGAGCATTTTAAAAGAAAAAATTATGTACTCCTTCAACATTACTTAGCAGTATCGAGGTAATTTGAATATTTATTCGAGCCTTTGAGGAACAAAGAAGAAACAAACATAGACAAAAAGAAAGGCTTCTATATTATAAAGAACAAACGTGTCCGTCCGTAATGTTGCAGTCATTTTGACGTTGGCAATAGCAGACGATTAAATTTCGCTTTTACTGCAATTTTTTAAACTTCTGAACATCGCAGATTTTCAATTTTTATAGAGTGGAATAGGAAACCTATTATATTTTCAAATTCAATTTGTATGAAAATGGTTTCACAATTTGTTTGAAAACTACATCACAAATTATTCTTTTTTGTATGTTTTTTAAAATAATCTTTAAGCACGAATTTTCTTTAAATCTATCTCTATCGCGTGCAGATAGATGATTACGAAAGATAAATCCGTTTGTACTTAAATTCATATAAAGCGTTCAGCTTTGTTTCCGGCTTATTTTCCAAGGCGAAATTAAAACTTCAACAAAAAATAAACGAAATAATAAAATTAAAATAAAACACAAATTTAAGACATGAAATCGAACTACGCGCTTAAACCGCGAAAATTATTAAAATAAAAAAGGCTATCGATTTCTTCGGCTGTTAACTCTTGGCACGAGGCCAATGTGAAAGTATTGCTTTTAATAAATTTCAAAACTTCGTTTGAATACATACTTGCTATTTTTCAGGTAGAAATGATTTTTGACATTCTTTGTGAAAAATCTAAGGAATATATATATGTAATAATAAAAATTTTCACCCTTTTATCTTAGTAAAACTATTCCAAATTCTTAACATTTTTCCTTTTTTACCTATCTTTAATAATATCTTAATATCTTTCGTCTTTTATTTCATGCATTTAAAACTGCGTATTCTTCTATTGGTCTAAAAACCTTAATCCATTCGCCTCATCTCATAAAACCCATTAAATTACTTTTTCATTTTATTCTAAAAATAAGTTATTTTTCTTTCGAATGTTTTTTAATATCATTTGTTCTTTGGTGTTCTATTCCCATCATTCCTTGCAAATCCCGCCAGCCATTGTTTGCGCAATAATTCTGACGCCGAAACTATATAGTTCGTATCGTCGTCACTCGCGCTTCCCCCCTCCCTCCGGAGCTAGGTCCCATCGTATTCTGCTCTCATCGCGTCCTTCCGGCTACTTTTTACGTGATTTGTCATTTATCGTGTATTGTATTCATACGCATGCAGTTTTCGCAAGTATATAACCCGTTGCATGGGCTAGGAGAGGTAGAATTTGACGATTATTGAGTTGCTTAATTAAACCATGCCACGTGGAGTGTTTGTTTTTCCTGAATCTTCATCATTTGTTCTAATAAGTGACATCTAGTGGTACATTTTACTACGTCGCGACTGCCCGCACATGGATCACCTATAACTAGTGGAATTTGGTGCATTATATGGTCGATTAATAAACGTTTTGCTGCATCTATCGGCTTCCATTATTTATGCTTCGGGAGACATTACGGGAAACTTACAGCTTTTCCTCTTGTCATTTATTATGAATACTTGCGACTATTCTTTATTTGAGCCTTTATTGTTGAATTAATGGTTAAAATAGTTAAATTTTAGTTTTGCTAGCTTAAATTTGGTAAATTAAAAAAAAAGAAAAGAAAATTAATTGCCGCTTGCATACGTAAGTTTTCATTAAGAATGTCATTAAATGCAGATACCACTGTTTATGCCTGTGTTAACTGTTTTGAGATGGGAATTTATGAAAATAGCCTTTGTAGTTGTTTCAATAACGGTTGCCTAGAAGAAGAAAAAATCCTTAATAAACATACATTTTATTTAATGTAATTTTTATATATTTTTTTTTCATATCGGAATCTTTAGACTGAAAATTCAAACTTTATTATGGCACCATATTTTCTCAATGCCCTTCTTTAATTTTCGCTCAATCTCTTTTCTGCGTATCATTTCTAGTTCGGTAGCAAACCTTACTTTTTCCTCCCATTGCTGGCATACATGACAGTGTCTGAATGACCAGTGGTCTAGTCGTAAAAAAAAAAACAGAGGGTATATGTTCTAAGCAGATGATATACGCTTAAGGCAGAGGGTATACCCTAGTGTATATATGTGGCATTCTCACAATCTTTTGAATTTTGGGGGGGGGGGGGGAATCTGGCGAAATTAAACTTGCTAAAATAACATTCTAATCTGATAGACGAATGCCTTAATGATTCAAAATAAGGAAAAAGTGTTCAGCAGCGAAAAAAATTTTATTTAACTGAGGTTTAAGTTAAACTTGCGAGTTTAATTTTCCTTTCCATTTTACCACTAAATTTTTTTAGTTTCTTCGAAATTTTTACTTATAATGAATTTGCATAGTACCCACAGGACATTCAAATAAGAAATAATGACAATGTAGTATTTTTAGTAAAAATTTTTGATATAACATTATCTTAACGGGGTGTTAAAGAAGGGACGGTAATGTAAAAAAAGGGGATGGTATTGGAAAAAAGGGCCGAAATGGGAAAAATGGGACGGTAAGGATGGAACAGCAAGGAAAATTACCACCTATTTTAGGCAGATCATGTTAAGATTAAGTGGTAGCCAAAATGTTCATTGATTTTTAGAAACAGTTATTTACATTGAATTAAATTAAAAAAAAATTAATTTACCTCGAAAAGTGCAGGAATAAACCTTGGGGACGGTGAGACTACCAATAAAGCCACGATCTTGAAATTGATATTTAAATGCTGATTTAAATTCTACAGTAAATTTCCTGCCAAATAATTTTAGACATTATTTCTCTAGCATACTTCTGCATGAGAAAAAACTTGAAAAAAATTCTGTGGCTGCATCTGAAGTGATTTTTTGAATAATTTTAGAAGAGAGATGGTAAAAAATCTAAAACCTAGGGACAGAGTTTAAAAAATAATAATAACCCTAAAAATGTGGGCAGACTAATTTTTAGCTAATTATTTATATAAAACAATAGTTCCAGTTTCAGAAAAAAATTACATCGAATTATTTTTATTGAAACAATTTTATCCAGACAGCTCCAAACTTAAAAATCAGCATCAGGAACACGGGACGGTATAAGAGTTTTACAGGTGTTTGGACCCCTAACATCGTCCAAAACTTATTTATCTCGTTAATATTGTAGTGCAATCATGCAATGGGATGTTCCCAAGTATATGAAATAAAAAAAACACAAAAAGTGTGTTAAAATAAAAATTATTATTCAGGGACATTCAAAAGATTGTGAGAATGCCCCATATACTATAGATTTTTTGATAAACAGAGGGTATACGGTGTTCCTTAAAAAAATCCAGAGGGTCTACGGCGTATACCCCGTATACCCTCCACTACATCTTTGTAATGACAGATGATAGTGTCTGTAGTATGAAGGAGGTATTTGCATCACCCCGCCACACACGCACACACACACACGTATGCAAGGAGTTTGCCCATTTGCATATAATCACATTTTTTTAAACTGTAAAACAAATAGTAGAAAATATCATCAAGTGACACGGATTCGAATACATTTGTATTTTGAATAACGCAACATTTTTTTTTTTTTTATATTGTTAATATTTACATCTCATTTAGTTTAGATGCTAGAATCTCATTTAACGTATATCAGTTATAGTGACATCCTACTGTGATTGGTTTCGATACTAAAATATTTGGTTAAGGAATATTTTAAAGTAAGTCCCATGAACGCTTTGTTGGGCGGTAGGATACATATATCCCACTTAATTTTAATTACCAAATGAAACAGTGGTACCTGAATTTTTAAATTGAATTTTGTTTATAATGTAAATGAAGAAAACAAATTTACTTATTTTGAACCATATGTTTTCGTAAAATCTGGTGTCATTCAATTATTTCAACATTTAAGCAACTGAAGTACTTTGCCCCTGAAAGGGTTAAAAGGTAATTTTAAAAAGGGCGATTTTGGTAAGCAAGTTTTGGGTGCGTGTGATTATTTATTTCAAATTTAAGCGGCTACAGAAGCCAACTTTTTGACGAAAATTGAGCAAGCCATGAATCTACAATTTCAACGAGTGAAACAGATTAATAATTATATTTATATTTTCTATAAACTTTTATCGGTGACTTTGCAATTTCTAAAGAAATATACATAAAGATGTTGGGCGAAAAATTTAAAATAATTGTTCATTAATTCTGAATAATAATTCATTGCTAACATTTCATATTATATGCAAATTGTGGTCCTTTTTAACACTTTCCAACATAGTTGAAAAGTGTTTACGATTTCGGTTTGTCTCTGTCTGTTCATGTTTTAACCCGGGTAAATATATTCAGATTACCGTAAGCTTGGTGTATGTTAGTGAAGTTTACCATAGGATATTCTATATTGACAATGGAATGTGTAGAATTTATAGTTCGCTTACACAGGGACACACAAATGAATCTCGTTACATTATGATCTACGAAGAAGAATCATTTGCAGTGTATCGTAATATAGCTGTACTGTTTCAAACATACTGAAACTGAGATACGTTTATTGAGATGCAATAAAACATTTGTTCTGTAGAATATAAAGGCAGTCCAATGCTCATCGCTCGCGTTTGAAACGCAGTAGACAATCATATATCATATATTAAAATATTTGGCGCGTCCCTTTAATATATATATATATATATATATAATAAAGATTAAAACACAAATATATGAACAAATTGGTAAAATTCTAAAGATGAACAAGATATGAACATAGAAAACCAATGTATAAAATAAGAAACTATGAATCAGCCAGAGGATCATCAGAGGAGCTTGTGGGTTTAATTCATAGTGAAGATGCGTTATTTCCTCCAATTTTGTCGGCATTAATCCTAAAATGACAAAATTTAGCTCCTAATAGCACATCATAAAATAAAATAAATGATAAAAAAAAATAAGAAATCTAAAGAAAAATAACTCTCACACAAGATATTAAAAATTGAAAAATGGCACAATACCTCGATTGTAATCAAGAATCAAAGACTTAAGAAAGTTGACCCACAATATTGTAACATGTGAGGATGCAATCAGATTTAAGACTATTAAATCATGTGGTCAGCAATTAGTTACTGAAAACCAAAACATTGATGCCATCTGGTGTGAAAAAAGAAAACTATATTGTAACTAGATTTTTTACAAAAATGTTTGGTGCTGCCATCTTTACGCATAAAAAAGAGAAATCAATTGAAGAAATCAAGAAATGACTTAAATTAACATTTATTTAAAGTAGAATGAAAAAATAGGAATAAACTTAATAAGTAATGAGTAAATATAAAGAAAATTAATAAATAAAAATAAATAAATAAAAGGGCATTGATTAAATTAACCATTTTAAAACAAATAATATAAAATAAAATATTGAGTATATAAATAACATTTAGAAAACAATGAGAATTATTTTGAGATAGTAAAATATAGTCTTGCATTATGTGCTAATATGTGAAATATTAATGAAAAATTTATGATGTGAAATGCATGATACTCCTGTTTTTCTTTTTCTTTTTTTTTAATATATATCCATACAAGATGTAAGCAAATATGCATACACATATATCTGTTCACACATACATATATACATATAAGGTTTTTAAATTTTTATTAGCATTCCCTACCTCAACACTCCATAATGGTATTTTGATTTTTTTTTCATAAGATTGTATAATGTATGTAAAACATACGCACATATACTACTTTTTTGTGTATGTTTTTATAATACACAATACGATAAATACTTCTATCTTAAACTCTTCCCTGCTGTACTAGAATTCAAGTGTAAAAGTTACATTCAGTGGTTGTTTAGTGAAGATCTACATAAATACATATATACATAATGAGCAAAAACAGAGGTATTTTTTCCCTGAGTTCGCTTAAAAAAGGACAATGAGATTAAATAAAGCTTAATGTTCTTAAAAAAATTCGGAAAAGTTTTACAATATTCTTTCATTATTCAAGTATTTTTTTCTCCTTATAAACACCAAAAACAGCATAAAAATAATATTCTTCGAGATTAAAAAAAAAGCATTTTAATGACTAATAAAATTATAATACGTTACATGATATGCCTTGCTTAATAAAATATTATATCCATCTCCTGTGTTAAGATTTCTTTGGTTATTTTAAATTTTCAGCAAAGAAAGTTGATTAATCATAAATATTGTTCAAAAACTCTTTAAATTTTTTTCATATCTTAGTTTTAAAATCGAAGGGAAAATCAAAACATATAAAACGTATATACATTTAAATGCGGCAATTCGTTTTTAACACTTTCCAACATAGCTGATAAATGTTTATGAATTCGGTTTGTTTGTCTGTATGCCGTCTGTATGTCTGTCCGTGTTGTAACTCTCGTAAATATAGTCGGATTTCCATATAAGTCTTATAGGTTATTGAGGTTTACCATAGCATGTTCGGTATTGAAAATGAAATGTATAGCATTTATAGTTCATTTACAGGGACACTAAAAAAAATCCGTTACATTACGGTGTATCGGGGAAAATTAGTTGCGGTGTATTTTAAAGATGTTACACCATTTCAAACAGATTTAAATTGCTATATATATCACTGAGGTATACTACAAGATGCTAATTACAGAACAGAGCGTTCATGGAATTCATCTTTCCGTTACAGGGACACACAAAGTAATTCGGTTATAGTATTGTCTATGGGTAATAATTACTGGAAATGCGTTTTCAGTCGTGGCACGCGTTTTTAAATATAAGTATTTATTTTCGTATAACTTTTTGTGTTTAATTTCTATCGATCCTATACAGGGCTGCACAAAAGATATCGTGTACATTTCCGTTTATTGACGGAAATAGTTGAAGGGGAATTTTCAATTGTGCTATGCATTTTCTAACTGAACTAAATTTTAGCATATTACGTAAGAAGTATATATACAAATCTATAGGATAAATACAGGGCTACACAAAAGAGGATATTTTCTCGGCTATTGATTGTAATTGCTAAATTGGGTTTTCAAGTGTGTTATGCGTTTTCCAAATTATTTACTTAGACATCATCCTTCACCTTATAAAATTGTGAAGTTTTGTTACAGTATTCTGAAAGTGTTACATAATCTATTCTTAGCGCATGATTTTTTTGTTCGTGTTTAATAATTACCCCTGTTAAATGTTTTTCTAAAAATACAGAAAAAAACAAAACGAGGTTCTCTGTAAATTTACACTAGTTCTCGGTTAAATGTATTCGATTAAATTTCTCGGTCATCATTTTACAGGCATTTCCTTTTTCTTACACAAAATTCTTGTAGGGATTTCCATGCCTTTCCTTAAAGATATTTTTATCTTTGTTATAACCTGTAATTTAAAATGTACACTTTTAAAATTCTTTTACAATCTTGTTAGAAATATTAAAGAAGAAAATTTGGTTTTAAATTGTTTTATTAAAAGTTAGAATATTTTAGAAAGGGAAAATTAATCTCTGCGGAGTTAGTGGAGATTTTTACGGACAATCTCTTTCCAGTTGTTTCATTCACCAGCTCCATGAATCTTGATAAAAATAAAATTAAATTAAAAGTCTAAGTATTTCGCCTCTGAATCATAAAAAAAAAAATCATCCTTTGCATGCTGTAGGAGCAGCTCCTAAAACACACTCAGTATGGTGATTGCCTCCAACCCAGATGACCCGGGATCAAATGAGGGGCTCACTGTCATAGTAGTCCAAGTCCATTCTGAAAAAACAAATGAAATAGTCAATTTAGAAGGTGCATAAAATCTGGGAACATCCATTCGTTACTCTTATGATAATTAGTGCAAATTTTCATAGATAATTCCAATTATTACATATTCAATTATTACATTATTACAATTATTACATATCACAATTCCAATTATTATATACAAAATATAATTAAGATAAAAATTGATATAACCAGCTAAATACCACCGTGTTCCACACACAAAAATATATCTAATTTGTAACAAAAAGCATTTTACTTATGTATATATTAAATGGCTCTTGTGACACTCTGGTCACAAGATTGGTCAGAGCTTTCCATCTGCGTTTGTGATTGGTCAGAGCTTTCTGACTTTTCTTAGTGGGAATTGTGCTTAGCGAAGACCATGAAAGTAGAGAATTTAGATAGGATGGACGGGAATAGGGAAGAATCTTCTGCATTTCGATAGACTCCTGTTTTTTTATTTTTTTATAGGGATCGATGGCAAAAGTGATTTTTACAGAAAAATAATTTCCATTAACTAATGAGAAAAAGGCGGGTGCGGGGGGCCATCTGCGTTTGGAATCTGAAAATTGAATGCATAGAAAATAAGCGATCCAGAATGGAAACGCGAAACAATTACGTCTAGGTTGGCTAGAAAATAGGGATTGCTTCGCGATGCCGAACGGAATTGCGAAGCGATTACGCAGGGTGTTGGTGATCGTAGCGAGCAGGGTGGCAGAGCCCCCTAGTCTTGTAAAAATTAAATGGTGAGGCAGCACGAATTCACCCGAAGAATTCTAAGTTTTCGAAGTTCACTAATTTCTAAAAATAAATAAACTAAATAAATTTACAGAGTCTACTGTAAATTTACCGAATAAATTATCTGTTATTTAATAGAATCTCTGTTATTCTAATTTCTGTAATTTTACATAAGACTTAAGATAATGGATTACCAGTAGATTTTCTGTAATTTCACAGAAAAATTTTTAACAGTTTGTAATGTGTTTTGAGATTTAGCGAGATATTTCTGTACTGCTGAAAATAAAAAGAAAACCTTATGACTTAAAATGAACAATACAAGAAAATCTATTCTCACGGCCTTCGAAAAATATTTTTATGCTTCCTTATAAGTTCTTTGTTCCTCTAAAATCTTGGCTTGCTCTACAATGCGAACATGTTAGAAAACAGCGAAACATAGCCAACACGTTACGCGCAGAATTGTTTCCATTCTTCTTTTTTTCTTCTATAAATTCTTATTTAGAAGAATAATTTTGACTATAGTATAAAAATGTTCTTGCATAATTTGTATGCTGTGAAAAACATAAACACAATACATATACACAAGGTTGTATGGCTGATAATAGGCTGAGAAAAATGGGGGGGAAAATCGTAAAATTGTGGATAGTTTTAATTATGTTGCAGCACACAAAATGTATTTTGTTCTTTTCCACTTCCGTTGTTTTTCATATTCTGTACTTATAGAAATTTGAAATGAATTTTAAGGATTAGTTAGATTCTGTGATACTTTTTCCTTAACAGCTTTTTTAGGAATTTCAAATTTTCTTATACTTATAAAATATTCAAACTAAACTAAAAGGTATAGTACTGACGAAATTTTTTCGATTATAATCGAAATATACTAAGGTATAATAATAAATAATTACCTATCTAAAGATAATGAAATTTTTAACATAGGCGTTATCAAACAAAAGGACATTTAAACGATTGGCATTCCAGTGAAATACAATTACTAAGATACCCAAAATTTTTGACATTTTAATATCTTCCTTATGCATTTTTTTTCTCTAAAAAATTACCTTAGAGTTTATTAACAAAACACAAATAAAGTTACTTATATTATAAAGCAAAAACATGTCCGTGAGTAACACTGACGTCATATTGACGGTGGTAACACTGACCAATTAGATTTTGTTTTAACTGCAATTTTTTAAACTTCTAACCGTTGCACAATGTCAGTTGTTACACCGTTGAATAAGAGAAAAAATGTTCTTTCAAATACAATTTGCCTGAAAACAGTACATTAATTTATTGATTTTCTATGGTTTTTAAAATAATTTGAAAGCATGGTTTAAAAATAATTAACTCTGTCCTGTGCAACCCGATTATGAAATATTAACCTGTTATGTCCCAAATTATGAATCATGAAAATTTCATCTTCTAAAGCATTTCTTGTGAATTTTTGAAACTACATTAGAATATTTATACAATCATTTAATACATTTTAGAAGGATTTTGCCAAATAAAATTAATTAATTAAATTTGTATTTATAGGGATTTTGGGCAATATTTATAACTTCAGCCAAGTCATTTAGTTAAAATATTTTTTAAGTATTTTATAGAATTAGGACATGTACAAATATAATGCTCTTACAATAGAAATATAGGACTAATTCTGAACTGAAACTGTTCACCCACAATCTTTAAACGTCAAGAAAACTGAGGAGATGCAAATGGAAAAGAAAGTACCCTTTTAAAAAACTTTTTCTTTTGTTCAACCAATAATGCTTTTAGAATAAGATGAAGTAAAGTATCTATAACTCATTCTAAAATGTATTATTACTATTCGATGTTTTAAATTAATTTTATAACAAGTAATTTTAATGGTACTTTAAAGTACCGTCGGGGTATAAAGGGTTAAAGCAATATAAATAGTTCAGCGTTTGTTTCTGGCTTATATTCAATAACGAAATTAAAATTTCTGTAATAAATAAATCAATGCGAAAACCCTTGACGGGTTAAAAGTTTCTGACCCAGCACTTTATCTTATGCTCTAAGAATTTTAAATATGGAACTTAAAAATACTGATATCAAATTTTGAGTGACATTATGCTATTTCTTAAAAAATATATTTGTATTTATTTCACCATTTTATTTTTGTTTTATTTATAATCGCATGTGCAAAAGTTATGTTCAACATGAAAAGCTGCATTAAATTTTATTCGCTGTTGCTTTATCATTTACATCTCTCATAAATTCAAAATATGTGTTTTAAAAGATATGATATAAAATTTAAGTGACGCCTTGATGTGACTTTAAAAGGTTTGTTTTTTAAAATTCAATTTAAATTATTTTTGACTTGGTTAAAATATTTTTTTTTACATCTACACAATACTTTTAATTTTCCAATTCACTGTTAAATATATCACTTTCATTGAATCTATACTATGCATTGAAATGTATTTATTTCAATAAATTGATTTATCTTTTGTGTCACGCTATTCAAAATTGTGAGTAAGATTTATGTAAATGGTTTATTTGCGTCAAACTATCCTTTTTCATACATTTCATGTAGTTTGGACACAATGACGCAAAGAAACCATTTACATAAATCTTACTCACAATTTTGAATAGCGTGACACAAAAGATAAATCAATTTATTGAAATAAATACATTTCAATGCATAGTATAGATTCAATGAAAGTGATATATTTAACAGTGAATTGGAAAATTAAAAGTATTGTGTAGATGTAAAAAAAATATTTTAACCAAGTCAAAAATAATTTAAATTGAATTTTAAAAAACAAACCTTTTAAAGTCACATCAAGGCGTCACTTAAATTTTATATCATATCTTTTAAAACACATATTTTGAATTTATGAGAGATGTAAATGATAAAGCAACAGCGAATAAAATTTAATGCAGCTTTTCATGTTGAACATAACTTTTGCACATGCGATTATAAATAAAACAAAAATAAAATGGTGAAATAAATACAAATATATTTTTTAAGAAATAGCATAACGTCACTCAAAATTTGATATCAGTATTTTTAAGTTCCATATTTAAAATTCTTAGAGCATAAGATAAAGTGCTGCGTCAGAAACTTTTAACCCGTCAAGGGTTTTTGCATTGATATCATTACTTTTTTGAGGTTAGTGATAAAATGATTAAAAAAAAGATACTTATGGACTTTAATGCAGATTTAATTTTTACTATTTTATTACAATTTTCCTTATAGCAGTTTGTATATAAAAACAACTGGGTAAGTATAATCGCAGATCGCACAGAGGGTTTTATTTGATATTCCTTTAAAAACACTTTATCCTTAAATTAATAAATCCAAAATGTTAATTTATAATTATTAAATCCTTACATAGATGTAGCACCAATAGTTCCAATTTTCATGGGGCAGGGAACGCACTCTTTTAAACAAACCACCTTCCAATTGAAGTCATCAAAAACCAAGTTGAATAAGCCAGAGCCCGTTGTGTTGTTTGACAAACAGCAGTCTCATGTCCCCTCCTTCCCCCCTTTTTCAAAATTTTTCAGACCAGTACCTAAGAATGGAACCGAAATAATTTTTTCTCTTCAGAAATTACGATAAAAAAATAGTATGCAGTACTCATAAATTTACTTTAATGCTATATAGGGTGATTATTAAGTTAATTATAATGTTTGGAATCTGTTGCATTGATGTCCGAAAGGTAGTTTCTGAGTTATGGAAGCTGGACCCATAAGGCTCCATAGAGGGGCGAAGCCCGCTAGTGTCTATCATAATTATATCTGCCATGTAGACTAATTGCGATATTTAATCAAAATAGCCCCCCCCCCCTCCTCATCCCCGGAAATATAACAAATACAAAATGTGTCTTTATAAACCTATCGTCAAATAGGTTTTTATTTCTTTTTCCCTAAAAAAAACATGATTTTTATATCCGTAACGTAAATAGCGGACGAAGCCCGCTAGTTCCTATCATAATATATATATTTAATAATTTTATATAGTCTATAATAAAAATCAGACTTAAAATAGTCTAGTTCCATGAGTACTTGTAGTGTCAGTTACATGCTACGATTTTTGGATACCAGTATTTTAGAACGGGAAAATGTGACTTATTTTATCGGAGATATCTCATTAATTGAATAAGGTGAAGCAAACTTTTTGAAAAAATGGTGGCCAACAAGCATGGCAGATATCAGCTATGTGACTTTGTGCTAAAGTCCATTAATTTGATCTGCTTTAAAAAGATTACGGAAGATTGAATTATAGTAGAACCTGGATTAACCGAGCTTCGATTAATCGAGGTTTCTGTTAACCGAGCCGATAACAAAGTCTGATTTTTTTTTCCTTTTGAATGAACCTTAAAAATAACCACACTCTTTAGCTCACTGTTCGTGCTATACAGGCCCTTCTGTCCCCAAAAGCCCTCAACTCCAAAGAAACATTGGACCCTGAGAAGTCAATAGCGAACAATGCTTTGTTTCCAGTGGCTGTGTGAACTTTCGTAAATTTTTTCAATTTGCATTTTAAAATTTACTACTGGTAGTTGATTTTCTTTTTAAATTTGTTAAGCTGTGAAACAGAACTTTACATATATTTACTTTTATTATTTAAAAAACGTTCTATATATTTTTTTAAAAGAGATGTTAAATTCGCAAGCACGGCGAGTTTTTACACACAGTTTCTATTAACCGAGATTTCCGATTCCGATTTACTAACAGTCCCAAATAGCTCGGATAATCGAGGCTGCTCTGTATAATTAAAAAATCAATGGCGATCTTACTGTAAACGGGTTTCCCTTTTACTGAGGGATTTTAAAACCGAATCAGCTGATGTTAGTTGCTGTTTCCCTGCTTGATTAAATAAGATTAGTTAAACATTTGAAAATTACCAAATATAAAAGGAACTAAGTCAACAGAGTCTTTGCTTTATGGTATTTTTTAACAACGCTATAAGAAAATGATTTTAAATAAGAGATTTTAAATGTAACGTTTTAAATCTGACATAATTTTCACCAAACTTTCCTTTCTCTTTGTAACATTCAACTGAAAATATTTTTATTATTAGAAAGATAATATTATTATTTGCGCTACCTTAAAATTAGCAACTATAGTTAAAAATATCATCTCGAAATTTGAAATAAATCTCTCATATAAATATATTTTTTAATTTACACTGTTTTGCAATATGTTTTGCAATGTGTTTTGTAAACTGTTTTGGCCACTTTGGCCAATATGACGTAATTTCCTCCATTTACGACTTTTAACACATATCAATGAATTTATTATTTAAAAATTTTCTTTTTCTTTTAATATTCACGTGTAAATATAATTTTTATGACGTAATTTTCAATGTTTTCCTTCTTTTAATGCGTAATCATTTAATTCTAATTTGAAAATAATTGATTATTTTATAATTTTCTTTCATTTTAAGTAAGCATGTGTAAAAACAATTTTTATGCGTAATGTTTAATATTTTCCTGCTTTTAACACGTTATCATTTAATTCTAATTTAAAAGGATTTTTTTCTGTTTATAATAGTCACGTATGAATAAATTTTTAATTTAAAGGATATATTATTCTTTGCGCTGTTTTAACATTTGGCAACAATTTAAAATAACCTTTTCTAAAATATGTAAAAAATATCTCTGGAAATTCTGAAAATTTTAATTTAAAATTGAAATAAACCGTCAAAAAATTAGGCAAGTTAAAAATAATAAATGCACTCTGCAAACTTCGAGTTTCTATTGAATGATTAAATTGAATGAAAATGATTAAATTCCCATGTATATTTTTTTTTCCTATGAGACTTTTTTAATGAGACAATTTTATCCAGATTTAACATTAAATATCTCTTAAAATAATTCTTCGATTTAAAAACTGTCTATTTCAACGTTTTTATCAAACATTTCTCTATAATACTACGCAATTGCGTCAAAAGATGGCGACACCAGAATTCTGATATGCTTATTATGTAAACTGTAAATATTGCAAAGTTAAATAAAAAGGATTGTCTCGGGGTTATAAAACTTCATTGATATTTATAAAACATTTCAATTAAATTATTTATTATAAAAGAATTATTACATCACAATAGCTTTTATGCAAGGAAAATAATAATTATAATAATAATAATAATATGGATGTCAGTGATTATATATTGATTGACCGTCATAATAATAAAAAATGATATTATAAAAAGAAGAGCTGAAATAAATTATTTTTTTACGTTTCTGATCGTGTGATTTATATTCAAATAATAATTATTAATGTATATTTTTTGTAAAGTGATTGAAATTAAATATATTTATAAAATTTATGGTAATATTTTTATTGTTGAAAAATTGCCAAGAAATAATCATCATCAAATTGGCGTCATTATAATTGTAATTTTATTTAACTTAATAGCAATTAAACAAATTACAAAGGAACTGAGAATAATGGTCAACTAGCAGACTTTAAAAAAAAAAAAAAACATTCACATGTGAAAACACGTACCAGCGCGTGATGGCCCTTAGCCACTCAGCCAGTGGGAAGACAAAATTTTTCTCCCCAAAAGTGGTTAAAAAGAAAGCATGTGTATGAATACAGTGTCATGCATTTTCGGTGAAATTTCCACAGAATGGCGAAGAAATATAGTCCGATTTTTCATGCGCATTATAAAACGAACAAGAGTCTTGCTGGAAACAAGTAAATTGTTATTTGGTTCATCTGAAACATATTTATTTGATTTTTAAAAAATCGCCCGTGTCATTTTCGAGTGAAAAAAAAAATCGAATTATTTAACGAACGAGAGTTTTCCAAGAAAAAAGAAAAGTGTTATTCACCTCGCCTTAATCACATTTATATTATGTATCAATTTAAAAATAATCGTTAGAACCGTTTTCGAGATTTTCAAATTAGGAACTTCCTCGATATTATACCAACGTTTTCACTTTAAAAATGGCTATTTAGATCTCAAAATATACTGCATGTAGAAATGCAAAAATTTCAGTATACGATTGGACTGCAGATATAAGACTGTTCTAGAAAATTCAGAACAATAAGACATATATCTGCTGAGTTCTTAAAAGGCGGCTTTTCGCGTTTTCTTTGATGTCGAGTTAGCTGTATATATGAGTTCCGCCATCTACGAATTCTATGATACGATACGATACGATACGATACGATTTTAGGCTTAAGGCTGCGTCACTCGAAATACTACCGTCTTCCATGATAATATAATATAAATAAAATGCAAATCTAACAGACACGTAATCAAACTACGCGCTTAAACTTCTGAAAATATCAGAATCAAAAAAGCTGCTGTAAGTACCGAAATCTTTGATGATTTTTTGGGGTATTAATTCCTTACATGGGGCGAATATGAAAGTATCAATTTTAATAAATTTTAAAACGTTGTTTGAATAGATGATTTATATTTTTCATATAAAAAAGCTTTTGAGTGCTGTTAGTAGCCAATGTACACATATTCAGGGTGATTCAAAATAACGTGGCCAAAATGAAAGGGCAAAGCAGGCATACAAAAAGAATAAAAAATCGCATAGCAACATGGGGTCGCAAACGCCATCGGGGCCGCTAGAGGGGGTGGCAAATGATATGTAATACAGGAAGAATAAACAAAAATCATCCTACATATTTTTACTGTATTTCCACCGTCGTTATACCTTCATTTTATTTATTCTGTATTTCCACATATGTTACACATTTACCACGAATACTATTACAGGAGATGCTCAAAGGTTTTCCCAGACGCCTGGAAACGCACATTACATCGACGCTGCATGGTGCATCGACGTTGCATCCTCAAACATATCTGGTGTATCTCGAACACACCCTGCTGCCGTAACAATTCTTCCTACTAAGTCTTCCTGATGAAACAAGTGTTTTGTAAATAAGTCCTTTAAGAAAACCCATAAGAAAAAATCCACTGGAGACAAATCTTTTGATCGCGGTGGCCACGCGATTGGTCCATCTCGACCAACCAAATCCTGGGATATGTGGACTGCAGATGTGTTCTGACTTGTCTGCTGAAATGTGCGAGATCTCCGTCGTACTGAAGTTATACACGTCAAGTCGCTTAGTTTGCTCATCTCGTGTTTTCATGGAAACCTCCTCTAGCGACCTCGGATGGCGTTTGTGATGGAAAGTTCTTATGTGGTTTTCGATTCTTTTTGTATGCCTGCTATGTCCTTTCATTTTAGCTAAGTTATTTTGAATCACTCTGTACATATTAGTGTAAAAAATATATTAAGAGTTTTCAATTAAAAAAAATAGTTTTCATCTATGTTCGATAACACGTGAAGCTCGAGTTGGATCCCCTAGAAATAATAATAAAAATGCACTTGCAAAATTGGTAAGGAAGTACTTCATATTTATCCTTTCGTTGCACAAAAATGACGGTTGCATATACTAAACACATGTTTTCTATCTTATTAGTTAATGGTATTTTTTTTTTTTTTTTTGGCGATACAAGTTATATAAATACTGTAAAAAAGAAACAATTATTTTCTGTGCGAAATAAATTCTAAAACTAATGAGCCCGTTTAAAAAATTATTTCATAGTACGAGAGCTAACAAACAGAGTACCCAAGTAGACTGTATTGTATCTATTTTTCGTAAGTAAATGGGTTGGAATGAGGATTTTTTTCATTTATTAAAGTCTCATGTTCACCTAATGCAGAACAAGAGTTACAAGAATGAAGTTTTCGCAAAATGTGACTTAATCCGTAGCAATATAATTCCTTTTTATGTAAATAGGTACATGAATACCACTTGGCATATTTCAATAACCTAGCGTGCAAATGCAAATCCGCGGGTTTTGGTTGTAATATATATATCAATACAAAATCCCCTAACCCTTTGAGGGGCAAGCAATAATGTCTCTGTAATATTGAATTCTCACCAGAATAATCGAAAAAAATTTATTTTACAATAAGGAAAAGCATTTTTAGAAAATTTCTTCTCCAAAATTAAAAATATAAAATTTTGTTAAAAGTTTCTGGTGCAAATCTTTTTTTTTTTAAATTAGGTGAGATATAATATATTCCATTGGCCCTCAAAGGGTTAACGGATTAAAGTTTGTAATGCAGCACTTTATCTTATGGCTCTAATAATTTTAAGTATGAAACTTTAAAATAATGATATCGAATTTTAAGTGACGCTATGCTATTAATATATATATATATATGTCATTTATTCCATCATTTTATTTTTGTATTATTTATAATCACATGTTCAAAAATTATGTTAAATTCAAAAAGATGTAATAAAAATTTATTCATTGATGCTTCATCCTTCACATCTTCTCATAAATTCGAAATATGAGTTTTAAAAGATATGAATTAGATGATAAAGATATGAAGAAGAAATTTAAGTGACTCCTTGATGTGGCTTTAAACGATTTGTTTTAAAAATCAATTTAAATTGTTTTTGGTTTGGCTAAATATATTTACATATCTAAACAATACTTTTAACTTTCTAATACACTGTTAAATATATCACTTTCACTGAACATATACAATGCACTGAAATGTATTTATTTGAATAAATTGATTTTTCTTTTGTGCCACGCTATCCAAAATCAAAAGTAAAATTGATGTAAATCGTTTCTTTGCGTCATATCATCCATTTGCATACACTTCCCTTAGTTTGGATACAATGACGCAAATAAATTATTTTGCATTTAACGTAAGCGTTACAAGACATTGCGAAATGTGCAATTTAAAAATGGGTCTAAGTGTGCTGTGAGTTAAAAAAGATTGATTTGAGAAACACTGTTTTAGAATAATCTTGTCCATTGTTTTATACTCTACAAAAATTTGAGTTATCTCCTTGACCAAACTCCTCCCTGTAAAAATAATGTTTGATATTTTTAGATTTCAGCTCACTAAACCAAAATATGGGAATGAAGTTACTGCAACACGTACCAATTTTCAGGGTGTGTGTCTTGTTTTAATAATTAAGATCATTTATATCTTACTAAAACATAAGCGGATATTGTGTAAACAAAAATATGTATATGTTAATATGTCAATAATATATAAGTAAATCTATAAAAACATTAGCGAAGAAACAGGGGCAAAAGGAATTAAAGTACTGTGTGTGTGAAACTACTGGACACAAAAGAGGGGGAGGTACCAAAAGAACAATGCACGAAACAAATATCAATAAAATAGATTTTCATGATATATATATATATTTTTTTTTTTTTTTTTTTTTTTGTTATCCTTTATGTTTTCATATTCATCAAACGTTCTAAATTAATATAACAATCCTTCGTTATTTGTTATTATTAGAAACTTGTTACTCGGGAAAATGACCCCTGTTGGAACAGCTTGGATGCCATCTTTAGATTTAGGAATGTCAGATCTATGTAGTTCACATATTTATTTTGAATTGAGGCAACTGTTATTTATTTATTTATTTTGCTGACCAATGTAGTTATCGAATTAAGAAATGAGTTTCGGCATCGAAAAGTCGCAGAAAAAGTGAAAAAAAGAAAACAATACAAGAATTAAAAAATGCCTTATTCATAGTTTTTATTCATGCGCCAAAGAGATTAATATTAATATAAACACTTTTAATTTTTAAATAACTTTCATGCTAAGTACTCCATCTTTAATGTATTATCTCCACACTTACATACATCTTTTCTTTACTTAAATGCATTTATACATTTATCTGATATACTTCATAAGTGCTGTCAAAACTCATCAATAACTATTCATCCATCTTATAAAATACATACATATTTACATACAATACTCATAACAAGCGTTTTTTTTATTTTATGAAAGTAACAATGATTAATGCGGCATTTTTCATGTTCTTTAATTGAAAAAGAAATACGATCTATTAGTTGAGCAAAAGTTGGTAGCGTTTATTTTTTATTTCAGCTAAACAATAGTTTAAAATTCTTCATAATACAGAAATGTTACAGCAATGTCTTTTTAGCACTTTCCAACATAGTAGAAAAGTGTTTATGAATTCGGTTTGTCTGTCTGTCTGTCCGTGGTCTAACTCGCGTAAATATAGTCCGATTGCCATGAAATGGATATATGTTATTGGAGTTTACTAGGGCATGTTCGGTATTGAAAATGAAGTGTGTAGCATTTTTGGTTCATTAACAGGGCCAAAAAAATTCCGCTACATTACGGTATATGGGGAAAATTCGTTTGCCGTGTATTTTAATGATATTACAGTATTTTAAACATGCTGAAATTGATATACATCCCTATGCTGTATTACAAGGTTCTTACTATAGAATATGGTGTGCATAGAACTTATCGTTTATTTGCAGGGACGCACAAAAGAAGTTGGCCGTTGAAGAAAATGAGCAATAATTCATAACTATTGAAGCTTATAAACAATAATTACTGGAAGTGCGTTTTTAGTTGTAGTATACGTTTCTAAGTTAAACTTTTTAAAACTATTACTTGGTGTGTAAAATTCTACAGATCATATACATGTCTGCACAAAAGATCTCAACAACATCCGTTTATTGACGGAAATTGTTGAGTTGAAATTTTCAACTGTGCTATGCATTTAATTGAACTAACTTTTCGCATACTATGAATTATGCATACATATACGTAGATCATATACAGGTCTGCAAGAAAAATCGTATATTTTAACGACTATTCATGGTAATAGCAGAAATCGGATTTGCAAATGCATTATGCGCTTTCCAAATTTTTCCTTTAGACGTCATCTTTCACCTTAGTAAACTGAGAAGTTTTGTTATAGTATTCTGAATGTGTTGGAAAGTGTTTCATAGTCTATGCCATACGCATGATATTTCTTTCTTTTTTTTCATAAATAACACACTATTTTACCAGCGATTAAAAGCAAGAAACACCTATATCAATTATTTATAAGTTTAACCTAACCTTGCGCACTATCAATAGCAATCTTGCTATAGATGGAATAATTTTAAGATTATGAGATATTTCAAGTTCATTTAGACTGAATTATCGATCAATTTCTTGTGGAATGCAGGCAAATGAGGAAGAGTATTCCAATGGCATTAAAAAATATAATAAACAAAAAAAATGATCTCATCCTTAGACACCTTCAACTCACGTGTCAGCCTGACCTTGCAATCCTTCTCTGGATGGCCTAGATCCTCAGGGCTTACTAAGCCAGCTGATTTTACTGGCTTTTTTGAAGAGTCAATTACGTAGTGTTTGTACCTGGCATCTAAAATTAACAGGAAAGGTGATACAGGAAGTCATCGAAGACCTTTTCACCGATTTTACCTTCCTTCTAATTTATTCTTCGAATAAATGACGCGTTACTAACGGTATTGATGATTTATACCGAGTTCATTAGATGAAATGAAAGAGAAGCAATTATCGTTTTTATCGAAGATAGTGGTGGGAGTTTTATGAAAAACGTATCCTCATAATGGAGATAAATTACACACGAAATGCCGAAAATATTTTTTTAACCAGCTTATTTCTAATAAAACTCTAATAACTTTCATAGAGATTATGATATAATGTGACTAAAATATAATTTATCAGTTTCCTCTGATAAATTAAATTATAAATTGGAAGGGCATGTAAAGTTAAAAGTGTGCCTTATCTTTGCACTTTGTTATATAGAGCAGGGGGAATAGATAGCAGCGCCTGGAGACAAGATAAAAAAGGTGTGCTATGTCAGAGAGAATTAAAGAAGATAGAAAGATAATAACTTATAGGCAAGACAATGTTTATATTAAAAACGTTTTAGACGCAAATTAAAATTTTCATAATAAATTAACGACAAAATGTCCAGTTATTGCCATTTTCTATAATTAAAATGGAGCTTCTATTTTTCGGGAGACTCGGAAAAAAAGAAAAATTATGTATAAACAATACGCGATATAACGAGGCAATTTATTCTATTTAACTTTTTTTAATATATACGAGGAAATGTTTTACTTATAATATTGTCTTATTCTCAGTACAGGAAGCAACAAAAGAAAAATTCCAGACTTTCAAAAATATATATACATATTTATTTATTTATTTAAGTTCTAATATTACATAAAACAATAATGAATTCTGCTTTTGTCAAAATTGAACTTTAATTTTATTTCAACTTTTGCAAAAACTTTTTTTTCCCGAATTCAAAAAGGAAAAATCACATTTTTTTTAATTCCCTGCATTATTTATCATGGTTTATGGCATGATCAAGTCTTAAAAATTATAATTACTTCATTTGTAATAAATAAATCCAAAAAAATTTCTTACGCGAATCTTAAGTAATCAAATCCATGTCTAGAAAGTAAAGATACTTCAAAATTAATAAAAAATCTAAAGAATACAATTTATAATTAAACGTTATAATTAGAGATCGACCAAAAATTCGGTTTGGTTTTCGTTTTCGGCCCAAAATCTGAGTTTCGCCGAAAAATCGCTTTCGGCGAAAATTCTGCCTAAAATTCCGCCGGACCGAAACTATCTGTATTCAAAAATCTTGTTTCTTGTTTTCGAAATTTTCAACATTACTCATTGATTTGAGTTGCATCGGCTCAAATTAGACACTCTTTATTTATTCCTATGAACTTCTCTGTAAATAATTATCAGTCATGACTGACAAAAGATGCAAGTGCAAATTATAAAGCAAGCAATGCATATATGACTAAACTTTGAAGACGCTTTTCATGCGCTCATTAAAAGCTGCAGACTTAAAAGTAATAGACAATGAAACCACAGAAGTGTTTCGAATACTCTTTGAGAAAGTTCTAGTATAACAGATGCTCATTCACACAAATCATTATAAAAGATAAATCGAGATATGTATATCTAAAACATTTTTTAATTAGCGGAAATTCACATAATTAGAAAATCGTTCTGTGTTGTTGATGAATTAATTACATTTTATTTTATATGAAAATAAAAAGTTTTGGTCAGAGGCACAGAAAGCCAACTTGGGCTACACGTATAATTAACTAATAATTATGCATATTTAATAAACACGCATAATTAATTAATAATTATGTATATTTATGTACGGATTAATTACTTTAAAAAATTTTTGGAGATTTTCGTTTTCGTTTTCGGTCGAAAATAGGAAGATTACCAAAATTCGGTTTTTGGTTTAGGTTACAGTCGATCCTTAGTTATAATATTAGATGTGATATTCTGATTTTATATTTTTTCAACCTATTTAAATTTTATAAGACATTTCAGACACACTGTGTTTCATCATGCAAATTACTGACTGATATAACTTATTAAAAATATACATTTTAATAGATTCAATTTAAAACGTCAATTTACTAGTCTCACGCGTGTGTTTGGAGACCTAAATAACAAAGAATTCAACAAACCACAGACCCAGATTTATACAATTTGAAATGCTAAATGCCGTAATTCGCCAAGTAATGATCATGTTCAATAGTAACAATTAGATCAAGATTGATTTCATTTACTGGTAGTTTTCAGAACGCCAAACAAATTCTATTGTTCCTTAACAATCACCTATGAGTTCTACATAAATATACCTGTGTTTCGTTTGCCTTGCCTCTGTAACAAAGTAATGTGTTCAATGAAAGTTTTAGTTATAGTACAGTAATTATCTACTTGCTAAATTATACGTACTGCACCTTCATCAGAATAATATTGAGTTTGTTCATAAAAATATGATTACAATAATAATTTTATTTCTTATATCCCTGTGCACAATTACTGATATACATGAAAGCATTAAAGTTTTAGATCATTATAACGTTATATATTAACTGAACCTAAATTTCTCTATCGCATGATCTCATTTTTTATTATAATAATTAGCAAATACAATGTTTAGCAATTAAAGAAAGATTTTCAAATTTTACTTTACGACACTTAGGACGTTAAATTTAATAGAGAGTGCCCATAAAAAACTGTCCCAGTTTCAATAGTATATTAGAATAGTTTGATTTAGACTATTTACAACAAATTATACATCAAACTAAAGGTAAACTAACCAAGGTTTTCTAACAAATGTTCAATACGTGCGCCTTTAGTTATTCGGCACACATCCAACTTAAAGTCCAACTCTTCCCACACTTCGGCTAACAAGTCCGGAGTAATGGAAGCAATAGCTTCTTCAACTCTGTGCCTCAACTCTGGCAAACTATTAGGTAGCGGTGGAACGTAGACACGATCTTTTATATAGACTCGAAGGAAGAAGTCGCATGGCTCTAACGGCTTTTAAATTTTCAACCCATCAATACCGCTTTACGCTCAGGAGTCGCTATTTGTGTATGTGGCACTGAAAGCCAGACAATAACAAAGCAGTACTCGCGCATGCGCTTATCTAAAACTGTTTGGGTTACTCTTTATTTCTGATATTGAACCAAAACTCTACAACGCTTACAGTTGATACTATTAACATTTTTAACTGGGACACCCTGTACCACTTTAAACTTAAATAGAGCATATCGCCAAAAGTCACAGGACATTTTTAATTTTAGATATTTTGTCAGATCTCCAAAGAAACACTTAACAACTTAACGTTTAGTCACGAGGGGAATAACAACAAACTGAGTAAAAAAAAAACAATATTTTGCGATTATCTTGTATGATAAAATGTTCGTAATGATCTGTAGTATAACATATGACTATGTGGGTCTATGTGGGTCACTTGTGTTTATTTGTGTAAGAATAGCACGCATAGTCATAGAAATAAAAAAAATTCTTTAAAAAAATTCAAGAAATTTCCGCATGTTTTACGTCTGTAGCATGGAGGATTTTCAAACAAATTTAACGCCAATGAAGAAAATTACAAAATACAATAGAAACAATATACTACAATTAAAAATATAAATATATTAAATATTTGATAAAATATGAGCATTTGGATGAAATAAATTTAATTGCGCATGCGTGAAGGATAACATATTTCTCATTTTAGTCATATAGGAGTCAACTATAGAGAGCAAGTCGCATAAAAGGAAATGTCGAAGATCATGATAATTCAGAAATAGATCGAAGATATAATGAGCTAAATTTCAATTCCTTTGTAAAAATAGCTGGATGCTAAGAGATTTTCACAATTAGTCAAGTTTTAGCTAAACGTTTTCTCACAAATGAGTATTTGTTTAAGGTATGTCTATGCATAATTTTTTAACGAAAAATTCGATTGTGATAATTCTTGTTTGTTGAAATCGTCTGGTTCTTCCAAGAAAAATGAAGACACGTGAAGAAACATGAAGACGATAAAAAAAAAAAAATAATAACAATTTGAGGAAAATTCTTTATTTTCTAGCTACATTTCGAGAGCAATTGAAACTCAGCTCACTATATCATCGATTTTTATCTGTCTGAATTTTCACGCTATTCGACTGGCTCTTTTATATGGTTTGCTCCATATACTTGACTACTAAATTATGCCATTAATAAAAGTTTTTTATTATCGTTCGCGCATTCATAATTAAAAATTATTTCATAAAAATGCTCATGTTTCATCAAATATTTAATATATTTATATTATGATTATAGTATATTGTTTCTACTGAACTTTGTTAAGTTTCTTAAAAGTGCCATGAAATTTGGTTGAGAATTTTGCATGCTACAAACAAAAAACATGCGGGAATTTTTTGAAGAAACTTCTATGAATATATGTACTAATCTGACATAAGTTAACACAAATATTGCAATGAAACCACATAGTAATATAGTAATGCTACGAACTCTTTCTTTTCTACTTACTTATTATACAAAGCGATCGCGAACATTATTTTTCTATTCAATTTGCTATTGATTCCCTAATTATCTTCGTGAGCAAACCTTCGCTGAAAATTATGAGGACAAACATATTCTTTATATGCCTAAAGTTCCAGAAGAATTCCTCAAGTATTTCTCTACGTATTGGAGAAAACGTCTAAAATCGAAAGTATCTGGTGACTTTTGGCCACATCATTACGTTTCTTGCACATTTAAATAGTCTGTGTTTACCGTCTAGAGAGCAGCAGTAATCCATTGTGGTACTTTGATATCATTTTTCGAACACCTGTTGCTGTTCTCAGAAGCGGTTAGTAGGAAGCTGCTTGAATTTTTAGAGTTTCTATGCGAAGAGCACTTGAAGAAACTACTTTATTGCAATTTATATATTTAGAGGGTTTATATTAGATGATCGGGGGTAATCTTGGATAACTGGCTTCCACTTTAGTATGCTAAGTGGCCATTCTCTCCTAGACTTGAAAATTATAAATGTGGACATGTGTCACATGCTATTTGAAGTTTTAATTGGGACTTGAAGTGCACTAGAAAAGATGGCGTTTGAGAAATGCCGAAAACGTGGAACACATGACTGCCCTTAAGATTCTCAAACTGGAATCACACGTACAGAAAACAGAACATACTTGGTAATAGTCATTAGGCCTTATAACTTATATTTCTTATGGAGTTCTAACTATTTGAAGTGCTGCTTGAAACAGATATAGAAATTTATTTACAACTAAAGGAAAACTATATTAATTAAAAATAGTTATAAAGCATCTTATAAATTTTATAACATAGATATCAATACTTTTTTTATAATAGTCTGGAGTAAAATTTCTGTTGAAAATTTAAAAAAAAAAAAAAAAAAAAAAAAAAAAAGCTTCAAGTTTTTTTTTTTTCTTTTTTAATAAAAACAACATAACAAACAAATGTAACTTTTGGATTTTATTTAATGGCATTAATTTCTTAGATACAGTTTAAACTGAAAAAAAATATATTAATAATGACGCATTTAGCTTTAAAAAATTTTTTCAAAATATTGCCTATTCAGTTCATAAAATTGTTACCCGTATAATATAATATGCAACTTTATAATTTTTCATAATCTTTTTTTAAAACGTTTAATAAAGTTTTGACATTTTTATGGTAGTAAAAATTTATAAACTCTAGAACTTAGATAAATAGATTTAAATGTTTTGTTTGCTGTTGTTTACAAAAACAGGTGTAACACTCGGTCTGATATGTATAGAACATTTTTAGGACTTTCATAATATAAAAAAATTTCAAGATAGATTTTCTTCAGTTTAAAAAAAAAAAAAAAAAAAAAAAAAGTAGAACCTTAAAATGCGATAAAAGTAAAAAATTTTAATGATTGCTTTCATAATTTAGAGACTGGAGATATTCAAAGATGGAGAAACAATATTTATTTATTGTTATTTATTATATGTTTATTTAAAGGTATATATAAATATTATACAGATATACAAACAATAAATACAATAAACCCAACTGGAGTGAAAAATTAGCCAGAGCCAGGAATCGAACCCGGGACCACAGTATACAAGACTGCTGCTCTAACCACTGAGCTACTCCGACCGGTGCCTGAGTCTGCGATTTCTCACTAATAAACTATGTTGGGGAATTAGCAGTCTTGTATACAGTGATATGAGTAGTCTTGTATACTGTGTCCCGGGTTCGATTCCTGGCTCTGGCTAATTTTTCACTCCAGTTGGGTTTATTGTATTTATTGTTTGTATGTCTGTATAATATTTATATATACCTTTAACTGTTGAATGCAGGCGTTATTTATGTGTGTATGTGTGTTTTAATATATATTGTAGTATGAGTGTTTTATTATAATTATCGTAGATCGATGTAATAGTAAAATCTATTCATCGTTGTCCGGTCATCCAAGGCTGTTGTATAGATGGCTGGTGACTTCCTCAACATAGTTAATTAGTGAGAAATTGCAGACTCGGGCATCGGCCGGAGTAGCTCAGTGGTTAGAGCAGCACTCTTGTATACTGTGGTCCCGGGTTCAATTCCTGGCTCTGGTTAATTTTTCACTCCAGTTGGGTTTATTGTATTTATTGTTTGTATGTCTGTATAATTTTATATATACCTTTAACTGTTGAATGCAGGCGTTATTTATGTGTGTATGTGTGTTTTAATATATATTGTAGTATGAGTGTTTTATTATATATGTTTATTGTTTGACAAAAGTAGAACATATACTATCGTGTGATCACCCGCAAAAAATCCTGTCGAATGGTTAGAATGAAGGTAATTAAATGAGCATTTGTTTCCAGTTCAGCCGTGAATAACCTGAATTTTTAGGAGATACCGCGTAAGCTGTAGGTCTTGGTTTATTTAAACTAACTATTTCAACAAATATTTTATTTGATTTAAAAATTAAAATCGAAAGATATGACACGATAAAATGGTAAAAATAAATAAGTAAATAAATAAAAATAAAAATCATTGATTTATCTTACTATTATCGTCCTTTTTCTATATTTTGATCCTGTATTCGGAGATGTTCAGTATGTTTACGTAGGTAATCCGTTACCTTTCAGTACAAATGGGGTTTAAAATAGGCCTCCTGTAATGAAGAAATACATTTCTAGATTTTTATTATAAATATTTGTGTGTAAAATATTCTTTTAAAATACGATTACGTCCCGGGCTCTACTAGATTAGTGATTCTCAATCTTTTTTGACCACGCTTCATCTAAGTACATGTAAAATTCTAGAGTTCCACCTGTGGCATTTAATTCTTATTATGTAAGAAGTACTCTCCGAAGTAAACATAGAAGGATAACGTGTATAGCAGCAACAATCATCTCGCATTACTTTATTGAATGAAAAAGATCAAACTTTTTGCCGTAAAAGTGTTTTTGACATAATTCTATAAATATAATGAATGCAACTACCTTTGCAATTGCATCAACATGCGTTTTACATGTTTCATTCGGACTTACTTCAGTGGGAAGCAAAACACTTGCACGGTATGGTCTATTTTTATATTTTCACAAAACTGATTCAAAAGCTCACATTTGACATTAGCTAGTATTCTACTACTGAAAAATATTATAACTGATTTTTGTACCTTATTATGAGAAAGGGAAATATTTTTGGATATTAAATTCTCTCTATTAATAACATAAAGCGCTAGAAACATTTCTAGATTTTTCATCTTTCATCAATTACGCAGCCATTTTTCATGATCACCATAATACGGAACATCTAAAAGAGAGCTCTTTTTGCTTTCTTTAAATATTGCATGATTTATTTAACCCCTTGAGGAGCGGCGGGATATATTTTATCCTACCTAAGTTTAATTAACATTTACACCAGAAAATTTTAATTAAGATTTACTTTTATAACTTTGAGTGGAAAGAGTTAATAAATTGCATTTCCTTATTTTAAAATAATGTTTTTAAATTTCCGGTAGGAATTCAGCATTACGCAAACGCAATTGTTTGCCCCTCAAAGGGTTAAATCAGAATGTAGACCGTAGTTAACTGGGGAGAATGGTACTTAGAATAAAGTTAATCTAAATTTTTAATTCTATATCATAACTTTTCTTTATTAGTGGACTTTCCCTTACTCATTTTTATAAGCTAACGGACGTGTGCATCTATTTTATTTTTTTAAATGTGTATAGCAGGATCGGCGAATATTTTCACGGGCGCGTGCCAAAAATTCACAAACAATGTCTATCAACAATGTAAAGTGCCAAGCTTATACAAAAATAATTTTGAAGAGTACGATTTTTATACGAAACACTGGTTATAAAATCAGTTGCTGTCATGCATTAATAATTAAAAAATATTAAAAATCAGAATGCAATTTTTTGTATACTGGAATCAGCCATTAAATGAATGAATATTTAATTCAGAAATAGAATTCATTTATGTGGTATGTACTGTAATAAGGGTGAAAATACGAATTTTTATTTCATTAATTTTTAACTTATTATTAATGCAACATCTCGGTTATAATTTTTCATGTTGCATTAAACAACCTACTAATAATGTATTGACCATATTTTTTTTTTTTTTTTTTTTTTTTTTTACTGTACGCTCAACGAAAAATGCTTTACATTTGGTTATGGTTTTGTTATTTTTACAAATATACATAGCTAAATTGCATCCATTTACCATTCTATTGCAGTGGCTGCCAAACGAAATTTAATTGAATATTTCATCTTTTTAAATTCATATAGAAAAGCAAAATACGTGTCAAAAACACTGCATAGCATGACGGGAAAATAAAATTATTCTGATCTGTTAATCGGTGCAAAAAATAATTGCATTATTTGTGATTTGTCCGTATGCATAAAATTTATTGCTTATAACAAAAATAAAAAAATGGATTGTATCTGTATAACGATCACCAAATTAAAATTTTTCACGTACCAGAAAAATTAGCTAATTATGGTTAACTATGGCACGCGTGCCATAGGTTCGCCAATCCTGGTATGTAACAATGATATTCATATGTAGTGTAAAAAGCCTCCACCTGAACCATAATAATAAATAAACATTCATGATTCCCCTGCCTTCTGTGAAGCTTGTGTACCACGCTAAGTTGCAGATCACGGTTCTAGACCTTAAAAGTTAAATATTGCTTTAAGAATTTTTCAACTTTTCTTTTTCATTTTGCACTTAAAAGACTTTTAAAATAGACATAATGAAGCTAACTCATTCTGGCCATCATTGCGTAAATGTTAAACGCTCCGTTTCCCTTTCAGGTCAGAGTGTCCAAAAGACGTGTCCACATCCGGCAGTCCCCCTCTACGCCACCGTCTCACTGTCCAACGAAGAAAGGACGGTTGGAACGACTGCCACCTACACATGTGATGAAGGTTACGAATTATTCGGGTAAGTAGTATTCAATGTGCTCTAAATTACTTGCATAATAAATTTAGCATTGAATTCGGCATTGCAATCTGATCAAAGAAGCGATTAGACAAGCGAAAGAATGTAGTGAAATTTTACAAAAAATAAAGTTGAAATTACCAATGAGTTTTGAATTAGTATATGGGGCATTCTCACAATCTTTTGATTTTTAAGCCCCTGGATAATAATTTTTATTTTAGTACATATTCTTGTGGATTTTTTTTTCATATACTGGGGAACATACCATTGCATGACTGCATAACAATTTTAACCAGATAAATAAGTTTTGGACGATGTTGGGGATCCAAATATCTAGGAAACTCCTATACCGTCCCGTGTCCCTGATGCTAATTTTTAAGTCTGGAGCTGTCTGTATAAAACTGTTTCAATAAAAGTAATTCGATGTAATTTTTTCCGAAACTGGGACTATTGTTTTATATAAATATGGAGCAAAAAATTAACCTACACACATTTTTAGGATTGTTATTATTTTTTTAACTCTGTCCTTGGGTTTTAGATTCCGTACCGTCCCTCTTCTAAAATTATGCAGAAAATCACTTCAGATGCAGCCACAGAATTTTTTTTTTCAAGTCTTTTCTCATGCATAAGTATGCTAGAGAAGGAATGTCTAAAATTCTTTGACAGGAAATTTACTGCAGAATTTAAATCAGCATTTAAATATCAATTTCAATCATTGTGGCTTTATTGGTAGTCTTAGTGGCTTTATTGGTTTCTCCCTGAAAGTGTCAGATTATCTAAGTATATTTTTCGAACAAGTTACCGTTCAAAGAAGTGAGAAGAATGTTTTGTGGGAAGTTTGATAAACAGTATGCGTCAACTGATTCATCAGTTAACCAAGTATACTGCAGCGATTTCATAATGATCAATAACATGACGAACGAGTCTTCCTGAACATGATTCAGCATGATAGAAGCTTGTCTAGAAATTGGATAAGAGCAATTTGAACATCTATGGTAGTTTGAAACAAATATATATATACATAATATAATTATATATAATTAATTATATTATTTATAAATTGCTCCATTTGGCGTGCATTTTTTCCTATAATATTGATGGCCAGCTATCCAGTTCTTTGCATAGTCGTGTATATGATTTTATTTATATTCTACAAACATCTCTTAGTATACTAAATGTAGTTCACCTTGACAATGCATAACTCAAATTAAAAAAAATCTTTAAGCAATTCACGCTTATCCTCATTAATGCTTACGAATTATTTTGTGTAGCCCTGTATATGATATGTAGGATTTATGCACGCCGCGTAGTAGGCAAAAATTTGGTTAAACTTAAAAACTTATACTATAACTGAAAACGTACTTCCAACAATCATCTCTGACAGACAATACTTCTGATAAAGTGTTGTATTCGAAATCTTTTATGTGTCCTGTAAATAAACTATAAATGGGATGCACATCATATTCTACTGCAAGCATTTTGTAGTAAACATCATTAATGTATATGAATGTCATCATTATTAATATTTGGAAATATTTCCAGAGTGAGACATTCGCCTTGCGTACAATATTTCAAATAAAAATCAAATTTCAAATTATTTGTTTAAAAGGCGCAAAGGTCAACCTAGTGAAAAACATTCCATGCCGGGACTCGAACCCGGGCCATCACTATAGCGCACTGACGTTCTACCGACTAAACAACATGGAACGATACCCAGCCTGGAACTTTTCACTATTACAGGTTGGCAAGGCTACAAACGCAGCACAAGATGGAATATTTTTCCGTGAGCCACCGACATGGGGCAAACACAGACTCATAATTAAATCCAGCATCGACAGAATCTATATTAATATTTGGAAATATTTCTAGAGAGAGGCATTCGCCTTGCATACAGTATTTCAAATGAAAATCAAATTTCAAATTATTTGCTTAAAAGGCGCAAAGGCCAACATAGTGAAAAACATTCCATGCCGGGACTCGAACCCGGCCATCAGTATAGCGCACTGACGTTCTACCGACTAAACGACATGGAACGATACTCTCACTATTACAGATTAGCATCGTTTTGGCTGTTAAAAACGGTAAAATTGTTTGAAATCTGTAAAAAAAAATATCTTTAAATGATGTATAACTTATTAAATTTGCAACAGAAGTTGATTTTAAAAGCATGACTATACATCTAAGACACGTGATTCAAAGGATCTTGCAGAACTTTTGCATAAAGCTACACATCAAGCATGCAGTTCATGAGAGGCCATGAATATTGAATACGAATATACATAATTGCTCAGATGTATAAAATAAACGCATGTCACCTTGAATATTTTATTGCATTTTTTATCACTATCCAAAGATTTCGTGAACCAGAAAATGAGTATGGTATCTATATCCACTGAACAATGCTATTTGTAATGCGAATAAATTGCCGTTATGAATATCTTTAGTGTTTAAATAAGACAATCTATTTTAAGACGAACTCGTCTATCAATGAATTATGAAACTTTAAGATGCAAACAATAGAAAAAATCTTGAAGCTAATCAGATCTGAAAGAACTTACTGATTATAATTTCACATGGACTGAATAGGCATTGACCGCCAGAATACTAAGATGTTTAATTATTTTTCTCGGTGATCTAAAGAAACTTAATTAAAATAAAATCTTTTTGTTACGGAATAAAAAGGAATACAGATTAATAACAATAACGTGTATTCATAATAAAATATACCTAATCAAAATATTTATCTACAAGTTCGATTCTTTAAATAGTCTTTATAAAAAGATTTTTAGCACATAAATTGAGGTCATGATTTATATCACATATATGCAATATTGAAAACATTTTTTTTCTTTGTTCCATACATTTGGGAGTTAAGAATATTTTAGATAAATCATTTATTTTGAAACTATACTATATGAAAATCACCTGAAACATCAAAACTAATTTAATATTTGCTAAAACTTATAAAAATACATTTACAAGGGACATAAATACCTTTATTTATTCAGATCGAGATGTTTCATCGCTCTGACGGTGACATTCTCAAGATTTATACTGATACAAATATTTTCACAAAAAATTTTAAATAGAAAAACTGGTAAACAAAAATCACGCGATCTCATGCATAATAAAATTAACTGCATTATTAAAAATGGATATTTATGAACGTGACTTATTTTTTATTATTGCTTGATTAAATTGCAGAGCATCTCTTTCTCAATTTTAGGAAGCTCCATGGAGGTTGAATCATTGTTTATATTCTCACTGCGTAAAAAGATTCTATTGATTCTCGAATAATGGATGGCAAATAAATTCTCGATGAATAAATCCATTTGATTGCAAAGATAAATAGTCATAAATAGTCTTATTTGGATTTTGACAAAAGCTAGATTTTAAAATCCTTATTATTTTTCGTTTATTCATTTACAATTATGTATATTCAATTACTAATTATTAAGTTACTCACAAAAAAGGAAAGAAAAATAAAATAAAGAAATTAGTTTGACGTGTGGCATTTTCCGACTTTATTTGAGTTTTAAATTGAACGGAATAGAAAATTGCGAAATGTAATTCATGTGTGACATTCAAGTCATAGGGGAGAGTAGCCGAATTTGGACCACTTCACTTATTTTCAGGTGTAACTCTCTTAATTTTTGGAATATCTGCAAAACATCACTACACGGGGTCAATCTATTCATCTACTAACTAAATAAATATTTAGATCAATTTCTTTTTGAAAATCTCAAGTTTTATTTTAATTTGAAAAAATGTGTCAAAAGTGGTCCAAATTAAGCAACTGGTCGCCTAAGTTAGACCCTCAGTCTCCTAAATTGGACCAAACAATATCAGGTTCTTTTAATGACTAGGGAATATAACTATTTTACTAACAAAGTTTGCGATTAATGAACCAATCAAGCAAAATAACAGCAATGAAAGATAATGAAATCAAAAATCTGAAAATAAGAGTAATTGTTTTAAATCAAAATGTATTCAAAATATAAATCAAAGTTATCGGCAATTAAAAATGGAAATTATAGAACTAATTTTCAGTTACTTGAAAATCATGTAAGAAGTGATGCAAGGCTTACACATGAATTTCATTTATTCATTTTTTATTCCTGTGCACGCAACATGGAACCGTAGTTGGCAATCTGAACACTGAATCATTTCTGATATTTTATTTTTCATACAAATTAGGCAAAACCAATCATCACTGTCTAGATTTTTATTTTTAGATTCTGAATCGTTAGACTTTTTTTTTTTTTTTTTTTTTTCTTGCAACAGAAGTTTTCTTTACATTATGTTTGCATTTCTTCCCTTTCATCATTTTCTTTCCAATTGCATTACGCCTATTTTTTTAAAGTTGATGTTCCAATTGCTTTTGTACTGTGAGAGTTTTCCTTTTGTCTTTTTTTTATTATTATTTCAAGGTTTACTTTATATGGCGAAGATGTTAACATAACTGTTTTTTGGCTCCCTCTGTACTTTGATTTAACTGAATTTAGCAAGAGAGATAACATTTCTAATGATTCTTCGGCTTTTTCTTGAGGGGGGGGGGGTTGTAGCGGCGGCCTTCTTGCAAGTAATTTTCTTCACAACTTTCTCTTTCCTTTTCGTTTCCTATATCTTTAACAGCTTTTGCTGTCACGGGTGTTTTTCTTCCAGACAGCTTGTCTGCGTCGTTTTCAACAATGTTCAATTACATTAAAAAGGTGTTTAAAAAATGTGCTCTATTGAAAAAAAATACGCTACGATTAATCAAACGCAAAACATTATATGTTGAAACAGTAGGGGTGGTTGACCCCCCCCCCCCCCAGAGCCTTTAAATAACCACTTCCTTCGAAAAGTTTGAGATTTTATGCGTTTTAATGGCAAAAAGTTTAATTCCACCCTCCAGAACTGTAAAAAGTCCCTCCCCCACCTGCCTCACGTAGCCGCAAATATCCTCCAACAGGAAAATGTTTGAATTCAACTCTGTAAATCAAATACGCTGTAGGAATAGAGAATTCAAAGAAAATAAATACAAATATACATACAAGATAAAACAAATTGCAAACAAAATTTATTGCATAAACATGTTAAAATATTTTTATGTTTATATAGGCCTAAACTGTATAAAAAAATGAATCCAGTTATACAAAATAAAACTTGCATTGAGATAGTAATCCATTATAATATATTAAAAAATAAATATATAGCGTACAAAGTATACTGCCTTCGAAATTCATTACTTACTTTTCAAATTTATGATCGTATATCCGGTTCAATTTAAGCAACTTAAATTGGCCCAATTTAGGCAGCTGTGCCATTTTTTAGAACAGATAATCTCAAGACTAAGAACAAAAACGAAATCAAACAAATCCGCGTGAAAAATATGCGCAATAAATAGATGAATTTAGATATGTATATGAAAACACAACAACTTACCTTAGTTAACACTTACGTTTAGTCGGAAAAAAATAGATCAAAACAACTAATTGTAAAAAAAAATTTTAATTGTCTGAAAACAGCACGTGGTAGGTGGGTGCTTCTTCTAATCATAAATGACTTCCTTCTGATGGAAAAAAGGAGAATATATTATTATTAATCGGAGCAAAAAATATTTTAATAATATGGTATTTCTTCTTCTATTGTAACAAATATTAATGGTTTGATGAAGTGAGTGAAATTGTATTCTAAATTAAATAGGCTTTAATTAGTCTAGAATCACATTCAATAAAATTTTCAGTTTTTATAGTTTATGGTTAGTTTTTGTTTAAATTTCATTTCAGTGCTAACCTTTTTTCACCAACGTAACTAAACTGGAATATATATTATTTATACAAGCGCCACAATTCTCTTTAAAAAGCTCTTATTTAGATTTATACTTCTCATTCAAATTTAGAAATAATTATTATACGTCATTTTTCAACGTATATTTTAATAATATTTACGTACCACTTTCATAAAGAAATTTTAATTGGAGAAGAAAATCAATAAAAAGCAAATATGAGCAATGAGACATGATATAAAAAAGGTTAAAGTTAATTTTGTTTATGCAACAGCAAGGCAAAAAATATCTTTAATACGAAAATTAAAAATGTGCACATTTTTTAACCTTAGTCACTTGGGTGCGTAAAGATGACAATCTGGAGTTTTTTAGTCTGTATTATTATTATTATTAAGTATCTAATACATTAATTAATTTAATTAATTTAATGAAGAAATTATTTTCATGACAATGGTGGGGTAATTTGTCATCTCGTATTCTTGTTACCGTGTTGCGTGTTAACTCTTTTCATCGAAATGTCTTATATAGTATATATACTCTATTGTACTGAATTTTCTTTAGTACGAGACAAGATATCTGAAAGTACGAAAATTTCAAATATTCATTCTTACTTATTTCTTATAGAGAATCAGCCCGTGCTTGCTTACCAAGTGGAAAGTGGAGCGGTGAACTACCCAGCTGTGGTGAGTCATATTTTGAATTGTTCTGAAATTACAAGCTTAAACATTCTTTTCTTTTTTTCTTTGAGCTAACTTAAAAGACCGTGAAGCAAGACATTTTAGAAACTAATAATTTTCTTTGAAAGTAAAATTCTCATTTTATAAAAAGTATGTCAATTTATGAGATACATCTCTAGTAGTGTAATATATACTTACAGCAATTTGAAAGATTTGTGTTAGAGAAGTATTTTTAAGTTTTAACAAACTTGAAAGTTAACTACTTACTTTGCTAAAAAAAAAAAGGTAAGTAGCCAATTTTTGTTTCTTATTTTTTTTCCATCACAAATTCTATGCTTATGATTATTATTTCAGGTATATTACTGTTGATGATTTTGTAACACTAAATAGCATAAAAATTCTTATATAATACAGATTCACATGTATTGAAAAAATTTCTTGGTCATATTTCTTCAATAAAATTGTCTATTTAAAAACATTAAAAAGGAATTTCTAGGTAACAATCAATTCAGAGAAATAATTTTAAACTGTCAATATTTCAATTGGCAAATATTTTATAATATTTTTTAAATATTCCTCAACATTTTAGGCAAAGTCCGGTTGTTGATAATATTATAACATTAATTATCATAAAAGCTCGAGGTTACACTGATTTGTATTTATTCTTTTTTTAATAAAAAATAGTTGGCTATATAACGTCAGTAAAATCATTTAAGTAAAACATTAAAAGTAATTTTTCAGATTACAATAAATCAAAAGATTCATTTTAACCCTTTATCTACTGCATTTATGTACTGCAATTTTTTTCATGTAATTTTTTTTCCCGTTACAACAATGAAAATTAAAGCATAAACATAAAAAATACTCACTCGTGAGAAATTTAATTAATTAGAGGTAATTAATTAAAGTGGTACTTTAAAGTACCGTCAGTACACTATGACTAAAATATCGTAACAGAAAACCCATAAGGTATTTCAATTTGCACCAGAATTGTGGTAAAACTTTTTCGATTTGGTAAGTATGTGAAATATAGCCTTTTTCACATTTACAAATAAATTTTTTGGCGAATTCCGGTGCCAGTAATTTATTTCAACACTTTAGTATTGAAAATGCTTTGCCCCTGAAAGGCTTAAAAAACTATTTCTTTTTTAGGTTTCGATCTTGTTAACGATCCTTTAGTTATGCGACGTCTATATTCCAGTGACAACATGTTCTCTCGCATCTCCCTCCACATATTCAACATATGAATTTACATATGCCATTTCTAGCATAGCCGGTGTCGCAACTTTTTCGATTTCCTATGAAAAATAATAATGAACAGAAAAGAAATATTAGGAAAATTATTACTACACTACATTTTAGTAATTACATTTTAAAGCAGATGAAAACGATGGATAACTACACAGACGAAAAGTAAACAAGAAGTTTTCTCCAACACCCAGTGTTCTGACGGTATTTATAAGTACCACCGAGTAATTCAACTGTTAAATCAAATACATACATCGTTCACCTAAAATAGCTAGTCAGGTTGTATTCTAAAAGCATAATGAAAACATAAAAAAAAAAATCCAACACCTATCGTACATCCTTTACTGTGTTTGCAGCAATAAAAAGACGAGCGTGACAATCCGTACAGAATGTCGACACAAAACACATCGACTGTTTCAAAGATATCCTCCTTCCTCGCTAAAATAACAAACCTAGAACTACTGATTCCATGTATCCGGATAAAGTGGAGTTAAAATAGTGTTTTTGCGAAATACCATTAGAATAGGGTAACTCCGGGAGAGTCGCCGCATACGGGATAGATGCCGCACTCCTTGTATTTTTTGTAATTATTGATAGATGGTCGTCTAACGCATACTATAGGTGCACAATGAGATTATTTTAACCAGTGTATAGTGTGAATCCCATTTCGATGTTTACTTGTAGAAGTACAATCCTTAATTTGACGTAAGTTCATGATTCCACTGTCCAAACTTTTAAGCACGTTATGTTTAAATACTTTCCATACACTAATTACTAAATGCATGCATGATTTCGAAGTCAAAACTAAGTGTAGCGTTTGTATAGAATACTGTGTGTATGGTTACGCCATTCCCCTTAGCGATGGCAGGTAACTGTGCAGGCCGACGTTTGCACCATGGAAAATGGAATACATGCTGCACTGCTATTCCGGTATACATGCCGCAGTTTCTTTTGTACGGGATGATTAAGTGTTATTAACTTTTCCTTTTCTTTTTGCACAGACTAACCATGCTAGGCATGTTATCAAGTTTACTAAAAACAAAGGAGAAAAGGGGGAAAATAAAAAGTAAGAAGTGCAAGAAAGATGCAAGTCAAAATGATAATAATGAAAAATTGGATTACGCGTAACGCAGTCGTTCTTTGCAAACTACTCCAAAAAGAGGAAGTGTAATTGGCTTCGTTGCATCACGTGTTTAAATGTAGTTACATAAAGGCTGTACCTTTTCGACACTTTTTCTGTAAATTGCAGTAAAAAAAAAAAAAAAAAAAAAAAAAAAAAAAGACCACAGGTGCATGTAAGCACCTTCATAAAGACCTTACAAAATTTGTTTCTGACACCAGTAAAAAAGAAAAGTAATATTTGCTTTGTTTAATTAGAGCATTTTCATGATCATTTAAGTAAAGGTAACTTCTTTGAAAAAAGTGGTGCCAACCGAATAAAATTTGTGTAAAAGCCACAGGTCCCGAAAGGGTTAACAAATACATTAATACATTGATACCCTTTCTAATACATTGATGTTACGTTGTTACTGGAATAACAATTAAAATTTAATGTAAAAAAATAAGTCGATAATTTTAATCGTGAAAGTAGGCAACAATTATTAATTTGAATCTACTAATACGTTTCATTGTACTCATTTAGTTTCATTTTGTTATTACATCGTTAATTATAGTCCAGATATGAATATTTTTTTTAAATATTTTTATTTATAATTTCATTCTGTTTTTATTACAAGCTCGTCATAACTACCCACAAGTGCGGCGTCTCAGCCTGAATGTACGGGTGACGCGCCGCAGTGTAACGTTTTAGAAAAAAATTGTTAAAAAATATAAATAATTTGTTTTGAATTTTTTTGTCGCAGTACAAGCGTTGCATATTTAACATTAAATACACTGTAAAAAAAAAAAAAAAAAAAAAAAAAAAAAAAAAAAAAAAAAAAAAAACGACATTTTTACAGTACATCTCGCGCACAAACTCGATCACAGTGAATGTGCTGTATCTTTCTTTGGTTTCTTGACTATATTAACATGGAAAATACAGTAGTTGCGTAAAATTAACATCACAATGTGCTGGCAATTTGGACGCCAGCAGTTTGAGATGTAAAAAAATGTGTCCAAATTGTCAGCACATAGTGCTGTTAATTTTACGCAACTACTGTATTTTCCATGTTAATATAGTCAGGAAACCAAAGAAAGATACAGCACATTCACTGTGATCGAGTTTGTTCTGGCAAATTTACAGTGGTTTTTTTTACAGTGTAGCACAGCATGATTTTTTAAATTTTATGTCCACCATGGGATTTTATGCACAAATTCAAAAAAATGTGCGGCATAAATCCCGGAATTACCCTATTAGTAATATCCACTACGGGATGGAAGTTTAAAGTAAGTGGTACTTATAAGTACCATCAGTAGATAAAGGGTTAAACTATCAATATAACATAATGAAAATGCTTTTCGTTACAAGTTTCAAGAATTTTTCCCGGTTCTATAGCACTGATTCATATTCATTGTTTTTTAATTGAAAAAAAATATCTTGTCAAACCTTAAAAACAGACTTCCAGACAACTATCAATTAAAAAAGAGTCATTTTAAACTGTTAATATTCTAAAACGAAATAGTTTACATTATAAAATTTAAAGTATTACCAAATTAGTCAAATTTAATATTAGTCAAATAATTAGTCAAAATTTAATTGCTTATAATATTATAACACTAAAGAATATAATAATTCGAGATAACAAATTTCTTGATTGTTGACTAAAAAAGGTCCTTATCCACTTTATTATTAAGGATTTAAAAGAAAGTTTTAAACAGATTTTTAAATAACAATCAATTCAAGAAATTCATTTAAATTATTAATATTCTATAGCAAACATATTTTACATTTCAAGTGTTTCACTATCTTTCAACTAATATTCTACGAAGTGCTTTCTTTCGCAAACAGTAATTAAAACCTGTGAAAACAAGAAAGAATTCTAATAAATAATCTCACAGAAGATTGATTTAGACTAGCAGTAAATCTTGGACAGAACAACTTTGTAGCTATTACACATTGAAGAATTTAGATTGAAATAATCACAGAATTAATGCACATGAATTGAAGTTTGTGGGTTACTTCCCTTCATTTTTTATGTTTACTTTTCTTTTCTTTTTGTCAATTCACAGAATTTATTTTAAATTATCAATATTCTATAACAAAAATATTTTACATTATAATATTAAAATTAAAAATATTTTACTATATTTTAGCCAATATTGCACTCAGAGTTTTTTTTTTCGCAAATAGTAATTAATGCCTTTTCAAAATAAGAAAGAATTCTAACAAGTATCCTCTCTGGGGTGGGGACTAACTTAGACTAACTGTTCAAGAGCTGCAGGTTTAAATAATCGTAACATTAATGTAAATGCATATAAGTTTTGTGCGGGTTTGCTTTCCCCCATTTTTTTCTCTTAAAAGCAGCACATACGTGGAATAAATTAAATTTAAATATTTTAATACTTATATTACACCTGCAAGAACAGTAACACAATTTTAGATACTTCAAATGTAGTTTATGTTTTTAATTTTAATAATGTCAACTAGAATGATAAAATTTAAATATAGTGAAAATAGCAGTTAATTTTTTAATAAAAAAAAGCGATAAAAAGCTCAGCATTTAAAACATAGCAGAGGTTAGATTATCTTTAAATAACACTTCATTCATTTTCTACTATATTAATAATTTTTCACACTGAAAGGCTTATTTTGTAACAGATAATGTTTTGTTTCAAGACTATTTCAAATTTTAATCTTGTAATTAACTAATTAGCAGTAAATCCCATTTTTGCTTAATGTAAGGCGTTTGAATACGTCATGCGTCAGTCTGATAATTCGTATTCATCAACATGTGAAACGTAATTATTTTTCCGTTTACATCTTGATGATAATTCTTTGAATCCGACTTAAGCTGTCATAAAGTTAACAAAAGGTTCGTTTCCCACATTAAAAAAGTTAAGATGCTTATTAGCAGTTTCCTTTGTTTCTGATTTGGAAAAGAATTATTGGTGCCTCATACACTGATAAGCCTAGTTCCAGAGAGCGAATATAACTTTTGGGCTCCCAAGTCCATGTGTATACTATGTAAAAAAGTTAAAATAATTTTCATGGATATATAACTTTAAACATAATCATAATTAGACCTTTGTAATGCTAATACAAGACCATTTTTACTCTGAAAAAAAGTAATAATTGCAAAATGTCTGATTTACGTTTAATAATATAAATATGCAATAGCAGGATACATTAATAACAACACTGAAACCAACGTAAATGCAATTTAGGTTACATACTTAATAAACTTTTTAAAAATATAAGATTAGACTGTGCCATTACGTCTGAATTGTCTAAGAGTTTGCGAAAGAGATCGTACTTTTGAAGTGAAAATATGATTTTATATAGTATTCATATCTTGCTATATAGAAATATAACAGGATATTATGGAGAAAAAAAAATGGTAATTAAAACTTCTAACGAAAATCTGGCAAGCTATTAAATATTATTTGTTAAACATTTATTAAAGGCAATATTCAATTCTAAATATATATTTTACTCTGTAAGGCCATTAATAATTGAAACATAAGCGTGTATCACTTTTGTAGTCGTTCTCAGATATGATGGTTTAACAACACCTTTAAATTGTTTACAATGAAGAGCCCACTGCACATATGTTTATTATATTTCCATTCTATTTTTATTTTCTTATACTAGAAAAATCTTTCTTTTAGCGGTTAATGTAGCCTACGGCAAACCGGCAAATCAGTCAAGTAGTGTTAGGGGAGGTGATGCTGCGCATGGCAACGACGGAGATTTGACAACAGTCCACGAAAACAAGTACTGCACAGAAACAAAAGCAGAGGATTCGCCATGGTGGCAAGTGGATTTGCTTCATGCCTATCCCATCCGTGTAGTCAGGATAGTCACAAGAGGATGCTGTGGTGAGCATTTCTTTTGCTAATTTCATGTATTCTTTTTTTTTTCTTTTACTTTCTAAGCTTATGAACCGTTTTCTTCTGTCATATAATTTCAAATTTATGCCGCTTATAAGTTTTAAATGTATATTGATTTTTTTTCTATCACATAAGATAAATAAATGCAAGTTATTCAATATTTCATACTTATGTTTGTCGTAGCTGTTAGTTTATAAATAGTTAAAATTATATGGGAAAATATTGCTACATCCTTAAATGGTTAATACAATCATTTTCACTTTAGTTTAGATCTTTTATTTTCCTCAAATTATCTGTGATTTCAGAAAATCTAACCGAAAGTGGAAAGAAAAGCTTAAAAACTGGCACAGTTTAAATGTTTTTTGTTGGATATATTTTGAAATATAAATTTAAAAATATGTTTATAATTTTGTAGGTCATCAGCCACTTCAAGATTTAGAAATTCGTGTAGGCAACAGTTCCACTGTCCAAGGAAATCGTCTCTGTGCATGGTATCCTAAAACTCTTGGTATGTTTTCAAATAGAGGTTTAGTTATAAATATACAGAATTTGAATAATTTTTCAGTTGGAAATAGTATTGATGTTTAAAATGATTTTGTATTCTTACTCTTTGAAATGAACAAGTTGACAACAATGAAATCAAAAGTTTGGGAAGCATTAACCCATTTGTGCCTTGCGTCCCATTTTTGGGACGTTTCAAAGTTTCATGAAGAAGTATATTTTTCTTCTCCTTTATAATATGAAATTTGTATGAAATAATTATTTATAAATGTCTTTATCTATTACCGAGAAATGGCAGCATAAGGTGGGTATTTATTTTTATATATTAGGCTTTTCTCGGTGTTTATAAATATTTAATTTTTCAAGATGGCGAAATGTAAAAAGTAAGTTTATTTGTATTTTTTCTATGAAGGATCCAAAACCGCAAGTCATAATCTTAGCTTGTAAACTATTTTTTTAATACGTATTTTTTTTAAATTGCAAAATTAAATGTTCAAGTTTTTTTATGCGTTTTTCTAACGTCCAAAATATAGGGTTTTAGGCACAAATGCGTACATATTTTTGTTGGACATTTAGGAAACAGTTATTTATGTAATCTCCTTTTGAAGATATTTATAAAATAAATTGTTTTTAAGTCAGCAATACGATTATTCTTATTTTATTATTAATAATACTTATAACGTTATTAGTCTCTGTAAAGAAATAAATATATATTTTTTGTAGTTCATAAAAATACTAATTATAGTACATAATATACAATTTAAAAACTTTTTAAATATAAATATAGACAAAACATATAATTATGCATATTATTCTACTAGAAATACTCATATGTATTTTTTTTTTTTTACATTTTATTAAATAAATACAAAAAAATTTAAGTGTAATTTTTTTTTAGTATTTTTCCAGTTCATTTTGCAATATTTTAAAGTGATTTTGCCAAAACATTTGAGAAAACCAAAATTCAGGCACAAATGGGTCAATAAATAAATAGAAAAGTTGCATGAAATATTTACAGGGTTATTTATCATACAACTAAAAGCGGTCCACCAAAATAGAAATTATTTATTAAAATAATCGATATCTATAACACATATTGGACAATTGCACCATAAAATATAATAAATAAAGACACAATCTTTCTTAATACACAAAACAGTGTACTTTTGTGTAGTATTTTGTGTGCCATTAAGCAAGATTGTGCCTTTATTTAATCTATATTTTTTGTACTAAAATGAAAGAAATGAAAGAAAAAAGTAGACGTTCTTTGAATTTATAGAGGAAATTTTTATTTTACTAATTTAATGAAGTCTGATATCCAACAATGAAATCAAAAATTTAAAAAATAATTGTAAATAAATAGAAAAGTTGCATGAACATTTTCATTGTTATTGATCATCTGACTAAAAGCTGTCCAGCAAAAAACGATTTCTACAAATATAGATGATGAGGATATATTTTTTACTCAATATTCAATTTCTGAAATAGTTCAACAATCAATAAAGACGCCTATTCTAATCATTAGAATTAAGAAATGAAAAATCAGCGAAAATTATGTCATATTTACACAATCATACCAATTTTTCTCCTTAGTTTTATTAATGTATAAATGCATTTTATGGTAAGCATAAGGTCACCGGCGCAAACTTTTCAAACATAATTTATATATGCAACTTATGCTTACACTATATTCAAATAAAAATATTTTTTCTATTTATGGTTTACGATATTCTTGTGATGTCGCAATAAATATGAATTTTTATTGACTTATAAAAATAATGCAAATGAAAAAATAAGTCCGAAAACCCACGTGTCTGAATATATTTCATTATCTCTCTGTTATCTGAAACAATAGAAATAATCCGATTGCCACCTTTTTGAATAAATTTCAAAAGAGACTTTTTAAATTAAAATATAAAAATGGAAATATTTTTAAAAATAGCTAGTGCGGGCACATCTCTTCACTTGGATTTTATATAAGTAGATGAACGGAAAGAAAGAAAGAAAAAGACTTTTTTGAATTTATACAGAGAATTTTAATTTTACTAACTTGATGAAGTCTTATATTCAACAATGAAATCAAAATTTTAAAAATAATTGTAAATAAATAGAAAAGTTTCATGAACTGTTTTAATTGTTATTGATCATCCGACTAAAAGCTGTCCAGCAAATTTCTATTGTTTATTGAAGTAATCGATATGTTTTTATGCGAACGAAAAGTAACAAAGAAAGAAAAGTTCTTTGAATTAATAGAGGGAATTTTAAATTTACTAACTCAATTACTTTTATTAATTTATTTAAATAAGTGAATTTTAATTTTAATAAATTAAAATCTGACATGAATTTTCTTAATATTTGAATCTAAATTAAAATTTACCCCCAAACTTTAGTAAAAGTCAATGTATTCAAATTTTTTTAATCTGATCTCTATCTTTTTTCTTAAATTCTTAATTGTCAGGTGTTAATACAACAGCGCACATATCTTACTTTATGAAGAAGCAATAATAATTTACTAATATAACTTTAGAGGACTTAAGCTAAGGGTAGACGAAATGCTTACTTAAGACAGCGGCGGTTTCTAAGCATCAATTAAGTTATTTTCAAAGGAGATGAAAACTACGATAAATGAAGCAAGTGTGATTTAGCTTCTCAGGACTTAACTTTTCCGGAATCCATCAGGTTGGGTCGCTTTGAAGCTATTTTTCTGAAAAGTTCTCCGTAAGACGTTTTCACTCTTGCTGAATATTCAAATCTGTGTTATATACACATGTATTTCAGAAAAAAAAATCCATTTGCCTTCTAACTTTTATTTTGGAAGCAACAAATTGCGTCACAAAACGCATTATCAGACTGGATATGCGAAATTTGTTAAAAAATATGCGAGAAATGTTTAACAATGTTCGCCTATAATATCTTAATGAATAATTTAAATTGAAATAAAATACAAATGTCTACCCACACCAGTTAAAAGAGAGAGATGAGAGGGAGAATTCCTTTAATGGTTTCATTTTAAGGGCATTTTAAGATTTATCTCACTGGAGAAATTTTCGAACTTATAATAGAGAATTTACATGGGAAAAAAATGCACAAAAAAACACACAATAAATAGTTGAGGACATAAAAAATTAGCATCGTAATCGCAAAGGACGCCCGTAAAAAATATTGAAATTAGAACGAGAGTACCAGAAACAAGACTATCTGTTGCAATTTGATATTGATAAAAAAGGAAAATCAACTATGGTAGTTAATATTCAGTAATATCAACAATACATGCCGTAAGATACATTAGCCAATGACTTTTTTTAAATTTCTTCTAGGATTGAGAAGCCATACTTGCCAACCTCCCGGTTTTTTCAATCATAAAAAAAAAACTTTGAACCAGAAAAGTTAGTTAATTAAATGTGTCTTCCTTCCATGTTGTAGTCATTTAAAATTAAAACTACAAGACTGTGATGCCTTCGATCAACATCGCAGAAAGCTTACCAAATATTCCATAATTATGGAAGAAGAGTAATCTTGAGATCCTCACACTTTGTCTATCTTTTCGTAATTCTCTTTATACTAATATACCGGGTGTTTCAAAAGTACGGTGCGACATTAAACCCCGATAAAAAAAAAGATCTATGGGTCGGAGAGACATGCGGTTTGCAGATAAATATTCAGCGGGGTACGGGATTTTGTAAGACACTAACAGGAAAATTAGTTCAAAATCTCGACAATAGAGGGCGCTACTGCAGATAATTCCATGGAATAATTCCATATTACTCACACAACGTAACATTTGGATATAAAAAAGTATACATGCAGTATTCTTTAATGTTTTTGTATCCAAACCTTGCGTTGTGTGAACATTATGGAATAATTCCATGACATTTTCTGCAGTAGCGCCCTCTATTGTTGAGATTTTGAAGTAATTATTTTGTTGGTGTCATATAAAATCCCTTATCACTATGAATGTTTATCTGCAAACCGCATGTCTCTCCGATCCATAGATCTTTTTTATCGCGTTTTATTTTCGCACCGAACTTTTGAAACACGCGGTATATATATATATATATATATATAATCTCACTGGAGAAAGCAGATTATATATATATATATATTATAACAGATTATATATATATATATATATAATCTGCTTTCTCCAGTGAGATTATATATATATATATATATATATATATATATAAATAACACTGGAGAAAGCAGATACTATATATATATATATATATAATCTGTTACTCTCTAACAAAAAATAAATGCTCTCAAAAGTGCTTTTTTCTTGTTTATCTTGTGGCATTTTCCACTTCCTTTGACTTAGACCGTCGTTCACCCTGCTTTAAACAGGGCTTTCTATAATTTTTCTCTTGAATTCTTTCTTATCTTAAACTTAACTTTTTAAATTGGTGTTATTACTTTCTATTCAACTTAATATTTTTATACTAGTCTTAATAAATTAAATTTTTTTTAATTATGTTGTAACACTATTTATTAACATCAATTCCTTATATTCTTTTACAAATTTATAAATAGTTTCATAACTACAGTTAGACTTTTCCCAGTAGCTCTTCTAATAGTAATACACAGTTCCACAGACTGTGAGTAAAGGTGAAGTCAGCTCAGAAGCCCCTTAAAGCTGATTACCCTGTTTAGTCACAGTTTTTAAAATGATATTGTATTCATTAATTAAATAAAATTTCTAGTTCCAATATGTTTACTTGAATGATCGTCTCCTGTTAAAAACAGAGGAATTGGCAAGTATAAGAAACTCATTTTTACTTTCTCTATTTACAGAGCTACCAACCTTCAGAGTTTTCAAAAGTCAAATAAATACATTTTGAACCAGAATTTTCCTTAAAATATGAAAGCAAATAAAAAAAAATCACAAAACATGTCACATTATTAAATAATTTTCTTTTAAAGTTTTTACGGCACCATGTATGTTTTTTGATTTAAAAAAAAAAAAAATAAAATAAAATAAAATAAACGGCATGTTGGCAGCTATGAGTTACTATTGCATGAACCATTAACCTGTTTTCCTTTTCGAGTAAGTTGGTTTCTTTGCGTTAAAGGCTGTTCTCAACTGCTCTGCTCAACAGGCGTAAAACGTTTTGACACATTTACAAATTCATTTTTTAACGGAAAGATGCAAAATTGAAAGGGTGTGGAAGCGATTTGGAATCGAACTGTGTTTTCCATTTTTTATAAATAAATTACCTATTGAGTTATAAGCGATTTGGATAACGTGACAAAAATAGTTTTCACCCTTCTTTAAGTGTTACTCTTCTTTCTTTCGGAAATTTGGTTCGAAACGCCTACTTTGACGCTATTTTCTGAAAGATTTATCGCGTTTGCAAAAAAACCGGAAAAAACTGTTCTATAACATAGTTTCTGAACAACAACACCTGCTAGTTTCATGCATTTCCGAACAAAAATAAATTAAAACTTCCCAGCAAAGAGGAAATTGCTGGCCAGCAGCAAGATAGGTGCTGGCAATGATGGAGAAGTGCTGACTGATGGTCTACCACTGCATGACCACTGCTGAACAGCTTCAGTCAATCATCAGATAAAATTCTGGTGGGCATCCATTTTATCTCATGCGCTGGCCTACCACTACATGGAACTGCACGAACTTTTGCAGTATTATTGCTGGGAACCCTTACGCTAGGTGGCGCTGCGAATATCGAAGACATTGAGTATTTGAACACAAATCTGAAATGAATATCTTAACACAATTTAAGCTGTGAAGCTAATTTTTTTTTTTTTGAAACTGTAAAAAATATAGCACCACTGCCACCAACAAAATAACTAAGTAAATGAATAAATAAATAAATTCTTTATTTCAACGCACTTTCTTTTTCTCCTTAAATCTGGTTTTACTAGGTTACAAAGGATTTCGGTTTTCATAATTTAAGCAGTTCAGAATCAATAATAAAAAAAAAGCGTATAAAATACATCGGATTTCTATACAATAGAATAATTTCTATACCAGTTTAATGATTGGGAATGTAAATCACAAAAGAAACAAATTTGAAATAGTGTAATGAGAGCTTGAAAACTACGAGCAATCGTAGCGTATGCTGAAAGCACTTGTTCATGTCCGATCCCGAAAACCAAGCAGCATCGAGCGCGGTCAGTACTTGGGAGGGCGGCCACATACAGTTCAAACATTTCCATTATAGACACTTCTACAGATGTTTCTATAGCTCTTGGTGAAACTAGCTTATAGAAAAAAGAGCCATAATTATATAATACTTTTTTTTTAATAAAATTCTGTAAGAAATTTTTGTAAGGAAAAGTGCTGGGCCAGCAAAGGAATAGCAGTGGGATAGGTGCTAGCACTGCAGGAAAAGTGCCGGATTGAAGTAATGTGATGGCATACCAATGCTGGCCTGCTGTTTTGCATCACTGATGGGCCGGCTGCATTCGGCTTGGACACTTTTCGACAGGTTTATGTAATGGCACCCTTGCACTTTACCGCTGATAGCACTGCTGGCTGCCATATTTTTTCCAGCTGATGGCCCGCTGTTTCTTTCTTTGCTAGGTTATATCATAAAGTTGCCCTTTTGAATTTGAGAACAGCCTTAAAGCACTTTTTGCCTAGGATGAAATGAATTCTTATAATTACTAGTAGTTATTAGAATTCAGCATCGAAACTAAAAAACAAAGAAACTTTTTAACCAGGAAAACATTTAAAAAAAGAGAACAATTATTAAAAAACAATTTATTAGTTACACCATATAATAAAAAAGAACTTGGTTATTTAAAAGTGAAATACCTTTACAACATTTCTTCATTGTTAGATTCTTCATTTAGGAAAACATCTTTATTAGAAGTAACTCTTTTTTGTTTCCAGATGATGGTGTTACAAAAGATTTCGACTGTGCCTATCCCATTGTTGGACGATATGTTTACGTTCAGATGGTCGGCATTCAAGGCTCCCTGACGCTCTGTGAGGTCATGGTCTTCACAACTCAAGGTAATCACCCGCTTACTTTAAAATTAACTTTCTACTACAATTATCGCTGCTTTTGTTTATCATTTAAAGGTAATGTAATTACAACTCTATGACTTAATATTTCTCTATACAGGGAATTTTTTTTTATAAAAGCAACTTCTGAAAAAGAGAAAAAGAAACAATATATTTATAAGCCAAGGCTGTAAAATAAGGTACCTGAACCCTATATGGCCCACGTCGTATATTTCATTTTCTTTCTTTTTAATTCAATATGACAGTATACATTCGACCCTCAGGACGATAGAAAGTGGAAAAAACAATATAGGCGAAGTCGTATCACGTGGGCTACGCTGCTGGCAGAGGAAGTGAAATTTTCGGCCAAGAAAGATCGTGTTAGTATTTAAGGAATATTTCGTATTATTAATATTTGTTAGCATTTAATACAACGTAAAAATGAATATAATAACACCGTTAATTTACTTTAAGGTACTATCAATAGTTTTAACATTACTTATTAGTATATCCGTTTTCGGGGGGCAAAATAAAAAAAATGGCGGAGATTCCCAATATGGCCAGGGTGGATCATATATTTGTTGTGACTTCAAGCGTACATATATTTTTTACGAACATGATTTTGTTTCACTTCTGTTCTTCAATTAATACATTTCTTAGTAAGAAAAAAATATTTAAAAAAAATTCTTTTGCTTTAATTTTAATTTTTTGCGTAATTTTCCTGACTTTCAAAAAATTGCAATTATTATATATATAATATAAATATATATGTATATATAATATATATATATATTATATAACATATATGATATAAATATATATGTATATATAATATATATATATATTATATAACATATATGATATTTGTATGATATCAGGAGTTTCTTTACTGTGATTCTTGATTTTTGTTCGAATTTCAAACAATAGATAGCACTGAGAGCAATAGGTGCTCAGTCCAGACCCGATTTTTGGTACTTCGGGATCCATTCAATACATTTTAATCTCTTTTTTTCGCATAGAAGAAGAGAGAGGTCCAAAAATCGAGCCTGGAATTAGCGGTTATTGCTCGCAGTGCCATCTATTGATGTTATTTGTAACTAAAACTGAGAATCGCAGTATAAAAACTCCTGACATCTTACATAACACTCCTGCCAGAATTGTTTTAATATCTGTCACCGTTTGCAAATTACTGAATTTTAAAATGCATCAGTCATTTTTGGAACACCCGGTACGTTCTAGTCGGTTATCCATGAAATATGTTCTTCCAATTCAATCCCGTTTTCAATTGCCGCACACTGTTCGCAAAGTCGTCCCTTGTCACTAGGATTCCTTCCGACTACAGGTTAGGGTGATATGTTGCGGTACTACTAGCTGAGAACCGTAAGAAATGCATGAAGTTTGTGCAAAATGCAAAAACAAACACAAAAAATTAATTCTGCGCATCAATTTTAGTCATATTAAAACAAAAAGCACAAAAAAATTGCTTGAACGGAAACACAAACAGGAAAACAAAAATTGACTTACCTTATACCACACTGCAGGAAATCACGATGAAATGACCGGAGCGTCGCGTTGTTTTAGTTGAAATCTTAAAATCGTTGTAGTTAGAGGCCTTAACACTAGAGCGTTTTATGACCAACCCTATGAGGAACGCAAATCTCTGCGCGACTTTCAAAGCCTGTTTTTTTCTAGTTTAAATTTAAAAGTGCATATCACAGCTACAGTGTCCACCGATGGTACCGATACCTTACATTAGATATTTGTGTTTCTGAAATTTCGATTTTTGTTAGACCTCCTAAAAATAAGCGTTGATTATTTAGATCAGAGGACGCTTGCAAGACTTTCATTATTATTATTTTTTAACTGTAATTTTTAATTAAACAACGTGTTTTAACTAAATGTGAGTGACCACAACTTTTTGTATGCTACCTCAACCATCGTTGTGCGTTTTGTATGTCCATAGAAAAAATAATGCCAACATTATAAATAATATGCATGATTTATTACACTACCTGCATTTATTGTTGTATATTTAAAGTAATGTTTCTTGAAGAAAAAAGTTTTATCTTGGATAGATAAAAGAAAAATCAGTGTAATTTGCATTTAACCACAATTCTATTTAAAAATAACAATTATAAAAATTAAATATGTACCAACTTCTTCCAATAAGTACTCAATTAGGTCTTCATTTAATTTTTTAAAATGCAAATGCCGCTTACCTTGGCTTACGTCACAATGTCAAAGTTTTAAAAAAATCAAAAACTTGCGAAAACCAAATAGAAAATTTGACCTCTAATATAAAATTATTTTTTAAGCATGAATGAAAACATCCATCCTAGCTTTAAGATTTTTTACATACTTTTATAAAACAGTTTTTTTTGTTTTGTTTTTTTTCTATTTTGTACTTTTTATGAGAATTATCATTTAATTATCATTTAGGAATAAAAGTCTTGGTGGTTTTCAGCTATCCAAGTCTTTTGAGAAGTTTTTGGTCTTCTGCATTTTTAAAGTATTTTAATAATTTTCAACAGGGAAAAGTGAGGTACCTTTGTAAACCTTTGGATTAATCATTTTTGCTATTACTTTACTTTATTTTATTTTATTTTATTTTATTTTATTTTATTTTATTCATTCATTCATTTATTTATTTATTTATTTTGCTCAACTTTTACATAACCTGTGGCCAGCTTGTTCATTCGGTTTAGTAAAAAAAAAAAGCACTTAAAGTTTAATTAAAAAGAATGTAATACCCCGTCAACGCACCCAGCATTTCACAACAGGTGGGGCAGGCTGGCTGCTGGCACATACTTTATTACATGTTATTTATGCTGTTGTGATACATTGTTACGTAAAAAAGATTCGATTTAGTACGGTATAATAAAAATCCCCAATCATTATGTACAATCAATTAGAGTTTAAAAAAAAGAAATTATTTATTTAAAATGTATACGAAGTACTTATGGTAAATGAGCTAATTTTACTAATAAATTGTTACTTGTTGTCATATTATTCATTCATAATTTCATAGTAATAGCTTTTTAAGCACTAAAAGTACAATTTTTATTTTGTTGAGCACCTATATTTCTGTGTATAATTTGCCCCATTACTAGTATTGTGCCCTAGACCCAACTTGTCCCACTTCTTGCCTTCTGTTTTTACAATTTCTGATTGTTTAAGCTCCGGACTGTAGCGAGATTTTTAACTCTTAACAGATTGATAAAAGAAGTCTTTTAAAAGTTCATTGTTTAAATATTGTTATTTTTAAACAAAAAAAAATATAAATCATAATGGTAAAGTTACTCGAACATTGTCAAAACAAAGAAAGTAACATAAATTCCAATCTATTTACAACATGAACTTTATATTAAACTTAAGTCTGCCATATATCACTACCTGTGAGTACTGTTTATTTGCATTAAAACTCCTGAAACATGAAGTCTCACAAGGTGGGCATGTCTCAAGAGCCTACTCCCCCACCCCAATAATTTATGGAAAAGTTTAAAATTAACAATTTCTCTAAAATAAAAATTATTTTAAAAGGTAGAAAAATAAATCATAGACGTAGGAGAACGTACAAGAAAAAGACTTGGCATAAAAAAGACAATTTCTGCGGACAGTGACCCATAAAAAGAGACAATGACTTGCATTAAAGATAAATTAGAAAAAGAAAAAAAAAACAAGTGGGTAAGTGTGATTGAAGATCGCACAAAGGGTTTCGCTTAATGTTCCTTTCAAAAGACCTTATCCTTTAATTAATTAATTTAATCATAATTCAAAACCCTTACATAGACGGCAGCATCAATAAATTTAATTTTAAAATGAGTAAAAAAGGAAGCTATCTTTTTTAATCCAAACATATTCAAGTTAAATTATTTAAATAAAATTCAAAATTCCGAAATATCAAAAATTTAGCTGTGGTTTAAATAAAATTTAAAATTTCCAAAAATAAACAAAAAAAAGTTAAACGAAATTTAAAATGTTGAAATCTATCAAGAATTTACCGGATGTTCAAGCAAAATTTAAAATTTTGAATTTTCTCAAAACAACACAAATAGTTTAAACAAAATTTAAAATTCCGAAATTACAATAATTTAACGGAAGTTTGAAAAAAAATTTACAGTTTGAAAAAAAAAGAATTTTTGAATTAAAAAATAATTCTTAAAATACTTTTCAAAAGCTTTCAGCCTTAAAGTGGCAAAAAAAAAAAAAAAAAAAAAAAAAAAAAAAAAATACAATTTTTCTAAAACGGAATATATCGGATAATAAAATCTATTCCGGCGAAAAAATTTCTCCGATGCCAAGCTCCGAACCAGGATCCTTTTGTATAACAGGCCTCTGAGCCATCTAGTGAACGCGAAAAAGACTGACATTAAGGTACTATTTTAAAATCTAAATCGCAAAAATGGTTGGATGTCATAAAATTAATTCCTTTAATTAAAATAATACAAGAATTTTTCAAAATTTTATGATTTTCATGTGATCGGAGGTATTCATTCATTATAAGTATGCAAAATTTCAAGTCTGTAACTTATATAGTGTCCGAGAACGAACTCTGTGACAGATAGACAGAGGAGTGAGACGCATAACCCAAAAAAGGGTAAAATTCTCCTTTTGTTATGTAATTTTACAATTTTCTCTCTTTATATCAAGAATGCTGTTTTCTTGCTCAGAAATTTAATTAATTTTACATACTGAATGTTATATTTTTTTATGTTTTTATTTTACAGAAATATCTTCGGGTCGCTGTGGTAATCAATTGGAACCTTTAGAGCTGACAACTTTTAGCCGCACATGCTACGAATTCCAAACCTCTAAAGGGGGTTCTTTCGGAACAGCAGCCGATTACTGTAGGGCTAGAGGGGGACTGCTGTTGCACGCCACCAAGGATCTCACGCATCACTTCATAGCATCCGAGCTAGAAAGGCGGAAGGATGCCCTGAAATCGAAACTTATTTGGCTAGGAGCTCAAAGGGATCAGGGGCTGAGAGCAAGGACTTGGCACTGGGTAGATGGTGAGTTGTGTTGATAAAACTGCAGATGTTCCCTTACTAAAAGTGTCAAGAAATCTAATTTTTTTAATAGCTAATATTATAGAAACCCAATTGGCTTCGTTCCAATTTATGCCGGGTGTAGATATTTTTACGTAAGATGTGTTACTTCTAAAATGATATAGTGGCTTCTTGAACTTAACAACATATTTTATTCGCATTTACTTCGTCATGAGTATTCCAAGATATTATAAGGATCTCTCCTTCACAGCTTCTTTTTGAAGCGAACATTACACAAAATCGTTACATCGGTGGTTCAACAACAAGCACTAAAGTATACTCTTCATTTCACTTCAGAAGTGGGGGATATCGAATTAGCAGCGCCACCTGCCTTTTATTTCACATTTTCGACAAATATTAAAACTTGATTCTTTAAGAACATTTTAGAAGAAATCCCATGTTCAGAAAAAAACATTTTGGCTCACTGTAGCCATTCAATTATAAAAAAAGTCTTCGTGCAAAGCATATAGAAGAATTCCTTTATTAAACAAGAAAGAAAAATTCACGCATCGAGCATAGATTATGAAACACTTTCCAACACATTCAAAATAATGTAACAGAACTTCACCGTTTAATAAATTGAAATAAGATGTCTAATTGAACTATTTTGAAACGCATAACACATTTGAAAACACAATTTCAGCAATTCCCATCTACAGCCGGAAAATTATCCGCATTCTTTGAGCAGCTCTGTATATGATATATAGATTTGTGTGACTATAAACTGCATGCATGGAAAACTTTAGTACAGTTTGGAAATACATACCACAGTTGAAAATTCCCCTTCAGCAATTTCCGCTAATAAGAAGAACGGCGCGTGATTTCTTTTGTGCAGCCATGTATAAAAGGTATAGAATTTAGCCACAACGAGTAACTTGCAAAAAATGAATTAAATTTAAAAGCGCATACCGAAATTAAAAATACACTTCCACCAATTATTGCACGAAGACATAAGTACTGTATCCGATTTATTTTGTGCGTCCCTGTAAACGAATGATAAATGCTATGAATGCCTTATTCTATAGTAATCATCTTGTAGTGAAATTCAGTTATTTATATCAATTTCAATAAATTTGAAATAGCGTAATGTCATTAAAATACACTGCAAACGATTTTTCTATAGACCATAATATAACGGGGTTATTTTGAGTGCCCCCGTAAATGAACTCTTAATGCTACACACGTCCTATTCAGTACCAAACATGCCATGGTAAACGTCATTAACATATATTAATTGCATGAAAATCCGGGTATATTTACGTAAGTTAGAGCATCGATAGACAAACAGATGGCCAGACAAATCGAATTCATAAACACTTTTCAATTATGTTGGAAACTGTTAAAAAAGCATTAAGTTTCAAATTAAATTAAATAACTTTATATGCATCTAGACCAGGGATGGCGAACCTATGGCACGCTGCAGATTATTTTGGGCACGGCATAGATTCAGGTTCTACATCAAAATACATTAGAATTCCCCAAAATGCATAAATGTTACTAGAATAGTTACTACCCCAAAATTCACTAGATGTTACCACTGTTTATCTGAATTTGATTCGTTCGGTTGGTTGTTATTGTTACACAGATTGAAGAAACTGAAATATAGCTTAATGTACCCCAATCCAGATTAATATTGGCTCACAAAATTTTCAGAATAAGAGAGAATTAGGGGGTTATCGCAAAAGAAAAATTAAAACGCATTATAAGCAAAAATACCGATGGTAAAATTATAAGAACTTTAAATTAAATTCCAGACGCTAAAGGCTATAGATTTTGGCGCTTGCTATGTTAGTAATTTTTTCTGCGAGACATTCTTCTCAGAAATAAATAATATGAAAAATTCATTAAAAACATCTTGTCAAACGAGTCCAATTCAACTTGCATTCTCTTAAAAATAACTAAGTACGAAGCTGATATAAATTATTTGGCATCTAAGATGAGACAACAGAAATGATACTTTTTAAACAAATTTCTAAAGTATAACATCCGATATTATCCATATTTTTTAATGCTAAAAACGAAATTTTAAGCCATTTTGATTCATTATCATTTGATCCATTAAAATTTTTTATTGGTGGCACGCCATGATCAAGTAAAATATATTTTTGAAAAAAATTGACACGTGGATGTGAAAAGATTCGCCGTCCCGGATCTAGACTCTTTTTCAGAACATTAACTGTTAGCATATATCCTTTTAGTGTGTGTTTACATTTTTATATCTAAAAGTTAATCATATGTGGAGTTATTGCAATCAATATCAGGGTATTTTTATCATGTAATTTGTACGTTTCAGAGGTACCTTACCCATTAACAATCTTCGACTTATGGTTTTCGGAGATACAATACATTGTAAAAAGGTGAAGAAAAACTTTCGAAAGACAATTCGAATTGAACGATTCTAGGAATTACGTTGAGAGAGGAAAAAAAAGTATTCTTCTATAAAACGAATAAACGAACCTATGGAAGAAGCAAAAAGATTCACAACGAACAAAACTGACCGAAGCGTTTTCTGCTATCAACAAGGGCGTACAATGATAGAAGGAATGGATTACAATTATGCACGCTTCTCAAGAATAGATCTTCAAACATAAGATGTCGTTGAAAATTGAGGAAATTTATGCTGAGAAAAAGAAACAAGGTGTCAGTCTACTATCAGTATCGTCTTTAAAAGCATAATGGCGAACCAGAAGAGGAAATTGATGACCGAATGTTTTTCCTGGTTGCTTCCTCCCTCTCTCTCTCTCTGAATTTGAGTAGAGAACTGATTTCAAAATGCTATTGTTTCTGTTAAATTGCAAGTATTACCTGTATGCTTACTTTCATTTAAAATAGTTTCATTATTTTTTTTTCTTTTTATTATGTATTAGTATTTGCTAACTGTAGAATAACACTTAATTATAAATAATTAGTTTTAACTTGATGTCTCTCTATGTAGTCTGGAAATAAACCATCTTTAATAAATATATTTTCCAGTTTTAAACCAGTAATTAAACTTAAAATTATATGCATATATATATATATATATATTGTCTTTAGATAACTTATTGCTTGTTTGCTGTAACTTAAAAAAGACTTACAAAATATTATCTAGACAGAGAGCTGATAGGTTATGCAAAGAAAAGAACTTAAAACTAGCATAAAATGTCGGAAAATAATTTTTTTAAGCGCACTTTCAAAGAATTTAGCCTTTCTTCATCTGACGCGGAAATATGTGCTATCAGTTTAAGAGTAGAAACAGAACTGGGAGAAAATAAAAAACAAAGGAAGAGAAAAAAAAACATATAGGAGGGGATAGCCAATAAAAAATTAAGAGGCAACAACCAATCAGAATTTGACACAAGTACAGAAGAAAAAATATGAACCAAATGCAGTGTAAAGAAACCAACTCAAAAAGAGAAATAAATGTAACAACAACAATAATAATAATCAAAATAATTAAATGAAAAAGAGAATTAATTTAGTCAAAAAGGCGAAGGTAGTAAGAAACTAAAACAATATTGTGGCAAAAAAAGTCATACAAAAAACCTAGAAATTAAAAAAAGTTTATGTAATTAAGAAGTCCTTTCCTTCGTAGTAAGTTTAACTCGAGTATACAGTATAACTTTTCTTGATATGTTGTGCTCTATAGCACTGATCAGTCGGTGAGCAGCGCCACGATTGGGCATCATGAGAGAACCACAGATGTGCCACAAAAACTTTAACTCAAGCTGTATCAAGATTTTATGAATTATCAGAAGTACCGACAATTTAACATTTGAAATGAGGTTTGGTGTCATAAAGTTGCATTATTTGAAAGATTATTTCTCTATTTTTTATGTGTTTTTTTTTTTTTTTTTTTTTTTTTTTTAAGAGTATGGGATGAAATCATGAAAATGATTTCATATTTTCGAATAAATTTAATTCTTTCAGCGACAAAGTATACCTCCTGAAAAAGAAGGGTATCAATATAAAAATCCGAAGAAATTCTCATTGCAAAATAATTTAAAAGTATGTCTATCCACAAATTCTATCTTATAAAGAATATATTCTAATCCAAAACAGCTTGCACTCCTGTTTAAATGTCAATGCATATTGAAGAAAATTTAAAAGAAGAAAAAAAATCATGCTTCAAGCATATATTATAAAACACTTTCCAACATAGTCAGAATAACATAACAAAAGTTCTCCTTTAAATAAGGCGAAAGATGATACGTCAGTAAACAATCTGGAAAACGCATAACTCCTTTAAAAGTCCAATTTCACCATGTACGATCTATAGTCGGAAAAGTATCCAAATTCTTATGAACAACCCTGTGTATGATCTATAGATTTGTTTGTGTACTACGTAGAATCCTTAAATGTAGTTTAGTTAGGAAACGCATAACATAGTTGAAAGTTTCGCTTCGGCAATTTTCATCAATAAACTGAAATGTACTCGAATTCTTTTGTGCGGCCCTGTATAGGATTTCTAAAATTTATACACACCAAGTAATATGCAAAAAATGCTTACATTTAAAACGCCACACCACAACCTAAAATGCACTTCCAGAAACACAGAACTGTAACAGAATTCTATTTGTGTGTCCTTGTAAATAAACAGTAAACGCTATGCACACTAATTTTCTACAGTAAGTATCTCGTAGTACATTTCATTGATATATATCAATTCCAATAGGCTTGAAATAGTATAACATCATTAAAATACATTGGAAAATATTTTCCCCATAGACTATAATGTAACGGAATACTTTCGGGTGAATAAACGAACTATAAATGCTACACACTTCATTTTCAGCATTGAACATGCCATAGTCAATTTCAATTGTCAATTACATGTCAGTCCCAGTATAGTTAGGTGAGTCAGAGCCCGAACAAATAGACGGACAAACAAACCGAAATCAAAAACTTTCTTTCAACTATGTTGAAAAGTGTTAAAAATAAGTATATAAGAATTTTAACTATTTTCATTACAATATTCATAATAATTTTTTTTCTTACTTTGATGGATCATTTTGTTTGTGATAGTAAATCAAATTAAAAAGACATATATTCCTTTCACATGTTTTTTTTTTCATCACCATAACTTAATGTGCCTCGAAATTTTATCCTTGGGTTTAACCGTGGCGTGAGTTAAAGAAGGTTAAGAAACACTATTATATAGAAAAAGTGAATTTGCCGAACAAAATTTAATTGAAATTGCAATTATGTTATTAAAAAGGTTTTATTTTTCAGATTCGGCAGTCGAGCAATACTTGTGGGCCGAAGATCAACCAAACAATTATAATGGTCAACAGAACTGCATTGTCTTGGATGGTGGCAGAAAATGGTTATGGAATGACGTCACTTGCGACCTCGATTATTTGCCCTGGGTTTGCCAGTATAGTGAGTATAATTTATCTATTTGGTGATTTTCTCTCTAATTTAAACGGTTCTCTACTTCCCTCGTTAATTTAAAAGAGTAAAATTTCTAGAGAATGTCGCATACGTAATGTTCACTTTTAGTGGAAAAAAATGAAATACAAAATTAAAATGTTTCGTTTTTAAATTTTTTTCTGTTATTTTTGTTTGATTTGATTAGTTTATTTTGTTATTGTTATCGGAAAAATATTTGCAAGTTATCATATTCTGCAAAAATAGTCATCTGTTGCTTATTCAGTTATATCACATTGGAACTATATTCACAAATTTTCTTATTCACTTATTTTTCTTTTCTAGAATTGTGTAGAATTATAAGGTATAGCAATAAAGTTCGGTGACTGAGTTAATAAACAAAAAAACCTCTTACATAAATCAGAAGAAATGACCCGTATTCCCTTGAAGTAATCCTTGTCGGTTTCAATGTATTTAAGACAGCGACTGTATAATTCATGAAAAATATGGGCAAACTCATCTTTCTATATCACACGGAAAATGCGCGTTACATGGTTTTGAATTTGTCCAAGTCACATTCGTTTGTTGCCGCAAGAAAGATGTTAGGCCGTAGAGGAATTTTAGCCCCTGATCCTCCACTTTCCTTGCCTGATCTTGCTCTAAAGTCTTCTTTCTGCTCTGCGCCTGAAACGAGCCTTATAAGGAGGGCGATTTTCGGATCCAGCCATTCAAAACCATATCCTGAGGATTTTTCATGCGAAGGGAATTTGCTCACAGTTTTGAGGTACTGTATAGTTACTGTAAAAAATTCAACGCAAACTGCTTCAAAGAATATTAAACGTTTATCCTAATTTCCCTGAAGTATGAATCTTTTGTTTATGAAAACATTCACCGAATTTTTATGTGAATAAAAAAAAGTTTTTTCCGTTTTTCTCGCGTTATTTTTCCCTTTTACTTACATCAAAAACATTTGCAGATGTTACTGTAACAGATGATGTTTTATGATCAACTGTGTTATTTGTTACCTTTTACTGTTAAAAAATAATCAATTTTAGGTGGATTCGTGAAACTAAAGCAAATGTTTGTTCTAAAAAGTTGAATTAGCTCAAGTTGCAAATTACTTTAAGGAGGAAATATAGATTTACAGCCGCAAGCAAACAAGAAAAATAGTGTATTGATTGCAATGCTTAATAAAACACCAGATCTATAGTTAAACCTAATATTTCTCTAAAACGGTAAAGGCCTTGACTGTATTCTAGACTACTTAACCCCTTCAGGACGAGTGTCTTTTACAGAATTTTTAATCTTTAGTTACCGGATTTTTAAAACAGAAATTTTTGCCTAATCGAATCGGGAAAATGCTTGGATTCAATAAGGCAAAATTTACAATATAATTTTACTGGTGATAATAATCCCCGATTCTGAGCAACTTATGCGGCACGAATACCGGTCGCTCGTCCCCAAGGGGTTAAAACTCATTATCAGTCAAACATCGAATGCTCTTCTCCAGTGACAAATATATGCATAAAATGTTAGTTAACAATTTGTCCAGTACGCCCAAGTTTTCAAAAGTGTGGCTCCTATTTATTTAACCCGCTATCTCCCCCCCCCCCACACACACACACACACACTTTTTCCCCTTTCTGCTTAAGCTCATCCAGAATGGCTCAGTTCTTCTAATTGGTCTTTTCTTATGCGCGTGAAAGTTTGATTCCGCTGTTGTTTTGCAACGCTCCACGCTATTTCGCCTGTGAAGTGGGTCTCTCTGACTCGCTCTGTTTTAGCCTTTAATTTTTAATTTCGCATTGATGATGGAGCTTTATACGCACCGAAACAGCTATATGCACCTTTTGTATATTCATGTGTCCTATCTAACGTTGCTCATTCTTTCTTAAGACAAGTATATGTCATGCATTCAAATTATTTAAATTTCATATTAAAAAATTAAATATTTCATTTTTTTCTGTATGCTTTTTTTAAATGACATTTCTTTGTCATGTAATAAACAAATTTTGAAAACAACCAACAGTTTTGCGTAATTAGTTTTCGCATCAGCTTCTCCGATATTTTAACGCTAGATAATATGCTCTGCATTTCATACTGAATCGAATACGCTGCACACTTTTAAAATTGACTTTATAGCACAATCTTTCAACTATCATTGAGTTAGAGTGGATAACTTTTAAATTTTGCCTCTGGGGGACGTAGTTATTGGTATTTTTTCCTGCATAGTTACTTCACTATACCGTTACTGTGCATGCGTATGTGTAGCTCTCTCCTCTCGTACGTTTTTTCAAGATAAAGGGACTTTCTTATGCACCCTGTATAACCATTTTTATACAATAGACATTACGTATATACTAAAAACACACAATGTAGATGTCACTATTATTGCGAAACTTTAAAATTTTCTTTATGTAGGTTCTCCGTGGTAATCGTGCCACGGATAATCCATGTTCTACCGTAGTTTGGGTAGTTTTAAAAAAGAAAAGAAAAGTAACTGTCTGCAGTATCTGTTTTTATCTCTGTGAGAAAAATTTCCCAGCTTAAAATATTTAACGCGAAATATTCGAACTCAAATTTTCTTTAAAACCCTTTCTTATACCAGCTAAACTGAAGGTGTAAATCCAGGTCTCTGAGGGAAAAGCAGTTTATCCCAATATAACTATCCATTAAAAGTTTATGCATCTGTAAATTCTCAAACTCTTTTATTAATCACAGGAATTAGCTTCTGTTGGAATCACTTCAGACATTTCCAGAAACCAATGATTAATTGATTAACCTTAATCGTTCTTTTTCATAAAGTCCTAAAAATTATTCTTTCACAATTTCATAAATTTTTAACCCCTTAATTCTCGCTCCCGTCAATATCATGGGCTGAGGTGTCGTTCGTTATTTCTCGTGCCCGTCATATTTTCGGGCTGGAGGTTTATTGTTGGGAAAAAAAACTTCTGAAACCAGAAAAATTTAACTGGCATTTCGATGTGAAGTCTTTGAATATCATCGCTTGGGTTTAGTTTTTGGCGCTGATTGTGATGTTAGACTTTATATTGCCTGTTTCGAAACAGATCACACGAAAAAAAAATTATTGATAATCAGAATTTATGTATATTATGTTATTTTAAATATTATCTGTAAAAAGTAATTTGATGATGATAGATAAAGATCTAAGATGTGAAAAATAAAGGTTTTATTCGCATTAATTTGTATGGTGTAAAACAAACATTAAAACGCAGAATTCTTGCATGATGGCTTTTCCACAAATGTGAATTTGTTCTATAACATCTTCTATTTCGCCTCAAAAAAAACTAATTGCATATTTTATATAGAAACCTTATAATTATTCAATTTCTGTAATAAAAAAATACGTACTTTTTTATGGTTTTTCTAAAATATTAAGCGATTGTTAAGGGGTTAATTATATGCTTCCGCTTTCTGTATATTTTTCATTTCTCAGTTTGAAGTGTTTCGCTTTTCTTTGAATTTCCATCGAATTATGACCATTTTAGTTTACGCCCTAGTATAAAGTAAAAAAAATATTTGAAACAGTTTTATTTAAAGTAAATTACTCCCGATTCTCCTACGATCGATTATGCGACCCACCCACTTACCCGACATCTCTTCAATATTTCATCACAAGGATATTTGCTTCTGTGTTGCAAATTTTCAGTTGGACAATTATAGTTTTCTAAGAATAAATTCCGTATACAAAACTATAAATATCGTTTAAACATCGCTAATGAATGATTAAAATACTGTTAATTTTATTTCAATACAGTGCAAATTTTGTTAAATAATGCAGAGTTTTATTACAGTCATTACTTGAAATTGATTGCAAATTTTCGTAAATATGGAGGAATTCCTACAGACAAAAAATACTACATATTCTGATTCTTCTGAACTATGAAAATGGTTTGAAAATCGGAAAAAATTAGATATTACGCTACAGAAATACTTTTATTACGTACAATCAAAATTCTTGCTGCCGACAAATCAGATTTACAGAGTAAACAAAAATGTATGAAGGATATGTTTTCCTTAAAATTGTCTTATTTTTAATTATGATAAAAAAAAAAGATACATTATTCTTTTTTTTCATAACTTTCTTTTTTTTCATAACTGTTGTTTATTTTATTTTATGGAACTAGCTATTTACTTCATTTATAGTAATATAAATTAACGTTTATTTTATTTAAATTTAAAAAGTGCATCAGATATCATATTCTCGATTATCCAAGGATTTCGATTTTCCAACGTACCCATGATGCCACGTGAGTGCCATAATCGAGAGTCAAGTGTATTCAGTTTCTCAAGAATTTGTATTCGCTGCAACGACCTTCAGTCTATTAAAAATAAAAAACTCTGCAGTATAATAACTTAAAAAAAAAAAAAAGATACAGCGAACCACCTTACACAAATCCTTGTGATGAAAAACTTTTGTCGATTTCAATTTTTTATAGAGGGTTAGAAAATAAATTACCCACTTCAGATGATTTTGGGGTACGTTCTACTGCTTCAAATGATTCGAAATTACAACTACAGATAATTCAAAGAGTACACTAGTCATTTTTTAAATAAAAAAATATTTAATGTAAAATTCATAAATAAATATTTTTTTGCAGGCAATAACAGAAAGCATTCGTTACCATATTTAAGATATTCGGCCAGACTTACTGCAGTTAGGATATGGGAAATATGATTTGCGATTATAGTGAATTTTGAGCATTTATTGTAAGCATATTAACACGTTCGCGCCGGCGCGGTGGGTCACACTCGACTGTCTCGGAGCTGCCAAGTCTCCGGCTTTTCGGATACCAGTATTTTAATACAGAAAATGTTGTTTTATTTTATTAGAACAATTGGGAGATTTAAAGGAACAACATTTTCTCTAAAATAATACTGGTGTGCAAAAAGCCGGAGACTTGACAACTCTGAGACAGTCGAGTGTGACCCACCGCGCCGGCGTGAACGTGTTAAACATCTATGTAAAGGCATATTGAATATTAAAAGGTATAAGCCTATTAAACCTGTGTATGTTTTGACGGCAAGAAAATGTTCATTTATCAAATGAGAAGCGCCTCATTTTAGTTATCTGTAGTTCAAATTTTATCTCATTTGGCTCGGTAAAATGCTCCCCAGTTCCCTCTGGGGTGTTTAACTTATTTTTCGCTAACCCTATACATAGTGAATACTCGTATGCACAGAAACAGAACTATCTTTGTTCAGATAGAAACAGAATTAGAAAAAAGAGCACATCTCCAAAAGGAAATCTAAACTTAAAGATGCACTAAGCAAGCGAGTAATTAAAATTTCCTTTAATTTGCCGCTGCTGATGTTCCAGAACACAAAAATGTTTCGATACTATTTTCATATAGGACTGGTTAATTGGTCAATGTTCTTATTGTGTATTCTCATTTGCCACGTTCTGTCCAAAAGAAGGATATTGTGAAATGTCGCACTTTTATTTACAACAGCATAGCTGCCAATCTTCCTTTTTTTGCTAAGTCAAATAAATATAATCTTAACGAGAATTTGAATTTAATAAATGAAATCAAGTACAACATTGGAACAAGAAATATCTTATTGAAAAATATTTCTGGTTCAAAATATATTTATTTGACATGGGAAAAAAAATGGCTGGCGGCTATGCAACAGATACAATTAATAATGATAATCTACTATAACAATTTTGCGTTACGAGACAACTATAAAACAAATTCTGCTATTCATAAAAAGATTATTATGAATCTGCATAATTCTCATACTCCTTTATTAATTACAGGTATTAGCTTTTTGTGGAATCATTTGAAACCTTTGTAGAAACCAGTGATTAAATGACTAACCTTAATCCTCCTTAATCGTCATAAAGGGATCTCTAACTTTCATATATTCAAAATAGTGAAACTGTATGTTTGCACCTTTTCGTTTATGAGTTTGTGATGTTTCGCTTTTCTTTGCAGGTCCATCGAACTGCGGCAACCCCGATCGGAATGAAAACTCCACAGTCATGGAGCGCGACCTCCGTTTGGGTCAATCGGTCACCTACAACTGTCCTGAGGGAAACAGAGTGGTAGGGGACCGAGTTCGTAAGTGTGAGAGCAATGGATTCTGGAGTGGCACCGCACCCACCTGCGAATGTAAGTAACCTCGAAATACTTCCCATTGCTAATTATCTGCTTTATTTTTTTCTTTACATAATTTACACAATTTACATTTACATAAGATTATTTGTAATTTCTTGTCACGTTAATTGCCTGAGATAAATTATAATATTTATTATCTTATTGTTTAAAAAGGCAACAAATCCATTTGAAAATAGCTAATACAGAAGAGGTACTTTTTTCTCGGGAACTGCTGAAATGATTTCAACAGTTTTGTTAATACGTTTAGTAATAGATAAATTACAAACTAATCATTCGGTTAGAAATAATAATTAAAAAGGCAAAAGTTGCACGATTTCGCAAACATATTTTTTTAAGGTTTATTTTTTAATTAACATTATTAAAAAACAACTGATTTTCCAAGAAAACAAAATGATCGAAATACAGCTGTCATACATTGCGATGTATTACGCATACCTAAAAAATTTAACTATTATACGAAATCTGTCAATAAGACAATTTTAAACATTTTTTAAAGCCATTAAGTTCCTGCTCCATCTTTTTAAATTAATATTTTACGTAAATATTCACTACTTTGAACAAATTGCAATAATCATGCATAAAACTGCGCTGCCTGTAGAACCAAGTGGTCATTTTCTAATTACATAAAACTGCATTGGCTTATTGCATTGAGTCTGAAAGAAAGCAAGCTAATTGAGAAACAAATGGTCATTTTCCATAACCTAAAGTTGCATGGGATGAAAAATTGGATAGGCCTGAAAAATACCAGTCCCTGATTGGAAAAAGGCAGATAATTCCCTATTTAGCCTCGCTGTTTGTAAAGAGCCTGATTTCTCAGTTTCCCTACAACATATATATACAGGTTGACAAACCCCGGGCGTCAGGTCCCCCGAGCGACTAAAAATTTCCTCTTGGAGACTAACTTTTTTGCCTACTTATTAATTTAATTTTGTTTCTTAAAACCAAAAAAATTCCAATTTGAAAATTTCCTTGCCATTGTGCTGACACTGCCTGTGTCAACAGTTTCTTGTAAAAGAGGTTTCAGCTAAATGAACATTATCAAAAGTAAACTCGGTTCAAACTTAAAAGAGGATAGTATGAACGGTTTCTTGTTTATAAATTTAAATGGTTCATCTTTACAGGATTTCAATCCTAAAAAATCAATTGACAAATGGTATTTCAAATCAGAATCCCAAATGCATTATTAATTTATGTATATACTTTCTTGTTGGGAATTAAATATAAGGATATTAATTTGTCTACTGTTTTAATGTTTAATTTCATAGCTTGTTTTTATTTAATTTTTACAATGTAAAAGTGGTATTATCTTAAAATTTTTGCTCAGTTTTATTTTTTTATTGAATAGTTAACTTGTTCAATGCAAAATGACACATATCACTCAAAAATAGCCGAATATGATTCTGAGTAGCCAGTGTTCTGTTCCATTTTGCAGTGAATGTGTTAATGTCAGAGAAATGATTCTTCAAGCTGACTCCTAAAATTTTTTCCTGGCCTCTAAGAATTTTCACCTTTTGCCAGTCACTGTATATATATATATATTACATATCAATAACGTCTAGCAGGTATTTTCTTTTTCGCTAAAAAATACTTGAAATGACTATAGAGAAAAACATTTTCATGTTTAACACGTTCACGCCGGCGCGGTGGGTCACACTCCACTGTCTCAGAGTTGTCAAATCTCCGGCTTTTTACACAACACTGTTATTTTATAGAAAATGTTGTTCCTTTAAATCTCCCAATTGTTCTAATTAAATAAAACAACATTTTCTGTATTAAAATACTGGTATCCAAAAAGCCGGAGACTTGTCAGCTCTGAGACAGTCGAGTGTGACCCACCGCGCCGGCGTGAACGTGTTAAAGAAGTATGTGACATAAAAAATGTAAACGATATTATAGAACAAAACAATGAAAGAAAATTTAAGCTAATCCGACTTTTATGAGCAACTTTAATAAGAATGTAGGATCGCCCTCAGACGCTCAGAAGGTTTTTAATTATTCTTTAAAAAGCGCTTTTTATTATATATATATTTAAAAAACACTTAAAAAGGAGATAATTTAAAAATTAAAACTCATTTAATAAGCAAGATCAAAACGATTTTTTAATAATACATAAATTTAAAAAAGACTTTCGATAATAATTATCAAAAATATTATCTGAAAAGTGTACTTAGTTTTTTTTTTTCAGCTTTCACATTTATATAGTTGATGCTCGGAATAAAATAGGATAACTTTTATGTAAAAGAACCTTATATTTTTAATGGTTGTTTGTATATTTAAACCAAAATAATTTCAAAAACAATAAAAACACATAGTGGTACCATTGAAACTTCGAATTAATTTTCTCATGTATAATTTGTTTTTAAGTAGATGAAAAATATCTTTTTCGATGCATGTTGCTCGATCGATGCATGCTTTTTCGATGCATGCACGATGCATGTTGCTCGAAATCCGCTACGAAATCTGCTTATTTAGGTCCCCTCTACCTGCCGTTATATTTCTGACATATAATTTTGAAACACCCTGTATATATTTGAAAGATATATTTGATTAAAATATATTAAACAGGATAATACAGTACAATTCTTATCATTTGACTAATTCTGTATCATAAGTAACCAAATCGATTTTATAAATCAAAATATAAACAGCATAAAAGACATTGACGAAAACAGAATCAAGTAATATAAAATAATTAGAGCGATAAATATCAACCGAATTAACAAATATGCACAGGATTATTAATTAATTGAAAATTGGATACAGAAATTGCCCATTAGATTTATTTCGTTGATAATGCAGGACAGTAACCGCCAACACCCTAGCAACCTCCTGAATCTAATCATTCTAATAATCCTAATGTTTTAATAATATGTTTTTTTTTTTCATACACATTTTAAAATTCTCAAACAGAAACAAACAAAACTCCAAAAAACTGAGATAAAAACATTTTAGGCACAATGTTTTATTATGAAACATGGTAAAAGTCTTCAAAATTAGCCCCACCAAAAAATTTTAAGAGCCCTCTCCAACTTCTTCGGCTTCTTACAACTCTGTGAAGATGTCAAACTAAGCGCTTCCGGTACTAATGTATTTTAGCACCATTTAAAACAACTTAAATATAGTTAATATGTCAGTAAAAACTTGTTATGTCAATATGTGTTCTTTCTACCTTATTACTTGCTCTTTGATCTCGTTTCTAATAAAACCACGCCTCTTCAAAACTCCTTTTAATCCAGCCTGAAGCTAAGGCGTGGATCTGAAAGAGTTCAAGAAAATTTAATAAAAAAGTAGTTAACAACTGTTCATAGTTTATTTATAATGAAACCAAGCAAAAGAACCCTTTGCAAATCAACAAATATCCTGAAAGAAATAGGGTCATTTTTTTGACATATTAATAAAAACAAATGTGTCATTAAAGTAGTCTAGGACATATGATGCACTAATTTCCATCAACCATAAATGGCATCATGATATAACTTTCTACATTCTGATGTCCCGTAATCTACTTTGTTTAAAATTTGCAGAAAATCTATAAAGACGGTTGAAAGACAGGACAGTATGCAGCAAATTTTTAACAGTGTTATATAAAATAAAAATAAAGATTAAAAAAAAAATAAATACTTAAATTTTATTGTGGTTTTGAAAAAAAAAGCACTGGGTGCATTTTTGCAATTCAAAAATTAAAACCACAATAAAATATAAGTATTTATTAATTTTTTAAATCCGTAATTAATTTATAATTATAGATTCAATAAAGTTATAAACAAAATAAGTGTACACAAAAAGTGGTGATCGAATGTGTGGTTTGGGAGACAAGGTATATTTAGTTAACATATAAAACACCTACAAGGTGTTAGGTTACCTCCTTAACCCTGGTAGCCCAGGTTTGATTGCTTTTTTAGAAGTTATATGTGCAATAAATGAATAATCTTTTCTTTCTTTCTTTCTTTCTTTATATATATATATATATATATATGATCTCCATAGGCTTTTCTATGTTAAATTAACATTGAGAAGTGACACTGGAAATAAATAAGTATTGCGCTGCCGCGCAATACTTAAATATATATATATATATATATCTTTGTGACTTATTTTATTAATTTGAAATATTTTTAGACGTAAACTGTGGCCGTTTGTCCAACATCAACTTTGGACATGTAACGTATCCGGATGGCCGCACAACATATAATGCTACAGCTTTATACACCTGCGATGAAAACTACACGTTAGTAGGTGACGAAATAAGAATATGCTCAGACGATGGAAAATGGAATGGCACAGAACCTAGATGTGAATGTAAGTTATTCCCACGTTTTTTTTTTTTTTTTTTTTTTTTAATAAGTGTTTTCCCCTTATCAGTATTGTCCCGTAAATATATTGTCTTTCGTTAGATCAAGAAATAGAAGTAGAATATACGTAAATAACATTTATCTGTAGAAAATTACAGGCTATGATTCTTATATGGCCTTCTCTGATCGTTAATTTTTTTTAACATGTCATACAACCATTTGCGTATTTTTAAATCATCAAGAAACATTAAATTAAAGGGAATAATAATTTAAAAAATCCATCCGTAGTATTACCGCAAAACACAATATTTTTTTTTCAGTATAATACCGAATAATTATTATTCCGGAAGCTTTTAATAATATATCGATATCAAAGTTGAACAGACTAAAGGTTTACCATATCAGTCTTTCCAATGATGTGTTTATGAATTCGGTTTGTCTGTCTGTCTGCCGTTTGTCTGTCTACCCGTCCTCTAACTCGCGTAAATATACTCGGATTGTAATGCAATTAATATATGTTAATGAGGCATGCTCGATATTGAAAATGAAGTATGTTATAGTTCATTTTCAGGAACACTCAAAAGAATTGCATTACATTACTGTCCAGGGGGGGGGGGGGGGGAATCGTATGCGGTGCGTTTTAATAACGTTACACTATTTCAAATATATTTCAATTGATATGTATCACTGAGGAGCACTACAAGAGGATTACTATAGAATATGGTGTGCATAGCATTTTTCATTCATTTACAGGGACACACAAAAGAATTCGGTTACAGTACTGTCTACGAATAATGATTGGTGGAAGTGCGTTTAAAATAGTAGTACGAGTTTTTAAATGAAACTATTTTTTACACTATTACTTTTATAAATTCTATAGATGATATACAGGACAGCACAAAAGATCTCGAGTACATTTCCGTTTATTGATGGAAATTGTTGAAGGGGAATTTACAACTTTGTTATGCGTTTCCCAACTGAACTAAATTTTACCATACTGTGTAGTATATATACAAATCTATAAATCATATACAGGGCTATACAAAATAATTCGGCTATTTTTTCCAACTATTCTGTAAAATTGGGTTTTTAAATGAGTTATGCGTTTTACAAAATGTTTACTTAGACACTATCTTTCACTTTATTAAATGATGAAGTTTACTTAAAATATTCTTGAAGTGTTGGAAAAGGATTCATAATCCATGCTTTGTGTATGATTTTTCGTTCTTGTTTATTATTATCGACGAACTTTTCCGTCGTCATCAGAAATGTGTTGTCCAATTAATATTATAAATGTACCACAAAAAATGTTACGATATAACACGAATACCGTTATTATAACGATGGTAGAAGTGGTCTGACTTTTATCGCTCCCGCAGAACTTCTAAATATTGAAAATGTTCAGTTTTTGCGTCATTGAATAGGGGGTGAAATGTATTTTTAAAAGAAATTCGCTTGAAAACTATAGCTCAATTTAGTGGTCTTTTTTATGACTTTTTGCATGATTTTTTTAATCTATCTCAACAACGAATATTGGTTTACTGCAACAATGTAAAGTATCTAGTGGCAGAGTTGCTACAATTGTCCACTGACTGCTTATTATAGCAAATTTTTCTCTTACATTCGATCCATGTTTTTCTTATAAATGTGTCTACTACAATGCGTTGTTATGACAACTACAATGTCCTTCAGTGTAAATATGAATACCATTATATATTTAAAAATCACTCTTGTTCTAAATAATATTTTCTCAAATACGCTATTTAGCTAGGGACCTGGTTACGAAAGATTAACGAGAAGATCAGATTACTCATCAGGGTACCGCCATTTGATTCTAAACTGAAATCTGCCACCGAAAAGATAGAATTTTATTTTATGTTGAACATAAAATTAATATTAACTTGCGTTGAATTGTTTAAAGATACATTACTTCAAATATACTCGGAATTCAATTTTTTACTTGTTTTGTTTTTCTTAACAGTCGTCTTAAATTTAGTGGGATTATCATTAAATAATGCCAGATTTATATTATTTACAAAATACTTTACTATGCACCGGAAAAATTACTTCAAAACTATAAATAAAATAATTTAATTTAAATTTTAATCTTATAGTTTAAATCATGCAATTATGCTGTCTTCAAAAACGGCTTGAGAAATAAAAGTATAGTTGATATAACGAAAAATATATTAGGCAATATTTAATACGTTCACTACCGAGGACGCATACGTGGTGTCGCTTAGCTACTCATTTGACATTCCACTGACATTTATCTGAGCTCTCATAGTTCTCATATTTCTCTGAGCGTAAACATGAAAATCTGATGGAACATAGAGTATTTAGCATTTAGATACAAACAAATACTTGTCAAGTCTTAATTTTATTAAAGGGGTGAATTTTCATTTGTTTATGCAGATCATTGGTGTCCGACTCTCAACGTTCCACCAAATGCCTCGTTGGAACTCAGTGGTGTGAAGGCCGGTGACGAAGTGAAGTATGTATGTGATCGCGGCCACAAGTTAGTCGGAGATGAGATTAGGAAGTGTCAACTTGGTGGCCAATGGACTGGTCGAGACCCCATCTGTAAATGTAAGTTATTTAACAGATTATAAATATTTGCATGCCCTGTATTATTTTCAGCTAAAACGCGATAATATTATTGTCATAAAATAGTAAAAAAAAAAAAACGGTATCAAAAGTACTATTTATTTAGGTGCCAAAAAATAGTGCTTTAATATAAATTTTATGGTATATAAGGTAAAAGTATACTTTGTAACAGGAAAGTAGATATTTATTTTTAAAAAATAAGAAAGTAAAAAGTAAGATGTTATATGTATATTTTTTAAGAAAAAGAAAAGGAATTAAAATCAAATGAAAACAAAAACAATAAAAAGGTAAAATAAACACAGTAATCATAAAAGAATAAAAAATAATAAAATAATAATAAAATAATTATAAAATAATAAAATTAAATAAGATAACAATAAAAGGAATAAAAAATAATAAAATAAATAAAAATGAAATTTTGTAGTTGTTGTTGTTGTTCGTGATTTATTAATACCATTAAAATAATAAAACAGGTTGTCCATCTGTATGAGTTTCTTAATATTATGAAGAATTGAAACAAGCTGCTATAAAAATTTAAAGTTAACTTCAATGTGTTTAGTAGCTTTTACAAAATTACTATATCATGCCTATAGTATGGTTTAGCACATCTTTCTAACGTATGCTAAACCCTCAATCTTACCTTGGTATATGCTGCTCTATATTGCTTGGTCGATCAATATCATGCTATCAAGCAGATGGATTTGTCACCGTTTGACGTAAACTTTTTTAATGTAGGACGGCGGAACCTTAATGTTTTCACAGTTTATAAAATGAAAATAAATACTAAATGCACTGGACAACCTAAATGTTTCATTTTTTGGGTTCCGTACTTAAAAAGTAAAAACGGAACCATTATAAGATCACTCCTGTGTCTGTCTGTCTGTCTGTCTGTCACAGCCCTTTTACTCGTAAACTATGCAACGTGGAAAATTCAAATTAGGGGAAGTAATAAAGACTATTGACCCACATATTTACAGATTAATAAATACTAATAAATATATTTAGGAAAAATGTAGAGGGGCTAATTAAGTTACTTGAAAAAAAATATTTTCTTTGTATATCGTGTGTGGTATCGTGTGAAAGCTTTCGTAACGCTGAAATTAAAAATATATATTTCATTTAATTTTACGTATTATATTTTCAAAGTTATGGTGGGAAATGTAGTGCAAAATTATGCTCCCCCCCCCCCCCCCCCCATCTAATTCCGAATCTATTGAAACTAAAATTATGAAAAAATTAGAGGTAGTAGACATTAATTTAAACCTTGCAGGAAAATTATAGCGATTACCCTAGGTCACATAGTTTTTGAGAAAATCGCAATTTTTTTTTTCGTTACACTCAAATTTCGATTTACGGGCTTCAGCAAAAGTGTTGAGCAGAGCTGGAGGTACCTATCGTAGCAGAAGTATAAAAACATTGTTGATCATGAACTTCGGAAAAAATCGTCGGTAATTAGCCAAGATATGAACCCTTAAAGACACGGACGGCTTGGACATACATAATGACAGGGACGGCGTACTCTATGCTCTGTCGACTTTTAAAGCCTAGATAACAAATTTTAAGGATATATTTATATAATGCAATTCCCAGTAGCAGTATAAAAGCAATAAATATCAAATTGATAAAAACAGACTAATTTAATGAGAATTAATCACACAAATACTATGGGATTCGCGAGTAGTTTCCATTGAGTGACTCTCTCAATACACCTACTATGTCTTTAAAGGTTAACTAAAAACCTATGTGGAATAACAAATATACAGAATAGCTATATTTGCTATTATTTAGGTTTCATATATCTTTGAACTTTCATGGTATATCCATTTATACTTTTCTAGTGTACAGGGTGCAAAGGAAAGTCCCTTTAACCTGAAAATACTTGTGAACGGAGGGAGCTACAGCTATACAAATGAGGTAACGGCATAGTAAAGCGAATACACCCGAGTTAATGGAGTTAATGGAAACGGTAGAAGCGCCCCCTAGTGGCGAAATTTGGAAGGTAGCTACTGCAAATCGAAAACGAAAAGAGATAGAGCAAAATTTCCAGTTAGAAAGTTTTAGAGCATCAATTAAGAAATAGAATATGACATTTGGTTTACATGGATAAGATAAATCTTCCCCTGTTTACCCAAAAATGTCCGAAATGGATGCACTCCATTTTGTGTAAACGTTTGAATGGAATAGTCAGAAGTATGAAGAAATACACACAATTTATGCTATAAATACGTACTTATCTCAATACATTTTTATATCATCACACACACACAAAAAAAAGACAAACTGTCTCACAGTGATAAAAAGTTAATATTCAGTATGTTCGAAAAGTTCGCTATTGCTCACGATACACGTTTGTATTCGTGAGAGTAATTCTGCATGCACATTTCTCAGCATGGAATGTCTATTGCAAACCTCTTCAATACGACGACATAGATTTAACCCTTTCAAGGGCACTGGCTAGACGGTCTAGCCACCTAATTTTAATTCCAAAACTGACAAATGGCACCAAGAATATTTTAATAAAATTTTACTTTTGTAATGAAAGTGCAAATTAGCGGGGTTTTGTTTTCTGAGAAATTCGTTTGAATATTCTGGTGTAAGTCAATTATTTCATCAGTTTACGAACAGAATTCTTCTGGTCCTGAAAGGGTTATTCTAAAATTTTAAATGCATTGGAAATTAAATCTTTACAGACATTACAGTACAGTACAACGTCACAATCTGCAATTGTGCACTGCTACATTTCCGGAATGTGAATAGGCAAAGTAGAATCGTCGCTCATCGATTTCGGACATTTTTGGGTATGAAGATGACGATTTATCTTATTCGTGGAAACCAAATGTCGTTTCGTACTAATTAATTGATGCTCTAAACCTTTCTAATTGGAAAATTTGCTCTACCTCTTTTCGTTTTCGATTTCCAATGGCTATCTTCCAAATTTCGTCACTAGGGGTGCTGCTGTTGTTGGCATTAGGTCGGGCGTAGTCGCTTTACTGTACCGTTACCTCACTTTTATAGCTGAAGCTCTGTCCGTTTGCAAGTATTTTCAGGTTAAAAGGACTTTCCTTTGCGCCCTGTCTACCATACAGCTAAACCCAACCCTACGTTGTATAGTTTTTAAGAAGTCTTAGCATTCTTTTATCAACGGTATTTTTTTTTAATAATACATTTACTAATTCATATATTATTGTACGGAACCCTCTGTGCGCGAGTAATTCTTGCACTTGAGAGTTTATTTGACTTAAATTAGATGCGTCAACATATTTTACTGTGATCCTAGCACTCTAATATTATTTTAATATATTGTAAGGGAGAAAGAAAACATATGCTGCATAGACCATCACCTCATCGAGTAAAGGGCTGAAATTCCAGAATTAGACAGAGCTCGATTAGCATATTAAAATTCAACAAATCGGCCAAGTCATGTCTTGGTAGAAAACACCTGAAAACTCGATTTCATTTGTTGGTCTGTATTTTTATCATTGTGTTTTCCTGCACCCATAGGTATGAAAACATGGAGGACTGGGAGCAGGAAAACACAACGGTAAACCTACCAGACAAACGCTAAAATCAGGTTTGCAGGTGTTTTCCACCATGATATGACTTAACAGACCAGTTGCATTTTAATAAACGAATCTAGTTCTGTGTAATCCTGGAATTTCATCCGTCAACTCAATGAGGTGGTGTTTTGTATAGCCGCCTGCCAGTCTCTTTGGGGTCGAAAATTAACAAGCAAAATTCTAAACTCTCATAGTCACATTGGATGTGTTGATTTCTGTCCCAAATAAAAAATACTGGAATATATGTTTTGTTTCCTTTATCTGTTTATGGATATTAAATATTCCTTGTAATAAAAATAAAGGTAAAAATAAAATAAAACCCTGTCTCATGTCAGTACCATGGAATGGGACCAATATGAGAGAGCATTATTTTCAAATAGCTTTAAGCACTAAGAAAATTGGAGCTCTACAATAAAGTCGACCCAGATCCCATGTTTTACCTGTATTATTCAAAAAGGTTTTCATCTTTCCTTTTGCCTAAATTTTGGGACATTCTTCATGCGTCCACCAGAATACTGATAAAATCTTACTACATCATACTACATCCTTAATTTATTAAATTAAAATTTAGAGTAAAAAACTAAGAAGAACATTATCAGCAATACTTAAACTCTATTGTTACGAATTTTTAGAAGTACATTTGCAATGGTCTAACAGCCGTTATTGAAAATTAATATAAAATGTATGCCATGACATAGACGGATAAAGTTAATCTTATTATATCGTTCATCAATATTATACAGCCACGAAAATTCAAAGTAGTTTTCCTGATTTTTAATGCGATTTAAGGAAAGGTCAGGACCATCCATAATGTAAACTGCAAATATGTCATATTCTCTTGAAATATTGGTGTGTCGTAGACAACTGGATCAATTTCTCCCTATGTAGCATTTGCAATGAAAGCTGTCAATGATTCTTCATCATTACGCTAAAGTGGAGACAGTTCTTCAATGTCTGTACTGTCTTCTTTGAGCAGTTTATCAATCAATTTATTTTTTTCCTTCTTGGATTAGGTTTGTGTGCATTTATAACTCCTTCATTTTCCGTTTAGTCTACCGGTATCTTACCTGCCATTTGGATAATAATTTCTGTTCTTGTGCAATCTTCTTAATCTTAAATTTCCTCTGTATAGTTTTTAATACCTGTACCTTCTTTTCCTCTTATAATATCTTAATTTCGTTAGTCTTTCTTCTGATATTTTTTGGTTTTACTTTCCTTCTTTTATTCAGGGGTTTAAGTTCTTTTGCTTTTGATTTTTCTTCCTCATTTTCTATTCTTAATTTTTCTGTGACCAATCCATTCTTCACTTGTAATCACTTTTGAACAAGCATGCATTCTTTTTCTTTCTTCTTTGCAGCAGCATTTTTATTTATTATCTGCAAAAGCAATATCTCAAAAGAACTTGGAAAAATTTACGAAAATTCGCTGGTAGGAATTAAGATGTGAGATGCAAAATGTGAACTGGTTTGCATAGGCATAGATTTATGGCACAAAAACGATTTTTTACTTCAGCTAAAGTACTTTATGTATGAACTCAATACTTCCTTTCATTTTGTAACAATGCACAATTTTCAATGTTAAAAAATACACAGGCCTTTAATGTCACTTTTAACTTTAAGTGAAAAACTAGGTAGTAAAATCAACTAGCCAGCGCTTCATATCATTCGATGAAACAGAGAAAAATATACTATTATGCTTAGGGAAAAAAACATAACTGTCATATGAAAACAAAAAAGGCAATTAAAGATTAATACATTATGTTTTTATTTGTGGTGGTTGTTTCAAAGTGCATGATAGATTAATATTACTATGACCCTAATTTCTGTTTCATATTAGCCCCGTATACTGTCTCATATTAGCCTCATACACTGCCTCACATTAGCCCTCTGAGTTTGATCGTTTATAACTGAGGCTACGTTAAACATAGTCTAGATTTTAAAGACTAAATATAATCACCATTTCTTACTGAATAAAGGACTATTGAAATAATTTACATTTAAGTTACATTTACATTTAATTTTTATTTAAGTGTTGCATATCAAAAGTATTAAAGTCTGATAGAAAACTTTTTCTTATAAAAAAATAAGGTTATGTAATTTACATAAAAAAAAATTTCTTTTTAAATTTTGAATGCATTCGTAACGGATATAAATAAATGTATTACTTACAAAATAATCGCAAAGCCAATTTTCTTGCTCTAAAAACCCGTATCTTTTTGGTGTGTCTCGCAACATCCCCAATTTTTTGGGTGTCTCATATTTGCCCCAAATGATCTTACATGTGTTTCATCGCAGTCTTTTTCTTAAATATTTATAATTTTATTTTTTAACTCATATTTTACCACTTATAAAAAAATAGTGTTTTCTGAAATAAAAACAGAATAGGCAGTGTCGAACACTGCCGCAGTTATCCTCGTGAAAACATCAATCGGATTGAACAACTTTAAATTAAATTTAAAAAAGGTTAAGTAATTGTCAGGCCAGGTACGTCCAGTTTTTGTCCATATTTGCCATATTGGGTATGTCAAGTGGATATGATGGGTCTGGGTCAACGTCCATTGATTTCTCCATCTCTTTAGCAAAAGAAATTCACATCTGTTTTTGACCTATTATCGTCAAATGCCGCTTGAATTGTCCGAGAGCGCTAAAGTTGCCTATATTCGTGGCAGTAGAGCGTGCTGGTTTTATGTTCGGGCTTGAAATTTTCGGTGTCAACCTCTTTGGAATTTTGTGTTTTACACATTCATGCCGATTTTTGTAATTGTGGTTGTACTTTGCTTTCATATATAGCGAAATTTTGAGAAAATCAGGCAATTTTAAAACTTTTTTAATAAAACTTTTCTACGAATTCCTTTGTGTAAGTCATGTAAATAAATTATAAATGTAATAATAAAACACATTTTCAACAGCGAGCATATGAGTGTATTAGAGTTAGAACGCGGACAGGCGGACGGACAAATAGAATTAAAAACACTTCCCAACTGTGATGGAAAATATTACTTATGGGAATAGTAGAGTAACAGTTGAGCAGTAACAGCTGGCAAGTCAAGCGTTTGCTTGACTTGCAGCAAGCAACCGGGTGCCTCTTACGGCAAAATAATTAACTTTTTTCACATGTAATGTCTCTGTTTAAATGTTGTCTGTGCTGATTTTTTTTTTTATTCTTTCTAGTAAAAGTTATCTTATTATGAAGATACATCAGACCTACTTTTTTAAAAAACAAAGTGATTTTAGGAAAAATTTATTTCACAACTCACTCTCTTTCAAATTTTCTAACATAGTTGAAAAATGTTTATGAATTCAGTATGTCTGTCTGACCGACCGTTTGGCCGCGCTCTAACTCGTCCAAATATACTTTTTTGACATGTATTTTTTATTATTCGTTTAAGGGAATACACAGTAGAATTCCGTTACATTATGGCCTATGGGGAAAATCGTTTGCAGTGATTTTATTTAAATAGCTTATTTAGATATCTCATTTAATTGTATGTAAAAATGAAATTTCTTAATGATCTGTTAGTGTTGGAAACTGTAACATAATCTATACTTGATGCATGATTTCTCGTTCTTGCTTTATGGTAACTCCAATCAGCGTATTTCCACAGAGGGGAAGGGAGGATAAAGTGGCCACTCTAAGGTTTGAGGAATTCTTTTGATACGCTTTTAATCAGCAAAGTTCTATAAACAAGTACCAATAGTAACTATAAAAAACTTTAGTCAACTGCTATTTTACTTTATTTTTTTAATTATTTTATAATGCACATGTTACTTTAAAAGAAAAGTTACAAAATGGCCACTTTGCCCAACTAGATTGGGTAAAGTGGCCAACATAGATAAATGAACAAATCACATTGATTCAGGATGTATATTTTTTAATCAACACAAGCTAAAGTAACACAATTTAAGAATAAGTATTATGTTTTGTAATATTTTAATTATTAAATCGTTACAAGATAAAATAATCATTAATGAGTATCAATGTGACGAATGGAGGAATACAATTACCCCCAGCAGACATGCAGACTGCAAATGTCGAGAGTAAGCCTGTCTTTGCAGAAGTTATTGCCCCGACCTGTCTTCTTTCTTTCACAGAAAATACTTTTGGATAGAATTTTGTTATGAACAATGAATAAAATATCGTTTCCAGGCAAAGTAGCCATCTGCCTTTTTAGCCTGATCTCTTTGTAGCCACTTTGTCCGGAATGATACCATTACAAAAACTGTGGCTTAGCATCTAATCTACATAACTTAGCGAATTCAAACAAACATCATTTAAAAGGTTACTTCACACTGATCAAACAGCATAAGAGCAAATAATTATAACGCTACGTTTTTTTTAGCTGTCATCAAGAAATTGTACCGCTTGCCAAATCAAAAATGCTAAAAACAATAAAATCTTGTAAAATCTTTGCTGTTTGATTCACACTGATCAAACAGAATAAGAGCAAATAATTATAACGCTACGTATTTTTTAGCTGTCATCAAGAAATTAAACCGTTTGCCTAAAATCAAAAATGAGAAAAAACAATAAAATGAGTTCAGAACTAGAAAAATGTAGCCTTCCTCTTTAAAGTCACAGACAGTGCTACCAGCATCTCTGATGACTGTTTCGTCCTGTTCCTGCATGGTGGGGGGCACTATGCAGCGAAAAAAACTCAAAGGGCCACTTTACCCTCACTGACCACTTTATCCTTCCTTCCCTTAACTGTATTACATCCAGAACACATTAGTCCAAATAATTTGAGTGTCAACTGTACACACATTTCATGTCTAATATATGCAGTATAACTAGTCTTCCAGTAATTCAAAGTAATTTTATGATTCTATTTCCAGATGTTGATTGTGGCCGTCCGTTAACTCTTGAGAATGGTATGTACACGCTTTTAGATGATGGCCTGGCGACGTACCAGAGTCGGGTGCAATATCGCTGCAATGAAAATTATACAATAGTCGGACACGACGTCAGAACGTGTCTTGAGACTGGAAAGTGGAGTGGCAGAGAGCCAACTTGCAAACGTAAGTTTATATATGTGTGTACATAGATACTTAACACCTCAAATGAATGTGATCCGAAACTCAAAATTTTATTTATTTTATTTATATATGAACTATACACATATATATATATATATGATTTTTACGCGTTTTTTTTTTCTTCTCTCTAGAGGTATATGTTACAAGTTCGTATAACAATAATAACCAAATCATTAAATGAAGATGACATGTAATAATATTATACATTAATTGTTGTAGTAAAATAGATATTTATGTAAAAATTATTAGCAAATAGAACCCACTAGGAAATCTCAATGTATTGGCAATCATAAATATTTTAATATATGGATAATACCAAGCAAAATTTAAATAAAACGGGAATTTAGCACAAAAGAATCAAAATGTAACAGAAAAATATAACAAAGGAAAATAGAAATGACAAACAGAGCTACACATAGGTATTTATTCATCAGTTGGCAAGACTACCACGTGCTGCTGAAAAATGCATTATTTCATATAACAAGTTAGCTGAAAAAGCAAAATATACACATAATAAAACTTTTTGCAAAAATAATATTGCTATATATATTTATATACAGGGTGTATCTGAAATGCTTCAACAAACTTATAGGGATGATAGTACTCATGAAGACGAACAAAAAATGAGATGGAACATGGGGTCGCAAATGACGTTTAAAGGATGAAAATCGGGAAAATGCGTCTGGAAATGGACAAATTGAGACAAGAAAGAAACATTCCAGAAAATTATTTATTGCACAGAATAGGCACAACACAGCTCGTGATGTCCAGAGAAAACAAATATTTTACAACAATCATTCAAAGTGTCGATCGCGGACACAGAGTACATCTACGGAGGAACGACTGGCGGGCACGCTCAAATTTGCATACGTGGATTCCTGCTCACAGATTCGTTTGGCTTTCTTCCAAGTTTTTGTTATCTCTTTTTGACCGGATATGCACAAAGTGAAAGGAAAACCAGCTTCGTGCTACTAGCCAGTTCTGCAGAAAAGCAGCATGCGAGATTTCGATACTTTTATTAGTTTTGCGATTTTCACCCTTTAAACGGCATTTACAACCGCATGTTCCATTGCATTTTTTGTTCGTCTTGATGAGTACTATCATCCCTCCAAGTTTGTTGAAGCATTTCAGATACACCCTGTATATGTATAAATAATAATACCAACAGCAGCACAAAACGCTAACAAAAAAAAAAAAAAAAAAAAAAAAAAAAGTCAATCTAAGTATGCTAAATGTGGTCATCATCGGATCAGATGGAGATAACTGGATGCATTGTTGCCGTTGTTGGACACATTTAGCATACTTAAAGGAATTTATTATAAAAATAAACTGTACCTTGCTTACATGTGTTTGTTTTTTTTAGTAAATATACGTCTGCATTATAATGTCTTACTTCTGTATACAACGAGTGGCATATTTAAGCTGGTGATTGGGTATAAAAAAATTATAATAAAGTTTTTAATAAATTTATTTTTACACATAAGACATCATTTCATTCTGTACCGATTTCGCTCTGCAGCATTGTAATTGACTTATTTTCCGTATATCATATTAAGACAAGATCAAGAATTTTAACCCCTCTGTTTGTGGCTAAGTTACGCTATAAGCGATTTCATTGCGTAGCGCATAGTCATTTTAACTAGACAGCAAGACTATTGACTGTAGCTGTCGGGCTAAATATTAATAATTATTTTCAACTCTCAAACACAGGTACATTTTATACTCTGAATTCAATAGAGGTACCTATTAATGAAACTTTCTTTACAACAAGTTAAAAAATCGTTTCAGTATTCAGCAGTATGTATGCATATTTTTTATACAGTACTGTAAACATTTTTGTCATTTTTGTTTTCAGTGATTGATTGTGGACCGCCCGAAATTCCAGTTGGGGTAGAAATTCCGAAGAATGCCACTTTTACTATTCACTCGGAAATATATTACCGGTGTAAACCAGGTCATAAAATATCTGCTATCACCAGCAATGACGTGTCTACCTTCAAAAATGGTGGAACATCTGTTCGCTGCAATCGTGACGGGAAGTGGTCTGGCACGCTACCCACTTGCATATGTAAGTATAAAAATGTTTTATACAAAGAAAGTCGATGAAGTTTCATTGAGACTTACCATGATAGATGATTGCAATGATTGGTATTTTATAAATTTTGTTTTGATACAGCATTAGTCAAAATAATTTAAAACAGAAATAAATATATAATTTTAATTAATTTTTCAATTAATTTTCAGCAGTGAAATTACGCTTGAAATTATTGAATATTTAATACTTGAGTTATCACATTGTTAACTAAACGTAGAACCAACAGAGTGGAAAATATCCAAGCCGGGAATCGAACCCGGATTCTTTGGTTCTACGCTTAGTTAGCAATGTGATGTTTCACGTATTAAATATTCAATAATTTCAAGCGTAATTTCAGTGCTGAAAATCAATTGAAAAATTAATTAATTTTATATGTGTTCGCCGATGCTGGGTTTATCTGTGTCTCATGTTACACCGCAGGATTGTGTGCTTATGAAGACGGTTCCATCTTGTGCTGCAGTTGCAGCCTTACCAACATATATGAGTGAGAGATGCTGAGCTGGGTATCGTCCTTGTAGCTTAATTGGTAAAGCACTTGGAGCGCTATTTCAAAGGTTCCGGGTTCTATTCCCGTCTTGGACATTTTTCACTCGGTTGGTTCTATGCTTAGTTAGCAATGTGATAATTCACATATTAAATATTCAAAAATAAATATTTACTTATTTATCTTTTGCACTGGCACATCTTCCTCAGTAAAGTTATCTGTCATAATTTCTTACCAAAGAACCAAAAAAGTCCTTAAATTATTTTATTTGTGCTTTTTTTTCTATCTCAGTATTTTGTTTAATTATAAATTGTATATATATATATATAATGCAATATAATATTACATTAATTTTTCTGTTTGACAATTGTGAATGATAATCTTAAAAATGGCAAACATATATATATACTAGGGGGCTTTGCCCCCTGCAAGCTACGCTCGCCAACCCCCGTTCAGACACCGCAGAATCTAAAAATACGCTAATCTGATGGGTTTTAAAAATATTAGAGAAGATTGAATTATACTGAAAAAAGCTGAGCAGATCTCCCTGTAAACGGGTTTCCATTCAATTCCGTTTGATTGCAAAAATTTAAGGGTGAATCAGTTGCTGTTAAAACATCCAATGGTTGTTTTCGTTTTTGATGAAAGAGGATCAGTTAAACATTTGAAAAGAAGCTAAAATAAAATAAATTAAGTATGAGAGTCTTTGTCTCCTGGTATTTTAAAACAATCTCTATAACAATAGCCTAAGTCATGGTGACTATCATCAACAGTTTCAGGCGGACCACTTCGCTTTTTATACTCTAGTTGCCATTTTGGTACTTAAATGTTAGCCAGGCACAGGTGATAAGTCGCCAAATATTATTCTATCGCCATCATTTCATCTATATTATAATAGTTCAAGTCATCAACTGCCATAAACAAATACGGTCTGATCCTTCCGACGTTCATATGAAAGTTTGGCAAAGATATCATATACGTCCCATATTGGCGTGATTTTTTTAACGACGCCAATTTGGGGAACGCATCAACAGCATAAACAGCAACATCCGTCTTATCATATGAAACAAAATAACGATACTTTGGCGCCAGTTATGTGCCCGTTCCGTATATGACATTGGCGTCAGAAAAAAAATCGCGCCAATATGGGACCGTAAGTTTTCCATTTTGATTAAAAAATCAAAAATTTTTTTTTCGAATAAAACTACATAAAAGTTGCCATGGTCGCAAAGAATTCTGGGTACTGCTACGCTAGCAGGATGCAAATCTCGCCAATAGCTTTTTTTCAACTCGGCAGTTTTATTTTTTTACGAAAATTTGGCGAGAACCTCGTTTTCAAATACCAGTTACATATGCATATTTGGTATTCCTTAGATATCCCGACGACCAAAAATCTATCGCCAAACTATAAGATTAAATGCCAATAATGGTTGATCGTAAATGTCACATTCACTTGACTTTAAGCAAGTTACACGTGTTTACGACATCAAGTGATTTTTATTTCGACGTTTTATTCGTATATTTATTAATTTTATACTAATTTATTTGTTCTTTCGTTATTTAAAATAAAAATTATATCAATTTGTATAATTTGGCAAGTGTTTTGGCGATTTATATAATTTGCCTAAATTGGTCGACGGAATAACTAAGTAGTACTGTATTTCTTAATTATTTTCTATTATTTTCTAAAGGAAATATTAAAAAAATAATTAATAATCATAGAACAAAATAATTTATATAATTTGTAAAAAGAAATAAAAGTAAATAAACATTTATTATCAAACAAACAACAATAGCCGGGTTACCATGTCAACATTTTCTGAAATATAAAAAAAAAAACTGTTTGATTAAAATTTGAGTTGCCATCATTAGAAAAATGTATATAAAATTAGAAAAAAAAATAATATTTCGAAAACTAATTCGAATTTAAAAATTCTAATACCAGTTTTGAAATCTGCGGATCAATATTGATTTTTGGTGCTAATTTCATCGCAAAGTATTCTATCTTTTAGGAGAAATCGTCGTGAAATATAATCAGTTGTTTAATCAGTCGATTCATACTTCCGTTTCATAAATTCCTTTCATTAGGATTTTATATATATAGGGTAGATATATATTAAAAATATATTAATTTATTTTCATAAAATCAAAATGTCCCAATTTTAGGACGGTAAGCATAAATGGGTTAAGAATTTGAAATAATCTAGAAAAAAGAATGATAAAATTAACAATTATTTATTTCTGTTTTTCACGTATTTAATTTTAAATCAAATCAAAGTATCAAAAGTCCTCGATATAAGAAATGGCAAAGCGGTCGGTATTTAGAATTGATTAATCAACTTCCACAAAGAAAGTTATACTATTCGCTTGTATATATAAAAAAAATTAACAGATGCCCACACATATAATTTGAATAAATACTTCAATTTTCATAATTCTGTTATAAAAATTTAATCGAAGCAGATAAAATACGAGCCATTTTCAATTAATATGACTTTCTCGAGAAGTATAAATGTGCGTCACAAGCCGATGTGAGTTTAACAACATCAATACAAAAATATAACATGTCCATTGTAGAGATCGGCATCGTATAGTTACATGATGTCTGATCCCAGGTTTAATTGTTTCAGCCGACTCATACCGGGCTGAGATCAGGCTTGCATTTTTTTCTACATAGTCGTATCAGAGCGGAATAGGTCTTAATCATTCTCCAGATGTGTAGGGCAGGTATTACGTTTTGTAAAAGTATTAATAGCGATAATAAACTTCTGTTAACAGTATCTTTGGAAATATATCTTAAGGTGGTTCTCATATTCACTGCTCAACAATGCGAAACTTTCAGGCACATTTTCCGACCCGTTTTTAACTGTAAAGACATAAAATTGACAGACCTGACTACTGAAGGCATTTGGAATCGAATAACTTTTTCCATTTTTAATAAATTACTTACAGAGATAACAGAGATTCTTCTCACGTGACTGCAGGTTTTTCTCCTTTCCTGTGCTATCGCTTCCGGAAATTCTATTCAATACGCTAACTTTGGCAGTATTTTCTGAAAGATATATTACTTTTATCTAAAAAAAAGGCATTTACATAGTTTCTGAATAAGAATACCTGCCAAAATCTTATGGTTTCCGAAAAGGAATGAATTAAAAAATGTGTCAGAATGTAGCTCCTTTGGATTTCAGAATAGCCTTAAAAATGAGAGATATAGTTTCGCAAATCTACTTTTTATTATACAGTTTCAAAATTTATCATGTTTTTAACCCTTTATTTTAAACTACATTAATTTTTTAATGAATCCTTGTTTGAATTTTGAAACGTCTATAGAAACGATGACTAAAGGACCGTAAGTAATCATTAATGTTACTGTTGTGTGTTTTCTGTTTTGTGAACACATAGTAATCTAAAATATACAGTAAAATGTTCCCATAAATATGTATGTAGTATTCATTAAAAGAATCTTAAATGCATGTCGAGAAAAAAGGAACTTTTTGTAGAAATTGCGTCGGGTCGTACCGGGCCTGTTTTCACTGATTTTTGTATGGGCCGGGGCGGGCCGAGAACTATAAAAATATAAACGGGCCGGGCTCGGGCCAAACTTTAAATTTTTACACAGGGCCGGGGCCGGGCTTGGAAATTCCGGCCCGTGCAGACCTTTAGAAAGAACTCATTCTGGTTGTTGGTGATTGGATATAAAAAAAAAAATACATTTCAGGTCTTTTAATAGAGTTAGTTTCGCATGTAAGACATCATTTGCGGCAAAGTATAATTGAAAACGGCCTTATTGCGTAGCGCATAGTCATTGCACCTATCTATCTAGTGGTCCTATATCTATCCACCTAGTGGTCCCATTATAAATTTCATCAGGATACAAAAAAATGGTAGGTTTTTGTTTTCCTGGCTCTGTTTGCTTTTCTTTTTTTTCTTTTTTTAGCTTAAAGGCTCTAGCTTAAATTTCATAAATATTGGAAAGTATTCACAAAATTTAAATATATTCTTAAAGTATACAGCACTATAACTTGTTAAAAATATTTATCGTCTCGTGCATAATTTTCTTACAAGGATAAATGATCATCTACTGCGACCTAAAATAAGCGATGTTTACAACTATGGCATTTAAAATGAGTATGGATAACAATAAAAGATTGCCACAAAGGATTTTATTGGCCAAACCTCTTTTATCAATATAAGTCAATTGGCGTCCAATAAATAAATATCAATGCAATGAGGTAAGTAAGAAACAATCCATTCCAGCCTTTTTTTAAAATTAAACATGATTAGTTTATTCACCATGATAACCTGGATCCCATCTAACATGCTGGAATCTTCGACCACATACTTCTATCCAATTACTTAGCATCTAGCTTAAGATCATTTTCCCCCATTTGACATAGAATATGCAATATCGAAATTTAAAGTTGAATATCAAATATATCATTTGGATGTTCTGTTTTATAAAATATGCACCCGGCTTCTGGAAGTTATTATTGATGTTTTATATCGCTATTATTATCCACAGTAATGCCTAAACATTTAACTATTGTTATAGTTAATTTCATTATTCATTATTTTATAGTAGAAATTTTCTCATGTATATATGTTTTTTCTATCTGCAGATGTAGATTGTGGTAGAGTACAACCACTTCTCCGAGGAGAAGTCCAATACCAAAATGGTAGCACCCATTTGGGGAGTATCGCTATGTACACTTGTAACGCGGGATTTAGGATGATCGGCACAAGGATTCGATACTGCACAGAAAACGGTAAATGGAGTGATGGAGCGCCAAAATGTGAAGGTAGAAACTTTGAATTTTCTAGTGTTTGTGACTAAATTGCAATAAAATCTGTGGAAGGGTAGCCTATCTATAATAGAACCCATATAAGCTGCCAATATTCCGGTTGTATACAATTCAAATAAAACAAGAAATTTTAATAACCAAATTGAGTTAATATATAACCATAAAGAAGGGAAAACATTCCATTAAATTTTCCGATTTAAATTAGATTTGAATTTAAAAAAACTGACAGTAAAAAATCCTTGTATTAAATGGAAAATTTTTATGGTCCACAAAGCAAGAATACTGTACAATTATACTTACTAAGACGGGAAGCAGCCTAAAATAGAATTTTTTTTCAGATGTCTAGGATTTTTCAAAGGTTTACTATATCTGTTATTGCTTAGTACACTTCTATTTTCGTAAAAACGCTACATAAATCAAGAAATATTTATTTCGCTGATTATCAAATGATCTAAGAATGAATGGAGTGGCTACATATTTTAACAAATATGTTAAGAAGATTTTAATTACGGTTTCCATTTTATCTAAAATTAAAATTTTTATATTAATTTTCGCCAGTGGCATCAACAATATTTTAAAATTCTGTTAATTATTCTGTTAAATTTTGTTAGTTCTGTTTTTTAATTAATTCATTTTTAATTTGTTATTTTAGCTGCAACTGTTCAGCAATAATAGTTTTGGAGGGCTTTCTAACAACAGTTCTATTTCTTTTACTACGAACCTTTCTGTCGTCTCTGAAATATGATCCCTACAGTTAAAGAACAAACGTGTAAGAAAAAAATGTTACACAATGCTTCAAAAAGTTCAAAATTCTAGGAGAAAATAAGTTTGAAAATTTTCTTAATTTTTTCAAATTTTACCGGAAGAACTACTATTCCTTACCGTTATAGAACACACTTATAAGTAAAACATGCTATACAATGCTTCAAAAAGTTCAATATTCTAAGAGAAAACAAGTTTGAAAATATTCTTATTTTTTTTTCAAATTTTACCAGAAGAGCTACATTTTTTCTTAATTAAATCATTTTCCTTCCTATATATGAAAAACGTACAAGAAAACACTGAAATAAAACAAAAAAATTCAAAGAATACAGCGTCTTCTTAAATTATTAAACTAAAGCGTTTATTTTACTCAGTGTTTTATCATTATTATCATTTATTTTTTAAAAAGAGATTCATGGAGGTTTATTATAATTCAAATAACAGTTATTTTTGGTGATGTCTTTTAATTGTTGCCTAAAATGTATACTTAAATACTTCTGTTATTTTTTATTTAATTGAAGACGTGAGTTTCAAAACTCGTTTTATCCAAAATTTAAAAAAATCGTGTTTTCTCTATCAATCTATTCTACACGTAATCCTGCACCGAAAAACACTACAATCTGCAAAAAAACTAATTTTATCCGATATTCCTGATATTGCAAAATCTTGGTTTAGACTGAAAACTGATGGGCGCAGTTATGGTGTTTCTAGTTTAAATTTGTAATGTCAGATGGCAGCACCAAAAGTTCCCTCCAGAATGCATGATAAGTAAGTATCAGAGTAATGTTCTACTCTAGTCTGTAATGTGATTTCGTTTGTAAAGTGACGTGTTTATCTTTGCTAAGTGTTAATAAAATGTTTACATATATATGAGCTACCTCTTCATTTCAAATGGTGTTGATTATTAATTAATTAGCTACAAAAGACAATATTTTGACACATTTGAAAGAAACGTTTTTTGCGATTTCCTAAAATTTGTTTTTGTGGATACGGCGAGTTTTGAAACTCACCGTCACCAATTGCTTCAAATATTTAAACTTAAAAACAAATACTTTAAAATAAATATTTTTATTGGCATATTATTATTTATTCTCTTTTGAAGATAATCCTGAAGTAAGTATTATCAGGATTCAAATAGAATGATTGGTGAAGTTATTTTTTTTTTAAATGCTGGTAACAATGTTTAAAAATATCAGTAATTTTGTGTTTATTTATTATAAATATTTTTGTACAATAAAACGCGTATCTACTAATGAACATTAAAGAAAACGCGTAGAGCATCTTAATCCTCAGACTATCTACAGTACACGTGTATACAAATATGGTTGACAAAGGCGATTGTCATTTTATTATTATTTTATGCACTACTATTACTAAACAATAATTTTCGCCTTGGAATTCTACTAAAAATATTCCGCGAAGATTATTCTTCTGAAATATTGGTAAAAGAAATAGTAAAAAACCAGTGGGCCCATATAAGGATCACGCATTGCTTTCTAATATTTTTTAGATGCAGGTTTAAACTTCTAAAAAAATGAAGGGAAAAAATATCTGCAAAGTCAAGTCAGAATATTATCTCATTTATTACATTAAAGTTACAGTTAAAAAATCGACGATAACAAAACGCACGCACGAGGGGGGGAAATGACAATCCTATTTTAATTACATTAGAGGATTACGTAATCCGCTTAGGAAAAACATGGGGCAAAAAAAAATTAATACACGTAAAATACGATTTAATCTACTACAATTTAATATAATATAACATGCCTTTTAAGCTACTTATATAAACCACTTCTTTGATTGATCGAATTTGTCTTTTTATTCTGAACATTTCAATTTTATTTTATAATCATAAATATAAAAACGCGTGCACTGACATCCACACTATTTCTTTTGTACTATTAATTTTTTTTTTTTTTTTTTTTTTTTTAATCAGTGCTGAACATGATATAAAGCGGTATTTTATGTTTATGGCACAATTGATTTTTTAAAAGAAGTTTCATATTATTTATGGAAAAAATGCTGATTTAATTTTTAATTAACTAATACTTTTAATTAAAAAAAATATGTTTAAACAAAATGTGGGTGCACTACGTCAGAATCCGGGACAAAAACCTTTCGAAAGATACCTCATTCATTATTGTGCGTTTCGTAAATACATAGAAAAAGGGACGTTGACAACAGAAATAATATATGATTATATGATTCTCACTTCGGGACACCCTTTACTAACGTATGTGAAAGAAGGTATTCTAAAAGTTAAGAAAGAGTAAATTGTTAATAAATGACATTGCTGTGTGACACAGATTTTCAGTAATACAATTTCCATCATCTTTGTAAAATTGTCCCACATACATATTTACTCACTTCGGTTCACATTCTTCTAACATATGTAACAGAAGATATTGTAAGAGTTAACAAAGAATAAATTGTTAATACATGATATTGTTCTGTCACACAGATTGTCAGTATTACACTTTTCATCACAATTTTCATCCTACAGATTGATTCATTTTCTCTCCTTTTGCAGAAATCCGTTGTGTGCCTCCAGAAGTACCCAAGAACGCAACAGTAGTCTATGGTGGCAATGACCGTGCCTCAGCAGATTCTTTCCGTGTAGGATCGACCGTACAGTACAGGTGTATCGCTGGTCATTTGCCTGTACGAGGAGAACCCTTGAGAACGTGCTCACCTACAGGAGTGTGGTCTAATGAACCACCTCTTTGCATGTGTATGTGCCTATTTAGTACTTCTATACACTGTAAAAAAAAAAGACGGATGTTTCTTAATCTACAAAAATATACTATAATCCAGAACAAAAATGTACAATTGCCTCGTCCGCGAGTCACCGAAGATTTCGAAAAGCGTTCCCTTAGATTCAGAAACATCACAAATAGTCCAGGCAATAGAGACCGTATAGGGAATCTACCTAGCAAAATTAATGGCAGTACTGAAAATCGGCTTTCTAGATGTTTTTTGGGTCGCTGAATCCGAATTTGTAACTTCCCACTAAAATTTCCCCCGGCAACCCCCCCCCCAAATTTTTGTAAAAAGCCCCCCAAAAAAGGTTTTTATTAAACAATCCCATTTTTTTATTGTTTTAGGGGAAAAGTATCTAGAAATTCAGAAAGTAGACAAAATTTGCAACAAATTAGATGTATGACATTATGATTTAGGATGAAGGGGAAGGGGGGATCTGCCTCGGAACATGCGCCGCAGTGGTGCGTGGACTAAGTTGCGCAATTCCACTTAACCACTCACACGTTTACATTACCCCTCCCATCTTCCCTCCGAACTTTCTCTATAAGGTTTACTTTAATTTTTTGGATCGCTGAATCCGAATTTTTAACTTTCCCCCAAAATCCCCCCCCCCCGAAACTCCTTCCAAATAGTTGTTTTTAACTGAAATTTCTTATTGTTTTAGGGGAAAAGCATTACGAAATTCAGAAACTAGACAAAACTTGCAACAAATAGGATATATAACATTATGACGTAGGATAAACGCTGAGAGAGGGGACTGCCTCGGACCATTCCTCGCGCGCTTTTCTCAAAAACCAATTTTTTCCAAAAAATCAATTTTTTGGCGGTTGCCGGGTGACATTTTTGTGGGAAGTTACAAATTCAGATTCAGCGACCCAAAAAACATAGAGTCGAAATCCAGAACTAGTATTCATTTTGCCAGATAAAATCCCTTATTGACTGGACTTCATAATTTAGTGCACATAGCGCCGCAGTGCATGTTCAGAGGCAACCCTAACCCTCCCCGTTCATCCTAATTCATAATGTCATATATCCTATTTGTTGCAAATTTTGTCTAGTTTCTGAATTTTGTAATGCTTTTCCCCTAAAACAATAAGAAATTTCAGCTAAAAACAACTATTTCAGGGGGGGGCTTCGGGGGGGGACATTTTTGGGGGGAAATTTAAAAATTCGGATTCAGCGACCCAAAAATCTTAAAGTAAACCTTATACAGAAAGTTCGGAGGGGAGATGGGAGGGCGAATGTAAACGTGTGAGTGGTTAAGTGGAATTGCGCAACTTAGTTTACGCAGCACCGCGCGCATGTTCCGAGGCAGATCCCCCCTTCCCCTTCACCCTAAGTTATAATGTCATATATCTAATTTGTTGGAAATTTTGTCTGTTTTCTGAATTTCTAGATACTTTTTCTCTAAAACAATAAAAAAATTGATTTTTTAAATAAAAACCTTTTTTGGGGGGGGGGGGCTTTTTACCAAAATTTGGGGAGGTTGCCGGGGGAAATTTTGGTGGGAAGTTACAAATTCAGATTCAGCGACCCAAAAAGCATCTAGAAAGCCGATTTCCAGTACTACCATTAATTTTGCTAGGTAAAATTCCCTATTGCCTGGACTAAAAACTATTTATTTACGAAATTTAAAGAAGAATTTATAAAAATAAATTATTATTAGCTGCCCGTCATTTTCGGAAACGATTTTGCAGTGCAATAATCAGTTTCTCAAATCGGAATATCACTTTTTCGGATGCTATCAATTCTCAAGTAAATATTTTGATAATCAGAAAACATGTTTAACAGACAAACATACTAAATTAACAGCATTAACATTAATATAAAAATTAACATTATTTTGTCATAATTGTATGCATAAATTAAGTTATGCAGCTGAAAATGTTTGCTTGAGAATTGATAGAATCCGATAAACCTATTTTCCAGGTACAGAGAACTGATTAATGCAATGTAAAAGCTACTAGGAAACGTTTCCGAAAATGACGGGCAACTAGTAAAAATTTATTTTTATAAATTCTTCTTTAAATTTCGAAAATTAATTGTTTTCTGATGTTTCTAAAGATAAAGGAACACTTTTCTTGGGTAATTCGGAAGAGGTTATTATATATTTGGTTTCGTGATTATTGTATATTTTCGTAGATTAAGAAACATTTGTCTTTTTTTACATAGTGTACGTTTGAACGTACACTGTAAAAAAAATACGACCAGTTTTCCTGTAGGAATCGGAAAAATAGTTGCCCTTATCGTACCGGAAAAATTTCCGACCCAGCTCGGAATAAAATCCGTAAAATCGGAATTAATTCCGCAAAATTCCGTTTTATTGACTATTTCCCTTTTTTTACCGATTTTATTCCGAGCTGGAAATTTTCCGGTACGATAAGGGCAACTATTTTTCCGATTCCTACAGGAAAACTGGTCGGATTTTTTTTTACAGTGTAGATTGCTTTGTGAATAAAATAACGTTACGTTTTCCCGAAAAATATTGAATTTTGAATTCGATAAGTAAGTTATTCAATAAGAATAAGTTAATAATCATCATTTGTTCTACCAATTTTATTTTCAGACATTAAAAACACACTAAGATTTCATAGTTTATCGTACAGCCAAAAAATAGCGTACATGTCAGAAGTTTTAAAACATATATATACTTTAACACAAACATTCCAGATAGTTTAAAAAATATTTTCACCTCTTTTTTCACCGAGGCATCTTCAGTTATTGATGTTTTTCGTCTCACTCTCTCGCTAATCCTTGCTTTCCAGATTTTCCCTGTTATTTTTCCCTATTTTCAAAATGTGTCGCCATCTATTGTCTATAACTGCGTGTAGTTGATCATTGCAGGTTTCTGATTTTGATGAGATGATTTCAATGGCTTCTCTTATTAATGCGTAATTTAAACTATTGTATTTTGCTAATTTCTCAATGTTTTTAAAATCTATTGTGATGGGGGATTTTCTATTGAGTCGTGCTATGGCCGTAGATGATTTATTAAGTCGTATATCCCGTTGGTGTTCTTTAATCCTGTCTTGTAGCTTTCGACTTAACGACTTAATACGACCTCCGTGAAAAAAGAGGTGAAAATATTTTTTAAACTATCTGGAATGTTTGTGTTAAAGTATATATATGTTTTAAAACTTCTGACATGTACGCTATTTTTTGGCTGTATGATAAACTATGAAATCTTAGTGTGTTTTTAATGTCTGAAAATAAAATTGGTAGAACAAATGATGATTATAAATGATATGACATTATAAAAGAATAGATTATAAAACTGTAAGAATAAGTTATCTTGTAAGTCTCTTGAAAAAATATATATATATTTTTTTTTTAATTGGGCTTTTATTTATACTACTTATGAAACAAAAACTTAAGACCTCTTTATAGTTTAAAAATACAGATTACGAAAAATTCAAATTTTTATTGAAAGAATTGTATAATATGAAGATGTGATATCTAGTGTAGAAAGTATCCTTTTAACAACGCCTTTGATATCTACTAGGGGCGGAGACAAAAAGAGGAGACATTTTTTAACTCGATTTACAGATTTAAAAAAAGAAAAAAAGAAAAATAGTAAGCATCGTCAATGCATATAAATGTGTATTTTATTATGTTAAAAGTTATACACAAACACAAAAATATTAAATGTAATTATTATAATTCATATTGCTCATTACATAGCAATTTGATTCAATATATATTCTCATATCATAGCTATTTTAGTCTCTTTTACGACTATCTTATTGGAAATTTGTCCTCAACAATTCTTGTGAGTACGAAAACAGTAGTGGAGAATGTCCATTAACTCATATTTGAAATATTCTTCTTTTGTTTAAGATGCGCAAATGAAAAGTTAAAATTGCAATCATTGTAAAAAAGTTTTAAAGTAATTTTATTTTAAGCAATTTATATAAGGCATTAGATTCAGATATTTCTGAAAAGTTCGCATATTTCTTTACCCAATTTTTACTCTCGTGTATTTTTCGCTCTCTGTACTTAAAAATTAGATATGCCAAATTTTCGCATTCGAAGTTTGAGATGATCTGGGTTGTCAGTATAGCCTTTTATATTGAACTAACAGCATTTTGACCTATTGGTTTTTATTTTTGAAATTACTTTAAAGTCAAATTTGTATTGAATTAAGAATATTAAAAAACATATCATAGTTTCTTTTTCCGTGTTCTCTTTTCATCTGGCTAAGCACGTATTTACCCTTTCAGAGATAAGTAAAATTGTCTTTCTGTAATTTCGAATTCGTGCCAGAATTTTTTTAATAATAAAATTTAATTGTACTGCTTTTTTTTTCACTTGCTCACCAGATATAAATGTAAAATTTTATTTACAAAATTTGGTGCAAATCTTGATTGAAATTAAGTGGTATGAATTATAGACCACCGCCCTTTAAGAGGTTGAACTTTTTATTTTAGCTAATGGCATTTTACAGTCGATTTTATAATCGTTTATTTCATTTGTTGCAAAATAACCAATTTTGATTGGATTCAAACACTCTATGCTATTGTGTTGTTATATAAATTTAATTTGCACCAAATGCTTATAAAAATTTAATTTTACAGCAGATTTTTAATTGACAGTTATCTTTTGTTGCAGATAAAGACTAACCATTTAACAGAGCAGTTTCAGACAAACAAAAAGAGCAAAGATCTATCAATTAAAATATTACACTGCTTACTAAAAGAATAGCAGGACAGAATATTTTCTTCTAAAGCCTTTGCTTTGGGCTAAGTTTAAAAATTTGAATAATATTTTCTTGATAACACAAAAATTTTATTTCAAGTAATTAAACAGGATGTTAACTATGCTTATTTTTACATTTTTATTGTGTAAGAAGGCATCTAAAAATTGTTCATTTGTTTGTTTATTAATCTATACTAATATCATAGCGAAAAAAGACGTTTGGCTGTTTGTAGAAGATATTATTCTCATGAACTACCGAATCAATTTATATAGGGCTGGATTATTTATCAATACATCGACAGATATTGATATTTTTTAACTATCGCAATAACAATATCTAAAATTTGACTCTTGGCATATCCCAATAAAATAACAGTGTTAACAAACACTGCGATTACGAACGCAAGCATTAAAAAAAATATCGCCAAATACCTCAAAACTCAATAAAATAATGATGTTTTGCGCTTGCCGCTAGAGACCCGGGAAAAAAAATTCTATTCCAGTGTCTTCAACCTCCTACCTCAGCCAAAACATAAAATCTACATCGATAATCTTCCTTTACCGCTGATTATCTTCGCTAGAAATTATCCCAATTATTGCAATACATCGATCCCTTCACTGCAAACCTATATTTCGTTCGACTCTCTGCGTAATACTGAATAAAACTTATCGTCCTTTTTTATCTCGTAACTGTGATTGGCTTACGCATATTCCAATAACTCCAGATAGCACTGGTTATTCATTGTCGCGTTTGATACGGAGGATAGCTGGTTATCATCGATTCTATACCGAAGCCGATGGGATGCTCGGCTTGCAAGCAACCAATCTTAGTCCGCTAATGAGAAACTTTCCCCTTGTGTTTATAGCCAAGTTGGTGAAAAGCCCAAGTTCGAAGTAGTCGTTCATTGTAATGATTGGTTGCTTTTAAAAAAAGCCTCCCAGTCAGTAATGCTTATTCATATTGACTTTCTTCTTTGTCGTTTGTCGTATTGTCGTTTGAGCGACGTTTTCTCGAGTGAATTTAATATATCCTGTCTTGATATTTTTCGACTATGAATATTTATCAAAAAACAAAATTTAAATTAGTATAAAAATATTCTCAAGTGTGATTTGAGTATTTAAATTTAAAAAAAGGTTTCAATGTTGTCTTCTTGCAGTAAATAGGTAGGAAGATATAAATGCAGTGATTTTTTTCTATTAAGAATGAATTAATTCCTTAGAGAAAGATTGAAAAGCAACACTTCTACTGCATATATCATCTACTGAAACCTATTTAGTAACAAGTACATTAGCACGACATCTGGCATTAAATTAATTTTAGTTTTTCCTGAGCTTCCTCTTTTCCTGTGTTAATTAAAATCAAATCGTCAACGTTCTAAATTTAAGATTGTTTTATATTAGTTTGTATTTTATATTTTTGTCAATTATTCGCAAAGTACTTAAATAGTTAAAATTTCACTGATAAGTAATGCATAGAATAGGAAAAATAGTAAACATACTATTTTTGAAGGAAAATATTTTATAACAAATGGTATAAGTGCAAACAGATATCAAACATTGGTTTCTTTTCTGAAATATTTTTTGTATAAATAATATTTGTAACATTCTCTTAAAACATGTCGTGTTAATCGTAGCATTAATGGCTGTAGGCTAATTATGACACACTACAACCGGATATTATACCATGTCGAAAATAGGCAGTATAAAAAGCAGTCGAGAATATCACCAACCAAATTTATTGATGTGCAGTCGAGTCGTCATGGTCGGAGGTAAGGCAAGGATAGGTTGAAATCTTAGGAATTTTCCCAGGAATAACGACAGAAGCAGAGATCAATCCAAACAATAATTTATTGACGATAGGTAAATTTAGTCAACTCCACTAGTCTACCAGTACTCAGTTTCGAGTAAGGTCACATAGCTTTAGAATGATAAAAATGATCAGAAACATCATCACAACTAATTGACGAACCCCTCTCCAAGTGACGTGCATTTTTTATAACAACACAAAGTCGTACAAAATTCTGTTCTTCAAGCGAATGTAACAAATTAAATACTAGAAAAACGCGCAGAGATACAATCGGACCAGAGGCCAATCAAGTGAAGCGAAAGGGGAAGGAAAGGGGAGTCCGAACCAGTTATAGGCTTAAAGACCTGGGCGGGGGCGCTACGTAGCTGACAGAACTTATTACTTACCGGCGGAAGCTTTATTAAGAAAATAGCCTAAGCTCGCGGAGTTCTCGCAAAGCACTATGGGATATGGAATGAATTTAATAACAATAAAATAGTATTGATAACCTTCGAAAGAAAAAAAGAATAGAATTTAATATCTCAGAATAAAATGAATTAGAGGATTTTACAAAGAAGTATAGTTATTAGCAAATTAAGGTTTTTCGAATAAGAAAAATAAAAGAATACGCTGAATTAACGTCATAGGTAAAATATAAAAGGTAATTAAATTATTAAAAGTCAGATAGTAAAGGTAGATATTATAAGAATTTTGAATAAATTAATTAAAGTAAAAGGTCGAAAATTTTTATTATTACATATATACCTATTTCAATTATGCTGTTTAACATATAGATATAAGAGATTGATTCGTTGCTCTCTACATCTGTTTTTACTTAAATTACTGCTACTATACCATTTATATTTCGAAATTAGCAAAGTTTCTATTCTTGCACAATTTAAGGCAGTTATCGCGATATATCACAAATATCAATATTAACTCGTTGATGTATTGCGATATTAAATTTTTGATATCGTCTAGCCCTAAATTTATAAAATAATCCGGACAAAATAACGGTGGTAGTCTGTGCTCCAATATGAACTACTTTTTTAGTCGGTACTCCTGCCCCCAAGGGAGTGCCACAGCGAAAATCATTTTAAAAACGGTTATCATGGTAGTTACTTTTAAAGGGTACATGCTTATTAACAACGGTTTTCAAAATATTCGAAATTTAAAAGAATGGAATGAGCAGAAATAATTCTAAAATTACAATTATTTCCGAACCTATTTCAAATATTCTTATAGTATTCTTATAGTATATTCTTATAGTATATTCTTATAGTATTATAATGTATTATGATAATTCAGTGTTATTACAATGACTATCTCTGCATACACTTTAATTTATTTTTATTCACTTATTTATATATTTTGGTGATCTTTTCCTAAAAAAGAAAAATGTGTTCTAACTTGTTGGAGGTAGATACTTAAAATTTGACATGGTGGTTAAGTTTAAGGCATAAATTCTCGCGTAGAACAGATTTTTAAAAATTTGAAAGAATGAAATCAGCAAAAACCATTCTAAAATCACAATTACTCTGCAACTACCGAACATCTTTTAAAAATTCTTTCAGCATTTATGTTTCCGACTATTCCTAATTAAACGTACGGTATTTTTTTTTTTTTTTCTCTCGACAACCCTCCATCCAACTAAGTGCAAAAACGAAAAATGTTATAATATTACCATTTGCTTGAAACTGCAAGGCTAGAAATTTAAAATTTGAAAGAGTGTTTACATTTAAGAAGTAAATATATTCATTAAGGATAATATTTAGAAATTCGAAGTTTAAAAGGTTGAAATAAGCGAAAACAGTTCTAAAATTAACGATTACTCTGAAATTATCAAAACAATTTCAAGAATTCTTCTATCGTAGGATGGATTGTGGTTTATCACGAATTCCAAATTCACAAATCCACAATATTTTATCCGTTTTTCGCTAAGGGGTGACTGCAAATAGTTTGAAGTGAAGAGTTTTTATTTTAATTAGTAGTATTTTTATTATTCGTAGCAATGTAATTTTTCCCTTCATGTTAGTGAGCATACAAAGTATTTATAACAATATGCCTTCAACAAATGTGTTCTATTTCCATGAGCGCAAAGCCAATATATGATATACGTATATGATATATGTTGCATTCCTTTTGTAACTCCAAGTTTTCATTATAGAAAAGTTAATATCAATCGGAATTCTTTCAAAATGCTGGGTATTTTCTCACCCTCCTTGTTTTAATACACAAAAATTGATTTAAAAAAAAAAAAGAAAAATGTGAAAAATACGCGAATTAAATATTATTTTACGTTATTTAAACTTTAGTGCTGACATCTAGTGGGAAAAGTTTAAAAACGAATCACTTCTAATGAAAGGATTGCTTTTTCAAATGATCGTTAATAGATGTCAGCACTACATATTCGCAACAAATTCGAATTGTGAATAATCCTCAAAATAATTTTATTGAAGTTTTACAGGCACGTGCGTACAGGAGGTTTAACGATGGTGTACGCTGTATGCCGTATATCTTCTGTATTTTTTAAAAGAAACACCGTATACTTTCTGTTTTCTGTTTTCAAATAAAGCTATATAGTGTATACGATCTAGCGTATACCTTTTTTTTTTTTTTCTTACTACTACAACGCTGTTTACAGGTGCATATTAATTTATTTATTTTGTGAAGACGAAGTTATAAAAGTTAAAAAATTGAACAATTTAATCCACACTGTGCACTTGTGTTGTTTGCTCAGCCAGCAGGTCTCATTTATGATTTCAAAATGTACTTAAGTTCTTAAATATACATTTATTCCCATTTTTTATTATTATTAGTCTTAAACATTTTCACAGAATTTATAAGAGCTTCTAATATTTTAAATATGTCTTTTACGTTACCTCGCATTCTTAATTATATGTATTGCTGCATTTATGATAACAATAAATGATAATAAAAAAGTTTTAAAAAATTACCTAGAGCATTTTTAACGAGATTACCACAAAAGAAAATTTACATAAACATTTTAATTCAATGGTATTTGTTTGTGAAATATTTTATCTCAATTTTTAATAAAGTAAATTGCATTCTAATCTTATGTGTGTTAAATAGGGATATACCGAATATTCGGTATATATTCGGAATTAGACCTTTCCTATACAATAGCTATGCTAGCAAATATTCGAAATATTCGGCCAAACCTAATATTTAAAAAAAAAAAAAACTTTAACAAATATTCCTTTTAAGAACTTTACATAAGTTGATCTTGTTACTGTCAATTTGATAAAGATGTTCAGATCAATTAAAAAATAGAATTATTTAAGCAAGAGAAATTTCTTTTAAATTATTTATTTTCGTTTCGAAAAGTGACACTTAAAAAATGACTAATTATGACGGCCTTCATAGGAAGTCATGTTGTAAAAATTCAAGTTCCTAAATATTTTCTGATAAATAATCTGAATTTTCAGTATTCAGCATTTGGCTAAATAGTTACTGTTCAGCTGATCGAATATTCAGTTTACTTGAGTGCCGAATTTTCACTATTCGGCATTCGGCTAAAATTTGCTTTCGCTGAATTCATAGTGTTCAATTATATTTGATGTTGCATAGTTTCTGATAAATATTTTCCTGTTGCATAGATATTGATTGCGGTCTACCCCTTCCTGTACCACATGGCCACTGGATGTTACCTTCTAACACTACGCATTATGGCAGCCAAGTGGAATATGTATGTGATGCTAATTACGAAATTCATGGTCCGGGCAGAAGAATTTGCTTGGAAAATGCCACCTGGAGCAGTAATGAACCTATTTGCCAAGGTAACGAAATAAATAAATAAAATAAAATAATAATAATGAAAAGTGCATTATTGTTTTTAACTTGCAATTCCCAATTATTTTTTCTGTTAAGGGTATTCGTAAATTCAAATCGATTATTTCACGAGGTCATTTATATTCAAAGAGGATTAAAATTCGCAGGTGTTCTTATTCAGATGTAAACAAATTAACGAGCTTTTCTCTTTTTTTTTTTTTTTTTTTTTTTTTTATAAAAGCTGAAAAGGATTTTTACGAAAATGACATCTAAGTTGTATTAAGGGGACCGGGAAAGCCCTATCTCCGCCATGTTAAATTCACCAATTTTATGTACCTTTTTCTCAGAAATGGTGAAAGATAGAGGTCTAGATTTTTTAGAATAGTTAGAATAACATGATTTACGTATTTTAACAGACCATTTTCTTTCTAATTGAAATTCAAAATTAATTATTAATTATTTATTGGAAGTCATTTTTAAATTAGCATTTTTGGTAAAATTTCACTGCCTAAAATAAATATTTCTTAACAAATCATTAAATCCCTGTGTTAAAGTATACAATATAACATAATATAAGAATCTTAAAAAAAAAAAATCTGAGTTCTTAAGTTTAAATGATATTGAAAAAAAGGAACATAAACGTAAAAAATCCAAGCTTTGAGAAAAAGTCAATTAAAGGTTTAAATGGCCACTAAGCTGTGAAGTACTCTTAGAAAGAATGAATAATTTCCACACTTATTTTTTATATATATATAAACATGTGTGAAACATCGTTGGAAAGATAAAAGTTTAAACTATTTAATGATATAAAAACGTAAAAATCGATTTTTGGGTTGAATTTTGCTTTCCCGGTTCCCTTAAAGTGATTCTCGGAACACGACAGCCACAGAAAAGAAAGGTGGGCTCATTCAGTAGCAACCTCTTATAGATCCAGATGTATCACATTTATGGAAAAAAGAAAAACATAGTCCTATTCTATGGAATTTAAATAGTAATATTAGCAAATTTCACGTATTTGCGTTAAAAAGAAGGAAACTTCGTGAATGTGTAAAAAAATCGCGTTTTTTTTTTTTTTTTTTTTTTGGAGAGGGCAGGAGAGGGTCGATTTTTGGAAACATCTTTGAAAATATGTAATAACATTGTGTTTATCATTTTCTCATACTCACAAAAAAAAAAAAAAAAAAAAAAAAGGGGGGAGAAAAAAAAAAAAAAAAAAAAAAAAAAAGGGAGAAGAAAGCGAAAAATAGTAATACACAACTCCCTCCGCGTCTTTGATCCAATGTGACGGTAAGTGAAGATGGGATAATGGTGGTCCCGTCCCCAAAGTATATTGTGTGTGCTGTGTAGCAAATGTCTACATCGTGGCCCCCTAGAGAACTCCCAGTTCAAGAATCATAATCTTGACTTTCTGTACGGTTGTTATGAGGAAAAATAATTTTTTTTACATATTTTTATATAAATAGGAATCCTTTTTACCTCTCAATCAGTACCTCAATTTCACTTAGATACCAATTATTATATACAGTAGAGCGCCGATTATCGGAACTCCAATTATCCAAACAGTTTATTTCTCAAAAAAAGAAAAAAAAAATCCCTGCCGGCCCGGCCTGCAGGCGGTGGTAGATTTCGAAGTTAAGTATATTAATTGCAACAACAAAAACTAAATCATGATAAATCCACTTTAACAGTTTTATCTGACCGCTTTTGACGAGTTTTTATTTCATTTTTATATAATAGCCGGTTTTATCAGAATCATGTTAAGGTGGTATTAAAAAAAATACTTTTCCATGCTCAACAACTCGAAATTTTCTGGCACATTTTGAGATAATTTTTAATAGAAAAAATACGAAACTTGCTGACGTGATTTTTGAAAAGATTTATAAGCGACATGTGTTTTTATTTTTCTTTCAATTAATTGAAACTTGATTAATAAACAATTATTTTCTCAGTAGGGCAATATTTTTCGTTTCTAACACAATCGCTTCGGGAAATTCTGTTCAAAATGCCCACTTTGACATAATTTTTTGAAATATATTCTGCCTCTATCAAAAAATCGATCATTACGGTACATTATATAGTTTCTGAATAAGAGAATCTATCAATTGGACGCGTTTGAGAGCAAAAATTACACTGCTCAAAACAATTAAAGGATATTTGAAGTTTTATGTAAAATAAAGATATAAACAAATTTTTTTTTTTGCCGAAAATAGAAGAAGAGAATCACAAATGCAAATTTTTCTGGTTTTCAAACTGTGGAGTATGCAAATTTTGAGTTCGACGTCAAAAACGTCGCTTCAGCGGCAGCGAATGAAATTTGACTTTCAATTGGATAAAAGAGAATGAAGACAAGGATGATCGGCATTCAGTGATTGCTTTGTTTCGATGAGTACGATGTCTCAGCGAAGTCATTTGACAGATTCAGAAGCTTTGAGAATTGTTGGTAGGTTAGAAGGGGGCCAAACTCAAGCCGAAGTAGCGCAAGCCATTGGAGTGTCACAAAGTGTCACTTTAAGGATCTGGAACCGTTTTTTGGAGAGTGGATGTGCTGGCCGAAGACCAGGGCAAGGTCGTAGACGGGCAACAACACCCAATGAAGATCGGTATTTAGCGTTAACAGCTCGGAGACACCGAACCATGAACGCTACTCTTCTCCAACAACACCTTCGCTCGGCTACAGGCACCACGATTTCAACTCAGACTGTCCGAAACCGGCTCCATGCCGTAGGTCTGTATGCTCGCCGACCGATGGTATGTGTTAGATTAACATCAAGGCATCGTCGCGACCGCAGGAAGTGGGCAACCGAGCATGTCAACTGGACGAGAAATGAATGGAGCAATATTCTGTTTTCTGACGAGTCCCGTTTTTCTGTGCATCCGGATAATAGGCGTATTTTCATCTGGAGGGACCGTGGCAGTAGGAATAGTCCTGAGTTCGTGCACGAAAGTGTCAGATTTGGCGGTGGAGGAGTGTTGGTGTATGGTGGCATCTCCATTGACGGGCGCACTGACCTCTACATCATTCGAGATGGAGCTCTGACTGGTCGCCGATATAGGGATGAGATCCTCAGACCTATTGTAGTCCCTTACGCTGCAGCAATCGGAGATAACTTCATTTTAATGGACGATAACTGCAGGCCACATCGTGCAAACCTGGTGGAGGATTTCCTTTTCGAGGAAGGAATCGTTCGAATGGAATGGCCAGCGTGTTCTCCAGACATGAATCTAATCGAGCACGTTTGGGACGCTCTAGGAAGACGAGTTTCTGGCCGCCAACAACCCCACAAACTCTCCAAGAACTGGAAAGAGCTCTTCTGGAAGAGTGGGGCAGAATACCCCAACTCGTCATTAATAGCCTCATTGAGTCCATGCCTCAAAGGTGTTCAACGTTGCTGGCCGCCCGTGGAAACCATACCCCCTACTGAAATGATTTTCTTTGAAGAAAACACCTTTTCTTATTCTTTTTTTCTCATATGCACAAATTGTGTTTTTTTCCTTTAGTACACAAATGTGCAATAAAATGCATTTTTTTCTGCCAAACATGTGTAATTTATTCTCATATAACCTACTATGTCTGTCGACCATGTATCAATCAGCTAAACAGTTTACCAGATACAAAATCCACCTAAAACTGCAATATCCTTTAATTGTTTTGAGCAGTGTAATTTAAAAATGAGTAAGAAAATAAGCAGTTTGGATTTGAATACATTCTTAATAAGATGATTTTTTTTCTTCAACCGCTGTGTATTTTTAATTTGTTTTTGCATTAAGAATTGGTCCTATCAAAAACTTGTCTATATAAATGTTGAAGACAATATTAAGAAGATATATGATAAATTCATGGATATTTTATATCTTGTGAATTGACGGAGTTATGGAAATTTTCTTCTTCACCCCCCTTTTTTTGTTTTCGTTTTTAATTTTTTTTGCGGTACGAATTGGTCCTATCAAAAACTTGTGAATATAAAAGTTGTAGATAATATTAAGGAGATGTATAATAAAATTAATTGGATTTGATATCTTGAGAATTGACGAAGTTATGAATTTTTTCTCCCAAAAACCCTATTTTTTGCGCCTCTTGAGCCCATTTTTAATTTTATCAAAAATCTGTGATACATAAATTTTTGGTCCTATTTTTAGAAGTAATAAAAACTTTAAACTGATTTGATATGTACAAAAATTAAGAAATTATTGGCTTTTTTCGGTTTTCACAAAACCCCTCCCTATTTCCATCCTCTTGGTCCGATTTTGCCCATTAACGAACTTGACCGAGATTTTATGCCCCTTGATTTTATGTATCAGTTTGGAAGAGATTTGTGCAGAATTATGGAAGTTATCGTGTCCAGAAGAAAGTGATCTATATAGATAGATAGATAGATAGATAGATAGATAGATAAAGGGGTTCTAGGGGTCATGATCGGTGTAGATCAGGGTTGCAAAAAAGCCGGCTAAAATTAAAAAAAGCCACGCCGGTGACTTTTATTGGTTTTAACCGGCTTTTTTTTGGACAAAATTGGCCTTTTTTGGCCATAATTGGCTTTTATAAAGTGAAGCATTGTAATTATAAACTTACACATTTTAAAGTGTTTTTAATGACATTTAATTGATCTAGAGTTTAATAAGTAACCCAATTTCTGAATAATAAAGACATTAATACTAGAATAAAACTTAGATGGTTTTGCTAGTGATTTGTAGTTAGAGTTGCAAATATGTCAGCTAAATTTTAAAAAGGCATACCAACTGCTTTATCTGGTTTGCAGTGACCTTTAACTCCAACACCCCCCCCCCCCTAATTTTTTCATTTTTACTGCTTTATAAAATTGAAGAAGACAATGGTTATTTAGTTACATGTTTTATTACTTAATTTTAAGCACTATTAATATACAAGTCTTATTTTATTCCTAGTAAACATTTAAAATTATACATACTCATGTAATAAAAACACCATTTCTCGCTATTAAAAACATGAATAGCATAATATGCATGAATACGCTTAGCAACAAGATTTTCAAAATTTTATTTAGAGATTTTCTTTTCCTGTTTAAATGCTTCATTTTTTATACACCAAACTCTCCTCAAATATTATATCCTTTCTAATTTCTCCTTTTAACATTTATAATTTAATCTCCCCAAATGGACACATAAGAATGTTTTCATTTTGTCATTGTTTAATTAAATATAATCTTTAAAATGTGTAGTATATGTGGAGTTATGTAATATAAAATTTCAAAACACCAGTTTTAGTCAAACATATCCTTTTCAATATTTATAATTTTTTTTTTCAGATATAATGCCTTCACAGTTGCCTTTCAGCAGTTATAAAGACTTACTTATTTCACAAAATTTAATAGAAATTTATAATTTTTTTAGTAGAAAATTTTTATAAGTGTATTAAAAATTAATTGATCCAAATTTAAAACAAATTAGCTGTAAACCAACTTTTAAAAATGAAGGCCGGCTTTTTTCAATAAAAGCCGGCTTTTTTTAAGTGGTTAAAACCAAAAAAAGCCGGCCGGCTTTTTTTGGTCTGGCTTAAAGCCGGCAACCCTAGTGTAGATCTGCAAAAAATTTTCAGAAATTCCAACATAGGAACGACGCCAATAGGTAGTATTTCATACGAAATCTACCTAAAAATTAACCGAACTTCCAACCATCCAAATACCCCGTTTTTCTCATCTTTTTTCCCTTCAGATTTAGCATACGAAATCGAATCCCCGATTAGTGTATCGTTGGGAGCAGTAACAACGAAAAATAAATTGAAGAAATTGAGAACGAATGCTCAGGAAAATGACCCAGGTCCATCACCTAACGAAGCCTTTGAATGTCTGGAAACAGATACGAAATAGCTCGAGCGGCAGAATAACGCTGATCCTATTCATCTAATGTATTTAAGAATAATTCGAGATATGGCGGCATTGAAAAGAATGTCTTCTTTTAAGCAAGCAACAACCGAAAACTTTTTCGCTTAAATTATAATCTCTGGAGTTCAGAAGATGATAAAAAAGAAAAACAAAATTTTAAATAATAAAAAAGTAAACAAAAAAAATAAATAAAAATACAATTATTTTATTAAAACAATTTTTAAACAAGGACTGCCAGCACCAACTGGTGCTGGCGATGCGAGTAGTGGCAATCCGAGTAGTGAGTTTTACAGTATATTGTAGTGTGTATGTATACTATTTAACAGTATAGTTTGTTTGCAATGCAAAGCACTTTGTTATACTGTTTTAACGTTCGCCTATACTGCCGTGCTTTTGAAGTAATGACAGTCAGTCGGTTTAGAGTAGAAAACAGAGAACAAAATAACATAAAAAACATATAAAATCCAGATGAAACTCAAAGCAAAATGTTTGTTAATCACTAAGCTTTTCAAGTCAATTTCTTTAATGAAAATGAAGTAAGTCTTAGTTGGGCTAATTTTTTATATGTATTTATTAAGCCTAATTTATTCTAATGTTGATTAACCTTATTGTTACAATATTATAGTAAATTCAACACGAAGAATAAAGAAGAAAAACTGTGATTTTTAGTCAGCCTTTCCCAGATAATTTATTATTTCAACACGTTTACATACAAGTTAACGAATTATTCGAAGTTAGGGATAATGGCGGTTAAAGGTACAATTTTGGAAATAAATTACAAATTTTAACGATATTACTATCTAGTGTATAAAATTTTTAATGTCTTCTATGTTATCTGACCACAATAGCTTTCAACTTGGACTTTTACGTATGAAATATCCCTAGGTCACTGTAAGGATCCACTCAACCCAATGGTTAACATACCGGCCACAAAATGAAGAGGCTGGCGATGTTCGCGTGTTCGAAACCACTGCGCGCTAGACAGATAAAAATTTTCAGGGTTTTCCTTGTACGAGAACAATAATGCGGCTCACATACCCTTCAAAAGACCTTATTGCAGGCATCCCTTCCATAGCCGTACAATAGAACCCCGCTAATCCGAAATTCCATTTAATCCGAACCGATTTTATTTTCGAAATTTATAATAGATTAACTGGAAATATTGAATTATTGTACTAAAAACAAAAAAGTACTTTTTACACTTTTTACGACGAAATTTTCCGAATTACTGGATGAATGTTGGGAAAAACGTGTAGAAGTTAGAAATAAACAAAAAATGGCAGTAAAGCATGTTTTTTATCCTTTAAACAGCTTGAATAGAAGAAAATATATTCAATTATTCAATAGTGTAAAAGTACATCATAGGTACACGAATATAAAATGAAAACATGCACTGTAGGCCTAATAGTAGAAGCATCCTTAAAAAAATCTCGAACATCCGTTTGTTTTCCAGTCACTATAAAATTATTTTTTTTAATGCAAAAAGCATTTAATTCAGATGATAAAAAATTATTTATCTTTTCAACAGCTTGATTTCGCAAATTATCTGCAGAAATGTTTTTCTTGTCCCCCCCCCCCCCCCCGTCGTTGACGTAGTGACCGAGCTATTTATAGATTCGCGATTTTGCACAGTTTGTAATGAGTTGTTACGTAATTTCTTATTCTGAAGTACCATTAGATTATTATAAACATAAAGAGTAATTAAACAAATAATACTTTTTTTCTGAAAGTCGTGCCGGATTATCCAGGATTCCGGTTTAGAGGTTGTTTACTGTACTACTGAGTACTTATAGATTACATTTTATTTTAGCAAACACCTTTTTCTTTTCTATTTTTATCAGAATTTCGGGTAATCCGAATTTTTTGTAATCCGAACTGGCACCGGTCCCAATTAGTTCGGATTAGCGGGGTTCTACTGTACAGTTAAAACTGCCTGATACTTAACAAATTCCCTCCTCTCCTTCGGTTATCCCAGTTTTCAGCTGTCTTTTAACCCAAGTAGCACAAAACGGTCGGGTCAACAGTGGCTAATTGTTGGCTAATTGTCTTTCAACATTTGTCCACAGTAAGAAACCTCTGCCTTTTTATTTATTTATTTATTTATTTATTGAGCAACAATCATACGGCTTGTGTGTTTGATATGAGAGCCCGCTTATAAGTCGGAGACAAGATAGCACAAGGAAATATTACAAGAGAAATACATCCTGGGAATTCCACACAAAGAGTATGTGCAATGGAACCAGCCTTGCCTTATGATTAGGCAACTAACCATTTTCCAACAAAGGCTCAACAGTGCTCCATCCGTTTGTTGCTCAGAATCATGCTCAGATACGTTCCAAATTAGAGGCATCTCTGTATCTACATTTTCCAACCATTTTCCAACCCTGCCATTCCCAATCCCACCAGTTCCCATCAACAAACAAAGTGTGCCACTTGGGAAAACTTTAGATAATGATGGTTTTTCTTTTTTTTTTTTTTTTTTTTTTTTTTTCCAATTTATAACAAGAATCCTGATTTTCAAAGCGTTTTTATAATATTAAAAATATAATAGTTGATATAATCAAATTCCGTATTAAATGATTTTTTTCCTTGTAAATTTCTAGTTGTGTCTTGTGGTAGACCAGACATGCGGGATGAAGAAACAAGAATCGAGGGTGACAGCTTCATCGTTGAACATGCAGTCACCTATTCCTGTTCACTGGGTTACGAGTTGATGGGAAATGCTACTCGGGTCTGTCAAGCTGATGGAAGATGGAGTGGTGAAACACCTTTCTGTAAATGTAAGTATTGCCTACGAATATAAGTTTGTCGTGTGGCTTTCCTGTAAACTGGCAGTTTTCGTGGTGGAAATGGCAACGACGGCGACGTTAAGAATCAGCTTAAATACGGGCAGCAGTAGCTTTAAGTGTCAGAACATAAATTTCCGTGCAGTGAGCGGTCGGAAGTAGTGCACTATAAGTACAGAAATTATAGCAGTTGCCACTTTTTCCTGTAGTTTGCAGTGTAGTTGATTGCATTCTGAAAAATGTAATGTAGGGAGTAGCGCCATTAAAAAAATCAGTTATTTGTAACGAACAATAACGCTATTTTTAACACTGTTTCAGGAAAAAAGAATGTACCGCTCTTCTAGTCACGTGACAGCAATTTGCTTCTTTTGTTCAAAATTTATTTTGCTGAACAATTTGCTAATGTCAGCAACTCAACTGCTGCGTTTAGCAATGCATCGTATGACGTCATGGACTTTTCCATTGGTACTACAACTGGTAAATCTAAATCAACGAAATTAATTTCCTTGCTGGAAACATTTGCCTAATTATTCATTATTAGATTCTTCATGTTTAATTCCGCATTTCTTCTTTTAGGATGGCTTTATTTACAGATTTATTGTTTTTTGACATTATGACAGAGAAAATTAATATTGAATATCTCTAGTCGGGTTATAAGGAGTTATGTGTGTTTAAAGTAACATTTTAGACAACAACACACATTTTTCTATATGTTGTCTTAATTTATTTTTTATTGTCTCAGTTTTACGCATTTACTATATTGTAAATAAAATCATTAGACGAAATGCAAAATTTCACCTTGAGTTAATCGTAAAATATAAAACGTAAACTTTAAAAGTTCATCGTTTACTTATAAGGTTGGCGAAAATTTTTTCCCTCATGAAGTCTACGGATGCAAGCGAAAAATACTCGGAGGTTAAAGAAAATGTATGTTTTAAACTTTTAACATCTGTATTGTTTTTGATCACTTTTTAAGTAAACGATGAACTTTTAAAGTTCACATTATATATTTTATTTGATTGTATCCCAACAAACGCGATATAATGAGGGTGCATTGTGTTACTTTTAATCCGTATCCTTAAGTTCGAGTGTAAATTGAATTCTTTAACAAGATCGAATGCAGCAAAGAAGCAACTACTTTGAAAAATAGTTTGTAGTCGCTACTTTTTTAAAATCAGTAGTTGTAGTTGTAGTTAACTACATTTTCGATTAAATAGTTGCAATTGTAATTTTCTACCGAAATGAAGCAGTTTCTCCGACCACTGTTTTTGTGTATTAATGTTAATAATTATTTCGGTGTATTGTCCAAGCATTCCATGAAAACTTATATTTTTGTTATCTCTGTATTGTTTTTGATCACTTTTTAAGTAAACGATGAACTTTTAGAGTTCACATTATATATTTTATTTGATTGTATCCCAACAAACGCTATATAATGAGGGTGCATTGTGTTACTTTTAATCCGTATCCTTAAGTTCGAGTGTAAATTGAATTCTTTAACAAGATCGAATGCAGCAAAGAAGCAACTACTTTGAAAAATAGTTTGTAGTCGCTACTTTTTTAAAATCAGTAGTTGTAGTTGTAGTTAACTACATTTTCGATTAAATAGTTGCAATTGTAATTTTCTACCGAAATGAAGCAGTTTCTCCGACCACTGTTTTTGTGTATTAATGTTAATAATTATTTCGGTGTATTGTCCAAGCATTCCATGAAAACTTATATTTTTTCTCTAATCAATCTCATTTTTCTTTTTCTTTTTCTTATTTATAAGCTATTACTTCGAAATTTCCACTTTGTTTTGTATGAAACAATTATAATTTATATTGTACGTAATATTCCATGTAGTGGTGGATTGTGGAACACCTTCTGCCATTGCCAATGGTCAAGGCTTCCTGGACAATGGCACCACGACTTACCTGAGTGTTGTGACCTACCGTTGCTTGCCTGATTTCCAGATGATAGGAGAACCCTCGAGAACTTGTCATGCCAACGGAGAATGGAGTGGACTTGAACCAAAATGCATTGGTATGTTATCCAAAACATTATAGTACTTAAATAAGCACATAAAATGAGTTATCATTATATTAAATGGTAACGCTACATTGATGCTCTGAAAATTAAGGCATTTTCGAGAAATGCGAAGTATTTATGAAATTCTATTTACACGAAATTATTATACGTATGTTAAAGTAGAAAACCGAATTTTTTAGTTGATATATTAAGAAATGTCGGCTCGACAATTGATGGAACGCTTCGAAAAAAGAAGGTGTCCAGCGGGCGACTTGATAAATCAGCGTACACTCAACCTAGAACAATGAGACAAAAAAAATAGTTTTTTAGTTCATATCTAGTGAAATGCGTAGCCATTTTTAAAAACATACACTTTTAGAGAAATGGCATCAATTCAAAATAAAGCGTAAATTTTCAATCAAAAATTCCGTTACTTAAAATTATACAGAAAAACGAGATATCACTATTTCGGAAATATCCTATGTATTTCATTAAAAAAATCTGCGACGATTAATTTTCAAAAAGATAAAGATGAATGATGAAAAACTGGTGGAGCTAGAAAATGCTGTTCTGAAAAATAAAAACGTGAAAAAATAAAAATTGGTACATTCTTTGTTTGTCTAATATTAGCCCCATTTTGGAGATTGTCTCATGTTAGTCCCGATTAGTTCTTTAAGCGACAAACAAAATTCTAAATTTTGAGCCGATTAAAGTGGTGTTTGTTATCCGTTAAGTTGCATTTATTTATTCAATAAATCGAATTCCATGGGTTGCACGGAGGCAAAATTTTCTGAAATATTGGTCAAAACCCAGAAATAAATGATACACTCTTTTTATGCGCAACTCTCTATAATTATACATCAATGTCCTTAAACCTTTGTCCTTATGCTTTGTCCTTAAACCTTGTCCTTAAACAATGTTTTTCGCTTACCTTTATTACAAAAAAAAAAAAAAAAAAAAAAAAAAAAAAAAAGGCATGCCATTTATTTTAGCTTGTACCATCGTGATGACGAATATTTAAAAAATAAATTAACTTCATTGTTCAAAACGATACATTGAAGATTAATATTTTCTTGTGATAATTTTTAGTGTTTTATGAAGGACTGTGTTTCTGGAAAGATTTATTAGTAAGTTTTCTTTAGTTAGAATATCCGGATTTTTAATGGTCAATTTTATATGCATACAATTTTTATATGTTTATGAAAATTTATCGGAAACCAATAGAATTATTAAATAAGCTAAACAGTTTGCAATCTTACTTTTACGACATGGTAACTTTAATTGCTACTCTTTCCTACTTTGAGAATAAATGCTGTCTTGTTTTTAAAATCTGTCACTCAATAAATGCACCAATTGGCTTGATCTTTGCGCTTAGATTCATAAAGTGCGTGATATGGAATATTTTAGTGATGGGCCGATTCGAGATCTAAGAATCTAAACCTTAGTTTTAGGGAACTTTTCAGAATCGAATGATTTATTCGAATACTTTAAACTCGAGCATGATCGAGAACGACTTCAGATTTCCGACCGGATGAGTAGCGAAATTTTATTTTACTAATTTACTCTTTTACTAATCAATTCTACACATTCTTCTATACAAATTTACATAATTTTATTTAAATTGCTTTTCTTGTATTTAACTTCATATGCTCATTTAAACTAAAAGAAAAATTACGTTTTACTCAGCTAGGTTCATAACATACGTCCAAAAATAAAACAAATTTAAAAACTAAAATAGCGCCAATCATCTTACTAGCCGCGAATTTACAAAGAAAAATAGCTCAAGCAGCGCCGAATAATATTCGTTTATTTAAGTTAATAGTCTCTATCTAAATACTACATTCATTCAAGAATCTTACGGAACATTAGAAAACTCGAGCTATGAGAACTAAAAGCAGTCAAAACCCTTAATTTTCGTTGCGAATATGAATACCAGATACTTTGCATTCGAATACTCTTCTCTGCGATCGAGACCACTTGAGAACTTGGCTGAATCGATAACTCGGACATTTTGCATTCGAATGTTCCCATCACTAGTACCCGTGAAGTCTCTAAAATTATGTTTAAAGAAATAAAGTTATGTAATGTTTAAAGTAATTTGTCTCAAAATAAATAGAATTTGCCGATATCCCCTTAAATCTTGCATTAAAGTTATCAAAACAATTTTAAAATTTATATTAATACTATGGAAGTCACAAAAGAAATCCTAAAATCATTTTGATTTTCAATTTTAATATTTAAGAGCATCACGTGCCAAGTATTCATTATATAAATAACGTATATTTCAAATTGTCATAACTAAACAGATAACATTTACAAATTTTAAAACTGACATTTTTCTTAATTAGCGCCATATAATGTACAAATTGATCTTTACTGTAAGTAGAATAGAGTTTTCAGACTCTTGTGGAATATTTTGCAAATAGAAACACGTACTCCCCGCGATTCATAAACAGCCAAGTCAATTACATCAATACATAACACGTAACAATTATTGAAAGTTTCTCAGTTTTTTATATTCATCCAACTAATATTTAAGATATATATTTATATATTATCCAACTACTATGAATCTTTAAAATTCTTTAGTTATTAATCAAATTAATAACAATAGCAAATAGAAACAACTAAAAAAATTATTCGTATTTAATATTTTTTGTGTCAGTAGGTATAAAAAGATCGAGCAAAGTGAGTCAGTTGTCAAGTTTTTCTATTTTCCGAAACTTAGAGATAAATTTAAATAAAGCAATTCCATTATATACCTATTGCTTATCTTCATCTATTAATTTCCTCAAAGCATAAATCTGAATAGTTTTTTAAAACAAAATTGCTTTTTATACGTTAAGAATGTTCCTCAAATCTGTAGCTATATTTTGCAATACATTTAGAACAGAACATGATAATTGATTTACTTGGTGTGCATGAAAGGGTGTAAAAGAATTTTTGTGCGCAATGACATTATATGCATAGATATATTTAACAAGATTTCACTTGAATATTTAATTTTAAATGAAAATTAACTAACTTGCTTTAAAAAATCTGTAAATAATATCATTTTCAGAACAATTTTCTTCGCAACATCCTGATGACTTCACTTACAGCACATTAAAAAAACTATACAATTAACTACTTATGTTTTAGGTTGTATTACAGTTATATTCTTACGAAAGAATAAAGAAAGAAAGCAAATAATAGGATAATGATGATATGAAGTTTTCTCGGTTTGTTATGATTTGGACTCCTCCTGATATTAAAATTGCACAGAACATAAAAGTAATTGAACGATTTTCCTTTACTAAAATCGTAACAAAAAATAACAAAATGGACTAGAACTTTTCTAAAATATAGATTTAATATTGTAAACGAAAAAACAAAACATTCTGTAACTGTTTACGTTTTTCGGAAACTTCACTATTAAATCATTATAAATGTTTTTTTACACTGTGTACTTTTTGGGGTGGTCCAATGTACCTCTTGTAGTCATAGAACAGGAAAACGTTCTAAAATCTTTTCTTTAATATGAAAAAGGCAAATTTTGAAATGATTTGCCAAGAGATCAGTGTTTTATCTTTAAACTTCAATTGCTTTTCATCTACACTTTTAATCTTTATTAATAAAAAATCTAAAATTCCAAATAGACAAAATTATTTTTTTATGTTGTTGAAAACAACAAAAAGCCTCTAAAATGAATTAATTCTGTTTTGATCATGCGATTTATGGCTGGAAATATTTATTATTATACTGCCATTTATGAGTATATATGTGAAGTTAAAACAATGTAAAATAAATATATTTTGAAGGGATGGTCCAGTATACTCTTATGTCACTGTTCCCCGTTTACTCCTACTTATTAGCCAGATCTATGAAAACAAGTAATTTATAAACAGAAAAGGAAATCGATTTCATGTTATTGTTTCATAATTCACGACTTGCTTGAAATTGTGAAAAAATACTCATGTTACTGTCTATTTTTTATATATTTATTGCACTTTAGTTGGGGTAATTTAACGAGATTGGTTTGGCACAAAAGAGTTTTTTATTCTTGTAACAACCTTGTTTTGCATAGTTTGACATACGCACAGACGGCATGCTCAGATTGGATTTTTTTGATCAAACTGTTGTTAGCCACATTCAAGAACTTAGAAATACTCGCCTGAACATAAATTTAATTAGATAGTAAGAGCTTGGTGATAATGACTGGCTTTACAAGTTTTGGTTAAAAATCCTTTCGACCAAGCAAATTTTATAACCCTATATTGCCACTCTCTTAATTATATAGGCACATAAAAATTTATGTTTTTCTGTAAAAAAAAAAACCTATAATACATAATGCGATAACTACTTTTAATTTAAGACATTTCTTGGTGAACTAGAATTACAATAAAAAAAGTTTCATTAAAATTCAGTCAGTGATATTTTAAGAAATTGTGGGCTTGCATACGTGCACACTGTCATACATAACGGCTAATAAAAGAAGATATGTATATTTATTTATTTATTTATTTTTGAATTCATTTACTTACATTATTTAAATCATGTTAATTATAATGTTAACTATACATAATTTAAAAGATTGAATAAGTTTTTATCAAATATCAACCAATTCAGGTTTTACAAATTAGAAAATTTAACTTACATTTTAATTCAATTTAAAAATGACTTTTTTATATATTCACTATATAGACATTAATCACCAGACCCTTTCAATTTTAGACATTTTGTCGAATATTTAAGGATATACTTGTCGGATTCTTCTGGAACTTCAGGATTATAAAGAATATGTTTGACCTCATATTTATCACTGTCAATTTGACAAAGAGGACTATTAGGGGGCCAACAAAATATCGAATAAAAATAATAATGTTTGAGATCACATGTAAAATAAAATACGTGAAATGATCTATCGCTACAGCATAAAAATATGTGGATATTGTACAATCTGTTTATTCATTTGTGTAAGAATAGCATGTATATTCATAGGAATATAGCGATTTTTTTAAGTTCAAAAAATTCTTTAAGTTTTTTGCTTATATCATACAATGTTTTCAACCATACTTAATGTCAGTTTCAGAAAATTTGGAAAAATGTAGTAGAAATAATATAGAGCAATTGGAATATAAATATATTAAACATTTAATGAAATATGGGCAGTTGTATGAAATATTTTTTATCTGCGCATGCGTGAATGATAACAAAAAAAAATTTTCATGCTTTAATAGGGAACTCTATGGAGAAACTCATATAAAAATCCAGTCAGATATCGTGAAAATTCAGAAAGATATCGGCAATAGAGTTAGTTAATTTTCAGTTATTCTAAAAACAAACAGCTGAATGATAAGGGATTTTCTATAAATTGTCATTTTCTATTTTGTAAATATTTGTTCTAGTTTTCATTTTTTATTGATGCTATAGCTCTTCTTGGAAAATACCAGATAGAGCTTATTCCAAGAAGAAGAGAAGTATCAAAACCGAAGCAATTGTTCCATATATACTCGTGGACATTCTTTAAATACTAAATCCTTTGCTGAAAGTCAGTTAAGGGTGTATTCCAATCCAAACTGCTTATTTTCTAATTTATTTTTAAATTCATTTTTGCTCTCAAATGCATTAAACTAGCGAATTCTGTTATTTAGAAACTACATAATGTGCCGTGTGCTTGTCGATTTTTTGATAAATGCAGAAAATATTGCAAAAAATGCTATCAAAGTTGGCGTTTTGAACCGAATTTTTCGAAGCGGGAGATCTGGGAATGAAAAAAAATGGTCATACTGAGAAAATAATTGTTTAAAAATCAAATTCTAATTAACTGAGCGAAAAATGAAACCACACGGCCTCTTATACATCTCTTCAAAAATCACCTCAGCAAGTTTCATGTTTTTACTTTTAAAAATGAGTCTGAAAATGTCTCAGAAAATTTCGAGCTGTTGAGGATGGAAAACCATTTTTTCGAATACATCCTTAATAAAAAATGAGAGTTTGTGGAAAATCCCTTATCATTCAACTGCTTTTAGAGAGCAACTAAAAATCAGCTCACTCTGTCGCCGATATCGTTCTGAGTTTTCACGATATTTTACTGCTTTTTTTATATGAGTTGCACCACAGAGTGGATAATTAAATCATCCAAAAAAAATCTTTGTTATCGACCTCGCATGCTCAGATAAAAACATTTTCAAACTGCTCATATTTCATCAAATGTTTAATGTATTTACAGTAAACTCTGCCTAAGGCGGAATCAATCGGGACCGAGAAATTTTTCCGTAGTAGACAATATTCCGCCTTAGACAAATGTTACTCTATGTCTATGAATTCACTGGCACTTTAAAATCTTTCCGAATTAGACAGATTTCCGTCTTACACAGAGTCCGCCTTACAGAGAGTTTACTGTATATTCCAATTGCACTATATTGTACTTACTACATTTTACTAAATTTTCTGAAACTCCCGTTAAATTTGGTTGAAAATCCTGCATGATATAAGCAAAAACATGCAAGAATTTTTTGAACTTTAAAAAAAATATCTATATCTCCATGAATATACTTGCTATTCTTAGACAAATGAATACACATATTGTACAACATCCACATATTTGTATGCTGTAGCGATAATTCATTTTGTGCATTTTATTTTATTGGGTGTTTATAATTGGTGCCAATAATAAATTTTATTGGTGTGATATTATTATTTTTCTTTGATTTTTTCTTGGAACCCTAATTGCCCTCCTTATCAAATCGACGTTGATAAATATGAGGTCAAATATATTCTTCGTATTCCTGAAGTTCCCGAAGAATCCGACAAGTATATCGTTTATTCGGCAAAATGTCTAAAATTAAAAGTGTCCGGTGATTAATGGCTATATAGTGTATATATAATACAGATGCAATCACAAATATACGAACAAATTGGTAAAATTCTAAGGATGAACAAGATAGGAACATAGGAAACCAGTATGTCGAATAGGAAACTATGAATAACCCACATAATCATCAGAGGAGATTGTAGGTTTAATTCATAGTGAAGATGCGTTATTTCATTCAATTTTGTCGGCAATAAGTCTAAAATGACAAAATTTAGTTCCTAATAGCGCATCATAAAACAAAAAAAAATGATTAAAAAAAAGAGATCTAAAGAAAGATACACCTTACACAAGATATTAAAAATTGAAAAATGATTAGAACACAATACCTCAATTATAGACTAGAATACAAAACTTCAGAAAATTGACCCACTGTATTATAGCATGTGAGGATGCAATCAGATTTAAGACTTAAAACAAATAGCCAGCAGTTAGTCACTGAAAACCAAAACAGTACTGTCATCTGATGTGAAAAAGGAAAACTATATTGTAAGTATATTTTTAACAAGAATGTTTAGTGCTGCCATCTATACCCTAGAAAAGAATGAAATTAATTGAAGAAATCAAGAAATGACTTAAATTAACATTTACTTAAAGTAGAATGAAAAAATAGGAATAAATTTAATAAGTACTGAGTAAATATAAAATAAATAAATATATAAAAATAAATAAATAAAAGGGCATTGATTAAATTAACCCTTTTAAAACAAATATTATACAATAAAAAATGAGTATATAAATAACATTTAAAAAACAATGAGGATTATTTTGAGATGGTAAAATATAGCATTGTATTATGTGTCAATATGTGAAATATTAATGAAACATTTATTATGGTAAATGCATGATACCCCTGTTCTTTTTTAAAATATATATCCATACAATATATAAGCATACATACATACACATAGAGATGCTCACACGCATATATACATATAGGTTTTTAAACTTTTTTCGCATTCCCTACCTCAACCGTCCATAATGGTATTTTGATTTTTTATTTATTTTTTTTAATAAGAGTGTATAATGTATGTAAAACATACACGCACATACTGTTTTTTAAATAAATTTTTGTGTATGATTTTATAATTTTTTCAGCAATCCATATTCTACCCTCCATAATAGTGTTTTCGATTTTTATATATATTTTTTTCTTTTTTTACATATTATATGCCCATACTGCTAAAAAGTAGAAGAAAAAATGAATATTAAGATTTGGTCCATGCAGATATAAAAATGACGGGATAATTATAAGGCAATGCTAATTGCTTTAATTTAAAAATATTTGGCTGTAAGAATTAGGAGGAGCATAAACGTTTGATACGAAGACTATGATTAAGCAGAATATTTCTATAAACTGAAATATGTAAGCAGGATTTCAAGTTAGTAAAATTAATTACATTAAATGAAAAGTCATTACGTTTATCGTAAATTTTGAATGTTAGGGTGTTATTAGGGAGAATATTACCTTTAACATCCATAAAATTGATACTAGAATTAATTGAATAAGAAGCGCTAAGTGCTACATTAGAAGGGTACTTTACAGGAAGATATAGGGAAGACTAGCGAGGGTTGACCATACGGGAGGCTTGTCCCACCCCTCAGTTTTCATACTTTAAAGAATTTCAGAGTTTTATCAATAGGTGTCTTAACCAAAGCTACTGGAACGTTCAAACAACAGTGTGTGTTTCATACAGATAATCGAAATAAGTGTGGAAAAAATGTGAGGCGTTTTCAGCCTAAAAGTTGTGTTTTTAAAAATATTTTGTAAGCTTTTGTCAGGTAAAATATAACATAGAAATTTAAGTAAGTAGGTTTTAAGTAATGCAGAAATATCGAGCTTTCATTCCAGGCATAAAGATTATACAGTAAGTTAGGCTTAACATAACAATGCGCTATTCTTTAAAAAAGGGCTATGTGGGGAGGACTGACCCAGTCAATGTGAGGGAGGGTTGACAAGATGTTCAAGGCTCTCTTAACGCATTCACGACGGGAAACGAGAATTCTCGTTTTCATTCAAAAAACATCATTGACTAAGGGCGTGGCTTCTACCTTACAGAAAATGCATTTATATCATGTTGTCCATATTTTTTAGATTGTAAGGTATTTTATATTAAATTCGTGCAAAGATAATTCGTTGAAAGATATTTACCGATATATAAACTTGGGAAACCTATCTAGAACACTGATCTACAAAAGACTTTCAGAATAGGGAGGAGTTTCTACTGTTTTAAAATTCAGATTTGATAAAAGTTGCCCTTCGCAATGTGTTAATTAAGGGGTTTTGGAAATCTTTTTATTACACACTGTGCATAATCAAAGATTAATGGTTATAGATAAAAATGAATGTAAATTTATTCTGAAAAGTTACAATAAAATTGGGCAATGGAAAAAAAACGTTTAAAACTGATTAAAGAAAGATGTGAAAAATTGCTATAGTATCCACTGCACGAAAAAAAAAAGAAATATAAACGGGAAAGTTGATAGGAACTTTTTTCTATTTAAATATTACTTACATTAGGTAAATAGAAACAGTGAAAAAGACGAAGTGAAAGTACGAAAGCAGCAGTCTTAACCGTTTCAGAGGCAGTCGTATGTTTATGAAACCACTTAATTTTAATTTCCAAACTCCACGAATTTTGCTAAAATCTTTTCCATTTAATATGAATGTGAAATATAGCTTTTTTCATATTTGCAAATAAATTTGTTCATATATTCCAGTGCCAGTCATTTATTTCAACATTTTAGTACTGAAAGTACTTTGCCCCTGAAAAGGTTAAAAGATGTTAATGATAAGTTAAGTACTCATGCGGCTGTAAAAGAACATAGTATTGATAGAAAAACTGTAGGTAGGTATGTAGACAAATTTCAACATGATGAATAGCATGAGATGAAGTCAAACTATGTGACAATTAGAGTTATCAGGTCCAATGTCACAAAAGTAGGACAAGAAGATAAAAAAAAGGGACAGTGGCTACTAAATCCGGGCATTATAATGCATGAAACCCTATGAAAATGGAAACTGTCTCCAGCGGAATACTGTCTTAAATGTTAAAATTTCATTTTCCTTGCTAAACAATTATACCTGCTCAGACAAAATTCTGTTTAAAACAAAATTTTTCTCCTGTGACATGCGATTGCGCCAAAACAGCCAAAAATCATAATGTTTAAGCATCATATTTTCAAAAATGCATTTTATAATAATTAAAGTATGTAGCATAAAGTTAGTTTGCTTTTTTTAAACTGATTTTATTTCTCTTCACAAATATTTCAATAAAAAAGAAAGTGGGTCAAGCCTCCCATATGTGGGGAGCCTTGACTTATTATTTTCTCATGATTAAAATCAATCAGTTTTCAAATTTCTTATATATTACACTTATGTAGCAATTTTATTTTGATAACTGATTGTATAATGAATAAAATGACATATAAAACTTTATTCTGCGTTGAATATTTAAAAAATAAAAAAATCATTTGTTAAAAAGTGGGTCAATCCTCCCAAGTCTTCCCTATAGAATTATTATCATTAACAGAAAGAATAATTATATTATCTATGTATCTGTAGAGCAATATATTATTGTTAATAAATTTTCTTTCATAAAAGTAAGGATATAAATCTGATAACATGCTTGATGCATCAGCGCCCTGAGACAGCCCCTGTATCTGAATTTTTAAAAAAAAACATTGTCTTGGAAGATAAAGTTATGAAATAGTAGAAAATTAGTCAAAGATTTGAAGTAGGCAGTATCAACATTATCAGGTAAATTTAATAAAGGGAAATATTCTATAAATAATCGATATATCGGGAATTCACCTCGATTGTTATCTTCTTATGAACTTGAGGAAAATATCTTAAGATTTTTTTTTTTTTTACATTTCTAATTTGATGGCACAATTTTTTATGAGTTAATATTTATTTATTTTCTATTACTTTTATGTAACGCTAACTATTAATGCATAAGTTTTGTAATTTAGATGTGATACTTCTAAAAAACTATGCCGAAATTAATTTTATAATCACACAAGAAAGTAATTTTCATGCTGAATGAGATATGTTTTCTTATGTTACATATTATTTTTCTCTATTTTTAGATATGATCCTAGAGATTGAAAACTCAGCAGATGGTCATCGTAAGTATATTAATTATACTGTTTCTATTATAAATAGCTGTTTCTCTCTCTATTCTAAAAATATAGTAACTGACGCTGTCACCGCCGCATTAAATAAATTTTTTCTGGCTTGAGGTCTTTCTTCGCTAATATTAAGAAAAAATACTGCATACAAAAATATAAAAATTGGTTGTATTATAGAGAAATGTTTGATAAACACGCTGAAGCAGACAGTCTTTAAATCGAAGAATTATTTTAAGAGCTCTTTAATTTTAAAGTTGGCCAAAATCGTTCCATTAAAAAAGTTTCGTAAGTGCAAAAACTATACACAGAAATTGAATCATTTTTTTTCTAAGATTATACATTAGAAACTTGCGGTGTGCAGACTGCATTTATTATTTTTTTAATTTGACTTATTTTTTGAGAGTTTATTTCAATTTTAAATTAAAATTTTCAGCATTTCCAGAGATATCTTTTACATATTTTAGAAAAGGTTATTATTTTTAATTGTTGGCAATAGTAAAAACTTCGCAAAGAATATTTCCTTTAAATTAAAAATTAGCTTACACGGGGCTATTATAAACAGAAAAAAACTCCTATGAAATTAGAATTAAATGATTACGTGTTGAAGTAGGAAAATATTGAAAATTACATCATAAAACTTGTTTTTACACGTGAATATTTAAAAAGAAAGAATGTGAGAAACACGTGAATATTTAAAAACTATAAAATAATGAATTATTTAATCTGTGTTAAAAGCAGTAAATGCAGGTGAAATTACGTCCTATTTCAAATGGGCAATTAATAGCATTGCCAAACAGTTTAAAATAAAATATATATTTACACGTACACGAGAGATTTATTTCACATTTCGAGATGATCTTTTTAACTATTGTTGCCAATTCTAAGACAGCGCAACTAATAATATTTCCTTTCTAACAATAAAAATATTTTTCAGGTGAATATTACAAAGAGAAAGAAAAGTTTGGTGAAAATTACGTCAGATTTAAAATGTTACATTTAAAATCATTTTCTTATAGCGTTATTAAAAAATACCGGGGAGCAAAGACTCTGTTGACTTAGTTCATTTTATATTAGCTAATTTTCAGATGTTTAACTAATTTTATTTAATCAAACACGAAAACAACAATTAACAGCAGTGATTTGGCCTTAAAATCCCCCAGTAAAAGAGAAATGAATGGAAACCGGTTTACAGTGAGATCGCCACTGGTTTTTTAATGATAATTCAATCTTCCGTAATCTTTTTAAAGCCGATCAAATGAACGGATTTTTAGAGTCTGAACGAGGGTTGGCGTGAATAGCTCATTAGGGGCAGAGCCCCTTAGTATATTAAATAGTACTTAATACATCCTAAGTCAACATGTACTCAACCTCTGTAGCAGAGATTTTACTGGATAAGCAGAACTCTAGTGAAAGTTATACGATGGTATACCTTCTGGATTTCTTGAAGTACTTCCGTATTAGCCCCTGGTTCAAAGTAAAGCTATAGCGTAAACCCTCTGAGATTTGTTTACGACTTCAGCACTATGGATAAGAACGCCATTTAGAACTTAAAATATGCCCATCAAAGATGATGGTATTAGGTTTTACAAATAATAAGTTTTGGAGAATTTTTCCGAATTTGTTTAAGAAATATCTCTGTGCGTATCTACAGTATAGCCGTTGCAGGCCTAGAAGAACAAATTCAAACAAACGTTGGCGGTGCAGACAAATGCACAATCGTGGGGAAAAAAGTAAACACCTCTACTAATTCTGTAAGTAATTATAATCGAAAAAAATTACAGGTATCAAACGGTTGGAAATAAAGTCTACTTTTTTGTAATGCATATAAAATTTGCTTAGGAGGCTGTCTACAAATCCAAACCAGTCTAAATTTTGTTTTTTTTTCAGTGGCAACACCCAATTTTGACAATAATATATTTAAAATCTTTGGTTCAAAATATTCCTAGAAATGAAATTTCAAGTAATTTGAATGATAAGTTTTGAATTAATAATAATAATAATATCAAATAATATCAACCCAATAATAATAATAATATCAAATTTGAAAAAAAAACTCTTATGATAATAATAGAAATTGTTATATATTCCTAATATCAGTAAAAACACTAGGCATAAATCCAGAAAATACAAAAAAAAAAAAAAAAAAAAAAAAAAAAAGGTCATAGTGAGGTTTCAAATTCATCCATTAATATGACCCTAAACATTATATACGACACAAATGCATATTAAATTGGAATAATAATGATCTTAACGTGTATTGATCGCATTCAAGAAGCTAAATTCTCACTTGCTATACATTTTAAAATACCAACTACAAATATTTTATTTACGTAACAATATTCTTTAATAAAGATGATGGTCATGAGCAGTAGTACGCTCTCAAGGAATTCGTGAATTGAACATTTTGTTTTGTTTTGTTTTTTGTAACATTTTTTTTTTGTTGTTGTTGTTGTTGTTATTTTGTAAAAACACAAATATTCCCTATTTGATTTGCTCGTTTCCTCAAAAATACAAAATTTTCAGAATATAACGTAAAAATTACTAGAAATCTTCCAATCAAATCTTTCGTCAAATCGCAAGAGTGTTCTGGCAGCTGTGCTGTGTGTTATTTTTGTATATCAGAAAAAGAATTTTTACGTATGTCTCTTTTACTTCAAAACACTAAAACACTCGCTCACCGAATCTCAAAAATTAAAAAAAATTTTCCAGTTAAAAAACATAAATTTCTTCCAATAACAGAAAAATCCCTTCCAATCTCTGAGGTGTGTGTGTGTGGGGGGGGGGGGGGTTCTGGCATCTTGGTGTCTTTAATTTTACATTTTTTCATTAATTTTTTCACTGTATTTACTCATTTCATTCGGCCCCACAACTTGGAGACATAATTAAATATACTATAATTTGTATATATAAATATGTACAGTTATATACATTTTGTAAAACGTATTTTTAAAGACCCCGCGATTGTTTTTAAAATCCGATACGGTAAAAATAAACATAAAGCTCCTATGTTTAAAAAAAAAAAAAAAAAAAAAAAAAAAACAGTTGATAACTCCAATACTGCCAAAAAATATTACAAATCAGGTTTATAGTGTTTCATCTCACTTTTAAGAACCTACCCCATTAGCAAACGAACCTTATCCACCACGCAGTCAACATTAAATTGTTAACACTGGTTAAAATTAATATTTACTTATGACTTGCGTATGATTACTTGAGCTTGATTAGTATATAATATTTACTTGCTATAATATATGGACATATGACTGTAAAAAGTAAATGCGGGTTTCGAACTCACTCCTGTACCAGATTTTGACTCTTACAGAAAATTTAGTGAGTAGCACTGTTCAAGAGAAATACGTATCAAAGACCCAAATTTACTAAATTTGGTCATCCCAGTTTCATTTACATCAGTATCTAAAACGTTACAATTATTTAACGATTCTTATTGTTTTACACTCATTCGAGTAATTTTTAAGTTATATTTCGCAAATTTCTTTAGTTTTTCATCAAATTAATAAAATACTAATTAGAAATAGTTAAAAATATTATCCGTACTTCATAACGGGTGTCCCAAAAAGGACTGACTGATCTTAAAATTCAATAACTTGTAAACGGTGACAGATATTTCAAAAATTCTTGCAGGAAGGTTATGCATAAGGTCAAAAGTTTTTTACAGTGATTTTCAATTTTAGTTCGAATTACAAACAATAGATGGCGCTGCGATCAATAGAGGCTAAATTCAGGCTCGATTTTTGGTACTTCGTGGCCCGGATAATACATTTCCATCTCCTTTTTCTGCATGGAACAAGATAAAGGACCAAAAATCGAGCCTGTATTTAGCGACTATTGCTTACAGCGCCATCTATTTTTTGTAAATCGAACTAAAATTGAAAATCACTGTAATAAAACTTTTGACCTTATGCATAACCCTCCTGCAAGAATTTTTTTAATATCTGTCACCGTTTACAAGTTATTGAATTTTAAAATCAGTCAGTCCTTTTTGGGACACCCGGTATCTTTAATATCATTCTGAACTAATCGGAATTTTAAAACTTATTGAAATCGTGTTAGTAATAGTGTAAAATTTACATAATTTAAAAGATTAAGTTTTTATTCTGTTTTGATTTAAATTTGTAAAAAACGTGACATGTAAAGAAAAGAATACACGAAACTGTTTCCAGCACTATAAATCATTTATTAGATTTTCGCTATTTATTTCATCTGTTAAAATACTCCAAGGGTATCTTTTTACATGAGGATTCAGAATTATTTTCTTATTTTCCCCCTGCTTATTTTTATCTTAACGCAGTTGATACTTCACCAGATATTTTAAGATGTGTGATATGGAAATTATGTCTATCACGAAATCGTTTTACGTATTAGCTTCCATCTTTGAATAATTCTCCTTAACTTGTTTTGTAAAGTGACAACATAATATATGTAACACATGTAATAAAAGTGACATGTTAATAATTATGAAAATTTTAATGCAAAATATGTTGATTTTATTAGATGCCGATACACAAGATGTTGATGCCTCAAAAACGATTGGTAAGTCTAATGATATTGTTATATCTCCTTTCTCCCTTTAACTTTTAATGCTGTGATGAAATACAGTACCTGTATCCTTCCTGTTTAATACAAAAAACTACATTTATATCAAGGTACTTTCATAAAAACAATACAATAAAAATTTGTATCACGTTAAAAGTAATTATTATAACTAGAACCATCTAGGAACAAGGTGACTAGTTTATTAATTTTGTTCAAATAATAATAATAACTGTTCAACAATACATTAAAATCAATTAAGGTTACGTGAGGCAATTGTGCCATTATTTTACAATGTGACTCTGGAGATTCTGGCAATTCAATTTCAAAAGGCTAATATTCAATTGAATTAAAGTCTGAACTTTTGTAAATGTGTTCATTTAGGTTCCCTCTATCAGACAGAAATGTTCAAAATTATATCAATTAGAAAGAAACCATATTCTTCTCACTTATATGGAAAAATCGCCTCAAAACTTAAAAAAGTGCTAAAAATCGCATAAAAATTAAATAAAAAAAAATCTAATCAAAAAATCGAAAATCAGGCTTTGAGGAGCAAAACTTCATATATAGACGTACTTTTTCCCCAAATTTTGTAGCTCTACCTGCAGTGGTCTCTTCAGAACACCGTCGACACACTCACTCACTCACACACATACTTCTTTCTTTATTATTATAGATAACTAAAAGATTCATATAATCTAAAGCAGAGCTGGCCAACGTTGCCCTAGCGGCGGCAGTGTTGCAAGTCTTTTTGGCATTCTTTTTAATGTTTTCTGTTGCTAGCTTCGCGACGGGCGTCGCTTACACTTCTTTTAATTTTTCTGCACATTTTTTAATTATTATTATAATTTTTAGATTTATTTAACCTATAAAATGTTGTGATTAAATAAGTCAAAAAACTCTGTTTAAAAAAAGTGGTGTTGAAATTGAATAATTTTGCTTAACTTATACGGCACGTGTGCGTACTGCTCGTCGCGATGGGTTTAAAGATTGTTTTCTTTAAAATCAATGATATTTGCATGTTGTTGCTTTTTAATTGTTATAGCGTGACGATAGTTATTACGATTTCTGTCTCCTTTACCCTAAAAAAAGTTTTGATATAGGTCCCCTCTCAGAAAATAAGTAAACTCTTAAATTTTCTACGATGCGTGTTTTCTTTTTCTGAAAATTAGTTTTACATGAATTCCTGAAGCATAGGGGTTAATGGGATGAGATGTATGTGCATCATATAAGATGCAATTTGCCAATTTAGCGCGCTTTTTTACCGAAGATATCTATTACTACTTGCGCATAGCAATCTTAGTATTGTTTAATTTCAGACATTAAGTGATTAAATAAAGCGAAGATTACATTTCGAAAATAGTGGTAGTTTTTTTTTTCAATAAAAAAATGCTTTAAATTCGTAACAATTATTGTATGTACCACTATTACAGTGAGATATATTGCTGCATGTTTTGAATCATGTGAACAATGGTGTACTTCCTTGTTTGCCACTAGCTGAGGTGCACCTTAAAGATTACTTAAAGGTTGGACAGGCCTAATATAAAATATAAACGTTTAAAAAACACGTGATTAATATGTGGTCTTTATTAATTTCAAATGGGCTTTGTCAGGGCCATCGCTAAGACTTTTTATTCGGGGGGGGGGGGGGGGGACTTTAAATTGCCAAGTCAAATTTCAGTATTTGCCAACTAGTTTTATAATTTTGCCAAGTTACCACAATTAGAAAATATAACATACTTCTTATTTGTAAAAAGTTTAATAATATTCCCAATTTGATTTGTAACTTTTACCAAGTCTATCAGAAATAAAAAGAAAATTATATTTTTTATTAGAATTTTAAATAAATTTGCCAACTAAGCTTGTAAATTTGCGAAGTGTAACAGCATTCGCGAACGTCTCGGGGAGGAGGCTCCCCCCCTTAGCGAGGCCTCTGGGCTTTGCACAATATTCCCCAAATTCTTTTGAACAGAGAGAGTGCATTTTGTATTATTTATGTCATGCACGATAAAATTCAAAATTTTGATCTAAAATCTGAAGCAAAAATTAAAAAAGTATTTTCCTTTTTACATTACTGAAAGAGTATTAAATGCTATTATCATAACAATGGAAAAAATCATGCAGCGAAAGGATAACTTTTTCAGACAGACGTGGATTTGAAAATTTCATACAAAATTTTCAAACTATTCAAACTATGATTTATGGAAATGTTTATTAAATCACTTAAAAAATTATTATTATGTATAATTGTTGAACTTTACAATGAAATCTAATAAACGATATTATAATAAACAGAACGAAGTTTGATTATGTTAATATTTTCATTTATCAACAGGCATTGCAATAGCCGTTGGCGCTGGTGCTTTACTCATCATCATAATAATTGCCGCTGCCATTTGTATGAAAACGTGAGTAATTTAATTTTCTACTTTACTGTATTGCACATTTGTTTTAATTTATTTTCCCCGTCAAATTCAGAAATAATATTTTTTTTCTTGTTTACTTTATTTTGCGTACATCAATTTACATTTTTCCATTAATATTGTTTCAGTAGAATATGAAAAACCACACTTTTGTTCCTTATTTTATTTTTCTAAATACATTTATAACTCCCTAAATTAGAATTAGTTTTGTACAGCAATTATGCTTTTATTTCTGAAAATTGCATAAAAATATTTTGAAATGGATAATTTATCTATGATGTTTGTAATTTGCTTTATAATTGAAATCTGTCTATTTGTTCAATTGACACCTCAGTTAACACTATTATACACTAAACTTATTATTTGTGAAACTCTCTCGTAAAATTCATTTGAACCCAGTATTATTCATCAATCATGTTAATTCATATTTTACTTTTTTTAAATATCAAGAAAAAGTATTCAAAGATATCAAAAAATATTCAAAAGGAAAAAAAACGAAACAAGTATTGTTGAGAATGTTTTTTCTCTTCACACCAGTGGCTCTAATTTACGCGAGAAAGATTTTCTTTTGGAAGTAATCACTCTAATTTATATGATAAAACACTAATTAAAGAGTTCGATGATAATATTAAACTTAGTAGCTATACAATCGTTGATTATAAGTGTGAAATTTTCCCAGGTTTTTTACTTGTTTGTTAATAAGTGAAAGTAATAAGAAGTCTCAAAATTTGGAAGTGGCCAGAAAGGTGTGATAAACTGTTTTATGAACTGTATAAAATTGAAGAAGTTATCACTTTACCGCAACTGTTAAATTCCAGAAAAAACTACAATGTTTCAGATATAATATTCAGATTTTTGTTTATAAAATATTTGTGTAAAACATTAAGTAATAAACATTGCTTTGTTAAAATTAATGTTGTAGTGATTATTTTGTTACTGCACTGCAAAAAAAAATTGTTGATTTTACGATATAATACTATCACCCCAGCTGTCAGTATTATACCGCGAAATGGGCAATAATAAACATAAGTTAAGTAGTACCTATAGAGTTAAGTAGCAGTATACAGTATATAACTGTTAGTATATATATAAGAGGGTGTAATACTGCTTATTTACCATTTGTTATTGTTAATTCTACGGTATAATACTGGCAGGATTATACCGTAAAATCAGCAATTATTTTTGCAGTGTGCTTGTTTATTATTTGTGCCAAATGTTTAAAATAGGGGTGCAAAATGATTTATTATTTAATTATAATATAATATTAAGTAATAACAATTAAATAATAATTAAATTAATAAAAGTAACATAAAACGACATGCTGAAAATGTATTGCATCATTTAGAAACTTTGGACATCGCGTATAGAATTTAACTTTTGTAAATGTGACAAAAATGACCTAAATCTGACAATGTTATATTTTTCCTTTAGATAATAATTTAATTTCGTCAAAGCAAGATAGTTTTGAATTAAAAGCTTAGTATTTGACTTTCCTCTGCTTATATTTGGTCTTTTAAAATAAATAAAATGCTAAATGTACGCTAAATGTGACAAGATTATTAGAAATCGCGTCACATTTAGATATAATGACCTTAAAAGAAAGATTTAAAGAACTTAATTAATTGCTTTTTTTATTTGAAATTTGAATTAATAAATAAAAAAAGTACACGCATTTTTTTCTTAATTTCTATCGTCAAAATTTATGTGTTCTGCGGAAATTTAACTGTAGGTTCAAATGTCTAAGAAGAAAAAAGGTTGATAAACATTGCTCTAATTATTAAACCATTTTGGATTATCCAAATATTTTCTTTTAAAATAGCATGAAATGACCTTTCATTTTAAAAAATATGCATAATAAATTCTATTCTATAATTTTTTAAATAATTCAATGTTTATTTTTCAGGAGAAAAGCAAAAGCCATCAAACATACTAGTCCGCTACCAATGTCTTCTGGCCGTATTGAACACAAAGATTCGTCAACTCTTCGTGCTTACCCTAGCATCGCAGCTATTACGGCCTCAGATGCACACAACGGCTCTTTTGGAAACGGAGCCGTTCGCAACCATCCGAATGGTCTCGTTACATTCAGCAGCAATCCACAACCTATTTATGCAAATGTGGGGAACGGTGCGAACCATCAAATGACTGAACCTGATGTGGACGAAGATACAAACATACAGCCGAACGGCTTACGGCAATTGCGAAATGGCGTCATACAGAGTGAGAGTTTGTAGAATAATTAAGTGACTAATTTATTTAAACTTTTCAGTTTGTCAGTTTCTGTTCCTTTCTGTGCCGTAGCTATTGTTCTTACATATCACTGTGGACTGAAAGAATCCATCTGAACTTGTTTTTAAATGTTTGGAGAATTCTGAAATTCTTGAATTGTTATATATACAACAACCCAAGTAGCACACAATGTTTGGCCCAATGTTGGCTAATTGCTGATCTCCACAATTTGCCAACGATTAGAAATCTTGGCTTTACAGTACATTGCCCAGCAAACAGCGACCGATTGAGCATTATTAGGTACTGGAAACACATTTACCATTATTTTTAAACAGTAATTTTGCCTCATTTATATCAGAAGTACTATGCTTAGATAAGGCGACAATTTCTGTTTAGAAATAGTGGTACTCCCTGGATGGGAATGTTGCCCCGCGTATCCGAGGCGTCATCAGGCTCTGTTAACAAATTATTTGTCAAACTTAACAAAGGCCTGATAATGTACTCCAACAAAGGCACGATGTCTTATTTATTACCTTACAAACTCGTAAAGAAAATCTGCAGAACATGTACTTTCTATCATTTGATATGTCATAATAGAAAAATTAATAAATGAAAATTTAACATATTTACAAATTTGTAAATTTATTTAAAATTTATGTATGAAAAATTTTCAATTTTTTTTTAAACACAGCTAAAGTGGTACTCGATAGCACATACAGAAAATTAAAAGCGATAACCGGAATACAATAACAGTAATAAAACTCCATTGCATTCTGCGATGTAGAATGGTATAAGCCGCACATGCGTCAGACATCACTCGGGTAACTAGTAAGGAGTTGAATGCTGCCCAACAATGGTACAGTGCTCAACTACACAAATATCCATATTTCTCAATGTGTCCCAATTAAATAAAGTTTGACGGAAAAAAGTATGATTCAAAACTGAGGGTCTCGGCAAATGTATTGTTGAAATAGTTAATGGAACATTTGAAAATAAGAAATCGAATAAAAACGCACACATAAACAACATATTAAGAGTATAAAATGAAATCATAGAATAGACATTTCGAGCTTTAACCCTTTATGCTCTAAATTATAAATTAAAAGAAATATCTTCTCAAAAGTTTTTTCTGTTGCATAATAAAAGCGCATTAGATGTTTTACACAATAATTTAGTTATGAAAAGGTAATAAACTGAAATGGTGTTTTTAATCCTTTACTGCACCACGTGCCACATCTGGCACAGGTAATAAACTGAAATGGTGTTTTTAACCCTTCACTGCACCACGTGCCACATCTGGCACATACCTAAAAACACTGTAATTCATATTATGTGCCATGAATTTGGCCAATATGATCTCTATTCCTGATCAAGAACAGTCCAAAGAATGGAATAAGACTTATTTTTTCCATATCAGATGGCTGCATTTGACAAGAAATTAAAATTTGTTCTTCGGAAGCAAAAAAAAAAAAAAAAAATAAAAAATAAAATAAAAAATTCGATCAAGCTATTATGGTAAAACTTACTTTCATTATTTTTACTGAATGCTTAAAAATATTAACATAAAAAGGTTGCAGAGTGTTAAGCAGATACAATTAATTAATTTAAGCTCATTTAGTTGTAAAATATAGCAATACAATATTTTAAAACCCTAATTGTGTACATAGCGTAGACACCATAAAATATCAAAATTTTAGCTGAAAATTTGAAATTTAATTTTTTTTTACTATTTTTCCCATTATTAGACCGATATATAGATTTCAAATAATTTTTTTCATAAAAATAGGAAAAATCGTGCAATGAAGGGTTAAGTACCATCTGGTGAATATATTGAAAATATTTCAAACTTTGAAAATAAGGAAACTATAAAACATTCCATTAGACTTTTTTAATAGCATTTATAACAAGAAAAATGTATCTATTCTTGATTAGAACTACGAAAATATTTTTTTTTCTCTCTATTTAATCATAAAAACACTTACGCATTAAAACACTTACATATCAAATAAATATTGATACGTAACTAACATCAACACAGGGCAAACAAAGCAGTAAGTAAATTTAAAAGTATTTGTTAAAGTTTCGTCGCTTAGAACATACTAATATATTTTAAAAACATAAACTAAGGAAAATGAATTTAAAGATTGCAATACTGAATCATTCAAAGGAAAATGGGCGGAGTAAAAAGACTTTTTCTCATGTTCTTAATTACCATATCTTTACCACGCTTCGTGAGAATATACTACCGTTGTCTGAATTCATTTTAAGCAAAAAGTTATAAAACTGATATTTTCACATTTTTTTTTTTCGCAAAATGAAAGTTACCGAATTCCCTTAAATGTTCAGGAATGTACGCAAATCAGGAGCGTACTCAGGCGGAACTGCAGATGCCTCATTTAGAGCTAAACTTTGTAGTCTTATGAACTATTCTTCTGAAAATATCCTCTAAAAAGTTATTGTTAATAAGTGAATCTGAATAGTTTCTACCAATCACCATAATTGGACAAACTATCTGTGCCACTTGGGAAAACATGAGTCTTTCTAAAACGATTAAAAAATGTATGTTCCTTACCAATAGTGTTAATTCAAATGTGTTTTGTTTGGAAGAAACTAAATTTGTCTCCCTTTTTGCTATGAAAATTAAACATTATCCTTATTTTTTCTTTTAACTTAGATCCATGTTACTAATGCAAGAATACAGTGTTGTGTTTTTATGCCGTTCTTTGATAATTTAATACGATTTACTCGATATGTTTGCAATTAAACATAAATTTATCATCGTCATATTTATCATATAAAGAGAAAACTTATTTTATCAAATATTTGCATTATGTTCTGTTTTATAGTAGTATAACTGGAAGTGGGAGAAAATTTGGTTGAAAAATATAATGCTTTGTTACTCATTTTTCCATTTTGAAATCAGTAAAATGTACTTTTAACATAATAACTGATACCATAATTTAAAAAAATTATATTTAGAACTAAATACAGATTTTTTATGTATTTTCAATTTAATTTTACTTTTCGTCGAATACGGACTGCTAGTAATATGCATTAATGGTTTTTTTGTTTCGTTTTTTAATTAGAATAACTTTTACTATACTTTATCGCTTATATTTTTGGTTTCAAAAGAACATTAAGGTGCGGCCCGGTCCTTACATTGTAGATTATTTCAAAACGTGAAGACAATTGAAAGACGTAATAAGGAGAATTTAAAAACATTTTCTTTGTTCTTGTTGTTTGTTTGTGTTCACGGTGCAATACTCTTAGGCAGTTTAAAAGATTTGTAAAGCTTTCTTGTGTTTATTTACTAGAGTTTTGCGCATTTTTATAACGTTTTGTTTCTTTCTGCAGTTCTCACACTTGATACTTCAATCCACCAAAATCAGTAAAAGAAGATAGGAGCTCAAAGATTGATTAAATTAGTGATTTTTTTCTATTGACTTAACGAGAAGGAGAAAAGTATGACAGACAAAAAAAGTTAATTTAATAATGGGTATCAATCATTGAGTAATTCATATGGTGCTGAATCTGTTTTTCTAACTTGTCGAAATTAATACAAGTTTAGGTCCACTATAGAATTCGATGCAAATTTATTAAAATATAGCTACTACTATTTCCGAACAACAATCTTCGTGGTAAATTTCTACAACATTTGCAATAGAAATCTATCTCGAAGATTATTGTTTCGTATTGAATAGTGTTATTGAAAAAGGAAAACAGAGGAATGAAATATTCCAGTATTTGAAATAGCAAAGAGGATCATTTTTTAATTTTTGCCCCACGAACGAAAAAAATTAAAAGGAGCTCTGATCACTCTTAAAAAGTTACTTAAAATCAGGAGAATAGTATTATCATTAAAAAATTTAAATTACTGTCTGTTTGTAAATAACTTATATACACTCAAGTTTCACTAAGTGGATCTAAGCCGAAATAATCATAGATAAGATACAGTGAGAAATTGAACGACTTTTTGTTTACTCATTATTATTTTTTTATGCATATGCAAGTATTTATCAACAGTCTGCACAAATACGATCATCAATAAAATTTACCTGTATGCATCTTCTGATTATCTGTATATCTTATTTGAAATAAAGAAATATTTAAAACTTGAGTTTGTGAACACGAAAAAGCTATAATCTTTACTGTTTTATACCTGAATTTGTGCTACATATTTACCGTGATACAAAAATTCGCACAAACATAGAAAAACGTAGGTGAAGTTATATTCATGTATGTTGAAATAAGTAACATAATAATTATATGAAGTCTAAACTTTAATTATTCTCACTGATAGCAGTTTCGACATTCCATATTGTCTATATTCATTGAATTAAAATTTAAAGTAAAATTTCTGTACTTTAAACTTTTAAAGCATAGTTCATTAGTGAAATATCGTTATGAGAGTCAAACGTTTTCTTTAATACAGATTTTGTTTTGGGAAAAGGGATAAATTTAATTTAAATCACAAGGTTTACATTTCAAACAAAATGTTTTGTTTTATTATAGTTTTAAAAAAAAATTATTTATTTTAAACTTTTCTGATTGTATAAACGTGTTTGTTTAGATTGTCTTTGGTGTCTAATCGTCCTAAGATTTTGTGTTTGGATATTTAAGCTGTAGGTACAAATGACAAATTGTTTTAAGAAATCGCTGCCACTGAAAACTATTTTTATAACTTAAAACCTTTTGTAAAACACACACAGAAAATAAATGAATCGTTTATTTCAGAAACTCCATAACTGATAAAATGTTCGAAAATGAGTTAACACTGGTTTTTTTAAGCTTATTGACAGGCGCTTCGATTGGTGCAAAACCCCACGTAAAATAAGGTTCTGTATACGCTTTAAGAAAAGACAAATGTTTATAAAACTACGAAAATATAATATACCTTTTTACGTGTAATAACATTTTAACTAAGCTCCATCTAAAACTTCACATTTCTTTATGACAATTTTTCATGTCTTTCGCTTTAAAAAAAAAATTAAATTATTTTCAGCACAGTTCTGTATAAGGCCAAATTCATTAAAATGTAATAAAAATATTATACAAGACACATCTTCAACATCATCTTTTAAATTTAGCTTTTAACATTTTAAACGGATATAACATTTGAAAAATTGAATATGGATTCCAGAGTTGATAACATTGTAAATCAATAATTTATATTATATTCCTGTAAAACATTTTACATGTCAAATGCAAAACATACTGCCAAAATCAATGTCACAATTAATGTGTATTATAATCTAGAAATAGATAATAAGTAAAATGTATATAAATCTGATTCTTTCATATTGATTTTAGATAATAATGAAAATAAATGTTGTATGAGTTTTCTAGAAACTTTGTAAAACATTATATTTGTGTATATCTGTGTATATTTGTGTTTGTACATAACGATATATGTTCTGTGTAATTTTGTGTTAAATTGTGATAAGGCATTTGATCACAGCATGGCTGGACCACCGCATTTGTCTCAGAGTTGTAATCAAGTGATGGAAATAAAAATGTTTCGTGTTTTATTCTAGGTTTAGTTTTTATTAAAATGACATTTACATTACCTTTTCTATGATTTATTTTGTTGTTATTACTAGATGTTCCGATTCGGGCTTCGCAGTTTTACACAATATAGGTGAAAACCATACTTAAAATTATAATACATTTTTGTTTAATTTGATGTACTTTTTAGATTTTTCACTAACACCATCAAAAAGCATTTTTATATAAAAAATATCAATTGTGTATTCCAATAGAGTTTTTAAATTTATTAAAAGCGACACATTCGTATTGGCCTCGAGCCAGAAATTAATAACCGAAGATATTGCCAAACATTTCACTTCTTATAGAAGTCTTTTATTATTATTATTATTATGATAATTTCGGTGATTTAACAGCATAGTTCGATTATATGACTGTTAAATTTGTGTTTTATTTATGTTATTTTATTTACTTATTTATTTATTTATGAAGTTTTAATTCCCTTATGGAAACAAGTGTGTTTATATTGTTTTTAGTACAAACGGAATATTCTTTCGTAATCAGGCCTCATGGGGTAGTGAAATACATATATTTTTTTTATATATATATCATGCTTGAAATGTTTAAAACCACAAAAAATCAGTAAATTGAGACATAGTTTTCAAACAAATTGCGTTTTAAAGAACATTTTTTCCCTCTTCATTGGTTTAAAAATTAAAATTTTGAGATGTTTGATGTTACAAACATTGCAGTATACGCAAATTATATTAGTTAGGTATTGCCACCATCAATATGACGTCAGCGTTACTCACGGACATATTTTTGCTTTATAATATAGATTCTAACCCTTTTTGTCCCAAATTACAAATTAACGAAACTTTTACCTCTCAAAATATTTTTCTTGAGTTTTTTAAAATACGTTAAAAGATTTGTATAAATGTTTAATTTTTTTCAAATGTTGATTTCAATATTTTAAAAAACACGAAAATGTTCTAACGTAATGACCTTATATAAATATACCATATTTTTAAAACTGAAACTTTCGATTTAATGTCTCATTTCTTTAAAATGGTATTTTTAGTATTCTTTAGAATTGGAAAATGTATCTATATTATAAAGCAATATGCCCGTGAGTAATGCTGCGTCATGATGACGTTGGCATAACATGACCAATAAATTTCGCTTTTACCCTTTTTTTTTTCCTAAGCATCGCACATTTCCAATTTCCTTTACCGTCAAATAAGAATTTTTTTTGTTCAAATGCATTTTGTTTGAAAATTGTATCTGAATTTAATGACTGCTTATTTTTTTTTAAATAATTTTCAACATGATTTTTTTTAATCTATCTCTATTGCATGCAGACCAATTAAGCCGCTTGAACTTAAATCAATATAAATAGCTCAGCATTTGTTTCCGTTTAATATTACATGACAAAATTAATCTTCATCATTAAATAAATAAATAAATAAAATAATATAAATAGAAAGCAAAATTTACAGATATGTAATCTACAACGCGTTTAAACTGCTGAAATTATCAGTAACAAAAAGATTGCGGTAAATAGTGAAATCTTTTGGTATCGACTCCTGACATGCGGCTAATACGAAAGAATTGCTTTTAATAAATTTCAAAACTTTATTTGAATACATTATTGACATTTTTTATATAAAAATGCCTGTTACTGTTGTTCGTGGACACTATAAAAACAACATTAAATATAAAAACATCTATTTGAGTTTTCAATAATAAAAAAAAAAAGGTTTTCACCTATGATTTGTAACCCGGAAGGCCCGGGTTGGTTCTCTTAGTTTCACAGCATACAAGAAAATGTTCAAACAGAATGGCCCTACTGAAGCACTCCACTCTATGTCGGATTTCTTTCGAATGCTGTTTTTAGTATTCTATAGAAGTAGAAATTGTATAAATATAAGAGAGGCCTTACTTATAAATACCGAATTGTTTCAGAATAGAAATTTGCCACTGAATGTTAAGGCTCTAGTCACTCAGCTTCCGAATTCCCCTCACTAATTTTAAGTCTATGGCGTTCGATGCATTCTTATATTTAAAACAGATTGCAGGAGATGTGCGGCGATAGGGATCGAACCGGAGAACCCACGGTCAGAAAGCGAGATCTTACGTGCCGAGAAGGGTCCGACTAAGGCTATGGGGGGCCCCGGGGCACGCATCATTCTGGGGGGCCCTTCTATATATCTATAGAATTCTTTTAGAATAATGTGAAAGTGGCTAGTTCTAAACTTCATACATATTGTATGTATGCATAAATTTTGCATCCGGTACTGCTGCTCACATCTGTAAATAGAGTATCAGAAAATGATGGTCTCAACTTTAAGAAAAAATACTAGTAGGATAATAGTAGGAAAAAAAATGATAGATTGGTTGACACGAGAAATTTTTTGGCAAACTTTTACTTTGATTATCTACTTACGTTATAAGATGTCTAAAAGAAAATGCCCCAAATTGATCATAATTAATGGTTTTAACTTGCCACATTGTGAGGAAAACGTTAATAAAGAATTTCTTTTGAAAACAATAAAATACTAAGCTGTCATAATAAAATTTTAATCATTAGTTTTCTAATCATATAGTTTGTTTTTTGGATGGGTGTAGGGATACTGGAATCAGAGAGGGGAAGGGGTACCACACTCCTTCCCAAATGTTTGAAAATATATTAAATTTGGTCATTTTTTAATGAAAATCCTGATTACTCTCAAGAGGGCCCCCTAAGAAGGGGGGCCCGGGGCAGCTGCCCCGCATGCCCCTGCATAAGTCGGGCTCTGGTGCCGAGCAAAAGATCGATCGCTTCCTGCGAGATACTCGTTTTACTGACCGAGCAAGATTGCGTCGCCACAGTACTCCACCCCCAGTGAGAAGAACACCGTGTTGATGTTGTACGGACGATGTGCACTCGTGTTGCGCTGGCGGTTGCGAGAGTGATGCTGTCGTGCGCATGTGTGTGTGCCCCCGAAGATGCGCGGCTTGACAGACTTTGTGCTATGAGAGTTGTCATAAGCTTTGCGTGTTGTGAGCGTTTCACAGGCTTGGCTGCTGGGGGTGTTTTCAGTGCTGCCATCTGTTGGTCTCGAAAGGAGATGATGATGTTTGTGAAGGTGCATGTTCGTTTGTCCAAGGTCACCAATGCAGGAGACGGTTCGGCGATAGGGATCGAACAGGAGAACCCACGGTCAGAAAGCGAGATCTTACGTGCCGAGCAAAAGGCTAGCTCGATCGCTTCCTGCGAGAAACTCGTTTTACTGACCGCGCAAGATTGCGTCGCCACATAGATCTCCGGGAAATTAATATTTTTAACTCCTTTTGTCTGTGTGCTCTTCTTAAAGGATGTCTCTAAAGAATATCTCTAAAGGATGTCCCTAAAGAAAGTCTCTAAGGATATCTCTTAAAGGATGTCTCTTAAAGGTGTCTATTATAATGAGCTGGACACAGCAGCGGTCGTTAGGTAGCTTCAGGGCCCCGAGCAAAGCGATATCAGTAAGCGTTCTATCTTAAATGGGAGAGGTAACCGCAAGATTAAAGGCGAGGTCACACCAATCAAGGTCGCACGCCACGTAGCGGACGGGGTGAACTACAGAAAGATGCCTAACTGTTTTCTTCTTTATGGATAATCTATTAATTGCACATCTATGAAATAACTGCTCAAGCGCAAACGTTGTGTTTTCATTTGTTTGTAGCATTTATATTCTGACAGTAATAGAATATTCTATTAATTTTTATTCGTGTTTTTGACTTATTTATTATAGTTAATTATTTAAATAAAAACAGTTCTTTTTAGAACTAATATTATTTGTTAAAATGGCAAAATGTTGGCCATCAAATAACTGTAGTTTTCGAAATTGTAAGAAAATTCTTTTTCTTATAGAATTCATATCTATCCTTTTCCAAAGAGTAAAACAAGTTAGTTACGTATTTTAACTTTAATTTATTAAAAAAGATAAAATATTATTTAATATATATTATCAAATGTTGTTGATTTAAATACGCTCGATTTTAATTATTTTCTTTTAATGAAATGAAAAATGACTCATAAAAATTAGTAAGTAGTTAATGTGTAAAGATTGAATTTTGTAGTCCTATTTTTTACTCAATTTTTGATGTGCTAAAGTTATAAAAAATGATATACACGGTTCTATTTCCGATGAGAATACAGGGTTTATGAATGTTTAGAATATGTATAGAATTTAATTGTAAATAAAATATCCAATTTTAAGTCCTTTTGTTCGCTTATCATGCGCAAACGATAAATTTCTAATATTCTCTTAATCGCATTGCAATCATCTTATTTAACTAACAAATATTTCATTCATTTAATTTACAACTCATTTCATTTTATATTCCGAATCACTTTAATTTAAAATGCTTGCATTAAATGTTGTACCATTAAACGAGCAAGTGTTGTTCATTTATTTGTTTAAATATTTAGCAAGTCTAGGCAATAACTTCAATAATTTTCCTAAAATCGCCAGATTTTTTTTTTTTTTTTTTAAACAGACAAAGCTATTTAGAGAATCCCTGTTAAAAATTCAATTACGACTTTCAGATTGTTACTTACTCACAGAAGATGAATCTTCTTTGCCAGATTTATTGCAACATATTTTTGTTACAGCTTGTTTTGATAAAAATATGTGTATTATTAAAAAAAAAAAGTCGCAATATCATTTTAGTTTAAGGGGAAAAGGCAGTAATGCTTCCGTAGTATTAGTGCTTCTCTTCCGAAATTAAAATCATTTTGCGACTATTTTTTTTTTAAATGTACATAATTTTATCAAAACAAGCTGTAATAAAAATATTTTACAATAAATCTGGTAAACAAGATTCATCTTCCATAAGTGAGTAACGATTCGGAAAATATGCACAAAAGATTCGCAGATAGTAGATATTCTGTCATATATGACGTCATACTGAAAACCAGCGTATTTGCATTATTCACCCCGTCCACCACATGACGCAGCTGTGTCAATATACTCCAGATTCCAGTATTGACATTGTACGCTTACTTATATCGCTTTGGCCCCGAACCTCCTTTTTCGCTTTTCGGTGTCTTTAATTTGTATAATTTCCTTTTTAAATTTGCTCGGTTTCAATTCTAGAATTTTTTTTTCTTTCAACCTGGCTTCCGCAAAAGAGTCGGACTAACAGAAGAATAGCTTAAAGGACCGCGGACGGAAAGGTGTGTCTCCTTTTTAGCTTTCAAAATATTTCTAAAATATTATATATTTAATTTTATATGAAATGTTAAAATCTTACTCACAGTTCGTCAGCTTTTAACACATAAAATATTAAAGTAAGAATAGATTTTTGAAATATTTTAAGAACTAAGAAAAAATGGAACATCCTTTATAAAGAGTACACAGAAAAAAAGAGTTAAAAATATTAATTTCCCGAGGGGATATTTTAAATATTTGAGTGCATTCTACGCCCATAGACTAAGCATTAGCGAGGAGAATTCGGAAGCTGAGTGACTAGCTGCCTTACCAAAATTTCCTAAAAATGTCGATCTTCAGATTTTTATCTTATCGCTTTCGACTACACTCTGACAAAATTTCAGACTGATACTGCATATAGAACCACAGTTATGGCTGATTTAACAAACACCTAATATCAAACTCACTCTTTAAAATAAATCTTTAAGCTCATTTATATCATTTCGCATTTTTTTCAGATTTTTCATGTCTTCAAAATGCTAAGGTTTTTCTAGATATGAATGAAAAGGCTTGATTTTTTTTAACTGTATTACATCTAATCACTGTGTTAAATAAATTTTGTAACAAGCTTTTTCTGTTTTTTTTTTTTTTTTTTTTTTTTTTTTTTTTTTTTTTTTTAAGGTGCTTTAAAATACTGGCAAGACATAAAAAGTTAATTTAAAGAAGCCATACCAACAAATTCAACATTTAGATTTTTAAAATTAAATAAAAATATACCGTTTTTATCGTCACCAAAAAGAATTTATACCTTGTTTCGCACGTTAAATATTTGGATCATTATGTTGATTTCACATATTACACTGTAAAAAACGTGAGCTCATTTTCCTCCTTGCTTGCTTTTAAAACTTTAAGGCATTCTTTTAAAGTACGTGCCTCGTAAATAAGTACAGCATGCACCTGTTGTGTAGTAGAACTTTTTGACTCTTGACCTTTTTTTACTCTTTCGACTATATTATATAGCAAATTCACTTTTTAGAGGGTGATTTTTTTTTCAAACCTGGTACCTTGTTTGCATAGAAAAGCAAAAAATAATCACCTTCAGAAAAGCGAAATCCGGTTTCGATTAGTTGCAAAAATGATGCATAAAATAATTAAAATCTTACACTAATTCTTATAAGAAAAGGTATTATTTCAATAATAAAGTGTCATTTATGTGAAAACTGAATATAAATTAATATAGTCTTTAATTCTGACTTTCGTTAAAAGAATGTCTTTATTGAATCAGTTATAATCAGATCCAGTTTTGTGTAATTTTCTTTGCACAATAGGAATGCGATTTCTTTTAAGTCCTTCGCGACAAGAGTCCTTTAGAGAATTTTTAATCCTTTATCACCGGTTTCCTAAAATAGAAATTTTTGGCTAATTCGATGCAAAAAATGCTTCGATTAAATAAGTCTGAATTTCCAGTTAAAAATTACTGGTAGGAGTAAACAAGTATTATCAGCATTTAGTGCGTGACGTATAAACGACACTCGTCGCGAGGGGGTTAAATACCAGTCAGTTTGAAACTGAAGTCTTGTCAAACTCATCAAGAGGATGATGTGCCTGTAGAGGAAGTTGCCCCAGTGTACGCCATGACTGTATCTTTAGTATTATTCTCCGGCTGGAGCATGGCTATGTAAGCTTTCGGCAAGAACAAGCATGCTATCTGAACAGCGGCACTTGAACTCAAAAGAAGGCTCAAAGTAAAAGTTCTTACTTCATTGCTGTTATGGAAAGTAAACGTTGGTAAGAAGGCAAGCCAAATCACGCACGTTGTGTAATTGGTAAAAGTTATGTACCTAAAAGAAATAAATAAAAGTATAAATTATGATAATAGAAAAAAAAAATTATAATAATAATCATTTTTCTAGGTTTGTTTCAATTCTCAATTTTAAAAACTATTGCGATAATATGTAGTGTTGTACAAAGCTCCAATCTAAAATTTTAGGTTTAAAAACTTCTAAAATAAATAAAAAACTAATGAACAAAACAAAATATTTAAAAATGTTTTGTTTATATTTCTTGATGACTAAATTCTACTATATGATTGCATACAATACCATTTTATGGCTTCTTTCTCATCAGTCAGATTGCAAATTCTCCTCTCTGATGTCAAACCTATGGGCTTGGAATACATCCGTATTTTTCAAATTTCTTCTCTGAAAATAAAAAAATTTTCCTCCTTTTTTCGGTATGCTCTTCTTGAAGGTTTTTTTTTTTTTTTTTTTTTTTGTGTGTGTGTGTGTGTGTGTGGACAAAATGTTTCTAAAACATGTACGCTAAAACTTCTAAAATATATATAATTTCATATTTTAAGTGAAGCAGATGAGTTGTAAAGAAGATTTTAACACGTAAAATTAAACTAAGTATCTTAGAAATATTTTGTCAAATAAAAAGGAAAGCAGCATCCTTTAAGATGAGCATACTGAGAAAAGAAGATAAAAATCTAAATTTTCCGAGGAGAAATTTGAAAAATTCAGATTCATTCCCAGTTCACAGGTTTAACATTACAGCTAGGGATTTGCGGCCAGGACGCAATTTCCCTTCTCTAATGCCAAACCTATGGGCTTGGAATGCATCTGTATTTTTCAAATTTCTCCTCAGAAAATTTAGATTTTTACCTTCTTTTCTCAGTATGCTCATCTTAAAGGATGCTGCTTTCCTTTTTATTTGACAAAATATTTCTAAGATACTTAATTAAGTGTTAAAATCTAAGTGAAGAAGGCGAGTTGTAAGCAAGATTTTAACACGTCAAATAAAACTAACAATGTATTTAAAAAATATATATTTTGTCCAATAAAAAAGAATAAAACATTCTTCTAGAAGATAATACAGAAAACAGATGAAAAAAAGTTTAGTTTTCCGAGGAGAAATTTAACAAATACGTTATGCATTCCAAGCCCATAGGTTTAACATTAGAGAGGGGAATTTCCAGCTTGGCTGATGAGGAACCGTAATAGGTAGTCGTCCAGAGTATGGACTTAAGAAAGAGAGTCTCGACTGTTAAATTAAACTATAAATTAGTCTCCTGGTTTTTAATTTTCAAATTACTAAATTATTTCGTACAACATGCAGACTGCACGCAGTGACCTCAAATGAAGTTAACCTTTTCCCGGATCAATTTATTGTGGGCTCGAAAGTCCAAAAATTCATTTTTTAACTGCTTATTTTTATAAGTAAATATTTTTTAAACGTGATTACATCTGTAGCATACAATTCTTTCTAAAACATGTTTTAAAAAATCATTTAAACCTAAAAGAATAACGTACCTGTATAGTTGGCTTTCATAGACAGCAGCGTAAAGGTTAATTATTTTTCGAATAAAAAATCTTGACTCAAAAAACAAGAATTACGTATTTATTCCCGAGATCATTATACTTACATTTTTAGGGTTCCATACTTAAAAAATTAAAACGGAACCATTATAAGATCACTCCTGTGTGTCTGTCAAAGCCATTTTACTCATAAACTATGGAACGTGGAAAGTTCAAGTTGGGGGAAGTAATAAAGACTATTGACCCACATATTTACAGATTATTATACATTCACAAATGTATTTAGGTAAAATGTAGAGAGGCTAATTAAGTTTCTTGACAAAATAAATCTTTTCTTTGTATATCGTGTAGGGAGAGAATATCGTGTGAAAGCATTCCTAACGATAAACTCAAAAATACATTTCTATTAATTTTAGGTATTATATTTTCAAAAATATCGTTGAAAATGTAATGCAAAAACATGTCCCTTCCTCCCTCTATTTCAGAATCTACTAAAACTAAAATAATGAAAAAATTAGATGTAGTAGACGTTAATTTAAACCTTGCAGGAAAACTATAGCATTAATCCTATGCCACAAAGTTTTTGAGAAAATCGTATTTTTCCGTTACTCACAAATTTCGATTTTCGGGCATCCAGCAAAAGGGTTGAGGAGCGCTGGAGGTACCTATAAGTAGCAGAAGTATAAAACCATTGTTGATAATGATTTTTGGAAAAAATCGTCAGTAATTAGCCGAAATATTCAAGAACTGTAAAATTTAGTTCAGCATTTGAATTAAAGTATTCTAAAGCCTATTTTGAGATATACTTCAAATTTTGGATATAGGTTCATCCTGATAAGGCGCTTCCCTGATTAGTTTTGAGGTTCATTGGTTAAGCATAAAGGGGGGAACAGGGGCTAATCCCCCCTTAATTTAGATAAATGGGTTTTTCATGCAGAATTATCGGATTTGCTTCAAATTTGGTATACCAGTTTATTCTGATAAGGCGCTTCCCTGATTAGATTTGGGGGTTCATTGGTTAAGCATAATTTGGGGGGGGATAGGGGAGCTAATCCCCCTCTTACCTCTTAATTTAGCTAAATGCGTTTTTTGTTGATTTCTTTATTTTTCGAGGGGCATTATTCTTTGAAATAAGTGTATAATATATAATTAGTGTGAATCGTCTGTGAGCTCAAAGCCATCAGTTTAACTGGGCACTTTTCTTTTATATATATATTTGTTTATATTTGTTTTCAGTTGGCTTGTGTGGATCAGTTTGGAGTCCAATACAGAAGAATGTAATCGATTAAAATTACTATTACTTTCTGTCTGCAACAAAGTATTAGAATTATGTCTCTGTTTATGAAAGTTAGATTATGAATGCCTTTCCGATTACCCTTTCTTTAGATTTTAAAATACGATTACGTTCAGATAACGATTAAAATTTTATGCATTGTTTTGTGACTACTGAAAAAATTATGTTAGTATATCTATTTAACAATTTCATAACCTGCATTTTATGAATTCATCAATCTAACATTCATTAAATGCTTTGTTTAGCTCTCTGCATGTAAGTCTCAAATTTTACAGTTGTCAATGGAATCAAAAACTACGTTAGCAATTATCTATATACAAGGTTAAATGGGAAAGTTGGTTACAAGTTTAAGGGGTAATGTGTTGAGATGAGCAATGTTTCATAGGAAACCAGTGTTGCAATCTAATTATTCAGCCAAAAGTATACTTTAGCTCATTCTAAGTTGCACCCAGATTTTCATTCATAATTTTAGTAATGAAATTATTTAACTTATATTTTCACATTCTTACAAAAAGCAGGAAATGAATGTATTTCAATGGAAAGCGCTAAAGAGGGAAGAAACTACGATTCCATAGCTTTTCAAAACATATTACTGTGCGATTATAATACAATAATCACAATCGATTATAATTGAAGAGCTAAGTGGAAGAACATGTTAAGTAACAAAAATTACATTTCAAGAAATTTGAGGTGAAAGTTTTTGCTGTAAATTTTAATGATTTATTTTCTGATTGATACCATGTGTTTAAAATATTAACAGGTATGGTACTAAACTCTCTCAGAAAAACTTATTCATATTTAATTTTCACATATTAAAAATTATTAATATTATTGACATTGTTAAATATTAAAATATTAAATATTAATGAATAATGTCTTAAATCTTCAAGACTAAATAGAATCTTAGTATTTTATGTTAAGATAGGATACCTCATAACGCTTTCATCCAAAAGATAAAAAAATTTTTAGAAAATGGTGCATAACATGTTCATCCACTCAGCTCTTCAATTGTATTATGATTGTCATCTGAACAAAACTTTTTTATTACGATTAAAAATCAAACTGGATGATTATGGTTGGTTGGTTGATTTTTGACGGCCAATTATCTGCGCGAGGGATATAGGCCCGGGGGGAGTGCCCTTCGTGGGGGTCTTTCTAAGGGAACCTAACCCGTATTAACGCTTGGAAATCCAAGGTTCGAAGAAAACCACGAAAACTCCGAACGATTAGGCCGACGGGCGCGATTGGGATCGAACCCAGCACCTCCCGTCTACCAGCTTCGAGAGCAGAACCTCTCGGCCACTGGTGGGGCACTGGATGATTATGGACAAACTAATTATCAAACTATATGAAACGGATGTAATTATATAGTTTTTAGGATCGATTGAATCTTTTTTGAGCTATATGATTACGAATATTACAAGTCTGCTGTTAATTTCGTTTATACGGCCTCATTTATGAAGTGCTTGCCGTAAGTTTTCATTACAAAGAAATATTTACCTGGCTTCATTAAATCCATCCGGGCATTTTCGCGTTTTGAAAGCGTAAACTGTGCATAAAATCATCAGAAGAAAGGGATACAGAAGTCCTAAGAGATACGTTGTTCTGTCAGAACCTCTACATATCAGGATGTTTTTGTCTTTACTTGGATACTGGTGGCTAGTTGATGGAGTATCGTACATGAGCCAAGTGGCGTTTATAATGGCTAAATAAATAAATTAACGTTATAAATGCTACAAATAATCCTATCTAGAAAAACACTTAAAGATAATGCATTCCATTACAATAGTTACTTTTTTATAGATTTGTGGAGTATCGTACAACATTTAAGTATCATTTTACAATGGCTAACTAAGGAAGTTAAAATTATAAATGCTAATCATAATCCTACGTGCAAAAACATTTAGAGATAATACATTTCTCGAGCTATTTTGTTGGATTTGATAGAGCATCGTACAAGGCCTAAATAAGGAAGGTAATATTTTAGATGTTAAACATATCCTATGACATACAAAAACACTCAAAGAGAATATATTTCACTAAAAGAGCTAATTTGTATTAACTACATCTAAAAATACTTAAAGAGAGTGCATTTCATTATGGAAGCTACTTTGTATGGTTTTGATTGAGCATTGGACCTCTAAAGGTCGCTTGTAATGGCTAAGCAAGAAAACTAACATTACAAATACTTAACGATAATCCTACATGCAAAACACTTAAAGAGAATGCATTCCACTATAACAGCTATTTTCAATGGGTTTTATGGGGTATCATACATCATCCAAGAAGCATTTATAATGCCTAAACAAAGAAGATCGGGTTTCAAATATTAAACGTATAAAGGCAATGCTAAATAAATTTATATAATTCTTGAAATGTTTTCTGTAGAAAATTTCTTACGCCTGGCATTCAGAAATGTTTCAAATTTTAAATGCTTATAAAAGGAGTACAGCCAACAGAGTGAAAAAGTGTCCAAGCCGGGACTCGAACCCGGGTCATCCATATAGCGCACCGACGTTCTAGCAACTGAAGCACTTGAAAGCAACTGCAACCACTCTGTTGGCTGTACATCTTTTAAGCAATTAAAATTTGAAATATTACTGAATGCAAGGCGTGAGAAATTTTCTATAGAAAAATTTCCAAGAATTATATAGATTTATTCAATTTAATCGATGCTGGATTCTCTTTAGTTTCGTGTTTGCCCCAGAGTCGGTGGCTCACGGAAAAATATTCCATCTTGTGCTGCGATTGTAGCCTTGTCAACATATGATAATCAGAAGTGCCGAGCTGGGTATCGTTCCAAGTGGTTCAGTTGGTAGAACGTCGCTGTGCTATACCGATGACCCGGGTTCGAGTCCCGACTTGGACACTTTTTCACTCTGTTGGCTGTATGCCTTTTAAACAATTAAAATTTGGAAAGGGAATGCTAAACATATTAAAGGACAAGTTGTAAATTCAAAAGAATATAATTAAGATCAAGTCATAAATTTACACTTCTCGGTAAATGTATTGATTTCATTTGATATAAATAATGTAAAACACTTCGTATAAGAACACTATAAAAGTAATATAATGAACACTACAGATCCGTTTCGGATTATGAAAAACTTATCTTTCAACAGATGTAAAGCCAAGAGTGGTAGGAAGGCACACGCATAAAGCGAATTCATCTTGTGCATTTACATGAACAATACTGCCATCCAGGAATGCCATTTTAAGGGAAACAGATTAATTCTAATTCTCCTATTGACGAAAATTAACTAAACTTTGATCGTGGATAAAGAACCCTGAAATTAATTTAAACTATTACTTCTTTTTGCATTTATTTATTTATGGTCTATAGGAAAAAATACACATTTGTTAAATTGTAAAAAACAATGACAAAGTTTCAATATTGTACGACAAAATTAATCTTGCAAAACTAGTTTTCCCACGGTTTTGAAGTCCAGGTTCTACATTTTTGAGTGCTCATTTCTTTCATATAACTAAGGGGCTCTGCCTCCTACGAGCTACGCTCGTCAACCCCCGTTCAGACACCGCAGACTCTAAAAACGCGCTAATTTGATCGTCTTTAAAAAGATTATGGAAGATTGAATTACAATTTAAAACTCGTGGCGATCTCCCTGTAAACAGTTTTCTTTTCATTTCCCTTTGATTGGGGAATTTTAAGACCGGATCTGCTGCTGTTAAAAATTCAATGGCTATTTTCGTCTCTGATTAAATAAGATCAGTTAAACGTTTGAAAATAAGTTAATATAAAATTAATTAAGTAAAAAGAGTCTTTGTCTCCCGGTACTTTTTAACATCCCTATGAGAAAGTTGTTTAAAATAAGACATTTTAAATGTATCGTTTTAAATCTGACGTAATTTTCACCAAAGTTTTCTTTCTTTTTTCAATATTCACGTGAAAATAGTTTTGTTGGTAGAAAGGAAATGTTTTATTGCACTGTCTTAGAATTAGCAACAACAGTTTAAAAAATCATCTAGAAAAGTGAAACAAATATCTCGTGTACATTACAAATATTTTTTAATTTAAACTGTTCGGAAATATTATTATTTGGACATTTTAAATAGAATGTAATTTTCTCCATTTACGGCTTTTAACGCATATTAAGGATTTTATTATTTTAAAATTTTCTTTCCCTTTTAAAATTTAAGTGTAAATATATTTATGACATAAATTTCAATATTTTCCTGCTTTTAATATGTAGTCATTTAATTCTAATTTGAAAGTTTTTTTTTTCTGTTTATTATTCACGTGTAAATAATTTTTTTATTTGAAGTAAATATTATTCTTTGCACTGTTTATATAATTGGCAACAATTTAAAATAACCTTTTTCTAAAATATGTAAAAAATATCTCTCGAAATGCTGAAAATTTGAATTTAAAATGGAAATAAAGCCTCAAAAAAAGTATAACAAATTACATCAAAATAAACTGCATTTATTTTATTTTATTTTGTTAGTAATGTGTGTTTTAATCATCATTATTTTGATTTTTGAATTAGATGATTGAAGAATTGCTACGTGAAAGTAAAATTTTGCGTACTATAGAATAAATATTTTGTTTACGAGTTTTATGGAAAAAACAAGCCTAATGATTTTGAGCTTTTTTTAATTTGAAATCTTTAGACAAGCTGGGATTAAATGTACTTTTTAATAATATTTGAAAAAATATTTATTGTCACTCCACTTTTCATATTGTTTATTAGACGGATGCCGGCTGAACGAAACCAGGAGAGCTAAAATTTTGAAACAAATATTCTCGGTGGCCTGAAGTCCAGATTTTTTTTTTTAACTGTGCTAATCAGTGTTGCCACATCAGGCTGATTTTTCAATTAGACATTCAAAATTCTCACCGGATAGTTTTAAACCCTTGAGGGGCAGTGGGATATATTTTATCTCACCTAATTTAAACAAAATTTGCACCAGAAACTTTTAATTAAATTTTATATTTTTAACTTTTGGGGTGAAATGTTCAAAAATTGCTTATTCTTATTTTAAAGTAAAATGTTTCGATTATTTCAATATTACAGAGACATTATTGCTTGCCCGTCAAAGGGTTAACAGCTATTTCTGCTTTATAATTTTATACATTTCCCGTAAATAAAATTAAGCAACGTTACAATTTAAATTTTTATGGTGTAAATTCAAAATTTCTAAACAAAATATCCGCCAGATGCGGCAACACTGGCTCTATCACGCCGTTTCTGAAACTGATGGCCAAGCTTAAAATCTGGGAAAACCTCTATTGTCAAAATTGCAATCATTTCCGAAACTTTCTTAAAGCTAAGGTTTTTTTATGAAAAAAAATGTGAAATTTGGTAAACTAAAAATCTTTTGTCAGATGTCCCCGTGAAAGAAATGAAAAGTAATACAGAAATCTCACAATTAAGCAACCTTAATCATATTACAAGTATTTTTTTCATTAGTGCTCTGTCCCTTGAACCCTTCAGTTTAAGATAATTTTTAAACACATGAATGTACAAAAAAAAAAAAAAAAAAAAAAAAAAATTGAAACTAGTGTTACACAAGAGATTCAAGGAGGCAGACTCCTCTTCTGAGGAAAAATTATCAGTTTTCGTTACTGTTAGTGTTTAAGTGTTTTAAGTCATTAAGAACTTTTTTTTTCAAAATCAGCAGCCCATAAAGAAAATTAATTAAATTACAAAATTTTGGGAGGCCCAGTGGCACTTCCCTGCCCCCTTCCATTGCCGGTGCCCATAGTTCATTACCTTCCACAGACATGACTCCTGCAGCTATCATTAATTGAGATTGTGCACTTGTATACTTTGGTTTCAGCCTCTGTCCTCTTCGTTCAAAAATACGGGCAATACGTCGTGTCTTTATGAGTATAGCCGCATAACAAATAGTATAGTTGAAGCCAAGAAAGAAGCGAACTATTCCGCAGGATGCTTTCGTCGGTCTTGAAACGATTGGAAAGGTAAATAGAAAAGACAAAAATATTCCTAAAAATATTTTTATATACTATAATCAATCATAATGAAATACCGAAAAAACTGACATATTTAAATATGTATTGAAAATATAAAACTTTGTTCTGTCAATACCATATTCAGGGCGACACTGGCGACTTTTTTTTTAATTCTAGCTGAAACCACTTTCTCAAAACAAAAATCTTTTATATATATATATTGACATGCGCAAGAAAAATTGTTGTTCCATTGGAAAATGTATTACGCAATTTATTTTTTAATTTAGTGGTGCGGATAGAATATAAAAATAGCGGGCAGTGGCAGCCCTGCATATAAAACTTTGTTCTGGCAATACCAAATAAAATAATGTGCAACATACATGTCTAAGCAACAAAATATGTTCTTTAAGTTTAAACGCAGCTAACGAAAGAGATAGACCGCGATTGTTTCAGCCATCTTGACTGCCAGGTAATTAGTATACGAGGGTAGTTCAAAAAGAAAGGAGACCTTTTAATATTAGTAGAATTATTTTATGTTGTCATGCCAAACATGATAAATTGTTTATGGTCTAAAAAATAGTTTGACATTATTTTATTCGTTATAGTTCATTTATTTAGTCGCTAGCATTATATACAAAGAACCTAGAACATACAAAGAGCGGTGAAAAGAACCTATTGCGGTTACAGAAAGAATAACAATAAAACTTTCAATTAATTAGAATGTCAAGCGTATTGAAATTTCACACAAATTGAATGTATAATTTTGAAATTACGCAACTATCGAGGTAGGTCCCGTCCCAAGAAAGTAAAGGGCACAAATTGTATAAAAATGCCCATGAAAAGGGTGAAACAAACTGATCTAGTATAAAATGGCATACAAAAAGTGAAACTGCTCCACTGAAATAAAAACTGAGAACTCACTAATAATTTAGGGGATTCTTTTAAAATGATGTACATATCATGCAGTACTATAATTTTAATTTTCGGGGATATTAAAGCTGCACATCGGTCTTTAAAAGGCTCTATTCCAATCCGAATGTTCATCTTCTCCGGGACGGTATAATATCTCACACAATAGGCGTAACGAAACAAAATTTCACTACACAACACTAGATTATCCTTCTTGTAGTCCAAACTTATTCTCTTCGAACTAGCATTTGTTTTGATCGCTTCAAAGAAATTTTAGGAGGAGAAATATTTTCATTATATATCAAAAAAATTTTGCATTAGCTTCCTGCATGTCCTAATTATTTTTATCATGCAAGAATTTAACAAAACGCTCAATATGTTGGGAAACGTGTATAGACGTTATATAAAGACAGGAGAATAACATTGATATAATTTGTTAAATAGAATTTTTAAAGTAATCTTTTAAAAAAGTCTTCTTTATATTTGAAACACCATTAACCAATAATCGAATTGCAGTTTAGTTTGCTTAATCACGTGGTATTCGCGTGTCATAGCAACGCTTCCTACATTGGAAGAAGACGTGACATGCTTTGTTGTGACGTCACGAAACGTCACACGAAGCATTCAAAACAAAAAAAAAAAATCGAACTACTTGCATGTTTCGATTTCGTTAGTTTGTGGAATTATAAATTATTATTTACTACTAATAATAATAATTTTCTTGGAATTATTAATTATTATTTACTATTAATAATTACACGAGCCAAAGAAATCGAAAAATGCAAGTTGTTAGTAATTTTTTCTTTGTCTTTTCTGCTTCGTGTGATGTCTCGTGCGGTCATAACAAAGCGTGTCAAGGCTTTCTCCCTAATCTAGGGGTCGTTGGTCATAGCCACTCTCTCTTGTCAGTTGTGGGTAGAAACGCATGGCGTCAACGTTTCTTTCCGCCATCCTGTATAACATGCATGTTGCATGTAATTGTAATTTGGTAATGTCAGTACAAAGTTCTTTCGTATTTATAAAAAATAGTAATAATAAAAATAACAATAATGACATTAATGGCGACAAAAATGAATAAAGATATAGGCTTTTCTGTAAAATTATTCCTTTTAGAATAATTATCTTAACTGAATAAATCCTTAAGGAAACAAATAACTCAAAATCACAACATTGTTTATCTGTATTTGATAATTTAAAAAGAAAATTAACAGAGAATTTCAGCACCAATTCACGAGAACAGCCCAGTTCTTTTGCAGAAATCAAGAATTTACTTGAATATTTGGACGCTTCAAATTACTATACTTGCTTCATTTCGGAATTCATTTGTTAAGTGGCAGATGAAAGAATATCGTTAGCTTCTGATAGGGTTTATGTTGAATAAATCGTTCTTTAACTCTGACGAAAAGCAAGAGTATTTTCCTTAGACTAAAAAGGGCGAAGTCATATTTATACACCTAATATATTTATCACCCATGATGATTAAATGAATACACTTTTACTTCCTTTATTTAATTTAAAATAAACTTTACAACAAAAACTGCCTTACATAAAAGTAGTAAAGCAGTAAATAATAAAATTATAAAGTAATTCCCTAGCAGAAGCTTTATTTATTGGAGTCTTTCAATATTTCAAATATATCACTTTTACTGCTGAAGTTGCCATTATTCCGAGAACAGCAAACCTAATGCATCCTAGAGCCCAAGGATTTCGTTAATTCATCTGAGTATCAGGTATCGCTTCGCAGAACATTTTATCCTTCGTTTCTTTAATCCCTTCGTGACGACACAATTTTTATTGTTTATAAACAGTATTTCCAAGTAAAAATCTTTTCCTAATTGAACAGCAGACATTCTGCGATTAAATAAGGCAAAATTTACTATTCTAAAATTGTCGTAGGAAAAATTAAAAATTGTATACATATTATGCATCGCATGTACATGACACTTGTGAAAGTGCTAAATCCTCTTTGCAGTTCCCACTCATGCTTATCTATTGAAAGTCAGCGTACAGTTTTCCTCTTCATAAGAACAATCACGTAACATTACCCGAAGAATTATTTTTACTCAAAAGAAATTACTGAACAGTTTTAATTTTACTTTATCACTTTATTCTTATAATTACAGTGTGTCCTATAATAAACTGGTGGTTTCTTAAAATGGAATATCAAACTAATGTGATATCTATTCAAGTTATTATTGAAGTCACCGTCAGATGGCTCTGAACTGTAACAAAAACTAAACAAAAGAACTTTGCAAAAGGCAAAACTCCTTTTCGCGTTCATTGAACAGCTGAACAGAATGAAGGGTAAAGACTGAGTAAACTTTTATCAAGCTTTATTCTTTAGTTTTACCTTTCTAATAGGTTAAGACAGCGTAGTGTGACATTTCGTGACATTTCGTACTAAAACACCAAAACACGCAAAAATTCTAGACACCACACACAGACGATTGCATAAGTAACTTCAATAGCTGTCGCCATTTTCATTTTATTCTATTTTGTAAACAGTCATTTCATTTGAAAACATCCCACATGCCTATGACTATTAATTGATGCTGGCAAAATAAATATGCTTTTACATACTTTCTTTAAGTTACATTTTATAACAAAACAGGCTTACCTAAAAGCAATAAAGCACTTAATTCCCTAGCAGAAGCCTTGATTATGGGAGTGTCCCAATATTTCCAAAATATCACACTTACGGCTGAAGTTGCTATGATTCCGAGAACAGCAAACGTAATGCATCCGACAGCCCATGGGTTTCTGTAATTCATGTAAGTCTCGGGTATTGCTTCGCAGAACATTTTATTCTTGGTTGGCTTGAATCCTCTCTCACACTCTTTGCAGCCACCTTTTATGCTCATAATTTGAAAGTCAGTGCAGTTAAAGCAGCTCCAACAGCACCTGTTACTATCCAACGACACCTTTGTCTCTCCAGGTAAGCATGGTTTACTGCATATGGATTCTGGAAATGCTTTTCTAAAGTGTTTAAATGCAATTTTATTTTCATCTAAAACCAGCTTCACTCGAGAATCACCCTCTTCTACAAGACAAAAATTGTGATAATATTTAGTAATCAGAAGAAAACTATTTATCCTAGATTTAATTTATATACACCAAAGTACAGTCAGTCAAAAAAATAAAAAACAAAAAACAAAAGTGAAAAGAGCCCGTACTATTTTATCACCATACTATCGCAAAGAAACACGAGGGATCCATTTGATTAGAAAACGCATTTTCTTTCCAAATATGAATGTTTTTTTTTTTTGTTTTTTTTTTTTTTTGGGGGGGGGGGGTTAGATAGATTTCGTAAGAAATACTACCTATTACATTCTCTCCTATGTTGGAATTTCTGAAAAGTTTCTGCAGATCTACAACGATCATGACCAGAAGACCCCAAAACCACCCCCACTTCAAAACTTTATATATCTATCTATGTATCTACCTATATATATCACATTTTTATGGACACTATCACTTCCATAATTCTGCACAAATCTCTTTCAAACTGATTCATAAAATCAAGGGGTAGAAAATCTCGAGAAGTTCATTAATGGGCAAAATCGGACCAAGAGGGTGGAAATAGGGAGGGGTTTTGAGAAAACCAAAAAAAAACCCATAACTTCTTAATTATAGTACATATCAAATCAGTTTAAAGTTATTATCACTTCTAGGAAAAGGGCCAAAAATTTATATATCACAAATATTTCACAAAATTAAAAATGGGCTCAAGGGTCGAAAAAAATAGGGTTTTATGGAGAAAAAAATTCCTAACTTCGTCAAATTCTCAAGGTACAAAATTCACTTAAACTTATTATAAATCTTTTTAATACTATCTACAACTTTTATATTGGCAAGTTTTTGATAGGACCAACTCTTACAGCAAAATCAAATTAAACAAAAATAGGGGTTCAAGAAAATATTATAGTATTAACATGATTCTGATAAAACCAGCGCTTACAGGAAAATGAAAATAAAAACTCGTCAAAAGTGGACAGATAAAACTATTAAACAGGGTTTATCTCTAATATTGATTTAGTTTTTATTGGAAAAATTAGTTCTTAACTTCGAAATCTACCTCCGCCTGTAGGGCGAGGAGGCAGGGATTTTTTTTTTCCAGTTTAATTTTCAATTATTATTTGAGAGTCGTAAACATATCAAAAATTGTATCAAATTTGATTTTTCATATGATAAAACTCACTTTTGATACCATATTTGAGTTTCTCGAATCAAATCACGCTGTAAAAAGTTACAATTTACATACTTTTTCTTAAATCTTGATAGAGTTGTAAAAGAAAATGTGTTAGAAGTTTATCGATAACTTTCGAAAAATAAAACAAGTTGAAAATTGCTCGTCAAACGTGGCAAATGAGGTGCATTCGTAATATAACTAGTTTTATAAATATTTTTTGCACCGCATATTGTATTGAATGTATATTTTAGGGCATTTCATAAGTGCATATCAATTTCATTCTCTTCGAAAGGCTGTAACATCATTATAATGCACTTGCAATATTTTTTTCCCCATTGGCCGTAATGTAACGGAAAACTTTTGACTGTCCCTGTAGTTAAACTATGCATCCTATTTTCATAAAATTTGAAATGAGTCGACAAAATTTTGCAACAATTACATATTTAAAATTTCAGGCCATTCAAAAGTCTGTAACATCATTAAAATGCACTTGCAATAATTTTTTCCCATTGGCCGTAATGTAACGGAAAACTTTTGACTGTCCCTGTAATTAAACTATACCTCCGATTTTCATAAAATTTCAAATGACTCGACAAAATGTTGCTACAATTATATATTTAAAATTTCAGACCATTCGGTTGGGTAGTTTTTCCTCTGTTATATGCGGACAGACAGACAGACAGGCCGACCGAACGACAACTATAGGTGCTACGAATTTATATAATTACGAAAGCACCTAATTAAGGTATAACCTAAATAAGGTATCCCAAGGAAAAGTACCGAAAACTCTGAATTAGCTACCAGAAAAATGAGTTCGGAATTTTAAATAAAATATAGATTCGCTTTTTATATAACAGTACACTAGAACTCCAATTATCCGAATTAAATGGGACCGAACCCCATTCGGATAATTGGATTTTTTTCCCCAAAAAGGTCTATTTTAATAAGTTACTGTATGTATGTTGAAAATGGGAGAAAATAACTATTTCTAAAGAAAAGAGCTTTTAATTAATTAAATGAAAAGGAAAGAGTTTTACATGTTAAGCGTACTTACAAGTGATGTACATTAGTACAGTATGTAAACCCTAAATGAAAATCATTCCTTGTGGCGTTTGGCGGACAAAGATTCCCTCTTTCCAACAAATTTTCGGTGGGATGAGTTGGTGGATTATTAACAATCAAAAGCACTTTACTGCCTTCTTTTCCAATACTTGGTTCTTTTTTTGGTGCTTTTTCACTTCAGGGATGAAAATTTCGTCGTACCACTCGGTAAACAATGCTTCAGTCATCCAAACCTTGGGTTGGTTTTTATAAAAGATGGAAGGCTTTTTCACATTTTTAAATGCTCTTGGGCTTTTTGATTTCCCTATCAACGGAAGGGATATTTTATGGCTCCCTGTGGAGTTCGCACGGTTAAGCACTGTAACTGAAATTCTGAATTTTTTTTCTGAAATTCTGAAAGTTATTCGGATAATCAGCGATTTGGATAGTCGGAGTTCGGATAATTGGAGTTCTACTGTATTTATTATTTATTATTTACCAGTTTAAACTTTTTTTCATAAAAAAAATAGAAACAAAAATTTTTTGCATTGTTTGGTGACAAATATTTCGTGATTTTATAAAATAAAATTCCCCCTTTCAGAATTTCTGGTATGAATTCGGATTATCTGAATAAAGATGGAGGCCAAACTGGTAACCCCATGGCTCGCAGCGTTCCTAAATTTTTCTCAGTTTAAAACCATTATTTAAATACGATATTCTTTATTTTAAACGTTTATTGCCGATATTAAAGGAATCTGTCACGAAGATTGTTTATTTGAAATAGTGGTAGAAAATGTAGAAAAATTTAGGAACGCTGCAAGCCCTGTAACCCTGTAAAAAAGTTTTTCAATTTTTTTCTGCTTACTTTCTAAGTTTTGTTTTATGTAGGTCACAATTCAAAATTTTAGCTAATATGAATCTATAGATAATTTTCATAATTAAAAATATGTTTTAGGATAGACAAAATGCCTGGAGTATGTTTAGATCTATGCATTGTACCTCATTTAAAATGAAACGCCAGCGGGTCAGCTAGCAAATTGATAAAGGTAAGTAAAAGACAGCTTATAATATTTTATTGAGGGAAATTACTATGAACGATCTGAGATAACCCAAAAGGATGGACTACAAAAGGATGGACTTGGGTTTCGGCCGTCCGTAGGAAAACACTCCATCAGCCTTGCAGCTTGGAGCTACGGTTCGGATTTCTCTTTCCCCCTTCCCCTTAAAATGAATAGCAAATTAATAGGGAAAACTTAAATCGAGATTATATCTACAACGGGTAATTTTATAGGCCATTAAAATGTTTTCAATCCATGTCTTGAACGTTCCTCATGAGTGTTGCAAAACTGTGGAAAAATTACTATTTTAAAAGGCTCCCCATTAAATTTACGCTATATAACATATTTTTACCTTTGCGAAACCGATGTGCATACTGCAAAATATTTATCGAAATTTTGAAATAAATTAAACAAACACCATCCTGCTTAAACCAAAGTTAAAATATGCTTTTAACTGTAATTTTCGAGTTCAATTTGGATAATTTTGAGTCTGTGATTCACCAGTTTCAGAGATATCGCATTTCTTTATTTTCGTGTTTTAAGATAATCCAAGGAGCTTGGCAACTTGTATTTTAAAAATTGGAGCTAAACTTTTAAGTGAAAGGCAGGTAGATTTGAATATTCTTAGCAAATGCGGTAAGAGCAAGTAAGAAAGATGGAAAATTCAAAAATATATTTAGTTTCTGACTGCGACAAAACAGTTGGCTTTGTTATACATGTGCAGCTAACACCTTTAACTGTATATAAGTAATGTACTCTCTCTCTTTTTTTGTGGTGATAGTGGGGGTGGGAGGGGGAGTAATAAAAGTGATTTTATTTCCAACATACATAAGGCCTACTTTTTTATTAAACAAAAACGATTTTGTGATTCTTTAGTTTTATAACATAACCTTTTTTTGCCCAGTATCCAAGATTGCATATAAATTACATTGGTCCTGATAATCAGAAGTTCACTGTATTTAAAAGTCATTCCATGTCGTAAAGGACGAACATGGAAAAAATCTAAGTTTAGAGATTACTGAGTCTTTATTTATTTATTTATTTATTTTTATTTTGTCTTGTTGTTGTTGGACTGTTTTAAGACAAATCTGCAGAGTGACATATTAACTAAAAAAGAAGAAACTTTGGTTATTGAAATAACATTTTTTAATTAAAAAAAAACAATTATTTCTACTGTTATTTGCATTCAGTTGCAAATAACAGGTATCAAAAGGTACTTTTTAATCATATTAGGTATATATAGAATCGCAGCAGACATAGTGACATAGTCCGTCATAAGTTTTTAATTAATCACTGTAGTTAAAAAATATTAAATTAAAATTACTAATATGTAGCTAGGTAAAAATAATAAATTACGACAAAATAAGTAACGCAAATTGAGAATTTTTTTTTTTAGATAAGAATATTTGACAATGACAAAAAAAAAAAAAAACAGTAGGAAAATGTATATAGACATTTAATGAGACATAAAAACTCACTTATGTATGTTCCTACTTGTCTCCAATAATAAGTATCATTTTGTTCATGTTTTTGGTAATTTGCAATGCTATAGCGTGGAGGCGCATCGCCAAAAGAATCGAATTGAAAGAGATTGCCGTTGTCATCTGTCATGAAAAAGACATCTATGTTAAATAAACTTTATGAAAACATAAAAGCATCAATAAGTAAATTCTAAAAGCAAAGAAAAGGGGGGAAAGAAATCTGCTATTATAAAAATACTTACAAAGAACTCAAAAATTCTTTTCTACATTTTTTTTTACTTTAAAAAAAATTAAAAAGCAAATTTCCAAAATTTATTTGTAATAAGTGATCCCACAAAAAGGTATCCAGAAATTATAAAAAGAGAAAAACAGTTTTTGATACAGAATGTTTAGGTGAAGGCTTTCAGTCGTGACGTCAGCCATGATGATTTGGTTAGAAACTGACTCCAAATGAAAGGTTGCTATGCTGTATTCCCTATTTTGTTTGTATATTATAGCTGTATCTCACAACTCAGTGTTTTAATTCTTCATATGTCTATTATATATATATTCTACGATTTATATTTAATAAGAAATGAAACAAGCAACCATTTGTTTTAAGTCAGTTACCAACTAAAATGTCATAACTGACGTCACATTGAAAACGTCCTTTGAAGGCTTACAGTTGTCCTTTTCCGGATATCTGATCGAAAAGGAGACGCCACTGCTTAACCTTTTTAGATCTCTGAAAATAGAACCGCATAGTGCGAATTTTACCAAAATACTAGCCAAAAACTGGGGGGGGGGGGGGGGAGTTGCACTGGATTAATTTCAACTCAGTTATTCTAACTGCTAAATAAATTACACGAGTTGAAATTCTCCAACTGATTGAAAATGTGTCTGGGGCAGGAGTCGAACCAGGGATCTTTCGTCTTAAGCTGCCAATGCTCCGCCAACCGAGCCATCCTAGACACATGTGACGAGATACAATTCACCCAGAAACCTTATTGATTAAGACATCTGCTCTGACATCTGAATCAATCTAACGGAATAAATCGTGGATAATGGAACTCCAAGAAACGTTGGATACACAATTATACTTGATTAATTTAAACACAATTACTCTAATTGGTAAATAAATCAAGCTAGTTAAAATTCAAAATTTCAATCTTTCTACGCACAGCTTTCCATAATTGTATATCAGCGTCCTAAAAATACGTATTTTGTAAAATAAAGGCAAGAAAAATAAAAACTTTTTAACTTGTATGTATTTTTTCAATAAATTTAATATCGGGCGTTATACAGTTAAAGTTGCAAAGATATGAAAAAAACTCGCTTTAAACCTGAAAATATACCAGGTATTTTGGGAACAAACTAAGTTTTTTGGGAATAAACCGGGTTTTTGGGGAACAAACTAGGTTTTTTGAGAATAAACCAAGTCATTTTGAAATAAACCTGGAAATAAACCGGTTTTTTGCAATCTATGGAGTTTTTTTGCAACTCTTAGAATGGTGAAAATTTGTTAAAACTTGGCCCAAACCCGAAAATAAAAGTTGCTTACCTTTATTGCGTAAAGTAAAGACATGCTGCCTATTTCAGATCTTACCATCGTGAAGTTAAATATATTGAAATTTGAATTGTGAATTTGCAGCCATTGATTTATTAACTTTTCAAATGCTACTAAACAGTAAGAGATTGATTAATGTTTGGACAACTGCCGTTCCACTAATAATGCTGACATTGAAATTTATTCACTTGTAAGAAAACCTGAGAAGTTGCTCTATTTAATGTAACTTCAATTAAAAATGAACTGAAATTTATAAGTAATTCTATGTACAGGGTGTCCCAAAAAGGACCACCTATTTTTAAAATTAAATAATTAACAAACGCATAGAGTTATTAAAAAAATTCTTGCAGGAAACGGATGTGTGAAGTCTGGAATTTTGTTTAGAACTTCTTATTATAATAGTTCAAAATATGACCGACAGATGGCGTTATAGCACATTTTGGTGGCTATACCACCAACGAATACACCATTTTGAAGAATTTACGCAACGACAACTACTATTCACCTTGAAATGGTTATTACTGGACTTTCATTGACCATGTCTACTTCTGTCAGGTCTTCACGCATGCTCCTTTTGTTCATATAGCAATCAAAATGTGCTGTAGCGCCATCTGTCGGTCAGATTTTGAACTATTATAATAAAGAGTTATAAACAAAATTCCAGGCTTCACATATTCGTTTCCTGCAAGAATTCTTTTAATAACTCTATTCGTTTGTTAATTATTCATTTTTAAAAATAGGTGGTCCTTTTTAGGACACCCTGTAGATCTCTCCGTATAAGCCATTACTTTTGGATACCTTTTGTCAAGACTTCCGGGATTGTTAGAAAACTTTGTATTTAGTTTAAGCTTGGGAATTTTTCAGGTAGTGTAAATAAATGCCATACGATTCTGAAGACATGCCTGATTTCATTCTTATCAAAAATGCATTCTACATACAAATGCTTAACAGCATGCAAATATGAATTGATTGTTTTATGTTGCTACAGATTGTATAAAAAAACAACACATGACCATCTCAATATTTAAATAACACCGATTACTTTAAAAACAATTTTTGAATGCTAAACTGCATTGTTTTACTAGTAGCTTGTTGTGTCATGCAAATTAATAGACCAATAAGGCAAATGAGAATAAATATTGCCGAAAATGCCAAAGCATAAATAAACTTAGTCTATTAACTTGCATAACATAGCAACGAACTTCAAGAAAAACAAAGTAGTTGAGCAGTTTTTTAAAGAAAAAGGATAATTAACAGTTGAGTTGTTCGTTTGCTGTTATTTTTTAGATACCGTAGTAACAAAAACAAAAAAAAAAAAGAAAATCGTAATTTTATGCAGTTAAACATTTGTATCCGGTCATTATTCCTAAAGATTATAATAAAATATGAGAATGTTTAATAACTTTGGCCAACGCATATTTATTCCATTAATGAAAAAGTAACATCATGTAACTGCCGATTTATTAAACAAAAATTCTGCCAAGTAAAGTATTGATATCCATAATAAAAGATAATTAAAAACTGCTGTTTTATATAACGGTCAACAGACCGTACAAACGGCTTTCTTACTAAAATAATGATATTGCAGTGAGTGATAGAACAACCATTCAAAAATGGTGTTTTGCTTAAAGCGGCATAATCATCGGATTCCAGGAGGCGATGGCTATTAACCCCTTAAAGCTGTTCTCAAACCCAAAGGAGCAATTTTATGACATAAGTTTTAATTAATTTTTGTTCGGAATCGAATGAAACTGGCAGTTGTTGTTATTCAGAAACTATGTAATCGAAAAACTTTTTCCTTTTTTTTGTAAACGTAGTAGATCTTTCAGAAAATATTGTCAAAGCGTGTGCTTTGAACCGAATTTCCGGACGAAAGCAGAAAAACCAGTCAGCGAAGGGAGAAAAACGCCTTGTTACGCGATCAAAAACGCTTATAACTCGATAAGTAATTTATTTATCAAAAAACGGAAAAATCACTTCAATTCCACATCGCTTTCATAGTCAGGCCTGCCAATTTTATACCTTCACGTTTAAAAATGTGTACGTCATTATGTCAGAAAGTTTCGCGCTTGTTGAGCAGTGAACTTGAGAACAGCCTTAATCGTCGCGCCCGATGCATTCACGAGCAAATTCCCCGTGAATAAATCGGGCGCGACGATTAAGGGGTTAAGGTTTTACTGACTATTGTTTTCAAGAGAAACGGTAGTTAAACTATTCGTGTAATCAACCATTATAACAAGCGGAATCTTTCCCTGTGTGAAAAATATGAACTTGACATTACAGCCTACCATGAAATTTTACTTTGAGTAAATATTGCCTGAGTAAATTTCCGTTTAAACTATCCATTGCATCACACCATCCGGATTCTCCTCCACATTTTTCTCTGTGTATGTCATTAAGTGCGGTCGCAAAGGCATAAACTGCATCCCTGACAAGTTGCGCGGATGGCATCTTCTGCATGTACTTCTCAGTGGGAATCAACCCAGAGCAGTTTTCAGTGAACTCTTTGTTGTAGGGAGTCTCTGGATAATTTGGAAGCCTATAAATTAAAAAACAGACATAATATCATTTGTAATAAAATTAAATTAGAAATAATATATACAGGATGTATCTCAACTAAAGATTAGAACTTTGGAGGTGATAACACGTGTCAATTAGAGATGAGACAGGTTCATCCCGAGCCCGGCCCTGACACAGGCTCCTATCTGTAACAGAGAAGTGCTTTGTAGTTGCAAATTTTTCGTATAACATTTTTTAATAGTATACAAGCTACACCTAGGTAAAAGGTGGAGAAGATAACCACATTAAAAAATATTTAGCCTTGACTGTTTCACTGTGCTTTCTAAGTAGGATTGAACAAATTATTTTGTATGAAAAGTGCAACCTACTTTTATTAGTAGACGAATTAAATAAATTTTACATTTAATTTTCTTTAATGGTACTTAAAAGTACCGTCAGAATGCAAAGGATTAAAGGAATATTATACATTTTTCATACCTGCATTCCTTCTTTCTTTCCCAAAACTCATAAAACCATGGATTATGTTTTTCAGCATTTTCTGGAGTGAGACTTCTGAAATGTTCGAAGAAACCTGGAGGTGGCTTATATATATATGCCCCGCATAAAGCACCTTCGGCATACTCCTCGTAATCTTTTACAGCATAGTCTCTACTACCCCAGGCTTCGCTGCCCAGCCAGACAAATTTATCGTTAACTCCTTTGTTTTTAGCTGCTTTCATTATGCTTCGAGCCAATGCTTGTTCGCCAAATACCACAACAGCTAAAAAATAGAATTACTCAAGGTAGAATATAGAATTAATAGAGTTTGAAATGAAATTGAAGGTAGGGGAGACCGGGGTTAGTTGTGCCAGGGGCAAGTTGCGCCATCGGGCTTCCTGACTGAGCCAATAGGTTGCAGCACCTGTCGCGTCATGTGAGTGAAGAGGTTGATTGTCTCAGTGTGCTGCGCATGTTTTGAAGTATAGCGTTGCGTTGTTTTCGAGATAAAAATATTTATCTTGTTTTCTGTCGTAAAAGTAAATTTTGCGACCTACGATGGAATCGTCATTGCCACTAGCGATACTGAGGTATGTAAACTTCCTCGGCATTATTTAAATGCTTATATTTTGAGCTGTTATTCTATGTATTTCATTTTTTAATCATGCCAACATTTCGGAAACTAATGAATAAAGTTCAAAATGGCGTAACGCGGGGCTAGTTGTGACGACGTCTAAGAGGCACGTTGTGACAGTGTCACTACTTACCCCAGGATTTCGTTGTAGTGTAATTTGGGAATTTAATAGGAACATTTTTACAGATGAAAACTTCCTATGTTCCTCAGTAACTGATCGCCGTTATCCATCAGAGATTAGAGCGTTAAAGACCAGAATGACAATGTAAAAAACATTAGTAAATGTGAAACTGTTAATAAACCAAGTACTTCAGCAATAACTTTAATCAATAATGCTGGTGAGATGGCAGGACCGTCTTCAGAAGTAAGAAATCTCATTGAATTAGATGATTTTGTGACAATTGATAATAGCAATGTGTCAGTGGTAAATCTTACAGAAATAAGACCGTTCCCTAAAGCAGGACCTCGAAAAGGCAAGAGATCTATTCGTAAATGCCTGAAATCTGACATTCTAACAAACACACCTCTAAAAGAGAAAATTCGAACACAACAAAAAGCAAAAGGACGCAGAAAACAAATTGAAGAAGAAAAAGGAAAAAAGAAACTGTATGGAAAGTGCAAAAAAAATTACACCTAGGTTATTGAAAAAAGGGAGAAGCAAGTATTGGATAGCTCTGAAGATGACGAAAATTGCTTATGTCTAGTTTGCTTGGAGCAATACAAAATTTGTAGACCCGGAGAAAACTGGACGCAATGCATGACATGTAAAAGATAGGCGCAAGTCAAAGGTACCAAAAATGAACCTTATTATATTTGTATTAACTGCAAATCAGACGCTGAAACAAGTGATGGCAATGAGTGATTAAAAGTATAGGATATAGGCCTACACGTTGTAGTAGGCTACCGAGTCAAAGATCAATATAGACAAAGATTAGTGTTGGCTTACTTTTTATTTCTTTCCTGATTAAGACAGTTTTTTTTTCTTTTTATTGCTAAGTGTCTCTAAAAGTATCTTTATAAAGGACTAAGAGTTTACAAGTGTTAACAATTTAACTATTTTATTTTCATTTGATTTACAATATTATTAAAGCATGAAAGTGTTTTAATATGTTAAGAACGTTATAAATGACTAAATTTCTCATTCTTGATTTAACATATCCATTTAATCGCCTTTCTTACATAATTTGTATATGTTACAATGTACTTGTATGTGTCATTTATGTGTCACAATGTGCCCCAAGCATGTCACAACTTGCCCCGTTGCGGGGGTTAGTAGTGACAAATTTCGAGGTTACGCAGAATTCATTTTGTGTTATGAAAAACGTTAATAATGTTAATAGTAGTTTTATAAATATGTTACGCAAGACTTACTCTAATGATATGATACACTAAATGTTTCGCATCAGTTCAAATCTTACGGCTAATATCAAAAATGTCGAAAATGTCACTACTAGCCCTGGTCTCCCCTACTTCCTTGATATATCCACCCCCCGCAATTAAGATAAGAAATAGAATAAATAGTGTGGAAATGGGTTATCACAATAATATTTTTAAAATTTCTAAAATATTGAATCCCTTAAATGTGCAACAATGATGGAATCCGAAGAATCGATGACAGCGACATCCGCATAAGATACTTTCAAAAACAGCAAGATGATTGCTAGTCGAGACGGTGAAATAACATGACGTTTACATTGAAATTTGAAAATATCCCACAGACATCGCTGCGATCGGCTCCTCGGATTTCCGCATCGTTGCACATTTAAGGGATTTAAATTTTTAGCACTGTTTGAAGAGCAGATTATTGCACTATTTATTCTAGACGCTGTAACCAAAGTCATGGCTAAGCTTTTATATGTATCATGATATATATGTCGCATAATACGTTGTATATGTTTTATACACATGTCATATATATATATACGTTATATGTAACTTTAGCTTGTTAATAGACGTCATAATATGTCATATAACTTGCGATACATCTGGGTCGCTTTTCGATTCATCTTCCGGGGCCCCTCTAAAAAGGTAGTACCAAATTAAGTAACTAGCACTAAACTCCACCGCTCCAGAATCTATGCAGAAACACAGCTTGCACCGCCCAATTCCCCTTTCATGCCCACGGGTGTGGAATATCATACGGCATATGTTCCAGGCAAGTGGTCAGCCTGACGAGGAAACTCTGGGGTTTAGTTCCCCAAACACAGTTGGTACATATTTTATCTTACCCGAAGAGGGAAAATGTTGAGTGAACCTTGTCAAATCCAGACGCAAACCACGGACGTTGTGTGGCAGTTCAATATGCAAGCCAATGAATAACTGGGCGTTTAGAGTGAATTTCGTTGGTTAAACCTTTCGGCACGAGAGTCTTTTTCAGAATTTTTAATCTTTTACCACTGGTTTTTTAAAACATAATTTTTTTACCTAATTGAATCGGGAAAATGCTCAGTTTAAATAAGGCAAAATTTACAATGAAAATTTACTTCTGAGAATAATCCAGTATTCTGAGCACCTTATGCGGCACGTATACCGGTCGCTCGTCCCCAAGGGTTTAAAAATGCAACTAACGACATTCACCGAAAAAATTAAAGCTATTTCCGAATAATCCAATAGATACATATATATATTTCAAGTCGGGGAGGGGGGGTGTTATAGCAATTCATCAAAACATAAAGATGCATGTTGTATTTATCTTATAAATCTCTTATTCTATTAGGCACAATTTCACCAATGCATAACTACGCATTCTTCCCATTTTTGAGTATCAGTATTTCCTTACAGAAATATTTGTTTTATTTAGTAAGAGAAATTGTATTTAAGTAAAATGAAGGTTACTATTTAGAAACAGTCGTACTCAAAAATTTGGTAGCTACAGCTATGTAATATCACTAACGAAATAGAATTGTTTTTAATTACTTTACCTGTTGCTTTTTCTCTAAGAAGCGAATCCAAAATATCATCATAATGAGAAACTTTAAAAGTCTCTACATTCACTCGGTGCTGCGTGGCAAAACAGATGTGGGCTCTTCCGGCTAATACCTGCAAGCTTTCAAATCCTGTGTTCCCATAGTCTGAATCGGAGTAAACAACGGAAATATATTGCCACTTAAAATACCTAAATTCAAAGAAAAATTCAATAAATGTTACGTTCATATATGACGGGTGTAACAAGTTAAATAATCCCAATGATTTTATACAATTATTTAGTGTAATAAATAGTCATTTTTATTGTATTATTACCATGTGTCATAAAATTTTATTTATTTTTTCTTAAACAAATTAACTATTTGGAAATCCGGTCCTTACCAAGAAACCACGCCTTAGTGTAATAATGAAAAAAATCTAAGTAAGCAGCAATCGAAAGAGCGTGTTTTTTGACGACTAAAGCATTTGCCCTCGTCTGCCCGTTATCGAAATATAAAGTCTTTCATTCAAGTCATCATGCTAATCTATTTATTTAATTTAGGTTAGAAAAATCAAAAATTGTCGTGGTTCTGATTCAGAAATTTTAATAATCGGATTAATATAAAATACAAAACATGTTTAGATATAGTAATATAAAAATGAAAGAAGCCTTCCAAAAAAATGCTGTTGACAAATATGGTACTGAACAAAAAAAATGATTGAAGCATAGAAAATCGTGGCACCAAGAACATTTCATTAAATTAAATCTAGTGCAGTGTTTACAATGATCAGCCTCCTGTGAAAAAAAATATTCCAAGGGCGTTTCAAATGGAAGTGGCCGAGTTTGCACTAACCCAGACTTGTATAAATTATAGCGAATCATGTCGGAATATTGCATGCACTAAACTGGAAATGGACAAGTGAATGGAGTTTGATGATGTTGTTACGTTGAAAAATATCGACTCCTCCTCCCCTGTCAGATATATGTCGAGCTAAGTGCTTCCAGGATCGGGAGAATCCTACATCTAAAGATTGAACTTTGCCAGTAGCACCTGCCGAAATTTTCTTTAATTCAAATGTTGCACCTTCAGGACCCGCTTCACTGATATTAATGTCGTCGTGGTATTGCGTTAGGGCATCCACTACAAGATGGGACTCGTTACCAGCAGACGGGAAATAAACATCTTGCAGCCATGTCTTTATTAACATATATTAAATAAATAAATAAATAAATAGCAAATTTTAAGACTTTATATCTAGATAACGCCAAGACGAGGCAAATGATTTGTACTCCAAAAAAACACGTTTTACTATGCTCTTTCGATTTCTGCTTATTTAGATTTTTTTTCATTATTTCACTAACGACGTGGTTCCCTGGTTAGAGTTATAGAGCATACTTGTTTGAAAAATATCCAAAAAAATGTTGCAAAAAGTTTAAAATTGTAGAAAATGTGTGGTTTTATTTATTTATTTTTTCCTAATTTACCATAAGAACTGCATTCATTCCCGCTTGAATCATTTTCCTTCCAAAAACCATTTAATAATATGTCGAAAAGGTATTGTAAAATCTGTATATTCAAATAAAAAATAAATAAAAATAGGTCAAAGGATGTTCCTTGCAAGTAGATACACAGGATAGAGAAATGTGAGGAAGATGAGTATACTACGATTAGTCTGTTTTTATTGAGTATCAAATAAATAAATTTTTAAAAATGTATTTTGCAAGTTGAAATGTAAACTTCCAATCACACGTACTATCGTACGATCTGAAATACGTACCTTTCGTTTTGAGTTGTCTTTATGCGCTACAAGTGTGGTTATTTTGAAAACTGAATGGAGCCCGCAAGTGTAAGCAACACACGAAACATTTCCCGAGTAATCGCGGAAAAAAAAATAGTGTAAAGTCCGACAACTGAAAACAATTCTTGTTAGAGTGTTCTGATTGGTGGAACCTCATCTGGTATTTATAATAGGTGATTAAGGCTCCTAAAATACGGACTGACTCACGCCGCCATTTAATTGCCGGTAGAAGAAGAACGATTGGCCACGCCGCGTGAGCAACAATTGCTCATTGGTCAAAGTGGGAAACAAAATGCTTGACGATTCAGCCTGTATTATAGGAGCCCTATAGGTGATGGAAACAGAGATAAGTTCGTCACGAGGCTAACGAAAAAGACAGGCTACCGCGGTGCATTCTACGAATCTTTTTTTGCAGACCGCTGGAGTCACGTGATGTTCGAATGCACCAATGCAGGTGTACGAAAAGAGCATCGCGTCACTCTAGTGGTCTGTAAAAAAGACACTTGGGATGCACCGCGGTAGCCTGTCTTTTTCGTTAGCCTCGGTTCGTCATTGGTGAAGTTTACTGAGCTACAAAATAGAACGGAGCACTAACTCCCTATTTTGTAACATTGAATCCAGCGGTCCGCCCATGAATACAGTATCTACCCCATATAATGGACGATATTCCATATCTGGGTTCGAGGCTGAAAAAAGTCACGTGATACCGGTAATTTACCCAAGGAACTTCTAACTGATAAGAAGGGAAGATACTACTGCTTTGCCTCATGAACTGTTTCATTGGCTAGCGGGGATTTATATTACACGTCTACGGAGCCTTTTCTTCTTTATGCTGGAAGTTTTTACCTTGACCACGTGATCAAAACGTAGATGGAATATCCTCCATTCGGAAGAAAGATTATGGGAAAAGACCAATTTCCTTCCATAGGATTGTATGAGGTGAATATTTTTAAATTCAATTTCCTTTTTAAAATATGACGAAGATGCTAAAATTTTCATTGAATTACATTTTTTACTTAAAAGGCTACAAATTTTATTTGTTTCATCGCAAATATTTCATTTTATCGCATTTAAAAATAAAATCTCGTATAAGCTTAACCCTTAACCGGAAACGTACGTCTGCGAGATGTTTGCGTCTACATATCTGCCCTTAATAATTTCTCTCTCCGACATTCCAAACTTATTTTTATGCTTTTATATTTAAAAATTGGTCCTGTTAATGCATATTACTATTAAAGATTAAATGTTTAAGTTCGCTATTTGGTAAATTATTAAGTGCTTTGTTTGTGGACGGGAGTTTCACGTTTCCGGTTAAGGGTTAACAAGAAATGTGAAAAAATTGACAAATATTGCTCATAAAATTAGGAAAACAGTATAGGAATAAACAAAAATGATTTAAAGAATGCAGAAAGATTTGTAAAAATGTTGCCAAATTGTAAAATTGAGTAGGCTTCATTACTTGTGCACATTGCTGCGTTTAAACGCTTGTTTTGCCATCCTTCAACACTTTTCCGTGAAATCTATTCTTCTCCACCCGTCTGTGGTTTATTCATAAAAGGATGGGAAGATTCAACAATGCAAAGGAGATAAGAAGATTAGATCGACTTGAAGAAAAGCTTTTCCTCCTGCAGAATGTCCGTCAATTTCACTCTAAAGCAATTAAAGATGGAAAACACCGCGTGACCACAAAAAAAAATTCCGATATTGAAAATAGTTTAATGATACGTCTATTCCGACTTTAAAAGGATGATACGGTCGCGGCAGAAAGCGGATCGATGAGACAGCTCTTCTTTCCAATATGGATCTCAGTTATGGAGTTACGAGAGGTATAAACTAACACATGGTGCGTTTTTGGCTGTTTTTCTCTTTAACCCGTCATGTACTGAATTATGAATTTATTAAAATTTTATCTTCTAAAACATTTTTCGTGAATTGTTTAAACTACATTAGAAGATTTACATAAACATTTAATAAATTTTAGAAGAATTTTAGAAGGATTAATTGAATTTGAATTTATAGGGATTTTGTGCAATATTTATAACCCCACTCAAATCTTTTATTTTAAATATTTTTCTTATCATTTTGTAGAATTAGGAAAGGAACAAATATAATGTTCTTACAATAGAAATATAAAAATATTTCCAAATTGAAAAATCCCCCCCACACCCAACGACAAGAAATCTGAAAAGATGCAAAGGCAAAAGAAATCATCCTTTTTAAAATATTTTTTGTTTTGTATAACCAATAATGCTTTTGAAACAAGATATAGTAATGTATCTCTAACTCATTCTAAACTGTATTACAACTAAGCGATGTATTAAATGAATTTTATAACAAGTTATTTTAATGGTATATATAAGTACCGTCAATAGATAAAGGGTTAAAAACACTGTTTATGGGGAAATATCTTATATTGACATGCAGATAGTAGCAGCTTTAGAGAATTCAAAAGTTATTTACTTTATGATTTCTAACAAGACTTCAACCTGATGATTTATAGGTGCAACCGTTCGGAAAAAATATTCATATAAATTGATGTTACTCAGTGAGGGGGCATTTGACTTGTAACTCACCTGCAAGAAGAAACAAAAAAAAATTACAGAAAAGGGATATCTAATTAAAACTACTGCTACTTCAATATAGTCAAATGGAACAACTGTCTTAAATTATCGTATTTACTCGAGTATTTTTTGCACATTTTAGCCATTTATGAGGTACCAGAATTGGAGGAGGGGGAGTGCGAAAAGTACGCGAGAGTTTTGTTTTATGTTTTTATTGATATTAATTTTCTGGAAGAAAACATAGAGAAGCAAAAGAAACGACTACCTTTAACCCCTTCAAGGTTGTTCATTTTTAGACCACTTAATTTTAATCCCTAAATGTCACATTACCACCAGAATATTGGAATGAAAATTTTCTTTTTTATTTAGTATATATATGCACAAAAGCTTTTGCTTAATTTGAAATAAATGTGTTTGTAAATTCTGGGGTCAATCACTCATTTCAGCATTTTACGAATAGAAGTACCTTGCCCCTGAAAGGGTTAAGGGAAATGTAACATGTTAAAAAGTAATTTATATTAATTAAAATGAACTTTAATGTCAAAAATTATTAAATAATTAATTAATTCTAAATTAAGTGAATTACGGTTTCAACAGGTTTAGGAAGGCGATCACAATTTTATATATTTTGCTTTTTTTTCATGGGAATCGAATAAGGTTTCATGTAAATCAAATTCTCTTCTCATGGTACTCTTAATAAATTTGAAAACAAAGCAGATAGTTTTATACTTAAAATCTGCAGTAAAGCTGGTTTTTTTTTTTTTTTTTTTTTTTTTAGGTTATATAAATTTAGAATACAAATAATCTAAGCAAATGTAAAAATTCTTATTAATTTTTATCTGAAAACGATGATGTATCCCATGACTGGTGATATACCAACCTTATTGAAAATAAAACCACCTGAATTCTCAAAGCAGGTGAAAATAAAAAAATCGCAATAAATAAAGTGATAAGACAAATAAAGAAACAGAGTAAAACTTCAGAAGCAAACTAAAGCATGATTTTAAATTAGATTATGAAATGAAAATTGCTAGGACATATTCTGCTAAAATGAAATACTGTTTAATTAACTCAAAATATCTCATACTCTTCATGTGGAGATTATACGAATATTTTTTTTCTTTCCTCTATAAAAGTATAAAGTGCAGAAAATATGTAGGGGGGGGGGGGTAAATTGTACATTTAAATATATATCAATTGGAATTTTGAAAAATACATGTCATTCTGCAATATAATAAAAACAAAGTAAAAATCGATCAAAGTTCTTTTTTACTAAAGAAATCTGATATTACTAAGTTATAAACAGCAGATATAAATGCTACTGTGAAAGCCTGTTAAAATTCTATAAGCATGCCCCAGTAACTTAGTTCCTTTTCGTTTTAGATATTCCTATGAGCTAAACAAAAGACTTTTTTACCTTGTTTGAAAAGGCTTATCTAAAACATGGGGACAATTTGTAACGCACTTTTCCAAAAATAACTATTATTGAATGATTTTTTTAATTCATCTTGAAGGTAGTAAGTAGTTGCAAATATAAATATTAATTTCTGCGTCCCCCTCCCCCTCCAATGGGATAAAAAAGTTGGGGCCGGTTTAAACGTTTGTATTATTTTAATATTACTTAATTATCTATTTACTGCCTCTTTTATTTATTTATTTTTTTTTTACTTTTTTCTATATAAATGAAGAAAGTGTTGGATTCGGGAAATATTTCGACTTCCAGTTTTCGACAAATTGATACGTTTTAGAAGGTCCTCAAAACGATTTCGCTGTTTTTAGAAAATGTCTGTCACTGAGTCTGTCTGTGACAAAATTGGTGATACAATGACCCAAATTTTGTGGGCGCTGTAACTCACAAACTACTGCACGAAATACTCGAGAAAATATCGTAATATTAAAATACAGGAAGAGTTGAAACACAAAAACTTACAATACATTTAATGAAACTGAACTTAATGATTGTCTGAACTCTTAAACTGGCTAAGTCTTTTCTTTTTCTGTTCACAGAACATTCAAACGTCATTCTCCCACACACACATAATTGTTTTTTACTATGATTTGTCTATTTATATATTCTCTTTCATCGGTCATAATTTAATAATTATTCCATAGATTTTCCTGTACTATTATATTAACACACAACAAATGTAGTATCAAAAGCGATTATTTTACTTTTCTAGACGTGAACTACCCTTAATAAACTATGGCTCAAACATTTGCATTTTAAACAAAATAGTATAAACGTTAAAATATAGAATCGATTTTTATAACATTGACCTTAGAGATTCCGCCGAAGTTAGCTTAGCACAAGAGTAAAAATTAACTATCTTTCTTTCTAACCGATGACCAGGCCCCTGCCTGCCGCGTTGCCCCAGCTTAATGGGTTTAGTACCTGGCACCGGGGCGGATGACCGCCTAATCGCCGCAAAGCGTCAATAAACTTATATCATTGCCTCGATCGTCATCCTATCTGCAGTGACTACTGCTCGTTTGTGTATACTTTGTTTTGCCGGTTACTTAACGTTATATCTTGTTGTTTGGCACCTGCACATTGCTACTCAAGTTGGTCTTGTAATTTAGAACCTTGATCAGATGACGAGACCTTCACCTGGCAAGGCGCCTCCAGAGGTATAATTTACAGGTAACTTGGAGGACTTTGCACCCACGACGGATTTTACATGCACCAGGCGGCATTAGCGTACATGACAGTAAAAACTAACTTAACTCTGTACAAGAAACTACAGCATGAGTAAAAGTATAAATAACTTTAACAAAATAATAATAATAATAATAATAATAAAATAATAATAATAATAATAATAATAATAATAATAATAATAATAATAATAATAATAATAATAATATCTCAAATATGCTATGAATGTACTTAAAATGTTTGTTAAGTTAATATTATTAGTATATAACGGGTGCCTTAAAAGGAAATGAACTTTTAAAATTCAACAAGAAGGAAACGGTAATAGGTATCGACAAGCGTTTTTCTTGCCAGAGAATAATGTGTGAAGTCAGGAATTTCTTTACTGCGCTACCTTGCTTTAGTTCGAAATGCCATCGACAGATAACCTTGCTCTGTCTCAAACCATAATAATGCTCTAAATAACCTCAAAATTTAAAAGCGCAAACTATATTTTGACGAGCATTCTAACAGTTTGCGATAACACAGTGCCATCTGTGACTAATATTTGGAACTTAAACAAAGAAGCGTAGTAAAGAAATTTCCAACTTCACACATTAATCTCCTGCAAAAATATCTTCGATAGATATCAGCATTAATTTGTTATTAAATTTTAAAAATCATTTGCCAATTTTATAGGACACCGTGTATATAAGGGTGTTTCTACGATCACAGGACAAACTGTGAGGGGCGGTAATATACACATAAAGAAGAAATTTTGGTATGGCAGTGTGGGGTCGGAAATGAAAAGTTTTGGCAAAAACCAAGAAATGCGGAGGAAATGAAAACAAGTGTTTTATTGACATAACAGTAAGTACTCAAATGTACCCCCAGCAACATCGATACATACCTGGCAATGTCTAGAAAGTGACTGGCGTACATTTTCGAAAGTTCCAGATGTCTCATCTATGAGGCACCAGTAATCGCCCAACCGGAGCTCCAACCATTCGGTTTACGGATTAAATGCTCCGGTGGTAAGATCCCCAACAGCATCTAGCAAACCCCAGCCGCAGAAATGAGCCCTGGAAAAGGGCATTAATTTAAAAAAAGAAAAAATTTCAAATTACAAAAGTACCGCAACATGCCCTACATTAGGGATGCACAACCTGTGGCCCTCGATGGGTTAACGTGTGGACCGCGAAAATGGTCAATTTATAACTGCAAAAAATTGCAATTTTTGTCCATAAGTCGCAGGAAAAAAATTATGAATTTCATCAATTTGCCGAAAATTTCGCCAGTCAGTTAAGAATAGCGTATTGATCGGACACGAAAAAAATGCGAATTCGTTGATCGGGTGCAGAAAAATAGCAAATTTTGTCGATGAGGCTCGAAAAAATCGCTAATTTTGTCGATCAGGCGCGGTAAAAATCGTAAATTTCACCGATCAGACTCGGAAAAATCGCGAATGTTGTTGGTCGGGCACGGAAAAATCGTCAGTTTTCTTGATGATGGGCGGAAAAATTGCACATTTTATTGATCGGCTGAAGAAAAATCGTGTGTTTGTGGCAAGACAAAATCGCGAATTTCGTTGATCTGGTGCTGAAATATCCCAAATTTCGTCGATTAGGGACGGAGAATCGCGAGTTTTGACGATCGGGCTCCAAAAATCTACGAATTTTGCTGGTCCGATACAAAAAAATCGCAAGTTTTGTCGATCAGGCGCGGAAAAAATAGCAAATTTCATTCATCGAGCACGAAAAAATAGCGAATTTTGTCAATGATGCTCGGAAAAATTGAAAATTTCGTCGATCGGCTGCGGAACAATCCTGAGTTTTGCCAGTTTATCACGACAAAAAATCGCGAATTTCGTCATTTTGTCACGGTAAAAAATTGCAAATTTCGTTAGTCAGTTAAGAATCGCGATTTTTTTTATCAGGAGCGCAAAATCACAAATTTCGTCGATCGGGCACGGAAAAATCGTGAGTTCTGTCAATCCAGGTCCGAAAAATCACGAATTTCGTTGGTCGGGCACGAAAATATCGCGAATTTTGTCGATTAGGCGCGGACAAATTGAAAATTTCGTTGATCGAGCACGGAAAAATCGTCAGCTTTGTTGATGTTGCAAATATTGTTGATCTGCTGCAGAAAAATCGCCTGTTTCGAATGTTTATCGTGAGAAATAATCGCAAATTTCATCGGTTAGGCGCGGAAAAATCGCAAATTTCGGCGATTAGGTACGGAAAAATCGCAAATTTCGGCGATTAGGTACGGAAAAATCGCGAATTTTGTCAATGATGCGCGGAAAATTTGAAATTTTTGTTGATCGGCTGCGGAACCATTGTGTATTTCGTCAGTTTATCATGACAAAAAATCGCGAATTTCGTTAATTTGCCGCGGGAAAAAATTGCAAATTTCGTCAGCCAGTTAAGAATCGCGAATTTCGTTGATCGGGCACGGAAAAATCGCAAATTTCGTCGATCAAGGGCGGAGAAATCGCAAAATTTGGTCGATCGTATGTATAAAAATCGCGGATTTTGTCGATCAGGCGCGAAAATATTGCGAATTTTGTCGATCTTTTTCGGAAAAATTGCGAATTTCGTTGATCGGGCGTGGAAAAATAGCGAATTCGTTGATCAATCTCAAATTTCGTTGATCGGTTCCTCCTTCCTCCTTCGTTCATAATGCTCATATGTTTTTTAGCCACTCACTTTCATGCCTATGTTTCTATTTTAGCACTTTTAATAAAACAAAATTTACTCTCCCAAATAAAGTAAAGGAATATTATCACTCCTTGAAAATAATCTTTGCTATATCTGTTATATATACAAATGTAAATACTATTGATATATCCTTACCAACTGAATTGGATATGTTGACCGGGTAGGGAACCTAGAGGGGTATGCCCCTCCCCCTTCTGAAACCATATTTTATATCTGGTTATAGGCCACATATCACCTCCTCGAAATAAAATTCTCTCTATGTTAGTATTTGGCCCTCAACAACCCAGACATTTTTGTAAGTGGCCCTTCTCTTAAAAAGGTTGTGCACCCCTACCCTACAGGCTTCGCAGAGCATGGTAAAATAAACAAAATTTTTCTCGTCACGGACGATAGATATAAAAAATGTAAATTGAAATAAAAAAGAAAAGCTGCATTAAATACAATTGAAACATAAGAACAAAACAAGAATTTACAATTTAACATAATATAGAATAAATTCTTAAATAACGAAACAACTTTGGGTTTTATGTAACAGTTAAAAATCAAGGAATTATCATTATTATTATTAGGACAATTAGGAGAATTTGGATAATACAAGATCCGATGGGTATTATACTTACATAAGCAGAAGAATAAAATCAAAATATGTATTGAATAAAACTGCATAGCTCATTTAGTTTGTTATAAATCTGACAAAGATTATGATAATTTGTTGGTGCAAATAAAACTCACCACAGGTTTTGTCTAAGAGTTCTACTGTTGTCAAATGAAAACTGTGCAGGCATCATGCTGCATCTTGCAAATATATAATGGAGAACATCGACACGTTTATTGCACACACCCTTATCGTTATCTTTTTTTCTTAATCTTAAATAGGAGTGTTGGGAAACTCCCATGTCCCGTCGGAAGTATGCTATGACTTGCTTATTACATATAAAATCTAAGTTAACTCTGATCATAATTAGGCATGTGTCTCTACCATTAAGGCTTGTTTCCCAATAATGTTGCCATTCCTGAAGTACATTATTCTTAAAATACCTTTTAATATAAGAAATGGGAATTTTAATGCTTGATTCCATGTCAAATGTACCGTCTATAATTACTGATTTCGCCAATATGTCTGCCCTTTTATTACCTAAAAGTCTATGAGACACCAATTGACTCTGATGAGAACATCATTGCAAGACTTTTAGTCGTTTCTGAAAATGTTCGTGAAACACTTAGAATTTGTGAAAAGTTACGCGAATCACTTGCTAGACGCTGCCAGTAGCACATTGGAATACTTACTGTAATTGTTATGTCAATAAAACGCTTGTTTTCATTTCCTCCGAATTTTTTTTGTTTTTCGCCAAAACTTTTCATTTTCGACCTCACATTGCTATACCAAAATTGCTTCTTTACGTGTACTTTACCTTCCCTCACAGTTTGTCCTATGATCGTAGAAATACTCTGTATATTAAGGTTTCAAACGTACAGTCGTGGAAAAAAAATAAAAGTAAACACCTCCTACTAACTCCTCAACAAGTTATCGTAGACGAAAGTTACTGGTACGCAACGATGGTAAATAACGTCTACTTTTAAATGATGTATATAAAATTTTCTTAGGAGGGCATCTACATATTAAAACCAATCCAAACTTCATTTTTTAAATAGCAATGCCCAATTTTAACAAGATATTTCAAATCTTCGGTTCAAACTATGCCTAGACACCAAATTTCAAGTCATTTGAATGAGAAGTTTTTGAATTATAAATATTCCAAATTTAGTGTTTCTAATGTTAAATTACAATTTCATATTTTTATTTATATCTCCTGAAATTATGCTCCTAATGTGCTATTTTTTTTTTGTAACAATAATACCAATATACCCAAACATAAATACGCTGAATTTGCAATTTGTATAATTTTATGATATGAATTATGAAATTAATATTCGGAAAAATTATGAATTGCAACCTACAATTTTTTTGATGGATTTAGATTTAGTAAGTCCTGCTTTATGGAAATCCGAAATTTCACACTTTTCTTCCAAGTAGTTTTCAAATTATGCTTAAAAAACGATAAAATGGTGGTTTAAGATGGTCTTGATAGAAGTGAGTAGATATTTTTAAATTTATTCTGCTGTCCTGTAATCTAACAGGCTTCGTTCACTCCTTGAGTGGCTCTTCAGGTGCCGGGGGCTCTCTCGGTTAACAATCGAGTACGAAACTTCAATTTGGATACAGCCCTTAAAATACGCTCGTTTTAAAATAATTAATTTCTCGGAAACTTGTGGTACGAATTGCATAAAAATTTGTTTTTAGGCTAATTGAAGGGTGTAGAGTTCATTTATACTGTCAGAAATGTGTACTGCTATTGAAAAAACAAAGTTATGGTTCGTTTTAATATGTAGATGCATGCATACCTTAAGCAAATTTTATTTACATCATTTAAAAGTAGACTTTATTTACAATCGTTCGGTACCAGTAACTTTCTTCTACGATAATTTGTTGAGGTGTTAGTAGGGCGTGTTTACTTTCTTTTTTTCCACGACTGTACATGGTCGTGATAAGTCTCTATGACTTATATAATTTTGTCATAAAATTTCCATTACCTGTGGCACTCCAAATACTCTCAGTAAGTTAGCCAACTGAATCGACACTCTGGATGATCTTCCACCTACCACTCCAATCAGTCTACTGAAATTGCCGTGATATGTGAGCTCTGCGCCATTTCCGCACTGTAGCTGCTGGCGAAGGTTCCGATTCGAAGCAATAAATCCGTCCATAAAATCCATAGCTACCTCGAGAACATGAGAAGAGGAATCGCAGCCGTCCAATCCTAAAACACCTATTTTAATACCGGGCAAGATGGAATGGTTTTCATTGATTCTTCTGACAGTGTACAAAAACGTCTCCAGTTGTTGAAGTCCTTCTTCCTGCAAATCAGCAGAATATTAATAAGTGTTTATTAACCATTTGAGTACTTACCAAGACTGACTGCCGACTATTTTTATATTCAATCGTACGACAATTTGCAAAAAATTTTCTTAGTGGTTGATAATGGCCGGTATCCAGACAGATTTTGCGCTGTTAGCGAAACGAGATTGACCAATCAGAAGCCCGCATATTTGCGAACTTTTCGCTGTTTTACGTAAGCAAATTTTTTGATTGGTCAATCTCGTTTCGCTAACAGCGCATATATTTGGATCTATCTAAAAATCTATCTGGATCCCGGCTTATATCTTCGTACAATTGTATGGTAAGGATTGGCTTTCAAAAAGTGGTACTAATATAAAATAAAAATAGTCCGTTGGGACGTATAAATGCCCCGAATCGTAGTCAAAGGGTTAAAGGACGAAATCCAGAGGGGCAAGATTTTGAAACAGGTGTGCCTGTAGTCCGCAGTCTTGATCGCGGGGTGTTTCTTTTTCTTTCTTTTTTATGTAGAATATAAATACAAATATGAAGTATGCAATGAATTTTCTGTCAAAACTGTCCATGCAAGATTTTAAAATGTGAATTTTTGCAACATATCAACATAAAATCAATATAAAAATATAACAATTAACCCCTTAACTGTTTAATTTTTTTTTTTTTTTTTTTTTTTTTTTTTTTTGACACCATAAACTAAAAATAGGGATAAAACACCACTTTTTAAGTACTAAAATATTTGTCTTAAATAATCGTAAAAATTCTGCCACTTAATTAACCGAAGATTACATGTAAAAATGAGTAGTATCGAAAAGCTTTTAGTAACCAAACAAGCTAACCTTTCTTGTCCGAACCCAGTTCGGGCAAAGCAGTTAAGTGGTTAAAAGAAAAGCAAAATAAAAAATTGTCTTCAGCATCTGTTTAGAGTACCCTTGCCAAATAAATAAGTAAAACCTCTCTCTTTCTCTTTGTATTTAATTATTTTAATTCATTTGAGAAGAAAATTCAATGAGTGACACTGGCTCTCCCATGCTCCTCCTTGGCGACTCGCATGATAAGTACTTTACGAACTGTGGAGCACAAATACTGATAATTACTTAAATATTACCCACAAATCATTCCGAGAAAATATATCTCAAGCGCGGCACGTATACCTTTACTAAATTCAATAATTCTGATGACCTTTTTTTGAGGAAATTACATTCATAAAAAAAATGTAATCAAAATAAAGAAAAAACATTTTTAATGTGGACGGATTTGGAATTATAAAATTTTGAACTGATTATTAGGTTAATGAGTCTTTCTCCTTAAGTTTTACTTTATAACTTTTATTATTTATATATTGATTTCGGCAATATACTTTAGAAAGTAGCATTAACAAAATTAGATGCTACACAATACAATTGGGTTAATAAATATTTAATTTAACTGTTTATTTATTTATTAAGTAAATGAGTACCAGAAAAAATATAAGGAAATGTATAAATTAAATTAAATTCGATTTTTCATGCATAGCATTTTGATCTTTTTTTTTTTAAATCATGTAAAAGTCACCCGTGAAATTTTGAGGATGACTTATCAAATTTACAAAGAAAAAAGAATAAGTTGATGATTCTTATTGTGAGGTTTACAAACATTGAACAACGAGTGTAAAGAAAATCCCACCAGACATGAATATAACCAGAACGAATTTATTTAAATGTTAAGAAGACATTAAATAAATCAAGATATATATAACTGTACCGTATAATTTTCGTCAAGATTCCATTTGTATTACAATTGTTATTAATAAATAATTATCTTACGGATTGATTATCCCTTTATTTACTCACGGTACTTATAAGTACTACTCACTTTAAACGTTTATACCATAGTGAATATTACTAATATTCTAAAGGTACTTTTCAAATACACCCTTTTAACTCCCCTTTATCCGAATACATGGCAGCAGTAGTTCTAGATTTGTTATTTTAGAGAAGAAGGAGGCTATCTTTGAAGCAGTCGTTGTGTTTAGTGCCTACATTTAGTACAGATTGCCACGCTCGACTTTTCATTGCTGCAAATACAGTAAAGGATATAATATAAGTGTTGGATTTTTTTTATGCGTTCATTATGATCTTAGAATACAATTTGACAAACTATTTTAGGTGAACGGTGTATGTATTTGATTTAACAGTTAAATTACTCGGTGGTACTTATAAGTACCGTCAGTACACTGGGTGCTGGAGAAAAACTTCTTGTTTACTTTTCGTCTGTGTAGTTATCCATCGTTTTCATCTCCTTTAAAATGTAATTACAAAAATGTAGCGTAGTAGTGATTTCCCTGGTATTTCTTTTCTGTCTCATTGTTATTTTTTATAGGAAATCGAAAAAGTTATTGCACCGGTTCGTTTTTGCTATGCTAGAAATGGCATATGTAAATTCATATATTACTGATGTGGAGATGCGAGAGAACATGTTGTCCCTGGAATATTGATGTCGCATAACTAAAAGACTGCTAAAAGATCGAAACATAAAAAAAATAGTTTTTTTTTTTTTTTTTTTTTTTTTTTTTACCCTTTCAGTGGCAAAAGCATTTTCAATTCTAAAGTGTTGAAATAAATGATTTGCGCCGTAATTTGCCAAAAGATTTATTTGTAAATATGAAAAAGCCTATATTTGACATACTTATTAAATCTAAAATATTTTTTGGTGCCAGTTGAAATACCTTGTGGGTTTTCTGTTACGATATTTCAGTCATAGTGTACTAACGGTACTTTAAAGTACCACTTTAATTAATTATCTCTAAATAATTAAATTTCTCACGGGTGAGTATTCTTTTTATGCTTATCCTTTAATTTTCATTGTAGTAACTGAAAAAAAAATATTACATGAAAAAAATTGCAGTAGATCATAATGCCGTAGATAAAGGGTTATTAATTTTCAACGGAATTGGTTGACAGTGAAAATCCTAGAAATAATAAATCTAAATTTTTAAAAAAAAATATCAATAAATGAAACTAAAATTTTAGGTAAAGCTTGATATGCTGCCAAATTCATTTGATTATTCTGCATTTTGGTACACGCTCTAAAGACCAGTATAGCAAATTATTCTACAATATTTTAGAAAAAATTAATTTAATTCGCCTCACTTTTAATAAACTGTTGCTTTTTGACATATTTTTAATATTTTAAAGAACACATTTTAAAAAATCAACTTACGACAAGGCGACGAAAATAAAATAACATTGGTGATAAATTTTCCGGCTGCCGCGCTGCAAGTCCAGAGTTCGACTCCCGACTGGGCAAGGTTCACTCAGCCTTTCATCCTTTCAGGGTCGATAAAATGAGTATCAAGCTTGCTTGGGAACTAAACACCGAGGGTCTCGCGTTAGGCTGACCATCTGGCCGGGACGCATGCTGAATGGCACCTTGGGGCCCAGGGTCAAGAAAACAGAGATGGGCACTGTCGGCCCAGATCCTTCATGGATTGTATAGCCACAGAGTTTAATTTTTTTCGTGATAATTTTAGATGACATATGTTGTACCCATCTGTTCTGAATTACAAACCCACAAATTTTTGAACTCCTTCAATGGTCACAAATCTGGTGCAGATTTAATGTAATATAAAGGCATTTTAAATAATTTTGATGAAATAAAATACATAAAATCTTGATACCTTAAAATTTATTTATCTTAAAATGTCCCATTTTTGACTTATCTTTCATTATCATCGCTCTGGAATGACACATACCAGTGTAGCTAGAACATGGTTTTTAATAGCAATGCACATTTAAAATTGGGATACACCTACATAAAAGGAAAAACAGGCCTGATTTTGTATTTATCAAAGTTTTCATAAGAATATATATTACTTTAGCATTTAATTTTTTGTTTAATAGAAATTTCTGTAAACAAGTTAATAAATTAAATATTTAATAAAAAGCTCTAGATTATTTTTTATTAACCTGATTTTTTTATTATTTTTTTGCTATTATTATTTTTTTTAACAAGATTTTACTTTTTATGAAGATATTCTACTTCTACAGAAAATATTCATGTTCTCTTGTTGAAAATTTCAATCAAAGGACAATTATTAGAATTAAACTAATGAATCAATTTCGTTCGGAAATTTTCAAAACGCGGGAAAACTAAATTTTTCTTAATGAATATATTGTGTATATCTCATAAATACTGAAATGGTTTGTAAGGAAATTTTATAAGATTTAAGCTACTTAGTACATCATATTCGCCTAAACAACTGTGACTTAAGCTCGATGATATGGTTCCTTTTTAATGATTATAACTACTTAAAAAGTTTTCTTTAAGTATCGTAAAAATTAAATAATTGTTTGCGTTTTTCATCAATAAAACAATGATTAAATCACTGGCAATATAATATGCAATATAATGATTTTTATGGGCATGTTTTAAATCCGGGGTCTCATTACTGCGGTTCGCGAATATAGTCACGAACTGCCCACACACGATTTCTGCCTGCAAAAACTCGCTGGGTATACTTTGGTAAAACTTTTTGACTTTACTCATAGTTTTAATTATATAAAATAATAGTCAAATGATTTTATTTAAAAGAAAAATATTCATTTACTGATTTGTATAAATTCATTTTTTCTGTTTCTCAAAAATTGATAAAAAAATTTATATTATTCACAATACATGAAAAGAAAAAAATAAATCAATCTGGAATAAGAACAGGAAAGAGCAAGTGCGTAAGTGCCATTGCAGATCGCTCAGGGGGTTTCGTTTAATATCTCTTTTAAAACACTTTATCCTTAAATTAATAAATCAAAATTGTTAATTTATAATTATTAAATCCTTACATAAATGGCAGCACCATTATATTTAATTTTAAAATAGAAAAATATTTTTAAATAAAATTAAAAATATTCAAGAAAAATTATTTAAATAAAATTAGAAAATCCGATTATTTTTAAATTCAGCAATTTCAAAAATTTATCGCCGGTATAAATGAAATATAAATTTTTTTTAAGCAAAAAATTGTTTAAAACATATTTAAAATATTCAAATAATCCATATTAATTGTTTAACGTTCCAAACACTCACTAGATGACTCGAAAAAAAGGATGTTAACATTTATTAAAATTCGAAATAAAAAAAAAAACTTTCAAAAGTTGCCTTATCATTTCAAAAAATGGCGAGTAGGTGACAACAATAAGCAATAATACTGGTTCTGGATTGAAATTCCAGATTTTCTGTGTCTGGGAAAAAAAAAAAAAAAAAAAAAAAAAAAAGATATTTTAAAAATTATTCCTGCGCACAAAAATAAAATAAGTCTATAAAATGGCGAAAAAAGATAATTTTCTTTTAATTAAATCCATCTAAAAAAAGTATAAGAATAATAAAAAACAAAGTTTTGCCTGAGAGATACGAACCCACAATCTACTGCGTGGGATAAATTTGCATTACCACGAGGCCATCGGCGCTCGGTGACGCTTGCTGAATTTAAGATAATGTTTTGAAATCGAAAAAAAAAAAAAAGAATTCGTTTAATTAAAATAATATAAGGATTTTTCAAAATTTTGTAATTTTGGGGAGGTCAATGTGTATTCAGCTTAATTTCAGTATATTAAAAAAAATCAAGTCTCTAACTTAAATAGTTTCCGAATACGAGCCTGTGACGGACGGGCAGACAGAGAAGCGAAACTATAAGGGCTTCGTGAGATGAACGAAGCCCTAAGAATCGTATGTCAAGCATATATTATGAAACACTTTCTAACACATTCAGAAAACAGAAACAAATTCAAAAATCTATAAAAATTTTATATTATTCACAATACATGCAAAAAAAAAAAAAAAAAAAAAAAAAATACAAGTGGGTAAGTGTGATCACAGATCGCACAGAGGGTTTTGTTTAATATTCCTTTCAAAACAATTTATCCTTTTGAAAAATCTGCTAGTTCCACATTTCACAACCAGGGGGCGCACTTGATTCTAAACAAACCTGTATCCGAACGAAAATCCGTTTTACATACTATCCGTAGATATATTAGTCGAGGGGATTGGGCCCATAGCACCCGAGATAAGTAGGCGCACCTGGCGGAAAAAAAGGAACAAAAATATGTAAGGCTATGGTGCATAATATGAAAGAATGGTCAAAGGAGTGTCAGCTAAAGTTGGAAAATTTCTCCCCGGGTTAAAAGGGCGGAGGTTAGGAAAATTCCTTAAAATACACAAGTTAGAGGGCAGAGGGGTAAATAATATAAGACTAGCTGGCTTCGCCCGCTAGCGGGCCCCTCCTTTTCATGAACTACTCCTTTTTTATAAAATCTCGAAGCGAACGAACCTCGATCCGGGTTCCCGCTGCTTACGGCACAGTATAGCAAGCGTGCTGCGTCCGCACTGGAAACTCTTAAAAAAAAGCATATCGCGCTCGAACGAAAGTCAAACCGGGCAGACGTGCTGCGCACGCACTGCAAACTCTTTTTAAAAGCCTATCGCCCTCGAACGAAAGTCGAACCGGGTCACCGCTGCCTACGGAACCGTATAGCAGGCGTGTTGCGCACACCTGCAAAATCTTGTAAAAAAGGCAATCTCGCTCGAACGAACCTCCAACCGGGTCCCCGCTGGCTACGGCACCGTATAGCAGGCGTTCTGCGCACGCACTGCAAAATCTTGTGAAATGGCAATATCGCTCGAAAGAACCTCGAACCAGGTCCCCGCTGCCTACGGCACCGTATAGCAGACGTGCTACGCACGCACTGCAAAAGATGGCATTTCGTCTCTCCCCCCTACCTCCACATGCCTGAAATTTCACGCGGTCTTTTTTTATAAAATTTATCTTATGTGTTATAAAATATCTTAAAGTTTCAAACAGATCAACTTGTTATATTTCCTAATTTTAACAAAATTGAGTTACGTTAGTTCCGCATTCCTCCACCAGGGAGCGCACTCTATTCGTAACAAAGCGTATATGAAGGAAACTCCTTCACGCAACCTTTCCGTAGATACATGAGTTGTAATGGTGGCGTTCTTAACCAAGAATTCTGTTAGTTCCGGCATTCCACCATCAGGGAGCGCACTCTATTCTTAACAAAAGCGAATCTGAACGAAACTCTGTTAAACAACCTATCACTGGATATATTACTCGAGTTGGTGGCGGTCTTAAGCGTGAAATTAAGAAATTTGCTGAAAGTACTATTCGGAAATAGTGGTAACTAAAATTTTGATTTTTGTATATTTAATAAGTAGCATATATCTGAGTATATCATAGTCCTCAAAAAAGGACATCTAAAAAGGTCAGAAACGCTAATCTTTTAATATCTGTAATGAACGGTGCAGGAGGATGAAAGTAAATTTGGAGGAAAACCATTATTTGGACGCGTAAGGTGGCCCAAAATGACTAAAAAAATTTTAAACATTATTTCTGAGATCTGTGAGGTGAAAGCTTTCAGTAGATATGCTACATCCAAAAATGATTCCCCCCCCCCTCCCGCCCCCTATCTTCGGTCCTATGTGAAAAACCGAAAAACAGAATATGCAAAAATACAAGTTGGAACAGGGGTGCCAGGCTGGGAGCAATCCTCCCGCTGTGGCTCCAATAGAAGCAAAGTTATAAGCTGTTAAAGATTGAAGTGAACTGAAGAATCAGCCCTTTTTGAGTGAGTAACCAATAGGGTAGGGGCACAGCCCCAGGGGTGCCCCGTTGCTACTAACAAATTGTTATAGAACGATAGTAAAAAGAATGAGCGAAATTTTAAGGTGTATAATGGGGAGGTACGCCCCGCCCCTCCCGGGCAGGCCCTCAAAGTTGGCATTTTTTGGAAAATTTTAAAGTGAAGGAGTAGCTGCTGTAATAAGGATAGTATTATAATTTTTGGGTTTAACTTGATGGTAATAAATATGCGTTACCCCCTGAGACAATATTTTCTTCAACTCTTAAGGAAATACGTTGTTGGCATTGCTGGAATTGAATAATCTGCCTAAAAAGGATCCGAAACGCACCTCATTGTCCACTACACATACAGATTAAGTATATAATAATGTATTACCCCCTGAGACAATATTTTCTTCAACTCTTAAGGAAATACGTTGTTGGCATTGCTGGAATTGAATAATCTGCCTAAAAAAGATCCAAAACGCACCTCATTGTCCACTACATATACAGATTAAGTAAATAATAATGTATTACCCCCTGAGACAATATTTTCTTCAACTCTTAAGGAAATACGTTGTTGGCATTGCTGGAATTGAATAATCTGCCTAAAAAGGATCCGAAACGCACCTCATTGTCCACTACACATACAGATTAATTAAATAATAATGTATTACCCCCAGAGACAATATTTTCTTCAACTCTTAAGGAAATACGTTGTTGGCATTGCTGGAATTGAATAGTCTGCCTAAAAAGGATTCAAAACGCACCTCATTGTCCACTACACATACAGATTAATTAAATAATAATTAATATCTCAGCTTTTAATTAAGCTATCACGCACTGAAATTAAATGATAGCGGGCGAAGCACGTCATAATAATATCTGTAATGCGAACTAACCCGGATATTTAATCAAAAGTAGTATTTCCTTTCCCCCCCCCCTCCCCCTTTCCATTGACACAAACCTGACAAATAAAAAATATGCGATACGGGTGAAGCACGATTTTGCCTCCCCTCGAAAGTTATACCTGTCTGATAGAGCTGAATCTCGCGCAAATTGATAGATTTCCTAATTTAAATTATTTCGGGGCTAAAAAAGCACGTGCCGCCATTTTATTCTATTCATTAGAGAGAAATGAAACCAATTAATTAAATAATTAATTAATATCTCAGCTCGTAATTAAGCTATCTCTTTGAACCGGGTATGTATGAAATCTGCGAGAGATTTCCAGCCCGGATGTCAAAAAATTTAATCGAAAAATTTAATATTTTAAAAGTTTAAATTTCGTATTAGACTTTCCTCCCCTTAAATTTCTCCCGCGCCGATATGTCTGAGAGATGACGACAGCTGTGTTCCGGTGAATGGAAATCTGTTTTCATTGTCTTTTCAAATACAGAAATTAAATTTTTATCTATCGATTTTTAGTGGATATTTTGCGTTTTAACCTACGCAGAAATTTGAAATTTATACCAAAATAAAGTAGAATTTTTTCCGCGTGTTTCTACACCTGTTACGAGTTTGTACGACCGATACTTCGGCAGATGCGATTTTGCTTTTTAAACGTCCACTTCATTTATTGCTTAAATTACTCTGTGGTAACCCTGCATCCGCTGAATTTACTGGCAACCCTTAGGAGAAACTGAGGAGGATTTCGATAAAGTGCGTTCGCACCTGCGTTCAAAAGGTTGATTGGTTAATTTTAGAATTTAATTAGCCCGTAATTCGGTTAATTACCGACTTTTTCAAAATTTTATGATTTGTTGTTTGATGTGAGGTGTTCAGCTATAAGTACACAAAATTTCAAGTCTCTGACATGTATAGTTTCTGAGAACGGGTTATGTGACAGACAGACAGACGGACAGACGGACGGATAGACAGAGGAGCGAGACGAATAGGGTTTCGTCAGATGAACGAAACCCTAAAAAATAATAATAATAATCAATCAATCTAGAATAAGAACAAGAAAGAAAAATCCTGTCAAGCATAGATTATGAAACACTTTCTAACACATTCAGAATAATGTACAAAACGTCACCGTTTAATAAGGTGGAGAATGATCTCTATCTCTAAATAAAAAATTTGAAAAATGCATGACATATTTGAAAATCCATTTTCAAGTCTCAGCTGTAGTTCGAAAAGTATCCGAATTCTTTTGTGCAGTTCTGTTTTCTGTATATGATGTATAGATTTGTATATGTACTACATAGTATGTGAAAATTTCATCCAGTTAAGAAACGCATAACACAGTTGAAAATTCTCTTTCAGCAACTTCTGTCAATAACAGGAAATGTACAAGAATTCTTTTGTGCAGCCCTGTGTAGAATCTATACATTTTTAGTAATATATAAAAAATTAGTTACATTTAAAACGCATACCACAATTGATACCGCACTTTTAACAATCATCGACCATAGAGAGTAACCTGTTTTGTTACACCTATAAATAAAGACCTATACATATTAACACCTATAAATTCTATATACCCACCGTATTCTATAGAAAGCATCTGGTAGTGCTCCTAAGCGGTTTATATAAATTTCAATATGTGTGAAATAGTATAACATGATAAAAATACACAGCAAACAATTTTTCCCGTAGACCATTAACGTATCAGAATTCTTTTTAGCCCCCTGTAAACTAACTATAAATGCAACACACTTCATTTTCAATCCTGAACATGCTACAGTAAACCTCAATATCATATATCAATTGCATTATTTACGCTAGTTAGAGTGCAGACAGGCGGCCAGACAAACCGAATTCCTGAACACTTTTGAAGTTTGTTGGAAAGTGTTAAAAGTTGCATTAATCTGTGCATTTTTTATGTTGGATAATTTCATTTTCACCCCCATAAACGTTTGGCCCAACTTTTTACGTTATGTAGTTAGCAATTGAAAAGACTTTTACAGCATTTTTTAAAATTTATGCTTAATTTTTCTGTTGTATAAGATAAATATATATGTAATGAATTCAAATAGCAATTTCCATACTCATATTTTGCATAGCTATCAACTTCGGAAGCGTTAAACAGATAAGAAAATATATTACCCACTGCTCAAAGGGTTAAAGATAATCTGTCTATTATATATATAAAATTCAAACGGAAATTTCGTTCCGAACGCCTAGATTTCGAGTTCTACTGCATGGATTTTTACGGAACTTATACCGTTAGATAAGTATCGTTTCAGGAAAGGTTTTAAGCTATCACACATCATTCTACCTATATTAGTTATAGAATTATGACGGAAAGTTCTGTTATTTTGGACGATAAGGTTTACCATTTTATTTCTTCGCGAAATTTATCGTTGATAAAAAAATTGAAACAGCTATTACACCTCGAAACATAAAAGAAAAAACTGTTACTAATTTTAATTAAAAAAAAAAAGAAGAAGGAAGAAAAAAAGAAGAAAAAAATTCGTTTTAATGAGTGATAATATTAAAAAAACGAAAATATTTAATTTAAACATGAAAGGGAATGTTCGTAATGCTTAAAAAATTACTCAGTTAAAATATTGCAATTGAAATAAGATTTGGCTCTTTATCTTTTGCGTCAGGTTAACAAAACTGCATCTGAAAAATAGATAGGATGATATAAAGGAAGTTTCGATAAGTGCATGCTCAGAAATATTTGAAAAAATTATATAATATTCTTCTCGTGAGGAATATATAGAATATTCTTCTCATGACATATAATATGTTTATAAAAAAAATCCGCAGAACCTCGATTTAGCGTTTGTAAAAAAATAATGAAAATTTAATTTTTTTGGCGATTTAATGCTGGTTGGCAGCACAATAAAATTTTGAATGATACTTTTTTTATCATAAATAATTTTTAAGTAAAACCTTTTTCTAATCTTCATACGAAGATAGTTAGATTAAGCTTAACGTAGTAAATACATTTTTATTACTACAGTTTTGTCATATACCTTTATATGTGTATATATTAAAATTTTATTATCGTAACTATACGGTTTAAAACAAAATTTCAGTTCATTAAATTTTTTCCAAATTCAAAATTAATGTCCGATTCGGAACATTGGAATTTGACTTCGATATTGTTAGTGGCAGAAACAAGAAATGAAGGTTATTGTTGCCATGGAAACAAGTATTTAATATAAAATGTTTAATGGTAGCATTTTTAATTAGCCAGCTACTTTTAAAACAAATTTAAAACGGTACTACTTGATTATCCCGTCGACAAAATAGCTATCGCCAAACTGTAAGATAAATGACAATAATAGCTGATCGTAAATTTTACATTCACTTGACATTAAACACGGTACACGTGTTTGTTGCGTCATCAAGTGATTTTTAATTTCACTTCTATTTGTAATTTTACTAATGTTTACAAATTTATTTATTCTTTCGTTGTTTAAAATAAAAATTTTGTCAATTTGTATAATTTGGCGAGCACATTGGCAATTTATATAATTTGGCGAAGCGTTTGGCAATTTATATAATTTGGCGAAATTGGTTGAATGAATAATCAAATAGTACCCTTAAAACATTTCCAGCCGGTGAAGCCATGTAAAATTAAATAACTACTGCAACACGCAATTTGTATATATTATATACGCTTAAAGATTTAAAAAAAATAATAATAATAATAATACGCTAATCCTTCGTTTCAGTTTAAATTCATTGAGTTTTAGGCATTTAAACACTTATTTAACAAGCAATTTTCAAATGCATTTAAATATCTTGCATTTGGGATGGAAATGTGTTGGCTAGCCAAATAGCGTGGAACGTTCGTCTTTTTTGCGCCAAATACTCGAATATATATATTTTTTTTTTCCGATTTTTACTGGGATTCCGCCTTGACTGATGTTTTACTACACACATGAGTAGTTTTAAAAGCATTTTTCTTTCTCGTGGTAACAATTCTGTTTTTGATTTGTTCTTTTTTATTTCTAACTCTTCCATCATGTGACTTACAGACGAAACTAGCAGATGTAATTGTAAAAATGATGGTACTTATGATTTACATGTTATATGTTTATTTGTGTTTTTTGAGTTCACTTTTGTCGCCAAACAATTTGATTTTAAGCCAAAAAGATGTAAGCGTGAACTGGGTTCAAGCGATGTTTACAATAAAGGTGATTTTGCAAGTGTAGGAAAGCATTTTTTGAGTATTTTTTAAAATTCAAATGTACAATGTATAAATAGCAATTAATATTTTAAAAATGGAGTCAGATATTTTAATTTTAGTATAAATGTCTCCCACACACGCACATACATACTGTAAAATAATTTAATTTTAGACATTTAAAAAATTTCTCATCACACTTTACTGCGAAATCATGCCGGTTTGTTTTCCCCAAATTTGTGACTTTTATAACCTCGTAGCCAGATTAGGTAATATTGTCCATTCTTTTTTTAATAAAAAAACATATCGCCAATTTCCCTTATACAAACGTTCAATGCTTGCAATGTTAGGTAGTAAAGATTATTCTTAAGAAAATGTAAGCAATTATGCATTATTTCTTTCACGAAAAAAGACATTTTGATATTCGATGAATCTTCCGTAATCAGCCACCTTACAATTGGCCAATTTACTGTATAGTGTTGGAAGATTCGTTTATATTTGAAAGGAACCGTGGACGGTAAATCCGATTTCAGAAGATTGCGCGAAATTTGTACTTTTAGTAATTAGCGATTAGTAAATTTATGTTTTTTTTTTTTTTTAGTATGGAGCAAACGGACAAAAGAAGATTTACTAATAGATATTTTTCATGTGCAGTTATTTTACTATCATTAAAAAAGCATTAATTTGAATGTACAAAAAAAGTTTTTCAAATGCCAAATGTGGCCAGTGAACAATATTTGTTCATTTAGCCTAGGTTTTTTTTTAAAAAGTACCTCAAATTCAATTAAAATTTCAATCATTATAAAATTTTGGCTGATGCACAGCCCGAGCAGCTGATCGTAGTGAAAAATTTTAGGTTTATTTTACTATCACTAAAAAAGCATTACTTTGAATGTACAAAAAAAAAAAAAAAAAAACTTTCAAATGCCAAAGGCGGCCAATGGAACAATATTTGTCCATTTACTCTAGGTTTAAAAAAAAAAGTACCTCAGATTCAAATAAAATTTCAATCATTATAAAGAAATTTTGGCTGATGCACAGCCCGAGCAACTGATCATAGTCACAAATTAACGTTTTTAGTTTTATTTAGGCAACAAACTGATGAATAATGACGTCTTGAAAATAAAAGCATGCTTATTTCTTCGTCTTATTACGCTCATTAGAGAAATGCGAAAAAAAACTTCGGTTTGCCAAAAAGATCACTATTAAAAATTTTGCATAACTAACTTTATTTATCATATGCAAAGAGTTTTGATAGTGAAAGATCTAAAAATCAATCAACAGCAATTTGACATTATTTAATGGAACGTAGTTTGGAGCGTAATTAACCCTGTTTTGTAGCTAACTTTGGTACATTTTTAGCCATACCGTTACAAACATTTCTAACGTTTCACATCAAACTTGGTTGTGGATCCGATTACGGATGATTGGGAAGATTTTATTCAATGAAAACAGGAGGTTTAGTTTTCTATTTGAATTAGTTATCGACGTTATTTTCCTAGGTTAATAGTTGCATGATTACAACTGATATGTAAAAAGAAACGGCAGTTAAAATGACATTATTTTAATTTTATTCACACAATTCCGCTTTAAATATCCACTTTTACATGATTCACATATTTTAAAATATAAAAGTTAAACACTGTTTTGATTGTATTTACTCTACTGGAAATCGAAGATAAGAAACTGTAGAGAAAACCTGCCAAAAGAAGACGTATATTACCAAATATAATGTAACGTAGAGAGAGATTGTATTTATGTTATCAGATCAGCACAAAGTACCAAGCTGAGAAGCCCGGAGTAAAAGAACTAACAAACGAAAGTGAATAACCCGAACATTCTTTAAGGTAAATGGTCATGGTCAATCTCTGCAGTCATTGTAATTCTCTCTTTTTTAGTAGTGTAGTGATATAATCGTAATGGCCGCATTTTCCTCCCAAAATCTACATGATGTACTAAAGAGTTGCTTCTGAATTGCCCGTATTTCGCCTAACCCATCAGATAGCACAATTGCGTCCGATGCGTATTCAGAAAATGCGGAAGGATCTTCCAGGTGAAGGTCCATATTAATTTAAAATACAGGGTGGGATTTTCCATTTCGTTTGATTGAAGGTTTATTTGAAAAATGGTCCAGCGCAGCGGGCTCAGCCTGCTAGTCTATACTAATAAAAGAGTAAATCGCTTTGTGTGTCTGTCTGTGTGCGATGGCTAGCAAAAACTACCGCACGTAGAAGTCTGAAATTTCAGATGTGATTAGTCCAAGACAGGTCCTGATACACCTGAGGCTCGGATTTTTAATTTTTTTAAGGGCCGGGGCCCCTGGCCCCTGTCAGTTTTTATACACTAAAACATTAATAACATGCCTCTTTTCTATCCGATTTTCTTCGTTTTTAGGGTGAATTATCCTTTCAGTTTTTGCCCCATTTCTACATTTCACTTAAGACCCTGGCACCCTTGCAAGGGGCTCACTGCAGGACCCCTTGAAGTTTCAGTACACTAAGTTGTTATTAACATTCCTCTTTTCTATCCGATCTTCTTCGTTTTTGGTGTGAATTCTTCTTTTGAGTTTCTGCCCCATTTCTACATCTGAGTTAAGACCCTGGCACCCTTGAAAGGGGCCCAGTACAGGGCCCCTTGAACTTTTAGTGCTCTAAATTGTTAATAATATGCCTCTTTTCTATCCGATCTTCTTCGGTTTTGGGGTGAATTCTCTTTTCAGTTTCTGCTCCATTTCTATTTTTCAGTTAAGACCCTGGGACCTTTGCAAGGGACCCAGTACAGGGCCCCTTGAAGTTTTAGTGCACTAAAGTGTTAATAACATGCCTCTTTTCTATCCGACCTTCTTCGTTTTTGGGGTGAATTCTACTTTCAGTTTCTATCCCATTTCAATATTCCAGTTAAGATCCTGGCACCCTTGCAAGGGGCCCGGTACAGGGCCCCTTGGCGTTTTAGTGCACTAAATTGTTAATAACATGCTTCTTTTCTATCCGATCTTCATTGTTTTTAGAGTGAATTCTCCTTTCAGTTTCTACCCCATTTCTACATTTCAGTTAAGACCCTGGCCCCCTTGCAAGGGGCCCTGTACAGGGCCCCTTGAAGTTTTAGTGCACTAAATTGTTAGTAAATTGCTTCCTTTTTATCCGATCTTCATTTTTGGGATACTTTCTCCATTTAGTTCTACTCCCGTATCTACATTCCAGTTAAGACCATGGGCCCGTCTAGAGTCTTGTAGGGTCCGATCCAGGGCACCTTAAATTTTTTGTGTGCCATGTGTTTTTCACACCCTAATTTTCTCACCTCCGCAATGCGTAGTTTTACAGTTGAGTCTTGCACTCTTCTCCTTAGACCAACACTCACATACATTTATTGGGGCCTTAGGTCCCTTTTTTAAGCATTTCCCTATTTTTTTGCACATTTCTTTTAAATTATATTCTAATGATTAATTAGTACCCTATGTTTAATCTCAACTAATCGAAGATCTAAAACTCTAAGTACTAAAACGTTGTAACATGTTTTCATGTTAGGGCCTTTTCTCAACTATCAGTTGGCCCCTTTTGGGCCCCCTATTATAACTCCCTTAAAAATAGTGCGATTCACTAACTGTTTTTTCTAACAACATCTTAGTTTCTCCAGCTATTACATGAACGACAAAAAAAAAATATTTCAGGCTTCAACTACCATCAATTTTGAGTATAAATCATCTTCTTAGGGACCTTGGTGCATCTTCTTTAAAAATTATCCGAATTCCTTGCAATTTTCTTTACCATAGTTCTAGCGTACTCAGATTACATTAAAAACTACTAAAAAGTGTATTTAGACCAAACTACATGCCACTTAAGTCCCTTCCCCCTTGGGGCCCGGTACAAGGCCCCTTGAAGCTTTTGCACCATAAATTATTAATAAATTGCCTCTCCTAATCCGATCTTCATTTTCGGAACCATTTTTCCATTTAGTTATTCTCCAGTTTCTATATTCCAGTTAAAATCCTGGGGCACCTTAGGGTCCTGTAGGGCTCGATCGGGGACCACTTGAACTTTTTGTGTGCTATGCATTTTTTACACCCTAATTTTCTCACCTTTTCATCGCATGATTTTAAAATTGAGTCTTGGATTCTTCCCCCTAGACCAACACCCTCATGTTTTTATTGGAGCTCTAGGGCCCCTTTTTAAGCATTTACCCCATTTTTTCGCATTTCTTTAAAATATTATTCTAATGATTATTTCATACCCTATGATTAATTTTGACTAATTGAAGATCTAAAACGCTAAGTACTAAAACATTTAAACATGTTTTCATGTTAGGGCCCTGCTCTCAACTAACAGTTGGGCCCTTTTCGGCCCATTGTTATAGCTCCCTTAAAAATGGTCCGAATCACGAACTTTTTTTCCTAACAACTTCTTCGGTTCTGCAGCTACTACATGAAAGACAGAAAAATATTTCCAGACTTCAGCTACCACCAATTTTGAATATTAATCGTCTTCATGGGGCCTTTGTTGCAGCTTCTTTAAAAACTATTCTATTCTATTGCAATCTTCTTTAACATAGTTTTAGCGTCTTCGATGCTACTTTAAAACACCTAATTTTTTTTCTTATACCCAACTACATTCCAGTTAAGACCCTGGCCCCCAGTGCCCGGTCTTTCTTTATACCTCAGCTACCACCTTTTTCGAACATTAATCTCCCTTTTCAGGATTAACTTACGTCTACTCACTACAGCCGTAAATTAAAAATCGCGTTACTTTAAAGGTAACTTTAGATAAGGGATTTCATTCGCTAATTAAATATTGTGTTAATGATAACAGTGATTCATGAAATTTACAAGGTGAAGAGGAGGCATCTTCCACCGCTTTGTGGCGCATTATTTCCTCGGGTTTAAGGGCCGAATTTCACCGGGATTTGATTCCTTCAACTTAGATTACAATTCAGCTACTTTCTGTATTATGAAATTTTATCTTAGACTTTAGTTCCCCACATTTTCTAACATTAATGGCGCATTCTTTTTTTTTTTGTTTCTGTGGGCTTGATTCCTACGAGGTTTGGCTCACTCAACTTGGTTTTTGATTGTCTCCGGCACGTGTGGGAAATTCCGGTAAATGTTACCATATGTAGTGGGGATCTAGATTACAGGTTCGTTCGGAAAGAAGTTTGATGGGAACGCATTAGACACTGCGGAAGGCAATGGAGCCTCCAAAATTAGGTTCATTTAAAAGAATTTCTAAAGATATAAAATCATACAAACTTAAGTTTTGTTTAAGGTTATTATTTACAAACCCCGGGCAACGCCGGGCGGGTCTGCTAGTGTTTTAATAAATAATTAACTAATGTTGAATAAATTGTATTACAGTTTGAACATATGTTAGTCTTTCTAAACAGGACGAAACTAATAATTTTTTCTCACACTTTAGAATATTTTAATTTTTAGAACATAGACAACCCAAGTAAATGATGATGACTTGACTTTAAAGTACTGTGTTTAAACATAAATATACATTATACGTGACTGGATTGATATCAGATCTATTCAATTACTCTAAAATATTTCGTATTCTTTATGTCAAAATTGTACTCTCCCCCTCCCTTATTGGGTCATTCCATATAAATGAGCAAATCAGCTGTGGCTGACATGAAACAGATTTTAATGAAAATCATCATATAAGTTGATTATATTTATTTATGATTGAATGCAAAACAATAGATTTCAGGATTGTTTTAAGTATTAAAATTTACCTTAAAAGTTGCAAAATCGAGGTTTTGTTTACATGCTTAAAATTTCAATTTCGATTATTAGCCTTAGGAATGGAAAGATTATATTAAAAATTATTTATAATTAAGAATGGGTGATAAGTAACAAATTGTCGTAAGTTAGTATTTGAATTTTTATTCCATAATGAGAAAAAAAATAAGTATTGAACAATTTTGAGGAAAAAATGAAATATTTCTATTACCCGTTTGAACATGAATGAACGATCTTAAAGCTTTAAAATTATTTGACGTAATAGCTAAAAGTATATATTTTTAATTTCGAAACTTTCATTCTTGCCTTTTAATTCCTTAATGAGAAAAAAAAATAGTAAAAAATAGTGAGAGAAAAAATAAATGAGAACGTGAAGGAAAGCTCTTAAAGTGTTTCAATTATTTGACATTATAGATAAAAGTGTATATTTTAAATATAGAATTTTTTATACTTGCTTTCAATTTATTTTTGCCTAAAGAATAATTTAAGTTACAGTAGAAATATGATTGAGTTGAGCAAAAAAATATAATTTAATCCTAGATCCATGTAGATGGCAACACTAAATATATTTTTTCTTAAAATCGTTCGCAATATTTAAAAAAAAAAACTGACAAACTTGAAATGGAAAGTAATAAATATTACCCTTTTTTAACACAATTTTGTTATGTTAGGAATCAAAAGGCAAGCTTGAACAAGTTTAAAATTTTAAACATATAAAAGAGGAAAAATTGGGATTTTGCAATTTTTTTAAAAGGTTCTAAGCTATTTTTAAGATGAAGGGGGGAAAATAGCAACTTACAAACTTGAGCAATTCGATCTTAATATGTAACACTACATCAGGCAACAATTTCACAGATGTTTTTGAATTCCTTTAATTTTTATAACGTTTTTAATTTTCTCAAAATTGACGAATTTTCAATTTTTACAAATAGTTTAAGATAATTCATGGCGATACCAAATTATTATTACTAAATAAATATATTATTATTACTAAATATTACTAATAAAATTTTCCAGAGGTTACAACACAATAAAAAGATTTAATTTATGTTAAATAGTTTTTAAGATACCGAATTTCAACCTTGCAACTTGCACACGTGCCATTCTATGATACAAGTTTTTTAAATGCCCAGAACTTCTAAAATATCTTATTTTTTGTCGAGATATTTTGCAATACTCTATTTGAATACGAATTGAACCTGTGTTCCAAATTTTATTAAAATCGATTATTATGTGGCCACAATTTTTTAAAAATTTTTGCTGATTTTGTGTGGAATGACCCTATAGAAATAAGGCACATTTCCTTATACAATTTTCGGTTTAAAACATTTTTATTTTGGATCAGACTTCAGAATAATTAAGAGCCATTGGCATCTATGGACATATATCATGTGAATAAATGGTATTCATGGGCGCCGGCAGAACGAAATCCAGTGAGATGCAAAATTTTCGAATGGATGTGATCGTAATTTACTGCCGCGGGCACATTTTCTATAATGAAGAATATAAACATATGAAATACGCTAAACTAAGAATTTCTTTGTCACGAGATCCCATCCAAGATATTTTTTTAAAATATCATTAAAGAAAAGCAATACCGAAATTAACAGTTAAATATAATTAATTATGGTTCTAGTTTGGAGACATATACCCCGCATAGCATTTTAAGTTTGCAGAAAATTTGCAGAAGTCTTGCTTTGAAAACCTGCAAAGTTGCAGCAAACTCAGCATGACAAGACTGAAAATTCATAACAAGACTGCAGCAAGATAAAACAAATGCCGAAGTCACCACACTTTGAATTTGCAGCTAACTTGTCGTGCAAGTTAAATTCATGCTGTATCAAATTTATTGCAAATTAACGGAAAACAAGTAATCAAAAATACTGCAAAGTAGTAATCTTTCCATGCCACATTAAATGTTTACAACTGTTACACTATAAGTTTAAACCCTTCGGAGGAATCCATAGACCTACTCAGGTCTATTGATGCATACGCACCGTTATTTGTACTTTTTAATTCAAGCCTTTCTTTTTTTTTTTTTTTTTTTTTTTTGTATTCGATAAGTATAGCGTTTAAAAAAAGCGGTGCCAACCGAATAAAATTTCTGCAATTTCTGATTATCTGGTGATTGTCTATTCTCTCAACAGAGGGATTTTTTGATTTCGTTACATTCGGGAATTGAAGACAGTCTTGACATCAGTTTCACAACAAACTACCCATGCAAGTGGGCGATGGTATAACTTGCGGGAGATTTGCTGTGAATTTCTCAATTCAAATTTGTCACTGCAAGATAATATCAGAAAAAATCAAACTTGCTGCTAATGTTCATTCTATATGGGACAGCCCAGTGCGCTATTTTTTATTATATTTGTACCTCTTTTTGAAAAGTAACCCTGCCTTCCTAGAAAATTTTACGATTGAATATAAAAACAATCACCAGTCGAGGCTCATAATCAAAGAAATCATAATCAAAAATAAATTTCTACCAACAAAAAGGGAGTACTTAAAAAATAATTTATTTTTTTCCGCAGGGAGAAAACCCTCATTAAACCTTTCGTTTATAATAAGCGAAAAGAAAAACGTGAAAAGAAAAACAAAATTAGATATTCATTTCCGTGGAGTTTCAGGGAGGCGAACCCCCCCCCCCCCCACCTCCGGATAAATAATTCTTAGTTACTTCTTCTGTTAGTGCTTGATTGTTTTAAGGTCATTTGTGAAGAATAAATTTTACTATTACTTTTTTTTAATAATCAGAGAAAAAGAAAATTTAGTTAATTAAATTTCAAAATCAAGGAAGGAGCAATGACACTCTCCAGCGCTCCATTCCCGTCTATGGCGATACTTAAGACCAGGGACGCCATTTCAGAACTTTCTTGGGGGGGGGAAGGGGGGGGGGGGCAAACATTTTTTGAGGGATGCTATATAGCTCAGGGTAGGATACAGGGGGACACCCCCCCCCCGTATGAGAAACGTTTACTGACTTATGCTTACAATAACAATAAAAACTTCGAATACGGAAACTCAGAACCAATGAAATACTTCGTTTAGACAGGTTTCCACCTTAGAAGGTAAAATTTTAATATACTGGACATGATTTTTTTTCTTTTTAGACAGGATTCTGTTATAAACAGGTTTCATTTTTACAGGTATCCTCATTGACTGTTAAACCATCCACTCTATAGTATAGCTCTGAAAAGAGATGCATTAGAGTAAAACTTGTGAAAACGAAACCTGTCTATAACAGATTTCATTCTAGAAGGAGAAAAAATCAAATTTCGTTGAAAAAACATCACACAATTATACTTGCTAAGACGGAAATCTGTTTAAATGGGGCTTTTTTCTAGTCCCTTTCGAAATTTTACTTACAGGGGCGCCATTTCATGAGTTTCCTGACGAAGGACAAGGAAAATTTTTCTTTGAGGAACAGGGAACGTGGAAAATTGCACAACTTGGAGAACTGCACAAATCACACAGAAAAAAAATCCCGCACAATAAAACATGCTCTACGTGATTTTGTCTCCATAACTTCTTTCACAAGCATGTGATTATTCTATAATTTTTTTTTTAATTTTCGTGAAAGTCCACGATTTTTCTTTCTTTCAAAATCTGCAAAATCTATTCGTCAATGGGTCGCAGAAAAAAATCACGAATCTTGGAAATTTTGGAAAAAAAGTCTCAAAATGGTCGCTTAAAAAATCACTAATTTCTTCAAACGACCATGGAAAATATCGCTAATTTCATCAGAGATCGCGAAAAGAAATACAGATTTCGTCAAATGATTGCACAAACAGAAATCTTGAATTTCGTAAAAGGATTGCGAAAAAATCGCGAATTTCGTCAAAAGATTGCGCAAAAAATCACGAAAATTTAGTCGAACAATTGCGCAATGAAATCGAGGAGAACTTCGTCAAACGATCTTGTAATAAGGTCCAAAACTCTCGTGCAAAAAAATCACAAATATTATTAGTCGGTGGCAGAAACAAAATCATGAATTTCAATAAATGATAGTGATAAGGAATCGTGAATTTTGTCAAAAAAAATCACGAAAACAAATATCGAATTTCGTCAGTTGGTCGTGGAAAAATATTGTGAATTTCGGCAAGTGCTCGTGCAAAAAAAAAATGCATTTCGTATAATGCTTTCAGAAAAATATCGTGAATTCCGTGAATTGATTGCGGATAAAATCACAAATTTCGTCAGATGATCGCAAAAAAACAAAACATGAAATTCAATCAGTCATGAGATAATCAGCCAACGAACGTCATGAATAGGTGACGAAATTTTCAAATTGTGTGATCTGTAAGTATAAGAAAATTTTCGTTAGTGATTTTCTGCAAGTGAAGGTAAAGCATTAATTTTTTAGGATTGAGTTTTCACTATTATGAGATGGTTTCATGTTCAGATAAAAAGAACTACATATTTGAACATTAATGAATACTATGTATATATCTTCATTTTTCTACAGAAAAGGTAAAATTTATAATTAATATTCATATAAAAAGCACAAATAAATGCACAAGAATTACTTTGATGTGCATACATATAATTTAAAATTATTTAAAATACATTAGAAAAACCCAGAACGTTTTCAGTCATCACAAGACCGTCATCAGTGGGATTTAAATGTTATTATTTTCTTTGCGCTTATTCGAGAATTGGCTAGAAGAAAATTATTGTGATTGTTGTGTCAATGATTTTGACGAGCTTTCCCATGATCAATTTGCACACAGCTGAGAAGCAATTGATAAAAAAAATTTTTTTCACATGTATTTTTAAAATTAACCAAAGTACTCATTAAAGATATATGTCTCACCTTGAGAGAGTTCGAATAGTAAGGCTTTAAAAATTTTGTTTTGATAATTATTAATTTCTATGCATAAGCATTTATTTAATGCATATGTTTTTATTGCAATAAAATCTGATAAGTTATTTTAGAGTTTGAGCAATTTTCTAATATTTGATTGAGTCTGACATTTGATTAGGAATGCACCGAATATTCGGTATCTATTCGATATTCGGCCTATTCGGCCATACTACCGAATATTCGGTTAGGCCGAATACTTAAAAAAACCTTAAAAATATTTTTTTAAACGTTACACAACTTCTACTTTTAACTGTCAATTAATAAAGATATTCAGAATAATTAGAATCTTTAAATAAAAGAGAATGATTTTATATTATTTATCTGTTGTTTTAAACAAGTCACTTAAAAAAATTAACCGTTAATTACATGTCATTTGTTCATGGAAATTAATAAATGTGGAAATGCAAGTTACTGAGCATTGTCTGGTAAATAATCCGTTTGTTGCTTTTTCTCAAACAGTTTGTTTCTAAACAAAATTGAAGAAAATTTCAGGAGTAATAATAAGCATCAAAACATGCAATTTTTTGTCCAGTAAATCAGGATCACAATTCACTTATTCAGTCAGAAATACAGTGTATCCCGAAGTCAAAATTTAATTTTCTGTTGTTACTTTAACAATAATGAAGGTATTGGAACTATATTGTCAACAAAGTTACTTTAATTTCTGTGAAATATGATAACATGACGAGAATACTGGAAATAGCAACCATTCATATCTAAACAGCACTGAGCTAGACATTATTTTATTAAGAATGCAGCTAACAATACTGTACCACTGGCCAAAGTCCACTCTCTTCCAAGGATATCATCACATTCTATACAAGCAAGTTAATGTAATGCAAATTTCGCAAAAATATCTTCATTTTTATACAGTTATAAACAAAAATTCTGCTACGGCTTGTACACCTTTCATTTTTTATGAAAGATGTGGAATGATATGTTGCTTGTTAAATATGAGAGAATTCTTTTCATTTGTTTGAATTAATTGAAGTCATGGAATTTAAATTTTGTTATTAAAAAAATTTTTAAACCATACTCTTCTTAAATGATAACTCGAAACATACTTTTTTTAGTACAAAATTTACTTATAAAAATAGTCTTGTTTGTCAAAATGGAAGTATCTGTGCTAAATATTATAAAAAATTGTTTAAAATTTAACTTTTTAACGTTAAACTTGAGATATAAAAGTATTTGGCCAATCGAATATTCGATATTCGGCCGAATAGATACTTTTCGGCTGGCCTAATATTCGGTATTCAGCCTAACAGTTACTATTCGGCTGACAGAATATTCGGTATTCGGTTTACCTGCAGGCCAAATATTCGGCATTCGGTATTCAGCCAAAATCACTATTCGGTGCATCCCTACATTTGATGGTTAATAAATTTTCTGAAATTTCGAATTCCTTGGGGGGGGGGCTATTGCCCCCCCCCCAGACCCCCTCAAATGGCGCCCCTGCTTAAGACGAATGCGCTCTAAAAAGTCTTCTTTTTATTTGCGTCGATGGAAGACAATGCCATGAACTTAGTTTTGCTCTTTTCATTTGCATTTACGAATTGCTTTTTGAGTGAGTCATCAGTGAATGCAGAGAAGCCTTTCATTATAGCAATCATTCGATTTGACGATGTCTGCTACTTTATATCGATATCTGATTATTACCTGTTGAATTATTGATTGAGTTTTTTGCCTATCATGCATTATGCACTATGATTTTTTTTTTTTTTTTTTTTGAGACCTTAAAGTAAGAATTTTATCTTTTACAAGATGAACGTAAACATAAAAAATCCATCTAATCAATAGAAATAAGCAAGTAACTAAATTAAATTAAAGAGTAAAAGAAAAATTGCTTACTACTATTATTGATACAATATTGAATGTTTATATGATGGTTTCCATTGCTTTATTTTAATTCATCACATTAGCACCATTTTATAACGCGTTTCAATGCAGACTTTTTTAAGTTAAACATTTATTGATTATTTTTAATGGATTGTACACATTCGACCAAAGAACGATTTGTTTATTAATTTAATAATTATTTATTTCGACTTCGTATGAAAGTTGGAGCTGAGTTGAACGGAAATTTAACAAAAGAAATGGAAGAAAAAAAATAAAAGGTCAAGCTTTTTAAATCGTACATTAGAAAGTGTTAAAAGTACTAATTTTAAAAGAGAGAAGCAATGGTTTATTGGCCATCTTAAGTGAGCTGAGTAATTTACATATCCCAAAAAGCGCTTAGGTTTAGCGTTTCAAAAAGAAGACGGAGAAGAACGAAAGAAAATGCAAAAGTGAAATATTTTTTATTTTTATCTATACTTAGTAAAAGGTTAAAAACACATCGCAAAATAATTTTAAAAACGGAAAAGACGGTATATTGGCCATCTTATGAGAAATAAATAATTTACATAACACATATCGCAAAAACATATTAAGGATGCGATTGAAAATGTCAAAATTTAATATCGAATTTTAAAAATTTAATCAGCAGCCGCTATTTTTGAAACAGAATTTTATTTTATTTATTTATTTATAATGATTAAAAGAACATAAAATGTTTTATAAAATATATTTACAGACACTTACATCTATTTTACCACATACGAGCTTATAGTCGATTTCGTGGATCGGGAAAAAACCTGCCAAATACAGATCTCCATCGATGATGCTTGCTCTTTTGTTCGGCCATAGAATCTGAGCATACACACATGGAAGCAATAAATGAAGAATTGTGATGTAAATTTTCATCTTTAAAGAATGATTGACTTGAATCTCGCCAGATTTCTGTCAAAAAATTAGTAAAACAATTAATATACTTACAGTAAAGTTTCGATTATCCCAGAATATGGACCAAGCTCACCTTGGATAAACCGGATTTATACAAATCGTCACCAACTAAGGAGATGAAATATAAATTTTCAATTAATTCATTAATTTTTATGGTAATTTTTATAGTAGCATTTCTTTGATCTACATTTCCGTTACTTTTAAGAAAAACGGGGAATGAAATTGTTTATTTGATTAAGCCCTTGATAGTTTTTTGTTTGTTGAATGTCAATTTTGCTGCATTTTTTTTTCTACTGCAGTTTTACGCTACTGAATAGCTACCAATTTCTAAGTTTTTTTCTTACCACTAAAACTTACCAGTAAATTTTGCCTCATTCAATCGCCGGAATGTAACAATTGTCAACGATTAAATATGGCAAAAATTTTTATTCAAATTTAGAGGTAATAAAACCGTATAAATTGGCAGCTATGTGATTTTATTAGTGTCATGAAAATTGCAGGTGGAGCCCCTTCTTTCTGCTCAAAGTATTAAATAGCTTTTTTCCATCGAATTTATACCTTTGGAATCGATCATTTTCCTCTGATGGACTGATGCCTTCTATTATTATGAAACATCCGTTATAAATGAAGGAGTTCTAACTTTTTATGACTGCTCTTTCATCTTCCCTAACACTTCATTTATAATGGCTGTTTCACAATAATAGAAGACATCAGTCCATCAGAAGAAAATAACTCGGTTAATCGGGACTCAGATAATCGGGACTCTACTGTATATAAAATTTACAAACAAGTAATAACTTTTTTAAAATTTATGATCGACTTCAAATTCTTCTTTTTAATTCACGATTTAACCTGGATTTAAACTTAAAAATCGACAATGCTTAAGGGGTTACGGGAGTTTTTTGCCTTTAAAAAATGCATTTATTTTTATTTATTGTTTTTTAGGGTTTCGTACTTAAAAAGTAAAAACGGAACCATTATAAGATCACTCCTGTGTCTGTCCGTCTGTCTGTCCGTCTGTCTGTCTGTCTGTCTGTCTGTCACAGCCATTTTACTCGTAAACTATGGAACGTGGAAAGTTCAAATCCGGGGAAGTAATAAAGACCATTGACCCACATATTTTCAGATTAATAAACATTTATAAATATATTTAGTAAAAATGTAGAGGGGCTAATTATGCTACTTGGGAAAAAAAATCTTTTCTTTGTATATCATGTGGGGTATCTTGTGAAAGCTTTCGTAACGCTGAACTCAAAAATACATTCCTTTTAATTTTAGGTACTATATTTTCAAAGATATTGTCGAAAATGTAGCGCAAAAATATGTTCCCCCCATCTAATTCCGAATCTACTGAAACTAAAATTATGAAAAAATTAGAGGTAGTAGACGTTAATATAAACCTTGCCGGAAAATTATAGCGATTAACTTAGGTCACATAGTTTTTGAGAAATTAGCATTTTTCTGTTATACACAAATTTCGATTTACGGGCATTCAGAAAAATTGTTGAGTATCGATGGATATACCTATCGTTGCAGAGGTATAAAAGCATTGTTGATAATGATTTTCGAAAAAAATCATGGGTAATTAGCCGAGATATTAACCTTTAAAGATACGGCCAGTTTGGACATACAAAAGGCCAGGGGCGTCGTACTCTATGCCTAGTTAACAACTTTTAATGATATATATGTGTAATGTAATGCCCAGTAACAGTATAACAGCAATAAACGTCAAATTTCTAAAAACATACTAATTTAAGGGGTCTCAGGAACCTAAAAAAATGGAAAAAATGAAAAAAAAGACCATTTTCACCATTTAATGTCTTAAAATGTATATGATTTTAAAACACAATTTTAATTGGGATGAAAGATATAAGTATGTTCTTTCATTTCATGTATTTAAAAAATTGCAAGATACAGAATTAGTATTTATAGGGGGCTGGAAACTGTTAGACATTTGTCGAACAAAAAATTGGCATAACAGTTTCCGCGCAGGATTACAAAATAAATATTGCAATTAGAATGAAAATGTTGGTGCTTACTTATACTTCAGATTGCAACAATTTCCCTGAACTTAAATAAATTTGTATTTAAACTATTTTTATATTTTTAATGCAATGTTGCATTTAACTAATACAAAATTTTGAAAATTCCAACAGTAAAATCATCTAAAAAATATTTTTTTGGACAATAAAAAAGAAATTTTAGGTTCAGTTTATGCAGACTAACATGAAATATATGTTTTGAAAATTTCATGAAAAAATATTTAGAAGTTTTTGAGGTATCCTGCGCGTTATGCCCCAAAAACGCCATTTGGAGAAATATGACTTCAAAGTTTCGGAAACGCCCCTTCAGTTATTGAGCGGGTATAATTCTAAAAGCCATAACTTTTGTTCTAATGGAAGTTTCAAGGAAACAATTATAAAAAAGTATTCAAAAAAGATAGGAGTTTAATATCTAAAAAAATTAAAATTTCTTAAATTTTGAAGCTTTAAGAGTCCTACGACCACTTAACCCTTTTTGGCGCGGAGTAATTCTATTTATAAACTTATGAAATAATGAACTGACACCAGAATTTATGAACGAATTTATTAGAAAATGCGAACCTGCTTATTTTCACGTACATGATAAAAGGAAAATTTTAACTAAATATCCTTGGTGCCGTTTGTGTGTTTTGGAATTAAAATTAGGTGTCCTTTTTTTAAGGGCACTGCCCTCGGAAGGTTTAATTACAATGAATCGCATAAATACTGTGGGATTCGCGATAGTTTGCATTGAGTGTATCTCTCAATACGCCTCGAGTGACTTTAAAAGTTAATTAAAAACCTATCTGGAAAAACGCGGCACCGACCAAGGCGGCGTTGCAACTTTGAGACCTCCTTTCGAAGCGCGCTTTCGATTGCGCTTAGCACAATGCCAAATTTAAACTTTGAACAAAGGTTTTGTTTTAGCTACACTGTAGAAATAAAGGTTATTACTACGCTGAATTTAGTTTTATGAAATGCCAAATGAAGTTTAACTATGCACTGCTTTTATTGTCAATACCGAGTTAAGTTCATCATAAACAGATTAGGATAATATTAAAAAAAGAGTTATACGAATAGCTATATTTGATATTATTTATGTTTCATATCTCTTTGAACTTTCATGGTATAATATTTACACTTTTCTAATATATACAGTTATACCCAACCCTACATTGTATAGTTTTTTACAAAGTCAATATTCTTTTGGCAACTTTTTTTTTTTTATAATACAATTACAAATTCATATATTTATTCTACGGAACCCTCTGTATGCGAGTAATACTCGCACTTGACCGTTTATTTTAATTTACATCTATTTTGCCACATACGAGCTTATAGTCGATTTCGTGAATCGGGAAAACACCTGCCAAATACAGATCTCCATCGATGATGCTTTCGATGATTGCTCCTTTGTTCGGCCATAGAATCTGAGCATACATGCATGGAAGCAATAAATGGAGAATTGTGATATAAATTTTCATCTTTAAGGAATGAATGACTTGAATCTTTCTAGATTTCTGTCAGAAAAGTAGTAAAATAATTAATATTGTTACATAAAATTTACAAACAAGTAATAACTTTTTTAAATTTAGGATCGAGTTCAGATGCTTCTCTTTAATTCACGATTTAACATGGATTTCAACTTAAAAATCGACAATGTTTAACCTCTTGGGGACGAGCGTCAAACCTAACGATTTATTTGTTTCAGAAAATACTGAAAAATGTCAGAAACTTTGATAACAGAAACTGATAAAGTTGATAAATGAACTAAATTAAAGTAATAAACCTACAATTAATGCGAGGAAAAAAAGAACACGACAATTTCGGTGGTGAAGAAAACGAAATACATTTAAATTATCAGATTTCTACAGATTCAGAGTGAATAGAATTTGATTAGGATCACTGTGTTGGTTGTGCAAAACAATATAATATCACATCCAAAAAGAATGTCTGTATACAATGCATAATGTACCTGAAGTGGTCCTATGAAACGTGTATAAATTATCAAAACCTTTGCCAAACATGTGGTAAGGTTTTACGAAAAGTGAAGTATTGAAATTATACTTCAAATTTTGTTTGAGTTTTCTTCACTCATTTTCCGCCATATAACTGCATCTTTAGAAATTGCTATACGTCTTTCATGATTAACTATATGAAATGTGTTATTTTTTTTTTGCTACTTAAATTAACATTTTCTTTCTTGTATTGGATGGCCATCTCTCCTCGGCTTTAAGGAGAGATGGCCATCTGCCATTTAAATTTCAATGTTGTTTAACACTTTTTGTTTTCAATATTTAATTATTTTTTGCATAAAATATTATGAGTATATGTATAAGAATTTTAAATATGCATCAATATTTCTTGTATTTGCATTCTAAGAATTTTTATTCCAATCTTTAAAAACTATGGCCATCTATCCTTGAGTTACCCTATGTACACAAGTGTGTTTCCGATGACAATACCATTTAAATATTTTTGGAATGAAATTCTAAATTAATAAATTAATTTTAAGGTTATTTTCTCCAGTTACGCATGTCTTAAATCCTCAGATATTCTTGATAGTTAACTAGTTACAACAACAATGGAATTAATTACGCGCCAAACCATGCTCGCTAAAATATTCCAATTGGTTGTGAAACTGCAACGACGAAATATTTTAAACACTAAAACGTTGAAAATAAAATGTAAATAAAACATAAAGAGTATAATATATTCTTTTAAATGCTCTTTTATTAATGTTTCTTATTTTCGAGATACGATTTTCAGCTGCTCATGAAACTGTTTGAGAAGTATTTCAGTTGAACTTTAATGGAGTTCTGTATATATAACGTTATCACTTTAGGGGGGAGGGGGGATCTGGCACTTGACATCGTAAGATATCGTAATCTCTCTAGGAAGAGGGTGTTTGTCTTTTGATATCGCTATCATTTTTTATCCAACCAAAATTTTATTTTTTTGTTTGGTAGCTTTTTCTTTACACCTGTTATCTTTTTTTAAAAATCTGATATCTACTTTATGTAAATACAAAGTTATTATTAAAATCATTAAATGTTTATAGAATAATTTCATTCCAAAACATGGAATATCCCAACGTTCGCCATTCCTACTCTGCTGCCATATGCTCATATAATTCGTTGTTAGAGAAACCAGGTTCGAAATGATACTTGTTATGCTTGCTAGTAAAATATGGGGGAGAAGTTGCTCACCTGTTCTGTTAATACGGAGTTCTGTTTACCCCCATATAGGGATCAAGTGCAAGAAGACAATATTACTATTGAATGCATTATGTAAAATAAAGCTGGTATTAAATACTTTTAAATAGTAAATATTTCTTTTTAAAAATTTTGACATATAATATTATAATAGTGATATTTTATTAACTTATTTTCTTCATTTAAATCAGTAAAGTATACGAATAATAAATGTATAATCACATATCTATATATCATTGCAAACGTATAAAAAAAAGAAAAAATCTAAAAATAAAAAGAACTTTTAGATACTGGTAATGATAGCATTAGGGGGAAGAAAGATGGTTGTTTCGAGGAATGATAACGTATAATATCGTAAAGGGGGGAGGGGGTCCAAAATTGCCAAAAAGTTGGTGACGTTATATATGTACAGCTCCTATGCTGTGTAAGAATATCTTCATTATATTTGCAATGTAATAAAATTTCCTGTTTTAAAAAATAAAGATGCAATGTAATTTCCAATTTTTTATACTTTTGCAGTTTTTTTCCCTTATCTTCATTCATTACTTAAACTTTTTGTATGTTATTACGATTGCTAATGTATAAAAAATTTAAGAAAAATTAAAAATTAAAGTAGGAATAGCATTTTAAAAGTTAGCAGTAAATAAACTGACTCATTAATTTTTTTCCTGTAAATTTTTAAACACATTTTAATTCTCTTTTAATTTATATTTCAACACAGCTGTCATATATAGCTGTCATTACTTATACTGCTTAATTTTAATCCACAACTGCCAAATTTGCACCAGAATTTTTGAATAAATTTTGCTAACTATGTAGTAAATAAAAACATTTATTTATTTATTTTTGGAATCGATTCGTCGTAAATTCTGATAACATTCATGTTTTCAACATTTAGCAAAAGAATTACCCTGCCCTTGAAAGTTTTAATATTCATCTACTAATAACTAAAAATAATAAATATTTGACTTTAGAGTATTCTCAAATTTGTTGGTAAAATCCTTTTAAAATGTTGCGAAATGAACTGGAAAAATACTAAAAAAAATTACGTTAAATTTTTTTCATATTTATTTGATAAAATGCAAACGTTTTAAATATGGGAATATGCATAATATTTGTAATATTATAATATGCATATGTATATGTTTTGTCTAAATTTATATAAAATAAACTTTTAAATTGTATATTATATACTATAATTAGTATTTTTATGAACTACTAAAAAAATATATTTATTTCTTTACAGAGACTAATAACATTTTAAGTGTTATTAATAATGAACTAATAATGATCGTATTTGAGGCTTAAAAAACAATTTATTTCATAATCATCTTGAAAAGTACTTTACATAAATAACTGTCCCCTAAATGATTAACAAAAATATGTAACAATTCATGCCTAGAGCCCTATATTTGGTACGTAACAAAAATGCATGAAGAATAGGCTTGAACATATAATATCACAAATTTAAAAAATACGTATTTCAAAGAAGTCTACAAGCTAAGATTATGACTTATTTATTTGTATGCTTGATATAAAAAAACAAATAAACTTACTTTTTACATTTCGCAATTTTGAAAAATGAAAAATCTATAAGCACCGAAAAAAGCCTTCATTTAAGTATCAATCTTATGCTGTCATCTCTCGGTAACAGATAAAGACATTTATAGATAATAATTTCATACAATTTTCATGGTATAAATAAGAAGAAAATTATAGAAATTTATTAAAACTCGAAGCGTCCCAAGAGTGGGACGCTAGGCATGAATGGGTTAAATAAAATGCACCGCAAATGATTTTTCCCTGTAGACTATAACAATGTACCAGAATTCTTTTGTGTATCCCTGTAAAAAAAAAAGTACATATTTTATTTTTTATGGCAAGCATTCTATAGTGAACCTCATCAACTTATATTAATTACATGGCAATCCGAGTATGTCTACGATAGGCAGACGAGAGACATACAGACGGCAGCCAGACAAACTGAATTCATACACACTTTTCAACTGTGTTGGAAAGTGTTAAGCGGTCTCTTGATAAACTTCTGTCTTTTCTGAACATTTTAATACAATTGTTTCTTTCAAACTCTCATTAGAACAGAAGTTATGGCTTTTAGAAGTATACCCGCTCAATAACTGAAGCGGCATTTTCGAAACTTTTAAGTCATTTTTCTCCAAATGACATTTTTGGGAATAACGCGCACAATATCTCAAAAACTTTTGAATATGTTTTCATAAAATTTTCAAAACATACGTTCCATGTTAATCTGTATAAACTTAACCTAAAATTGCCTTTTTATTGCTCAAAAAAAAAATATTTTTTAAAGTGATTATGTTGTTGAAATTTTCAAAATTTTGTATTAGCTAAATACAACTTTGTATTAAAAATGCTCTAAATACAAATTTATTTAGGTTCAGGGTAATTATTACAACATGAAGTATAAGTAGGCACAAATTTTTTCTTTCCAGTTGCAATATTTATTTTCTAATCGTGCGCGTAAGCTGTTATACCAATTTTCTGCTTGTCAAATGTCTGACTGTTTGGAGCCCCCTGTAAATGCTAATTCTGCATCTTGCAATTTTTTAAATACATAAAATGAAAGAACGTAGTTATATCTTTCATCTCAATAAAAATTGTGTTTTAAAATCTCATACATTTTAAGATATTAAATGTTGAAACTGGTCTCTTTTCATTTTTTCTAATTTTAAGAATCCCGAGACCCCTTAAAGGGACTCGGTACCAAAGAAATTTATTTCGTAACTATAACCTACATTATATTTTTAGATTCATGTTTGAATAAAGCATAGTCATAATAGATCATAAAAAGTGAATTCTAAGTATAGCAATAACTTTTTTTTATATTGAATTTTTTTTAATGTAACAATTTTAAAAAAATGTATTCTTTTTCATTTTTCATATTTGGATTTTTTTATCCTATATTCAAAGTACTTCTTTTTATAAATCTAACCATCAGATTTTTGAAGGGTTAATTAGATGAGAAGAAAAAAATAATTAGTGAATGTATATGGGAAAATAGCATGTTTTTAAGTTCATAATTTTTTTTTAAAGTTACAAGCATATCAAAAATCCGATACTTAGTTATCACACACAGGGTCTAAAGATACTTTTTTTTTAAATTGCAGACAATTTTCTTAATTATTGTAGAAGCCTTAGCATTTCGATTAACATGAAAATATCAAAAATTGCGAACTGAGAAAAATGAGTTTAAACATTTCACTTACACATAAATAATATTAAATTTCCTCTTTATGACTTTAGTATATCTTCTTCTTTAATGATTATCGAAATTTGGACAGAATATTCTAAGAATACTGAGGCCCATTTAAAAATAAAAATCTGAAATTCAACATTTTGTCATTTTTTATCAAAATAACAGGTACTTAAAGAAAAAAAAATCTTAAGTAAAAATTAGATAGCTTTCTATGCATGTCGATTATAAAACTGCAATTATCTTCCTTCATTTTATTCAGAAATTTATAGTATAAATATATACTAAATTTTTGATAGAAACAAATGTAAAGCATTTACATGTAAGATCACATGTACCACTTCCTTATCGGCTACATCGCACTTTTTTCTTGTATGATGCCTTAATAATGCGAAACTAAGGGAAGAATCATTAAGTTTTACTTACCCGATAACAATTTATGTTTCAAAGTTCAAGAATTTAAAATAATTTTACTTTACGTCATGCTTTTCAAATTTACGTTGCTTACTAACGTTCCTGTGAAGTTACGCATTTCCAAATATCGAGATAACCTTATGCGAATGAGAAATCTTCCGGATATCCTAAGGGAAAAGGAATAGTAAAAAATACCTTGCATAAAACTGCTCTTTCCGTTTATGATTCGTAGTTCCTGCAGTAAGATAATTATTTAACTTTTTATATTTATATCATCATGTTTAGATATGTAACATACACAATCCATCTACATGTTGATACTAAAAGATTTTCTTTTTTTATATATATAGAATTCAAAACTTTTTACTCCGTACCGCTATATGCACCTGAAACGCCAGGAGCACAGAGTCCAGACCGATACCATTCGATAAAGAAAAATACGGCAAAGTCAATCCAGCCATCCGCTAAGGAATCCGATCGAAATTACCCAATATATTAATTAAAAACTAATTAAAACCGTAAAGGGGCGGTTCCGCCGATTGTCCTACGTCAAATCCAGTTTTTCTTTTTTTCTTCAAGCACGAAAGAAAAATGGTCCCTTTTTTTTTTGGCATTTTGGAACTGCCGCATCCGCTTCACAAATCGAAATACAAAAAGGCGAAAAAAATTACACTTATTTCAGGTACTTTCCCAGTAGTAAAAGCATTTTTTTAAGTAATATTTACTGATACAAATAAAAATATTTTCTTAATCTTGACTTCATGTTTTTCATTTATTCAGCAGTTTTAAATTGCCACATCCGCTTTGGTGTTAATTTGGTGTTATTTTGACAAAAACCTTTCATTACCTTAATCCAACCGAGAAATTAATGGCATTTCATGCAGAAAATTGCCAAAGAACATTTACCATAAAAAAAAGCTGATTTTCCATTAAAGAGTATGCCAATAAGGATAAATATAAAGAAAATAGTGGAGTCTTAGATATGAACCGTCCCTGCACTGTTGAGAAAAGAAGAAGAGAAAATCAGAATGTTTAGGGGAAATTGTGGGAAGCTGCGTTGTACATTATTTTTTATTTTTTTCTATCTTTACAAGAAGAAAGTATTGGATTCATGAAAAATTTCGACTTCAGGTTTTCGACGAATTTATACGTTTTAGAAGGTCCTGAACACGATTTGATGGTGTTTAGAAAATGTCTGTCCGTCACTCCGTCACTCTGTCACTCTGTGAGTCTGTATGTTACAAAAATTTTGTGGGCGCTCTATCTCAAGAAATAATGCACGGAATTTCACAAAACTTTAGATTCAGTTAGACCTTGATATTAACTGGTACTGGTTACTTTTTGGTGTAAATCGTCGAACAGGTGGCTCTGCTGTGCTGCATTTTTCACGATTTCCGCAATAGCTATATCTCAAGACGCAATGCACGGAATTTCATAAAACTTCACATTCTGTTAGTCCTTGATATAAATTGGTGCTGATTACTTTTTGGCTGAAACTTGCCCAACAGGTGGCGCTGCTATGCTGCATTGTTCATGATTATCGCAATAGCTCCATCTCAAGAACTAATGCACGGATTTTCATCAAACTTCAGATTCAGTTAGTCCCTGATATAAATTAGTGCTACAGTAAACTCTGTCTAAGGCGGAATCGGTCGGAACTGAGAAAATTTTCCGTGGTAGACAATATTCCGGCTTATGCAAAAGAGACCCCCGCCTCCCGAAAAAAAGCACAAATCGTATAATTTTTGTTACATTCGTAACTTTTAGTATTGTTCTTTAAAATGAAATTTTTAATGAAATCAAACTAGTTATTAAATTTATTGTTTTTAATAATTTCGAAAAACATTATTTAAACACAATAATAAATATTACCAATACGAAATTGCTTCAATTCTGAAATTTATTGAAAATCATTTAATTTAATCAATACAATTACATACCACATGTTTCACATAGTAGTTTAGCCCCTTGAGGCGCAAATGATTGTGTTCCTGTAATGTTGAATTCATACCGGAATCTTTGAAAAATAAGAAAAAGTAATTTTATAACTTTTTCTACCTAAGTCATAAAAATAAATTTTGATTAAAAGTTTCCGGTGCGAATCTTGGTTAAACTTAGGTGAGATATAATGTATTCCATCGCCCCTCAAGGGGTTATAGGATCAAAAAATAATCTTTATTGATCCTTTTTTTTTCTTTAGGTTTCCATGCGTTCTTTACTCACACGTAAGTCTGTTATTACCCGTATTTTTTTTATTACTTTGAACAAGAAAAATATTTTTGGATCAGCTAATTCTTCTCAAGCCGCCCTGATATGTTTAAATTCACCGCTGTCTTCAACGTTTTCAGAATCGTGGTCATCTTCATTTGCTTTCCTAAAACAACGAGCAATCTTTTCTGGTGACATTTCTGAGCGAGATTTGGCAATCCATTTAACAGCATTGAAAACACTGATGTTGTTTATCTGATCGGTGACTGAAGAACAATAATCTAAAGACGTCATAATCGAATGCAACAGATACTTTTTGTAGTAAATTTCAGCATTTTAATAATTCCTTGATCCACTGGCTACTTCACTGCAGTGTGGTATCTACCGGAAATATTGGACAGTTTGACGTCGTCATGACATGGTGCATTATCGCGGAACAACATATTTTTTATTTTTCTTTAATCATTCGACTATTGAATTCCTTCAGCCCCCCTCCATTAAGCCAATCGACATCCAGTTTTTTTTTTTCTGAGACCTTCAATTCATAGGCAGTTTATCAATATTTACATTCTTGAAACATCGTGGCGTTTTCAATTTCTCTGTCACTGAAGGCTTTTATAAACTGCTCTCCAAATTTGCATAAAGCAAAACAATGCTTATCCAGTCACACTCTCGTTGGAGGTTTTACCTCCGTGGCATTCACTGCCGCTTTTTGCAAGGGACTTCGTTAGCAAGGTAATTAAATAGTCCGGTCTCATCGCAATTATGTATGTCCGTTTCTTGATATCTTTCAATCAGTAGATGAAATTTTCCTTTCCAATCCCGAAATTCGTCCTCTGAAACATCTTTCTGGTCTTCATGACAATGTTGTGTAGATTGTGGAAACTCATTAACCATCCACTGTAAGCCTTAAAATCCACTTTACCTATTTTTTCCCAATAGAGTCCAGGTATGTGCAGATTTTTCATTCTAGCAATCGAAAAGCATTCAAAAGTTAATAAATCGATGTCTTCGTTTTTTCACAGCACTTTTCCTCCTTCTATTGGATGTTTTCAACTCTTCCTTTTTATAGCATCATAAATTTGAGTTTTGCCAATAATAAAACTTAATACAAGATCTTCTACAGAATTTTTTTTCTTTTAATTTGATAACTTCGTTATTATCCTAGAGCGATGGAGTATTGAGTTTAGATTTTAAAGCCATTTTTATTTTTACTTACGAATATCCTTAGACAAGATAAAACGACAAAGGACAAATAAAACGTGCATTGATCGAGTTTTTTGACGACGTGATTTATTGGAATAAGCATACGTCAATCGAATAGTGTTTTACGTTTTCGATAAAAAGATTGGATCTTGAGTTATAATGAATTGCTCGCAGATGATGATCTTTCATTTATTGTCCTGACTCGAAAACTACTGGAAGATCCTTTGTCTTTATAAATAAGTGAGAAACTCTATTCAATTTCTTAGTACTGCTGCAATACCAACAAATTTGAGTTACACACACAAAAAAAATAACTTCGGCAGTGAGACAGAAAGCTATCACTTTGAATTTGAGTACAACCTTAAAGCGTACTATACTTGACTTTAGACAATATACATTTTCATAAATGTGCATTCCACTAGTAATAATAACTTTTAAATGCACATTTTTATAGGAAAAAATGGCATACGCAAGAATTTCTTAAAATTTAAAGAGTGCCCCTTCTTTTGAATTAAGTTTTTGGAAGTATTACGGAATTTAATTATTATATTCGACATTGAGTATTTGACGTATATACATATATCAGTTTTAAAGTTTCACAAGTGAAATGCCTTTCATTTTTAAAATTTCCTTTTTTCCGCCTTATGGAAAATTTTGATTTCGATAGGACCTCAAAACCATTTCCGTTTCCGCGTTAGGCAGATTCCGGCTTATGCAGCAAGAATTAATGCTATTTTTTATGGGTTTGCCGGGACTTGAAAAATTTTCCGCCGTAGACAGATTTCCGGCTTACACAGAGTCCGCCTTGGACAGAATTTATTGTATTTAGTTTTTGGTGTAAATCTCCCATCAGTCGAAACTGCTGTGCTGCATTTTTCACGATTTCCGCAATAGCTGTATCTCAAAAACGGATACACGAATTTTCATCATGCTTCAGATTCAGTTAGTCCTTAGTATAAATTCGTCCTAATTTGTTTTTGTTGTAAATTGCTCAGCAGGTGGCGCTGCTATGTGGAATATTTTACAATTTCCGCAATAGCTCTATCTCAAAAACTAATGCACGGATTTTCATTAAATTTCAGATTCAGTTAGAAGTTAACATAAGTTGCTGATGATTAGATTTTGGTGTAAATCACCTAACCGGTGGCGCTGATATGCTGCATTTTGCATGTTTTATGCGATTTTAGCGATAGTCCTATCTCAAGAACTAATGCACTGAATTTCACATCTTTATAATCCTCATGATAGGCATAGATTGCCATTTAATTCTGGCACTGCACTAAGTAATTTTAAAGTATTAACATGTATGAGATAGAAGAAAGTTTTAGGACTGGCATATCCGTCTAGTTAAGAAGTGTTTTTACCCGACTGAAAAGAAGGGTTATGTGTTTCACGCGTATCTGTGTATGTGGATTTCTTTATACCCTCGAAACATCCCAACGGCTGGATGGATTTTAATGCATGAGGTCTCTATCAACTCGTCTTAACGGCCCGATGGTTATAGGCTAGGTTTTGTTTTTATAAATTAAAAATGGCGGCCGTAAAATACAAAATGGCGGTAGAGACGAAAACAAAATTACGCACCCTATTGAGTGGCATATCATTGGATAGGTCTTTCAAAATGAAGACGATGTTTCATTGACTATTTTACAGTCAGAAGCTCCGTTAAAATATTATACAACCTGGAAGTTGTGTATGTAGTATCTCTAGCTTTACTGCAACTCTAACCGTCATAGACATCTATAGACCTCATCAAAACAGTGTTTATAGATAGGAACTAACAATTAAACACAACTTAAAAGCCATCAATACAAGTAAATAAAAAAAATAGGTAAGTAATATAAACAAGTAAAATAAAAAAATATTTTAAGTCAATTTCTACTTAGGTCAATAAGAGAATTTTTTTTCTCCCATTCTTCTTTTCCCTTGAGTGGCGCTTAAAATGCCTTGATCAAGAAGAGGGCTCTCTCGATTATTGAAAATTAATTAATTAATTAATATTTGAAAAAAAACTGGATTAACATCAAGTGTCATCCACTACAAGTTAAAAAAAACTTATTTGAGGTTGATTGGATGAATAATAAGTATTTTATTAACGATTGGAAATTTGAACAAGATATACACTGCTCAAAACAATTAGGGTAGCACATGGTTTTAACGAAATTAAGCAAATATTTACACCGATAAGTAACGTAAAATAAAACATCCGTAATTTAAAGTGCTGTAGAAAACAGATAAAGAAAACTTCACGCGTAAATTGAAGTTTATGACGTCAAAAACTGGAAAAAGGTGATAAGTGCAGAAATCGGGATTTTGCAGAAACGTCTGTTTCACTGCCTCAGTTGTAAAATTCAATTACTCAGTTTGTGTTTTGAGAAAAGGTGTCTTGAAAATGTCACAACAACATTATTTACCGCAATCTAGGGCTTGGCGTGTTATCGGGACAGTCTAATTTGGGGAAACACAAGGAAGTGTAGTGGACGCTGTTGGAGTCGCAAGAATTGCCCATGAAAGGCTGTGGAATCGATTCCAAGACACATGGAATGGTAGTCATCGACAAGTGCAACGTCGAAAATGTGCTAACACAGAAACTGATGACCGATATATCCTGTTAACAGCCCTTCGAGACGGAACGACAATGCTACTCAGCTGCAAACACAGTCTTGGCCAAAGGACGAAGGGTGTCCAGCCAAACCGTCCTAAATAGGCTTCATCAGGGTGGTCTCTATGCACGTAAGCCAATGGACTGTATGTATTCCGTTGACTTCAAGCCACTGTGCGGCCCAAAGAAGGTGCGGAACTGAACATCGAGTTTGGAGGCAACGTTGTTGGAGTGAAATTCTGTTTACAGACGAGTACCAATTCAGTCTGGATGTAACATCTGATGTGTGTTGGCATGGAGAGAAAGAGGCACTCAAAATAATCCCACATTCGTTCGTGAAAGATCACATTACAGACGAGGTGGGTTGATGCTTTTGACTGGAATCAGCATAGGTGGACGTACGGGCCTGCATATCATTCGGAATGGCACTTTGACGGTCCGGAATGATACAGACGAGACACCGAAACCTCATGTCGTATTTTATGTTGCAGTAATTAGTGATTTCTTTTTTTCCATGCATGATAATGCCAGACTTTATACAGTTCGTCTTGTGGAAAACATGCTTGAAGCTAAAACAATACAGCGTATCGAATGACCAGCATGCTGTCCTGACCTAAATCCAATCGAGCATGTTTGGGACATACTCAGACGATGCATTGCTGCAAGATCGAGGCCTCCTTTTACTGACCGGGACTTGGAGATTGCAATTCTTGAGCAGTGGAACAGTATTCCCCAAAGTCTTATCAATAACATCATCGCATCCATGGAAAACAGGTGTGCAGCAGTCTTAGCTGTTCGAGGAGACCACACGCCATATTAAAAATCTTGCATCATTTCTAAACAATACTTTTTTTTAATGATTTACATGAAACCAAATTCTTGCCCTAAACCATCTTTTCGTGTTCTTTTCATATTTTCAAAAAATAAAAGCTCCCTTATCATTTTTTGCGTCTTTTATGTATTGCACATTGCTACACATGTACTATCCATTTTATGCCCATACATTGCTGTTTTGCACTGTTCTCTTCACTTTTTTGCTTGCTCCCCTAATTTTTTTGAGCAGTGTATATAGCGAGTGTGTGAGCTAATAGTACGAATAATTGAACGAAGAGAAGAATCACTTCAGAGAGATGACGGCCAATGTCGAGTGTTAAAATTTGGGAGTTACGTATATTCAGTGCGTATTCTCAGACCTTTACATAAGATTATGTATTTATTCACTTGTAAGAAAAAGTTTTTTTTCTTTTTTAGGCTCACATATTTTGGAGAAAAATGTGAGCGTGTGACACCATCGACAAGTATTCATAATATGAACAGACACTGCTTTGTATTTCGTAGCAAAATTTCAACGGAGAGGAGAATCACTTCAGACAGATGACGGCCAATGTCGAGTGTTAAAATTTGGGAGTTACGTATATTCAGTGCGTATTCTCAAACCTTTACATATGATAATGCATTTATTCAATTGGGAGAAAAAAAAATTTCATTCATAGGATCACATATTTTGGAGAAAAGTGTGAGACCTTCGACAAGTATTCATAATATGGACAGATGCTGCTTTGTATTTCGTAGCAACATTTCAACGGAGAGGAGAATCACTTCTGACAGATGACGGCTAATTCCGAGTGTTAAAATTTCGGAGGTAAGTATATGCAGTGCGTATTCTCAGACATTTACATATTATTATGTATTTTTGTAAGTGTGAGAAACAGCTTTTTTTGTTTTTAGGATCACATATTTTGGAGAAAAGCCTGAGATCTTCAACAAGTATTCACAATATGGACAGACGCTGCTTTGTATTCCGTAGCAATATTTCAACGAAGAGGAGAATCACTTCAGACTTCAGATAGCCGACGGCCAATGCCGAGTGTTAAAATTTCGGAGGTCCGTATGTGCAGCGTGTATTCTCAGACCTTCATATATGATTATGTATTTATGTAGGTGTAAGAATTTTTTTTTTTTTAAGGCTCACATATTTTGGGGGAAAGTCTGAGAGTGTGTGACCTTCGACAAGTATTCACGATATTGACAGACGCTGCTTTGTATTTCGTAGCAACATTTCAACTAAGAGAAGAATCACTTCTGAGAGATGACGGCCAATACCGAGTGTTAAAATTTCGGGGGGACGTATATGCAGTGCGTATTCACAGACCTTTGCATATGATTATGTATTTATGCAAGTGTGAGAAAAAGTTTTTTTCTTTTTTAGGCTCACTTATTTTGGGGAAATGTGCGATAGTCTGACACCTTCGACATGTATTCACAATATGGAGAGACGCTGCTTTGTATTTTGTAGCAACATTTCAACACTTCAGACATACGATGGCCAATTCCAAGTGTTAAAATTTCGGAGGTACGTATATGCAGTGCGTATTTTCAGACCTTTACATATGATTATGTATTTATGCAGTTGTAAGAAAAAGTTTTTTTCTTTTTTAGGCTCACATATTTTGGAGAAAAGTGTGAGAGTGTGAGACCTGCAACAAGTATTCATAATATGGACAGACGCCGCTTTGTATTTCGTAGCAGCATTTCAACGGAGAGGAGAATCTCTTCAGACAGATGACGGTCAATACCGAGTGTTAAAATTTCGGAGGTACATATATGCAGTGCGTATTCACAGACTTTTACATAGCATTATGTATTTATGCAGGTGAGAGAAAAAGTTTTTTTTTCTTTTTTAGGATCACATATTTTGGAGAAAAGTGTGAGACCTTCGACAAGTATTCACAATATGGACAGACGCTGCTTTGTATTCCGTAGCAACATTTCAACGAAAAGGAGAATCAATTCAGACAGCAGACGGCCAATGCCAAGTGTTAAAAATTCGGAGGTCCGTATGTGCAGTGCGCATTCTCAGACATTTATATATGATTATGTTTTTATGTAGGTGTAAGAAAAAGTTTTCATTTTTACGTTCACATATTTGGAGAAAAGTGTAAGTGGGGAGACCTTCGACAAGTATTCACGATATGGTTGCTTTGTATTTCGTAGCAACATTTCAACGGAGAGAAGAATCACTTCAGACAGATGAGAGCTAATCCGAGTGTTAACATTTCGGACGTACTTATATGCAGTGCGTATTCTCAGACCTTTAAATACGATTATGTATTTATGCAGATGTAAGAAAATGTTTTTTTGTTTTTTAGGATCACATATTTCTGGAGAAACGTGTGAGAACTTCGACAAGTATTCATGATATGGACAGACGCTTCTTTGCATTCTGTAGCGACAGTTAAACGAAGAGAACAATCACTTTAGCCCGATGACGGCCAAATCCGTGTGTTAAAATTTCGTAGGTACGTATATGTAGTCCGTATTCTCAGACCTTTATATATGATTGTGTATTTATGCAGGTGGGAGTATAAAAATTCTTTTTTAGGATCACATATTTCAGGAGATGTGTGAGACCTTCGAAATGTGTTAACAACATGGACAATTGCCGCTTCATATTCCGTAGCAATATTTCAACCATGAAAATAATCACTTCAGCCCGATGGCGGCAAATACCTAGTGTTAAAATTTTGGAGGGTCGTATTTGCAGTGCGTATTCTCAGACCTTTACATATGATTATGTATTTATGCAGTTGTAAGAATTTTTTTTAGGCTTACATATTTTGGAGAAAAGTGTGAGAGTGTGAGACCTCCGACAAGTATTCATAATATGGACAGACGCTGCTTTGTATTTCGAAGCAACATTTCAACGGAGAGGAGAATCACTTCAGACATATGACGGCCAATGCCAAGTGTTAAAATTTGGGAGGTACGCATATTCAGTGCGTTTTCTCAGACATTTACATATGATTATGTATTTATGCAGGTGTGAGAAAAAGTTTTTTTCATTTTTGGGATCACATATTTTGGAGAAAAGTGTGAGACCTTCAACAAGTATTCACAATACAGGCCAAACGCTGCTTTGTATTTCTTAGCAACATTTCAACTGAGAGAAGAATCACTTCAGACAGATGACGGCCAATGCCGAGCGTTAAAATTTCGGGAGGACGTATATGCAGTGCGTATTTACACACATTTACATATGATTATGTATTTATGCAAGTCTGATAAAAAGTTTTTTTCTTCGTTAGGCTCACTTATTTTGTGGAAAAGTGCGATAGTGTAAGACCTTCGATATGTATTCACAATATGGACAGACGCTGCTTTGAATTTCGTAGCAACATTTAAACTAACAGAAGAATCACTTCAGACAGAAGTTGGCCAATTCCAAGTGTTAAAATTTCAGAGGTACGTATATGCAGTGGGTATTCTCAAACCTTTACATATCATTATGTATCTATGCAGTTATCAGAAAAAGTTTTATTTCTGTTTTAGGCTCACATATTTGGAAAAGTGTGTGAGGGTGTGAGACCTTCGACATGTATTCACGATATGGACAGACGCTGCCTTGTATTTCGTAGCAACATTTCAACGAAGAAAAGAATTCCTTCAGACAGATGAGAGCTAATGCCGAGTGTTAAAATTTCGGAGGTCTGTATGTGCAGTGTGTATTCTCAGACGTTTATATATGATTATGTATTTATGCAGGTGTAAGAAAAAAAAATTTTTTAGGATCACATATTTCTGGAGAAAATTGTGAGAACTTCGACAAGTATTCATGATATGGACAGACGCTTCTTTGTATTCCGTAGCGACAGTTCAACGAAAGAGAACAATCCCTTTAGAACGATGACGGCCAATGCCATGTGTTAAAATTTCGTAGGTACGTATATGTAGTGTGTATTCTCACACCTTTAGATATGATCGCGTATTTATACGGATGTGAGAAAAAAATTCTTTTTTACGATCACATATTTCTGGAGATAGGTATGAGACTTTCGACAAGTATTAACAACATGGACAAATGCTGCTTTATATTCCGTAGCAATATTTTAACCAAGAAAAGAATCACTTCAGTCCAATGGCGGCCAATACCTAGTGTTAATATTTTGGAGGGACGTATTTGCAGTCCGGTTTCTTAGACCTTTACATATGATTGTGTATTTATGCAGTTGTAAGAAAAAGTTTATTTTCCTTTTTAGACTCACATATTTTGGAGAAAAGTGTGAGAGTGTGAGACCTTCGGCAAGTATTCACTATATGGACAGACGCTGCTTTGTATTTCGTAGCAACATTTCAACGGAGAGGACAATCACTTCAGACAGATTACGGCCAATGCCGAGTGTTAAAATTTGGGAGTTACGCATATTCAGTGCGTATTCTCAGACCTTTACATATGATTATGTATTTATGCTTGCATGAGAAAATGTTTTTTTCTTTTTTAGGATCACATATTTTGGAGAAAAGTTTGAGACCTTCGACAAGTATTCACAATATGGACAGACGCTGCTTTGTATTTCGTAGCAACACTTCAACGAATAGAAGAATCACTTCAGACAGATGACGGCCAATGCCGAGTGTTAAAATTTCGGAGGTACGTATATTCAGTGCGTATTCTCAGACCTTTACATATGATTATGTATTTATGTAGGTGTAAGAAAAAGTTTTTTTTCTTTTTTAGGATCACATATTATGGAGAAATGTCTGAGACCTTCGACAAGTATTCACAATATGGGCAGACGCTGCTTTGTATTCCGCAGCAACATTTCAACGAAAAGGAGATTCACTTCAGAAGCCGACGGCCAATGCCGAGTGTTAAAATTTCGGAGGTCCGTATGTGCAGTGCATATTCTCAGACCTTAATATATGATTATGTTGTAGGTGTAAAAAAGAGTTTTTTTTTCTTTTTTAGGTTCACGTATTTTGGGGGAAAGTGAGAGAGTGTGAGACCTTCGACAAGTATTCACGATATTGACAGACGCTGCTTTGTATTTCGTAGAAACATTTAAACTAAGAGAAGAATCACTTCAGACAGATGACGGCCAATGCCGAGTGTTAAAATTTCGGGGGGATGTGTATGCAGTGCGTATTCACAGACCTTTAGATATGATTATGTATTTATGCAAGTGTGAGAAAAAGATTTTTTCTTTTTTAGGCTCACGTATTTTGGGGGAAAGTGCGATAGTGTAAGACCTTCAACAAGTAATCACGATATGGACAGACGCGTCTTTGTATTTCGTAGCAACATTTAAACTAAGAGAAGAATCACTTCAGACACATGACGGCCAATGCCGAGAGTTAAAATTTCTGAGGTACGTATATGCAGTGCGTATTCACAGACCTTTGCATATGATTATGTATTTATGCAGGTGTGAGAAAAAGGTTTTTTTCTTTTTTTGGTTCAGATATTTTGGACAAAAATGTGAGACCTTCGACAAATTTTCACAATATGAACAGACGCTGCTTTGTATTCCGTAGCAACATTTCAACGAAGATGAGAATCACTTCAGACAGCTGACGGCCAATGCCGAGTGTTAAAATTTCGGAGTCCCGTATGTGCAGTGCGTATTCTCAGACCTTTATATATGATTATGTATTTATGAAGGTGTAAGAAAAAGTTTTTTTTTTGCATTTTTAGGTTCACATATTTGGAGAAAAGTGTTAGGGTGTGAGACCTTAGACAGGTATTCACGATATGGACAGACGCTGCTTTGTATTTCGTACTTCAGAATCACTTCAGACAGATTAGAGCTAATGCCGAGTATTAAAATTTCGAACGTACGTATATGCAGTGCGTATTCTCAGATCTTTACACATGATTATGTATTTATGCAGGTATAAGAAAAGATTTTTTGTTTTTTAGGATCGACAGTATTCATGATATGGACAGATGCTTCTTTGTATTCCGTAGCGACAGTTCAACGAAGAAAACAATCACTTTAGCCCGATGACGGCCAATGCCGTGTGTTAAAATTTCGTAGGTACGTATATATCGTGCGTATTCGCAGACCTTTACATATGATTGTGTATTTATGCAGGTGTGAAAAAAAAAATTCTTTTTTAGCATCACATATTTCTGGAGATAAGTGTGAGACCTTCGACAAGTATTAACGACAGGGACAAATGCTGCTTCATATTACGTAGCAATATTTCATCCAAGAAAAAAATCACTTCAGGCCGATGTTGGCCAATACCTAGTGTTAAAATTTTGGAGGGACCAATCTGCAGTGCGTATTCTCGGACATTTACATATGATTATGTATTTACGCGGGTGTGAGAAAAAAAAATATTTTTTAGGATCCCATTTTTCTGGAGAAATTGTGAGACTTACGACAAGTATTCACATTATGGACAAATACTGCTTTATATTCCGTAGCAATATTTTAACGAAGAGAAGAATCACTTCACCTCGATGACTGCCAATGCCGAGTGTTAAAAGTTTGAAGTCAGGTATAGGCAGTGTGTATTCTCAGACCTTTACATTCGATTATGTATTTAAGCAGTTGCGAGAGAAAGTCTTTTTTCTTTTTTATGATCACATATTTCTGGAGAATGAGACCTTCGACAAGTATTCACGGTATGGTCTGACGCTGCTTTGTATTCCGTAGCAATATTTCAACGAGGAAAGAATCACCCGACTGGCCCGACGACGGCCAGTACCAAGTGTTGAAATTTTGAAGATACTTATATGCAGTGCGTATTCTCATACCTTTATATGTGATTATGTATTTCTGTAGATGTGAGGAAAAAAAAATTTAGGATCACATATTGTTGGAGAAAATAGTGAGACCCTCCTCAAGTATTCACTATATGCAGGTATGCAGGGCCGCGAAATCATCGGGCAAACGAGGCAACTGCTAAGAGCCCCGCTCTTTTCAAGGACCCCTAACGGGTCCGCGCATCTCCGCACTTTTGCTTTCATTTTGATCATTTAGTTTCTTATTTTAAAAATTTTCTTGAGAAAATTCGGGTATGAGCTTTCGCCTATTATAGTTAGAATTTATATAATCGTCAGCAATCTGCATATAATAGGCTGGATGATCCCTTTTTTTGGAAATGGGTATCCAAAATGGTCCCGTCATTTTCAGATTATTTATTAGTGACTGCAATCCTTCTTTCTTCGCTATCGGACAATGAAGTGTGACAACTCAAATTTTTGGATTTTTTCTGCTTTCCTGTTAATTCTTTTTCGTTCTGAAATCAAAAGCTTATCCAAGAAAACGACGATGAGAAACGATTTTCTTTTCCTTTTGAGTCAAAAAAGGGGACCCAGAATCATATAATATCTGAGAAGGTTTGTTTTACCATCAGCAAAAAAATTACATTCAATGGGAAAACAAATTATATATCTATAATAAATTATTACTAAACTAAACTATCAAATTCAATATGAAATCGTTCTGTCTGAAAAAGCCATTTACATGTGTGAGCGGCTGTTGGTGGTGATGGAGGCATTTTGTTTTGTGCGGCCGTTTCATAATGAAAACTACCTATATCTTTGAAAATTTACATTCAGATGCATAAACAAATCCCTTCTGTTAGAATAAAATAAAATTACATAAATGCCCAAAACATGGTAAAAATTGTGAGCCGAATGGGGCCCTCCGGAACCTTTAAATTTATAAGAAATTCGTCAGGAAATTCGTTTTAATAATATTTTGAGTTTATTTACGTATAAAATAAAAAAAATGCAAATGTAAAAAAATCTTTAAAGTGAGCTAAATGAGCGCCATCAAAAAAGTACGATAAAAAAATTAGTGTCATTTTAAAAATTAATAATGTATAAAATAGAATTAGTTTATGTTAAAAGCATAACTACACTATGAGCCAACTGGGGTCTCGAAAATAAGCATAATATGTAACATTCTGTTTTAGCGTCAATTTGAAAATTATCGATGAAATAAAAAGAGCTAATACTGAAAACATTAACGCTTTTTTAACTATACTGCACAGGCCGCACTTTCCAGCCTCTGGCCCTTCTCGACCCATAGAAAAACAGTTCGGCCCGACCTTGTATAAATGTTAAAATTTCGGCCCGCTTTAAAAGCTAAATTTTGGCCCGAGACTAGTCCGGCCCTACTGAATTTCTACAAAACATCGATTTTTACGTCCATACGGTTAAAAAATGTCTCGTACGAAAGAATTCTGACCGAAAATACTTATTTTAGCTTTTCATGTGTATAACTTTCATTTTTAAGGAAGCGCCCTAAGTTGAATAAATCTCTGTTTATATGTCAATGTTTCATTTATCATTAATATCCTTAATCTATATTCCCTGTATTGGAGATTAAAATTTTGAAAAATACTATACATTAACATCTTCAAAGATGGGATCGTAGAGGAAAGAAAAAAAAATGCGTTATAAACATAATGTCCCCTTCTTAGGAGGCGTAAATGTAGTATATTATTTTCTCAAGCATTACACTGGTCAACAAATTTGAACTTTTGCTCTGTTCTAAAACAGAAATTAGTTTTTTTTTTTTTATGCGGTTTTTTTGTGCTGATTCCGAATCTAGTTTTAGATTTACTCCAGCACGTCAAGTTTGAAAGATATTTGCATATTTCAATTTATGCAAATTTAGTAAATTCTATACAATTATTTGCAAATTTAAGGTATAAAGCAATATCAGACAGGGTTTTTTGTTTTATGTTATAGTTACTACCTAATTTACTTCGCAAAAACATTGTTTCTGAGATTATACTGACATGTGACTGTGAAATATTGTACCTAATTTGCATATTTTTCATTTTTTTCTAATAATGTTTCTTGACGTTCAAATATTTCTGCCGCACGAGTATGCTAATATGTTTCTAAACCAGTTTTTTTGAGCTGATTTCAAATCTTGTATCTGTTTTCTTCTACCACGTCTAGTTTTTGAAAAAAGTGAAATTTATTTTTGGTCAAAAAAGCCAGAAATAGCTTTTTATGATACTTTGTATGATAAACTTCAACTAGTTAGGATAGATTCTACTACTTATTTTTTTTTTTCGATTATATAAGTTTTTGTTTATGTCTCTGATATGAATCTGACCCTGTTCACCTTCTTGTCAATGAATTATTCACCCCTAAAAAGCATCTTATATCAAACCTGTGTTAATGTCGTGCAAAAATAGAAATTCATCTTACTCAAAAACTAGACATGACATAAGAACACAGACTGCAGATTTGAAATCAGCATAAAAATCTAACCTAGAAAAACATTACGTCAATTCTGTGGCAACTATTTTAAAGTTGATAGTGATGTAAACATTACACCATTAAAAATATGCAAATTAGGCTTAATAACTGATAAATAAATGTTAAGAATATGCAAATCGTGACATTTATCTGAAGCAAATAGTCAAGTAGTCATTATCTAGAAAACGTAATTAGATAGGACATATATTGTATCTAAAATTTGCATAAAATAGCACAAAAAAGCTTGAATTTGCATAAATTTAAATATGCAAATTTCTCAAAACCTGGACCACCTAGAGATAAACGGAAAGCATATTCGGAATCAGCGCCAAAAACTGATCTAGTATCAACTAATTTTAGTTCTAGGACAAAACCACTGTTGTACAGTGTTATTATTATATTCATTTTACATGGATCAACACATTTGTTCCGTTTAATACAGGATTCCGTCATTGGCAGGTTCTTTTTCACAGCTCGTACTGTATTTTAATTTTATTGCCTAGATATCTACTATTTTTAAAAAGAATAAACTTTAAAGTTTAATTGTAGAATAATGGGGATTTAAAAACATATGCATTTTTTGCATACATTTTTTGGGCGGGCCGAATTTTAATTGATTTTTGCACGGACCAGGCCACGCCGAAACATTGATTTTCATATAGCTGGGTCAAGACCGGGACTAAAAATTTCGGTTCAGACTAAAATTTTCCGTTTACTTTCTACAGAAATTAAGCACTTCAGTTGCCATTATTACAGAAATGGCATTAAAAACTACAAAAAGAATAATATCTCAAAAATAAATTGAGATGCAGTTTTCAAACAAATTACATTTAAAAGCACTTTTTTTCCGATACTACGGGCTAAAAATTGAAAATGTGCGATGCTTTGAAGTTTAAAATATTGCAGTAGAAATTATCAGTATTTAACCGTACAATGATACATCTGCTTCGTTTTACGGCTGGCTTATGTAACTTAACGTTATTTTTCATTGCCGACACTTTATGTTTATAATTTAATATTTTATTATTTTAACAAACATGGCAATTTATGATAATGTGAAATTCATTAGGCAGCTGTTTCAAGTAAAGTTAACCGTGCATTATAACTAAATGAGCATATTTATATTACTTTTTTAAATATTACTATTATTACTTATTTACTTATTATTATGTATTCAGTGTAAAATTTTACAGTATAAGCATAGAAAGCACTTATAGACTAATTTATGATTAATCTCCACTAAAGAAATAGAGACAACATCAAATTTTATATTGTTTATTATGCATAAAATATAGCGCAAAGAGATTTCTCTTTGTATACCTTTTAATTTTAGCAATCTATGATAACAAGGATACAGAAAATAATTTTATACAGTAGACAAGTATTTTAGTACATTTATTAATATGTTTTGAAAAAAAAAGAAAATACAGAAAATACAATAAATTCTTTTACGATAAATAATTATATTTTTATACTTATATAACTGGAACTTGATGTTGCATATACTACGGAAATATTTTAGGAATTATTACATTTATAAATTTACAATTAACATTTTCAGATGATTTAAAATTATATTTCAATTTATTTTTTTAATTAAACAATTGTTTATTAGAATTCTAAATTACTAATGCGACATGTGACAAACTGTAAGTAAAGGCAGAAAAATATTTGAAGGTCATGAAATAATTAAAACCAATCATAATTATCAATGCCATGTATAATCGATTATTAAAAATCATTCGATTATTAAAATAACTTGAATACAAATAATTCAATTATCAGAACAACTCAATTATGCCCATTGCTATAAACAAAGTATGAGAAATACATTCTAAGTTTTAAACTGGTAGAAGTAGTACAATAGTAATTCAGATGAATAATTTGCTGTAGAAATGTCATATATTTACTAGCAAACAAATATTTTACGGTAAAAAATGTCGTTTACATTTAAAGTGTTACATATACTATATTTTTAATTATAATGCACTATAGAAATACTGTACTCATATCGTAAAGAAGGAAAATGGCACAAATAGAATAATATTACTATACATATACTTAAAATTTGTGTAAATATAATGCACTATAGAAACACCGTACTCATATAGTAAAGATGAAAATGGTACAAATAGAATAAAACTGCTGTACATACAAGAAAATTTTATAACTTTTTTGCAATTAGCAGTAGATATGTCATTTATTTAACAGAAAATATTTATTTTACTGTATAAATGCTGTTTACAATTAAAGTGGTTCATATACTGTATTTTAAGTGTAATGCACTCTAGAAATACTGTATTATATCGTAAAGAATGCAAATAGTACAAATAGAATAAAATTACTATACATATACTAAAATTTTAGGATTTTTTATAATTAGCAGTAGGTATGTCATTTATTTTACTACATAAACGCTGTTTACAATTAAAGTGGTACATATACTGTATTTTTAAGTTTAATGCACTATAGAAATACTGTACAACTGTACTCATATCGTAAGGAATGAACATGGTACAAATAGAATAAAATTACTGTACATATACTGTATTTTTAAGTTTAATGCACTATAGAAATACTGTACGACTGTACTGATATCGTAAGGAATAAAAGTAGTACAAATAGAATTAAATTACTGTACATATAATAAAATTTTATGACCAGCTTCGACTATCTAACAAAAGATATCTTGGCCCGGTTCGGCTCGGTGTAAAAACCAAAAGTTCAACCCGTGCCCCGCTCGACTCAATTTCTACAAAAAATTCAGATTTTTTCTTAACATACAATTAAGGTTCTTTTAATAAATACTTCTTACATATTTTTATGGGAAAATTTTACAGTATATTTTAGATTTATACATGCTTGCAAGCCATCGAAAACGGAATAGCAACATTAATGATCACTTAGACTATTAGATGATTACATTAAAAAAATTACATTAAAACAATTATTGTAGTTTAGAATAAAAAGAAAAAGATGGTTGAAAATATAATAGATTTTGAAGTTGCATAATAAAAAAAGTAGATTTTTGAAACTATTTCTCTATAATTTATTTAAGTACATTTCCAAAGATTCCGTTAACTGAAGTTTATTATCGCTATTACTACATTTACAAAACAAACAGCTTGCCCGACACGTCTTGGGAGCAATTAAGTCCTGTTTCGCCAAGGCCCAAGTATGTAGAATGAAATGTAAGCGTTATCCCGGCCTAGCCTGAGTCTCCTGAAAATATTAAGTCCAGTTTCAGACACGATATAACTGTCCGATGCCGATCTCTACGCTGGACATGTTCTATTTCTGTATTGATGTTGTCAAACTAGCATCGTCTTGTGGGAGCACATTTATACTCATTCTCGCCCTAATCATGCACATTGAAAATTTTTCATATTCTAACGGCTTAATTTGATTCTTCCGGCCCGTCCCCGGAATAAAATTCACATTTTATCAGCTTAGTTTGATAATTTTAAATTTGTTATTGTGTGGTCAAGAATGAAATTTGCAGTTAAGAACATTACCAACTTTAACAGCTTATTATTTGACATTGACTTCATATTTTACCGCGCTAATTTTTTTTTTAAAGTTTTACATCTTGCCTGCTTAAAGAAATCATTGCAAGCTCTAAAACAATAAAATCAAAACACTATACTAAAGCTAGTGCCGACTGCCGTGAAGTAATTTTCACCTTTTTATTAATATAAAAGTTAAAAACATGAATATAATTACTTAAACGGTGCTAAAAACTATATTATATTAGTATACCCGAGATCTTTCGAACGCACACGTTCATTTTCAAGAGGAAAAGGTGATTGACTGGCATAGAAGAATATCATCAACTCCTTGTAAATCAGTCAAGAAACGAGTCCCCCACATTAACTTATCCGATGCAGTTTTTAATGAAAATGAGGAAAATATTTTACAGCAAGGCACGAAATATATGTTTAGAAATAAATTAGATTTGAAGGCACGAATTGTGACACGAATTGTGATTACGAATTGTGAAAGGATTGCACAGTCAGCCACATCCACTATGAAGTATGAGGTTAGAAGTTTACTACATAATAATGTTGGAACTTATTTAAAGAAGCCATTCAGTCAGCAAAATACCAATTTCAGAATTATTAAAAGGTTAAAATCTAACACTACCATCATACAGACATGCATCATACATCATAAATAATTTTTTTTATTGGCCCGGCTGTCCCGTTAATTTTTTTTATCGGCTCGAGCCGTTTTTATTTTGTATCGGCCCGACCTGTTTATATTTTTTATCGGCCCGGCCCGTTAAACAAATTGTCTTTATTCTACCGGCCCGGGCAGGCCCGTATGTAAATTTTCCTTCATTTTGCCTAGTCGAGTACGGGTCTCGTCCACGCCCGGCCCCGTGCAGACCTCTAAGTCAAGCACCATTTTCCATAATTATTTTACATTAATCAATGTATAGATATCATTCCCTTCTTCGTTTGAGTCTGATTTATTTGATATTTTCCTATATACCAGTTTCATAAAAGATTCTTTGTTTATAAAAATAGGTTCATGGGTAATATTTCAACAAATAAATATTAAAATTAGTTAGAGACATTTTACAAAAATACTTTGTATTAATCCAAAAAAAAATCATTCCTTTTAATTGTTATCAAACGTTTACAGCTATAAAGTAAAAACAATTTAGATCATTAAAGAGACTTTTATTCATAAAAAGTGCTACATCAATAAATTTCATATGCTTGTATTTACAGATTGGCGGACATCATAACACATAACATTGTCGTGTTTATTCTTTTCAGGCCTACGTACAGCAATATATACCTTTGGAAAAAATAAACAAACCAGTTGTACCAGGGCACTTACATTGAGCAGAAGGCTGAGAACCACAACTCGCAGAACATTTATATTAGTCAAAAGAAACACGGGAAAGAAGGAGAGCCATACTATCAGTATCGTGTAATTTGTGAAATTCATATACCTAAAAAATATATACAAGAATAATATTGAAACTATATTCGTGAAATTATTAAATTTAAATAAATTTATAGCGCCGGTATTTTACTTTATTAATCAAAAGTAATCACGAATGAAGGCGAAATATATTCTTGTAAACAAAGCGAAAAGACAGAAATGTTTAAGTGTCTTGTAAGAGGATATAAATTTTATATATTATGATGTATGCCAGTATTTTATTTTTAACATATTGTATACCATCTCAAAATTCATGCACCTCAAGAGATTCAGGGAATTTCAATACCATACTTTTTGTTAAGTATTAAACGCAGAAATTTTTCATTGGATAAGGGAAATATTACTTTACGAAAAATCTTACTTTACGAATATTCTTCCCCTAAGGCGTGCGAACCCTGCATCTGATAATATGAAATTTATTTAGATTTTGAACATTTTTAAATATCTTAATTAGTTAGCTAAAAAATAAAAATAAAATAAGCTAGGTACAGATTATAAATTTATTTTTCACTGACTTAAGATAGCAAAACAAGAATTATTCCCTCAAGAAAAAAAGGAAAGTTTTTCAAACAGAAACATGATACTAATCAGTTTGACAGTTAATGACGTATTGGCTATCCGCGCAATACCTTTTAAATTAATTGCGGTGTGAAACACCGATAACAGATTTAGAAAACTCAGTAATATTTCCCTCATAGTTAGTTATAAAATACTACGATTTTTTGGCGCCAGTAATTGCGAAGAGTTGTTTTTGCTTAATTTAATTCCAGATTCCTTTTATTATATTAGGCAAAAATTTCTTTCCTAAATGACTGGTGCCAAAAAATCGTAACAGCTATGACAAAAATATGACAACAACTATGACAAAAATACGTTGCCAATTTAATAGGCGAAATCTTTAATACAAAACTGTATTTGCTCTGTTGATGAGTTAAAAAAAACTATCTGCAAATTGTCTATACTGAATTACGAATAATAATTATTTCACTTTTGTCTGAAAAAATTATCCTATTTTTTTCAATTAGTTGTTTAAAAACATAAACATTTTCAAACTTTATTTCAAATTAGTTTTAAACAAATTTTCAGTATGTATTTCAAGTTCTTACTTTAAATGAGAGTTTTGTAAGTTTTTTTTTCAAATGAATTAAGCTATTTTAAAAACACATCACACACTAACAGTTGTTTTAAAAAATTTTCAGTATGTATTTTAAGTTGTTACTTTAAATGAGAGTTCTGTATTTTTTTTTTTTCAAATGAATTAAACTATTTTAAAAACACATATACTGCGTTGTCACTTTATTTTGTTTAATAAATACATTTTTTAGTAAATAATTTATTCCCAATATTTTATGTTTTAAGTTTCATTGATGATGTAGAGTCGATATCTCTAGACATTCTGAGGCGAAAAAATATTTTATCAAGCAGGGTGCTACATTATCATTGGGATCATATTGTTAGTGATTTTAATAACATTTAAGGCTATTAAAATATCACAGATTTTAAAATGTATCATCCTCTCGTTATTTTTAGATGGTAAGCTGTTAAATAAAAGAAAAAATATTCAACAATTTGATTACATAACATTGATTGATTACGTATTCTATGTTCAAGTTCCAAACAGTGCAACAATAAGAGTTTTTGCAACATTTTTCATAAATAGCAAAATTATTATTTAACGCATAGCATAGAGACAGGCTGTTTGAATTGCTAAACATACCGCGAATTTCAAAACGCGTAAACAAGCTTGGTGATAGTGTAAATGAATTTTTAGCCTTACCTTTTAGTCTTAACTGCCTATATGGTCCCAGCAGCTTTTAGACTGCCCGTGACCTGAGAAATTCAAACATACATGGTACGACAGGCATTTGAGAACAAAATAACGCCTGCTTTCAAACCTTAACACACACTAGAGATAGGGCATTTTTTACATTTTAACTATCTGTACAGGTGACCACTTAGACAATTGATGGCATCATTCACTCAAAGAACCTTCAGCCTCAATAACAGCTTCTACATGCTGTCGAAACCAACTGCAAGCAACAATCAGAAGTGTACTTGAAACGTTTGCCATTGAATACAAACTGCTGCCCTGAGGGTCGCAACAGTGTTGTGTGGATGTCTATTGGTGTCCCTCTTAACCACGTCACATACGTAATAGCCCGTCCGGTTAACACCTGGGGAACTAGGAGTCAATAAGTTGAGGATGGCATGGACATGAAAGTTTTTTACCATCCTTTATTGGGTTGTATGGGCTGTAGGGGTTGGTGCAGAGTCTTGTTGAAAAACGTACAGATTCCGGCGTGTTACAGAAGTAATCCATAGCTATTACACCTTGGTATAAACAATGGCGTTGACTGGGAGCTTGAAGAAGGAAACACGGAAGCACCAGGTCATCTTCTCTGCTCACGATCCCCTAGAATCGTTGAGGCTCTAAGTTTTCTTTGCATGACGGTCGGAACCTCTTTGTTATTTTACACAGCCAGCGATCTTTTCGCTTTCTGGACCCTAGACAAAGTTTTTCCCATCTGAGGAAAACAACAGCATTCCTGGCTCCACTTAATGTTTCAGCTTTTTAAGGAAGCGTTTGGCTCTGGTCAGGTGGCTATCCCTGGTTTTCTCGGACAAGAACTGGCCTCTCATCACGTACGACCCCTAACGAAGGTCCTCACGAATCGCATATCGGATGGTGGCCAAATCAACCTGCAGCTCCCTGACAAGTGCCCTCGTCGACTTCCTAGTAATTTCATTGACACAAATTACGAATTCCGGCGTCTTTATAATGTCATATCGTCGGCAATGTCATTTCTTGTATGAAATGGTGTCTACATCAAACATGGCAGCCTGCAGTTTGCTCCTTAATTTAAAAACGAATGACCGGGCGAGTTTCGGGAATGCAGCAGTTTCTAAAGCGGAGCGTTCTTCAGCTAGTGGGACAATAACAGCATGCCTCTCCATTTCCTCAGTTAGTCTAGGTTCCGACATGTTTATATATAACATAAAGGATTTGTAATCATGATGTACAGGGTTGTATTTCAAATAATGTGTGTTCTCAAATACCTGCCGCACCCTGTATCTGATTTCCCGCTCAGGTTATGTTTTATAAAAAAAAAAAAAAAATTCCTAATAGTGAAGCATCGTTATAGGTAAAAATCGAAGTATAATATTTATAAAACCTTAACATCTTGAAGTCATTGAAAGAATTCGCATAAAAAGTTTAATAAAGTATCAATATTTTTCCTAATTTATTACTCGTTAAAAGTTGATTGTTATGTATTTTTATACATAAAAATGTTTATTCGTTAGTACAGAATATACAATTTTTCTTCTTAATATTATTATTTATCTATTGCACAAAGCATTACACTATCTTATTGCGTATCATTTAAATATATTTTTTCAATAATTTTTATAGCATATTTTTCCTTTATAAAGATATTTTTCTCGTAATTTCCTTTTCAAATACATGTTACTAAAATTTATCCTTCAAAATTATTAAAATTAAAATGATGTACTGTTTCTTTATTTTATTTTGTCCTAATATGAGTTACTTGCTACTTAAAAACTAAATCATTGCATGTTAAAATCCGTTTTTGATAGTCGGAGAAAGGCAAGAGGCCCTCGTGACTTATATTGCCTGGGGGGCTCTAATTAACTGGATTGCAGATGGATTAATTCGGAGGAGTGTTTTGAATTTTTGTTCGACTGACAGAAACTTGATCGTATTGCAAATATTAAAATCTACTAGCTTTATGTGGTGTTAAATTAATATAAAAACTTATTTCACCCATTCACTTTCGCATATTCTTAATGCGCAAAATACACGAATTTTTCCTTTTTTCAAATATATGTTGTGTTAAAAATGTGCAAGAGCATAAGATACTCAGTAACTACGGTAGATTAATAAAAATCAAAATAATCTATTTTAAATTATATAAGCATTTTATTAGAAACTGTCATGTAGGTGTGCCCGAACTTTTGGCTTCTAAGAGCTGCATTTGAAAGAAAAAAATTGTCTCGACGCGCATTTGAAAAGAAAACTTTTCTCGGGCTGCACACAAATTGTAATGATTAAGTATTGTAATGAGTATTGCAATGAGTTTATGCTCAAAACACACATATTTTGGCTTGCACTGTAATCAAATAGAATTAAGTTATAGATTATAGACTATTTTAGTTTATATTAAACGGGAAAAATTGCTTATGTTCAGACATTTTATGGAATTTCGTTTTCGAACGTCGTCATGTTCATTATTGATTTTTTAGCCATTCTTCAGATTTTCAATGACACTGTTGGACAAAAAAAAAAACGCTTTGCAATTTAAAATGAAATTGGGTAAGAACAAACTGACCTTTATCGAAAACGAAAATCATAAACCTTTCTTATTACAGTTACTCTGATTCACAAAATAATAGCTTTATTTATTCAAATCATAATCGTGACTTACATATGTTTTCCATCTTGTCAAACACAGTTATAGTATGTCAGACAAGCACACTCATCTGGATACTTTAGAATTTGTCACAACGTTTTATCTCATCAGTGTATCACAGGAAATGATGCAATGAGTGCATTTCTTTCAGCAATAAATTTATATTAGTATCATCGTGCAGCAATATTTTCAAGGAATGTATTGTGAAATGAGTACACTGTAAACGACTACATTGAAATCTCAATATTTTAGTGAAAGTTTTGATTTTCTGCTGGACTACATTCAACACAATACTGAGCCGCATGCGGTCTACGGACTGCGCGTTGAGTAGCCCTTCTGTAATGTTTATAACGTAAAATCTCTCTATTCTAAAAAAAAGTAACTACCGCTGTCACCGCCGCCGCCGCCGGTTTTGATTTTTTTGTGACCGGAGGTCTTTCTTCATTAATATTAACAAAAATAATGCATACAAAAATATGAAAATCGGTGGTTTTATACAGAAATGTTTGATAAACACGCTGATGCAGACAGTTTTCAAATCGAAGAATTATTTTAAGAGTTATTTAATGCTAAAGTTGGATAAAATCGTTCCACTAAAAAAGTTTTATAGCAGCAAAAACTATACATCGCAGTGTAATCATTTTTAGATCATTTTATGCGTTAGAATTTGCCGGAGTGCAGATTGCATTAATTTTTTTTTATTTTGACTCATTTTTTCAGGTTTTATTTCTATTTTAAATTCAAATTTTCAGCATTTCTAGAGATATTTTTTACAGATTTCAGAAAATTGTACTAATTTAAACTGTTGCCAACTGTATAAAAAGCGCAAGCAATAATGTTTGCTTCAAATTAAAAATTTATTTACACGCGACTATTATAAACAGGAAAAAAACTTTCAAATTAGAATTAAATAATTACGTATAAAAAGCAGGAACTTATTAAAAATTACGTCATAAAAAGTATACACGTGAATTTTAAAAGAGAAAGGATATTGTAAAATAATAAATTCATTAACATGCGTTAGAAGTCTTAGGAGAAATTACGTCATATTTACGTCACATTATAGTTATTACATAAAATGAACACAAAATAATATTGCAAAAAAGTTTAAATTTAGAAATTGCGCTAGAGATTTATTTGATATTTTGAGAATTAATTTAAAATGTCTCATTTAAAAGAACTTTCTTTTCGCTTTGTTAAAAAATACCAGGAGACAAAGACTCTCTTTACTTAATTCCTTTTATATTAGCTTATTTTGAAATGTTGTTACACGTGTATATGTCATCAAGTTATTTTTATTTCGACGTTTTATTTGTGTTTTTATTAATGTTGTACGAATTTATTTGTTCTTTCGTTATTTAAAATAAAAATTATATCAATTTGTATAATTTGGCGAGTGGTTTAGCGATTTATATAATTTGGCGAAATGGGTCGACAGGATAATCAAGTAGTACCGCAGCGGATTTGGCGTTAAAATTCTCCAATCAAAGAGAAATGAATAGAAATTCGTTTATAGGGAGATCGCCACTGTTTTTTAAATTATAATTCAATCTTTCGAAATCTTTTTAAAGCCGATCAAATTAGCGTGCATTTAGAGTCTGCGGTGTCTGGACGGGGGTTGGCGAGCGTAGCTCGTAGGGGGCCGAGCCCCCTAGTAATAAACAAAAATTCTATCCAAATAAACAACTAATTTATTAATTAAGCCCTTTACCTTGACTCACGAAATACTCCTTTGAAATTTCTAATTCTTGAAGCATAAATGGTGCAAGTTATCAAGAGGAAAAATGGAAAAAGCAACCCAACAAGGTAACCTTCTGTATCGGATCCTTTGCAAATAAGAACTTTCTCAGATCTGGTGGGATATTGATAATCTGTGGAAGGAGGTGAATGAAAAAGCCAGGCTGCATTTATGGAGCCTAAAATTGAAAATACGGTTAAAACTAAAGCATAAACACAAAATAAATAGCAACTATTAAACAGTACCTTTATTTGTACTGCATTTGCCCAAAGAAAGGTTTTTGATTATTTTTGAACGCAGTAGTTAAACAAAAATTCAATTAGTATTATAATTATAGAAGCCGCAGCTATAGCAAAACTTTTAATTCTTACCACCGATATTTATACACAATAATCATCGTTATAAATATCTTTAACACATGTAATAGATACATACTATGAACAATATCGTTTTGAAATAGTTGTGGATAAATAAAACTTTTTACATCGCTGCGGCCATCACAATTGCTTATTTAGTATTTTTTTTGTGTGAAAGTACTCAAATAATCTCTAATTTTTTTCCCTTTTTATTTAATTTTCTATCTAATTGTTTTCAATATTTATTTACGAAGCACCGCATTTCTCTGCCAGACATCTTTTTCCAAACATTCTAATATTTTATAAGGGAAATTGCATAAGATTAAGAACGCATCCATTTTTCCAGAGGAATTCAGCATTACAAAAGTATTCCTGGTATAACACAGAGGTGAAAAAATTGGAGCAATTACTGCAGAACCAATGGTACAGAATTATTCTTATACATATAAATTGATGCATGCAACATTTCATATTAATACATAAATATGTGTCGTCGATCAAGTACTTAAATTATTACTTTTTATATGGAATAATATGTGTTTAATAAGAGATATAAAAATTTAAAAACTATATATAGTTGTACACATATGTTTCAATTATTCTTAATACTGTTTAATAGCAAAAGAGGTGAAAGAGAAAGACAGAGAGATAAATAAATTTATACTGTTTGAAAAAGCTTAACTTATAAAAAACAACAAAAAATTCTATATCTAGATTGACATGTCCTATTGAATTTATTTTTAACAAAATCAGCAAAAATGAAAATCTTATTTTAGGTATGATACATTTTTCACCAAAATGGAAAATTATTCTGCTCAATATTGCTTCAGTTCAATAACAGTATATTATTGTAATAGTTAATCTTACAAAATTGGTAGATGCTGAATTATGATACTTCATATTTAAATGAATTTCATTTGTGTTATCTTTCTGGAGTCACAAATGGCAAGTTTCATATTCACTACAATGAACCAATGTGGAATATATTTTATTCGTCTCATTTCAAATGACTTTCACATGACAGTCATTGACACCGTAAATTCACCGTGAATGTTGCTTTGCGACAAGTCACTAGATGATGTTGTAATGAAGTCACCTTATGACGCTCATGGGACCGTCATTTGAAGACTCTACTCTCCGCAGTGAAATAACTATTATTGGTACATTGTGACGAGTCACGAAGTGATGTCACAATGAAGTCACTTGTTGGCTCTGAGATGACCCATCTTTTAAAGACTCTACTATGAAGTCACTAAGACCGTTTGGTGATATCAGTTGGAGACTCGGCACAAAGCAACTGCCATGGTCACTTCACAGTGGAGTCTCCAAATCACTGTCAAATTGGTGACTTTATTGTAACGTCAACTGGTGACTCGCCCCAAAGCAGCAATCAAGGTGATTTCCCAGCGAAGTGACAAAAAGACAGCATGTTAAAAGAAATAATGAAACATATAAAAAAAATAGTTGGCATTTTGGGTCACCGTAATAGCTGGGATCCTTACAATCATTTGTGGCGCCATAGAGATATCACGTCAATTGGATGTGCATTAAGGTAGCACTGCAATTCATATCAGGTTCTTTTGACTACTCACAATAAAATCTGCACTTTGTGTTTCAGACCGGGACTTCAGCATATAAACAAATTTTGAGAGAACTGGAACAATAGCAAAAGCAAATAATCTGTTTGGATGCGAGTGTTAAAATAATATAATTATCTTTTGCAAGAAAATTTTCTAATTCGAGTATAACATCAGGAATATCAAGATAAAGTATTACTATTTTGATTTTGTCACCAAAATTCTCTAAACTTAAAAACTTAGCAATTTCCAAAAATCATATTGTACCAATCTGTATCGATGCGTTTTGTCTTCTCTTTTGCCTCCAATATAAGTGCGCAAACATAATCAGTTTTCGGCTCAGCTTAGGCAGTCTTACTTCGCTCTTTACTGTTTGAAGAAAAAGTAGTTGTTTCGAAATAAATACAGAACTTACTTTCAACACCGATGAGTGATAAAATTATTAATATCAATAGTTTTGTGTCGATGCGTTTTGGCTTCTTTTTGGCTTCCATTCTTGCGTTTAGTTTGCATAAGTAATGAATTTTGGCTCCGATTGTTGCATAAGAAATCGTGCAAAACAAACCAAGAAAGAAACGGACGATACCACAAGATGCAGATGAAGGCTTGGATACAACTGCAAATGTCAGGCTGAATGATAAAATGATTCCTGAAAAAGAAAGCAATATTAAAAATCTTTCATATAAGTATGTTTTCTTTAGGTGTTTGAATTCGCTGTTACCTGTTTTCTCAGACTGTTGGAAAGCTATATTATAATAAAAGAAGATAGTTTGACTGTCTGTCTGTGCGATGGCTAGGAAAATCTACAGCATGTAGAGGTTTGAAAATTTAGAAGAGGATAGTACAAGGCAGGTCTTAACGCACCTGAGGCTCATATTTTTCATTTTTTGGTAATTAGCCAAGATATTAATTAAACCCTGCAATTAAAAAAACGACAAAAAAGTCGTGCCAAGCCCTGCTAAATTTCCCTCCGGATCGCAGAAGCAGAAGCGATCCAATTCTCGGTGAGCGCTTTTTTTACTTTTCGCGGGCTTCTTTCTAAGTACGCATTGGCGAAACAGTTCTACATACTAATAAACTAAACAAAAGTTCTTAAATTTTGGACTTTTTTACTTTTGAACGCCGCAATCCACTAAAAAAATAATTTAGTCCTCTTAAAAATGTTTGATTTCGTGTTGTCTTTTTACCCTTTTTTCGAAACCCACATCTACCTTTTGAGATACTTAAAACCGAAAAATACCTACTTAATCGAAATACCTTTTCTTCTCTACAATGGTGCATTCTGTTTTTAAAAATACGAGTATTAATCCTTTAAAAATAATTCGCGTCTGGAAGTCACTTCGCGCCTCCCGGGGATATTCTTTTTCCACGCTGAATGCAACTACAAATCTTTTTACAAGTTCATCGAGCACTTAATTTACATAAGTATAAAAACATCGAAACATTTGGACGATTAGGAGTATTTAAAAGAATAACAAAATCTGGAAAATTTTGACTCAGAACGTGAACACGCGGGTGGTTTTTGCTTATATTTTTACAACTAAATATCAATACTTCTGCAAGAAAACTACACGTAGACTTTCGAAAAATTATATTTTTAATATTAAATGACAAGAATGGAAAATGTGGAAGAAGAAAACACTTAAACTTACACTATGTGCAAAACTACTTAAAAGATGACAGAATACTAAAAAGATGTTAAATTATTTTAATACCTTAGTATTTTTAACTATAAAAAAACATAGTCTTCGTCTGAGGAATATAAGAAATACAATTGTTATTGGCGTCTAATTTTCAAAATTCACGTAGATGGTGACGAAAGGAGTGAAAGTTGAAGTTAATTTTTAGATCTGGAAAACATTAAAAAATAAAACATGGATATAGGGAAGTGGAATATTGCTCGTTTTATGATTATTTAAGTAAACTGAGCCAAATTCTGGGTATGTTGTAGGATAAAACGTCATTGCAAGTAGTATTTTCTTTAGTAATAATTTCTATTGATTCGCGGATGATTAAATCATGATAATTCTTTGAGGGATATATAATTTTTGCGTCTTCGAAATTAACTTGTATATTCTGCTTCTCGTTAAGCCTTGACAGGGCTGTTGTAGATCGGTTATACTTTAAATCTCTCAAATGTTCTTTAATACGGACTGTAAGTTTACATGAAGTCATTCCTATGTATCCGAGATAAATATTTTCTGTTTTCAGTGGAATTATATATACTCCAGAAATTTCATCTTCCGGGATCGGGTCTATTTTGGCACAAATTAGATTTTTCAGTTTTGCTGGAGGAGTGGCGATTAAGTTTACGTCAAAGCGGAAAAGTGCATGTCTGAGTTTTTCGAAAAGTCCTGGTATGTACTTCATCTTGCAGTATCTCATATTACACCGTGGAGTTTTTTTGTATTATCATATGGTTCTTCTGTGACTTGATTAGCTTATCAATAATGCGTATTGGGAAACCATTCTCAACTGCAATGTTTCTAATGGTATTTAATTCCTTTTCAAGGTGATTAATAGAGCAAACACTAAAAGCTCGTCTTACATAAAAGTTGAACGGAGCAAGTTTGTACTTAAAAGGTATGTACTTTCAAAAGGAATGGTGCTGTTAGACTTATTTACTTTTCTGTAGACTGTGCGCTCAATTGTTAAGTTTGATAAATCTTTAATTAGCATTATGTCAAGAAATCATAACTCGTTATTATTTTCTATTTCGATGGTAAATTTTATGTTAGGGTCCATATTATTTATTCTGTTAAGAAATGCGTACAATTCAGATAAGCCATGCTCCAATACTATGAAAATGTCGTCCACATAACGATAACATACTGACGAAGTTAAAACGCTGTCTGTCAAAATTCTTTCTTCAAATGGACGTAATTTGAATTCGGCTAAAATACTTGAGATGGGGGAACCCATTGGTGCTCCTTTAGTCTGCTAATAAATCCTCTTATTAAAAATGAAAATATTATTTCCAGTTACTAGGTTAAGTCCAGATTTTACGGTGTTGTAGCCTTGTAACAAGGCTATTTGGGAGACTAAAGGACCATAAAAATAATTTTCCTTTAAGGCCGATAGTTGGAAAATGTGCAGGCCCAACATATTTCCTTGAAAAAGCATTTGTTCCTTTCCTGAACCTTTTTCTACCACCGTCTAAACATAGTTTAACGTCGACCACTGATTTCATTAACCGGATTAAAGATCTGAAGCTCAATAAAGAGAGCGTTTTAGCAAGTTTTGACATAATTTCACTTTTCCCATCAATCGATGTTGACGAAGTAAAATTAATCATTAATAACTTTATTGATAACGAGCCATCATTAAACTCAGAAATGAAGACCACGGTAAAATCTGGACAATAAGTTCATACCAGGACTTTTCGAAAAACTCAGACATGCACTTTTCCGCTTTGATGTAAACTTATCGCCACTCCTCCAGCAAAACTGAAAAATCTAATTTGTGCCAAAATAGACCTGATCCCGGAAGATGAAATTTCTGGAGTATATATAATTCCACTGAAAACAGAAAATATTTATCTCGAATACATAGGAATGACTTCACGTAAACTTAAAGTCCGCATTAAAGAACATTTGAGAGATTTAAAGTATAACCGATCTACAACAGCCCTGTCAAGGCTTAACCAGAAGCAGAATATACAAGTTAATTTCGAAGATGCAAAAATTATATATCCCTCAAAGAATTATCATGATTTAATCATCCGCGAATCAATAGAAATTATTACTAAAGAAAATACTACTTGCAATGACGTTTTATCCTACAACATACTCAGAATTTGGCTCAGTTTACTTAAATAATCATAAAACGAGTAATATTCCACTTCCCTATATCCATGTTTTATTTTTTAATGTTTTCCGGATCTAAAAATTAACTTCAACTTTCACTCCTTTCGTCACCATCTACGTGAATTTTGGAAAATTACACGCCAACAACAATTGTATTTCTTATATTCCTCAGGCGAAGACTATGTTTTTTTATAGTTGAAAGTACTAAGGTATTAAAATAATTTAACATCTTTTTAGTATTCTGTCATCTTTTAAGAAGTTTTGAACATAGTGTAAGTTTAACTTTTTAAAGATGAATTAAGCATTTCTATGTATTTATTTACTGAAGAAAACACTTCTTAACGTGCGTAAGCAAGGCCGACTTATTCTGCCGAAGGCATTGGGATCCCCAACTCTGGATTCTTTTGGATAGTTTTTTAAATATAAAAGTCTCACAGTACGGAAAACAGTGTGCGGATTGACCATATAATTTTCGAAATAGGAAAGTTTTGACACAATGCAGTCTAATAAGAGAAATTTTTCTTTGGTCTAAAATTCAATAATTGGTTTTAGAGAGAAATATGCCTTCAATGAATTGGCTCACTCATTGGAGTGGGTCAATGAGTGATCAAGTGATTGAAAAACGAGTGAGAAGTAACTGTAGAATGTAATGTTTTTCAACAAAATAAATGTAAATAAATGCAGAATTCTACAATTTTTTTCTGAAAACGAAAAGTAGTCTCTGTAACCATGACGTAAACGAATCCTTAAAATTCTAAAGTTTTATATAATTCTTAAACTTTTAAATATACTTAATAACTTTTTAAGATGGCAATAAAAGTACACAAAAACAGTTTACAAAATAATTTATAATCATGCAATTATTAATTTTGAATTTATTTCTATTTATTTGAATGATTTTGTTTCATAACATTCCTAAATAAAGTACGATTCTGGAACTATCGACATTATATAGAATAGATGTGAAAATCAACTTACCTACTAAAAGAATTAAACTAAATTCTCTACCAGAAGATATAATAATAGGAGTATCCCAATATTTTCCGACTACACCAGCAACACACAGAGTTGTCAAAATTCCAATCACAGAAAAACTTATGCATCCAGCAGCCCATGAATCATAAAAATCTATGAACGTAGCAAATATGGGTTCACAAGCATTGCGATCCAAGTTTGGTAATTCATCTATTGTACAATTTACGCAACGTATGCCATTTTCAACATATTGGTAATCTTCACAATCAATGCAATGCCAACAACAGCTGGCACCATCAAGAAGACTCTTGGCTTGACCTTTATTGCAGCGGGCGCTACAAAGTGACTCCGGAAATAATGGGTCATCATGCTTGTAAAACGTTAGACTGTTGTTCATCTGCAAAAGAGAACCTTCGTTTTCACCATCTGTAATTAAAGAAAAATAATTTGCCTTATGTTTGTACGAAATTTTTAAATTCTAAAAATTCATAGGTGACAACTTTGTCTAAAATTGTGTAAAATGTTATTTGCTTCCTTTTATATGATCTTCTATAGGCTATCAGAATTCGGAATATCCTTTTTCGATTAACTCCTTGAAAGGTGGTGGGATATATTATATCCCACCTGATTTTAATCAAGATTTGCACCAGAAACTTTTAATTAAATTTTACTTTTTTAACTTTAGTGGGAAAGGTTGTAAACTTGCTTTTCAGTATTTTAAAATAAAAATTTTCGAAAATTCCAATGTGAATTCAACATTACAGAAACGCAATTACTTGCCCCTAAAAGGGTTAAGGATTTTACTAATTCTAGTTCATGTAAATTATGTACAATCGTAAAGTACTGACAGAGAAATTTGCGAAGTATATTTAGTGTTAGTTCATTAATTATGATTATTATATGAGAATCTACAGATGATGTTGTCAGTATCAGAATTTCTAGTTTGTTTTTAAAATAATTTGTCAATGAAAAATCGTGGTATGGATTGATATCAGTGCAGTTAGCCACTCGCTTATAATTAATGTTACTGACTATATGTTATCACACACTATTAGACGGATTAAGTGCTGCTAGGTGGTATTACTAGATTTCCAGGGCAACGCAAATGTTATTTTCAACAAGATAATGGTAAAAACTAATAGATCCCAGATCCGTATCTGAATGGATCCATCCGGTCCTTCAGAGGGGATCGGGGAGCGATCCCATCCCTCAAGGCACCAAGTGATGCTCAGTCGCCACGATAACAACCCGTTAGTCGAAACAGCTGAGGAAGGGGCACACAAGGCAAACCACAACCTAGAACTTCGCAAAGTCTGTGCTGCGGCCTGATTATGTTCGCCACGCGGACTGTTGTGGCGAGTTGGATACACAAGAAAACGCGGGCGGCGCCACACACTTACGGCAGAGACGAAGCTAGACCACTACGTGGCCAGTCAAGGCGAAACCAGGGCAACATGCCTGCCACTGACAACTACATCGTCAAACCGACCACTTAATATGGACAAGCACTTAGTACTCATGTATGGATCCTGCGTTTTGCCGTTAGCCAAAGCTCAAGCGGAGGCAACTATCCCCTCTGGTACCCGATGTGTTTTGCACCAGGTACCCTGCTTAGAGGATCAAGATTAGACATCTGTGTTTCAGTTTACCACCATCGACATCCGTACTTCAATCTACCACCATCGCTAAAGGCAATACGCATTAAGGGGTCACAATGTGTCTCTTAGGTACCGAAGCGAGTCCGGCACCCTGCCTAGAGGCCTAAAAAACTGAACAGGGTGGTTCACTTCTCAGTACCTACTAGCCAGGTTCAGAGCCACAACACAGCCCGCTACCCGGCCTTCTGTGCACATATCAAGGCTTGTTTCCCAACTTCAAACAATTCCCAACTTCCCCAAGTTCAAACAATCCAACGGCATTACGCCCCGAGAGCGTCACCATGTTCCCCCTTAAGTATCGAACATGATCGACACCCTGACTAGGAGCCTACAAAAGCGGAACGGGCGGCTCATCGCTTCCCGAGATCTCCAGCCAGGCCCCAAGCCGCATCGCAGCTACAAACCTAGACACACCAATTGGTTTCCACAACATAGCACGCGCTACTGTGCCAACGTGACATCAAGAAAAGAAAGAAAAAAGAAGGCTGCTCATCCGACCAGCGAACGCAGTAAGTCCCGCCTGCGCATAGTCACGACGGACTGGCTTTTGCTCCGGAGACGTAGTTGCGGCAGCCCATCTCTCAAGCAACACAACACACACATAAAGCATCACAACATAAAGTTAAGGAGAAACCGTAGAAAGAACTTGGTAATCCGGTCGACACACACCTCCTTCCAGTTGGCTAGGCTTCGTAGCTGTGCTAACGTCGCCAGCTACAATCGACACTAGTCTTCCGTACCTCACCACACCTCCCGAGCCTACCCTGGATGGGGCGTCCTCCACTAGAGTGTGGTTGGCGCAATCCAACGCTCACCTTCTACAAGTCGACGGACCTACGAATCAATCTCTCACATTATCTGCAGTCTACACCAGCCAGACACAACCAATGACTATGAGAGGGCCCCCACCTGAACAAACATCACATCTCTCTTTTTATGGGCTTTACCATATTTTTTACCTTTCGTTTTTCTTAATTTTTTGTATTTTACTTTTTAATCATTAATTTCAAATTTTCACAGACACAAACACTTAGGACACCAAGGCTCGGAAGGGAACCACCACCCCCATGCCTCCAAAGCGCCTGCTCCCTATCACCTTCCACCCTATGGTAGCCGGTTCGGAACCACAACGTCCGCGGCCTGACTCCCCATCACCCCCCCCCCCACTCAAGGTGTTGGTTGAGGGGTTTATTCCTTTAGAGCCGAAAAGTTTAAGGCCGAAAATCATTAAGAGGGGGAAATGTAAGGGATCATACAGGAGCCGCATACTGTCAACGTTTAGTTCAGAATCCCAGTGAATCCGAACAAAACAACGAAGAGTTACACCATTTTATCCCGCCTTCCCCTTTTGGTCATTGATAGGAGGACAAATTCGACACTATCAAAGGGTATTTTTGAATGAACCATGAGGCAAAAACTGTCGGAGACCATGTTTCAGTAGAATTTGTGGTTTTATTGCTCATCTGCAGGGATGTCGTGGAGGGTATACGGGGTATACGCCGTATACCCTCTGGATTTTTTAAGGAACACCGTATACCCTCTGTTTCTCAAGAAAGCTATAGTATATATACACTAGGGTATACCCTCTGCCTTGAGCGTATACCCTCTGCTTAGAACGTATACCCTCTGGGTTTTTTACGACTACATCACTGCTCATCTGATCAATAAAATTGTAATAAGACAAAAACATTCATAAGACAAAATTCCGACAGAAGTGTTTTCTGACAATTTTTTCTTCTTTCTTTGTAAGATTCTCACAAGGCTAGATTCACTTCTGTTCTCTGTTTGTTTCACAATGGAAATGTGTTTTATAAATTCACTGAGAAAAAAATCAATTTGCAACACACCAAGGATTTTTTATTTCTGCAAATTAAAAAATTTCAAAATAAAAACTATTGGCTATGTCTCGTTATAAAAACTGCAACGCAAGAATGGTATTAAAACTGAACCAAATTTCGTTTGTAATTTTAGGCACAAAAACAGATAATCTCAAAGTGTGCAATAGAAATTTTACTTCAATGCACACAAATTTAGATCCAATCTTAAGTTGTAGATATAATCTCTGAATTGGTAAATTTGCATGTAAAAATATTAACTAATATAAAATAAATCTTGTGCACAATTAAAAAAAAATAACTTATCTTTTTGAGAAAAATTACTTTAAAAGTGTCTTTTCAATCATTGTTTACAGTAAAAACGACGCACACATTTTTTTAGTCATAACTTACGTAATAATAGAAATGTTTCTATGCAAAATGTTTTAAAATGACACAAAATACTATATTGTTTTTTCATGTATAATTTTTCGAAAAATCATTTTTTTTTTTTTTTTTTTTTTTTTTTTGTGATTAAACAATTGTACGCCTCTTAAAATTTCAAGATAATGCGATTTCAATTATTTTGTGACTAACAAGAATAATGTTTATTTTCTTTTATAATCAGGAATACTTATATTATGTATCAATATTTTTGATATATGAATAAGTATTCTTTTTAAGGTAATACGACAATATAACTCTTTTTTCAGATATTCTAGTAAAATTTCATGGGAAATAATTAGTATATATTTATAGATATACAGATAGATAAATTACAATCTGTTGATTTGAATCCGTGCACTTAGTTTTAGATTTTATTTTATGCAAACCATTACGTACAAAGCTTTAAAAAGCAAAATAATTAAAATAATTAAAGAAAAAACCGTTTAAATTATACGTTCCATTTTGTAAAAGCATGTCCTTCTGAAAAATTTGTTGATGGGTCAATCCATTTCAAGTGGTCCAGAAAATCATTTATTCGTTGCTTGACCATTTTTAAAAAATCTGAAATTTTTTGTACAACAACCCTAACATGATGGAAGTTCAAAATGACTATTATTTTAATTTTATTAATTTTTTTTTTTTGTTTGTGCATGGATGCCATCTTTGTTTCATCGTCTGCAGCAATTTTCTCACAAGAAGGGTTTGCGGAATTATAAATAATTCATCGTTTATTTCTCCATTCAAGTGCGGATTAAAGCAATTTGTACAGAATACATTGGGCTTAAAAAAAAAACAACAAGCAGGAATGTGTTTTGACATGTTTGATCATGTCTCAACAAGTATGCCAACATTAACAGCTTTTCTCTTTCCCTATTCTGTTTTTGTCTCAGGTCTTGTATAAAAATATTTTTTTTTTTTTTCTTTATGTAAAAGTGCTGAGGTTTCTTTTAGTTACTAAAATTACAACAAAAATTACTGAAACCATACAAAATGTAGGCCTTATGCATAATTATTTTTTTTCTAATTAATTGCTAAGCTTTGCAAAAGGCTTTATTTTCTGTTACTATTATTTAAAAATAATAAAAAAAAATAAATTTAAACGACACTCTGAGACAAATACGCCCCACCAGTGGCTGAGAGGTTCTGCTCTCGAAGCTGGTAGACGGGAGGTGCTGGGTTCAAACCCAATCGCGCCCGTCGGCCTAATCGTTCGGAGTTTTCGTGGTTTTCTTCGAACCATGGATTTCCATGCGTTAATACGGGTTAGGTTCCCTTAGAAAGACCCCCACGAAGGGCACTCCCCCTCGGGCCTATATCCCTAGCGTAGATAATCGGCCGTCAAAAAAAAAAAATCAACCTGAGACAAATACTTAGCTATGACTACAACAAAACAATAGTTTGGCAGTATTGTTTTGACATGTTGCCCTTGCCATATCTCAGCTTGTAGTCAAACCTCCATCCTGAAATTTCTTGTGCATAACACTACCATACAATACCCTCAGAAACCAGAACTTCAGATTTTTATCTCGTGTCCCACCAGAGATATCAAAGCCTCAAAAGTGCGATTTTTGACATATTTGAAAAATTTGGGATTTTTTTTAGCAAAAAGAAAGCAAGTCCCAGATCTGGAACTTGGCATGTGAGTACAAGTACTTTCGGCCTATTCGTAAAAAAAATTACGTCACGTTGACAGATTTCCTTGCTAGAAAAATTTCCTCTTGCAAACGGACAAATTTTGGAAAAAAATTGAAACTTTATGCTTAAATTTCACCAATAAGCAGTTAGTTTCGGAAACTACTCTATTCCCAAATTTTTAGCCCAATGTATTCTGTACAAATTGCTTTAAATCCGCACTTGAATTGTGAAATAAACGATGAATTATTTACAATTCCGTAAACCCTTCATGTAATAAAATTGTTGCAGACGAAGAAACAAAGGTGGCCGCCATGGACAAACAAAAATTAATAAAATTAAAATAATAATCATTTTGAACTTCCATCATGTTAGGGTTGTTGTACAAAAAATTTCAGATTTTTTTTAAATGGTCGAGCAACCAGTGCTGGACCACTTGAAATGGATTGACCCCGATGTAAGTTTTCATTAATTATTTCAAAATTTTGTGTCAAAACTGATCAATTAGTACAATACTTCATTAAAGAAAATGCTTTCTTTGAATCTTAATATGCTAAAGTTCTGTCAATTATGGACATTTTGAGCCGAAAATTTTACTAATTTAATAACATTTTTACTCTAAATTTTCATTAAATTTCATTAAAATTCTACACATTTGCTTTTAGTACGTTCTAAGGTAAAAGTCTTTAACCTGAAGACCGCGGTCCGACAAATTACCACTATTTCAGGATCGACAAATTCCCTTATTTAGCAGAAACTTTGCGATTAAATAAGACAAAGATTGCCTTTCAAAATTTTCGGTAGAAAACGACTTTCATGAAAAAAGGTGGAAGACACATATTCTAATGTATAGACAGAACTGAGTATATTTTGATGTAAAGGAATGGAAAAATAAAAAATTCTTTATCTAATGATCGCAACAAAATGTGAGTAAAAGCCAAATTTAACAATACATTAAATAGATATATAGCAATTGATGTATAATATTATTACACACACACACACACACACCCGCATATATACATAAATTTTCTGTACAATAATACCATTGAAAGGTAATGAAAATGACCAATAATTTGAAGTCACAAACACCACATAAACCAAATATTATTTAAAATGTATAGTCTTATGTACTTATATACACACAAATTAAATAAAAATAAATTCATGTAAATAAAAAAAAGATTTTTTTAATGCTTTGAAAGAAAAAAAACCTTTATTATATAAAATAGTTGAAAGTTACTTTTAGGTAGCTTTCATTACAAAAAGCTACCTATTGCAGCCGTTCGGAGGAAAGCGATTTCAAAAAATTTTGGTATATTTTTATCGATCATGACCCCCAGACCCCGAAACCACCCTCTGTTCAAAAGTTGATATATATATATATATATATATATATATATCTGATCTTTGTCACATTGTAACTCTCGTATTTATGAACCGATTTGGATGAAACTTCGTGTATGCATAGTACATACCAATGTCTTGACCGAGTTCGTTGGCCAGCTTCATCCGCCGTCTTGTTTCAAAATAGCGGCCATTTAAATATTTTTTTAATTTAAAATTTGAAATGTGGTACCAAAAAATTGAAAATTAAAAAATATTTTTTCTTATGTGTTTGACCTTGATACAAAGATTTCGGAGTAGTTTTTGTTTCGTTTATATCTTAAAAAATAGCTGAGTTATAGCACTTTGAATTTCTAACGTGGCTGACATTTTGAAACGACCTGATTTTTGTCACGCGATAACAGGCGTATTTATGAACCAATTTGGATGTACCTTGGTGTATACGTAGTACATACCAATGTCTCGACCGAGTTTGTTAGCCAGCTTCATCCGCCATCTTGTTTGAAAATGGCGGCCATTTAATTTTTTTTTTATTTAAATTTGAAATGTGGTACCAAAAAAAATATTTTTTTCTTATGTGTTTGACCTTGGTACAAAGATTCCGGAGTAGTTTTTGTTTCTTTTATATCTTAAAAAATGGCTGAGTTATAGCACTTTGAATTTCCAGCGTGGCTGACATTTTGAGACGACCTGATTTTTGTCACGCGATAACAAGCGTATTTATGAATCGATTTGGATGTACCTTGGTGTATACACAGTACATACCAATGTCTCGACCGAGTTCGTTCGCCAGCTTCATCCGCCATCTTGTTTCAAAATTGCGGCCATTTAAAAAAAAATAATAATTAAAATTTTAAATGAAATACCAAGAAATTGGAAAATGAAAAAGATTTTTTTATGTATGCGTTTTATCTTAATACAAAGATTCCGGAACAGTTTTTGTTTCGTCTATATCTAAAAATGGCTGAGTTATAACATTTTGAATTTCTATTGTGGCTGACATTTTGAAACGACCTGATTTTTGTCACGCGATAACAGGCGTATTTATGAACCGATTTGGATGTAACTTGGTGTGTACATAGTACATACCAAAGTCTCGACTGAGTTCGTTGTCCAGCTTCATTCGCCATCTTATTTCAAAAGGGCTGCCATTTAAAAAAAAATTAAACTTAAAATTCAAAATGAGGTATCAATGAATTAGAAAATGAAAAAGATTTTTTCTATGTGTTTCACTTTGATACAAAGATTCCGGGGCAGTTTTTGTTTCGTCTATATCTTAAAAAATGTTTGAATTATAGCACTTTGAATTTCTAGCATGGCTGACATTTTGAAACGATCTGATATTTGTCACGCGATAACACGCGTATTTATTAACCCTATTTCGATGTAAGAAGGCATGTGGATAGTATATAGCAATGTCTTGCCCAAGTTCGCTGGACAGCTTTATCAGCCATCTTGATTCAAAATGGCAGCCAGTAAATCAAAAAAATATATATTTAAAGTAAGGTGCAAAAAAAACTAGAAATTTAAAAAGGTTTTTTTAAGTATTTGACATTTATATAAGGATTCCGGAGCATTTTTTTTTTTGTCTTTATTTTAAAAAATGGCTCAGATATAGCAGTTTGATTATCTAACGTGGGTGACATTTTGAAAAATCTTATTTTTTGCCTGTGACAGCACTCGTATATATCAACCGATTCCGATGGGAGTGAGCATGTGCACAGGAATTACTAAGGTCTCGACCAAGTTCACTGGTTAGCCTCATCCACCATGTTGTCTTAAAATGGCAGACACTTCAAGATATCGCCGAATTTGGCAACCCAATATAAGTTACTTTAACTAAAAGCAGCTTGGATAAAGCAGACTAATTTTGCGAAATTCTCATTCATAATGATTTAGTATTGATAAAAATTAGTATGGAATCTCCTATAATCGGTTTCCACTAAATTGACCTTTGTGTGTTTGAATAATATAAACTGGCTTTTTATTAAAAATAGGGAATATGAAAGCTACCTCTTCCTCCCGGCACTGGCCGGAAGGACTTTTTTGTATTTAACTCAGAGTTCAACATTCAATGAATAATAAAATAATTATAAATTCATATTCAAATACTACTAAATTTAATAAACGTTAAATTAATAAAATACTTATATTTTTATGATAATACTTTCATAGTAGATTAAACTATTTCTTAACTTTTTATTTTAAAAGAAAACCAAATAGGAGAAAGAAGTTTTTTTTTTTTTTTTTTCATACAGGAAAAGCAGACAGTACTATAAAAATAAACTCCAAATTTGATCTTAATTTGTAAAAAATAATAATATTAATACTTTTAATAAGGATGTCAACGATTTTAATCAGTTGATTAAAACCAGTGATTAAATCCTGATTTTCTTTTAAATTTGTCATTGATTAAAATAAAAAAAAATTCTACATTTTTAATACTGTGTAAAAAAGCATTGAAATCTAAGGTGAACATAATTTGTAAAGTTTCTATGGGTGTTTGGTCTGATAAATAAACTAAGAATTCTTTAAATACATGTTTACATAATAGTCCAGGCATTAGAGACCGTATCGGGGCTCTACCTAGCAAAATTCATGGTAGTTCAGGCAAAAGGCTTACTATATGTTTTTTGGGTCACCGAATCCGAATTTTTAACTTCCCACCAAAATTTCCCCCGGCAACCCCCCCCCCCAAATTTTGGTAAAATGCCCCCCAAAAAAGGTTTTTATTAAAAAAATCAATTTTTTTATTGTTTTAGGGGAAAAGTATCCAGAAATTTACAAAGTAGACAAAATTTGCAACAAATTATGTACATGACATTATGACTTAGGATGAGGGGGCAGAGGGATCTGCCTCAGAACATGCGCGCGGTGCTGCGTGAACTAAGTTGCGCAATTCCCCTTAGCCACTCACACGTTTACATTCGCCCTCCCATCTCCCCTCCGAACTTTCTCTATAAGGTTTACTTTAAGTTTTTTGGGTCGCTGAATTCGAATTTTTAACTCCCCTCAAAAAAAATTCCCCACTCCCAAATAGTTGTTTTTAACTTAAATTTCTTATTGTTTTAGGGGAAAAGCATTACGAAATTCAGAAACTAGACAAAATTTGCAAAAAATAGGATATATGACATTATGACGTAGGATGAACGGGGAGGGGGAGAGCTGCCTCTGAACAAGCACTGCAGCGCTACTTGCACTAAGTTATGAAGTCCAGGCAATAGGGGATTTTACCTGGCAAAATTAATACTAGTTCAGGATTTCGACTCACTTTATGCTTTTTGGGTCGCTGAATCCAAATTCGTAACTTCCCACCAAAATTTCACTCGGTAACCCCCAAAAAATTGATTTTTTGAAAAAATTTGATTTTTGAGAAAAGCGCGAGGGGAATGTTCCGAGGCAGCCCCCTCTCTCTCGGTTTATCCTACGTCAAAATGTCATATATCCTATTTGTTGCAAATTTTGTCTAGTTTCGGAATTTCGTAATGCTTTTCCCCTAAAACAATGAGAAATTTAAGTTAAAAACAACTATTTTGAGGGGGGGGGTGTTCGAGAGAGGGGAATTTTAGGGTTAAGTTAAAAATTCGGATTCAGCGACCCAAAAAACTTAAAGTAAACCTTATAGAGAAAGTTCGGAGGGAAGATGGGAGGGCTAATGTTAACGTGTGAGTGGTTAAGTGGATTTGTGCAACTTAGTCCACGCTGCACCGCGGCGCATGTTCCGAGGCAGATCCCCCCTTCCCCTTCATCCTAAGTCATAATGTCTTATATCTAATTTGTTTGAAATTTTGTCTACTTTCTGAATTTCTAGATAATTTTTCCCTAAAACAATAAAAAAATGATTTTTTTAATAAAAACATTTTTTGTGGGCTTTTTACCAAAATTTTGGGGTGTTCCGAGGGAAATTTTGGTGGGAAGCTACAAATTCGGATTCAGCGACCCAAAAAACATAAAGTAAGCCAATTTCCAGAACTACCATTAATTTTGCTAGGTAAAATTCCCTATTGCCTGAACTATAAGCTTAAATGATTATGTTTATAAAGAAATAGGTACAATAATTTTGTAAAAAGCAAGTTTTTATCTAGCATAAAAAGCATTCGATTTAAAAATAATATTTAAATGTAATGCTGCTATTTTGTGGATTTCAGATATAACTGGTCATTCTCAAATTTACTTTGTGCGCAGAATATAATGGTTGTAAACTATTTTCATAATTTATTTTGATTAATGGTATTAAAAGTAATTTTTATAAGTTGAAATGCAAAAAATCTTGTCATGACATTTGTTTCATATGTTATTTGTGTTAAGCGATGAAATTACTTATTTGCTGTTTTTATTATTTTTGTAATTCTATTAATTATAATTTTATTAATCAAAACATAAAATATATAATGTTACATCTAGAGAATTGATTGTTTAATAACTATCAATTTAAATAGTATTAATTTAATTTAATATTAAATGTCGTTTAATATTAATTTAATTCAATTTAATTTAATATTAAATGCAATTACTAATGATTTTTAAAAATGTAGTCTGCTGTATTTTATATAAGTTTACATAATTGTTACAAAATATTAATGTACATAATATTATTATATGCAAAATCACGAAGACAAAACTAAAAGCTATATGAATGATCATTTCGTATTAAATGAGTGTTAAAAATTTAATTTCACACATTTTTCTGTCATAGTATTCGCATTCGAAAAGATATAATAATATGTTGCTTTTTACAATTGAATTATTTTTATTGCTAATTGTTAAATAGTTGTTTTTAAAATTACATTTTCCATAAAACAAGATTATCTAATGATGATTCGAAAATCAAACAGTCAGGGCATTTTAATACAGTTAAAAGAGAAAGAAAACTCGGATTACTCCTGTCCTGTGTCCTGTAACCTTCGTGACCCCTGAGATGTGGGTGGGACCGGAAAAAGGTGCAAAAAACAACATTCACAGAGAGAGGGGAAAGAAGGAATGGATTGGTCTTCTTATCTCTGTTCGGTATTTTAATTTTTAACAATCGCCTCTATTTTTCGGCTTAAAACTTTTTGGCTCTAAAGGAAGTCACGGGTTGGGGAACACCATGAGGGGGACGCCGTACGTGCTTTAGCCTTGGAAGGTGTCTAAGACACCGACCTAGTATCCGATGGGACCACTCAGGAGGCGCATGCACGACTTGAACTACGAGATGCTAAGGCCCTTGATCGAAACGAAGTTCTATGTTATGCATCACACCCCATAGCAACTACGAAGTCCCCAACCAGAACACAGTAATGGAAATTTCCCTGAAGGGAAAATTCCCACCACCATGCCCCAATCGGAAACATCCCAAAGACTCTCTGTCAAGAGAGTCAAAATAATGGTAAACATATCCTGTATAAACTAAGTAGTTTAAACCAGTTGACTTCCTGACATCTTGCCAACAAATACCTGTACGGTAAAGGTGTAAAGCTAGATGCCCGCCATGCCTGTGTGTTCATTCCCACTCACACCGACGCCATGAAGCGGAGAACTATAATCAATAACTTATGGCTGACGATACGCCGAATATTGTTTTGATAATCATGCAATGAATACCTCGTCAAATCACTAATAAATGATCACAACTTACTGATAGCCCTGTAAATTAGATCATCAGAGCTTTGCTGTTACTATATAAAATTAAAACCGCTTGTTAATTTATAAGTATCCGGTCGATTTTCAGGAATGGTTACTTTGTTTGGTATTTTCTTTCTCGTGTAGTTCATGAAGCTAAATAAAAGGTACTTACCAAAGGATCCTACAGGCACCCATTTAAATTCATCGCTTTCATTCATCCATTGAAGATTAACGACTGTGTATCGAGGAGGTCCATCCCCTTTAGCATCGAATTTAAATACGTTTTTGTTTTCATCTAAGTTCATGATTAAAAAAAATAAAAGAGAGGATTAGGAAATAATAATAAACAGTAAAAATAAAATAGTAAAAATGATAATAACAATAATAAATGCTACTAACTAATCGGCGTAGACACTGATTCATTAACCTTGTGCATCCGATGTTCTTTAAGCAGGTGAGGACTAAGCAAACACACTTGCTTCGATTACACAAACTTTCACGCATCTGAAGACATTTAGACAAGTTAAATCGTAGTTGTAATGACCAAATGATATGTTGATATGTGATGACCATATTTTTTATACTTTTTTTATTATTATTATTTCACTCTTTCCCCGTAAAGTTAATATTTTTCTCTAAAACATTAAATTTTTGTAGTTTTAAAAATATCAAAACTAAACTTTTTTAACAATAACGAGTTGGAACCCGTTAAAATAGCGAAATAAAAAATACAGTAAGTAAATGTCAAATTGGAATTATAATCAAAACCTACAAAACAACAAATAAAAAAGAAAAGTGCCCAGCTAAACTGATGACATTGAGCTCACGGGCTATTAACACTAATTGTATATTATACTCTTATTTTAAAGAATAATGCCCTTCAAAAAATAAGTGAAGGGGATTTAGCCCCGTTTCCCCTTTATACTTAACCAGTGAACCTCCAAATCTAATCAGGGAAGCTCTTTATCATAATAAACCGGTATACCAAATTTGGAGCAAATCGAATAATTATGCAAAAAAACCATTTATCTAAATTAAGGGGGTGGACTAGCCCTTCTTTATCCTTAACCAATGAATCCCCAAAACGAATCAGGGAAGCTCCTTAACATAATAAACCGGTATACCAAATTTGGAGCAAAGCGAATAATTCTGCATGAAAAACCCGTCTATATAAATTAAGGGGGTGGACTAGCCCCCTTCCCCCTTTATCCTTAACCAATAAACCCCAAAACTAATCAGGGAAGTTCCTTAACACAATAAACCGGTATACCAACTTCGGAGCAAATCGAATCATTCTGCATGAAAAACGCGTTTATCTAAATTAAGAGGGGCGGGCTAACCTCCCTTTTCCCCCTTTATCCTTAAACAGTGAACCCCCAAAACTAATCAGGGAAGTTCCTTAACATAATAAACCGGTATACCAAATTCGGAGCAAATCGAATGATTCTGCAAGAAAAACCCATTTATCTGAATTAAGGGGGTGGACTAAGCCCCCTTTTCCCCCTTTATCCTTAACCAATGAACCCCTAAAACTAATCAGGGAAGTTCCTTAACATAATAAACCGGTATACCAAATTCGGAGCAAATCGAATGATTCTGCAAGAAAAACCCATTTATCTGAATTAAGGGGTTGGACTAACCCCGTTTTTCCCCCTTTATCCTTAACCAATGAACTCCCAAAACTAACCAGGGAAGCGCCTTATCACAATGAAACTAGAAAAAAATTTTAGAGCAAATCGGATGTTTCTATCTAGAGTTACCGCGTTACGTACATACATACATACATACATACGTACGTACGTACATACATACAGAACGGGCGGGCACATTAGCTCTCAGGCTTTGATAGCCTGTGAGCTAAAAATTCAACCTTAATTGGGTTACAGTTACCTTAATTTTATTTCGATTAATTTTAACTTTTCAAATTATTATAAAATAAAACTTGTTCATGTAAGGGAAGACAAAAATGTATTCAAGATGCAATCATGATAAAGTATTCAGTTGAGGTTCCCTTTACAATAACGGAGATGAAAATCTGTAAACCGAAGTCAGTCACTATAACACAATATTTGTTTTTAGTTTTATTAATGAAAACTAAACATAAGGTCGTTTTCACCGGTGGAAATTTTTCATATATACTATTCTATCCTGGACAACTTTTCATATAAATGCCATTTTAACGAGATTTTAATTTGCGATGGATTATTATTATTAAATACATTTCTTAAGTTGGCGTCATTTTTTCTTATGATAACATTGCAGGCGAACTCATATTGTACTCTAGATATTTTCGGCATCTTCATTTGAGGTCCTCATCTTAGAACAAGGCGAGTAAATAGCTGAGTACGTCGTTTATGCATACTTCTAGTAAAATATCTAGTTGTGTCTATGAAAATCATCGCTTCCTTTTAAGTATGACGTCATTTTAATTTGCATTTAACAATTTTAATATTAAGGTAACAAATACAGAATTTGTGGAATGAAAAATTACTGAAACTATTTTTGACTCAGCTGTAAGATGTAAAATCTTTATGAAAGAAAATGCGTGTTTTCTTTTAAACATGACTTCATTTTCTATTCAAATTAAAAAATAAATAACATAAATGAAAAAATGCTATGAAAAAAAGTGCAATAAACACATTTCCCGCTTTTCTCTGCAACAATGGATGTAAACCAATTTCCTTTATTGTGAAGTAGTTTCACTTAAAACTTTTAATTTTAAAAATAAAATGTAAAATCGAAATATGTTAAAAAATAGGTGGCGTGGGCTTATCTACAAATAAACAGATTTAATTTTTTTTTAATATTTCAAATTGGTTCAGTAGAAAGAAAAGGGTAGATGACGAAAATAAAACGGCTCGTGTTTTAAATATACAGAAACTTCATTTACCTCATTATATTTATTTATTTTTGATGTCGTTTACTGTTTTAAAAATACCAACTTGAGAAAGACTAATGATCGCAACTTCCATTTGCTTATTGCTATTCATTTAGTCATAACAAATGTAGTCACCGTAACTACGAGGGTGAATAAAAAAAATAGTGCCTCCATTGCTCTAAATGTTATTTCTTTCACAGCTACTGGACTATCTATGCATGACATTATAGAAACAACCTTACTCTACTTGTATAGTATTTTCTTTTTCAGGTTGACTGTTTAGAATCATGGATAGGAACAGAGTTGCCAGATCGGGGGCTTTTTTGTCCCCAGATTGTTGATTGTCACCACTTTTTTAAAATAGAAATATTCGACCTATTTAAAAATAGATTAAAAATTCTGAAAAATAAGCGAATTATACTATTTCAAAAAAGTGGTGACAGTCAAATAATCTGAATTAAAAAAGTCTCCAATCTGGCAACACTGGATAGGAAGCTGAAAGAAGGAGTCGTCATTGAATTTCTGCCAAAAGAAGGTTGTGCACCTAAGGAAATCCATAATCGCTTGAAGAATATTTATGGGGGCGCTGTAATGGACATCATCAATATGTAGCAATGGGAGAAGAAGGCTGGAAACAGAGAATCGGAAACTGCAGATAAACCGAGAAACGACCGGCCTATAACATCAGTCACAGATGCAAATCGAGAACGTGCTGACAAATTGATTCGCGGAGACAGACGCGTTGCACATCAGAATGTTGCTGAAGCATTGAACGTCTCGTATGGCTCTGCGCAAGGAATAATTGCAAAACCCTGAAAAAAAAGCAAAACCCTAAATTTTTGCAAAGTGGTTTCGGTGCCTGGGTGAACCCATTAAAAAACAGCATGTTTTACAGGAATTTTATTCAGCTCACACCACTTTTTGTTAAACACTTACTTTTACTTTATGAATCACTGAAATGTGTTAAATAAATAAAGCAAATTTTACTGTTCTCTTTTACTGGTATTCAAAAAATTTTAAAAATCACAACTATAATGTTGCGAAAACGCAACGTCAGTTTTTAATGGGTTAACCTATGGCGCAAATGTGTGCAAATGCATGGTTACTATGTTGAACGGTAGTTTTGTGTAGAGGACAGTTCAGGCTATGTTCTATAATAACTTCTGCTGTTATATGTTCATTATTAAAGTGTTTAAGACATACAAAGCATTACTTATTAATCCACCCTCGTATAACATAAACAAACCTTTCAAATATTGAAGTTTTATATAATTCTAAAGTTTTTTAAAAAATATTATTTACCTTCAAATTGAACATCAATCAGATGTTTTCTGATTTCTTCTCCAATCATGCTTCGGTGTTCCAAACAGAGTGCGTTAAATCTGCATTTGTTTTTATAAATGTCTTGCAAAGCATAGGCTAATGAATACACAGCATCTCTGACGAACTGTACAGATGGCGTTGTTTCCAAATAACATCTTGGTGGAAGTTGAGCAGTTTCCGAACACTCATTGCTGTAATTTCCATTGAAGGGAGTTGGATCGGAATTGTTCAATCTTAAATTATTAAGAAAAAAGTTTAAGAAAATTAAAAAGAGTGTCACAGTATAAACAAATCGTGATAACCCATCAAGTATGACGGGATTTTACAAGTGATGTCAGCTATTGTCACATAAGTCTTGATGCATTATACAACATATTATATGCATATATATAAATCACGATATTATAAACTATTAAATTAATTAATTAATTTTCACGTTAAAGATGAAAAGGGATAAAAAAAAAAATGTACATTTCTGATTTCCAGTTAAGAATTGGGGGCCTGCCACTTAGAAGCGTCCAAAACACAGAATGCTAATAGTACGTAATGCATTTTAAAGACATAAAATCTGTATTTTGTCTGAGGAAGGGGATTACTCTAGCTGCAATGCTGTTTCCGAATATTATATGTTTTATATACAGTAAATTTTATCAATGTTATACCAGTATTTTTATAAGAAATATTTTTATTTTAATATATTCTATAATTTATAATTCAGTATTTCTAAATGCTCCATTAAAGAATGTAATCTTTAAAACGATATCACTCATTTTAAATAAATTTTTGACGCCAAATCTAAAATATTCGATTTTTTTCCTACTACTTCTGATTAATATATCAAACAATTGAATTTTCTGATAGTACGGTGAGATTTGTAACACTTTTTACTCGTATTTTGTGTAGACTTAGCTTTTTTAAATCCAATTCTTGAGAAATTTATGCCTATATCTTATCAAAGAAAGTAGTATATTTTAAAAATAAATTATACCTTGAATTAATGTGCTAAGTTTAATTGCTATGATTCAAGAAGATCTAAAAATGTACATACAGAATATTTATGAAAAATTATTAATGAACGTGGGACTATATTTTTCAAAACTTTTGTATTCAAAATTAGCAGATAAACTTTTGGTTAGATTTCTGATCTATTTGATATTTTAAAGAATAAATATCTTATAGTAAATTTACGCATTGTTATATAAAATATGTTATAATATAATGTATCTAGTTTTCTTTAAACTGGAGTGGAAGCTGTTGTCCCTTTCATCTAATACGCTCTTAATTTGTATTAATTTTCTAACAGCAATGATTATCATTTTTCTATTCAATCCACGTTTGTTCCGAAATCTATTTCTGCCACACTAAAAGTAATGCAATACAATTTTTACAAAATAATTTTATGTTATTTTTCCTTATTTTTACCGATTTTTATGATTTTTGTCTGTTTTTATTTTATTTATATGTTTTGTTAACAGTAAAACAAATTGGGTCAAAATAAATGGCGATTATTTCTTAAATCGCTGATGATAGAAACATGCTTCCAATTACAAACAGTATAAAAATCAAGATTACATTTTAGACATGTTTTCTTTCTTTTTCAAAGAATTGCATACATAGTAAAAAACAAAATATAAGTTTTTATACGGTCCTTAGGTCATATAAGTTATATTTAAAAAACTTTTCTTTATGTTCTGACAGGAAAAATAGCAAAAATTCTTCTACGACTAAAATTTACTGATTTATGATATTTGAATTTTATAAAAATTTCACATTTTTCTGTCACGAAAAACGGAAAGATGAATTTTAAATGCTGAAAATTGTCATATGTATGTAACTTCTTGGGAAACAAATGCCATATCTAAAAATTATACTGAATTTGTAAATCATCAGCCGCTTAATGTGTTTAAGTATTATTTGAAAAAAAACATTCTGCATGTGTATCTTCTTTTGCACTTTTTTTACATATCGTAAGATGAAATTGTTAAACAAAATTATTTTCGCGAAACAAAATATATATCAAGGCATTTACAAAATAAATAATAGCTCTGACACAATTCAAATATATGATATTTACAAATGAAAGGCCATCTAAAGAGTACGTTTTTAAAACTTCTTTGAGCCGCAGTAAACTTGGCGTACCAACTTCCGGTTTCAGGCTCACGGAACCCTTATTCACATGCCCCAGAACACCGCATAAATACATGCTGCGGGTCTAGGAGGAGCATCACCCAGCGCGCATCACTCCTCATGAAACTGAGAATTCTCTTGAAGGACTGATTTTCACGACAGCAAAAATACATGGACTGAAGGATTAAATCGCAACGTTCGCGGTTCACACCTCCTAGTCGCCTAGGAGCTTCCGGTATTCCGAACGCCCATAGGAGCGCTGGGCCACTTTTTACCTTGAGTTTCACGGAAATGCTATTGCTTAAACCAACGGACGTGAAGATCTACAGAGACAGTCACTTGCCTTTCCGCTATGGATCGAGCACCTTAATCATGCTCTTTTGTGGGAGAGGGAGGAAAGAAAGGTCATTAAGTGCCAGCGAAAATTCCATGTTCCATCATGAACGAAACATGATTCTCTGACGATAAGAACTAAAATGAAGCTTTAAAGATTGATTGGTCGATTCGAATTGTACCACGTAGCTCAGCATGACGAGATTTCACCTTTAAAAGTAAGATTTCGAATCAACTGCGAATATTCAAGCTCGAACCGAGATTCGGACACGACACTTTTTTTAATTAGAAACCAGCTCTTATAGTTAACAAGTCGGAAATTGTACGGTAAACGTGGCAAATGAGGTACGTTCATACTATTAGTTTTATAAATATTCAGATCTTGGTGCAATAGCTGTTGCACTCTTATGCAAAAATGCATGAATACAAAATTTATTATGATTCTACATATCAAATTCGATAATACGAAAGTAATAGGACTCCATCTTAAAGTTAACGTAAACACCATGGCAACCTAGAATCATTACCTATCATGAGATATCACTGAATTAATTACGTGTGATAGGATTAAATAGAATGAAGAAAACTTTTATTAACATCTTTTTAGGTTTTGATTCGATTTTCATAAAATTTGAAAAGACTCGTCAAAATTCTGCAACAATTATATATATTAAATTTCAAACCATTCGGTTTGGTAGTTTTTGCGCTGTTGTATGCGGACAGACGGAAGACAGACAGATGGACGAACCAAATGATGACGACTATAGGTGCTATGTATTTATATTATTACGAACGCACCTAAAAAGGATAATGCTGCAGACAAAATCTTTAGTGATAGAAAAAATAATAAAAGTCAGCATTTACATAATCTTTGAAGAAGAGAAAAAAAAACCAATTGAAAATCACTATTACCTACAATTCATGTGTTTCTCCCAGTATTCAGGAAACCACGGATTTATCTTTTGATGATTCTGTAATTCTCTCGATTTTAAGTATTCATCGAATCCATTAACTGGTTTCAAGTCGTGAAGAATTCCCAGGGCTCCTTCCATAACGGCTTCGTTTCCTTTAATCACGTAATCTCTGCCAACCCATGCCGTGCTTCCAATCCACACAAAACGTTTATAGGCACGAGCCCGAGTGGCCGCAGACATTAGATTGCGAGCCATTTCGTGATCACCAAACACGATTACAGCTAAATAAAGAGAGGAAAGTGAATTAAATAAGTCAGTGATAATCTACTCAAATGTATCAGTATATTGCTTAGAGATTCATAGTCAGGGAGTCAGCGTCACATTTTTACGATCAATTTTAGCGTCGCTGATTTCTGTGTATATTATATATATTAGATGGTACCGATAACAAATCTGTCAATCAGCTTATTATATATACAGGGTGCGTCATAAGTTCGTGCAAATTAAAAAAAAATTCATAATAAAATAAGTAATGCTCAGAAAAGATTTCGGTTGCACGAATATCAGTTTGACATTAGATTTTTCCCCCATGTATAAAAAATGATTCCAAAACTCACCTAAAGAGGGCGCTCACACATCATGCTGAGACGTTTTATGCAAATCACGCAAACACAAACAGACAATGAAATAAATCACAATAACATAACACTGTGCATTTATTTTAAAGTAAAAGATGTTCAACATAACCACGACCACCAGGTATTAGTCAAGTGAGGCGCGGCAAGACGCCTATTACAGCTGAGTGTAGCATGTCGGCATCGATGCCACCGACAGTCCATAGAATGGCTTCTTTCAGTTCCACCAAAGTGGCTGAGGAGCCCCGGTACACACAAGACTTTAATTATCCCCACAACCAAAAATCTGCCGGTGTTATGTCGGGAGATCTTAAGGGCCACTCATACTTACAACCTCGTCTTATCTCTAGGTCTTCAGTGAAAGTGTCCAACAGAAAGGGGTTGACTTCACGTGCAAAGTGGGATGGAGCACCATCCTGCATGAAGGTGACGACAGGTAACGCAAGTCTTTCCTGCAATGTGGGCACAACGTGGTCACGCAAAACGTCTCACTTGCCTAATAACTGGTGGTGGTGGTCATGTTGAACATCTTTTACTTTAAAATGTATGCACAGTGTTATGTTATTGTGATTTGTCTGATTTGCATAAAACGTTTCAGTATGACGTGTGGGCGCCCTCTTACGGTTACTTTTGGAAAAAAAATTTATACTTGGAATACAAATTCCAATGTCCCGCTGATCATATTCGCGCAAACAGAAATTTTTTCCAAGCATTACTTTTTTTATTATGAATTTTTGATACTTATGGAATGAACAGTACCACAAAGTTTGCACGAACTTATGACGCACCCTGTATGTATATATATATATATATATTTATTTATTTATTTATTTATTTATGCATCCTTAGCCAAAAATATCAAACAACCCCATATTTTTAATATATCCTTAAAAGTAATAATTCGATAAAAAAGGTTTAACTGCATACAATTATGAATTTATTTTTTTAACTTTATAAAAAATGGTAACAAAAGAATAATATAACTCTTAATTAACACTTTTAATTAAACCCTTTACTTTAAAAAGCGAGTTTAAAAATTTGTAAACTTTTTTTGTGGAAGTTTCTTTATTGTTATAGTCAAGTTAATATAAATAATCAGGAAAATTACCACAATTCTTGCAGAAAAGGCTAAAATATAAAGAACTTTAGCAATGAAAATTATAATAAAAAATATTGTTTACGTTAAATGTTATGTTATGTTTTTACTTTCTTCTGTCTTCAATAGAAGAAAGTATTATAATCGAAATTTTTTTCGACTTCCGGTTTTCGACGGATTTACCCATTTTAGGGGTCAGAGATCCCAAAAAACATGTTTATAGAAAATGTCTGTCTGTCCGTGTGTCTGTGGCCATTGTACTATCAAAAAGTGTATGAAGTTATGCATAGAATTGAACCAAATTTTTTGACTATGGCAAGCATGTCCTTCCTTAATTTGGAAAAATTCCGCCAAAAGGCGGCGCTGTAATAGCGATTGTTGTGCCATTTTGAATATTGTGCCATCGAAAAGTGTATGAAGTTATGCATAGAATTTAGCCAATTTTTTTTTTAATTTTTTAGCTCTGGCAAGCAGAGCCTCCCTTAATTTGGAAAAAAATCCGCCAAAAGAGGGCGCTGTAATAGCGATTTTTGTACGATTTTGAATATTGTACGATCGAAAAGTGCATGAAGTTATGCATAGAATTGAACCAAATTTTTTTGTATGTTTTTTAGAAGAAAGTTTTGAGATTGGCACATCCAACTAATTTATATTAAAATAAATTTAAAAAAATATTTTTGTGTGTGTGATGATCTACTGATATTAATTAGCAATGAGGTGAAAGAAAATTGTAGTGTGTGATATTTATAAATATACATTTTGATGTATAGTTAACAAAAATTATTCCCAATTCTATAGGTGTACATGTGTATACACACACATGTATGGAAATAGGAGTTTTAAAAAAGGTAACATTGTGTGCATATTTCGTTTTAATTATAACGTTCGAATGACAATAATACATGTTATATTCTGAAATAAAGTTAGATGTATCATGTAGTAACTACCAGGCGCCGAGGAATGAGGATCAAAAAACAAGAAATTTCGATTTTAATCTCTAAAACAACAGGAATGTTATTTACGGACTTTTCTTCAATCACCTCATGTATTCGTATAAAGCAAGATTCATATCACATATTTCAATATTAATTCAATATTTTTCGGTATCGTTTATTGTAAAATTATACAGCTGAATTTGCATTTACCTGTCGCGTTTCTCTGCAGAAGTTCCAACATGTAAAAATCGTAATCCTCGTCTATAGAATTTTCCACGTTGATTCTCTGAAGGCTAGATATACATAATGATTTATGGTGGTTTAGCATTATCTTTTTTAAGACTTCTACACCTTTGTTACCATAGGCTGAATCCGAATAGACTACAGCAAAATATTTCCATTTAAAAGATCTGAAAAGAAAATTAAAAAAAAAATTAAATAATAAAGGGGAATTATTCAATTAATTTTCTCTTTATGCCCGGATATGATAAAATTATTAGTTATTCAAAATTTCATATTCTAAATCAATTTTTTTTTCGAAATGTTTGAAAGTATGTTAAAACGATCATTAAATAACTTTCAGAAAGATTTTGTCTTTAAAATAAAATACATATGCTAAAAGTGATTACAATAAACACAAAGGCTTAAAAACATTATAAACAAACCGACTAGTTTTGTAACGTGACATTCTCAAGATCTATAATTATAAGTAAATTATTTTCGCATAAAATTTGAAATGTGTATTTGATAGATAAAAATCAAGAGATATCAGGTGTCACGAAAGCAGGTGCTTTAATAAAAATGAACACCCAGAAATGCGATTTATTTTATCTTATTACTTTCTTCTTTCTTTAATAGAAAAAGTATTGTAATCGAAATTTTTTGCCACTTCCGTTTTTCGATGGATTTACACTTTTTAAGGGTCACAGATCCCGAAAAGCAGATTTGCAGAACAGATCAAAAAGCGATTTCGTTCCAGTATTTTTGTTGTTCATACAATATTTATTTATTTATTTATTTATTTATTAATCCCCGATATGCTATTTCTTTCGGCCAACAATTGAAGTGTCGTTTCTTAAAAATAACGTTACGTTATATAAGCCAGCCGTAAAACAATGCAGATGTATCATTGTACGGTTAAGTATCATTGTACGGATATTCTCTATTGCAATTTTTTAAACTTCTAAACATCGCGCACTTTCAGTTTTTATACCGTCGTATTGGGGAAAAAGGTACTTTTAAATGCAATTTGTTTGAAAACTGCATCTCAATTTATGTTTGAGATATTAATTTTTTGTAGTTTTCAGCGCCATTTGGTTTAATGTTGGCAACTTAAGTACTCCGTTTCTGTAGAAAGTAAAGGAAAAATAGTTGGAAAATAGTAATTATATCCTTTTGTTGCCATTTTCGCATAACAACTGAAAAAAAAATTAATTAAAATACGTGCTATTTTGAAAAAAATATAAATGAATGATTTCTGATAAAACATGGAGCTATCATGAACTATATTTAATTTTAAGTATCTATATTAATGTTACAGAAAAATGAAGGCATATGAAAACATTAGATAACCAATTTTTTTTTTTGGTCGAGTTTCTTGAACGACGACATCGCTGCTTGCTGGAATTGTGCATTATTCGACGATAGTGACGTCATATGAATACTTTACTGTAGATGTTGTTTAAGAATGGATTTTAAATGTGGGGTTTTCAGCAGATGCCAATAACGTCATTTTATATAAAATAAAAGCATGTGTTTTAAGTCTTAAAACTGAAATATGTTTATATATATATGTTTATACTTGAAATATGATACAATGCTTAGCATATACCACATGTTTTATTTTCATATTTTATATTATGTATATTCATGATGGGTAAGGATTACGGTGGCCCCCAACGACTAGTTTTTTATCGGGGGTGACACTAAATTCTGAAATAGCAGAATTCCCGTTTTCTAGTTTTTATTTGTTTTGCTCAAAATTTTATCCGGTTCGCGGGAAAGTCTAATTTTGCTATATTTTACCTCATTTAATAATCATGTGAAACCTATCTAAGGCAAGAAAGTAATAAAAAATATCTAAGGAATGAATAACTCTCTGACTAAATCCTGTATGTAATACATTAATTACATGCATTCTAAGCAAAATATCCACTGCGCGTGTAAAGGTTATCACATGAATCCTTTCAATTCTTGCATTTGTAAATAGCCGTCTGCAGAAGTGTATAAGTCGTTGGAGCTATAAACTTGAAATTTGCCATGGCTATTATTTTCAAGGTGTAAATATTCGCATTAAACAGCTTATAAAAAATTCGAAATTTAAAAGGTACAGGGCCAAAACAGGTTATTAAATTGCGATTTCTATAAATACTGTTGAGGCTAGATACTTAAAATTGACATGGTACAAACTTTAGAAATGTAACTACAACTGAGAAAGGTTTCTAAAAAATCCGAAATTTAAAAGTGTGGAATAATTGGAAAACCTTCTACAAACCTTCTAAATTACGATTTATTTGGAAGTGTTAGGGTTTGAAATTTGACGTGATTATAATATTCAAGATGTAAATGCTCACACAGAATAGTTTTAAAAAGTTCAAAACTTAAAAGGGCATAGGAACAGACAACGTTCTAAACTTAAAATTTCAGGGATAATATTCGGGCTAGGTACTTTAAAGTATAGTAGTTACTTTTAACCCCTTGAGGGGTGGTGGGATATATTCTATATAGGTAGGATATATTATATCCCACCTAATTTAAACAAGATTCGCGCCAAAAACTTTTAACTAAATTTTATATTTTTAACTTTGGGGGGAGGGGGGGAGAAATGTTGAAAAATTGCTTTTCCTTATTTAAAAATAAAATTGTTCGATTATTCCGTCGGGAATTCACTATTACAGAGACAGTATTGCTTGCCCTTCAAAGGGTTAAAGCGAAAATACTCGTTGGGAACGGTTTGAAAAAGTTACAAATTTAAAAGTATAAAATGAGTAAAAAATGTTCTAAATTGCAATTTATTTGGAATTGGTAGGGATATAAACTTGAAATTTAACGTTACTATTATATTCAAGGCGTAAATGCTAGCTGATTAAAGCTTCTAAAAAATTTGAAATTTAAAAGTGTACGGGAACAAAAAAAGTTAGGAAATTACGATTTCTATGATACTGTTCGGGCTAGATACTTGAAAGAGTTACTTTAAATTCATGATTGCTTTGGAACCACTGAATCGATTTCAAAAATTCTTTTAAAATAATTCTGGTGACAGTCTCTGATTAAAATTGGGCTAATTCTATATGTAATTGCCCTAAAGGTGTTCAAGATTGACAAACGTTCTAAAATTACGATTTTTTTAGCATATTGGGCTAGAAACATAAAGTTTGACATAGTGGTTAAATTTAAATTCAAATGTAAATGCTCACTAAGTGCGGTTCAAAAAACATCGAAATTTAAAAGTGTAAAATAAACAATAAATTTTTTTAAAAACGTCCAAAATTACGAGGTTTTTTAATGTTACTTCAGAAACGCAAAATTCAATATGGTATATTGGGCATTCTCACAATCTTTTGACTTTTGGGGAAAACAAATCTGGCGAAATTAAACTTGCTAAAATAACATTTTAATCTGATAGACGAATGCCTTAATGATTCAAAATAAAGAAAAAAGGGTCAGCAGCAAAAATATTTTTATTTAACTGAGGTTTAAGTTAAACTTGCGAGTTTAATTTTCCTTTCTGTCTTACCTCTGTAAACTGTTTATTTTATTCTAAATTTTTACTTATAATGAATTTGCATAGTATCCACAGGGCATTCAAATAAGAAATAATAACAATGTAGTATTTTTAGTACAAAATTTTGGTATAACATTGTCTTAAAGGGATGTTAAAGAAGGGACGGTAGAGTAAAAAAAGGGGATGGTATAGGAAAAAAGGGACAAAATGGTAAAAAAAAGAGACGGTAAGGATGGAAAGGTAAGGAAAATTACCACCTATTTTTAGGAAAATTATGTTAAGACTAAGTGATAGCCACAATGTTCATTGATTTTTAGACACAGTTGTTAACATTGGATTAAATTAATTTTTTTTTCTTAAATTTACCTCGAAAAGTGCAGGAATAAACCTTGGAGTAAGTAAGACTACCAATAAAGGCACAATCTTGAAATTGATATTTAAATGCTGATTTAAATTCTGCAGTAAATTTCCTGTCAAAGAATTTTAGACATTTTTTCTCTAGCGTACTTCTACATGAGAAAAAAACTTGAAAAAAATTCTGTGGCTGCATCTGAAATGATTTTCTGTATAGGTTTAGCAAGAGGGACGGTACGGATGAAAAACCCAGGGACAGAGTTAAAAAAATAATACCAACCGTAAAAATGTATGCAGGTTAATTTTTTGCTACATATTTATATAAAACAATTGTCCCAGTTTCGGAAAAAAAATTACATCGAATTACTTTTATTGAAACAATTTTATACAGTCAGCTCCAAACTTAAAAATCAGCATCAGGGACACGGTACGGTAGATGAGTTTTCCTGGTATTTGGACACCCAACATCGTCCAAAACTTATTTATCTCGTTAATATTGTTATACAATCATGCAATGGGATGTTCCCCAGTATATGAAATAAAAAAAAGACAAAAAACTGTATTAAATAAAAAATTATTATTCAGGGACATGAAAGTCAAAAGATTGTTAGAATGCCCCATATACGTTTAAGATGTACATGCTTGCTCCGAGCAGTTTCTAAAATTTAGAAAGTTTAAAGGATTAAATGAGCTCAATACGGTCTAAAAAACGATTACTTTAGTACTACCGAACCGATTTCGAACGCTCTCTCAAGATAATAAAAATGACGGTCTCGGCCTTAAAATAGGCTATATTTTATCTCTTTAGAAACAACTGCCAAGGGAGTGCAAGAGTGAAAAACTTTCTAAAATTCGCTTTTTTTTTTAATTCTGTTGAGTCTAAAAACATTAAATTGTATGCCGTGGTTATTATAATCACATGCATTCTCGTGAAGAATGTTTTTTTTTTTTTAAATATTCGAGATTTAAAATGAAGGTGTGTCTTAAAATATGCACTGAATTTTTAAACACACTTAATGTTTCATGCAATAACTTTTTCTAACTGTAATGACTTAAATATTTTCTAAATTTTTCAAACTATCTTCAAACAAAGTGGGTGACCAAGTCAAAGATTAATAATAAATTCACAAGGAAGCAGAAATTCTGCTTTTTCAGAATTTAGTGTCACCCCCGATTAAGAAAAAAAAATTATTATTATTATTATTATTACAAGGTGAAACTCGTCAATGTTCGACGAAAGAAAATGTTTAAGAAGAAACTGTTTCATTAATTTTTAATAATCCTACAAAATTAGTTCTAATAAAAATGCATCTTATATTGGTTAACCTAACTCTCAAACAAATATTATTTTAATCTAAAGGTCACTGTTGTTCTATAAACACACTTTAAATTTTTGTAAAACCTTGCGTTTTTTCAGTGTGTGATTTCAATTGCGTTATTTTCAAAAGTGACGCATTTCCACCCAGGAAGACTTTCAAAGCCACTGGAATGAAAACGGTGCACTTCTACAAAACTTATTTCAGTTTTAAGCCTCAAAATACATGCCTTTATTTTATATAAAATGACGTCATTTGTATACGCTGAAGAATTCCATATTTGCGATCTAGTTTTAAACAATATCTATAGAAAAGTATGCAACTGACATCACAATCGCGGAATAATACACAAACCTAGCAAAAAGCGATGTCGTAAACTCGACAAAAAAAAAAAAAAAAAAAAAAAAAGACTATCCAAGGATTCATGTGTCTTCATTTGTTTGTCACATTAATATAGATCCTTAAAATTAAATATGGTTTATAATAGCTGCAAGCTTTATCAGAAATCATACATTTATATTTTTTGAAAATAGCACGTATTTTAATTACATTTTTTTTTCTCAATTGATATGAGAAAATAGCAAAAAAAAAAGATATAGTAATCTACAATTTTCCAACTATTTTTCCTTTACTTTCTACAGAAATAATTTCAGTTGCCACCATCACAGAAATGACATTAAAAACTACAAAAAAATGAATATCTCAAAAATAAATTGAGATGCAATTTTCAAACAAATTGCAGCTAAAAGTACTTTTTTCTCCTATACGAAGGAGTAAAAATGTGTGATGCTTAGAAGTTTAAAAAATTGCAGTAGAGATTGTCATTATTTAACCGTACAATGACATGTCTGCTTTGTTTTACGGCTGGCTTATGAAACATAACGTTAATTTTTAGGGGTGACACTTTAATTGTTGGCTGAAAGAAATAGCCTATTGGAGAATAATAGTTATTTATATAATCCCTCACATATATTTTTAATTCTGTAGTAGGAGAGTGAAACCCCAAACAGCCAAACTAATTGTCAAGGTAGATATTCGGATAATTAGAGCAATCCTAAGAGATTATGTTGTGAATCTAAAGGGTTAAATATCACGAAATGTGAGATTTTGAAAACAAAATTTTTGAAAATTTAAATCATTTCAAAGGAGACTCTTTTAAAAGTTTAAGTTTTTAAGTTTTTAAGTTTGACTCTTTTAAAAGTGTTTTTTGAGCTGCTGAATAAAGGAATTTACACGTAAAATTGTTAAAGTTTGAAGAGCTTAAGTTCATTTTTATGTAATTATAATTATATGTCATTTTCTTGGCATATGTATGCCAGAATAATGACCGCCAGGACAATGACAATTTCATTCTAAAACATTTTTCACATTTTTGTTTTTTTTATTTTTAGATCTAATATTTTAATTTCGTTTAAAGGAACATGTTTCCTCTATAGTACCTCAAATTCAGGATAATGTTCAGTTTTATTTGTAAATTATTGAAGCCAGGAAAATGACATAATAAAAATCTACTCAATTTTTACAAAGCCTTTAAACACATTATTTTCAAAGAAATATCTAAAAGATCTTGCTGGTAGCAATGATTTTACTACTTCTGAGTTTAACTCTGTCAAGAACAATAAGAATTACTCTGCAGCGTCATATTTATACCTCATAAAGAACTAAAACGAGCAGGCCAGGAAAATGACATTCATTTTCAGTGACAATCATATTTTAATTATGGAAAATTATTTGTAAAATACAGAACTTGTTACTTTCCTCATATATGAGTTATATAACGTATAATTAATAATTAGAAATTAAAAAAACTATAAAAAGATATTCGTACAGTATAGCAGAAAGCCTTCTACTTTGCACACATCACAGCGTGACATGCCAGGAAAATGACAATCTGAAATTTTAAATCTTTTAATTGCTTTATTTTTGTGTTATTATGAGTATATCTCTTGAAAATACTTCTAAGAATAGTTTTTATTAGAATGTAAAAAAGAAAATTGCATTATCTAACATTTAATGGACATTTTATTGTGCGGACTGCAATTTCCGTATTTTGTGATATTGTCCCAAAGACGCTTTCGTATAATAAAAACGTTCGGCTAATTTATGTTGAAAATAAGATGACTTATCCAGGAGCAATGTATGGTATACCCAGGTTGCGTAAGCTTTTTACACACTTTTATTTACGTTAACTTGGTTCATGTATGTAAAGAGGAAATTTTGTGATCGAGTGTTTCCGATGACGATACAAGGTTGAAACATTTTTAGAACTAGATTATAAATTACTAAATTAATCTTAAGGTAATTTTCCTTTAGCCGGGCACAGGTGAAAATTGACAAATACTCTTTATAAAAAGTTAAAACTGCAGTGCTAAAATCACTTTGATTAATAATTAAAATGCATAGAAAAATACAAATAAATCAATAAATGTATCATCATTACTTAAAGGTGAGTACAACCAAATATAAAAAAACTTTTAAAATACATTACAGTTCAATTAAAATTCATACAATTAAAGTCCTTTAAAATCACAACATTTTCAACCGAACTTACTTGGCCGTCATCAGTGAGAACTAAAGGTTAATCTGTAATCTTTGCGCCTTCTAGATTCGCCCGGGAGAGACCGTTCTAATTCAAGGGTGGTATGGAATATAAGGTGACGTGTAAAAGGTATTAAAATTTTCAACACAAGTTTTATCTATTGTGTAATAATTCCTTCAAGTTAATTATTATGTAACGTTATGTAATATTATGTTTGGAAGGAATTAATTATTATGTAACGTTATGTAATATTACGTTTGGAAGGAATTATTGCATAACAGATAAAAATTTTGAACACCTTTTTCATGCCACCTTATATTCTATGGCACTCTTGAAGTAGGCTCTGTCGTTGATTCAAAACGAAGTCATATGAAGCAATGTGTCTTAAAACTTTTTTTATGTTATATTAGTTAATTAACGTATTTTTTTACGTGAGCTTTGTACCAAAGTTTTCTTTATCTACTTTATTCATTATATATCTTCATATTAGTTGAGTCGCGAAAAATTAAAATTTTTTAAAGTGAGTCTCGTAGTAATAAAGTTTGTGAACCATTGTTCTAGGTTTTAATAGTGCATAATCAAAAGTATAGATAGAAGCGCCCACACCCCTGTGATCAGTCAATGTGAATTGAGCCGAGCTAGTGTTGAGTTCAGTTTTTGGCTGCGCTTGAAGCTGTTTACAGGTCATCCACCGCCCCTTGAATAATAGGCCTACTTGCTGACATAAAAAATGCGAATGTCATAGTCGTTGGCAAAATTTTTTCAAACTTTCTACGGTCCCTTGAATTTAGACACCAGTATTTTATAAAAGTATTCTTCGCCTTCTTTTTCTGAGATGAAATAAGGCGAAAAATATTTTTATAAATTATTGGTATCAATTTTTAAAGGTCCATACAAAAGCGAAGAAAAATCCGACTACGGCAGCAGCCATTTTTCTGTGGTTTAACACTTGTGATGCCACATCTAAAATGTGAAAGCAATTATATAGTAATTATTTGCAAGTTGCACAATAAAATTCATTAAAAGATTTATTTTAATTCAGGTAGTATAAGGATAATTTTTTATTTTACTTTGAATTACAGCAGCTTAGTGTAAAAGCACACAAGGTCTTGACGGTTTAGAGTACTTATATGATTAGTATATAACTTTTTTGAGCAAAATTAGCTCTTATTTAAAAATTGCAAAAATTGTGATGCCACAATAAGACGGGGTGGTATTACTCCAGCGTGACATAGGAGACCAGGACCAAGAAATTTGCCTGCCACTTTATACGAGACGTTTGATTTCTCTGTTATTTAAGATGAGAAGACTTGCTGTTTTTTTACGAGACAGTCCAAGCTTTTGAGTTCACGTTGTATATGATTTTTTTTATTATTACTACTATTACTGCTACTACTTTGAAAATGGTCAAAGGAAGGAATCAAATTTCACTTTTCTATGGACAAAATGTTCATCAATTTTACTCTTTATATAGTATATATATATATATATATATATATATATATCCGGCAGAAATATAGCCCGTCTCAAATGTTTATGCACTCTTTAAATATGATTAAAAATAATTGAAGAAGAAAATATATGAAGCCAATTTATAACAAATACTCGACATTTAATCAAAGTCAAATCAAATAAGCAGCTTTTGTTGGTTAAAATAAAAATCACATTAATTTCCATTTAATTTACTTTTTTTCTTGAAGAAACACTGTCTCAAAAGTTTAAGCACTTTATGCAATTTTTTTTAGAAACACGGGATTGGACGGGTGTAATTAGGTTGTATGACGTTGTTTTCCAATTTCATAAAAATATAAAGTGAAAAAATCATTTCCACTTGGTTTAAAAATGCCGGGGTAAAGAATTCACAGAAGGTGACATTTTAAAAGTTTTTAAATTGAAATCACAAAATAAAACTGTTTCTCAAATTGCAAAAATTTTAAATGGATCAAAGCAATGTATCTATATCAAGTACTCTCTAGAAATGATAATTCCAACCTGAAACCAAGATGTGGACGACCTCGTATGACGGTTGTTGAGAGGGATTGGAGGATACGGATATTCGTGTTTAGATAAAATATGCCCGTACAGCAAATTAAAAATAATCTCTCTGTGCAGGTGTCCAAAGATACTGTACATAGATGTATTAAAGAATGTGATTACATCATACTGAAGAAAAAGGCTTGGAAACCATGTCTCAAACTACACCACTAACAAGCAAGAATGAACTGGGCTAAAAAACACATATCCTGCAGGGGGACAAATAGCTTACTGTTTTATTCAGTGATGAGAAAAAAAATGCAACTTAGATGGCCCTGATGGGTGGAATATGTATTCACATGATCTACGAAAGGAACCAGGTAGTTTTTTCAACAGGCAACAAGGCGGTAAACCTATTATGGTTTGAGGGGATTTCGGCTTCAACAGCCTGACCCCTCTGAATTTTCTAAAAGAAAGACAAAATTCCCAAAAATATCAAGAGATACTGAACCCACATTTCCTTCTATTCGGTGAAATTTTGGGAGGTCCTGAATGGATCTTTGAACAAGGCAATGCCTCAATCTACATATCACATACTACGTAAACGTGACTTTCAGAGAAAAATTTAAAATTCTTGACTCACCACATTTAAGTCCTGGCATAAACCCGATTGAGAATGTCTATGGCATTTTAACCCGTCAGGTTTACAGCAACGGAAAACAGTATGACTCTCTTGAAGAATTCAAAGAGGCCATAGAGAAAGCATGGTACTCTTTGCCACCAGAAATCCTGAAACAACTTATAATTTCGATGGACGCGCGTTCATTTAAACTAATCCGAAATCACGGAAAAATAATTTTTATGCAACAGTTTTGTAAAAATGATAAATCTAGTTGTTTTTGCCATTGTGCATAAACTTTTGAGACAGTTTTGTTTGATCAAATTTTAAATTGTACTTTTTACAAATACGTAATTTTTTTTTTCTACTCTTAATATCCCTTATTTAAATGAAGTTACGAAATCCACAAATAAAAATTTTTTATTTATTTTCACTTTTTATTATTCGTTAAAAATTAATATTTCATGCTTGTGCTTAAACTTTTGAGACGGAACTAAATATTTGTCTTTATTTGTTTATTATTAAGAATAAATAAGCAGCAAATTTAGAAAAAAAAATTTCGGCAGTTCTTGACGTGAATTCAAAGCTGATTATAAAATTCGAAAAGTGTCGAAATACGAAAAAAAGCATTTTTATTTTATCTTTTTGGGATTGCGGCTGTGGGGCGTTCGATAGATCTCGTCATTTTATTGTTTTGGAATATTTATTCCTGTACTTTTCTTTTCTACTGTTTAGTAAATCAAATGAATAGTCGAACAATTTTGTAAAGTACACTAAAAGGCGTTATTTTTCAAGAAGTATATCTAAAAAATATGTACTCGCCTTAGAATTTCAGTTATCACTTTCATCTGGTGATTAAGAGGAGGAACTGTGCGAAAGAAATATTCGTATCCAATATCACTCAATAACGGGCTGGTTGATTGATAACTTACCTATGGTAAAAAGAAAAAATTAATTAAGTTAGTTTAAATCAGCATGTCAAACTCGTGGCCCGATGTTCACATTTGGCCCACCGACTACTAATCTGTGTCCCGCCAAGCTTTTTGCATTTTCTATATGTATGATTGAGAGGCAAGGTATCATCTTCCCAAAGTTCTTTATCTTTACTTCACTTCTATACCCTCTTTCGTAGTTTATTCAACTAAACTTTGACTATTTCTATGGTTTATATTATTGGTAAAACGTATCATTTATCGACTGGGGACGAAAGTAATATGAACTAGGGAGCACCTCAAATTTTCCAGACTCTGTTCGGCGTATCTTCTCTGCTCTATAACAACATTTTAAGGTCCGAACATTTTGGCTGCTCAGCTAAACATTTACACAGCACCAGCTGCTTCGTGTTGTGGAATTCTTAACGGAAAACTTCAGTGCGAAGAAACTAGTTGATGGCATATTCTTAGTTATCGTCAACCTTTGAAAAACTCACGAGGACCACATTTACAAACTAATTTAGATAAATATCCCATACGAACTTATACGTTTCATACACTCTTACCTTGGCAATCTTTTTTTAACGCATTAAAAACGCCTTATCTACGCTCCAATTTATCATTTCAGGCATCCTTCAGGGTTCGGTTCTTGGACCGACGCTTTTCAACTTTTCTTTCAATGATATACCTTGTATAGTGTTAACCTATACTGCTTTATATGCGGACGTTGCCACGATTTTCCCCTCAGCACACCACCCTTATTAGGTGCGTTCGAAACTATATAAATACGTAGCACCTATAGTCGTCATTCGGTCTGTCTGTTTGTCCGTCCGTCCGCATATAACAGAGAAAAAACTACCCAACCGAATGGTCCGAAATTTTAAATATATAATTGTTGCAAAATTTTGTCGAGTCAGTTCGAATTTTATGAAAATCGGATGTATAGTTTAATTACAGGGACAGTCAAAAGTTTCCCGCCACATTACGGCCAATGCAAAAAAAAATTATTTCAAGTGTATTTTAACGATGTTACAGCCTTTCGAACAGAATTAACGTCACCTTAACGTCACCTTTTATATACTTCATTTATAATACATTATTTTTTTAACTTGTGAAAAACTACTGAACGATTAGTTGTTCTAAATATTTATGAAACAGCAAATTGAATTAAAAATACTTAAGCTTCTTTTTTACCCTTGAGGAAAATGGCCAAAGGTGAAATATTGAGTTTTAAATATTGAACATTTTCTCTACTGCATAATAGGATAGTTAACTGTGTTTAGATAAAGCTCGGTCGAAAAGCTTGGTAAACAGATTAACAGGATATTTGTAAAGGGTGGCCACAGTGATGAATTCAGGAGGTGGCTAAAGGGGAACACTTCCCTCAGAGCACTGAAATGTTCCCCGTGGAATATTTGGGATTTTATGCTAATTAATGGTCCATAAATGCAATATTCTTCCCTTCAGAACTAATGCTCTCATTGTCCCTTCTGCCCCGGAGCTGTAGAAATCGCACCCAGAGAAAATGTTGGGATTTGGTACCGGAAGTGACGAACTGAAATATTTTATGGAGTAATTTTAATGCAGTTGCTTGTACATTGAAAAAACCTACTTCTTTTTTTTTTTTTTTTTGACTAATGGTTCCTCCCCTCTGCCCTGGAGCTGTAGAAATCGCACCCAAGAAAATGTCTAAATTTGGTACTGGGATAGACGAACTGAAATATTTTCTGGAGTAATTTTAATGTAGTTACTTGTACATTCAGAAAAACCTATTTTTTATGTTTCCTCTTAGCTTTTTTTAGATATAAATAATCTCTCTCTGTCCCTTTTGAAATAGAAATGGCCCTTTTTGCTCTTATTTAGGCTAAAGTTTCTGAGGGCCCTACATATATAAATCAGTAATAAAATAAATGCAAATATTTCCTCATAGGTTTAGTATAGGATGGGAAACAATTGGATGGGATTTAATTTATCTATATATACGCATTAAGCTACGTTCTGACTTGTATTTTGCCTCCTTCTCTAGTATTCTTGGAAAATCTTTTATTCTGAAATCATCTGCGGTTTATTCACAAAAGAATGAGGGGAATCAACAATGGGTCAGGAGATAAGGATCTCGACTCTACTTGAAGGAAAGGTTCCTCTTTTGCCGGACATCAGTCCCTTTCCTGCTAAAGTCGTTAAAAATCATAGACACCGAAAAGCCACAAAAAACGAAGCCGGCACGGAAATCAGTTAGAAGGATAGTGGGTGCGCAGCCTTACTATAGTGCAAGGCTAAAGAAAAGAAAAGGATAGCTACGCCAATCGAAGGAGTATATTGATCATTATCTCCCCCATTTTTTTTTTAATTCTTTTCAAACTCCTCCTAAGAGTAATAAATGTCTTTGCGATTTCTCATAACAAAAGTGCACTTAAAGCTTGATGTCGGTCCCTATTCTAACATCTATAACTAAATACAATAAGAACCAAGAAAAAAATAATTCGCTCATTATTTTTACCTGGGGCACTTTATATATCCTCATCAAATCAGCCACTTGTCTTGATACCCAAGAAGAATGACCTCCGACGATAGCAACTACTCTTTCAAACATCCCAGACTGGAAATGGGGAAGAATATTTCCGCCGCATGTAAATGGGGGAGTGGCGTTAAAACCTTTTTTTAAATCATCTCTAATAACGAAACCTTTAGCAAAATCCACAGCTTCTTCCAAAGCCTTTGGAATGGTGTCGCAGCTGTCTACTGCAATAACTCCTAATCTGAGACCAGGTAAGAGAGTAGTATCATTGTTGATTTTTTCTACAGTATACAGCATAGCATCCAACTGAATCAAGCCTTCATCCTACAAAAATTATTTTAACATATTTAAGAAACATTAAAATTTTCACACTTACAAAAACGAAAAATTTTATATTTTGGCAATTAAGACTGTACTTGGATCATAAATAAGAGTCCCTTAAAAAATATAAAGTATAAAATTGATTGATGTCAGTGTCTTTCTATAAGACAAATACAGAAAAGAGGCTGATATTTTATCATGTACTTAAATTCTTATAAAATTAAAATAAAATCAGTTTCTAGCACATTTAAATTCGAAAAAATATCTTATTTGTCATTAGTGGAATTTCAGAATGTTTTGTTTTATTCTCTAATAAATGCTATGTTTAGGCTAAATGTGTATATTGAATGAATATAACTAGAATTATTCTATAGGTCGCAGGTGGTCACAGCTAATATTGATATTTTCTCAAACTAGAATGCAACTAGATTAAAGTACAAAAAGATTCAATCTTGGGCAAATTTAAACATTTTAAGTAAAGGGCTTAAACGTAGTCGTCTTCGCTGAAATTATAGAGAAAATTACTTCAAATTTACCTTACCAAGAAAAGTACAAGTATCTAATTATTTACCAAAATGTTATTAAATATCTTCCTCAATGTCAATCCGGGATTTGAAATGAATAATGATTATTAAAGGTATTTTTTAACGATTTAAGAGCAAAATGTACCACCATTCCATTAGGCTAAAAAATAGAGGGGAAATTTTATGATAAGCTCATAGTGTTTCATGGGTACATTATGCGAATAAGAACAAACTTCAATGGTAATACAACTAAAAACAAAAAAATTCTAATTTTCATTAATGTCCAGGTTTTTATGGTGTTCGTTCGACTGTGCGGCAGCGCAAAAGAGCAATTGCTCATCGTACACTGATTTCAAGCGCCCAAAAATTTTCTGGCCTGAAGTAGAAGTTTTGCTTAAAATCTCAATGTAAACAAAAATAACAAAAAAATATTTATACGTTATTCGAAATATATATAAATTAAAATTGTCAGTGATATAGTTTCGTAGGTTAATTAAATTATGAACATGCATGTTGTACTTTGCTGTATATTAGAAGTTTGAAATTTCTCATAATGCATCTAAATCATTTTTTACTTCTTTGTACTTATCTGCTCTTTAAAATTTTGCATGGATGTTTTAATTTTATGATTAAACATGTCTGTAGAATTCTTATTTTCTTCGTATGAATATTCTGTATTTTTATACACATCCATTCCTAGAATGTGTATCATGTTTGTTTCACATGATATTTGACTCTGCAAAATTTATTTTTATAAGGAAATTTCAATGTTAATAATAATGAAACGTCTGCGCACAATAGTTCTTAATTTGCTTAAACTCTGCATTCATTAATACATACAGGTATACTCATGCAGTTCAAGCACAGATTCTTTGTAAAAATATGACAATTATAATCCCGATGCAAAAGCTTTTCTTTAGGCCCTGGCAATAAGATTTTCAGAACTTTTTTTTTTTTTTTTTTTTATGAGACGAGATCTTGGAGCGTGTTTCCTCCGGAAACATTTACACTGAAAAATATTCAAACTGTTAACTTCCGCACAAATGGCATTATTTTGGATATGAAATATTCTATCATTTAAGAGAAAATATTAAATATCATCATTAAGATATGCAGAAGGATTCAGAATTTTCAGGCACTAAAATCAAAAGTATCCTGTAGAAATTCAGTCTGAAATTTCAATAATGCCAAATTTAGTAAGAAGTTAAAACTCGAAGATATATTTCATTTTCTTTAATAAAAAATATTATTTACGATTACTGGAAATCAAGACTTTTTTGTATGAGATGCCAAAAAAGACGATAATTCAGTTCTGTAAATGAACGGAAATACAATCTCAACGTATACTGATTTATTACAGGCTCATATTATAAAACAATATTTATCAATCGATGTGTCTCGGGCATAAGAGTGCCGTAAAAGTGTTCAGAGTGTCATGAAGGGAAAATTGTGCTTTGGATACGCAGTAAATTTTTGAATACGTGAAAAGTTCTTGCTATATATATTTTTTTTTACGATACTCAAGACTTCAGATTATCAACACTTTGAAATCCACTTTAAACTCTCTTACGCTTGATCAGGTCAAAGATTAAGGATATATATATATATATATATATATATATATATATATATATATATTTGCAATATTTACAGACTGACTCAAATATTTTTAAATTATTTTAGAATCTATACTTAACGGCAATTCGCATTTTTTATTTTCTAAATTTAAACAGTGTCAAATCCAAAGCAAACGTTTCATTCAAAAAAGATATCAACAAGTTCAAGTGTCAGTTTGGGAATAAATATTTTTTTTAGGTAATTTTTGAAGTAATAAATGATTGTGCTCTCTATTTTGTTGCTTTTGTAATATTTCTTCTGTAATAAACGCACCATTTACTTTCTATTATGATAATTTCAAGTTAAAAGAGTGTGTGTGTCGCAGAATTATTAAAAGAAATCAAGGTGTGTCGCTGATCAAAAAGGTTTGAGAAACGCTGTTATAAAACATAACAGTGATTTTTTACGTCCATTGCGCTCATTGATGGAAGGGAATCATCAACTGCGCTCAAAGCTTTGAATTCCATCTGTACGAACTCTACTCAAGGGATAGGATTAACAAATACAAAAGGAAATCCATCATCGTAGTAAACGTTGTCTTTAACCCCTTCAGGACGGGCGTCATTCAACGACATTTCAATTTTTAATGCGAGTAATTTTGTATAATATTAGTCATCCTATTTAATCCAAGAATCCTAAGACTGGATAAGGCAAAGATTACGATAAAAATATTCTGATACTAAAAAATAAAAATAAAACGTACGTATCCTATACGGAGCGTATGAGCGACATTTGTTTTGAAGACGTTAAGAAGTTTCTTCCAAAAAGTCTTCTGAGTACAAATCGACACGTTGTGAATCTCTGCGACAATAATCAGGCTTTTGTGCTTGAGTGTAAGTGTAACAATCTATATAAACAAACCGATAATCCTTATTTTGGATTCCAGATTACACAGATTTCTGTATGTTCGAACTGTGTTCCAGAACACATTACTCCAACTAGTTTCAATTTCTCAATTTATGTTTTATATAATTAGTTGGTAAGGTAATAGAATTAGGTGTTTGAGGTTTTTGTTGTAGTTGTTTGTTTGTTTGTTTGTTTGTTTTTTCAATAATTCGTATATTTTTCATCCCACATTAGCCCAACTAATTTCAGTTTCTCTATTTATATTTTTTTATAAATAGCTGGTTACTTAATAGTATTAGGTGTTTGGATTTGTTATGTTCTTTTAATAATTCGTATATTTCTCTGTGGAATTTTACATTGAGGTGACTAAAAAATCTAAACAGCATAGAAAACAAAATAAAATAAAATATGTGTTAAATCTAAAACTTTAAGTGTTATATGAAAATGATTACTCATACTTGTAACTTTCCGCACATCCTTTGTTTATCCCACGTATGTATTGGGAAGAATCCTCCAAGAATTATATCTCCTTCGACAAAGCTTTTCTTCTTCAAGGGCCATTCAAAAGCAGATATGAGATAAGACAATTTGAAGAATATACACAGGTGTAACACGTGATTCATGATAGCTATCGATCTTCGCCTAAAACAAAATTATAAATAACACAAAAATCATTTTCTAAAATCAATTAAACCTGTCTGTGAAGATACTTGTCCATTCGGCAAGCACCCAAACCTTAAATAATAAAGGTTCAATTTTTCTCTGAAAAACAAGATATCTTTTTTGTTGGATATTATTTCTTATTCCTTTGGAACTAAGCTTTAAAAAGAATGAAAAATTAACGGAATTTTACCTCCTCTTTAAACTTTCAAACTAATTTTGTTATCGTAAAATATTGAATTGTTATTGTAAAATTTACAGCACAGAAGTAAGTATGCAAAGTAAGTATGTATACAATGTAAGTATGAAAGGTCAAAGTACATCAACTATTAAAAAGGCTAAGCATAGTTCTTCATACATTCTTTTGTACTTTATTTGTAAATTTTAAATGTTTTTCTATAATTTTCGCAAGTCTGACCTTAAATACTTTTATTATTTCCTAACAGCTGTACGAGGATAAAAACTTCACAAGATTTGAGGGATTAAATATGAACATTTTGTAAGAATAGCAAGACTTGGTGGTAAATCTGTAAGCTAATAAGGTCTCGCAACAAAGCAGAAAGTCATCAAATAATTCAAAGATAAGAGCAGTACTTAAAACAACGCAAGAATTGGGAAACTGCGAATAATTCATGTCTAGAGAAAATTCGAGAAAATGTGTTAGTTGTGCGCGAAAATTGAAAACTTGTGTGAAAGGGTTTTTTTTTTGGAAGCTGAGGAAACAAATTATGAGAGAACTTGACTTTGCAAAAGAAATGAAAATAAGATCAAATTTTCTGCAATTCCATGGTTTTTCTTTTGAGTCATCCACAGATCAAATGAGATCCTAAAAGTATGGAGAAATCAAATTAATGAGTTCCGATCAAAGAATGTTCTAGGAATTGTGAAACACAAAATGCTTTGATTGGGACTTGAGGTTGTACATGAGAATCTGCAGTAGAAATGTAACAATTTTCAGCAGAAAGCAGAACAATGAACTAACAGAAAAGTTCGAAGTTTTTTTTTTTTTTTTTATGTGATCTACGTTAAGACACCTCTGTATTCATACTTGGAATGTTTTACATCTTCCAACAAGATAATGATCAAAAACATATTGCTGAGCTTTATAAACAGTTCTTTCGTACAATACGTAAAAATAGCTCAAAAACACCTCTCATTTACCCAATATTAATCCCATTAAGTAATTGTGAGACTACAAAGAGAGACAAAGTTAGAAATAAAACATTTAATAAAAGAAGGGTCTTTCAAGAGTGCTATAAGAGGAATGAAAGGAAATAATACCCTTTTCTGTGACTCAAAATTTAATGTTCTTGATGATATTTAGAAAAAAAGAGGGATAAAATGTAACGACAATGAGTTTCATAAAAATGATAAATGCTAACTGATTTTGCAAAAGAAATCAGTAAAATTTACCATTTTAGCCTTTTTTATCATTATTTGCATACTCTCTTTTGAGATATGATTTTACATCCCATTCCAAACCTTTATCGTCTCTCATTTCAAATACTTTCCTGTACTTTTGTAATACATTTATACTTTTGTGATATTTTTCATTTGAAAATAAAGCTAAAATTCTCTACTCTATAATAATAGTATTATTTTGGTTGTAATAAAATTGTAATTTTTTTTTCCTTGAAGAGACGTCATCACAATTGCTCTTCATAGTTATTTTAGAGACTAAGTACAGATTCCTTCTGTTATTTTTTGCTTCTTTTTATTTTGTATTTAACATGTGTTTCTGTGCTAAAGTTTTGAAACAATTGTACATACAAACAAAAATGATATATAAAGTAAAAGATGTGAAACAAAAAAGAAAAAACTAGAAAACAGGAATTCTGCTTTTTCAGAATTTAGTGTCGCCCCCGATGAAAAAAAAAAAAATGCTATAAATAGTACAAAACATATTTCAATTTTAAGACTTAAAGCACACACTTTTATTTTATGTAAAATGACGTCATTCGCATCCGCTTAAGAATTCCACATTTACGATCCACTCTTAAACATCTACAGTAAAGCATGCATAGGATGTCACTATTGCAAAATAATACACAAATGCAGCAAAAAGGTGCCGTTATTAAAGAAACTCGACAAAAAAAGGCTATCTAATGATTCATAGGCATTCATTTGTTTGTAACACTAATATAGAAGATTTCAGTCAGGACGTTTTGTTTGGAAACTGACTCCAAACAAACGGTTGCTATGTTGTATTTTCTACTTTGTTTGTGTGTTGCAGCTATATCTTATATCTATATCTCACATCTAAGTGTTTTAATACTTGATAGGTACTGGTAACATTTTCCATGATTTATATTTAAAAAGAAATGACGCATAGCAACCGTTTGTTTGGAGTCAGTTTCCGACCAAAACGTCATGACTGACGTCACACTGAAAGCGTCTACAGATACTTAAAATTAAATATAGTTTATAATAACTCCATGTCTTAACATAAATTATTAGTTTATATTTTTTCAAAATAGCACGTATTTTAATTATATTTTCTTTCGGTTGTTATGAAAAAATGGCAACAAAAAGATATAATTGCTATTTTTCAACTATTTTCCTTTACTTTCTACATAAACGGAGTACTTGAGTTGCGAAAATTAAACAAATTGTGCTAAAAACTACAAAAAAATTAATATTTCAAAAATAAATGGAGATACAGTTTTCAAACAAATTGCATTTAAAAGTACTTTTTTTTTTCCCAATACGACCGTATAAAAATTGAAAATGTGCGATGCTTAGAAATTTTAAAAAAGGCTATAGCGCATTTAATCGTACAATGATGCATCTGCTTTGTTTATTGCTGGTTTCTATAAAGTAACGTTATTTTTGTTTTAGACAAAATAAGCTGGAAGAAAGAATATACCGTAACATCCAAAGAACATACCGTACCGGGGGCCAATTAATATATTTTTTGTATTATCATATATTACTTCCTAAAATAACTCATATTGTTACGAAATTTGAACGTGTTTCTGATATGGACCACATTAACATCTCTTTTGAAATAGATGATTCTATGGCATACTGTTTTTATTCGGACATTATCACATCGCGTCACAATGATACACGTATTAGATTACTTGAATAATTTTTAAAAAATACTTAAATACAACTTATATTCAAGCATGTAATTTATATCAATGATACACCAATTAATGATACAAAATTAACATTATCAAACTTTCACCAGTGGAATAATAGCAATGCTTTCAATAATATACACTTCTTTAAATATAGCAAGCAAACTTATAGGTGAAGAAATAAAAAGGTATTCCTTATTCTATTTGCATAAAACGTGGGTAAACCAGCTATCTATATATAGATATGGCAATTTATTTTGTGGCAGATAAAAACTATAAATTAATAATATAGCATGTGGGAAAATGCATATGAAATAAACTTTTTGAATACCGCTCTGCCCTAACATTGCGGTAAAACTATTAATGTAAATTTATGTTTAGTGTAATATTAGCCATAATATTCGGACGCTTAGAAACATGCTATGAACTGAATTAGAAAAACATTTTTTAGTGATTTTTTTCTATCTCAGAATGAAAGCAATCATTTCAAGTTTGTTTCTTTTTTAACCCTTTCAAGGGCGGTGGCTAGACGGTCTAGCCACATAATTGTAATTCCAAAACTGACAAATGGCACCAAGAATATTTTAATAAAATTTGCTTTTGTAATGAAAGTGCAAATTAGCGGATTTTTATTTTCTAAGGAATTCCTTTGAATATTCTGGTGTAGTTAATTATTTCATCAGTTTACGAACAGAATTCTTCTGCCCCTGAAAGGGTTAATTGACTGCTCGTTCAACGTTATAAAAATATCACACGTTGCGTCATGAACAATCGGTATTTCTAACAAAGCAATAGTATCAGAAAGTTATATAGTCAGCTGTGGTTAATGAAGAAGCTATTTACAGCGTTCATCTCCTCATTTCATATATCTTGTTACATAACAATAAGTAACAATCAGCTAAGGATTTTCCGCTGATTATCGTGTAACATTTAGCGGAAAGCAAAGACAAATGACAAATCGCAAAACTAAATGTTACTGTTTGTAAACGGAAGGATGCATTCTAATTATTTCCAAATAATTTTCATTGTTATCAATAAAAGATTAAAAGAAAAAAAAAAAAAAAAGCTACTAAACTGTAAAAATACTGCGTTTATTTCTTCAAACATTTATCTTTTTTTTTTTTTTTTTTTTTTTTTTTTTACACCTGCGAATCATTGAAAAAACATGATCCAAGATTTATCCTCCTTAATGATTATTGTACAGCAAAGGCTTAAATGCAACCATTTCGACTGCAGAACATTCGTAAAAAGAAACGTTCGGATACATACATCTTGCATACTAGCGATTTTAATTATTATTATTATTATTATGCATATTACCACTTTTTCTAAACAATAATCACTAGCCAACAACAACAAAAACCTTTTTGTTTGCTTCTTTAATTAAAATAGTCAATCTTTACTAATTTTGAGTCGAGAAAACCGAATACAATCACCTTTTTTAGCTCTTTTTAGGGTTTCGTTCATCTGACGAAAACTTATTCGTCTCGCTCCTCTATCTGTCTGTCTGTCCGTCCGTCTGTCTGTCCGTCACAGAGCCCGTTCTCAGAAACTATACATGTTGGAGTCTTGAAATTTTGCATACTTATAGATGAACACCACACATCATACGACAAATCATAAAATTTTGAAAAAGTCATACATTAAACCCTTTGGCCTCCCACATGTGTATTTTAAACAATTTTTTCTAAGTGATTCCCTAATTAGGTTGCAGACGTGAAATTTTGCGTACTTATAGATGGACACCTCAGATCAAACGACAAATGATAAAGTTTTGAAAAAGTCGTACATTTAACCCTTTGGGCTCCCACATGTATATTTTAAACAATTCTTTCTATGTGAGCCTCTAATTAGGGTGGAGGCGTGAAATTTTACATACTTATAGCTGAACACCTCACATCAAACGACAAACTATAAAATTTTGAAAAAGTCGTACATTTAACACTTTGGGCTCCCACATGTGTATTTTAAACAATTCTTTCTAAGTGAGCCCCTAATTAGGTTGGAGGAGTGAAATTTTGCGTACTTATAGATGGACACCTCAGATCAAACGACAACTTATAAAAATTTCAAAAAGTCGTACATTTAACCCTTTGGGCTCCCACATGTGTACTTTAAACAATTCTTTCTAAGTGAACCCTAATTAGGTTGGAGGCGTGAAATTTTGCATACTTATAGCTGAATACCTCACATCAAACGACAAATCATAAAATTTTCAAAAAGTCGTACATTTAACCCTTTGGGCTCCCACATGTGTATTTTAAACAATTCTTCCTAAGTCGCATCCTTTTTAGGTTGAAGGTGTGAAATTTTGCATACTTATAGCTGAACACCTCAAATCAAATGACAAACCATAAAATTTTGAAAAAGTCATACATTTAACCCTTTGGGCTCCCACATGTGTATTTTAAACAATTCTTTCTAAGTGAGCCCCTAATTAGGTTGGGGCGCGAAATTTTGCATACTTATAGCTGAGCACCTCGCATCAAACGACAAATCATAAAATTTTCAAAAAGTCGTACATTTAACCCTTTGGGCTCCCACATGTGTATTTTAAACAATTCTTCCTAAGTGAGCCCCTAATTAGGTTGGAGGCGTGAAATTTTGCATACTTATAGCTGAGCACCTCACATCAAACGGCAAATTATAAAATTTTGAAAAATTCGTACATTTCACCTTTTGGGCTCCTACATGTGTATTTTAAACAATTCTTTCTAAGTGACACCCTATTTAGGTTGGAGGTGTGAAATTTTGCATATTTATAGCTGAACACCATCATGCGACAAATCATAAAAATTTGAAAAAGTCGTACATTTAACCCTTGGGTTCCCACATGCGTATTTTAAGCAATTCTTTCTGACTGAGCCCCTTATTAAATTGGAGATTTGAAATTTTGCATACTTATACGAGAACACCTGAAGCCAGGCAACAAATCATAAAATCTTGAAAAAGTCTTACGTTTAAGCCTTTGAGCTACCACATGTATTTTAAGCAATTCTTTCTAAGAGAGCCCCTAATTAAGTTGGAGACATGAATTTTTGCATACGTATAGCTGAATACCTCAGACCACACGACAAATCATAAAATTTTCAAAAAGTCTTATATTATTTACTCCTCCGGGCTCTAACTTGTATATTTTAAGCAATTTTTCTAACCTCCGCCATTTTCAACCGGGGAACTTTTCCAACTTTTGCCGACACCCCTTTGACCATTCTTTTATATTATGCACCATAGCCTTACATATTTTAGTTCCACTTTTTACCGACAGGGGAGCCTACTTATCTCGGGTGCTATGGGCCCAATCCCTTCGACTAATATATATACGGATAGTATGTAAAACGGAGTTTCGTTCGGATAGAGGTTTGTTTAGAATAGAGTGCAAACCTCGTTGCGAAATTTGGAACTAACAGATTTTTCAAAAGGATAAAGTGTTTTGAAAGGAATATTAAACGAAACCCTCTGTGCGATCTGTGATCACACTTACCCACTTGTTTTTAAGATGCAGTACTACTGCTATACGAACTTATCTCTCTATTCTAGAAAAAGTACCTAACGCTGTCACCGCCGCTGTTTTTGAATTGTTTGAGACCGGGGGTCTTTCTTCGTTAATATTAAGGAAACTACTGCATACAAAAACATGAAAATTGGTGGTATTATAGAGAAATGTTTAATAAACAGGCTGATGCAGACAGATTTCAAATCGAATAATTATTTTAAGAGATATTTAATGTTAAAGTTGGTCAAAATCGTTTCATTAAAACAGTTTTATACGAACAAATACTATATATAGGAATTTAACCATTTTTAGATCATTTTATACATTAGAATTTCGCGGTGTGTAGACTGCATTTATTTTTTTAATTTGATTCATTTTTTGAGGATTTATTTCCATTTTATATTCAAAATTTCAGCATTTCGAGAAATATTTTTTACATCTTTTAGAAAAGGGTATTATTTTAAATTGTTGCCAATTTTTAAAACAGCACAAAGAATAATATTTCCTTCAAATTAAAAATTTATTTAGACGTGACTATTATAAACAGAAAAAACATTCAAATTAGAATTGAATGATTAAGTTTTAAAAGCAGGAAAACATAGAAAATAAAGTCATAAGAACTATATTTAGACGTGAATTTTAAGAGAAAGAAAACTGTAAAATAAAAAATTCATTAATATGCGTTAAAAGTAGTAAATGAGGGAAGTTATGTCCTGTTTAAAACGGCCAAACAATAATATTGCCAAACAGTTTAAATTTAAAAATATATTTACGCGAGACATTTATTTCGTACTTTGAGATAATCTTTTGACAGCGGGAATAATATTTCCTTTCTAACAACAAAAAGTATTTTCACATGAATATTAAAAACAAAACGAAAATTTTGGTGAAAATTACGTCAGATTTAAAACGATTTATTTAAAATATCTTATTTAAAAGAACTTTCTTATAGCGTTGTTAAAAAAATACCGGGAAACAAAAACTCTACTTAATTAATTTTATATTAGCTTATTTTCAAATTTTTCACTCTGATTTAATCAAAGATGAAAACAGCCCGTTAACAGGGAGATCGCCACTGTTTTTTTTTTTTTTTTTTATGATTATTATTAGGGTAATTTCGGGATTTATGCCGCACATTTTTTTGAATTTGCGTATAAAGTCCTATGGTGGACATAAAATTTAAAAAATCATGCTGTGCTATTTAATGTTAAATATACAACGCGTGTACTGTGACAAAAAAATTCAAAACAAATTATTAATATTTTTTAACAATTTTTTTCTAAAACGTTACACTGCGGCGCATCACCCGTATATTCAGGCTGAGACGCCGCACTTGTGCGGTAATTATGCCGCGCTTGTAATAAGAACAGAATCAAATTACACATAAAAATATTTTAAAAAAATATTCTTATCTGGACTATAATTAACGATGTAATAACAAAATGAAACTAAATGAGTACAATGAAACGCATTAGTACATTCAAATTAATATTTGTTGCCTACTTTCCCTATTAAAATTATCGACTTATTTACTTTACGTTAAATTTTAATTGTTATTTGAGCAACAGCGTAACAACAATGCATTAGAAAGGGGATAAAAAAAAGTAAAATTGTGTTTACATAATTTATTTGTTAACATTTTCTGGACCGATGGCTTTTACACAAATTTTATTCGTTTGGTACCACTTTTTTAAAAGAAGTTACCTTTAATTAAATAGTCATGAAAATGCTCTAATTAAACAAAGCAAATACTACTTTTCTTTTTTACTGGTGCCAGAAACAAATTTTGTAAGCTCTTTATGAAGGTGCTTATATGCACCTATGGTCCCGAATGGGTTAACCCCTTGAGGGGCGGTGGGATAAAATATATCCCACCTAATTTAAACAAGATTCTCACCAGAAAATTTTAACTAAATTTTATATTTTTAACTTTGGAGGAAAATCGATGAAAAATTGCTTTTCCTTATTTAAAAATAAAATTTCCCGATTATTCCGGTGATAATTCAATATTTAGAGACAGTTTTGCTTGCCCCTCAAGGGGTTATGAAACCTGTTTTTTCGTCTACAATCTACAGAAAAAGTGCCGAAAAATAACAGTCTTTATGTAACTACATTTAAACACATGATGCAACGAAGCCAATTACACTTCCTCTTTTTTGGAGTAGTTTGCAAAGAACGTCTGCGTTACGCGTAATCCAATTTTTCATTATTATCATCCTCACTTGCATCTTTCTTGCACTTCTTACTTTTTATTTTCCCCTTTTTCTCCTTTGGTTTTAGTAAACTTGATAACATGCCTAGCATGGTTAGTCTGTGCAAAAAGAAAAGGAAAAGTTAATAACACTTAATCCTCCCGTACAAAAGAAACTGCGGCATGTCTACCGGAATAGCAGTGCGGCATGTATCCCATTTTGCATGGTGAAGACGTTGGCCATCTCAGTTACCTGCCATCGCTAAGGGGAATGGCCTAACCATACACACAGTACTCTATACAAACGCTACACTTAGTTTTGACTTCGAAATCATGCATGCATTTGGTAATTAGTGTGTGAAAAGTATTTAAACATAACGTGTTTAAAAGTTTGGACAGTGAAATCATGCGCTTACGTCAAATCGAGGATTGTACTTCTACAAGTAAATATCGAAATGGGATTCACGCTATACACTGGTTAAAATAATCTCATTGCGCACCTATACTGTGCGTTTGACGACCATCTATCGATAATTACAAGAAATAGAAGGGGTGCGGCATCTATCCCGTATGCGGCAACTCTCCCGGAGTTACCCTATAATTCAGGCTTCCGAAATGGTTTTAAAGCCAATCAAATTAACGTGATTTTAGAGTTTGCGGGGTCTGAACGGGGGTTGGCGAGCGTACTCGTAGGAACTCGGAGCAGAAACTCGTATACTATGAGCAGAACCTCTTAGAATAATAAAAAAATTGCACGCGTGTTATGAAATGATGTGTGTAAATCAGTTTTTCCTGTCTCTGTTCTATAGTTTGGGTCGATAAAATCGAATATGACCTTTGAATTTTGTTATTAGTTTTAATTTTGTAATCTTATATTATCTTATAATAATATGTAAAAATCCGTAGTTTTTCTTTGAAATTTCAAAATATTTCATAACCATTTAGTTAACTCACCATTTTAAATGTCATATTGGTTTTCCACCTACCCGCATTTATACAGAAACAACTATTTTCGTGTAATAAGCATTTTCACTAGTGGCTAAGTGTAATCTACCTCGCAGATTAATAGAAATCTGACACGAAGATCACTATTCCGAAATAGTGAAAGACAAAATAATAAAAAATAATGGCAGCCCTGGGTACCATAAACTAGCACGCATTTTAATGTTAGCTCCTAAGAAACTTACCTTGTTTTCAGTTTGTCAGTTTAAATACCAGTAGGGGAGACCATTTATATCTCATCAGAAAAACATGTGGATCCGCGGATTGAAGGCGCTTGCTTACAACCGAATGAAAAAGAATGCTTACAGAAATAAATATCAATTCCACATATACCATAAATAGTATACATAGCATTCCGGTTATGAGCTTAATCTCTGATCGTTCAGCTCCCTTAGCCTATCGAAATTAAATAAAGGATGGCAAAAGACACAAAATCTCGCAAGCACCTGTTAAAAGATTGAAAATTTAATAACAGAAAAAAAATGTGCTCACATAACATTCTAACTTAAATCAGAAATTTAACTTGAAAAATGTTTTAAGTATACATTAGAGACTTGATGCCATTTTTGACAGCCATAATTTGGATGAAAAGAAATATAAAATGGACGTCTTCGGCGTCGTTCTATATTTCATTTCATTTTTTAATTTTGTCTAATTTTATAAATTATTAAGGATATTTTTACCGCAACATTTTCCTGATTGTGGACATATCGGTAAAGTTTAAACTTTGTAGAAAAACGCTGGCGTCGAAGAAATGTAATATTGTCTGTAAAATCTATTTGACATAGAAATGAACATACAGTGTTCTCAAAACAGTTAAATATTTACAGTCAATCGATCTCAAAACATTTAAAGTTGATAGCATAATAACATCAGTTTTCACAATACAACCTTTTGAAAAATAGTCACAAAAAATTTTAGATTTGAGTTCTTAATTTTTAAAGGGATTTTTTAATTTGCTCTTTTTTCTAAAATATTTGCAGCAAAATGTCTAATCATTCGACTGTTTTTATAGAAAACTGTCACATAACCGTAATTTAACTGTATTATGACGATATTATCGCACATATTATGGTCAGAATAAGATTAAATTGAGGTTATGTAGCTTTTTTTTCAAAAAACGGTCACATGACTAGACCAGTTTGCTGCAATTTTTTAACAGTGATACTATCTTCTATACTTAACCTTGGATCTAAAAATAACTAGTCGGATGTGGCAATCCCAAAACTTTCTTCTATCTCATACATTTTAACACTTCCAGAAAAATACAGCATATCAGCGCCACCGGTGAGATGATTTACACCAAAGTCTAATCATCAACAATTCATGTCAACTCTGAATCTGAAGTTTGATGAAAATCAGTGCATTTGTTTTTGAGATAGCGGAAATTGTAAAAAATTCTGCATAGCAACCCCATTTGTTGGGAGATTTACACCAAAAACTAATTAGAACCAATTTATACCAGGGAGTAACTGAATCTGAAACTTGATGAAAATTCATGCATTAATTCTTGAGATACAGCTGTTTCGAAAATCTTTAAAAATGCAGCATAGCAGCGCCACCTGTTGAGTGATTTACACCAAAAATTAAACAGCACTAATTTATCTCGGAGACTAACTGAATCTGAAGATTGATGAAAATTAGTGCATTTGTTCTTGAGATAGAGCTATTGTTATAATCATGAATAATGCAACATAGCAGCGCCACCTGCTGGGTGATTTTCACCAAAAAGTAATCAGCATCAAAAGTATATCATGGACTAACTGAATCTGAAGTTTTATTAAAATCCGTGCAGTAGCTCTTTAGATATAGCTATTGAGGAAATCGTGAAAAATGCAGCATAGAATCGCCACCTGTTGGGTGATTTACACCAGAATGTAATCGGCACCAGTTTATATTAAGGTCTAACTTAATCTAAAGTTTTGTGAAATTCCGTGCATTAGTTCTTGAGGTAGAGCGCCCAGAAAATTTATGTCACATACAGACAAACAGACAGACTCACAGACAGAAATTTTGTAAAAACATGTTTTTCGGGATCTCTGACCCCTAAAACGTGTAAATCCATCGAAAACCAGAAGTCGAAAATTTTCACGAATTCAATACTTTCTTATTGTAAAGATAGAAGAAAGTAAAAATTAATTAATTTCAACATGAACAGTAACAGCAATACTGGTACTGCAGAGAGAAAATCAATGTGTTTCACACACAGACAGACTCACAGACAGACATTTTATAAAAATATGTTTTTCGTGATCTCTGATCCCTGAAACGTTTAAATTCGTCGAAAACCGGAATTCGAAAATTTTCACGAATCCATTGCTTTCTTCTTGTAAAGATAGAAGAAAATAAAAATATTACCTTCTTATCATTGTGCAATAACTAATTACTAAACCACTAGTTTTAGAGGTTTGGAGGCAGTTTAGGAGCACCATTTCCAAAAATGCTTGAAATGCTGTTCTCCATCAAATGAGAAATCATTTACTTCAAAATGAGCATTTTTGCAAAAGTTATTAAATTTTACTTTTTAAATAGTCTCCTGGTTCTATAAGTTATACTTAGAAGAAAAAAAATTGCAATCTCTAACAAGTAAAAAAAAAAATCCTTTGTTTTGCGACGCTACAGAGTTTATGCTTTAAATTTCATAAAAATTCAGGCTCTTCCGTCATTTAAACTTTTGTTTTGTTTTTTCTGCCGAAAACAGCTGAAAATTTGTAAAACTCAAATCCCCATACCCTCGTAAGTTTTGGCCGTACACAAATGACATTATTTTTGTTGTACTTTTAGAGGAAGAAAGAAATTTTTTGGATAATTTTTTTTTTTTTAATAAGACATATTAAGATTCAGGGATCGTATAAAAATTTAAATTTCACAACTTAACAACTCTTTTTGCGTAAATATCTTTTAATAAGATAGAGAACAACATTCGGACCATTCTTTTTACTTCCTTCTATCTTTACAAGAAGAAAGTATTGGATTCGTGAAAATTTTTGACTTCCGGTTTTCGACGGATTTACACGTTTTAGGGGTCAGAGATCCCGAAAAGCATGTTTTTACAGAATGTCTGTCTGACAGTTTGTGAGTCTGTGACTCTGTATGTATGAATGTGACACAAATTTTGTGGGTGCTCTATCTCAAGAACTAATGCACGGATTTTAATAAAAAATGATATTCAGGAAGTCCCTAATATAAATGGGTGCTGATTAGTTCTTGTTGTAAATCACCCAACAGGTGGCGCTGAAATGCTGCATTTTTCGCGATTTCTGCAATAAGTATCTCAAGAACTAATGCACGGATTTTCTTCAAACTTCAGATTCAGTTAATCCTTTATATGAATTGGTGCTGATAACGTTTTGGTGTGAATCGATCAAGAAATGGCGCTGCTTGCTGCATTTTGCAGGATTTACACGATTTCAGCATTAGCTCTATATCTCAAGATCTAATGCACAGATTTTCATCAAACTTCAGATTCTGTTAGTCTTTGATATGAATTCATGATTATTACGTGTTGGTGTAAATCGCCCAACAGTTGACGCTGCTGTGCTCCATTTTTCACGATTCCCGCAATAGCTCTATCTTAAGATTAACGCATGAATTTTCATCTAACTTTTTCATCTATCTCAAGAACTAATTGCATCTAACTTCAGATTTTCATCTAACTTCAAACTTTTTAGACGTTCGCACAAGTTGTTGCTGATTATGTTTTGTTGTTAATCGCCCAATAAGTGGCGCTGCTATGCTGTAATTTTCACAATTTTCGCAATAGCTCTATCTCAAAAACTAATGCACGGATTTTCTCCAAACTTCAGATTCAGTCAGACGTTGACGTAAGTTGTTGCTGATTAGGTTTCGGTGTAAATCACCCAATAGGTGGCGCTGTTAGGCTGCATTTTGCTGGATTTACACGATTTCAGCGATAGTCATATCTCAAGAACTAATGCACGTAATTTCATATCTTTAGAATCCTCAAAAGGGGCATATACTGCCATTTAATTTTGACAGTATCATAGCGAATTTTGAAGTATTAACATGTATGAGATAGAAGGAAGTTTTGGGATTGGTACATCCGACTAGTTTTTAATTGGAACTGTACCTCTAAAACAAATGGTTTAAGAATTAGCTATAGAACAACGATACGATCAAATCGAGTAATTAGGTGACATTCGTTTGTATTGAATTTTAAAAATAACTTTTAAATGATAACGCTTTCTTATAAAATCTCTGTTAGATTACAGAATTTGAAATCTTTATTTTTGAATGAAGTGTGGTACATTTTAAAATGCACCACTTCAACTATTAAACTAGTATGTTGTGGCCATCACAAAACTTTCTTCTATATAAATCACGTGAATTAAATCATTTAAATAGTAAAATAAATTACATCAATTTATTCATATAAAAGTATACCTGAATTTGAAATTTGATGAAAATTCGTGCATTAGTTATTGAAATAGAGCTGTAGGAGAAATTTTGAAAAATGTAGCTTAGCAGTGCCACCTGTTGAGCGATTTGCACCAAAACACAAACAGTACTAATTCATATACCGGAATCGTAAACCGGAATCGCCAAAACACAAACAGTACTAATTCGTATACCGGAATCTGAAGTTGGATGAAAATCCGTTTATTAGTTCTGGAGCTAAAGCTACTGTGGAAATCACAAAAAATTCAGCACAGCAGCGCCACCTGTTGAGCGATTTACACCAAAAGGTACAAAACATCAATTCATGTCAAGAACTAACTGAATCTGAAATTTGATGAAAATCCGTGCATTAGTTTTTGACATTGAGCTATTGTGGAAGTCGAGAAAAACGCTGCATAGCAGCGCCACCTGTTGAGCGATTTACAGCAAAACATAAACAGCACTAATTCATATCCAGGTATACCTGAATCTGAAGTTTGTTGAAAACCCGAGCATAAGTTCTTGAGATAGAGCTATCACGGAAATCACAAAAATGCAGCATAGCAGCGCCACCTGTTGAGCGATTTACACCACAAGGTGCAAAACGTCAACTCATGTCAAGCACTAACAGAATCTGAAGTTTGATGAAAATCCGTGCATTATTTCTTGAGATAGAGCTATTACGAAAATCGTGTAAATGCTTCAAAATGCAGCATAGCAGCGCCATCTGTTGGGCGATTTGCACCAAAACGTTACCAGCACCAATTCATATCAAGGATTAACTAAATCTGAAGTTTGATGAAAATCCGTGCATTAGTTCTTGAGATAGAGCTAGTGCAGAAATCGCGGGAAATGCAGCATAGCAGCGCCACCTGTTGAGCGATTTACACCAAAAACTAATCAGCATCAATTTGTATTAGGGACTAACTTAATATAAATTTTTATTAAATTCCGTGCATTAGTTCTTGATATAGAGCGCCCACAAAATTTGTGTCACATACACACAGACAGACAGACAGACAGACAGACTCACAGAGTCACAGACAGACATTTTGTAAAAACATGTTTTTTGGAATCTCTGACCCCTAAAACGTGTAAATCCGTCGAAAACCGAAAGTCGAAAATTTTCATGAATCCAATACTTTCTTCTTGTAAAGATAGAAGAAAGTAATAATATATGAAGGAATAATGTATAAAAACCTAAAATATATAAACATCTAAATGTGGTTATGCTTTCTTTACTGTAATCGTATTTTAGTATTTATGAATAAACATAACTTCACTAAAAAATAAATGTACACTTTGGTCAATAAGAAATAAATATTTATTTCACAGACGATCACAAAGCTTTATGCAAACAAGGAGTTCTAACCCGGGCTCCCCGAGTTACAGAATACAGGTGAAAAACATTTATAGGTTTTTACTTTTTTCCACCTTTACAAGAAGAAAGTATTGGATTTGCGAAAATTTTCGACTTCCGGTTTTCGACGGATTTACATGTTTTAGGGGTCACAAATCCCGACAAGCATGTTTTTACAAAATGTCTGTCTGTCTGTATGTATGTGACACAAATTTTGTGGACGCTCTATCTCAAGAACTAATGCACGGAATTTAATAAAAAATTTATATTCAGGTAGCACCTGATATAAATTGGTGCTGATTAGTTTTTGGTGTAAATCACCCAACAGGTGGCGCTGTTATGCTGCATTTTTCACGATTTCCGCAATAGCTCTATCTCAAGAACCAATACACGGATTTTCATAAAACTTCAGATTCAGTTAGTCCCTGATATGAATGGGTGCTGTAAATGCTTTGGGGTAAATCGCCCAACAGATGGTGCTGCTATGCTGCATTTTCCAAGATTACACGATTTCCGCAATAGCTCTATCTCAAGAACTAATGCACACATTTTCATCAATCTTCAGATTCAGTTAGTCCTTGACATGAAATGATGCTGATTAGCTGTTGGTGTAAATTGCTCAATAGGTGGCGCTGCTGTGCTGCATTTTGCACGATTTTCTGAATAGCCCTATCTCAAGAACTAATTCACGAATTTTCATCTAACTCCAGATTCAGTTAGACGTTGACACAAGTTGATGCTAATTAGGTTTCGGAGTTAATCGCGCAATAAGTGGCGCTGCTATGCTGGTTTTTTAGCGGTTTTTGCAATAGCTCTATCTCAAAGCTAATGCACGGATTTTCCCCAAACTTCAAATTCAGTTAGACGTTGACATAAGTTGATGATGATTAGGTTCTGGTGTAAATCACCCAACAGGTAGCGCTGCTATGCTGCATTTTGCTGGATTTATACGATTTTAGCGACAATCATAGTTCAAGAACTAATGCACGGAATTTCATCTTGTTAGAATCCTCATGATGAGCATAGATTGCCATTTAATTTCGGCACTGTGATAGCGAATTTTGAAGTATTAAACTGTATGAGATAGAAGAAAGTTTTGGGATTGGTACATCCGACTAGTTTTAATTGAAAACTGTAATAGATTTTTTTACATTTAATATAGATTTTTCAGATTTTTCACTAACAATACGAACAATCATTTTTATATGTGAGCAATTATGTATTCAAATCAAATTGTGAAATTTATTAAAAGCAATACTTTCGTATTGGTCTCGTACCAGGAATTAGCTGTCGAACTATCTCTAAAGATTGTTAAGTTTTTTTATTCGGATAATTTCAATGCTTTAAACGTGGTTCGTTTACCTGTCTTAAGTTTGTGTTTTATTATTTTTTTTATATTTATGGATTTTTAAAATTTAAATTTCATTATGGAATATAAGCCGGAAACACATGATGAACTATTTAATTTATATTAATTTAAGTGAAAAAATATTTGTCCTTTGTAATCGTCTTTCTACAAGTGATAGAAATAGATTTAATAAAATCATGCTTGAAAATTATTTTAAAAACAATAAAAATTGAGTAAATTGCGATACAGTTTTCAAACAAATTACAATGTAATTTTCAAACAAATTACGATGTAGTTTGCAAGCAAATTGCATTAGAAAATACATATTTTTCTCTATTTGAAGAGGGAGGGGAATTGAAAGTGTGCGATATTTGGAAATTTAAAGAGTCGCAATAAAAGTAAATAAAAGTTAAATTTGATTGTCTACCGTTGCCATTTGCAAAATGACATCAGCGTTACGCACAGATATGTTTGTTGTCTATACTATAGACAGATAGATAGATAGATAGATAGAAAAGAAAATAACTACATTCTCTGAAATAAGTTACATCAGTAGTATAAAATTTTGCATCACGTGAGTCATGATACAATCATTAACCTTTTACCGGTGCGGTGTCCTTATAAAAGGACACCTAATTTTAATTCCAAAACTGACAAACGGCACCAAGAATATTTAACTAAAATTTTCCTATTATAATAGACATGAAAATAAGCAATTTCGTATTTTCTAATAAATTCGTTTATAAATTGAGGTGTCAGTCCATTATTTCATCAGTTTATAAACAGAATTACTCCGCGCCGGTAAGGGTTAAAAATGAAGTGATACCTGGATTTTTAAGCGTTTCTCTCTAATGTTTTTAATATAAACAAAAACACTGCACTTTCATTTTGTAGTTTCGAACAAATATGAAAGCTACATCTGTAATTAAGAAATGATACATTCCTGATTTAGAATGATACATTGCTGATAATTCCAAATTATCTTTCAAATTATTTCATATAGTTTCAAATTTAATCAGTATATTTTATGCGAATAATGAAAGGAAAGATAAAACTACATATCGATAAATACATCGATGAATTCCACCTTGTATTTTAATATGGACCTTCATTCATTCATTCATAATTATTAATTTTTATAGGTAATTTTTCATTAATAAGTAATTTTGTAGGTAATTTTTATTAGATATTATTATTGAAAATGGCAGTTGCGCTATTATGTTTTCTAAAGCTTCAGTCAAAATATGTGTTGTTAAGGACTAACTCTTTTAGCTGATCATTTGCAGTAAGATTTGCAAAAGAACGATGAAACGATATGCAATGTACTAAAATCATCTCTGAAAAATTATCTAACTAAAAATGCAAGTCCCGTGAAAATGCATCCAGTAGGCTTTTTAAAAAGACTAATCATTCAAAATAAGATTCTCCTGATTATAGAACTCTCCCCCATAATTCTATAACTAAGTAACGTATAACAATATGAAATATACTAAAACCATCCATGAAAAGTTTATGTAGCTAACAATGCAAGTCTCATTAAATTCCGTCTAGTAGCAGTACTTTTTGAAAAAGCTAATCTTTCATTATCGGACGCACCTAACTATAGGATTTTCTCCCTAATTCTGTCACTAAGCAACGTAGAACGATTTACAATATACTAAAACCTTCTCTGGAAAATTATCTAACTAACAGTGCAAGTCCCATCAAAATTCATTCAGCAGAACTCAAGTAATCTGGTGTAAAATGTTTGATAATAATGAATGAGTATTTAAATCCTGAATTTTTAAGTACTACATACTCATTTTTAAAAAATTAAATTTCCGTAAAATCAAACGTATTAACTGTTTCGGTATAAGTTTGTATTAAAAATTATGAATTATTAGCAAACGTAGAATTGGAAAATTTTTCTTTTGTTAAACTAGGGGATTCTGCTCCTTATGAGTTATGCTCGCCAAGCCCTGTCTAGACCACACCATCTCTAGAAACATGCTGATTTGCTCTGATTCAACTAGGGCGAAAAAAGCTGTACATATAGAAACTTAAAATCCATTTCAACATAAATTAAAAAGCATTAAAGCTTAATAAATTTATTTATATATTTTATAATATCATTATCGCACCCGCTCCCCTAAAAAAGGGGAGGGGGAATCTGGAAAAAGGAGCTGTGAACAAATTTTTGGTGTTTACGACATTTTGTATAATCGTAATAAAATATTTAAGTTTTCTCAACATTTCATTTTACATATGGCGACATTTTCACCAGCGAAAGCTTTAAAGTTCATGATATATAACTACAAATGCACATGATCTGCTAAATACAACGTGGCTTTTACATATAAAAATCGTATAATTAATACAAACCAGCTGCATATGATAATCGAGTTCTGTCTAATCCTGAAATTTCAGCCGTCTACTCGATGATGTGATGGTCTATGCAGCCGCTCCCGGTCCAGTGTTGCCAGTGGGCTACATTTTTTTAAATTTAGATTCCTTGATTGGCACCATTATTCTGAAATGGTAAAATTCCTCTTCTTTTCGCATTAATTAATATATCATTAACTGAGGCGAATTTTACTATTTCAAAAAACTGGTGCAAATCAAGAAATCTGAATTTAAAAAAATAGCCCACTAGTAACACTGTCCCGGTCTATATGTTTTTTAATAATCTTTTAAATTAAAATTGGAATTTAAAAAAAAAATGCGTCTTGTTAATCGTGACGTAATTTTCGACTTACCTTTTTCTTCAAGTGATGTTATCCGCGCTCCATGTATCAATAACAAATACTTCGACGTATGAAAATGCACATATCGTTACAACGTTTAGAAAGAAAGTTTTCTTTTAAGAGCTATAATATATTTTTAAATAGGATATAGTTCTCATCATCGTTTGCCTTTTCCATATAATAAATTAATTATTTTAAAGTTATATTCTTTTTCAATATTCACGCGTAAATATACAGGGTGCAATATGTTATCTATCGCCGACCTTTAATTCCTCAACCGTTGGACGTAGACATATAGTTCCAATTACAAAAACGCTTCAAACTAGGTAAATATTCATGTTGCGGCATTATTTAAAGTAAAAAATCAATTTTATAAAAATTACGAAATCTAACTTTTTATACGGTCCCCCAGTCCCTATAGTTATATTTAGTAAAAGTTTACACATATCATAACACATATAACACAAAAAGTTTGACATCTGTACTACAAAAATTGACAGAGTTATTAAATTTCAAATTTTGAGATTTTTGCACATGATTTTATCTTTCATTAATGGATCAGTTAAAAGATGAATTAAAGTAATTCGAGATCAAAATCCGGGTGCTATATCCTTTTTACGGCGAAACCACCTTTATCGCCAAATCGGAGTATCACCGAAGAGGGTTATTTCATCTAAAAATTTGAGCTGACTTTTAGGGGTCGTATACAAAGTGAAGAATGAAATATTAAAATTAAACTGAAAAATAAGTATCAATTTATTATAATATCGAGAACGGTCTACTATAAAAAATGAATACATAAAACGCCGGAAACTACTAGATACTGCTCAAAGTGTTCTCCATTGGCGGCAATGCACAATGGATTGCGTGGCAGTACTGCGTCCTGGACACATTAGACCATAGCAGGTGTGCAAACTGTGCGACAATCAAAAGGATGGTGCGACGTGAAACCTTCTCATCGCCCGGACAGTACGACACGTGTGATCCGGTATATGCGGAACCTAGATTGTTGGACGCATCTTCTACGATGGGTGGGATTTTAATGGGCGATCGTTACCTGGATCTGCTACAAAACATGGTACGTGGCTGGTACGTGGCTGTCCGACATGCATGGCGGGTGCGGTTTCAACATGACTCAGTACTGTCACGCAATCCATTGTGCATTGCCACCAATGGAGAACACTTTGAGCAGTATCTAGTAATTTCCGGCGTTTTATGTATTCATTTTTTATAGTAAACCGTTTTCGATATTATAAAAAATTGATATTTATTTTTCTGTTTAATTTCAATATTTCATTCTTCGCTTTGTACACGACCCCTAAAAGTCTGCTTAAATTTTTAGATGAGATAACCCTCCTCGGTGGTACCCCGATTTGGCGATGCCGGCTGAAGGTGGTTTCGCCGTAAAAGGACATAACACCTGGATTTTGATCTCAAATTACTTTAATTCATCTTTTAATAATCCCTCAATGAAAGACAAAATCATGTGCAAAAATCTCAAAATTTGAAATTTAATAACTCTGTCAATTTTTGTCGTACAGATGTCAAACTTTTTGTGTTATATGTGTTATGATATGTATAAACTTTTACTAAATATAACTATAGGGACTGGGGGACCGTATAAAAAGTTAGATTTCGTAATTTTTATAAAATAGATTTTTTACTTTAATTAATGCCACAGCATGAATATTTACTTCATTTGAAACGTTTTTGTAATTGCAACTATATGTCTATGACCAATGGTTGAGAAATTAAAGGTCGGCGATAGATAACATATTGCACCCTGTATATTTCAATTGAAAAAAAAAAGTGCTTAAAAATATTATTGTTCGAGCTTTTTAAAATCTAGCAACAGTAGATTTTAAAAAAAAGGGCTATTTCGAAATATACTTTAAATCTATCTCTATTCAGATAATGGAATTTAAAAAATTTTAAAAACTAAAAAACAAAAATAAAACAGACAAAATTTAAAAAATTACTAGATACCACAATGGAGTAAAGTATACGCATGAAACAAATGCTTAAATTGCTATGCATAGTTTTCGATCCTATAAAAGTCCTGTAACTGTACTACCATGACCGATTTCAGTATTAAATTGTGCTTAAAATAATTTTTCGATTTAAAAAGTCTAATATATAAAACAAATGAACACCTTATAATAATATACTATTTCTAATTGCTAAAAGATGTAAGATTAAAACTTTAAAAGCAGTAAAAAGTTTTATTTGACTGTTGACATGTTTCGACTCTACCCGAGCCATTAGAAATTAGAAATAGTGTATTCAAAGGTCTATTTCAACGTGTTTAATATACATTTCTCTGTAGAACTGCCAGATTCCATGTTTTTATACGCAATAGTTTTTGCAGGAGAAGCCGAGAAAGTAAATAGAACCAATGAACCAATCGGAGTTGTAAGATCGAATGAATGAATGCAGAGAGAAATTAAGCAAGACACAGTACATTCAATAATAACAGCAGCGATGGCAGCGTTAGTAACTTTTTTTAACCCGGATGCCCGGACCCCCTGCACGATTTTTTCTATTTTTATGAAAAAAATTATTTGAAATCTATATATCGGTCTAATAATGGGAAAAATAGTAAAAAAAATTAATTTTCAAATTTTCAGCTAAAATTTTATATTTTATGGCGCGTACCCTATGTACACAATTAGGGTTTAAAAGTATTGTATTGCTATATTTTATAACTAAATGAGCTTAAATTAATTAATTTTATCTGCTTAACACTCTGGAACTTTTTTTATATTAATATTTTATTCAGTAAAAATAATCAAAGTAAATTTTACCTTAATTGCGTGATCGAAATTTTTTTTTGTTTCCGAAGAACAAATTCTTATTTTTTGTCAAATGCAGCCATCTGACATTAATAAAATAAGTGTTATTCCATTCTTTGGACTGTTCTTGATCTAGAATAGAGATCATATTGGCCAAATTCATCGCACATAATAAGAATTACAGTGTTTTTAGGTATGTGCCGGATGTGGCACGTGGTGCAGTGAAGGGTTAAGAAAGGGAAATAAATAAACAAATGAAAAGATAAACTAGTTTATCCTACATATCTTTACATTGTTTTTCTTTTTTAATACGATCGGAACAAAAATATTTTTCAAAATAGGAAAAAACGAAGGAATTTGCTTCAGAACTTTTTTTAAACACAAGAATATAGTCCATGCAATAGGGAATTTTACCTAGCAAAATTAATGGTAGTACTGGAAATCGGCTTTCTAGATGTTTTTTGGGTCACTGAATACGAACTTGTAACTTCCCACCAAAATTTCCCCTGGCAACCTCCCCAAATTTTGGTAATAAGCCCCCCAAAAAAGGTTTTTATTAAAAAATTCCAATTTTTATTATTTTAGACAAAAAGTATCTAGAAATTCAGAAAGTAGACAAAATTTCCAACAAATTAGATATATGACATTATGACTTAGGATGAAGGGGAAGGGGGGATCTGCCTCGGAACATGCGCGCGGTGTTGCGTAAACTAAGTTGCGCAATTCCACTTAACCACTCACACGTTTACATTCGCCCTCCCATCTCCCCTCCGAACTTTCTTTAGAAGGTTTACTTTAAGATTTTTTGGGTCGCTGAATCCGAATTTTTAACTTTCCCCCAAAAATCCCCCCCCACCCCGAAACATCCTCCAAATAGTTGTTTTTAACTTAAATTTCTTATTGTTTTAGGGGAAAAGCATTACGAAATTCAGAAACTAGACAAAATTTGCAACAAATAGGATATATGACATTATGAATTAGGATGAACGGGGAGGGCGAGGGCTGCCTCTGAACATGCTCTGCGGCGCTCGTGCACTAAATTATGAAGTCCAGGCAATAGGGGATTTTATCTGGCAAAATTAATACTAGTTCTGGATTTCGACTCACTTTATGTTTTTTTGGGTCGCTGAATCCAAATTTGTAACTTCCCACCAAAATTTCACCCGGCAACCCCCCAAAAAATTGATTTTTTGAAAAAATTTGGTTTTTGAGAAAAGCGCGCGGGGAATGTTCTGAGGCAACCCCCTCTCTCCCCGTTTATCCTACGTCATAATGTCATGTATACTATTTGTTGCAAATTTTGTCTAGTTTCTGAATTTCGTAATGCTTTTCCCCTAAAACAATAAGAAATTTAAGTAAAAAACAACTATTTGGGGAGGGGGAGGAATTTTGGGGGTAAGTTAAAAATTCGGATTCAGCGACCCAAAAAACTTAAAGTAAACCTTATAGAGAAAGTTCGGAGGGAAGATGGGAGGGCTAATGTAAACGTGCGAGTGATTAAGTGGAATTGCGCAACTTAGTCCACGCAGCACTGCGGCGTATGTTCCGAGGCAGATCCCCCCTTCCCCTTCATCCTAAGTCATAATATCATATATCTAATTTGTTGGAAATTTTGTCTACTTTCTGAATTTCTAGCTACTTTTCCCCTAAAATAATAAAAAAAATAGAATTTTTTAATAAAAACCTTTTTGAGGGGGGTGGTTGCGGGGGAAATTTTGGTGGGAAGTTACAAATTCGGATTCAGCGACCCAAAAAACATCTAGAAAGCCGATTTCTAGTACTACCATTAATTTTGCTAGGTAGAATCCCTATACGGTCTCTATTGCCTGGACTAATAAGAAATTATAAACTTTTAAAAAAATCGAATACATGTTGTTTCAAAACTATTTTAAAGAAAAAGTGGGTTGACTGTTCCGTTTTCTGACATGTCAAAAAAATTCAAGAAATACTAAATTAAAAATATACTAAGTTAAAAATACTAAGTTAAAAATTCGGATTCAGCGACCCAAAAAACTTAAAGTAAACCTTATAGAGAAAGTTCGGAGGGAAGATGGGAGGGCTAATGTAAACGTGCGAGTGATTAAGTGGAATTGCGCAACTTAGTCCACGCAGCACTGCGGCGTATGTTCCGAGGCAGATCCCCCCTTCCCCTTCATCCTAAGTCATAATATCATATATCTAATTTGTTGGAAATTTTGTCTACTTTCTGAATTTCTAGCTACTTTCCCCCTAAAATAATAAAATATAAGAAATACTAAATTAAATTATAAATTAATATTAAATAAGAAATACTAATAAGAAATTATAAACTTTTAAAAAAATCGAATACATGTTGTTTCATAACTATTTTAAAGAAAAAGTGGGTTAACTGTTCCGTTTTCTGACATGTCAAAAAAATTCAAGAAATACTAAATTAAAAATCGCATTTTTAACCGGAATTTTGTTCGAGGAAATCGAAAACTTATTTAAACACTACATTTGTGAAAGAAAAATGACAACTAACTAAAAAATTTGAGAAATGGAAGAATTCCTTTCCAAAGGAAAGCAGATGACTGGATTTTTTAGCAAGCATATTTTTAAAAACCTTTACAATTCATTAACACTCGATTACTATACTTCTATGTGTAAGATACCAGGTTTAGGCTTAATGTTACGGTAAGTTAATTTTAAATTTTTTTGTCATAATTTTTCCTAATTATGTTTATTTTTTCCAGTTTTTGTTTTTAAAGGGAAAAAAAATGCATTTCTACTTAAGGTAAACGCACCAATAGTAATAGTGGAGCACTTAAGGAGCTATGCATATATAACGTTATCATTTTACGGGAGAAGGTGGGGTCTGGCGCATGATATCGTAAGATATCTCTAGGTCTAGGGGGAGGGGAGTTTGTTTTTGATATTGTTATCATTTTTGATCCAACCAAAATTTTCTCTTTTTATTAACCATTTGGAAAAATGGTTATTGTCCTCGGTCAGAGTAGGAAATCAAAAACATATCTGAAGCGTTTCATTAGTTGAATCCCGCATTTTATTTATTTTCTGATTGGTCTATACAGTAATCTGTATTTTCTCTTTACTTTCATCAGAGTTGGATACTTCTGTTGCCACTATGACAAAAAGTAATAAAAACTATAAAAAAATTAATAACTCAGAAACAAATTGAGATACAGCTTTCAAACAAATTGAATTTAAAAGTACATTTTTTTCTCTATACGACGGTGTAAAAAGTAATATTGTGGGATGTTTAGAAGTTTAAAAATGAAATTTCATTTAAAATTGGTCCAGGAATATTCATGTTTAATCCATGGCATACGTAATGTATGACCAGCTCCGTAGAAGTTTAAAAATTTACAGTACCGAAAATTGTAAAACTGAAATTTCTTTTAAAATTTGTTTATGATGGGTCCAGGAATGTTAATGTTTAATTCATGGCGTACGTAATGTATGATCAACTCCGTGCGGTTTTTTATGTCTTAAATTTTAGTCTTTGAAAAAATCATTTTCCAAATGGTCGTTGTAATTTGTTAAATTGCTTTTTTTTTTTTTTTTTTTTTTTGTAATTTGTTTCTACATTAAAAAAGTCTGCAATCTTTTTTAGTATGTTATCTATTTTTATGAAAATACAAAGTTACTTTTAAAATCATTAAATGATTATTAAATAATTTAATTCAAAATATGGACTACCTCAATGTTTGGCATTACTATTCTTTTGTCATATGTGTATGCGTATATAATCCGCTGTTTGAGAAACCAGATGCGAAATATGTTTGGAATGATACTTGCGTTTACCCGTAAAGAAAAGAGAAAGAATGTTGTGCACCAGTTTTGTTGATAAACAGTTCTGCCTGCCCTCCCCATCCCCTTGCGGTGGCAAGTGCAAAAAGACATTACTACTGTTGAATGCATTATTTAACAAAAATGTATTATTAAATACTTTTAAATAGTAACTATTTCTTTTGTAAGTTTTCCTTGATATAAATTATTTCATGTATAATCGTGATATTTTATTGACTTCTCTCTGCATTTGAATCAATAAAGTATGTAAATAATAAATTTATAATCATATCTGTATATCACTAAACAAAAGAAAAAAAAATTGCAACAATCAAAAGAATTTTCAGACGTTCATAATAATATCATTAGGGCGGGAGGGGGGGGGGGTCGAGGAATGATAACGTATGATATCGTAAGAGGGGAGGGGGGGATCGAAATTTCCAAAGAGCTGATAACGTTATTTATATATAGCCCCTAAGGACATGCATTGGCGCACCCACGGGGGGGAGCTAAGGAGGCTGAAGCCCCTCCCAGACTAGACTAGATATTTAAATTTTTTAAAAATTATGAAAGAATATTATTATTTTTTTAATAAGTCCTTAAACAATCGGAATTTTTGAAAAAATATCAATTTTGTCCCACAATTTTTTCTCTTTTATAAATTTCATTATGAAATTCGAAATATTAACATGTTTAAAATTTACTTAATTAAAAATTTAAGACCCCGTGCAACATCTTGCTTTCTTTAACCTTCATAACATTTTGATAATTTAATAATAAAACTTTAAATCCTTTTATTACAAACACACTTTAAAATTTTCCAAATACAGAAACACACCAAAAAATTGCAAAAGCTAAGATATATTTTACTACAGTATTTCATTATTAACATGTTAAAAGCATTCAGAATTAGACCCACCAAGACTTCTCAGAGCTTCCTATGGCTGGTTACGACTCTGCTCAAGTCAGCAGAAGAAATGTAAGTCAGGACCTGATCCAGCACATCCCGTCAATTCAAATGGAAGAAGTACAGATACAGAGCTCGGCAGCGGGCCGGGCAGATCTGGGCACATATAAGTCTCTAAAATATGTTAGCCCCCTCCAAAGCCTAATCCTTGGATGAGGACATGTATCTAATTTTTATTAAATTGTTAGATAATTTCAAAAGAGATATATATTTTTTAGCCTAGTCCTATCCTTCAAGTATCAGAATAAACATTTAAAGTTTCAAAATATATTCTTCTAAAAAAAAGAAAGACTAGAAAACAGGAATTCTGCTTTTTCAGAATTTAGTGTGGCCCCCGGCATTTCCATTACTTCGTTTTCTTCTGGTGGACTGGTGGTTTCTATTATTATGAAACAGCCATTATAAATGAAGCGTTAGGTGAAGATGAAAGAGCAGCCGTAAAAAGTTAGAACTCTGATTTTTTGGTCGGAATAGAAAAAAAAATGGCCATAATTTTTTTTCCAAAAAAAATTATGGCTATTTTTTTATAATAGCTCCATAGTTTATAATAGCTCCATGCTTTATCATGAATCATTCATTTATATTTTTCTCAAAATAGCACGTATTTTAATTAAATTTTTTTCAATTTTTATGAGAAAATGGCAACAAAAAGATATAATTGCTATTTTTCAACAATTTTTTCTTTACTTTCTACAGAAATGGAGTACTTGAGTTGCCAAAATGAAAGAAATGTCGCTAAAAACTACAAAAAAATTAATGTTTCAAAAACAAATGGAGATGCAGTTTTCAAACAAATTGCATTAAAAAGTACTTTTTTTCCAATACGACGATATAAACATTGAAAATGTGCGATGCTTAGAAGTTTTAAAAATGCTGTAGAGTATTTAATCGCACAATGAAACATCGGTGTTTGTTTTACAGCTGGCGTATACAAGGTAACGTTATTTATTGGAGACAAAATAAGCTGGGAGAAAGAAATAGCATACCGGGGGCTAATAAAAAGGGTTACCTTCCTCTATGCTCCAGTAGTGGGTCTAGTAAATTTCTAATGCATGAATCTTTAAGTTTTCGGGTTATCCAACAAATTATCTGCAACGTAATAGAGTCGGAGCCATCACTAAGACTTTTTATTAGAGGGGGAGGGGGACCTTAAATTGCCACGTCACATTTCAGTATTTGCCAACTAGTTTTAGGTAAATTTCGTAAGAAATAGTACCTGTTACATTCTCCCCTATGTTGGAATTTCTGAAAACATTTTGTAGATCCGTGCCGATCATGACCCTTAGAACCCAAAACCACCACCAGTTCAAAACTTTATATATCTATCTATCTATCTATCTACATATATCACTTTTTTATGGATACGCTAACTTCCATAATTCTGCACAAATATTTTCTAAACTAATACATAAAATCAAGGGACAGAAAATCTCGGTCAAGTTCGTTAATGGTCAAACTCGGACAAAAGGAGTAGAAATAGGAAGGGGTTTTGTGAAAAACGAAAAAACTCCATAACTTCTTATTTATAATACATATCAAATCCGTTAAAGTTATTATTATTTGTAGCTAAAGGGCCAAAAATTTATGTATCACAGATTTTTGATAAAATTAAAAATGAGCTCAAGAGGCGAAAAAAATAGGGTTTTAAGAAGAAAAAAATTCATAACTTCGTCAATTCTCAAGATATGAAATTCACTTAAACTTATTATAAATCTTCCTTATACTATCTACAACTTTTATACTGACAAGTTTTTGATAGGACCAACTCTTGCCGCAAAAAAGAAATTAAAAACGAAAAAAAAAGAGGGGGAGGGTTGATGAAGAAAAAATTCATAACTTCGTTAATTCACAAAACATCAAATCCACTTAAATTTACTATAAATCATTTTAATATTATCTACAACTTTTATATTGACAAGTTTTTGATAGGACCAACTCTTACAGCAAAAAACAAATTAAACAAAAATAGGAGTTAAAGAAAAAATTATTGTAATAACAACATTATGATAAAACCAGCTCTTACAGAAAAATGAAAATAAAAACTCTTCAAAAGCGGCCAGATAAAATTGTTAAACTGGGTTTATCTCTAATCTTGATTTAGTTTTTGTTGATGAAATTAGCACTTAACTTCGAAATCTACCTCCGCCTGTAAACCGAGCCGAACGGGATTTTTATAAATTTGCGATGTAACCACAGTTAGAAAGTGTTACATAGTTCTTATTTGTGAAAACATTAATAATATTCCCAATTAGATTTGTAACTTTTACTAAGCCTATCAGAAATAGAAAGTTTATTATAGATTTTATTAAAGTTTTAAACAAATTTGCCAACTAAATTTGTACATTTTCCAAGTGTAACAGCATTCGCGAACGTTATTTTTGGGGGGAGGAAGCTCTCCTCGTGTCCCCCTCCCTTTAGCGAGGACCCTGAATAGAGTATAGCAGTAGCAGTTTCAATTAAAATAAAACATAATATTAAAGAAAAAATGTTTTAAATAAAAACTTATCTTTAAATGAAATCTTTAAGAAATTTTCCAAAAAAATCAATTTTTGAAGACGCTCTAGAGAAAATAAACAAATGTACCAGCAGAAAAAAAAAAACAATTATTCGAGGATGTATGCATGTGTATGTGTATGCATATATAATCCGCTTGTTGTTCGGATTCCAAACAAGTTTAGAAAAATTAACATTTAATGATGTTAGTCAATCAGATTTCTTTCAGTCGTTTTTCAGAAATGCATTTCGGACTTGTTTTCTAACTTTAAAAATTAGTGGTCCACTAAAGATGCATTTACCTTAATTACCAATTTTTCCTCAAAATATCGCTGCACAAATTGAATAAATACGAGAATTACGTCATGTATTACACAGATACAACGAAAGTAATAACGTAAGTTTTCTTAGACTAGTAATCGAGTTTTAATAAGAAAACTTGGATTTCGGAAAAAAAAAAAAAGTAAAGGTTTCTTATTTTATGAAGGAAAAAAATATGAGCTTACTTTTTTCAGCACAGAAACTTCATTTGTTCGATTCTTACGGCGGATGCTCGTCACAGTAATGGGTAAATGGATAAAGTAAACAACTAAAGGTAATATAAATGTAGACACAGAAGTTGTCACAAGTTGCAAATTTTTCCGGAAGTTCCTTTAATACTTTTTTTTCTCTCTCTCTCTTGCGGCAAAAAACGATGTCAGAGTTGTGATGCATTATTAAATAAAAAATACGTGAACAATAACTCATTCATAAATCCCGGTTTTAAGGTGGATTTCGTAAGAAATACTACCTATTACATTCTCCCCTGTGTTGGAATTTCTGAAATTTTCTTTGCAGATCTACGCCGATCATGACCTCGAGAACCCAAAAACCAACCGCAGTAAAAAACTTTATCTATTTCTCTCTCTCTCTCTCTTTTGAAAATCATTTATACATATACATCACCTCTTTATGGACACGATAACTTCACAATTCTGCACAAATCTCTTCCAAACTGATATATAAAATCACGGGGCAGAAAATCTCAGTCAAATTCGTTAATGGGCAAAATCGGATCAAGAGGGTGGGAATGGAGAGGGTTTTTGTAAAAAATACATAAATAAATAAATAAATAAAAACATAACTTCTTAATTATGATACATATCAAATCAGTTTAAAGTTATTATTATTTCTAAAAAAAGGGCGAAAAATTTATGTATAACAGATTTTTGATATCATTAAAAATGGGCTCAACGGGCGAAAAAAATAGAATTTTAAGAAGAAAAAATTCACAACTTCGTCAATTCATAAGATATCAAATCCACTAAAATTTATTACAAATCTTCTTAATATTATCTACAAATTTTACATTCATAAGTTTTTAATAGGATTAACCCTTACAGCGAATGAAAAAAAAATTTAAAGCAATAAAAGGGGGTGGGGGGGGGGGGGGGTTAATGACGAAGAAATTCATAACTTCGTCAATTCATAAGACATAAAATCCACTTAAATTTATTATAAACCTTCTTAATATTATTTACAACATTTATATTGACAAGTTTTTGATAGGACCAACTCTTAGAGCAAAAAAAATTAAAAACAAAAAAAAAATGAGGGTTGTAGAAGAAAAAAAATCACATCTCCATTAATCCGCCACTAAAGCGATACAAAAGTATCATTAGCGAGATGAAAATTTTTGCCTCGGAGATGCTATACATAGGGTTGCATTATTAAACGCGGACGTGTCTCTCTATAAGAAGAACGTCAGAATTTAAAATATAGTGTGTGGTTCATTTAATGAAACAATCACCACGCGGTTTAAATTCGTTATATAAATCTTCTTAATATTACTATAACTTTTGTATTAACAAGTTTTGATGAGAGGCCTGCAGGCCGAGCTAGCAGGGATTTTTTTTTTTTTTTTTTTTTTTTTTTGGCACGCTATGGTGGTGGAAAATCCTTTTCGCTAAAATCGGACACGCGGATGTGAAAAGGTTTGCCGTCCCTGTAAGTAGGGTCATTACGCGACAGGGTTATAAACTTGAAATGTTTAATAAAGCTAGATTTATTTTTCCTTAAACAATCGAAAGACTTAATGCAATTTAAATGCAATGCAACAGGTTGCTACGCAGCTACTATTAATTAATATTAGGCTGTCTAATGAAATTGTGGATGTGTCACAGTCTTGCGGAACAAAATGTAAGGATACAGTTGAACATCTGCTTAGGTCATTAATTAAGACATAAAATTAACCCTTAAGAAGAAAACACAGATCTGTTTAAATATACATATAGTATATGATAGGATTTTCAATCCCATTAAATAGGCGTGAGTAAGAAATGTAAATTGGGACTTACCCTTTTTCAGGAATACTTATCCGTTAATGGTGTAAACCCTCGTTTTACCTTTATCCAAAATGTATTAGTTCTAGTTGAAGATATTATTCACTTTATATTTGAAGATATATTTATACTAGAAAGGTAGCCCGTCAAAAATGACGGAAATTTAGATATAAATATATATACAACTCATGTGCAAGAATACGAGTTTTTCTCGCTTGTTCCGCAGTGATAGATGAAAATAACACATTTTAAGAACGAAACACATTTGTGAAAAACTGTGTACAGTAGACCACTAATCTGCAAAGTTTGGTTCCAAGTAATGTGCGGATTTGAGGCTTTTTGCGGTCATGTCTATTCAATCTTTCTTTAATTTTTTTTTTTTATTTATATATTGGACAATTTAGATTGGAAATTCTCAAAAACAAATAAATTACATACTTGAAGAAAGGTAAAAACTATTAAACTATCGTATATGATTTAATAAAATGGTATTATGTGGTATTATATGCGTGTGCTTCACGATCTTGGTGAAATTGGCTGCAACTTGTCATAATCATAATTGTGTGGACCGCTATAGCAAAGAAGTAACCAGTTTTTAATAAAATTTCTGATTTACAGTAGTTTACAAAAACTTGTGTAAAATTGTCTGTCGTTCTGATGTTATGTCAGTCCTATGAATAATATTTGTAACACTGGAGAGTTTCCATGTATATGTGGAATTTAGAAAAGCCTCTCCAAAAGAAAAGGTCCTGAAATGACATTGTAATTCCTCTAACTTCAAAGTTTAATCGAGCCCTGATGTTTTTTACTGATATCTAATAAATACAGTTATTTTGAATATTACAACAGAATTAAACAGTTAAACTTATTTAACATAAACCTGCTGTTACGTCAATGCTATTTTTTAGTATTAAGAAAGAAAGTTATTTAAATTTTTCAAATCATGCATTTATAATATTTTCATTATTTAATAACTATATAATGAAAAAAATATGCTTTTGTTTTGCGTTCATAAATATGACAATAAAGTAATGTAACTAAGAGATATTTTAAAATAAAATCTTTGAGAATTGAAACCATAAACAAACAACACCGCCACTATTTTACCTACTATGACGTCATAAGAATATTGTCCATTGATTATTGGAGAATCTGCTTTGTGAATGATTACCTCAACGGTTTACTATTTTTTACGGTTCACGATGAATGAATCACTTGTATTTGTTTAGGTTTATGGAATGAGGTATTAAACTGTCAACCTAATTTCAACTGAAATTATCCTAGGATATATGTACTTTTTAATTGAAATTAAAAACAATGCTTTGATCTTGAAATAAAATGTTTTAGTTTATATAATTGGTTATTTCTAATAATTATTTATTTAGGTACTTTTCCATTATAGCGCAATTTTTTAAAAAGCTTGGCGCAATTCGGGCTCCAGAAAGTGAGATATGCTGCCAAAATGTATAAACAGCTACGAAAACAAACCTGATGAATTTTTATTTTTGTTTATACATTTATTTATTAATTAGTTATTTAGGTACTTTTCCACTATAGGGCACTTTGCATTTTTAGAAAAAGCTTGGCGCAATTCGGGCGTCAGAAAGTGACACATGTTGCCAAAATATAGGGAAGAGTTCCATATTCTATGCTTTTTTTTTTTTTTTTTTTTTTGGCGAGCTTTTTTTTTTTTTTTTTTTTTTTGGCATTAATTGAATCGATGTGGTTGCGATCTTCAGCCTTTGGGGTTGCTTTTTTTCCGGAATGTACTTTATTAATATTTTTTTGTGTATTTTTTTTGCATTTATAGCATATTTTTTTCGGAAAAATTTATAACTTTTGTTTTAATTTGACATATATAATAAATATATATAATTATACATAAGTGCATAATATTTATTTATAAGTATATATATTATGTATGCATAAGGTATATCTCTATATGTAATATATATACATAAAAATAAAACTATCTGTATAAACATCGTATTTTTTTTTAACATGCGACATATATAACATTTATTAAATATATACATGTTTATAAATATTTAAAGACCATGTTTTTCAGCCACCTTGAAAATTTGTTATAAGATGCTAAAATGGCTTTTTGGCGCCATTTTGATTCCTTCGCCAATTGCGTCAACCAGCACAGGATATGGAACTCTTCCCGAAATATATAAAGAGCTATGAAAAGAAATCTAATGAACTTATATTTTTGTTTATATATGTATTTACGGCACAGATGTCATGTACGCACCATATTGGCGCGATTTTTTTCAGACGCCAATGTCATATACGCAACAGGTACTTAACTGGTACCAAAGAGTGGATATTTTGCTTGATATGGTAACCCGGATGTTGTTGTCTAATGCTGTTGATGTTTTCGCCAAATTGGCGTTAGAAAAAAATCGCGCCAATATGTTGCGTATATGACACCTGTGCCATATTTATATACATAAAAAAATCATTTCTAACTATATATAATATTTTTTTTATATACAAATTACGGCACAGATGTGATATATGCACTGAGTTACTAACTGACGCCAAAATGGTGTTATTTTGCCTTATATGGTAAACCGGCTATTGTTTTTTATTTATTAATTAATAACTTGTTTATTTACTTTTATTTTCTTTTTTTAATTATATAAACTGTTATGTTCTATAGTTATTAATTAAACTTTTATTTATTTATAGTTATTACCTTTTCAAAATGATAGCAAATAATTTAAATATATATATATATATGTAACTGGTATTCGAAAGCGAGTTTTTGCCAAATTGGTGTCAGAAACAAAAACACGCCAAACCCGATGCGTATATGACATCTGTGCTGAAATTACACCAGTTTATTTATAAAAATGGGTAAATAGCTTTTTTTACATTAAATAAATTGCATACATATGGAACAAATCTGTTGCGAGTATGAAACAGTAAATAGGTTGTCAGAAAATACGTTGGCAAACTTCATTCTCGCCAAGAAACTTTTCTCTGAAGTACATAACATACAGTTCTCTGTACATAAACGATGATTGTAGGAAATGCAATTTTAATTATGATATGCGCTTTTATGTTTCACTATATTTATGCATATATTTATCACTATATTTATGCTGTGTGTATAAATGCTATAGTTCATATACAGGGCTACACAAAGGAATTCGTAAGAGTTACTGAGAATGAGAGTAAATAGCTTAAAGGTGGTTTTTAAAGGAGTTATGCATTTTTACGATGAACTGCATTTAGTTTACTAAGAAATGTTTATTGAATATATATAAAATGATATACAGGGTCATGCAAAGAATTGGATACATAACCGTCTACGGATGATACTATCTGGAAATGTGATTTCAGTAGTTTTAAGAGTGTTTTAGTTTGCATTAAATTTTAGCTAAATAGTGGCGTGTAATAACGATACTATTGGCTATGGACGGCAACTGCTAAAATCAATTTTAAAAAAAATTATGCGTTTTCTATTTACCTAGTTATCTTATTTACCTTATTTCCGTAAATAACGAAGTTTTGTTAAAGTGTTTCATATTCTATGCTTAACGCATGATTTTCTTTTTTGTTTAGGCTTATTTTGCATTTATTTTATTATTATTTTTTTAGTCTTAAACTGCATTATAGAAACTTTAATATTTAATGTTTAAACTTTTCGCTCCCCCTCCCGCCCCACCTTAAATATAGTACAAACTATAGCGCAGGTAGCGCAAAATAATAGCCAGTTTGGTACTTTTCCACTATAGAGGCTTAGGCGTTTTTTTAAAAAGCCTGGTCTAATTCGGTGCACCCGAGATAAGTAGGCGCCCCTGGCGGTAAAAAGTGGAACAAAACTATGTAAGGCTATAGTGCATAATATCAAAGAATGGCCAAAGGGGTGTCGGGTAAAGTTGGAAAAGTGCTCCCCGGGTGAAAAGGGAGGAGGTTAGAAAAAATTGCTTAAAATTCAAAAGTTAGAGCCAGGAGGAGTAAATAATATAAGACTATTTGAAAATTTTATGATTTGCCGTATGGTCAGAGGTATTCAGCTGTACGTATGCAAAAATTCATGTCTCAAACTTAATTGGGGGCTGTACGTATGCAAAAATCCATGTCTCAAACTTAATTAGGGGCTCTTTTAGAAATAATTGCTTAAAATACATATGTGGGAGCTCAAAGGGTTAAACGTAACACTTTTTCAAGATTTTATGATTTGTCGCCTGGCGTCATGTGTTCTGCTATAAATATGCAAAATTTCAAATCTCCAATTTAATAAGTGGCTCAGTTAGAAAGAATTGTTTAAAATACACATGTGGGAGCCCAAAGGGTTAAATGTACGATTTTTTTTTAAATTTTATGATTTGTCGTAATGATGTGTGGTGTTCAGCTATAACTATGCAAAAATTTCCCGCCTCCAACCTAAATAAGAGATCACTTAGAAAGAATTGTTTAAAATACATATGTGGGAGCACAAAAGATTAAATGTACGACTTTTTCAAAATTTTATGATTTGTCGTTTGATGTGAGGTGTTCAGCTATAAGTATGCAAAATTTCACACCTCCAACCTAATTAGGGGCTCACTTAGAAAGAATTGTTTAAAATACACACGTGGGAGCTCAAAGGGTTAAATGTACGACTTTTTCAAAATTTTGTGGTTTGTCATTTGATGTGAGGTGTTCAGCTATAAGTATACAAAATTTCACGCCTCCAACCTAATTAGGTGCTCACTTAGAAAGAGTTGTTTAAAATACACATGTGGGAGCCCAAAGGATTAAATGTACGGATTTTTCAAAATTGGTTTGTCATTTGATGTGAGGTGTTCAGCTATAAGTATGTAAAATTTCACGCCTCCAACCTAATTAGGGCTCACTTAGAAAGAATTGTTTAAAATACACATGTGGGAGCCCAAAGGGTTAAATGTACGATTTTTTTCAAAATTTTATGATTTGTCGTATGATGTGTGGTGTTCAGCTATAACTATGCAAAAATTTCCCTCCTCCAACCTAAATAAGGGCTCCCTTGGAAAGAATTGTTTAAAATACACATGTGGGTGCCCAAATGGTTAAATGTAAGGCTTTTTCAAAATTTTATGGTTTGTCATTTGATGTGAGGTGTTCAGCTATATGTACGCAAAATTTCTCGCCTCCAACCTAAATAGGGGCTCAGTTAGAAAGAATTGTTTAAAATACACATGTGGGAGCCCAAAGGGTTAAATGTACGGCTTTTTCAAAATTGGTTTGTCATTTGAAGTGAGACGTTCAGCTATAAGTGAGCAAAATTTCACGCCTCCAACCTAATTAGGGGCTCACTTAGAAAGAATTGCTTAAAATACACATGTGGGAGCCGAAAGGGTTAAATGTATGACTAAAAAGAAATTTTATGGTTTGTCATTTGATGTGAGGTGTTTCAGCTAAAAATTCATGTAAAAATTATGTAAAAATCCATGCCTCCAACCTAAATAGGGGCTCACTTAGAAAGAATTGTTTAAAATACACATGTGGGTTCCCAAAGGGTTAAATGTACGACTTTTTCAAAAGTTTATGGTTTGTCATTTGATGTGAGGTGTTCAGCTATAAGTATGCAAAATTTAACGCCTCCAACCTAATTAGGGGCTCACTTAGAAAGAATTGTTTAAAATACACATGTGGGAGCCCAAAGGGTTAAATGTACGGCTTTTTGAAAATTTTATGTTTTGTCATTTGGCGTGAGGTGTTCAGCTATAAGTATGCAAAATTTCACGCCTCCAACCTAATTAGGGACTCTCTTAGAAAGAATTGTCTAAAATAGACATGTGGGAGCCCAGAGGGTTAAATGTACGACTTTTTAAAAATTTTATGATTTCTTGTTTGATGTGAGGTGTTCAGCTATAATTATGCCGAATTCCACGCCTCCAACCTAATTAGGCACTCACTTAGAAAGAATTGTTTAAAATACACATGTGGGAGCCCAGAGGGTTAAATGTACGACTTTTTCAAAATTTTATGCTTTTTCACTTGATGTGATGTGTTCAGGTATAAGTATAAAAAATTTCACGCCTCCAACCTAATTAGGGCTCACTTAGAAAGAAATAAACTTTTCGCCCTTTAAAATACACATTTCGCCAAGTTGGCCAACATCTGGCGCTACTGTGGTAACCCTGCATTTGTATTTTTCAACAATTACTAATTTCAATGAGGCGGTCCGACCGGAATCGTGAGGGACACACAGAGACTTGGATTTTATATAAATAGATTCTCCAATGCATGGCTTTTTATGCCTCCCTTAAGTAAAGAAATTCTAGATTATTTCAATATTAAATGAAGATGCAGTGACATTTAGATGTTGTTTAATTAACACTTATTTACGTTGTAATAAGAAAGCATTTTTATATGCCTCTTTCCTGGTTAGCTACATTTTTCATAATGAAAGAAAATGTTTACATTACAAGATACATAATAATAACAATAAATTAGTTCACTGTAGTTTATGAGTATAATTTAGCCACTTAACAAGTCATTATCTTTATAGGAATTTGAAGGTTAAATCCATTAGCACTATAAAGAGATTTGTGGCTAAGTTGAAACGTTATATTGTTTATGTAACTGAAGAAATTAGTTTATTTTTAGCTCAGTTATTCATCTTGATGATTTATGTACATCGACTCCTCCTTAATTTCTGAAGTTTCATTGTCATACAAATTTAAGTTCCTTCTATGATTTTGAAAAACAGGTTAGGGAACTAGTTTAGTAAACAGATCTGCTATCATCAATTTGGTTGGGCAGTACTTTAGGTTGATAATCCCTTCTTGCTTTAGTTGTTTTATCAGGTGAAATCTGACTTGAATATGTTTGGTTTTACTAGAGTGCTTTTCTAATTCTATCATCTTGATCGTGGACTGGTTGTCTTCATACAGGTTTGCTTTAGGTTTAATTCGCTCAGTAAATTGACTAGCCACTTTATTTCAATTGCTGCATTTGCTTACTACATACTCGGCCTCTGCCGATGATAATACAATGCAGGATTGTGTCTTGGTCGGCCATTGTATGGGATTTCCCTCTAACATATATAGGTTCCCACTTGTTAATTTTCGTGAATCTACATCTCCTCCCCAATCTGCATCAGCATAAACTTCAAGAATCGGTTTCTTTTCTCTGCTTAGAACTAGACTATAATTTTTTGTAGTCTTTAAATATCTTATCACTCTTTTTACTGCATTCCAGTTTTTCATTCTTGATGATTCATTTCTTCCACTAAGAATGTTTACTGCTGCACAGATGTCAGGTCTGCTTATAGTTTCTAGATACAGAAGTGCTCCTATGGCTTGTCTGTAATATGTGTTATTTGGTAAAATGTTATCCTCATAATTAAAGCGTATGCAATTTGTCTCAGTGGTTGTGGTACACAGTTTTGCATCTTGCAAATTAAATTTATTGATTAATTCCTCTATTTTCTGAGTTTGATTTATCATGTAGCTTTTATTTACTTTTTTATGTTCATGGATAGGTAGTTACTGATGTCACCTAAATTCTTTAGCTCGTATTCTTTATTCAAGCTCGCGATTACTTCCTCTATTATTTCGTCTTTTCCGGCAATTAAAATGTCATCTACGTAAGTTATTATGTTTGCTGTGTTATCGCCCCTATTTCGCGTAAAAAGGCATGAATCAAATTTGCTCTGACTGAAATTCATCTTTTTTAGTGCTTCTGAAATTTTATTATGCCACGTTCTCGCGGCTTGTTTAAGTCCATATATGACTTTGTTTAGCCTACATACTTTATTTTCCTGATTTGGTTCAACGAAAGCTTCTGGTTGTGACATGTATATCTCCTCCTCAAGCTCTCCATGTAAGAATGCGGTATTAATATCAATATGTTTTACATTTAAATTTTGATGCAATACTGCTATTAATAATGCTCTTATTGTTGTATATGACACGACTGGTGCGTAGGTTTCATCATAATCCTCCCCGATTTTTTGTGAATATCCTTTTGCAACTAAACGTGTTTTATATTTTTGAATTTTTCCTGTGTTGTCGCTTTGTAGTTTGTAAGTTTACAAACTATTATTCTCCTATTTTGTGAAGGTTCTACAACTGACCATGTTTTATTTTTCATAAGGGAGTTCATTTCGTTTTCATTGCATCTATCCAACTTTGTTTATCCTTAAAATTTTCCATGTTTTCGATTTCCTCATAATTTTTCGGTTCTGTAGCGTTTTCGCTTTTAACCATGTATCCCAGCGATGAGGAAATTCCTGGCAATGATGGAGAAATGCTAACTAATGGTTTACCTCTGCATGACCACTGCTGGACAACTTCAGTCAACTTTGCTTTTGGAAATCATCAGATAAAATTCTGGTTGGCTTCCGTTTTATCTCATGCGCTGGCCCACCACTACATGGAAGTGCACGAACTTTTGCAGTATTATTGCTGGGAACTTTGGCGCTTGTCTGCGTATTTATATTAAATAAATAAGCCATTTTTGAGTCACACCACAACATTTAATGAAACACTCGCCAAACGAACAAATAGAACATCTAGAATAATAAATATCAGCATCGGATATCGTTTGTTGCCATGCAACTGGTATAAATTCTCAACTTTTAAAAAATATCGTTTCCTTCATCCATGGAGCGATGAGATTGTAAGATGCACGCGCATGAAAATAAATGTATTAGAGAAATACTACATGAGTATCCCCCCAGTGACGAAGGAACGATACAACAAAAGAAACAATGTGAAAATACAAGATGCATGTAAATAACACAATATATTTATAAAAAAAATCAATTGTATGAAGTATAGTTTATTTCAGTTATCAGTCTTTTAGGAAATCTTACTCGTCTACCTGATTTGGTAGTTGGTTCTTCTGATTTTACTGGCTGGCTATCTACTGGGAAACTTTTAGTTTCAGGATTATCTGTATTACTTGGTAAATCACTGAACACAAATGCAGGTTTAACTCTATCAAGTGAAACACAACTTTTCTTTCCATTTAGGATTATGGTTATGTGTTTGTCATTTCTCGATAGAACTTCATGAGGGCCAGAATAAGGTTGAGATAAGGATGGAAGGACTTTATCTAATCGGAGAAACACATGCGTGCAATCCTTCAATTTAGGGTGAACAAAAATTTTTGAGTGTCCGTGAGCAGATGTATATGAAGGTTTTAAACTATTCATTCTCTCTTTTAATTGTTGGACGAAATTATTGTCGCAAGATACCAAAGATGGGATTTCTGAACACATTTCAGCTGGTAGTGTGAGTGAAATGCCATAAACTAACTCAGCACTTGAGGCTTTTATATCAGGTTTCACAGCAGCTCGTATACCAAGTAGAACGGCAGGTAAACTCTCGGTCCACTTACTATGCTCATGAGCCTTTAATGCGCTCTTTAAGACTCTGTGGAAGCGTTCAACTAAACCATTTGCTTGAGGATGAAATGCTGTCGTTCGTATGCGGTTTGTGCCCAGAAATCTTGTCAGTTCTTTGAACAGATTTGATTCAAATTGTCTACCTTGGTCGGTTGTTATTATAATGGGGCAACCAAATCTAGATATCCATCCGTCAAAAATGGCACGGCAAACTGATTCTGCAGTTATATCTTTTAAAGGTATCACCTCTGGCCATCTTGTAAATCGATCTATTATTGTTAAACAGTATACATTTCCGTCTGATGGAGGTAATGGACCTATCAAATCTATGTGAATGTGTGAAAATCTTGCATCGGGTAATGCGAAAGTACCTAGGCTTGTTTTCGTGTGTCTGTGTACTTTAGAACGTTGGCAAGCATTACAACTATTGACCCATTCTTTCACATTTTTCTGCATATTGGGCCATACATATCGTGATGCAATAAGATTTAAGGATACTGCAACACCAGGATGAGCTAAATTATGGAAATGTTCAAATGCTGTTCTACGAAAATTCGCTGGTACGAATGGTCTCGGAGAACCTGTTGATACATCACAAATCAGTTCTGTGGCAGACATTGGAGATGGCATGCTTTTAAACACAAGAGAAGATTTGTTATCATTTTGCAAATTGCGTAGATCTACATCATCTTCTTGAACTTTTGCAAACTCCTCAAAGTCTAAAAATGAGCTGGAGATTTTATCTACTTCAATTCGAGATAAAGCATCAGCGACTGTATTGTTGGCGCCGCTTACGTGACGTACATCTGTACTAAACTGAGATATGTAATCTAGATGCCGCCATTGTCGCGGGCTGCATTTGTCTGAATTTTGTTTGAAGGCATATATGAGAGGCTTTTGGTCTGTATATATGATAAAGTTTCTTCCTTCGAGCATGTGTCGAAAACGCTTTACTGATGTATACATTGCCAAGAGTTCTCTGTCGTATGTAGACCATTTCTGCTGACTTTTTGAAAGCTTGATTGATAAAAAGGCAATGGGTTCCCAATACTTTTTATTAAGCTGCATAAGAGAACCGCCAACGGCTTTGTCGCTTGCGTCAATCCAAAGGCTTAACTTTGAGCCGGGAATGGGATGTTTCAGGAGAGTTGCATTGGCTAAAGCTTGTTTGGCGTCATTAAAAGCCTGCTCAGCCTCCACAGTCCATTGAATTGAGTCATGTGAATTTTTTTCAGATCGTCTTCTAGACTTTTTTGAATTCTTTATTCCTTCCAAGAATTTATTTAATGGAGCCAATATGTGAGCAGCTTTTGATATACATCGACGGTAATAATTAAATAACCCAAGAAATCGTCTTAACTGTGTAAGAGTAGTAGGTTGAGGGAATTTTAAAATGCAATCAACACGATCTGGTAGGGGCTCAATGCCAAATTCAGATACCTTATAACCTAAAAAATCTATGGATGATACGCCGAAAATGCATTTTGATGGTTTTAAGCTTAATCCGTATTCTTGCAAACGCTGAAATATGATTTTCAGATGCTCGATATGTTCTTCTGGTGTGCGAGATGCTACCAGGATGTCATCAATGAAAACATACAAAAATGGAAGATCTCGTGTAATTTGATCCATGAACCGTTGAAATGTAGCAGATGCGTTGCAAAGGCCGAATTGCATTCTTGTACTCTCAAATAAGCCAAACGGTGTAATAATGGCACTTTTATGTACATCATCTGGATGAATTGGTATTTGGTGGTAAGCTTTTATGAGATCAAGGTGGGAGTATATTTTTGTACCATGAAGGTTCGAAGTAAAGTTTAAAATATTTGGAATGCTATAATTATCTTTTACTGTTTGTGCATTAAGTGCTCGGTAATCTCCGACAGGTCTCCAATCTGTAGAATGTTTTTTAAGAACCATATGAAGTGGTGAAGCGTAATTGCTTTTGGATGGCCGAATGTGACCAAGATCAAGCATTTGCTGAAATTCGGCTTTGGCTGTTTTTAATCTGTCTGGAGCTAATCTTCTTGGTTTGGCGTGGACAGGAGATCCGGTAGTTTCTATATGGTGAAATATTGAATGCTTTATTTGTTGATCAGCACGAGGAGGTTTAGTTATATCTGGAAATTTAAGTAGTAATTTATGATAAATACTATTTCCCGAAACAGTTTTGATAGAATGAACACATGCTGTATGTATATGGCCGGGAGTAGCTAAATTTGTAACATTATCCACTAACTTTTTATTACAAAGATCTGGAATTAGATTAAAATGATATAGGAAATCTGCGCCGATAATTGGAGTGCTTACATCACCTATTAAAAAGGGAAAGCGAAAAGTTTTTCTGAGATTGAAATCAAGTGTCAAAAGTTTTTCTCCATAAACATTGATTCTTGAGGTATTCGCAGCAGTTAGGGTCATAAAAGGGGTATTTTTCTTGTGGGAAAATGACGCTGGAATAATACTGATGTCGGAGCCTGTGTCGCATAAATAATTTATATTGGTCTTTCGATCCTTTAAAAAGAGGCGACGAGATATTTTATGCAAGGTGGCTGTCGCCGCTACACTTCGCCGTCTGTGTTTTTTGAAAATGAACAAGGTTCGGAGCATTTCTTGGCCTTTTCGCCAAATTTTTCGTGATACCAACATTGCTGTCTGGAATCTTTTGAAATGCTACGATTCCTCCCAAAGGAACGCCGACGAAAAGGGCTTCGTGGCCTACGTAATTCCAGTTGTTTAATTCGATCATTCAGTTTTTTTATTTCACATAAAATTTCTGAATTAGCATTTGATGGTACTGAAACAGCATTTATTGCGGTGGGATTATATTCCAAAATTCGGTCAGCAACTTCGGCTGCTTTATCAAGTGACAACGGTGAGATAGATGCTAAAATGCTCTGTACATTTGACGGTAAATGCGAAATAAATAATTCCAACATCAATTCATTGGATACATTGTGGGACTCAGCTCGTCTTTGCATTACTCTTAAGAGATCACTGGGTTTACTATCACCGAGCTGTTCACCAGCTAACAATTTCCTTATTTCAGATTTTGACGAGTCGCTTGTCCGTTTTATTAATTCCATTTTTAAATCCTCGTATGGTGTATTATCGGACGGTTTGATAATTAAATCCCGTACAACAGATGCGGCATTTGGAGGTAAGTTAGCCGAAATATAATTAAATTTAGTTCGACTTTCTGTTATGGCCTTTGGATGAGCTAATTCAAATGAATGTTCACACATTGCGAACCAAAGACCGACATCATTAAAGTTATACGGTGGGATACGAACAGCGCTAATTTTTGTCATTTTCCAAAATAAAATGAAATATTACTCACTTATTACAGAGTTCTTTTAACGTGCTCCAGTACGGGTCACCAATTTGGCGCTTGTCTGCGTATTTATATTAAATAAATAAGCCATTTTTGAGTCACACCACAACATTTAATGAAACACTCGCCAAACGAACAAATAGAACATCTAGAATAACAAATATCAGCATCGGATATCGTTTATTGCCATGCAACTGGTATAAATTCTCAACTTTTAAAAAATATCGTTTCCTTCATCCATGGAGCGATGAGATTGTAAGATGCACGCGCATGAAAATAAATGTATTAGAGAAATACCACAAATAGAACCCTTACGCTAGGTGGCGTTGCGAATATCGAAGACATTGAGTATTTGAACACAAATCTGAAATGAATATCTTAACACAATTTAAGATGTGAAGCTAATTTTTTTTTTGAAAATGTAAATAATATAGCACCATTGCCAGCAACAAAATAAATAAGTAAATGAATAAATAAATAAATTCTTTAGTTCAACGCACTTTTCTTTTTCTCCTTAAATCGGGTTTTACTAAGTTACAAACGATTTCGGTTTTCATAATTTACACAGTTCAGAATCAATAATAAATAAAAGCGTATAAAATATATAGGATTTCTATACAATACAATAATTTCTATACCAGTTTAATGATTGGGAACGTAAATCACAAAAGAACAAACTTGAAATAGTGTAATGAGAGCTTGAAAACTGCGAGCGGCCATAGCATACGCTGAAAGTACTTGTTCATGTCCGATCACGAAAACCAAACAGCATCGAGCGCGGTTAGTACTTGGGAGGGTGACCGCATGGAAACCGCTGCAAGTTCAAATATTTCTATAGACACTTCTATAGGTATTTCTATAGCTCTAGGTGAAACTAGCTTATAGAAAAAAGAGCCATAATTCTATAATACTTTGTTTTTTTATAGAATTCTATAAGAAATTTTGGTAAGGGAAAGTGCTGGGCCAGCAAAGGAATGGCAGTGGGATAAGTGCTAGCACTGCAGAAAAAGTGCCGGATTGAAGTAATGTGATGTCACCCCAATGCTGGCCTGCTGTTAGCCATCACTGATGGGCCAGCTACATTCCGCACGGACACTTTTGTACAGGTTTAAGTAATGGCACCATTGCACTTTACCGCTGATGGCAGTGCTGGCTGCCATCTTTTTTCCAGCTGATGGCCCACTGTTTCTTTCTTTGCTGGGATATTAACCTATCAGGGGGTACGCCTTTATTAATTCTGTCTGATCGTCTAGGTTCTGCTACTGGTTGATTACACGTGGATGGTGTCTCATTGCTATTTGAAATCTCTATTTCTACAAGGTTTTCATTAACCCGATTTTCCTATTCATCTTGTTTTGGTTTGTTTTCTACTCTCTCGTTTCTATATTTAAATCTGTTTTCGAGAAATTTAACGGTTCTCACGATCTCTATTTCATTTATTCCTACGTATATTCTGTATCCTTTGGATTCATTATCATATCCGACGAAAATTCCCTCTATAGCTTTATCATCTAATTTTTCTCTTCTAGTTTTACTGATATATGCGAAGGCTTTGCAGCCAAATACCCTAACGTAACTTAAGTTTGGCTGTCTGTTTGTCCATAACTTGTATGGCGTTTTTTCATTTGCTTTTGTCGGTAGTCTGTTTTGCAAATGATTTGCTGTGCAAATTGCTTCCCCCCAGAACTTAATGGTAAATTTGATTCACTTAACATTGTCCTTGCCATCTCAACTAACGATCTATTTGCCTCTCTGCCACATCGTTCTGGCTTGTGCAATATGGGATTGTGTGTTGATGTTTTATCCCATTAGGCGTGAGGTAATTTTCTATTTCATCTGATGTGAATTCCCCTCCGTTATCCGTTCTAATTGCTTTCGGTTTTTCTTCAAATTTGTTGCTAATTAACGCGATAAATTCCTTAAGTTTTTCGTAAACTTCACTTTTTCTAGACAGTAGGTATACGATCGTAAATCGTGAGTAGTCATCAATAAAAGTCAAAAAATATTATTTTCCCCTATTATCGGTGTTTGAAAAGATCCGCACACTTCGGAGTGAATGAGCTGGAGTCTTTTAGTTGCTCTATACTCTGCAATTTTCGGATAGGGTTCATCAGTTAATTTTGCCTGAATGCACGGTTCGCAATCTATGTTATGCTTACAGTTATTTATTTCAATTCCTTTAGCTAATTCCTTTTGCGTAATTTCTTTAATTCATGTTAGATTTCTGTGTCCTAACCTACGGTGCCATAATTCTAGGCATTTTTGTTGATGAAGCTTTGTACTACGTTTGCGTAGTTTTCGAATGCTAACTGAACTTCGTATAGGTTATTTCCTTTTCGCGCTTCTAAACATATTTTTCCGTTAAGTTTGAACGTACATCTATCATTTCTGAATATAATTTCACATCCATTTTGCGTCGCTTTGCTAACCGATAATAAATTTGTTTCGATTTCAGGTACTAGTAATACATCTTTAAGTGTTATTTCATGAACTTTGTTGTCTGATTTACGCGTATTTATATTTACGTCACCTGACCAGTAACTGATAAGTTTTTTTTCCGTTTACGATGGTTACATTTGTTTTTTCGCGTGACTTTATTTCTGTAAACATTAATTCTGAACATACAGTGTGGCTTGAGCTGCCACTGTCTACTATAAATGTTTTGTTTTCTATTCCTTGCGTTATAAAGGCATAATTTTTATTTTTGCTCGCCCTCCATGTATTATTTTCATTTTCGGAGTGACTGTACCTACGGTTCGATTCCGGTATTGGTTCACTTCTAAAATTGTTTTCACTCTTTTGAAAAACTAGTGATGTAGCGTGTTTTTTATTTGGTCTAATATGTTGATGATTTTGTGATGTATTTTATGTTTTGGCTTTGTTATGCCAACATTCCTGCGTATTGTGATTTCTCATTCGACAATTGGAGCAGTATTTATTATTTGCTTTGTTGTTGTAATTTTTCTGTGCTTTAAATGCTCTGGCAGGATTTTCTGGTCTCTCTTCGTTATCATATCTTCGGTTATATTCGTCAATAAGTTTAGACTTAATAAATCACGGTGTAAGCTGATTTTCTTCTCTCGATTCAAGAGCAGTAATAAGAGTATCATAAGATTGGGGTAAGGAGCATAACAACAGTGCAGAAATGTGGTTATCATTTATAACTTCTTCTATGGCCTCCAATTTATCCACTATTTCCATTATTTTTGTAATATGATTAACAACGTTGCCACCTTCCGCTAATTTAATGCCATAAAGTTTTCTTAAGAGATAAAGTTTGCTAGATAAATTATGTCGCTCATGGATTTCGCGCAAAGCTTGCCAAGTTTGTCTGGCTGTCTGTAAATTTTTAACACGAGTAATCTGATTATCATCAATTGTTAGATTAATGAGTGCATAGGCTTTCTTATCATTTTTGGACCAAGCGTCCGTAATTGGATTAGGCTTGTCTTCCGTAATTACATGAAATAAATCTTCTTTAGTTAACATCATTTCAGCCTTAAATTTCCTAATCGAATAATTCGTAGCTGTTAGTTTTTCAATTGCTAAATTGTCTTTAGAAACTGCCATTTTATTAATTTTTAATTATTTACGTGTTACCGTAAAAAGTTCTTCCAACTTTTCTTTTTGAAAGTTTAAAAGTTTATTTGACTTATTTATCAAGTATCTGATATTTCATATTTCAGTGGAGGCTATATAATTTATTTATTTATAATCAGTGTTCATAATCTTGATAGGATTTTCAATCCCATTAAATAAACGTGAGTAAGTTATGTAAATTGGGACTTACCCTTTTTCAGGAATACTTATCCGTTAATGGTGTAAACCCTCGTTTTACCTTTATCCAAAATGTATTAGTTGAAGATATTATTCGCTTTATATTTGAATATATATTTGTATTCTCCAATGCATGGCTTTTTATGCCTCCCTTAGGTAAAGAAATTCTAGATTATTTCAATATTAAATGAAGATGCAGTGACATTTAGATGTTGTTTAACTAACACTTATTTACGTTGTAATAAGAGAGCATTTTTACATGCCTCTTTCCTGGTTAACTACATTTTTCAGAAGGAAAGAAAATGTTTGCATTACAAGATACATAATAGTAACAATAAATCAGTTCACTGTAGTTTATGAGTATAATTTAGCCACTTAACAAGTCATTATCTTTATAGGAATTTGAAGGTTAAATCCATTAGCACTATAAAGAGATTTGTGGCTAAGTTGAAACGTTATATTGTTTATGTAACTGAAGAAATTAGTTTATTTTTAGCTCAGTTATTCATCTTGATGATTTATGTCCATCAGTATAGAATTAGTTGCCTAATAAAAACACTATGCGATTAGCGACAACCTTACAAAAATCAAGGTTATTTTGGACATGGGACACATTCTTAGGTCATAATTAAACCATAAATCTTAGCTAAAATTTAGATATGGTATGTGACGTAGATTGTCAGTAAAGTTCTAGTCAAAATCAGCGATTCTTAGGTCGTCTTTTCTGTTTTTAACACTTTCCAACACAGTTGTAATGTGTTTATGACTTCGGTTTGCCTAGCCATCTGTCCGTCTGCCCGAGCTCTAACTCTCTTAAATATCCTCGGATCGCCCTGATTTTTTTATGTTATTGACGTTTACTATAGCACGATCGCTATTGAAAATGAAGTATATAGCATTTATAGTTTATTTACAGCGCTGGTCAAAAGTATTCCGTTACTTTATGGTCAATGGGAAAATTCAAGTTCATTTTAATGATATTAGAAAATTTAAATCATAATAAAATATATATGCATTTACGAAGTGCACTAAAACATGCTTTCTATAAAATATGTTGTGCAAAACATTTATTATTCATTTACAAGACCATACAAAAAAATTCCGTTACATAACGATCTACGGGGAAAAACCGTTTGCAGCGTATTACTTTAGTTCTGTTACGCTATTTCAGATATAATGAAATTAACATACATTACTGAAGCTTACTACAAGATACTTGTTGTATAACATGATGTGCATAGCATTTATCGTTCTTTTACAGGGGTCACAAAAGATTCGGATGCACTACCGTACCTGAAATACGATTCATTAGCGATAATTGCTAGAAGTAAGATTTCATTTATGGTATGCGTGATTAACCAAATTTTTGCTTAGTATGAGGCATGTATAAAAGCTCAAAATTTTCCCATAGAGATAACATTGCGAGTTTAATTCTATATATTTGAAAGATAAGGCTTTCTTTTTTTAGTCATGTACCTTGAGCTTTTTTTTGCACCAATTTTAATAATTCTTTTTTTTAATGAAAGCTGTTTCTTTGTAGATTTACCCGCACTAGCTATTTTTTTTTAAATATTCTCATTTTTATACTTAAATTTAAAAATTAAAATATTTCTATGAATTTGTTTCAAAATGGTAGCAATTGGATTACTTCCATTGTTGTAAAGAAAGGGAAAATAATAATGTTTGCTTATCTTTATTGATGCCATTTTCTCATAAAATTCAAAATAAACTTTCTGAAAAAAATTGAACAGAAAATGACGTCATGCTTTAACAAAATACTCATGTTTTCCGCAAAAAGCTGTTATAATTCAATTCTTTTTCATTCATTGAGTTTGAGACGCTTGGTGAAATGCTTCAATGAGGCAAAATGACATCATATTTAAATGAAAAGGATTATTTTCTCTGATAAAAGCAAATATTTTACTAAGAATGCCTCTAAAAGATATAAATTTCTGGCATTTTACTCGCCGATACAGAGATTAGAATCACAAGTCAAGAGTTCGAATGCTCACATGCAAAGTCGTAGTTGACAAACTTGATTTCAAGTTTAGAAATATATGTATTAATCACATATTGCGCATTGTAATATTTTTGAAATGGTGAATGTAAATATAAGAGATGGGTATGCAAATTATGAGACGGTGAAAAAAACATTAAATTTAGATATTGCGCGAAAAATAATTCCATGATTGACTTTAATAGTCCAGGTAATAGAGACCGTATAGGGACTCTACCTAGCAAAATTAATGGTAGTACTGGAAATCGGCTTTCTAGATGTTTTTTGGGTCGCTGAATCCGAATTTGTAGCTTCCCACCAAAATTTCCCCCGGAACCCCCCCCCCCCAAATTTTGGTAAAATGCCCCCCCAAAAAAGGTTTTTATTTTAAAAAAATCACTTTTTTATTGTTTTAGAGGAAAAGTAGCTAGAAACTCAGAAAGTAGACAAAATTTGCAACAAATTAGATATATGACATTATGACTTAGGATGAAAGGGAAGGGGGGATCTGCCTCGGAACATGCGCCGCAGTGCTGCGTGGACTAAGTTGCGCAATTCCACTTAACCACTCACACGTTTACATTAACCCTCCCATCTTCCCTCCGAACTTTCTATATAAAGTTTACTTTAAGTTTTTTGGGTCGCTGAATCCGAATTTTTAACTTACCCCCAAAATTTCCCCCCCCCCCGAAAACATCCCAAATAGTTGTTTTTAACTTAAATTTCTTATTGTTTTAGGGGAAAATCATTACAAAATTCAGAAACTAGACAAAATTTGCAACAAATAGGATATATGACATTATGACGTAGGATAAACGGAGAGAGAGGGGGCTGCCTCGGAACATTCCCCGCGCGCTTTTCTCAAAAACCAATTTTTTTCAAAAAATCAATTTTTTGGGGGGTTTCCGGGTGAAATTTTGGTGGGAAGTTACAAATTCGGATTCAGCGATCCAAGAAACATCTAGAAAGCCGATTTTCAGTACTACCATTAATTTTTCCAGGTAAAATCCCCTATTGCCTGGACTTCATCATTTAGTGCGCGTAGCGCCGCAGTGCATGTTCAGAGGCAGCCCTGACCCTCCCCGTTCATCCTAATTCATAATGTCATATATCCTATTTGTTGCAAATTTTGTCTAGTTTCTGAATTTCGTAATGCTTTTCCCCTAAAACAATAAGAAAATTAAGTTAAAAACAACTATTTGGGGGGATTTTCGGAGGGGGAAATTTTGGGGGTAAGTTAAAAATTCGGATTCAGCGACCCAAAAATCTTAAAGTAAACCTTATAGAGAAATTTCGGAGGGGAGATGGGAGGGCGAATGTAAACGTGTGAGTGGTTAAGTGGAATTGCGCAACTTAGTTCACGCAGCACCGCGCGCATGTTCCGAGGCAGACCCCCCTGCCCCTTCATCCTAAGTCATAATGTCATGTACATAATTTGTTGCAAATTTTGTCTACTTTGTAAATTTCTAGATACTTTTTCTCTAAAACAATTAAAAAATGGAATTTTTTAATAAAAACCTTTTTTGGGGGTCTTGTTACCAAAATTTGGGGGGTTGCCGGGGGAAATTTTGGTGGGAAGTTACAAATTCGGATTCAGCGACCCAAAAAACATCTAGAAAGCCGATTTCCAGTACTACCATTAATTTTGCTAGGTAAAATTCCCTTTTGCCTGGACTATAAGGGTGAAATCATTTTTTTAAATTTTCGCGATTGGCGCGATTTTTTCTGACGCCAATGTCATATACGCAACGGGTACTTAACTGGCGCCAAAGTGTCCTTATTTTGCTTGATATGGTAACCCGGATGTTATTGTTTGTGCTGTTGACGCTTTCCTCGAATTGGCGTGGGAAAAAAATCGCGCCAATACGGGGCGTATATGACATCTGTGCCTTTTAAACATAACAGACTCAATGGGTAATTTAAACAAAATTATATATTTTGATTAGGTATAATAAATAATACAGTTTAATTTTTTAACATTTTGAACAGTCGAAGTGTATGGAATTAGTATTTTGGTAACATTAAGATAAAGATAATATTTGTTTTAAGAGACTAAATAATAACCTATGTATGAATTCGTTTTTAAACAATTTCTTTCCTCGAAATTCGACGAGATTCATTCCGTTATTAATTAAAACATTAGCTCCATTGCTGTAAATTATGCATTTTAACCTCATACGGATCATTATGGAGTCGAATGTTGAAGTCGATTTTCATACATTGATGACCTGAGATATAGATTGAGCCCCCCCCCCCCCCATCCCTTTCAGAAATTTTATATTCTACGTATGTAACAATCACTATTTTTTTCGAACTTTTCATTCTTTGTAAGCTTCTAAATCGATGCAATTCATTTTGAATTTTAAATTAAGAGAAACGAAAAAAAAATCGAATACGGAAAATAAGATTTTGGGCATTAGTCGAATGGTACGAGTGATACTCAAAGAAATCGAGAAAAATATAATGTCATGTATTTTTCTCGATTTACTTTACTTATATGTATGTATTCTTATGCATGTATGTTTGTATTCAGACGAATGTATGTTTCTATTGGGAAATTTTCGTAATCGGGTTTGTAGACAAATTCATAATTTACTGAGCATTGTTTGATAAGCATATTTAAAAATTTGCAATTACTTGCAATTGTCCCAATTACTGACGTTTACTCATTTTTTTTTTATTTATTGTAAGTGAATATATTTCAACTGAAATGCAAGTGAACATTCTGAAGTAAATGAGATAAGCATTTTTTTTTTTTTTTTTTTTTGTCAAGATTTACACTAGAAAACAGAAATATGTAGATTACAAAGTAAAAAAATCCTGTACGGGTTGGAAAAGATAGCTTCCCTATTTCTTGGTTTTAAGATTTAGCTAATTTTACTGGAGTACACAAAGTTAAAATGCAAAGAACCCAGTTAGAGAAGAATCATCAGTACTGAATTTCAATGGAAATTTCGCCAAATTAGTCAGATACAGCCAAATTGGCTTAATTTTTGACGACATATTTTTGGTCGCCAAATTTGCGATATTTCGTCCAAATGTCGCGAAGCTTAGCTATAAATGCGACGTTAATGTATATGACTATGATCGCTTATGCTTATGATCCTAGAAATGGATACAACAATGAAAGATAATTCGTGAGAAATCATGTTCAATTAAAAGTCATAAATCAATCCCTGATTTTTTTTAATGTGCTGCCTAGATTTAATGTACATTTTAAGAAATATACATATTTTATATGTGCAACGTTATACACAGAAGTTTCGAAAATGACGGTTAAAAGAAAGTAATTCAAATGTATAGAGTTACTCAGCTTAATTCTATGTGGAAAAGTCGCATATAAATAGTTCAGATGCGTCCTAATATTTTCATAATAACGACATAACAACAACTCAGATGAATAAAGGTATCAAGATTGATAGAGGAGTATAGCAGACTACCTATGAGTGTGTGTTACATACGTGTGGTATAGAAATCTATACACACAGCTTGTTATACAATTAAAATATTTATGCAAAACAGAGCAACCATTTATTATTTTCTCTTGAATAATAATAGGTTGTTCTGTTTTGTATAAATATTTTAATTGTATAACAAGCTGTGTGTATAGATTTCTATACCACATAGCTTCAATGACTCATAATTATCTTGTTATGAGATCTCATATAACTGAGTATGCTGTCAAATTAATATGCATTTAAGAGTAATTATGTTTGATATATGGAAGTTATGTGCTTGAAAATAATAAAATTTGATTCTATATGTGCATTTCCTATCTTTTCTTTGAAGCATTATTCTTATTCTTTCTTTTCAGAGGTTTATTAAATTTATGAGTTTTGAAAGTTTAATTTTAGAAAATATTTAATCGAATAATTATCTATGCAACCCACTGAATCCTGAATATAAATTTTAACGTTAAATAAGTCGATTCTGAGTATTGACGTATAATTTTATTCAAAATTTATTCTCCTCCTATTTTATTAATTAATATTACGCTCTTTTGATCTTTCACAACGCGGATCGGGTAATATTTCTATCATTTGTACTACCACTTTATTGTCGCGTGACCAAGTGTGTTGGTGATGGATCGTCACCACATACTAAATTTAATGGTGCTAATACCAGGTGTTATAAATTTGTATTTAGGATCTAAATTTAATATTTGTAGTAATTGATTAGAAAATATTTAATATTATATAAAAAATTCTTCTCTTCCATCGTTTCTCTTTTCTTACTAACAAAAATCATTTTTGCATATTGGGTATAAAAACATAAAATATGATATTTTGAATTATTCATACAGAATAAATAAAAATAAATATATTTATGAAAGATAAGTAGGATAATTATATATATGTATATAAAAAAAGAAAAAAGAGTAGTTCAGCTCACAGCACATAATTTAGTACGAACATAACGAGTGATTATTATAATTAATATTTATGAAAGGAAATATTGGTGAAAATTTCATATTGTGTTTTATTTATGTGCATGCATGCAGAATATTCAGTGTTATTTCAGTAGAATTTATGCGAAAATATTATTTTACAAATTAGTATGATCTTGAAAATATAGATAGACAATTATATTCTAAAATTGAAAAAATAATAATTTGCAGTGTAGGAAATTTCTGAGAAACTAGGATAGTAGCAAAACAAAATAGAAATTATTCTATTATATATTTGGGAATTACAGCCGCTAGGAAAATAAGGCATAAAAATTAAATCATGACAGGTGGCAGAGGGAAGAGACAAACTTCTCCTGAAAGGGAAACATTTACGATAGGAGTAGATACCTTAATAAATTCTCTCCAAAATTTTGAAGATAAACCAGACCAAGAAATTACACAATTTTTTGACGAATTTGAAGAATTAGCCGATGCGGCACAATTTCCCGATGATATCAAATTAGTACTTGCAAAATCAAAATTTAAAGGGCAAGCACGGGAAATTATGAAAAATACAACAGAACTTCATAAGGCAAACTACTACAAAACATTCAAAGAAAATTCAATAAAGCAGTTTCAAAAAGAAAAATCTTTCGCAAAAGCGCAATTACAGTTGATTAACGCGAAACAAACAGCCAATCAAACGATTGAGGAATTTACTAAAAAATTCAATATTGAGGCACAAAAATATTTAGCTTTATCGGGACACGAAAACAAAATGGAGCAAAAGAACTGCTTGAAACGATGAAATTAACAAAATACCTTGAGGCGTTGAGACCGGATATTTCTTTTGAATTAAAAAAATATCCTCCAACAAAATTCGACGATGCTTTTAAACGGGCCAAGGACATCGAATTAGCAATCAACGGAAAATGCACAGGCGAAATGAACAACTTAACAGAAACTAGTGAAAAAAAAATTGTATGAGGCACTAATCAATATGTCCCAAGAGCAAAAAACTGAAATACAAGACCTAAAGAAACAGATAAATAATTTAAAGCTTGAGACACATGAAAACAAACAAAACGAAGAGGAAATTAATCACATCACCCAACAATTCTGTCACATATGCAACAAATCAAACCACCAAACACAACATTGTTTTTTTTAATAAAAGAAGCGAAAATTTTGTACAACCTAAGGGAGCGCAACAATACAATGTTAGGCCCAGATTTCCAAGGAACTACTATACAAATTACAATTATAAAAATTTCTAAAGAAGTCCACAAAATTATATACCGCATTTTCAAAATCCTCAAAATTTCAATCCCATAAGACCGCACTATAATCAGCTTCGACCAAATTATATGTACAATGTGATGCCCAATTGGCATAATGATTCTCAACAGCTGATAGGTCAAAATCAAATGCACCAAGGGAATTACAATTTTCAAAACACTGTCCCAATTCAGAATGCTGATTTTACACAGGGGAATAATGCACAAAGTCAGTATACAGAGCAACACCAAGACGTGACAAATATACAAAATGGGCAAAACAATTTTTCTCAACCACCTGATGATAGAAATAGAGAAACGCAGCCTACTATTACCTTCCCAAGTGAAAATCAACAAAGAATGGGTAGACAAAATACCAGAGGGAAAAGAGGACACCACCATTTAAACCGATAGGCGGGCCTCAAAATTTAGCACAAGTGCAAACCCGTAGGTCCCGCATATTAGAGGAAAAACAGGGTTATAAAATAAAAACGAAATTAAACAAAAAAGCAAGAAAAACAGAACATAAACAGGAGAAAAAAAAGAGAGCAAAAAAAATGTAGACAAAAATCCAAAAATCCAGGAAAAATTTATAGCAAGTTGCAACTCTGGTAGGAACAATCAATTACCAATATGGAATTTAAAAATTACAAAAGAACTAATTATACCCAGTCTCGTAGACTCAGGGGCAAGCATAAGTCTATTGTCACCAGAGATTTTTGAAAAAATTAAACAGGCAGATGTAAATATAAAATATTTAGCAAGTTCCATCAAAATTACAACTTTGGCAAACAAAACGATCCCTTTCAAAAACTGCGTAAAATTTAAATTTAGAAATGAGAATAATTTCCTAAACGGGACATTTTATGTCACCAAAGAAGAATTTGACCGAGATTACAAAATAATTTTGGGATACGATTTTTTAAAGAATAACAAAATAATTATGGATTTCGAAAACAATACTGTAAAAATCAATAATATGATAATAAAATTAAATTCTAATGAAAATCATTTTACAGAAGCTAACAGAATTAAAGACACACAATTAAATGATGATTTTCAAACTGCACCTAGACGAATTAGTTATAATGATCAATGTTATAATTCACAAAATAATATAAGAGCAGTTGTAGAAAATAAAATTACTCTAAGACCTAAAGAATCGAAATTAGTAAATTTAATTTTCGACGGAGTTTTAGAAAAAGACCAACAATTCCTTTTTCAACCCAAATACAATAATAAAAATTAGCAATTCAGAATTCTGTTCATAAAAATAAAGAATCGGATAATAATTCATTTCAAATTATAGTGCAGAATCTCTCTAAGAATTATTTAAAATTATACAAGGATCAAGAAATGGGGAAGATTACAACTGGTTTTTCTATTAAAGAACAAAATGAAACAAATACTGGCAGTATTTATGAAGTTAACAATTTAAATATAACACAAATTAGAGAATTGCGAAGAAAGGAACTGTCGAGAGAGGATTTCAAAGTAGATCATTTACCATCGAAGGTGCAAAAGGAAGTTTTGGATATTGTAATGAGACATGCGACAGCATTCAGTAAATCTTATAAAACACTAGGAGCGACGGATGTAATTAAACCTAAAATTAAATTACAGCATGACTTTCCGATCCAAACCAAACCTTTTAAATTAGCACACGGTATAAAGAAGAGTGCAGAAAAAGAAATAAGAGATCTATTAGACGCATGTATTATAGAACCTACGAATTCCAGCTATGCATTTCCAGTAATTTTCGTGAAAAAAAATTCCACATCAAAAACTAACGACAAAAATTTAATCAAAGTAAGATTAGCTCTAGATTTTAGATCGCTTAATGATATAGTAGAGAGCGACCCATATCCTGTGCCAAATACAAAAAAGATTTTACAAAGCATGTCAGGAAAGAAAATATACACGGTGTTAGATTTACACTCAGCGTTTTTTCAAATCAAGCTGAGGGAAGAAGACAAGCACAAATTGGCTTTCGTCACGGAAAACAATCACTTTCAAATGACTTGTTTAGCATTTGGATTAAAATTTTCGACGAATTTATTTGCTCGCTTAATGGACATAGTTCTAAGTGACTTAAAAAAAAATATGACATTGAATATTTCATCGATGATATCCTTCTTGGAGCTCAAAATATAGAACAAATGCATGAAATACTTGAAGAAGTACTAAAAAGATTAGAAAATTCAATTTAACTATAGAACCTACAAAACTAAAACTATATATGTCGGAAATTGAATTTTTGGGGTATAAAATCAGCGAAAAGGGATATGCACCCTCAAAAAAAAATATAAAGAAAATTACTAACTTTGCAAGACCCACATCTCATAAAACGGTGAGAGCATTCATAGGTCTATGCACATATTTTAAATCAACCATACAAAATTACGCGAAAATTATTTCACCACTGACAGATCTTACGAGAAGTAAAGAAAAATTCAAATGGAATGAAACTGCAGAAAAATCATTTAAAGAAATACAACGAATAATAATGCAACAGCCAACTATATATCCTCCGAATTATGCGAAAGAATTTTATGTAATTACGGACGGATCTAAAATCGCAACATCAGGTATATTGGCACAAAAGCAAGGTGATAAAATGATACCAATTGAATTTACAGGAAGAAAGTTAAGAGAGTCAGAAAAGAAATATCCCAATCTACAAATCGAGCTCTTAGCTATTTACGAAACAGTAACCTATTTTCGAAACATTTTATTAGGAAGAAAATTCTATCTTTTAACGGATTCTAAGGCTTTAACATATCATTTACAACTAGATAAACAGCCTGAGATTGTCGCACGTTGGTTACTTAAACTCCAAGACTACGACTATGAGATATCTCACATTTCTGGGAATAACAACCCAGCTGATTTCAATTCTCGCGAAGTACACAATTTAACAATTGCAGCTAATTTAAATAAACACCTTTTCACGGTGAATAAAAATTTAACTGAGGATAATATAAAAAAAGAACAGATGAAAGACCCTAAACTAAAAGAAATTATAGAAGCTTTACAGCAACAGAAGAAAGCAAAGAAGTACGAAAAGTACACTTTAAATAAAAATGGGATTCTAATTTTAAAAAACTCACAAAATTCCAGTAATGATGACTTATACACTGCACCACAAAGTTTGAAAGAAGACATTTTAAATAGTGCACATGTACCACATTTTGCTTTTCTAAAAACTTATGGTATAATAAAAGAAAGATTTTTCTGGTATAGAATGTATCAGGAGGTAAAAACATTCTGTGTGAAATGTATAACATGCAATACTTTTAAACAACATAAGACGATAAAAGTACCATTAAAAAAATGGATAAGAATTATTTAGCAGGGGAAAGGTTAACGATTGATATAGTGGGACCTTTGGTTGTATCGTTAAAAAAAAATAAATATATTTTAACAGTAATAGATACGGCTACACGCTTTCTACAAGCATTTCCACTCAGATCAACCGACACTAAGGTCATAATTAACGCTTTGAACCAATATTTTAGTGCATACGGTTTAGCACGATATATTGCAAGCGATAATGGACCTTATTTTAGGTCAAAAGATTTCAAAGATTACATGCAGAATCTAAATATCGAGCTAATAAGGTCGAGTGTATATAATCCACAAAGTCAAGGGATTGTAGAAAGAGTCCATCTTGATTTAAAAAATTCTATAGCATCCATGTGTACTAAAACGTACGAATGGGACATTAGACTTCCATATTTTGTGCTTATGCACAATACAACAAAAAATCGAATAACGGATTTTACACCAAGCATGTTATTTTTTGCACGAGAAATAAAAACGCCATTCAAAAATTTCACAACACACGAAATGGACTCGTACAGCACCTATGTGCAAAATAAATTAAAACATATGTACGAAATCAGACACGAGGTCATGAAAAACCAAGAAAAATCGGATCATGAATTAAATAAAAACACAAAATTAAAACATAAACAGCTACAAGTAGGTGATGAAGTTTATTTAAAACTTCTAATAAAACCTAAAGCGTTACACCAAAAATTTTCAGGACCATATTTTGTCGAAAGAATTTTTAGAAACGACAATTACTTAATCAAAAGCAGGGACAAGCCGGAATTAAAAACCGTCACTATTCACATCTCAAAATTGTTCGCGCCTAACATCGCAAACAAAATAAATAAATAAATAACCAGGTAATTTATAAAATAATACTATATGCAAAAAAAAAATTAAATCAGTGCAAACTGATTAAACAAAAACATAGCAAAAATACAAAAAAAAATTTCAACGGCAACACGGAATTAATAATAATAATAAAAATATTAATAAATATACTTATATTTGCTTAAATTATATTATTTTAATAAAATAGTTAATATTGGAAAAGTATTATGAATGAAGAAGCAAAATTTGAATTTTTAATAAAATTTATGGAGCCATGATGTGTATTTTATACCATGAAAATAAAATGTTATGCGGTAGAAATTTTTTGGTAGAAAATGTGGTAATAATAATAATAAATAATTTTAATAAACATGTAGTAAAGCATAAATGTGTTAAAATTTCGTTTTCCCTCAATAAAATAAAATTCAACGAAGTTGGACAAATACTGCCCAAGAAATTCACATGTTAGAAAAATATTTTGTGCAAAAATTCTGGAGGTATAAAGGAAGTCCTTTTGAAATATTAACCCAAAATAAATCAAAGGTATATAGTCAAAAAAAAATAAAATAACAATATAATATTTTGTCACAGTAATAGGAATGATTTTTGCAAACAAGTAAAACAGATAATTTTTCTTTCATACATCCCTCCACAAAAACAAAATATATAATATACACAAACAGAATTTATTACATTATACACAGGTAAGCATGACATAAAAAAAATTACTAAAATAAAAAAAATGCAAATATTGGTATACGACGACAGCATCAAACGCAAAAGAGAAGCGCTAAGTAGCATCTCCTGAGATAAAGAAGATAATTGTGGCTTGGAAAAATACCTCTTCTCCGCATCCCGTATAGCAAGGCAGCGGGTAACCCCTTCCCCCCATCCTTTTTTCTTGCTTCCTCCAGTGACCAGCGGAACGAGCCAGCGAAGGCAAACCTGTTCCAAGAGCAAAATGCGAACGTTCAGGGAGGAAGAGTGAAACAGAAACTAATACTGCACCAAAAACTGGTTTGGGTTACCCCGGCTTCCTAGCAAATTCAGGGGAGATGAACAGAACAGTTGGGGTCACGAATGAGGATTTAAAAATACAGATTGATAAGAAGGGAATAAATAAAGAATTTTCTCACCAACCCGGTATCGTAGCAGAATTCCGGTAGAACCAAGGCGGTTTTTTTTACTCAGGAGTTGAGACTTTTTTCTTGGCTGCGTATTAGTCAAAATATATCCTGGCTGTGTAGTGCAATTGGCATCAAGCAGTTGTTTCCATGGGCAATCTTTTCACGGATGGCAAATTTTTCACGACACACGGATTGCAGATAGTTGATTGCGTAATTTGAGTAGACAACACAGCTAAATAATTGAATGACAAAATTAATACTGAATTGCATATTAATTACAATGGCTAGAAAAGAAATATTTTGAGTGAATAAAAATGAAGCGTAACATAAGGATTATCCTGGAAAATAAAAATTAGAAAAAAAATATATTAAAAAAATAGAAAAACGGAAAACAGGGTATATATAATTTATTTGTTTATACTTCAAAATTGTTTTGACGTATTTCAAAACATGTCGGAAAAATATTTTGATCGCTAGTGATAGACAAACCACATACTTACTTCAAGAGGACTAAAAGAAAAATATATTAAATTGACACATTTATTAAAAACAAAAAAAAAATTTAAAAATTCTGTTGTACAAAATATAAAAAACGGTTCCTTTGGAGATATATAAGTAGAAATTAGCAACATTGGATGGAAAATGTATTTTCCATTATACATATTATAAGATATTAACAAAACGTTATGACTTTGACACGAAAATGAAACATTATGAACACATGGACTTAAAGTATGCAAATAAATAAAAATTGCTATGTCACGGATGCACTTTTAAATATGGCATTTATATTACCATATTTATGACACAACATGGATAAAATTGTATATAAATTTATACAACATTTCACACTCTTTGTAAATAAAAATGATTTAAAACACCATTTGTCAGAAAATAAAAATTTTCTACACATTACTACCCATTATAAAAAGAAAAACAAGTAGTAATTGGGAAAATATAAACAAAATGTAAGTGTGTAAAATTGCTAAAATTTTATGAAAGTAAGAGATTAAACATTAAAAAAAAATCTGAAAAATAATACATAAATAAGTAAATAAATTAATACATATATTAAAATAAACATTACAGACTCATTTAGGCAAATAAATAAAGTGGATGACCACATAAGGGCCAAAAATGAAAAGCACACCGTTTTGTAAACAACATAATAAGTAAACAACCTGTAAGTATTATTTAAAAACCTTAAAACTATCAACAACAAAGTAATTTTAATATAATAATGTTTGAAAAAATTGTAATAATCGCATGAAATTATGCTATATTCCCGGGAAAATGTCATTTCATTGCTGGACGATAGGATGACATTATTAAAAAAATAAAATTTCATGAGTTTGTTAACAAATTTTTTCAATATTGAAGCAAAATATTAAAACACACATACCTAAATTAATATATTAATATAATAAATAAACCATAATATACCTAAAATTAACAAAATATATATGATAGATATGCAACAATGCCTTAACGGAACGAAAAAAATATATAAAAATTTATTAACTTCATTGTGCTGGAATGAAAACATATTCGGAAATAAACAAAACAAAAATAAAACCATTATAGATGAATTATTACAACATATATTAAAATTTTCACAATTTATAAATATAAACAAATAAGTAAATAAAACGGATGCATATTAATTTGGGAACCCATTGAACAATCAAATAAATATAAAACGGCAAAATTGAGCACGGAACGACATATTTAAACACTATATTTACCGCTAATATATGAGTGAATAGAGGGTACCATCTTTCACACGTGTGTTAGAAAATCGTAGTATAAAATAGATAAATAATATAAAATTAACTCAAAAGATGTTAAGCAAAGTACCATGAGTCATATGACGCATAGTAGCGTATAAAAAAGTATATATATAGCAAAACAATTTATTAGGAGTTTAGGATTAAAACATTTCACACGTCATAAATATACAAAATACCACATTAAAAAGGATACGGTTGTCAAAAAAAAAAAAAAAAAATCTCGTTAACATAGTGTATATAATGACGCACGAGAACTACACTGTGCGCAAACGAAATAAAACATAATATTGTTTGTGAAATAAAATCAAAATATATATAAATAAATATGTCAGAAAAAATTACGTAACCAAATGACACGAAAGATTATGACAAAAATAATGTGAAAGAAAAATAAAAAAGGATACATTGACAGACTTCTAATATCATATGGGATAATAAGGCATATATGAAAGGAAATTGTACGAGGTAAGGAAAATACTTTATGAATTTAAAAGCACTAAAATTATTTAATGAAATGATAGTTACATGAGTGCAATTTTTTGAAGGTAAGCTCAAAAGAAAATGGCGACCAGTCAGACACTAGATATCTGATAAACAAATATTTATAGGACATCATTAAGAATAAGGAACGATATACTATATAAATAAGAACACTTTTATTAGATAGTATTTAAATCTTCGGATTTAAAAATGAATTACACTTACCATATATTCTGTAGATATTATCCAATTTTATATCCAGGGAAAACATACACATGATAGAAAAATATACCGCGCACACTTCGACATCCATTAAGTGGAGAAAAAAACGATTAGTAAGGTGGCCAACGCGATAAGGAGAAACCTGTTTGGAGTGATAGTACTGACCAGTCCGTCTTGTTCCGAGATTATTGTCGCTGTCAAGGACACGGGCGTGGGAAAATCGCATCTAGGCACCGGAGAGGATATTCGGTTGTGCTCTCTGTGGAGAGATTTTTCGGTTCATCTTTCTGGGCTGAAGGGATAACAAGATGAATTGGCTCGCTCGCTCTGGGATGTGCTTCCCCGCATAGCGCGCGCCAGTTACTGGATATTCTTTTAAAATTACACACTGATTTCAGTGATGTTTTGCATGAATGTACATATATTTCTACATACATTATTGTATATCTTTTGGAAAATGGGGTTCATGTAATATCTGTATTGTGAGGATGTAAAGAATGTGTAAAATTATGTTTTTTCAATGGCCAGATATTGGAGTAATCTTCTCACCTATACGTCATTTTAATTGTATATAACAATTTATATTTTGTATTACTGTACTCAATTGTTATTTCAGATCCCCTTAGTGAATATAGAAGAAAATATGAACTTATCAGGTTTGATAAATTTCTGTAAATACTAGATGTATATATGTATATAGAAAATTATGTGGGATGCGTTGTTTTTTTTTCTTTTTTAAAAAAACGGGGCAGAAGCTATGTGGTATAGAAATCTATACACACAGCTTGTTATACAATTAAAATATTTATACAAAACAGAACAACCTATTATTATTCAAGAGAAAATAATAAATGGCATTTTGACAAATATTTCTTTATAAAATAAATAAAGTAAATTAATTTGTAAAAAATCTTAAGAGTATTTAGATAAAGAAAAATCATAATTTATAATAAGTATATGGATGCATATATATGTTTTTGGTATCATTTCATTTGTAAAAATTTAAGGTTTGTGAATATTGAATGTATTTCGTAATATGGCAATTAATTAAGAATTTTGTAATATTTTATATGAAAATTAATAGTGTGATAAAAATTCACATATACTTCAGACGAAAATAGGGCAATAAAACTTATAGGAAGGGCACATGGACGTCATATAAGACATGTTAATAATAAAGCCAGTCACAATTATTTATGATGCACTTAGCACTGACAGGGCTACTATTTATTGGTATCATCGTGTGTGGCAGAGGGGGTCCGAAGCTCACAGGTGACGTCAGATCCCCGTAAACGAAGAGAAAAAATTAGCTATGCGTTGGAAAAATACGGAGACGCCCAGAAAAGGGGATCAAACCACAGCCAAGAGATCAGACGCACCAGTAAGAGAGAAGCACCAATCGACGAATAAAAAAAATCATATGGTACTAATGAAATACGCCCATTTTTTTGTGGAGGAAGATTTAGAAAAAAAAGAGACACTTGGATTTTGTCTTCACCTATGTCGCTCCTCCTGAAGCAAGCTCTGGGATTAGTCTTGCGACCAAAAGGGCTAAGTTGATAAGCTGAAGTCTGCGAAATCCTGCATCACCCTGTATCGGATATGGAAAGAAGTCTGATCTCGGAGGGCTCCAACATTTCTAATGGCTATTGATGGATGGAACTCTGCGAAAACTTTTCATCATCCTGAATTGATTATGGACAGAACTCTGACCTAGGAGTGCGACACCATTTTTCTGATTGCCATTAGCGGATGAGATGGGATGCCACACCACCATTTCTCTGATTGCCACTAGCGGATGAGATGGGATGCCACACCGAAAAGTTCCAGTTATCACCGTGATTGTATAAAGAGTTCAGCCAAAAGAGACTATATGAACTTTAATGTGCTCGGTCAAAAGTGACTTTCAAAATTTGAAAGGTGCGGACCAAATCTACCTAGTGATAAGAACTATCAGTGCTCTACAGGAAGTGTTTTCGCCCCTTTCGTCTGAGGTATATGGTGAGTTCCTTACTTAATATATGGCCATTATTTTATTATATATTTATGTTGTGTGCGTAGGATTTTCTGTGTCTAATATTTTATAGGCAAAATTTTAATGCAGTTATAAGTATTTGTCATTATTATGGACTAATCATAACATTAAAATATCAGCGTTGGAAATTTGTCAATAACTTGGCCCATTTATTTGTGCTGTGAGAACTTCAACCAACGTTTTGAATCCAAAATTCCACAAAGATATGACTCATAATTATCTTGTTATGAGATCTCATGTAACTGAGTATGCTGTCAAATTAATATGCATTTAAGAGTAATTATGGTTGATATATGGAAGTTATGTGCTTGAAAATAATAAAATTTGGTTCTATATGTGCATTTCCTATCTTTTCTTTGAAGCATTATTCTTATTCTTTCTTTTCAGAGGTTTATTAAGTTTATGAGTTTTAAGAGTTTAATTTTAGAAAATATTAAATTGAATAATTATCTATGCAACCCACTGAATCTTGAATATAAATTTTAACGTTAAATAAGTCGATTCTGAGTATTGACGTATAATTTTATTCAAAATTTATTCTCCTCCTATTTTATTAATTAATATTACCCTCTTTTGATCTTTCACAACGCGGATCGGGTAATATTTCTATCATTTGTACTACCACTTTATTGTCGCGTGACCAAGTGTGTTGGTGATGGATCGTCACCACAATACGTGTTACAAATTTTTACCTGTTATCATATTAAATAAGTGTGGGCTGTGCCAGACAAGCAAGTCTTTGAAGGCGCTTTGAAGTTTTCTGCCGCTAACTCGATGGATCAAGTTCTCAAAGATCGGAACTAAATTAAAATAATCAAAATCTCTCAAATACATCCGGGGGTAATTCTTTATCTTTACCGTGCATTCTCTTATGCAATGGTTGCTCTTTACTTTTAACATTTCTAAATTATTCTAAAGAACAACAAATTATGCTGCCTTCAGCTATGCACTGAACAGCTTTTGTCTTTGCAAACAATGGTTACAAATTTCCCTAAATCAACTTTTATTATTAGAAAAAGGAAGAGCTGCAAAATGTACAAAAATCAAAGAAATTAGTAAAACAATCATAGAGCAGTAAGCTATCATTCTTTTGGCACTAACAGGTACTGCTGCATTTAATGTCAAAGACAAGGTAACTCACTCAGTGCTTAAAGAACCAACGTGTTTGAAATAGTTCGCTAATTTAAAAAGTCAGCAATAAATCTACTGCTCAGAATGGATACAGTGTTATTTCTCATTATTGACGAATTTTCAATGATAGGATGTCGTCTTATGGCTGACCTTGAACAAAGATATCGCGAAGGTAAAATAGATAGCATTTAGCCTTTTAGAGGCTTATTTGTTTAAATCCTTGGACGCATTAGGTAGTTACATCGCGTAAAAGACATCCCTCTATATAAGAGACATTCTTTAAAAGTCATTTTGATTCTTCGAGGACAAAAAATGCTTAGAGCTTTAAAAAAATGTTTCACATTAACAAATTCGTTGAGACAAAACGACGATCAGCAGACACACTTCCGAAAGACTCTGAACTCACTTTGTGTGAGTCAAGTTTTTGACTACCTCTCACCCCTTGTGTTAAAACGCAAAGATATACTGCTTTCGGCTAGCTTGAATGATTTGAAGGTGCCATATGTATTTTTCTCAAAACCAAGCAAGCTAAAGAATATATTCAAGAAGCACTTTTTAAATTAAAGCGTGGGCCAATAAACAAAAATTTTAGAAGATCACAATGATTAAATAGCAAGATGGAGTGAAGATGGTCACGCGTCTGGATTTCAGTCTAGACTTTCCTCAGCAGCTGGATGCAGGGTTATGCATTATGCTACATACCAATATCTAAATTTAGTGAGAATTGGTAAACGTAAGTGCGATAAAAGATATTGCCTATGGCCCACGTTTTCAACCTCGAGGCTTGCCACAGGCCATAATAGTTTATTTTGTTGAGTGTCATGAGCCATTTCTAACTGTATATATTTTTTTATCAAACCTATTTGTAAATATTGGAAAGAAGAAAAAGCTTCATTCTCACGAAGTTAGTTACCTTTAACTGTTGCATGCCTTGCAACCATACATAGATCCTCGAGTTTAACATTGTCAAAACTGCTGTGGATATCCATCTAAAGGTGTTGTCACATAAAACAACTTATGTCATTTTTACTGTAGTTTGTCATTTATAGAAAGTTCTATTGGAAGTAGTTTTCGCTAAGGACAGGCTTTACCCAAATTAGAAGTATGGGAGCACTTGCTGACAGATTAGAATTTGTGCAATACCCGAGGCAATTGACGGCTGAGTTAAACACTTTAAAATGAAGTATCGACGATTGTTATATCAAACTTACTTTTATGCTATTAAACAGCAATCTACAAAATAAAACATTTTTTTAAAATAATATCTTTTAAGTTTACGCGCCTCCATGCTCCGACATTTCGGCCTGACGGATACTAGTTATGAAATTCTGTAAGCTCTAATGATTATGTGCTTGGATATTAAAAAAAAAAAAATTGCCTGGAGTTGGGGAGGAGCGCGTTTTTACCAAGTGGAATCTAAAAATTGAATGCATAGAAAATAAGGGAACGCGAATGGAAACGTAGAAACAGAATTCCAGAATGGAATTAACAATTTTGCGAAAGAATTACGTCTGATGTTGGCTAGAAAATAGGAATTGTTTCGCGATACCGAATGGAATCATGAAGCGATTACGCGGGGGGTTTGTGAGCGCAGCGAGCAGGGAGGCAGAGCCCCCTTAGTAAAATTTAAAAATATACTTTTTTATGTCAAATAATCTTTAAGGTAAAAATGTTTCATGTTGAACTTGTTTAAATAAATTTAATTTAAATAACTTTAGTTTTATCAGTTTTAGTTTGTTTTAACTATAGTTTTGTCATATATATATTTATAATGAAAGTTAACTATGACATTTTATGAATCAAAACAAAACTTAAATAATTAAAATTATTTCAATCTCAAAATTAAGTCCAATTAAGCACGGTCGGTTCAATTTTTACTTTCTTCTAATCCGCCTGTCGGGGGATGAAGTTTTTTTTTAATTTTCATATCAGCTAATCAACTCGCAGAAAAATCATATAAAAATACAAAAAACTCCACGGAGTAATATGAGATATTGCAAAATGGAGTACATACCAGGACTTTTCGAAAAACTCAGACATGCACTTTTTCGCTTTATCGTAAACTTGGTCGCCACTCCTCCAGCAAAACTGAAAGATCTGATTAGTGCCAAAGTGGAACCGATCGCGAGGGATGAAGTTTCTGGGGTATATGTAATTCCACTGAAAACAGAAGATATTTATCTCGAATACATAGGCATGACTTCGCATAAACTTAAAGTTCGTATTAAAGAACATTTGAGAGATTTAAAGTATAACCTACCTACAACAGCCCTGTCAAGACTTAACCAGAAGCAGAATATACAAGTTAATTTCGAAAACGCAAACTTATATATCCCTCAAAGAATTATCATGATTTAATTATCCGAGAATCAATAGAAATAATTACTAAAGAAAATACTGTTTGTAATGACGTTTTATCCTACAACATACCCAGAATTTGGCTTAGTTTGCTTAAAGAATCATAAAACGAATAATTGTCCGCGGGGTTCGAAGTAGCTAGGAGTCGTTCGGTAGCTTCATCGCCCTGAGTCCTGTCTTCCCGCTTTTCGATGTCCTTAATTTGAGTAATTTCCGTTTTAAATTTGTCCGGTTTCAATTTTTGATTTTTTTTTCAATCTCGCTTTTGCTAGAGATTCTCTTACTCGGGACGTGGCTGGGGACCTGTGAAACTTGCTTCCGCAAAAGAGTCGGAATAAGTAGAAGAATAAAGTTCTGCGGACGAAGATGGGGCTAACTTCCCTATATTCATATCTTATTTTCCCAATGTTTTCGGATCTATAAATTAACTTCCTCTTTCACTCCCTTCGTCACGATCTACGTGGATTTTGAAAATTATACGTTAATAACTGTTGTATTTCTCATATTCCTCTGACGAAGACTATGTTTTTTATAGTTGAAAGTACTAAGGTATTGAAGTAATTTAACATTTTTTAAATACTCTCTCATCTTTTAAGTAATTTTGCACATAGTGTAAGTTTAAGTTTAGACAAATACTTTGTTGTAGGAAATTTAAATTAAAATCGAATGCTGCTTGGAGAGTAAAATAGTCACGTGTAAACACATTAACACTATAGCGCCCGGAAATTTTACTCAAGTTTCATAAAAATATTTGACACCAGAATTTTTATTTAAAGTTATTTGGCTGATTTATTTAACGTAAATCTGCGTAGTTTAAATTTAACTTATTTTAGGAAAGAATTTCTGGTTCCAGTTGTCATTTAATCATACGTTCGGAGTCGGTTCGACTCCTTCCGGGCGCTCTAGTGTTAAAAAACATTAAGTAAAGTGTCTAACGCTCGTATTCACCAACTACTTCGACCCCGAGTTATACCGATAACCTCGGTCGAACGCTCAAACGGTATGCACCTTTAATCTTGATTGGACGTCTCCTTGATAATGTCCAATCAAATGTTATCGTGAATTTCATTTGAGCGTTCGACCGAGGTTTTCTAGGTCGAGGTAGATGGTGAATACGAGCATTAATATATTGTAACTTTACAAAAAGTAATGATATCTAACAAAAACACAACTGTGAAAAAAGGGAGCCAAGTTCTGTAAAGACAATGGCAAGAAAAGAAGTGATATCTAAGTGGGTTCCAACCCGTAAGGCATGGTGACGTCACGGCGACGTCGTTGTGAAGTCACACTGTGATTTTGTGACCGTCGATGTGACGTCACGTGACGTCGATGTGACGTCACAGTGACTAGAATGCGAGGTCGTTATGGCCGTTTTAGAGGTCGTTTGTGACGTCACATTGTGACCACTCTGTGAAGTCACGGTGTGACAAATTTGTGAAAAGTGTGTCATTTGTGACTATTTTGGCATTAACTTTGTGACGAACCTGTGACGAAAGCGACAATGCTTTGACGTCACACTGTGACCAATTTGTGAAATATGGGTCATTTGTGACGAACTTGTCATAAACACTGTGATTTCAAATGAAAATCAAATTTCAAATTGCTTAAAAGACGCAAATAGTGAAAAAGATTCCATGCTGGGACTCGAACCCGGGCCATTAGTACAGCGCACTGACATTCTACCGACTAAATCACATGGAACGATACCCAGGCTGGAAAATTTCTCACTATTACATGATGGCGAGGCTACAAACTCAGCACAAGATGGAATATTTAGCGTGAGCCACCAACATGATGCAAACACGAAACTTAATTAAATCCAGTATCGATTGAAATTATATTAATACTTGGAAATTTTTCCAGAGAGAACCATTCGCCTTGCATACAATATTTCAAATGAAAATCAAATTTCAAATTAATTGCTTAAAAGGCAATTTTAATTTGAAATGTTGTATGGAAGGTGAATGTTTCTCCCTGGAAAAATTTCCAATTATTAATATAGTTTCGATGCTGGATTTCATTAAGTTTCGTGTTTACCGCATGTCGGTGGCTCACGATAAATATTCCATCTTGTGCTGCGTTTGTAGCCTTGCCAACCTGTAATAGTGAGAAATTTTACAGACTGGGCGTCGTTCCATGTGGTTTAGTCGGTAGAATATCAGTGTGCTATACTGATGGCCCGGGTTCGAGTCCCGGCTTGGAATCTTTTTCACTATTTGCGCCTTTTAAGCAATTAATTTGATATTTGATTTTCATTTGAAATATTGTATATAAGGCGAAGGATTCTCTCTGGAAAAATTTCTAAGTATTAATACAGCGATGAATTTTGAAATAACCTTTTGCTGTAAATATAAAATCTTATCTTTTTACCGTACTTTTTAGCAAAATATCGCTATTTTGGAGTCCTATTCTTCTAAATCATTTTAAAATTTTCCACTTAAAAAACAATGCTTATCAACTGACATATTTTTTTATTCAGTTCTATGCTTGATATTAAGTTCTATGCTTGATATTGAGTTCAAGCTTGATATTTAGAATGTGTAAATTTTTTAATTTGTTGTGATTTGTCATTGCTTTATTAAATACGAACATGGAGACTCACGGATATTAATACAACTATTATTTATAGAGCGGCATGATAAGCGATATTTATTTAAATTTTTTATTCCCGTGTATATTGTATTTTGTGAATATGAGCTAAATAGATTTGGTATGTTTTATAGGAAAAGACTGATCTGGGAAATAGAAAAAAAAACGAGTAAGAAAAATCATGCGTTAATCATAGATTATAAAATACTTTCCAACACTTTCTGAATGCTTTAACAAGACATCGTAATTTAGGGAAATGACGTAAATAAGATAACTAAGTAAACATTTGAAAAATTGATTTCAGCAGTTACCGTCCATAGCCAAATATGTTTTCCAATTCTTTTGAACAACCCTGTATTTGATCTGTAGGTTGATACACTGAGAAAAATGAAGTACTCAAAAATAAGTAAACCGACGTACTCATATCGAATTGAATATTTTTGGATCAAAAATGAACCCATGCTTTCTCTATTTTGAAACATCACATGTTATCAAACCCAAACAAACGAATAGTTTTGTACCCTGTAATGGTTCATTTCATTTATGGCGGCATAAATGATGTTTATTAATGTAAATATTAAATTATGCACAGCATTTTAAAAATAATTTAAAAGTGCTTGGAAATAATGCTCTTGTCATAAAAATATTCGATTTGAGTATCTTGTTAAGAATTTTGCTATTTTTCTTAATAAATAATCAATTAAACATTTCTTGTTAAGAACTTTGAACGGGAAATAAATGTCAGTACATTTTTACTTTAAATTTTAGGTTTTTCTTTTTTTTGGGGGGGGAGGGGGGCAGTACATAATGATTCATATTTGATCACAACCAATGAATAAAAAATGAGTACATGTGTTTCTCAACTTTGAGTACATTTGGATCGGAGCTATTTTGAGTATGTGACGCATTTAAATTTGAGTACTTTTTACTCAATTTTGACTTCCCATTTTTTTAAGTGCATATATACTATATAATGGGAAAATTTAGTTTAGCAAGAAAACGCCTAACAGGTTGAAATTCTTTTTCAGCAATTTATACTAATGTATGGAAACATACTTGAATACTTTTGTACAACCCTGTAGTTTACCTAGAATCTTTATTACACGCCACTATTTAGTTAAAATTTAATTCAAACTAAGACACTCTTAAAACTGCTGAAATCACATTTCCAGAAATTATAATTTATAGACGGTCATGTATCCAATTCTTTACGTGATCCTGTATATCGTTTTATCTATATTCTACAAACATTTCTTGGTAAATTAAATGCAGTTCAGCAAAAAAGAGCATAACTCATTTAAAAACCACCTTAAGCAATTTGCGCCCATACCCAGTAATCCTTACGAATACTTTTTTGTAGCCTTGTATAGGAATTATAGCATTTATATACACCATATACTATGCATAAATATAGTGAATCATAAAAGCGCATATCATAATTAAAAATACATTTCCAGCAATCATCGCTAATGAACAGTACTTCGGATACAATATAGTATCTGAAATATTTTGTGTGTCCCTGTAAATGCTATATACGTATTATTCGTATTATACATGAAATAATTTATAGTATGTAAACCTCAGCGACATATATCAATTTCATTATATATGAAATAGATTAACATAATTAAAGTATGCCGCAAACAATTCCCTCCACCCCTATATCATTATGTATTTGAATTCCTTTTTTAGCCCTGTAAATGAACAATAACTATTCTTTGCATCGCATAGTCAACAGAATGCATATTTTAGTGCACTTCATAAATGCATATAAATTTTATTCTGTTTGAAAGCGTGCGTAAAATCATAAAAAATCATTTGAAACGATTTTTTTCCATAGGCTGTAATGTAACGGAAAACTTTTGGCTGTCCCTGTAAATGAACAAAGCATGCTACAAACTTCATTACAAATAGGTACCGTGCTATGGTAAACGTCAATAACATCCAAAAATTTCAGGGCAATCCGAGTATATTTTCGAGAGTTAGAGTGCGGATAGACTGCTAGACGGACAGACAAACCGAAGTCATAAGCACTTTTCAACTTGTGTCCTATAATATGTATCCTGTATTATATGAACTTTTAAAAATATATACTAAAGCAGTTTAATCTATAACTTCCCATCAGGCATGAAAAACACTTTGTTTCAATGCTTAAGTATCATATTTTACTTTTTAGTGCCAATAATTACGCGTATCATAAACGTAGAAAATGAATTTAGAAAAGAAGAAAATTTAATAACCGATTCAGAATGTCTATAATTAAATGTTTGATTAAAATCACAAACAGAAAAGAAAAAATGCTTACATACAATTTAAAAAAATAAATATACCAATTTGAAAAATACTAAAAATAATAATTAGGATTTATAATTGTACTATTAAACAACAGCAAACTCAATAGATAAATTAAATGCCTTATTAGATTTAACAATATCTCAAAAATATTTCGATATGGTATAAGGAATTCCTATTATTTTATAATTTCGGCAAATGTTAAATCTGAAAACATTGGTTTGAAGATTTAGGATTTTGAAAGATAATTTAAAATATTATTAGCACTAAAAGAAAATTCTTTCAAATGTTTCACTACTGTAATATGTAAAGATACATTTTCCCAGTATAATGTTAGTTTCTAATCTGAAACAGTTTCGTAATCTTATGATAATCGAACATCATATTTAACCCCAAAATAATAATAACTATAAGTGTTAGTAATCAAAAAATAGTAAGAAGCCGATAAAATAATTCCAAATCATTGTCGTTCCATACATTTTCAATCTCAAGTAAGAGTAAATTAATGTTTATATTAATTCCAGTATGAATGTAGGCATGCACAGTCTCTGCGCAGTTTTTTTTTCAAGCGATGGCAGATTAAGATATTTTTCTTTACAGTTATCGAATTTTAAAATATCGCTTCTAACAGTTTAAAGATCAGTCTCTTACAAATATAACATAAAACTATTTAACTCATATGTACAAATCAGGAATAAAATATTTAAATTAAATAAAACTTACATATACGTTCTATTAATATCCGTGTATCCAAAAATGGTCATTTCCTTATCTTAAAGTGTTGTAGACGTGGTGAAGGTGATGTTCTAAAAACAGTGAACTATTTATTTCCCGCGTCTTCTCATGTTTATTTTTTTGTGGGCAGACGATTTTCAAGCAGATGGTCTGGTACAGATTATTTGTTTTTGCATGCAACAGATATGAAACTTGAATGCGCAGTAATTTTCTGAAAGTATGGTTAATTAAAATTTTGTATTTGAAGAAATGTCCAATGTATTTAACCTTTTCTTTTTATCCGTACCAAATAATACAAGTTAAAATGTATTGTAAAGTTCATTTTTTCTAAATAATTATAATAATAATATTCATAATTAGAGTTTATTAGATATACCATTGTTTAAATTTTCAAAAGGTGTAAAAATAAATTTAATGGTAATAACGAGCCCCCCCCCCCTTTTTTTTTTTTTTTTTAAGTAAAGTTTGTTTTGCACAAATTTTGTATATTTCTTTTATTTTCGGAAAATGCTAATTTTATTTAAAAAGTCTGAAAGAAGTAGAATTTATGACTTGAATACAAATTATAAAAATATTCTAAAGCAATAAATGCATAGATGACTAAACTCTGATGACTCTTTCTACGTGCTCATTAAAAGGTGCAGATTTAACTGTAATAGAAAATTTTTATTTTGAAACCACAGAAGTGTTTCAAATAATCCTGGTCGGTAAAAAAAGAAATAAATAAATAAATTTCCTCCCAGCAAACTAAATATGTAAAGTGTATAAATTTAATATTCCTAATTCTAATTATATTATCCAAATGCTAGATAAAATTTAAATCATGAAAAAGTATACATTCACTATCTTAGATATCAAATTGATAAAATATAGCCTGAAAATTTAGTTTATTAATGATTGTATCGTGCACTTTATTTATTATGCCCCCCCCCCCCTCTCCACTTTAGTGAGAGAATTTACCATTTGCTATCCACTAATATATTTTATTCCTTATGCCATGTAACTCGTGACTGTTTAAAATATTTCTCTTCATTTTCAAAGATTTTTGAAGTTCATATTTTTGTCACACTGTGACTTACAATATGGTGGTTTTTTTGTCACATATGTGACGTGACGTACGTTACATAGCAGTGATATAACAGTGACCTCACAATTTTTTTTTAATTGCCAGGAAAACATAATTTTACAGTAAATAACATGTTTTGAAGAATTTTCGTAATTTTTTAAAGTTTTCTAAGAAATTCACATCTCAGTCACAATGTGACATCACTGAGGGGTGGCATTTTGGTCACAGATGTGACGTGACCACAGTGACTTACAGTGACGTCACAACGACGTCACCGTGACCATGCATGCTATGAGGGAAGTTCAAATAAAATTCACTCAAACTTACCTACTGAAGTATTATAGCATTTTTTAAATTGTTTAAAAATTAAAATTATTGACAGCATATTAATAATAAATCTAGAACTTGGCAAGTTTTTACCTACGAGTCATTTATTTTTATTAATGACATTATTATATCAAAACTTGTTATTTCATGTTTGGAAGCCTTAATTTGAGTGAGCTCCTTCCCCTTGAAGGGCGGTGGGATAAAATATATCCCACTTAATTTTAACTACAAAATGCCACATTGACATCAGAATTCAGGACTAAAAAGTTTAATTTTATTAAATACGTGAAAAGAAGCTTTTACCCATTTTGAAATAAATTTGTTTTTAATTCTGGTGTGATTCAATCATTTAGGCATTTTACGAATAAAAATTCTTTGCTCGGAAAGGGTTAAAGGGGTGCAGTCTCTAGAGTGATCACCAAGAAGAAGCGTAAGTGCCTATTTCTCTTTGTCAGGCCTTTTAGTCTGTTTGCAATGAGTTTTCCGGAGGGTGGGTGCTACAGTGATAACCAAAGATGAGCGAGAGTGTATCTGTGAGTTTATTGGTTTATCAAATCTTTAACATGAGTCGTTTATAATAATAACTATAGTATTTTTTTATAATGATATTGTTATTAATATTAACATCATCATTTTATTAAGACATGAAATTGATAGGCATAACATTTATCATAAACTTGCCAAGTTCTAGATTTATTATTAATATGCTATCAATAATTTAAATTTTTAAACAATTTAAAAATGCTATAATACTTCAGTTGGTAAGTTTGAGTGAATTTTATTTGAACTTGGCATCCACTTATATATCATTTCTTTTCTTGCCATTGTCTTTACAGAACTACGCTCCCTTTTTTCAGTTATGTTTTTGTTAGATTAATAATTACGCCAGTAGAGATGTTTTTATTATTTAACTAGCAGGCTGCGCCCGCTGCGCTGGACCATTTTTTAAATAAACCTTCAATCAAACTAAATGGAAAATTCGACCCTGTATTTTAAATTAATATGGACCTTCACCTGGAAGATCCTTCCGCATTTTCTGAAAACGCATCGGACGCCATTGCGCTATTATATTATCTGATGCGTTAGACGAAATACGGGCAATTCAGAAGCAACTCTTTAGTACAGATGTAGAGTTTGGGAGGGAAATGCGGCCATTACGATCATATCACCACACTACTAAAAAAGAGCGAATTACAATGACTGCAGAGACTGACCATTTAATGAAATGATGACAGAATGTTCGGGTTATTCACTTTCGTTTGTTAATTCTTTTATTCCGGTCTTCTCAGCTTGGTACTTTGTGCAGATCTGATAACATAAATACAATCTCTCTCTACGTTACATTATATTTGGTAATATACGTCTTCTTTTGGCAGGTTTTCTCTACAATTTCTTATCTTCGATTTCCAGTAGAGTAAATACAATCAAAACAGTATTTAACTTTTATATTTTAAAATATGTGAATCATGTAAAAGCGGATATTTAAAGCGGAATTGTGTGAATAAAATTAAAATAATGTCATTTTAACTGCCGTTTATTTGTACAAACCAGTTTCAATCATGCAACTGTTAACCTAGGAAAATACTTCAAATAGAAATCTAAACCTCTAGTTTTCATTCAATAAAATCTTCCCAATCATCCGTAATCGGATCCAAAACAAAGTTTCATGTGAAACGTTAGAAATGTTCGTAACGGTATGGCTAAAAATGTACCAGAGTTAGCTATACAAAACAGAGTTAATTACGTTCCAAACTACATTCCATAAATAATGTCAAATTGCTGTTGATTGAATTTTAGATCTTTCACTATTAAAACTCTTTGCAAATGATAAATAAAGTTAGTGATGCAAAATTTTTAGTAGTGATCTTGTTTGGAAAACCGAACATTTTTCTGCATTTCTCTAATGAGCGTAATAAGACGGAGAAATAAACCTTTTATTTTCAAGACATCATTATTCATCAGTTTGTTGCCTAAATAAAACTAAAAACGTTAATTTGTGACTATGATCAGCTGCTCGGGCTGTGCATCAGCCAAAATTTCTTTATAATGATTGAAATTTTATTTGAATCTTAGGTACCTTTTTTTTAAACCTCGGGTAAATGAACAAATATTGTTCCATTTGGCATTTGAAAGTTTTTTTTTTTTTTTTTTTTTTTTTTTTTTTTTATATTATATATAAACTAGAAAGGTAGCCCGTCAAAAATGACGGAAATTTAGATACAAAGATATATACAACTCATGTGCAAGAATATGAGTTTTCTCGCTTGTTCCGCAGTGATAGATGAAAATAACACATTTTAAGAACGAAACACATTTATGAAAAACTGTGTACAGTAGAAGACCACTAATCTGCACGGTTTGGTTCCAAGTGTTATGCAGATTTCAGGCTTTTAGCGGTCATGTCTATTCAATCTTTGTTTACATTTTTTTAAATTCATATATTGGACAATTTAGATTGTTGAGCCTTAAAAATAAATAAATAACACACTTGAAGTAAGGTTAAAAACTATTAAATTATCGTATACGATTTCATGAAATGGTATTATATGGTATTATATGTGTGTGCTTCACGATCTTGGTTACGACGTTGGCGAAATTGGCTGCAACTTGTCATAATCCTAATAGTGTGGGCCGCTATAACAAAAAAGTAACCAGTTTTTAGTAAAATTTCTGATATAAAGTAGCTTTCAAAAACTTGTGTAAAATTGCAGGCTGTTCTCGTGTTAATGTCAATCCTAGGAATAATATTTCTAACACTGAAGATTTTCCATGTATATATAGAATTTAGAAAAGCTTCTCCAAAAGAAAGGTCCTGAAATGACATTGTACTTTTTCTAACTTCAAAGTTTAATCGGGCCCTGATGTTGAGCACTGAAATCTAATAAATACAGTTATTTTAAATATTACAACAGAATTAAACAGTTAAACTTATTTAACTTAAACCCGCTGGTTACTTCCCGATGTTATTTTTTAGTATTAAGAAAGAAAATTATTTAAAATTTTCAAATCATGCATTTATGATTTTTTCCCGTCTTTAATAACTAAATAATGAAAAAATTGGCTTTTGTTCTGAGCTCATAAATATGACAATAAAATAATGTAACTAAGAGACATCGCAAAATTAAATCTTTGTGATGACTAACGATAAACAAACGATACCGCCACTATTTTACCTACTATGACGTCATTAGAATATTGCCCATTGATTGTTGGAGAACTTACTTTGTGAATGATTACCTCAATGATTTAATATTTTTGATGTTTCACGATGAATGAATCACTTGTGTTTGTTTAGATTTATGGAATGAGATATTAAGCTGTGAAACTAATTTCAATTGAAGTTATCCAAGGATATATGTATTTTTAACCGAAATTAAAAACAATGCTTTGATCTCGAAATAAAAAGTTTTAGTTTGTATAATTTGTTGTTTCTGTTAATTATTTATTTAAGTACTTTTCCATTATAGCGCATTTTTAAAAAAAGCTTGGCGCGATTCGGGCATCAGAAAGTGAGATATGTTGCGAAAATATATAAACAGCTATTAAAACAAATCTAATGAACTTTTATCTTTGTTTATATATGCACTTATATGCATAAAAAAATCGTTTCAAAAAATATATAATTTTTTTTATATACAAATTACGGCACAGATTTCAGATATGAACCGGGATACCTAACTGGCGCTAAAATGGTGTTATTTTGCCTGCTATGGTAACCCGGCTGTTGTTATTTATTTATTAATAAATTGTTTATTTACTTTTATTTTCTGTTTTTTAATTATATAAACTGTTTTGTTTTATAGTTATTATTGAAACTTTTATTTGTTTATAGTTATTTCCTTTTCAAAATGATAGCAAATAATTGAAAAATATATAAGTAACTGGTATTCGAAAGCGAGATTTCTGCCAAATTGGCGTCATAGAAAAATCACGCCAACCCCCATGCGTATATGACATCTGTGCAAAAATTACTTCTGTTTCTTTATAAAAATGGGTAAATAGCTTTTTTTAAATTAAATTGTCGGCACAGATATCATATACGCCCATATTGGCGCGATTTTTTTTTTTTTGACGCCGATGTCATATACGCACCGGGTAGTTAACTGGCGCCAAAGTGTCGTTATTTTGCTAATGTTAACCCGAATGTTTTATGCTGTTGATGTTTTCGCCAAATTGGCGTCGGAAAAAAATCGCGCCAATATGGAGCGTATATGACATCTGTGCCAAATTGTATACATATGGAAAAAATTACTTGTGAGTATGAAGCAGTAAATAGGTTGTCAGAAAATACGTTGGCAAACTTCTTTCTCGCCAAGAAACTTTTCTCCGAAGTATTGTACATAAGCAATGATTGCTAGAAATGCATTTTTAATTATGATATGCGCTTTTATGTTTCACTACATTTATGCATAATATACTGCGTGTATAAATGCTACAATTCATATGCAGGGCTACACAAAAGAATTCGTAAGGGTTACTGAGTATAAGAGTAAATTGCTTAAAGGTGGCTTTTAAAGGAGTTATGCATTTTTACGCTGAACTGCATTTAGTTTCCTAAGAAATGTTTGTAGAATATAGATAAAATGATATACATGGTCGCGCAAAGAATTGGATACATAACCGTCTATGGATGATAATATCTGGAAATGTGATTTCAGTAGTTTTAAGAGTAGTTTAAATTAAATTTTAGCTAAATAGTGGCATGTAATAACGGTACTATTGGCTATGGACGGTAATTGCTGAAATCAATTTTTTAATTTTTTTATGTGTTTTCTAAAATGTTTACTTAGTTATCTTGGTACTTCTTAGTTATCCCGTCTACCAAATTACTGTCGCCAAATTGTAAGATTAATTGCCAATAATGGTTGCCATTAATTAATTAATTAAATGCCAATAATGGCCAATAAAACCATTAATTCGACGTTTTATTTGTATTTTTATTAATGTTTTACTATTGATTTGGCAATCTATAAAATTTGGCAAAATTGGTCGACGGGATCTCTAAGAAGTAACGTTATCTTATTTACTTTATTTCCCTAAATAACGAAGTTTTGTTAAACCATTTAGGATGTGTTGGAAAGTGTTTCATATTCTATGCTTAACGCATGATTTTTCTTTCTTCTTTAGTCTTATTTTGCATTTATTTTATTCTTAATTTTTTAGTCTTATACTGCTTTATAGAAACTTTGGCACAGTTGTCATATACGTTATCATATATTGGAGCGATTTTTTTCCGACGCCAATTTGGCGAAAACATCAACAACATACAACAACATCCGGATTACCATATCAAGCAAAATTACGACACTTTGGCGCCAGTTAAGTACCCATTGTGTATATGACATTGGCGTCAGAAAAAATCGCGCCAATATGAGGCGTATATGACATCTATGCCGAAACTTTAATATTTAATGTTTAAACTCTTCGCTCCACTCCCCTTGAATATAGTGCAAACTATAACACGGATAGCGCAAAATAATAGACAGTTTGGTACTTTTCCACTGTAGGGGCTTTGACATTTTTTTTTTAAAAAAGCTTGGTGTAATTTGGTCATCAGAAAGTGAGATTTGGGTACTTTTCCGTTATGCGGACACCATTGTCGCCAAGCGTAATAGTTGGCGCAAAATCGTGAATTAAAGCATTTGAAAAATAAAAGAAAAATTATTGTCGATACTAAAGTGAGCATTTAAAAAATATAACATTTGAAAATTCCAGACTTTTACGAACTATTTCATCAAATCACAAATATATAATTAAAATAAGTGAACAAATAACTGCTATAAAATAAAGCAATAAAATAAAACTCATATTAAACTGCTGACATAAAATTACAAATTTCTTTTAGAATTTTGAAATAATTGGCGCATTAGCATACATTTTGGCATGGTGTCCGTATAACGGAAAAATATCGAGATTTGTTGTCAAATCATATAAACAGCTATGAAAACAAATTTGATGAGCGTTTTTGTTTGTTTTATATGTATATTATTGATGTTTTTATGTACCAATTACATCTGTTTCTGTATAAAATTAGAGAAACGGCTTTTTTATGTTAAATAAATCGTGTAAATATCGAAAAAATTGCGGGTGTATATAAAATGAAAGTTAATAGGTTCCCGGAAAATATGTTACCGAATTTCCTTTTTGGCCAAGGCACCTATACTGGAAAAGTACCTAAAGCACATTAAAATCGCGCAGTTAGGAGATCACACAGTACACCGTTGTCTATTGGTGGTTATTTTATTAGTAGCATCGGGAGGAAGATGTAAAGATGTACTTTAAATTCTCACCCATAGATTTCGAAAAAATATCTTAAAAGAGTGGAGTTTAAATTAAATTTCTGTGACCTCCATTATGAAAGATTAATCGTTTTAAATGGGAATTTCGCCAAATTAGCCAGCTATCGCCAAGTTGGCTCACATTTGGCGCTACTGTGGTAACCCTGCATTAATATTTTTCAACAATTACTCATTTCAGTGAGGCGGTCCTACCGGAATAGTGAGGGACACACAGAGACTTGGATTTTATATAAATAGTAATGCATTTTTAGTGATAGTAAAAAAAACCGAAAATGTGTCACTACAATCAGCTGCTCGGGCTGTGCATCAGTCAAAATTTTATAATGACTGAAATTTTAATTGAATTTGAGGTACTTTTTTAAAAAAACCTAGGCTAAATGTACAAATATTGTTCCATTGGCTACCTTTGGCATTTGAAATTTTTTTTGTATATTCAAATTAATGCTTTTTTAGTGATAGTAAAATAACTGCACATGAAAAATATCTATTAGTAAATCTTCTTTTGTCCGTTTGCTCCATAATAAAAAAACATAAATTTATTAATCGCTAATTACTAAAAGTACAAATTTCGCGTAATCTTCTGAAATCGGAGTTACCGTCAACGGTTCCTTTCAAATATAAACGAATCTTCCAACACTATAAAGTAAATTCGCCAATTGTAAGGTGGTTGATTATGGAAGATTCATCCAATATCTTTTTATAACATTTCTAAAAGAAGGGAAGATATGAAAAAAATGACGAATGGAATGGAATATCGAAAAGTGATTTCAGAAAGCAATTTTTATTGTAAAATGCCTTTTTTCGTGATAGAAACGCATAATTGCTTACATTTTCTTAAGAAGAATCTTTACTACCTAACATTGCAAGCATTGAACGTTTGTATAAGAGAAATTGGCGATATGTTTTTTTTATTTAAAAAGAATGGACAATATTAGCTAATCTGGCTTCGAGATTATAAAAGTCACAAATTTAGGGAAAACAAACCGACATGCTTTCGCAGTAAAGTATGTTGAGAAATTTTTTATATGTCTAAAATTAAATTATTTTACAGTATGTATGTGCGTGTGTGGGAGACATTTATACTAAAATTTAAATAACTGACTCCATTTTAAAAATATTAATTGCTATTTATATATTGTACATTTGAATTTTAAAAGATACTCAAAAAATGCTTTCGTACACTTGCAAAATCACATTTATCGTAAACATCGCTTGAACCCAATTCACGCTTACATCTTTTTGGCTTAAAATCAAATTGTTTGGCGACAAAAGTGAACTCAAAAATCACAAATAAATATATAACATGTAAATCATAAGTACCATCATTTTTACAATTACATCTGCTAGTTTCGTCTGTAAGTCACATGATGGAAGAGTTAGAAAATGAAAAAGAACAAATCAAAAACAAAATTGTTACCACTAGGAAGGTCTCCTTAAAGAGCATACTCAAATTATTTTGAAAAGAAAAATGCTTTTAAAACTACTCATGTGTGTAGTAAAACATCAGTTAAATTTGGCGGCGGAATCCCAGTAAAAATCTGAAAAAAATCTATATATATTCGAGTATTAGGAGCAAAAAAGACGAACGTTCCACGCTGTTTGGCTAGCCAACACATTTCTATCCCAAATGCAAGATATTTAAATGCATTAGAAAATTGCTTGTTAAATAAGTGTTTAAATGCCTAAAACTCAATGAATTTAAACTTAAACGAAGGATTAGCGTATTATTTTTTTATATTTAAGCGTATATAATATATACAAATTCCGTGTTGCAGTAGTTATTTAATTTTACATGGCTTCACCGGCTGGTGATGTTTTAAGGGTACTATTTGATTATTCATTCAACCAATTTCGCCAAATTATATAAATTGCCAAACGCTTCGCCAAATTCTATAAATTGCCAAACTGCTCGCCAAATTATACAAATTGTCGAAATTTTTATTTTAAACAACGAAAGAATAAATTTGTAAACATTAGTAAAATTACAAATAGAAGTGAAATTAAAAATCACTTGATGACGCAACACAAACGTGTACCGTGTTTAATGTCAAGTGAATGTAAAATTTGCGATCAGCTATTATTGGCATTTATCTTATAGTTTGGCGATAGTTATTTTGTCGACGGTATAATCAAGTAGTACCGTTTTAAATTTGTTTTAAAAGTAGCTGGCCTATTAAAAATGCTACCATTAAATATTTTATATTAAATACTTGTTTCCATGGCAACAGTAACCTTCATTTCTTGTTCTGACACTAACAATATCGAAGTCAAATTTCCAATGTTCCGAATCGGACATTAATTTTGAATTTGGAAAAAAATTAATAAACTGAAATTTTGTTTAAAACCGTATAATTACGATAATAAAATTTTAATATATACACCTATAAAGGTATATGACAAAACTGTAGTAAAAAAATGTATTTATTACGTTAAACTTAATCTAACTATCTTCGTATGAAGAGTAGAAAAAGGTTTTACTTAAAAATTATTTATCATAAAAAAAGTATCATTCAAAATGTTATTTTGCCGCCAACCAGCATTAAATCGCCAAAAAAAATTAAATTTTCATTATTTTTTTTACAAACGCTAAATCGAGGTTCTGCGGATTTTTTTTTTTTTTATAAACATATTATATGTCACGAGAAGAATATTCTATATATTACTCATGAGAAGAATATTATATAATTTTTTCAATTATTTCTGAGCATGCGCTTATGGAAACTTCCTTGATATCATCCTATCAATTTTTCAGATGCATTTTTCTTAACCTGACGCGAAAGATAAAGAGCCAAATCTTATTTCACTTGCAATATTTTAACTGAGTAATTTTTTAAGCATTACGAGCATCCCCTTTCATGTTTAAATTAAATATTTTCGTTTTTTAATATTATCACTCATTAAAACAATTTTTTTTCTTCTTTTTTTCTTCCTTCTTTTTTTTTTTAATTAAAATTAGTAACAGTTTTTTCTTTTATGCTAAGTGTAATAGCTGTTTCAATTTTTTTTATCAACGATAAATTTTGCCAAGAAATAAAATGGTAAACCTTATCGTCCAAAATAACAGAACTTTCCGTCATAATTCTATAACTAATATAGGTAGAATGATGTGTTATAGCTTAAAACCTTCCCTGAAACGATACCTATCTAACGGTATAAGTTCCGTAAAAATCCATGCAGTAGAACTCGAAATCTAGGCGTTCGGAACGAAATTTCCGTTTGGATTTTATATATATGACTAGCAGGCTGAGCCCGCTGCGCTGGTCCATTTTTCAAATAAACCTTCAATCAAACGAAATGGAGAATTCAACCCTGTATTTTAAATTAATATGGACCTTCAACTGAAAAGTCGTTCCGCATTTTCTGAATACGCATCGGACGCCATTGCGCTATTATATTATCTGATGCGTTAGGCGAAATTCGGGCAATTCAGAAGCAACTCTTTAGTACATCATGTAGAGTTTGGGATGGAAATGCGGCCATTACGATTATCAGAAATTAAAATGTTCTCTGATCATCACAATACTAAAAAAGAGAGAATTACAATGATTGCAGAGATTTACCATTTAACTTAAAGAATGTTCGTGTTATTCACTTTCGTTTGTTAGTTCTTTTACTCCGGGATTCTCAGCTTGGTGTTATGCGTGGATCTGATAACATAAATACAATCTCTCTCTACGTTACATTACATTTGGTAATATACGTTTTCTTTTGGCAGGTTTTCTGCAGTTTCTTATCTCCGAATTCCAGTAGAGTGAATACAGTCAAAACAGTATTTAACTTTTATATTTTAAAAAATGTGAATCATGTAAAAATGGATATTTAAAGCTGAATTGTGTGAATAAAATTAAAACAATGTCATTTTAACTGCCGTTCCTTTTTATATACCAATTTTAATCATGCAACTATTAACTTAGGAAAATAACCTCGATAACTGATTCAAATAGAAAACGAAAACTCTAGTTTTCATTCAATAAAATCTTTCCAATCATATTTAATCGGATCCAGAACCAAGTTTGATGTGAAACGTTAGAAATGTTCGTAACGGTATGGCTACAAATGTACCAGAGTTAGCTACAAAACAGAGTTAATTACGCGCCAAACTACATTCCATTAAATAATGTCAAATTGCTGTTGATTGAATTTTAGATGTTTACTATCAAAACTCTTTGCTGTACTTTTCGGTTAGCCGGGCGCCAGTGTTGTATATACATGATGTATATGTATATATACATACCGGGTGTCCCAAAAAGGACTGACTGATTTTAAAATTCAATAACTGGCAAACGGTGACAGATATTTAAAAAATTCTTACAGGAGGGTTATGAATAAGGTCAAAAGTTTTTTTACAGTGATTTTCAATTTTAGTTCGAATTACAAACAATAGATGGCGCTGCGATCAATAGACGCTTAATTCAGGCTCGATTTTTGGTACTTCGTGGCCCGGATAATACATTTCCATCTCCTTTTTCAGCATGGAACAAGAGAAAGGACCAGAAATCGAGCCTGTATTTAGCGACTATTGCTTACAACGCCATCTGTTGTTTGTAATTTGAACTAAAATCGAAAATCACTGTAATAAAACTTTTGACCTTATGCATAACCCTCCTGCAAGAATTTTTTAAATATCTGTCATCGTTTGCAAGTTATTGAATTTTAAAATCAGTCAGTCCTTTTTGGGACACCCGGTATATATATGTATATTTATACACATATTGAAGCTGTATGTATACATATATATGTGTGTGTGTACATATACAATATATATAAATGTTTATGTATATATACATATATATATAACACTGGCGCCCGGCCCACCGAAAAGTACCCTCTTTGAGAATGATAAATAAAGTTAGTTATGCAAAATTTTTAGTAATGATCTTTTTGGGAAACCGAAGATTTTTTTCGCATTTCTCTCGCGTAATAAGACGGAGAAAAAAACACGCTTGTTATTTTCAAGACTTCATTATTCATCATTCTGTTGCCTAAATAAAACTAAAAACGATAATTTGTGACTGCGATCAGCTGCTCGGTCTGTACATGAGCCAAAATTGCTTTATAATGATTGAAATTTTATTTGAATCTGTGGTACTTTTTTTAACCATTTGGGAAAATGGTTATTGTCCTCTGTCAGGGTAGGAAATCAAAAACATATCGGAAGCGTTTTATTGGTTGAATCCGCAATTTATTCGTTTTCTGATTGCTCTATACAGTAATCTGTATTTTCCCTTTGCTTTCAACAGAGATGGATACTTCTGTTGCCACTATGACAAAAAAGTAATAAAAATACAAAAAACTACAAAAAAAATTAATAACTCAGAAACAAATTGAGATAAAGCTTTCAAACAAATTGCATTTAAAAGTATATTTTTTTCATTCTACAACGGTGTAAAAAGTAATATTGTGGGATGTTTAGAAGTTTAAAAATGAAATTTCATTTAAAATTCGTCCAGGAATATTAATATTTAATCCGTGGCGTACGTAATGAATGACCAGCTTCGTAGAAGTTTAAAAATTTACAGTACCGAAAAATATAATCCATGGCGTACGTAATGTATGATCAACTCCGTGCGATTTTTTGTCTTAAATTTTTGTCTTTCAAAAAATCATTTTCCAAATGGTCGTTGTAATTTGTTAAATTGCATTTTTTTTTTAACCTAGGCTAAATGAGTAGATATTGTTCCATTGGCCACATTTGGCATTTGAAAGTTTTTCTTTGTACATTTGAAGTGATGCTTTTTTAGTGATAGTAAAATAACTGCAGATGAAAAATATATAACAGTAAATATTCTTTTGTTCGTTTGATCCATAATACAAAACCATAAATTTACTAATCGTTAAGTACAAATTTCGCACAATCTTCTGAAATCGGATTTACCGTCGGCGGTTCCTTTCAAATATAAACGAATCTTCCAACATTACAGTAAATTCGCAAATTATAGAGTGGTTGATTATGGAAGATTCATAAAATATCTTTTAATAACATTTCTAAAAGAAGGGAAGACATGGAAAAAAATGACGAATTAAATGGAATTTCAAAAAGTGATTTCAGAAAGCAATTTTTATTGCAAAATGTTTTCTTTCGTGATAGTAATAACGCATAATTGCTTACATTTTCTTAAATATAATCTTTACTACTTAACATTGCAAGCATTGAACGTTTCTATAAGTGAAATTGGAGATACGTTTTTTATTAAAAAAAGAGTGAAGAATATTAGATAATCTGGCTTCGAGGTTATAAAAGTCACAATTTTGGGGAAAACAAACCGATATGTTTTCGCAGTGAAGTATGGTGAGAAATTTTTTAAATGTCTGAAATTAAATTAGTTTACAATATGTATGTGCGTATGTGGGAGACATTTATACTAAAATTAAAATATTTGACTCCATTTTTAAAATATTAATTGCTATTTATATATTGTACCTTTGAATTAAAAAAAAATACTCTAAAAATGCTTTCGTACACTTGCAAAATCACCTTTATTGTAAACATCGTTTGAACCTATATCACGCTTACGTCTTTTTGGCTTAAAATCAAATTGTTTGGCGACAAAAGTGAACTCAAAATTTCAAATAAGCATATAATATGTAAATCATAAGTACCATCATTTTTACAATTACATCTGCTAGTTTCGTCTGTAAGTCACATGATGGAGGATTTAAAAATAAAAAAGAACAAATGAAAAACAAAATTGTTACTCACAAGGAAGGTCTCCTTAAAGAGCATACTCAAATTATTTTGGAGAAAAAAAAATGCTTATAAAACTACTCATGTATGTAGTAAAACATCAGTCAAATTTGGCTGCGGAATCTCAGTAAAAATCTGAAAAAAGAAAAAAGAAATATATTCGAGTATTTGGCGCAAAAAAGACGAACATTCCAATCTGTTTGGCTAGCCAACACATTTCCTTCCCAAATGAAATATATTTAAATTCATTTGGAAATTGCTTGTTAAATAACTGTTTAAATGCGTAAAACTCAATGAATTTAAAACTGAACGAAGGATTAGCGTATTATTTTTTATCTGTAAGCGTATATAATATATACAAATTGCGTGTTGCAGTAGTTATTTAATTTTACGTGGCTTCACAGGCTGGAAAAGTTTTAAGGGTACTGTTTGAATACCCTGTCGACCAATTTCGTCGAATTATATAAATTGCCAAACTACTCGCCAAATTATACGAATTGACAAAATTTTTATTTTAAACAACGAAAGAATAAATATATTTGTAAACATTAATAAAATTACAAATAGAAGTCAAGTTAAAAATCATTTGATGACGCAACAAACACGTGTACCGTATGTATTGTCAAGTGAATGTAAAATTTACGATCAGCCATTATTGGCATTTAATTTTACAGTTTGACGATAGTTTTTTCGTAGACGGGATAATCAAGTAGTACCGTTTTAAGTTTGATTTAAAAGTAGCTGGCTAATTAAAAATGTTATCATTAAACATTTTTATATTAAGCAGTTGTTTCCATGTCAACAATACAACCTTCACTTCTTGTTTCTGACAACAATATCGAAGTCAAATTGCCAATGATCAGAATCGGACATTAATTTTGAGTTTAGAACAAATTTTAAAAACTTAAATTTTGTTTTAAAACGTATGATTACGATAGTAAAATTTTAATATATACATATATAAAGGTATATGACAAAACTGTAGTAATAAAAAAGGTTTTATTTAAGTTAAACTTAATCTAACTTCGTATGAAGAGTAGAAAAAGGTTTAACTTAAAAATTATTTATCTTAAAAAAAAGTATTCAAAATTTTATTGTGTCGCCAACCAGCATTAAACCGCCAAAGAAATTAAATTTTCATTATTTTTTTACGAACGCTAAATCGAGGTTCTGCAGATTTTTTTTATAAACATATTATATGTCATGAGAAAAATATTCTATATATTCCTCATGAGAAGAATATTATATATTTTTTCAAATATTTCTGAGCGTGCGCTTTTGGAAACTTCCTTGATATCATCCTATCATTTTTTCAGGTGCATTTTTCTTAACCTGGCGCAAAAGATAAATAGCCAAATCTTATTTCAATAGCAATATTTAACTGAATTATTTTTTAAGCATTACGAACATTTACTTTCATGTTTAAATTAAATATTTTCGTTTTTTAATATTATCACTCATTAAAACGGATTCTTTTCTTCTTTTTTTTTTTTCTTTTAAATAAAATTAGTAACAGTTTTTTCTTTTATTTTTCGACGTGTAATAGCCGTTTCAAATTTTCTTTTTATCAACGATGAATTTCGCCAAGAAATAAAATGGTAACCCTATCGTCCAAAATAACAGAACTTTCCATCATAATTCTATAACTAATCTAGCTAGACAGATGTGTTATAGCTTAAAACCTTCCCTGAAACGATACCTATCTAACAGTATAAGTTCCGTCAAAATCCATGCAGTAGAACGCGAAATCTAGATGTTCGGAACGAAATTTCCGTTTGGATTTTATATATATAATAGAATAGATAATAGAATAGATAATAGATTATGTGTTATAAACTATCTCAAAGTTTAAAACAGATCGCATTGTTAGATTTCCTAATTTTAACAATATCGCGTTACGTTAGTTCCACATTCCACCACCAGGGAGCGCACTCTATTCTTAACGAAAGCGTATCTGAACGAAACTCCTTCATGCAACCTTTCCGTAGATACATGAATCGGGAGGGTGGCGGTCTTAACCAATAATTTAAGATAATTGCTGAAATTACTACGAAAAATATTTTAAAGGGGCCCTACGCGGCCCCTAATAGAGTTAGAGGAAATCGGAAGACGGCAAAATAATCGCGGGGAAAAGTTTGCTTGGGTGCTGTGGAGCTACTTTTGGCGCGAGATCTAAGCCCTACGACCAATAGGAGCCCAGATATTTAAGGAAATATGAAGTAACAAAGTCCAAAATAACAGAATTTTCCGTAATAATTCTATAACTAATCTAGGTAGAATGATATGTTATAGCTTAAAACCTTCCCTGAAACGATACATATCTAACGGTATAAGTTCCGTAAAAATCCATGCGGTAGAACTCGAAATCTAGGCGTTCGGAACGAAGTTTCCGTTTGGATTTTATATATATAATAGAATATAATAGATAGATAATAGATTGCGATTTTAAATCATTGAACATATTTCTGATAATTGTCGTGAACTCGCACGCTTTCTCCGTGGGCTAACCTCCACTACTTCCCTCTCTCGCTGCTACCGGAAGTGCACACAGAGATACGCTCTTGTTCTTGTGGTCTATGATAACTTCGCGTGTTACGATCACTTTCTGATTTGTCATAAAAGAACACTGAGTATTAGATTAAGTTGTGCCACTAGGAGTTGAAAAAGTATCTGTGGTTTCTAAGGGAATATGTAAAATGTTGTTTACCTGTATGGGTTTCTTAAATGTATCGATTATTATGTAAAATCTGTTTATGAAGTCAAATCCCAAAATACCTTGAAAATTCGAGAAATCTTGAATATCAATGACTTAAAAGTGATTCGAAAAAACTTGTATTGCAGTTTGTTTGAGGTTCTGATGCAAGCCGAAAAATTAACATCAGTGTTGACTGTTTTAATAATTATGCCAGTAGAGTTGTTTTTATTATTTAATTGCGATTTTAAATCATTGAATATATTTGTGATAATTGTCGTGAACTCGTACGCTTTCTCAATGGGCTAACCGCCACTACCTCCTTTCTCTCACTGTGACTGGAAGTGACTGAATGAAACAGATTCTGATCAGAATAAAACACACTAAGAAAAAGATGTCTGGCATTGTCCTGGTAACAAGAACAATAGAAATGATTAAATAACTTCTTAATTAAACTTTTAGTAGCATTTAACTTAAAACTCTAACATTTTAGCTGAGAAATAAGATTAATTTGTTTTTGTAAATAGTCAACGTGTGTACCAAGTCTTCATATGTACATTTTGTAATATATATTTCTTATTCATAATAGAACAGCCTTTTTATTGTCTTCATTAGCCACTATTTTGATTAATTAAGACTACTTCTTCCCTATTTGAAAAAAAGCCAACCGCCCCGGACCTTTGCAGAGCTAGAGGTAGGAGTATGTTCTCTATTTTTAATTAGAGTAACTTGGAAGGACAGAATACTATAAATAATACTATAAACTGGCATCTCTGCCAGTATTCAGTGGCTTAAAAATTAAAAATATTTTTATTAGAAGCTTAAAGATTTGGCTGAAAATTTGATTATTGCGAACATTTATTAGTTATTGGTGACAGTCTCTGATTCCACATAGGCTATATTTTATGCCAGTGCCACTACCACCTCGGGTTGGCAGAAGGAACAACAAATGTTCTAAAAAAAGCCTTTAAAAACTTTCTGAATTACCAGTTCTATGGAATATTAGGAAATACCAAACCGATCTCAAAATTAATGTTGGCAAATTAATGGTGACAGTTTATGTTTTTAACATAGGCATTTTATGTTAGTGCCACTACCGCCAGAGAGGTGGTAGACCGATAGACAAGAAGCTTGAAATTTGATATGATGGTCAATTTTGAGACGTAAATGCGTACAAAGAGCGGTTTATTTAAAACTTCAAATGAGTACTGAAATGAGCGTATGGAATGAGCATAAAAGCTTCAAAATACTTTCTAAATTACCATTTATTTGGAATTAGTTTTAATTCTTCTTATTAATTCAAGTCTCATTTTTGCCTAATGCAGTGTAATAATGAAGTTTAGTCAAACTGTGGCTTAATTAGAAATTTTTTGAATTATTCCTAAAAGTATAATTTCTTCTAATAAAAGTTAAACATACAAATATCGCTTAGCATATTTCAACTATTACGCGAGCAAAGCCGCGGGTTTTTGTGGTGATCTGATAAAATAGCATAAAAAAGATATATCAGTTTAGTCTCATAAGGAAGATTTTTTTCTCATCAGTCGCCGTTTTTCTTTTGTGACTGTTTATGTTTCGGCTGAAATCGTACTGTTTCTAATGTTCGGGCTGAAATCATAATTTCTTAAGACTGACTTAAGTCAGCGCCATCTATTGTTTGTAATTCGATCTAAAATCGAGAATCACAGTAAAAAAAAAACTCCTGACATCATACGTAAACCTCCTGTGAGAATTTTTTTAATGTCGATATTAAAAAAATTCTTGCACGAGGATTACGTATGATGCCATCTGTCACCGTTTGCAAGTTAATGAATTTTAAAATCAGTCAGTCCTTTTTAGGACACTCGGTATTTACATTTCATCAAATTGAAAGTCGTCTGCGGTTACTGTTGTTCTGCTTTCAAATATGATCAGCTTTTTTTATTTTCTTTTTGGTTGCGTGAAGTTAATTTTTCACAGCTTCACTAAAACTAATACATAATTTAACAAGAAAGAAAAATCACGCGTCAATCATGTTATGAAATGTTTTCGAACACTTCCAGAAAACTTGAATGAAACCTTCGCTGTTTAACGCCTTTGAGGGGCAAGTAATTGGGTTACTGTAATGTCGAATTCACACCGGAATCTTTCAAAGTTTTTATTGCAAAATAAGGAAAAGCAATTTTATGATTTTTTTCATCCAAAGTTAGAAAAGTAAAATTCAATAAAATTTTTCTGGTGCAAATCTTCATTAATCGTAGATGGGATATATATCCCACATCATTTAGAAAATGCATAACACATTAGAAACCAAATTTCAGCAATTACCGCCCATTATCAGAAAAGTACTCCAATTATTTTGTGCAATCTTGTGTTTGATCTGTAGATTGGTACGAATTTCACCTAGGATGATAAAGTTTAGTTTAGCAAAAAATGTATATAGGTTGAAAACTCACATTCAGTAACTTCTACCAATAGACTAACGTATAATTGAATTATTTTGTGCAGCCCTGTATATTACCTACAGATTTTTATATATGCCACATAAAGCTAAAACTTAATTCAAGCTAATTATCATCCATAGGTGTCCATGTAGCTAGTTATTTCCATGCCCCTGTATATTATTATATTTATATTTTACAAACATCTCAGATACTTGAGCTGTTCAACCTTTAAGTTCAGCTAGAAAATTACAATTAAACACCACTAGACCGGGAGCCGGCAGCACAAATAATCAACTCATCGAGTTCACGGGTGAAATTCTAGGATTAGTTAAATCTTGATTCGCATATTAAAACGCAATCGGTCTGCTAAGTCATATTTTGGTGGAAAACACCTGAAAACCCGATTTTAGTGACTGACTCGTAGGTTTACCATTGTGTTTTCCTGCAATAAAAGGTATGAAAACATGGAGAACTGGGAGCAGAAAAACAATGGTATACCTACGAGTCAGCCGCTAAAATCGGGTTTTCAGGTGTTTTCCACCAAGATATAACTTGGCAGACCGATTGCGTTTTAATATGCGAATCAAGATTTAACTAATCCTAGAATTTCATCCGTGAACTCGATGAGGTGATTGTCTGTGCCGCCGGCTCCAGGCTCCAGGTCTATATACATTACAGGGTGTCTACAAATTAGTTGGGCAAAAAGAATGATTTATTGAATGGAATTGGCAGGAAAAAAATTAAAGTACATGGCAATACCACAAAATACGAAAATTGCAGTCCGCACAATAAAATTTCTGTTAAATGTTGTATAATGCAATTTTCTTTTTTGCATTCTAATAAAATATATTCTTAGAAGTATTTTTAAGATATATTCATAATAACTCAAAAATAAAGCAATTAAAAGACTTAAAATTTCAGATTGTCATTTCCTGGCATGTCACACTGTAGTGTGTGTAAAGGCGTCTACCTTCACATATTAATGTAAATAGTTCCCCTTTCCCCCTTTAAAATTATGCCTTTTTAAATTCTTAAATTTAATTATCTGTCTGCATTTGGATTCAATTTATTTTCTAACGCTCTTTTCCCTTCATAAAATTAAACAGTCATTTCTCATTCTCTTTAATCTTTTAACCGCAGCGCACTGCATTTAAAAGAAATGAAATAATATCCTTTTCCGCCTAGCAACGCCTTTTCAGATTTCATGCCAATCCCTTATTTTTCATGCTATGCAGAAATTAGTCAGACACTTTACTTCTACATCTAAAAGACCGTTAGTCCAGATGCAATATATTAATCATTTCATTATTGGTACTCTGTCTTTAATTTGTTTTATTTTATTAACGCTCGCTTGCTGGCGCTTCAGTCCCATGAGATTTTTGGCAACCCCCCTATAGAATGTTCTTTTGCGGTTTCTGCACCATAATTCCTACGCATAGCTTTTTGGCGGTAAATAATTCATATTACTCTTTTGACGTCCCCCATTCAGTTACAATTAACGAACTCAGACCGCATGTTTTCACTCACTTTATTCTCGCCATATAGCATACGTAACGTAATTGGCGAAAAATGTATATGTTGTTCTGCCAACACTCGATCATTTGGAGAAAATGTAATTTTGCCACTTACTTACTTCCTTTTTGACTATGATTCTGGTCACATAAAAAATGTAAAACTATGCTTTCCTCTCCAGCATTGGCGTTGGCCGAATAATCTCGGCTGTATTAGAAAGGATACCGGTGCATAATAAAATTCTTCAAAATATTCTAACAGTGATCCCTCTTGATTCAATGACTTCCTGTTATTTTTATTCAAATAATTCATATCTAATTTACAGCTATCCATCAAAAAAGGAACCACCTGTTCAAGAAAGCTTCGTAACATACTTTTGGTGCATCGGCCGGTACACCGAGAAAAAAGATTGCTGGAGAGGGGGAGCACCTGATATATATTTTTTTTTTCTCTGCGTACAGATTTACCTTGGACTACTACAAAAAAAACTGCAATTTCGTTTTGTTAGAAGAACAACAACAAAACTAAACTAAAAATATATTATTGCTGTCTGCTTTAAACATTTGCTCTCAACTAAATAAAACTACCAGTTTTAAGGGGAAATGGGACAACTCTATATTTCAATACTGTTAATTTCACTTTAAATAATTCACCAACACTTCTTCCACCTACCCATAACGAAAATTAATCAGAGACAATAAAAATGCACTTACGTGAGTAGCCGACATTGTTCTTCAATAAGAAATGATTAACAGTCACAAAGAAATTATCACAAACGGTAACATATTAGAACTATATGTATTAAATACCAGTTAGTTTTCACTACAAAGGGGACTTGCACAAAACTTCACCCCAAAACATAATATTTACTTTCTGTTTACATTTCTCTACAATTTTTTTACAGAACAGAATCTTCCCTTACTCAAAAAACCTGGGAGCCGGCAAAAATACCGGTACATTCATAAACATGATTAATGGGCTTGTCATGCCATCTACCGGCCAGAATCAAAATAATATATTAAATAATAACACATGATTATCACATATAAAGAAATAAACTAACAGAATATTAATAATTACTAAATTTACACTAAAAACAGAAATTAAGAAACCTTAATAATACAATTTCCACACATATTCAAAAGATATAAAGAAAGCTATAAGAAATATATAAGAAATAAATAAACTCAAAATTGAAAGAACTGCAATTATAGTCTCGATCAGTTTTAGTGCTGCCATCTTTTGGCAATTAGAAAAAACAAAGAAAAGAGAGTCATTTCACAACACCCCTACCTTTTGATTTGGTGAGAGTCAAATCAAAAACTAATTTTTGTATCTTTAGTATAGGAGCACACTCCTAAAGGATAAAGCTTGCGCACAGGCGACACTAATGTGCCATTTTTTGTCTTACTTTAACAACTCTTACACGTCCATCTCGACCCGTACACAGTTCCTGTACCCGAGCGATTGGCCAATTGGTGCGTTTGATGTTCTCTGAACCGATGAGCACAATGTGACCTTCCTTGATATCATAGTCTTTTTGACCATGTTTTTGTGCTAATTGGCCAAGATATTCTTGTCGAAACCTCATCCGAAATTGTTCGTGAAGTTCTTGACATCGACGTTGGCGAACAAGCAGCTTGTTATTATCGACGAAGTCCAAATCCACTACACCTGATGTTCGAAGATCGCGTAAAAACATCGACGGAGTCAATGGTGCAAGATCTTCCGTATCGTTTGAAACGTAAGTGAGTGGTCTGCAGCTAATAGCGTCTTCGGCCTCACAAACAATTGTGAGCAGTTCCTCATAATTTACTGATGCTTGCCCTAGCACTCTGACAAGCAGATTTTTGGTGGTGCGGTTTAGTCGCTCCCACCATCCGCCCCACCATGCAGCAGTAGGCGGAATAAATTTCCATTGTATGGTATTTAAAGTTTCATGAGATACTACCTTCTCCCAATCAATTTTCTTCAGTGCTGTGGACGTTCCTACAAAATTGGTGCCATTGTCCATGTACACTATGAAAGGGCGGTCTCTCCGGACAATGAATCGGCGAAGAACTTGTGTGAAGTACTCGGTACTTATAGAAGTGACAAGTTCTAAGTGTACACATCGGTAGACAGCACACGTAAAAAGAACTACCCACGCTTTTACTTTATTTTTGAGAATCAGAGGGCCACATAGATCGATTCCTGTTATTTCAAGACTAAAGGCATCACGAACTCTGTTCAATGGCAATTGGATGGGTGCAGTAGTTGGCGGCTTTACTGTAAATCTTTAACATGGTATGCACTTCTTTATTACTGATCTAATAGTGCGTCTAGCAGCTATGATCCAAAACTCTTCACGTAATATGACCATAAGAGTCTGAATACCAGCATGGGAATTTTTCAAGTCATAATCTCGTATTAAACATTGAACAATGTAATGTTTGGAAGGTAACAAAATAGGAAATCTGAAAGCGTAATGATCATCATGTTCTATAATTTTATTCTTTACTCTTAGTAGGCCCTTCTGATCTCTCTCAGTCAGGAGACCATGAACTGAGTCTCCAGTCTCTGAGAAACTCTCCGTCTGAACAAATGAAAGAAGCGTGTTCTTCGATTCCTGAATTTCATAAGCAGATAGAAAGGATTCTTTATTAATGTTACGTTTTAAACAATTACTGATAAACCTTTTTACCCAACTTAAAACCCTTATCATCTTGAAAATTTAGAGAATCTCTCATACCATTTAATTTCTTTAGGATCCTTTATAATATTTAAATTTAAATTTACGTTTACTCCTTTCTTGTGTTCAGAAAAATCTAAAGTTTCATCTGACTCTCTTTCTAGCTTTGGCCAGTTGTCTCTATGCTCTTTTAGCCAGTTAGGCCCATACCATCATTTATATTCCGATAAACCGAAGAGGGGAGCCGCCGCGAGAAGGCAAATCTGCCGGATTAAATTGGCTCGGAACATAAGACCACTGATTTACTTCTGTGCCAGCGCAAATTTTCTTCACTCGATTGCCCACGAAAGCCCCCCAACTATCGTTTCTTTTAATCCAGGATAAAGCGGTGGCGTAATCGGTCCAAAAATATTTTGAGCAGTCCTGTAGCGAAAGAGCTTCTGTAACATATTTAGAAAGACGCACCCCTAAAACGCAAGCCATAAGTTCGAGTCTTGGTATTGTAACCTTTTTTAATGGTGCGACTCTCGCTTTAGCCTCAACTAAGCTTACGACTATTTCCCCGTTGTGTTCACATCTAAAAAAAATAACGGTCGCATAGGTGTTGGCTTGCGTCACAAAAAACATGGAGTGACCAGGAACTTCTATTTCCAAACCCTATGCGCATCGGCAATTTCAAATCCGTAAGTATTCCCAAATTATTATACCACTTTAAGAATTTAATTTTAATTTCTTCAGGTAAAGGGGTATCCCAATCACCTTTTATCGTCCAAATTTCCTGAAGCAATAACTTTGCAGTCAATAAAACAGGTATCAGGAAATCTAATAGGTCAAAAATAGTCTGTGTTAGGGACAAAATCTGTCTTTTTGACAAATTTTATGAAATCGGTGAACTCTTAATACTAATTTGTAGGTTATCTTCGTTCCTGTCCCACATAATTCCTAAAACTGATACCGGATCCTCTAACACGGATTCTGTACCCAAAACATGGAACATTTCACCGATATCTGTCCCTACTGAATTACAGGTCCACATGTGGAGCCCCATCTTGACTCGTAGGTTTACCATTGTGTTTTCCTGCACCAAAAGGTATGAAAACATGGAGAACTGGGAGCAGGAAAACACAATGGTAAACCCATGAGTCAACCGCTAAAATCGGGTTTTCAGGTATTTTCCACCAAGATCTGACTTGGCAGACCGATTGCGTTTTAATATGCGAATCAGGACTTAACTAATCCTAGAATTTCATCCGTGCACTCGATGAGGTGATTGTCTGTGCTGCCGGCTCCCGGTCTATATAGGATCTGCTGCAATAGTTATATTTAATACATTAAATTTGACGGATCAAGAGCAGCAGAATGTCGATGTAATCAAGCAGAAATTTAATGAATATTTTTCACCTCAAATTAATGAGACCTACACTCGATATGTATTCTTTACATGCATTCAAGGTAAGCAAGAAACTTTTTATTCTTATATTATTAAGTTGCGCACAAAAATTAAAGATTGCGCTTTTGGCGATTTGCAAAATAGTTTATTACGTGATCAACTAGTTCGTGGTATTAATTCTGATAAAGTACGTGAATTACTATTGGCTGAAAAAGACTTAACAGTAAATAAAGCTATTGGTATATGTAGAACTAGCGAACAAACTTGTTGCGAGAAGAAGAAACCCACCGAAGCCACTTTTACTTTGTTGCGAATGGCAACGGCAGGTTTGTTAATGTAGAATGTTGTTAGAATGATGTTCGACGTTTTTGAGTCGTAACAATGTAACTCGAAAGCAAATGCTTTAATTTTGATGTATAAGATGTTCAGAGTGAATGTTTCGAAACGAAATTATCTTAAATTGTAAATATGTACATAATTTGCGCGTTATATTTAGCTATGTGTGCTTTTGGAAATATTGTGTAATATACAAGTAAAAGAATGAAAAGTAGCTACGTAATAAGAAAATATTTGGCATCAAGCCAGAATTCTAAAGGCAGTAACTTTTCCGCGGCAGAACTGATTTCTCATAATTATAATGATGTCTCATGCGTATTTTGTTCGAAAAACCATGAATCGCGTTTCTGCAAGAAGGCATTTTTTTATGCCGATGTCAGAAAAACTTTCGATCATCCGAAGTAAAGGACTGTGCCGTACGTGCTTTTCTAAGGGCCACATGGCTGTTTCGTGTACTAGATCGAACATTAGATGTCAAAATTGTTCGAAAAGACATGTAAAATTTATGTGTCCTAATTTAGAATGTAATAAATCTAAAGAAATATCAAAATCACCCAATAATGAGGCAAAAGAAAAAAGTGTTGCTGCACTTTTTACACATAACCATAACATAAATAAGAAATTTTCTTCCACAAATGAAGTTTCATTACAAACGCTAGTTGTAAATATAAAAGGGAAAATTTCAAGCCGTAAGGCAAGAATAATTATAGACACAGGATCCCAAAAATCTTATATTTTAAAATCCACTGCTAAAGAACTGGGTTTTGATTTTCAAAGAGAAGAAGAGTTTTGCCATTCATTATTTGGCGGTAGAAAAACAAAAATATTTAAGCATAAATGCTACAAAATTTATTTAAGTAGTCTTGATGGTAATTATGTTTGTAATTTGGATGCTTTAGATCAAGATGTTATATGTAATGATATTTCTGCGATCAAATATGGTTATTGGATGCGCGAACTAAAAAATAAAGGAATCTACTTGAGTGATACTCGAGAATCAGGGCCTATTGAGGTACTTTTAGGAGCAGATGTAGCTGGTAAGCTATTCACAGGAAGAAGAGAACAACTAAAATCTGGTTTGGTGGCTATGGAAACTAAATTGGGTTGGACTTTAATAGGCAAGATCCCTCAGTTTAATCGTCAGAATGAAGTGAATATGACTGTAGTCAGTATGCTGTCTCAAGAAGATGTACCTGTTTCAGCATTATGGGATTTAGAACTTCTTGGTATTCGGGATTCTATTGAACAAAATAGTAAAGATGATTCGGAAAGAGCTGTCATGATACATTTTGAAGATACAGTTAAACAAAAGGATGATGGAAGATACGAAGTTCATTTGCCCTGGAAGAAGGATCATTCTTTTCTACCTACTAATTATGATCTAGGTTTAAGAAGACTTGAATCTACTACCAAGAAATTAGAGAAAACTGAGTATCGAGAAAAATACCATCAAATTTTTGAAGAATGTCTTCATGAAGGTGTAATTGAAGAAGTTCCTGAAAATGAGTTATCATTATCCGTTGCTCATTATCTCCCTCATCGTGCCATAATAAAAGAAACGTCCTCATTGTCTTCTATGAAAGTAAGGCCTGTTTTCGATGCTTCAGCTAAGACAACTAATTTCCTCTCATTGAATGATTGTTTAGAGACTGGAATTAATTTTATAGAAACTATTCTTTTAATTTTGACCAGATTTCGTCTTCATGAAATTGGTGTTATTTCTGATATAAGAAGAGCCTTTTTGCAGATCTCTTTACACAAAAATGACAGAGATTTTTTACGATTTTTTTGGTATAATGATGATGGCTCTATAAGGGTTCTCCGCCATAATCGTTGTGGTTTTGGGGTTACAAGTAGTCCCTTTCTTCTGATGGCAGTTATTCATCACCATTTGTCCCAACAATTATTGAAGGAAGAATTTTCCAAAGAAATACTTGTTAAATTGCGTGACAGTTTTTACGTAGATAATTGTGTAACAAGTGTTCACAATACTTCAGAATTAGATAATTTTGTAAGAACATCTACAGAAGTAATGAAAAGAGCAAAGTTTGATCTTAGAAGTTGGGAAAGTACTACATACAATAACTGCGATACATTTCCTCTAGGAAATTCTAAAACGTCTGTATTAGGCTTAATATGGGATAAGAGTTCTGATACTCTCGAAATCGATTATGAACTTTTAAATCTTGATGAATCAGAAAAAATAACTAAGCGAAAAATTTTGTCCCTTATCAGCAGAGTCTTCGATCCTATAGGATTTATTTCCTTTGCATTAATACAACCTAAACTTTTGCTTCAATCTATTTGGAAAACGAAGGAACCATGGGACGCAGAACTAAACGAAGACACTAAACGAAAATTTCTTAAGTGGTTTAAAGATCTACATCTCTTGAAGTCTATAAAAATTCCAAGATGGAGCGGTACCACAGAAGAATCTAATTTAAGCTTGCACACTTTTGTTGATGCGAGTCAAAATGTTTATACAGCCTGTATTTTTCTAAGATCCGAGCCCCCTGATGGTACAGTGAAGGTCAATTTACTGCAAGCCAAATCACGGATAACGCCATTAAAGAAGATAACTATTCCAAGATTGGAATTGATGGCGGCTACTATTGGAGCAAGATTATTTAAATTCATAAAAGGTGCTCTAAAAGTGGAAAGCATTGAGGAGTATTTTTGGACTGATTCTTCAACAGTTCTTAGTTGGATTAAACGACAAGAACAATGGTCAGTTTTTGTCTCTAATCGAGTGAAAGAAATAAGGCAACTCACAGACCCTGAAAATTGGTTTCATATTTCTGGTGAGCTGAATCCCGCTTATCTTCCATCCAGAGGATGTGGAATTAAGCAACTTCTGAAGTCCCAATGGTGGCTAGGACCTACATGGTTAAAGAATCCAAAAGAACAATGGCCTAAATCCGTCGTCAATGTTAACGAAGATGAAATTGAACAAGAAAAACGAAAAACAGTTGTTTCTGCTAGCAATGTAGAATTTAAGACTATTGTTTCTCAATTAGCTGAAAGAATTTCGAAATTTTCCAAAATAGTAAGAGTGCTAGCCTGGATTATGCGCTTTCACCCCAAAGCTCGTGCTTTGAGAAAACATATATTGCTTACAAAGGAAGAAATATTGAATGCACAGAAAATACTTTTCCATTCTGTACAGACAGAATACTTTTCTCATGAAGATGGCAGAAAATCTCTTGCTAATTTCCAAACTTTTAAAGATGAAGAGGGTCTATTACGATTGAAATCAAGACTTACTAATGAAGATGAAACTTATGATTTTATTGCTCCAGTGATTCTTCCTTCGAAACATGCAGTAGTAAAAAGGCTTATTGAGCAAGAACATATTCTGAACAAGCATGCTGGAACATCTATACTTTTGACCATTCTGCGAGAAAGATTTTGGATTTTAAAAGGAAAAAGAACCATACGGAGTATAATCAACAAATGTATTATCTGCAAGAAGCAAAAGGTAAAACACATTGAAGTGCCATTTCCCCCTCTCCCTACAGACCGAACAAAAGTATTAGGAGTTTTCCAAGTCTCAGGAGTTGATCTGGCTGGTCCGTTGCTGACAAAATCTGGCGAAAAGGTATGGATTGTCTTGTTTTCTTGTGCAGTATTCCGAGCGGTCCATCTGGAATTAATTCCATCTCTTAGTACTAATGCTATGATTCAAGCTCTGCGGCGATTTATAGCAAGGAGAGGGAGGATATCTGTGTTGTATTCCGATAACGGAACAAATTTTACAGGCTTGAATAAAGCATTGAAAGAACTGGACTGGGCAATGATTCAACGAACATTTGAAGTCAATGAAATTTGTTGGAAGTTTAACCCACCCTCCACCCCATGGTGGGGAGGGTTTTGGGAAAGGCTAATTGGGATTGGGATTCTTAACCTTTCAGCGGGCGCGCCTGCGCAAATTTTACGACAAACGGAATATTCCTTACACTGCTTTCACAAACTGTATCGAAAGTGCTTCAAGGTCATTCCTATTCCTTTATGGGTCCCCTCCCTTCGCGATGAAATGGGTGTGATCCAATTCCAAGGTTAAATTTCAGCTTCGCAGTAGGTTTTATGCAGAGCTGTGCTATATTCGTAAAGTTTACGAAACGCGTCCGCTCTTGCGAGTTGAAATAATAATAATTTTTTTCTTGTTTTTAAAGCTTTATTTCGGCAGCTCTATATTTAATGTTTATTACACTGTCTTATCAGTTGATTTCATGTAGTCTAAAAATATATTTTTAGTAGAATTTTCAAAATATGGCTTCAAGATGGGTAAAGTATGAAGATATTCCACGCCTCCTTCAGGAACTATCTGATGAGGAAAAATAAGATAATAATGAGGAAGCAGATCTGGAAAGTGACAGTGACCTTAGTGATGAAAATATCGAAGTAAATTGCATCAGCAGTGAATCCGAGCAAAGTATTTCTGAGGACGAACAAGAAAATGCATTTGAAGATGAAGAATTTTACATTGGTAAAGACACAACTACCAAATGGCGTAAAATACAATACACGAAGTGCTCGAAGACAAAAAAGCTGAACATTGTCAAAGTTCTTCCTGGCATCAAAACTTTTGCGAAAAATATAGAAGACGAAGTTGGATCATTTATGAAAATAATAAATCTAAATATGATTGATGAAATTTTGAAATGTACAAACCAACATATAAATCAGTTAAGATCAAAACATAACTACTCCAGAGAAAGAGACTGTCAAGATGTAACAAGATGTGAAATGATGGCGTATTTTGGACTATTGTATTTGATAGGAATAAAAAAGGGACATCATGCCAATGTGAAAGAATTATTTTCAAATGATGGTACAGGAATAGAAATAGCAAGGAGCGTCATGACCTATAAGAGATTTTTATTTCTAACGAGATGTCTGCGATTTGATGACAGAACAACAAGAATTTCCAGACGTAAGGAGGATAAGCTGGCAGCTTTACGAACAATTTTTGATTGTTTTCTAAGAAATTGCAATAACTGTTATAGTATGAGTGAATTTGCTACGATAGATGAAATGTTGCATCCCTTTCGTGGTCGTTGCCAATGGATTCAGTATATTCCAAGTAAACCTGCAAAATACGGAATAAAAATGTACGCTCTATGTGATTCAAAAACTTTTTATACATACAATCTCGAAATTTATTGTGGATTGCAACCTAATGGTCCATATGCAGTTTCAAACTCTCCACTGGATGTTGTGAAAAGGTTGGTTACTCCAATTGAAAATTCGCGCAGAAATATAACTACAGATAATTACTATACTAGTATTCCTCTGGCAGATTTTTTGCTGCAAAAGAAGCTGACACTTGTGGGTACCCTAAAGAAAAATAAGAAGGAAATTCCACCAGAGTTTTTGCCATGCAAGGAAAAGGTGGTTAAATCGACAATATGCGGTTTTCAAAAAGATAAAGCTCTTGTTTGTTATGTCCCTCGAAAGAACAAAGCTGTCATACTCCTGTCTACAATGCATGACACATCAAATATTGACAAAAATACAGGTAAACCGGAAATTATCTTGGATTACAACTCTACAAAAGGTGGAGTAGACACTGTCGACAAAATGTGCGCTACATACTCTGTTTCGCGGATTACAAGGAGATGGCCATGTGCAGTCTTTTACAGCCTTATGAATATTGCCGGAATAAATGCACAAATTTTATATATGCTATCAAAACCTGCAGAAAATCCTCCAATTCGAAGAATTTTCTTGAGAAACTTAGCACTGGGACTTATGAAAGAACACCTTACAGCTCGAGCCAAAATTCGTTCTTTACCACGTGATATTACAACATTTCTAAGTCTTAATTATGCCTTACCTTCTGAAGCAAGTACTGAAGAAGAGAGAACGCAAGAACAACAAGTACAGAAACGCGGAACTTGCGGTGTGTGTGTAAAAGAAAGAAGAAGATCATCAGCATCAATGAAATGCTATATATGCAACAGATATACCTGCAAGTAACATTCTCTTACAAAAATTCGATGCCTTGAATGTCAGGAGAGTGATGCTAGTGACTAAAAACTTATAAAATATAATTATTTCTCTTATAATCTATATCCTTTTTTGATTTTCACATCCTTTTTATGCGGTATTATTGTTTATCTCATTGTTTCTCATGTTAAAATTTTGTCAATATTTCCTTTTATCTTAAAAAAGTGTATTGTTTTATATTTCCAACTATAATAAAAGTTTAATTTGATCCATTGATATGCAAAAATTGTTTTTTAATTTAACTTATATTATAATTGTGAAATGTCTTGGATTTATAACAGCGCAAATATGGGAAAACTTTTTGTCGTAAAAAATACGACACGCGCCTGCTCATGCAAAAAAATATAGCGCGCTCGCTGGAAGGTTAAAGATCTGCTCAGAAAAAACTTAGGACATTCGTCTTTGACATATGAAGAATTGCTAACTCTTGTCTGCGAATGCGAATCAGTAATGAACAACAGACCACTAACTTATATATCCGAAGAATCTGATTTAAGAGCTTTAACCCCTGCATCATTTCTACAAGATATTCGCACAAGTGAAGTTCCTGATTTAGACCAAATTGAAAAGACTAATATTTTGAAAAGATGGCGATATATTCAAAAGGTAAGAGAGAATCTAAAACAGAGATTCAAAAAGAAATACTTAGGCTTTCTGCGATCTTCCATCCCTAAAAGGCATGACAAAGTTAAAGTTGGAGATGTAGTTTTGATTGGTCGAGATGATAAGAAAAGACTGTATTGGCCTCTAGCAAAGGTTATAGAACTTTTTCCTGGTAAAGATGGGAGTAGTCAGGCTTGTTAAGTTGAAAACAGCAAAAGGAACTTTCTTGAGACCAGTACAAAGACTTTACCCGCTTGAGATCACACAAGAAGACTGTGAACATTTTCAGTTAGATCCTGCATCAGTTACAGTTGATAAAATCAACGAACAATCAAAAAACAGTGAATCTGTAAAAAAGGTAGATATTCAGACTCGTGCTGGTAGAAAAGTAAAACCTCCAAAAAGACTTGATTTGTGAACTATAAACATTTCAGTTTGAACTTTTTCATTAAATATGAACATTTCTTTAATGACTTTAAAAAATTAGAACTTTAAATTTTGAAAATATTTTCATTATTTCTATTTTTTCTGATTTTATGTATTTTTATTATAATCTGTATTTTAGTGTATGTTTTAACATTTTGTTTAGATTAGTATTTGTATTCATATGTCATTTCAGTATTTTTCAGTTTTATCTTTGCTGAGTTTCTTCCAAAACTCAGGTGGGGAGGATGTTGCGAGAAGAAGAAACCCACCGAAGCCACTTTTACTTTGTTGCGAATGGCAACGGCAGGTTTGTTGATGTAGAATGTTGTTAGAATGATGTTCGACGTTTTTGAGTCGTAATAATGTAACTCGAAAGCAAATGCTTTAATTTTGATGTATAAGATGTTCAGAGTGAATGTTTCGAAACGAAATTATCTTAAATTGTAAATATGTACATAATTTGTGCGTTATATTTAGCTATGTGTGCTTTTGGAAATATTGTGTAATATACAAGTAAAAGAATGAAAAGTAGCTACGTGTTCTGTCGTCGATTTCAGCGAAATCTCTCATTTTATTTTTAATTCGTAGTTTCATTTTCTTTATTTCCTACTTTTCAATTAAAAGAAATGCATTCAGTTGTTAATAATACAGAAAAAGATAATATGATGATTCGGAAATCTAAACTGAAATCCGATACTAAATCTGACGTGGTTTATTCACATAAAAATAAGCCAAAGCTCAATAAAGCAAATAAGTTATGTTGAAGATGTGGTTTAATGCATGAATATCGTAATTGTCCAGCCTTTAATGTTACTTGCAATCTCTGCGCGTTAAAAGGGCATTATGCTCGCCAATGTAAATCTATATAATAAAAGCCTAAGTCATGTGACTGTCATCAATAGTTCCGGGTTGACCGCTTCACTTTTTATATGCCAAACAGCCAATTTGGTAATTCAATGTTAGCCGGGCGCAGGTGATAAATCGCCAAATATTGTTCCATCGCCATCATATCACTAGTATTATAAAAAGTCCATCGTATGCGACTGTCATAAACAATTTTTTGCGAGGTAAATTAAAATAAAGATGTTGAAATTAGTATTATTTATTACTTTTTCTTTTCTTTTCATTAAGAAATATGAGAAAATTGAGTCATAAATTTTAATGATTTCAGTTTAAAATTAAAGTTAAGTATTTTAAATAAAATGAGTGAAAGTATTATATTTTAAATGAAATAAAAAAAATACGACGGATACAATGTTTGGCTATTTATTACCTGCACTCGACTAACATAAAAATACCGAGTTCAGGATTTCTGTATCAGAATCTTCCGATTTGGCGAAGGATTGAGCAAGTAAATTAAATTATGAATAAAAGTAACATGATACAATGCTTAGCATAGATTTAAAGGAGACCAAACTGGTCGCAAAGGGCGGCTAGTCTCTATAATAATAGCCTAAGTCATGTGACTGTCATCAACAGTTCCGGGTTGACCGCTTCGCTTTTTACATGCCATGCGGCCAATTCGGTAGTTTATTGTTAGCTGGGCGCAGGTGATAAATCGCCAAATATTGTTTCATCGCCATCATGTCATCAGTATTATAATTTATTTGTTTATTGTACAACAAACATACGACTTGTGTGCTTGACATGAGAGCCCACTTATAAGTCGGAAACAAGACAGCACAAGGAAATATTACAACACAAGAGAAATACACCCTGGGAGTTCCACACAAAGAGTGTGTGCAATGGAACCAGCGGGAATCGAACCCACAAACTCTTACGCACAAGCGATTAGCAGATTGGTGCTTTGACCATTCAGCCACAGAGTCCCTAGTATTATAATAATCCATTTCATGCGACTGTCATAAACAATTTTTCGCGTGGTAAATTAAAACAAACCTTTGATGTTTAAATTAAATGTCATGGTTTATGGTATTATTTATTACTTTTCTTTTTCTTTTCTTTTCTTTATTTTAAAAAAATAATTGAAAGTCGTAAAATTTAAATATTTCAGTTTTTCAATTAAAGTTATGTATTTTAAATAAAATGAGTGAAAATATTATAAATGAAATTAATGACATACGAAAAAATACGACGGAAACAATGTTTGGCCATTTATCACCTGCGCCCGCCTAACAAAAAAATACCGAGTTCATGATTTCTGTATCAGAAACTTCCGATTTGGCGGAGGATAGAGCAAGTAAAATAAATTTTGAATAAAAGTAACATGATACAATGCTTAGCATGCATTTAAGGAAGACCAAACTGGTGCCAAGGGCGGCTAGTTTAAAAAGAAATACCGATCAAAGAATTGATCCATACAGGAATTTACAGAAGTTTCTATTAATAGTGATGATGATATTAATAATTATTTTAGCAACACATTGTATGCCAGAGAACTTTTGAGCTCGCAGAATAATGCTTGGTTAACAACTGTAACTTTTCAAAATGGAGTATCTGTGAAATTTAAGGGGTCTCAAGACTCTTAAAGCTCTAAAATTTTCGGAATTTTAATTTTTTTAGATGTTAAACTTCTATGTTTTCTGAACATTTTGATATAATTGTTATCTTGAAATTCCCATTAGAACAGAAGTTATGGTATTTAGAATATACTCGCTCAATAGCTGAAGCGGTGTTTCCCAAACTTTCCAAGTCATTTTTCTCCAAATGACGTTTTTGGGCATAACGCGCACGATATCTCAAAAACTTCTGAATATTTTTTCATGAAATTTTCAAAACATATGTTTCATGTTAGTCTGTATAAACTGAACCTGAAATTTCCTTTTTATTGTAAAAAGAAAATATTTTTTAAGTTTTTATATTGTTGAAATTTTCTAAATTTTGCATTTGCTAAATACAGCTTTGTATTAAAAATATAAAAATGCTTTAAATACAAATTTATTTAGGTTCAGGGTAATTATTATAATCTGAGGTTTAAGTAGGCACCAAAATTTTCATTCTAGTTGCAAAATTTATTTTGTAATCGTGCACATAAGCTGTTATGCCGATTTTCTGCCCGTCAAATGTCTGACAGCCCCCTGTTTTGAGCCCCCTGTAAATGCTAATTCTGCATCTTGCAATTTTTCAAATATTTGAAACGAAAGGACATACTTGTATCTTTTATTCCCATTTAAAATTGTGTCTTAATATCAAATACATTTTAAGATATTAAATGTTGAAAATGGTCCTTTTTTTTTCATTTTTTCCAATTTTAAGAGTCCTGAAACCCCTTAAATTAGATATCGGCGCTGAAGCCAATATTATAACAGAAAGTTTAGATAAAAAGCTTAAAGCACTTATACGCGAGACTAAAGTAAAACGCTTAAAATCTTTTAATAATGAGTTTACACCAGTAATTGGCGAAACAGATATTAAGTGCATTGTTCAAAATACACCAGTTATTCTGAGATTTTTAGTAGTTAATGGAAATTTTAATTGCATATTGGGATATTCTGCATGCGAAAAACTTGGCTTAGTCCCACGTACTCCTGAGTCTGTACAGGTTAATGAAATATATACTGAAATTCCAGATGCAGTTTTTCAAGGTATCGGTTGTTTGAAAGATTTCGAATATGATATTGCAATTGAGGATGGGACAGATTTGAAAATACATCCACCTCGACGAATTCCGTATGCAATTCGTGATACTGTAAAAAAAAATTGATCTTATGGTTAAAATGAAAATATTAAAATCGGTAACACATCCTACTCCTGCTGTCAGACCATTATTAATTGTAAAGAAAGATGATAGAATACGTTTGTGTTTAGATCCAACTGATATCAAATCAATAAAGCTATAAAACGGCGTCATTTTCCTCTCAAAACAGTTGAAGAGATAGCATCTCGCATTGGTTTAGCAAAGTATTTTACGATATTAGATGCTGAAAAAGGATTTTGGCAGCTTCCTGTGTCTCGATGGACATCAGATTATTTAACAGTTAATACACCTTGGGGAAGGTATTCGTTCCTAAGAATACCGTTTGGGCTTGCATCAGCTCCAGAAATATTTCAGCAAGTAATGCATTCCCTCTTAAGTGAATTTGAAAATACTGAATGTTCTATGGGTGACATATTATTATGGGCAGACACAAAACAAGAACTACGAAAATTAACTGTGAAAGTAATTAGACGACTTTTTGATGCCGGACTTCGACTGAATAAGGAAAAGTGTGAATTTGAGAAAACCAAAATCAAATTCTTGGGTCACCTATTTATATCAAATGGAATCGAGATAGATCCTGCAAAAGTGAAAGTTATTGAACAACTGAAAACACCAACTTGTTTAGCTGAATTGCAAAGATTTCTTGGAATGGTGAACTATGTGTCGAAATTTATACCTAATTTCTCTGAAATTACAAAACCTATACGTAGACTATTACACAAAAATGTATTGTGGGAATGTTCCGAAGATCAAGAAAATTCTTTCTTTAAATTGAAAGAGGCTCTTAAAAATACGCCATAGTTGGCCTACTTTGATGTTAATAAACGACGATAGTTTCGGTTGATGCCAGCTCACATGCTGTTGGTGCAGTGCTTCTTCAAAATGGTAGACCAACTGCTTATGTGACTAAAGCATTAACAGATTCACAACGAAGATATCCTCAAATCGAAAAGGAATGCTTTGCTATTCGTTTTGGGTGTAAAAAGTTCCACGATTATATTTATGGAAAACCAATTACAATTGAAACTGATCATAAACCTTTAGAGGCTATTGCAAAGAAATCCTTACAGGCAGCTCTTGCATGCCTCCAAAGAATACTTTTTGATGTTCTTCAATACTCTCCCAAAATAGTATACAAAAAAGGTAAAGATATACCTATTCCAGATGCTTTAAGTCGTGATTGCATTATTGATCTTGTAGAGGATGAAGAGACAGAAACTTTTGAAGTTGTATGCGATGTTTCTTTTCCATTATTGACTTTTTCAGAACTGTTGAATGCGATTAACAAGGATTCTGAATTGCAAGAGTTAAAATGTTTAATTCTAGATGGTTGGCCACTTAGTATTAACTCAGTTTCTCCACAACTTCGTAAATATTGGAACTTTGAGAAGAATTGGCAGTTTATGAGAATTTGTTTTCAAATCAGAACGTTTAATAGTTCCTTCTGCATTAAAGTCAAAGTATTTGAATTTAATTCACCAAGGACACTTAGGAATTAATTTGTCTTTACATCGTGCTCGAGAGATTATATTTTGGCATGGAATGACCCGTGATATTGAGCTCTTTATACAAAAATGTCCTGTTTGTCAACAGACAGCTCGTTCACAGAATACAGAGCCATTGCAAATGAAACCTGTTCCTCAATTCTCATGGTAACGAGTGGCTACTGATATGTTTGAATTTTTTGGAAATCAATACTGTCTTATTGCTGACAGTTACTCGGGTTATTTCGATTTTAAAAAACTAGTGCATCCTTCATCACATTCGGTAATAGACCGTTTGAAAGATTCGTTTGCAACCCATGGAATACCAGACATTTTGGAATCTGATAACCGTCCACAATACTCATCAGATGCATTTCACAAGTTTACTAAAGACTGTAAAATACAGCATATTCCGTCTAGCCCTTGTTATCCTAAATCTAATGGCCTAGCAGAACGCTATGTTCAAATAGCAAAATTGATTTTAAGAAGATGCGCTATGGATCATACAAATGTCAGATTGGAACTTCTAAATTGGAGAAATACACCACGTGAAAATTTGCCTTCTCCAGCTCAACGTCTCTTTGGAAGACCTACTCGAAGTTTAATACCTATACATCCCTCTTTACGTTTGTCTCGAATGTCATCTACCGTACCTTCTTTAATTAAGTAGAGAAAAGCAAAGCGCAGCTTCGACCACTAACTCACGAAATGAATCTCCATTACTGACTAAAGGCCAATCTGCTAAGCTCCAAACTGAACATCGTACTTGGATTCCTGCTACTGTGTCAGATGTTGCTGATACTCCCTGTTACGTAATGACTAGCTTTATCTTTCATCCATGTATCAGTCACCTGCATAATTATTTAACTGGTTGTAATTGCATTGTTTCAATATCTGGCAACAGTTGGTTTTGTTTTGTTCTAGAAAGAAGTTTATAAAAATAAAGTAATGTGAAATATATATGGCTCTTCTGTCATTGAATTTAAGTTAGAAATATATTCGCTTTAACAATAAGAATGTTATTGAGGACAGTTTTAATAGCTTATAGATATTTTAATACTTAACTTTTAGGGATTCATTTAGTTAAGAGATTTTTATTTACATTGGAATTCAACATATGGCGTCCGCTGACAAGACTGGAATCTGTAAGTAGAATTTTATTTGAACTGCTCAAGTGAGAATTATTATTATTGTTGAATAAAAAATTATTGTTGATGTTGAATAATATGGATGCGTTGAAAGCAGCTAGACGACAGCATCGTAGAATTTTCACTAAAGCGTGTAACGAATTTGATGCAAGTGAAAATAATTTATCGACTGCTGAAAAAATTCTGAAATTGACAATGATAGGAGAGAAAGCGAAATTTATGACCAATGTAGAATATAAAATTAGAGAAATATTGTATAGCGACCAAGCTGACGAAGAAATAATGGACAAAGATATCGATGAATCTGAGGTTTACATCGATCGCTGGCGTGTATTACAACAGAAATTAAACGAACTTTTGGTTGTAAAAAATGAAGATTTGAAATCTGATGTTTCGGTAATTAATAAGAATGTATTGCTTCATTATCCGAAGATACAATTACCTACTTTTAATGGTGAAATTAAAAACTGGTTGCAATTCTGGGGTCAATTTCAAAAAATTGATCAAGATACTAGCCTAGATTTTCATGACAAATTTGCGTATTTATCACAAGCCATGAAAAAAGGCAGTGTGGCAGAAGAATTGATTAGAAGTTTTCCGCCTGTTGGTAATAGTTACGCCAAAGCTGTAATGCTGCGTTTACACTATGGCTTATCAGGTCTACAAGGTCTGCGAGGTCTGCCAGGCGTGGGTTTAGCCGGGTTTAGGAGGGTCTGCGTGGTCTGCGAGGCTTGGTCTCTGTGGTCTAGGCCTTGGCTTTAAAATACTAGACCCAACCAATCAGCGTGCTTTATTTTTCTGTATTCCGCCATTTTATAAAATCGAAGAAGCAGACGACAGCTTATGATTTTAAAGATTATTTGAAATTAATAAGGAATTTACAAATTAAAGGTACGTAATGGTTTTTCAGCTGTTTTTAACATTTATTTACATTGTTTCATAACTGTAGAAGTTTCTTTTATAAAGCTATACAATCGTAAGTTACTATTTTCATGTATTTACATACTACGCTACTAATATTAATTTGTTAACTATGTTACTTTTTAATATTACCAAACTCTATAAAACGATGTATTCGTAAATTCTTTAATTAGCATCTTCCTGTATTTACATACAACGCTGCCTGTGCATTTGTTAATAGATAATTATGTTCCTCATTTCCAAATTCTTTAAAATTAACCTGGTTTCATATGCATGAATTTAAAAACAAATTTGATAGTATATGAATACAAATTAATATAATACGTCGTCATTCTATTATAATGTACGGTAATGCCTTTTTTGTGAATAAATAGTTTCATTTCCTTCAGGTATTTATTTGATACTCTATTTCAATGCATTTTTAGTACTGACAATTTTTAAATTTATCCTAAAACTAGCAACAAATTTTTAACCATAGAATTAATTTTGAATTAACTCCAAAGTTTTCTCTATTATTTTTATATATTTGACTGATCATAGCAAACTCTGCATACATGATTTACATTATTATTAATCAGTTTTAAATGTGTTAATTTTTACAATGATACGGTGCTATCTAAAGTAATATGAAGACTTTGAATTGTATTTAGCTTCTTATCCTCCCCCTAAAAAAATTCTAATGACATATAAAATTTAACTGTTTTTAAATTGAACAAACTTGTTTTTAAATAAAGTTTTTACTTGTAATTATTATTATTAATAATTTATAAACCATCCCGTATTCTTTTTAAAATTTTATCTTATATGTTTATCTTTCTGAAGCTTTCTTTAATAATTAATCAGTAGTAGTATATTAAAACTGTAAAATCTAGAACATGAATTTTTTCTCTCCACTTCCCCACAAGAGATGATTTACGATTGAAAAGTTCGCAAATTATTTTTTTTTTTTTTCAGAAAGAGTTTGAAAAACTTTCAAACCTATTAAAGTTATACTAGAAGTAAAGATTAGAATCTGCTGGTGCCAAGATAAATACATATTTTACCAAGTTTGCTCTCAGGATATCGCAGGTGTGTAGTCTTCTATAATAAGTGACTACCATTTGTGATCTTCTGCAAGAAAGTGGATTGTCTGATGCTCTTGGACTATGTGCTGTTTTGTTGTTTTCCCTTAAAATTCATCAATCAGGAACTGTCGTATAAATAACGTATTACTAACTTGTATGACTGACTGTAAGTATGTAGTTTTTTTATATATTTATTTTCTGTTGCTTAGAATGAGGGACTTTGAAATGCATTCTACATTGTTTTTATTAATTTATTAGTCTTTTTTTTTCTTTTTATTTACATTGCAGGATGTTTTCAATGGGACATTTTCAACAGTTATGTGAATGTTTGTCGATTGCCTGTTGACCCGACTTTTACATGAGATTTGCATGCTTTTTTTGAAGATATGAATCTTCAATAATATTCGTGTATGATGATTGTAAGTAAGTCATTTTTCTCAAAAGTACATGTTCTGTATTTTATTTATCATTGTTTTATCTTTTATATATAACGTCATTTTTCTCACAAAATCAACCTGTATCTAAGAAAATTTTATTCTCAATACAATATTTATTATTTAATTCCTTTTATTCTTTAATCAATGTTTCTTCGCATTATTTTTTTAATTTATAAAATGCCGTTAAATGATCAATTAAAAATTGTAGTTTATGTAAACTATGTTTTATATAAACATCGAGTATATGAGTATTCTGTTAGCAGGAAGCAGTTAACCCCTCCCTCACTCCCTATACACACATTTAAGGATTTGATATTGCAAAAAATGTGTCGCTCAGACTTAAAAAAATTCAGAAATTACACGAAAACTAGAATAACTTATCAGATTTGTCTAAAATAAGATCACAGTGTTAAATAAGCAGTTTAAGCATGGTAATTAATTAGTAATAATCTATATATTTGACAATATGATTATGCATATTGCTTCGTAGCTGTGAACTATAATCAAATGATACCTCTTCCATTTCTAAAAATTTTTTTAAATGGTACACCTGGATAATTTTAATTTAATAATCAGCTTAATAATTATTAAACTGCATATATTTTATTTAATATTATTATTGAAATAATATAAAATGTATTATCTATGATAGTATCATGTTTTTTATTTGTTTAATAATTATTAAGCTGCATATGTAATAATCTAATGTATTTGATTTAATATTTGTTAATGTTGAACTAATCTAAAATATACTATTACTATTATTAATATTACTATTATTAATAATTACTATTATTATCAATGTTTTTTTTGTTGTTGTTGTTGTGATTTGGGTTGTTTATTTACAATTCTTTGAAGTGATATGAATTATTTATTTCATTAGTATATGTTATTGAAATTATCAGGAGCGTATGGTGTATTTTAGAATTTAATTAAAATGTGTCAACATTGTAATTAATTTTTATAAAGCTCTGAGCTGGAAAATAAAATAAGTGATATTGTTTGTTTCGCTCAATCAATGTTTATAATTCACTGGGTCATTCGATGGTAACTTACGTTACATTTAGAACAGTTTACTTTAGTAATTTTAGTAATAAAAGACCAAAAAAAAAAAAATACTCACAATGCAAAGTTGACATGATTTGTTAATTAAACCTATTCAAAGATAAATTTAGATGATAATGGCCTAATTTTAGTGTTTTTTCTTGAACTCTGCCGGTTATATTTATTATGGTAACTGACATTACTGAAAAAGTAATGTAAGTTGCCATAAAAAATATAATTTTCATTTTCTAGGTAATTTTTATCCAAATTGGCCTTTGGATAGGTTTAATTAACAAATCATGTCAACTTTACATTTGAAATTTTTTTGGTGTTATGTTACTGAAATTACCGCTGTAAATTGTTTAAAATTATAACATAAGTTACCATGGAATGACCTTAGTATTCAACGACAATCAAAATTGGAATTAATACGTATCCGATTCCATAAAATCCTATAATTTGAAATAAGGCTTCTAAATTTTTGGGTCAAAGTTCATTAAACAGACAAATAAAAAAAAAAAAATCTGAAGCCATGCTTTTATGATTTTTACACTTTTAGATTTTGCTCACAGAATTTATATTTTTCGTATAATATATTTTGTAAGTAAGCTGCAGCTTCATACTTTATTTTAAATATGAATTAACTAAGAAATTGTGAGCATAGCAAGTAAGTTTTTTAATTTTTTTTTTTTTAGCTCAAAAGATTAGTTTTGAGATGTTAATGATAATATTCATAGCTGCTGCTGAATCAGAATTTAGTCCAAAAGCGTTTTGAGAAATTTAAATGACCATAGGTATAAAATTTATCACTTGTATGGTTTAGTTATTTTATTTAGTTGTAATTAATGCAGTTTATAAATATAACATATGGAAAGTAATGATGTTTATTAGTAAAACATATTGTGCATTAGCTGCATTTGGTTGTCCCTGCCCTGCTTTTTTTGGAAAAATAACCTTTATGTATAGTGTGTAATATAAATAAGTGTGTTTTATTGAATTCTTCCACGTGTGGAAAGCATTTTCTCTTTTTTCTATTTAAATTATTCTACACTGACTATTACTCATGCTGGTTAAGCTATTTAATGCTTATATTTAACTTCTGAGTATTTTTGGTACTTTTATGTTACTCGTGTACAAATCTGTCCAAAAATAGCTTTTTTTTTTACACACATGAAAATTAGAAACAATATTTTGATGATATATTTTTTTTCTGCAATTGAATCGAAATGAGTGAAAGGCATGTATTTAAATGTGACATATGTATTAGAATGAAATGAGTGAATGGTTTATATTTAAAATTAAGTGAATGCAATGCGACTGACAAAGGAAAAATATTTGTTGATTTATCGCCTGTGCCGACTAACAGAAAAGTACCATATTTTAAAATTATTTTTTATATTACTATGCAAATCGTGAAATGAAGAGTTTTAATGTTATTAATAATTAATGTTATTTTGATTTCTGGTTCGAAATTTTAAGTTTATTTATTAATTATACTATGTTAACTCTCATGGGATATAAACTAATATTAAACCAATGGCAACTTTACAAATTTCTCGTTTACTTTTGAATATTTTTAAATAATTTTTTCTGTTTTGCATAGGACATGTCTAATTGGGTATCTTTTTGCCCTTGATTTCAGGTGCGGTTTTTCAGAGGAAAATTTCAGTTTCTGAACTTGTTTCAAAATTAAGTGTCCTCAGAAGAAGAAAAAACTGCAACCAAAGAAATAAAAAGTAAACATATTTGGTTAGACATCAAGTTCAGGTTACCCAGGCCAAAAAAAACTAAAGTATTGAAATGCAAATAAGAATTTTGAAAAGAACATTGCCGTTGGTATAACATTTAGTTTCAGTGTTCTCGTGTTACTACTAGAGATGAGAGATATGGGCTTGGGCTACATTTCTGTACCATTCTTCGAGCTCGGGTGGGCCTGAACTCATTCATTCTAAAATTAACAATTTTATTTATTCTCATACAGAAAAAATAAAACAACTTTTTTCCCCTTAAAAATTACTTATTCCATTTCAAGTCATTTTAATGTTACTTTTATCAGAATGAAAGGGAAACAGAAATAGTGTTTTTTAAGCTCTTTTTAGATGTTTGTAACTATATAAATACGTAGCACCTATAGTCATCATCTGGTTCGTCCATCTGTCTGCATATAACAGCGCAAAGAATACCCAACCAAATGGTTTGAAATTTAATATATATATAATCATTGCAGAATTTTGTCAAGTCATTTTAAATTTTAAGAAAATCAAATCAAAACTTAAAAAGATATTAATAAAAGTTTTCTTCATTCTATTAAATCCTATCATACATAATTAATTCAATGATATCCCATGACATGTAATGATTCTAGGTTGCCATGTTGATTACGTCATATTTAAGATGGAATCCTATTATTTCCGTATTACTGAATTTAATATATAGAATCATAATAAATTTCGTATTCATGCATTTTTGCATAAAACTGCAACAGCTATTGCACCAAGATCTGAATATTTATAAAACTAGTTATAGTATGAACGCACGTCTCATTTGCCGTACAATTTCTAACTTGTTTAAATTTAGTATGAGTTTTGACTTCCCTGAAAGCAGTTCTGTCAGCCACACAATAAGTTTCTCTTATTTATGAGAAGTAAACATACAATACTCTATGTACATTCTTGTAATATTTTTAGAAATTTTGATGTGTAAACAATAAAGGTTTCCCTTAATAGGATCACTTGCATTTTGTATGTCTTCAATCTACTGATATTCTTAGCAGTTTGAATTAGACTTATTTCCTTTTGTCTCACTAAATATTATTTACTAATTTATGTATTCTTTATTTCAATTAATGGACTGAAATTTTCTTTCTTTTTTTTTAGGTATGTCAAGAACATGCTTTTTGGTTTTGATGCACTATTTATTACTTCTTAATTATTATACCAACTGAAAGTTATTAAATGATTATCTCGCTTCTTTCCCAAAAAACTGTCTTAATAATTCACAATTTAGCTAGTTACACAGTTTATTTTTACTCAATTTTTACTAATGCTTTATCTTCGTTTCAGATTGAAATATAAATACCTGTTTCTTCAGATCAATAAAGTTTTCTACAAAACATTGTCATCATCATAGACCATTATGATACATATTAATATTGTTTCATTTATTATACGTAGTAATCATTATACTCAATAACAAATTTTGTTATGTAATAATATTTATAATATAAAGAAATTTTATTTTGTTTCTATAACTCGTACTTTCAAATAAAAGAAATTTATTAAAAATTTGTTATCTTTTATTTGACTATATATTTTTATTATAAATGGTATTTCAGATATTTACTTGTTTTGTCTATCATATCATGTAAACCTTAATTTAAGAATTGTTTTTAATTATCTATTTATTTTTTATAAGAAAAAATGGCTAAGATATAAAATGAGAAAAATACTTTCAACATGGTTGAAAAGTGTTTATGAATTCAGTTTGTCCACACTTGTAAATATACTGGGGTTGCATTGTAATTATTAAATGCTAATGATGTTCGCTATAGATGGTGCTATTTAAATGTGAAATTCAATAAATATAATGCATCAAAAAGTGTTATGGGGACAACAAGTGCTGAAAATGCATTTTTACTGAGTTACGTGTTTTTAAATGACACATTTAGATATTTCATTTCATTGTATGAAAATATTAAATTTCTTAATAGCTACTTGGAGAGTTTTTCATAATCTATGCCTAATTTTTCATAATTTGTGTATATTCCTTATACCAGTGGTGCAGCCAGTATCCTTATTTGTAAGGGGTTTTGGAGAATTATTACTCCTTGTGTGATACAATATGTGACAAATAAAAACCAATGTAATGAAAAGCAAAAACAAACATAATAAGTTTAGCATTTATATGTTTAAAGGTTTCATAGAAAAACTTCTTTAATCTTCAAAGGGAAAAAAAAGAAGAGAGTGGGAAAGAAAAATAGCTGTAATATATATGTAGAAGTTAGCACATTACCCTTACACATTAATAACACACTGATAATTACTCCTCATATTAGCCATATTGCTGTTAACTTTTGCTTTCATTAAATTTGTATTGAAATAGAGGTTCCTTTTATAAAACCTTGAAAGAAACGATAAACATTTTATGCTGCTTATGCTTTTCTTTGATTTTTACACATTTTTATCTTAATATAAGGTATTTTCAATACAACTTATTTGTTTTCTAAATACTGTGGGAGGAATTTTGAAATGTCGCCTTATTTTGCTGCTGCAGTGTTTATACAAATCTACATTTTTTGACCGATTTGCATGAAACTTAATATAAGGGCTGTGCATATATAAAATTATCATTTTAATGTGTGTGGGAGGGGGGGGGGGGAAACCTGACGTTTGATTGTCATAAGATATTTTTGGGGAAAGTTTTTTTTTTTTTTTAAATCCAAACGATATTTTTTGTTTTAGTGTTTTAATTTTTTCTTTACATCAAAACAGTCTTATACCTTTTTAAATAGTAAGTGCCCCTTTTAGATGTTAATTGATATATAGTTGTTTAAATGTAAAATCATATCTTTATGCAAATGCAAACATATAAAAATAAAAAGGGTTTTTAAACATTGATGATGATTTCATTAAGGTGTGTGTGTGTGGGGGGGGGGGGGTTCGAGGAATGATAACGTATGATATTGTAAGTGATGCGGTGGGGACTAAAATTACCTAAATGTTGATAACATATATGTACAACACCATACAATAGTTTTAGAATGGGAGTAAAATTATTGCAAATTTAAAACAATTATCAGATTTCTTAGCCCTATTTCCAACCATCTGCTATAGTTTATAATTTAAAAAAAAACGTTATTTAATTTTCTAATGCAACTTTTTCTTTCATATTGCCACAAAAAGAAAATGGGTATGAGCATTATTTTTATAAATCAATTAAAAATCAGACTCACTGTATTTTTACATGCAAAAATGGCATCATTTTGAACAGATAATGCACATTTTTCACATATAATTTTTTAAGCCTTTACTATAACTGTTACCATAGTACCTTTATTTAAATGTAACATCACGGCTAAAAGTATATAGAAAATGGCGTCGTTTTCATGTAATCATTGTAGATTTAATTTTCACAAGCGATAATGCAAGTTTCCATTTAAAAATATTGTTTTATCATCAGGTGAGGACACTTGCTCTTCTGAAATTAATGTCCATTATCTATAAAGTAAAAGCTTTATTTTCAAACTGTCCAAAAGTAAAATTTCACGGAAATGTTACATTTAGTTCCTTTTTTTCCAGTATTGTCAGGGAAATGAAATATTTTCTGTTACATCTGCCAAAGAAATTCTGTATTCTTCCTTATAAAACAGCGGGAATTTACTATTATTGTGTCAAAGTAATTAATTTTTTCCTCATTGTCGTTTTAAAGATTTATTCTCAGAAGGTAATGTCACAGATGACAATAATATAAATGAGACAGGCAGTTAACTGTTGCACCAGAGAGTGGTGTTGCCATAGCAACATCATATGCTCTGCTGCAATGTGAAATGAGTGGTAACCTGATTACTGGTGATGTCTTCGATTAGGTTTTCCATCAGTGTTGGTATTCATTTCACATTGTAGCAACATTAAAGCCAAACCATACAAATAACAATTAAGAAAACAAAAGTAAGCTCCTACTGCCATTTTTAAAATGAAGAATTGAAGCAGTTATCTCTTTTGTCAGTGGTCGACCCTGCCCTCCTGGACCCTGTTTAAAGTAATTTTTGAACACTTAAATCAAAAAGAAAAATCGTCCTTACCCTCCTGGACCCTGTTTAAGGTAATTTCTGAACACTTAAGGGACAGTTTCCCTTTTCAACAATTTTCTTTATTTTAAATTTTAAATATGATTCAAATGGTGAACTCACCGAATTTCAATGTTCAACTAAAAGTACATTTTGAAAAAAAAAATAACTGTGTATTTAATTAAAAAGTTTATAAAAATTTGAATTTTTTAAAATCTTTACTACTTTTTTAAAAAAAAAATTGATATTTTTGCCCAATTTTAGATTTTTAAATGTGTACTACACAAACTTGCACATGGATTTTTAGACATATCTAATATTACATTTATTATGATTTTTTTACTGATATATATATAGAGTGCAAAACGATGAAATCTAACACATCTTCATAAACTTTTATTTTTTTTTTAAATAACGAAAAACCTAAAGGTAATTCCATGCGCAGATTTATCACATATATAATAAAGAACATGCACAAAAAAGCTTAAATCTCTATCTCAAATACAGAAAAAGCCTTAAAACATAAAAGTGAAGAAAATATGAAAATGGAGAAAAAGTCATTTAAAGTTGTTTCAAAAAAGTCAATTTGTGTGGGTAATTGCACTGAGTGTTTTAACAAAATTTACAATACCTCGCGATATATTTACGGTATGGATAAAAATGAGGTGTAAAAATATTCACAATTAAACAGGCTTTCATTTAATATTAAAAAAGAAATATCAATTTTTTGACCAATTTTAAGGTAAACTGCCCCCTTAAATCAAAAGGAAAAATAAATGTAAATTTTATTTTGTGGAAAGGAGGGATCTTACCCCTTCCCCAGACAACAACAACAAAAAAAATAGATTCATTTTCTCTGTTTCATTATTTTAAACTGTTTGAAAAGAATAAATTTTGTTTTTTCAGTCAGAGAAAAAGAAAATTTGGGGGCAATTGCATTTTCTTGCTTCCCTTGTGGGCAATGAGCTTAGAAAAATGCGTAATTTTTATTAATTTACACGTAATTAATGTCTGCAAAAGAAGTTACAGCGCAAACAATTCTGACACGTTCATTTCGATACGAATACGAACGTAAACAAACAAACACGACTGTCCCTCCCTTCCCCCAACCTGCAAATGTACGCATGCGCAAGCCAAGTTCTTATGCCGTAGTGTGAACGCAATTTTTTCGATTCTTGGACCTGAAAGACCCAACAGACCTGACAGGCCACATAGTGTAAACGCAGCATAAGTCAACTTAAATCTCGTTTTGGACGGGAAGAACTTTTGATAGAATATTATGTTAGAGATTTGTTAGGCCTTGTACTGCAGAAGCAAAATCCAGGAAAACATAACTCTTTACGACGATTATATGATTCATTAGAATCGAAACTGAGATCATTAGAAACTCTTGGAGTTATTAGAGACAAATATGCTGCGATGTTATATCCGCTTGTTGAATCGTCTCTTCCAGATGATATTCTTAGAGCATGGGAAAGGTATAGAACATCTCACAGAAGATCGTCAAATAGATGTAATGATGTGGAATCTGAACTAGATAAAAATCATGATACAGATTTAAATAATGGTGTTTTAATTGGTTCAAAAACTGATCTAGATAATTTATTAGAATTTCTGCACGACGAAGTTGAAGCAGAAGAAAGAATTTCCTTGGCAAGTAAGAGTTTTGACAAAACTTTTCGATACAGAGCTGCACGCAATAATCATAAATTCAAAGAATCTCAAATATCTACTGTATCAGATTTATTAAACATTGATATGAGGAAATATACTAGAAATAAGAATAATTTTAAACAAAAACTGTGTATTTTTTGTGACAAACGACATGCATCGGAAAAATGTTTCAAGGAAATGTCAATGTCGTATGATGTTAAGAAAGAGATAATGAAAAAAAAGGGAACTTGTTTCCTATGTTTAAAATTAAACCATCTAGCCCGAAATTGTAGAGCAAAAGTAAAATGCATTGTATGCAGAAAAAAAACATGAAACTCTAGTATGTCCAAAAGTTCCTGAAAAGTTAATCAAGCCTGAAGAAGCCCAGGATGCCTTAAAAGCTCTGAATAATTATTACTTCAGGGGATCTTCTTTGAGTGTTGAACCTTCAAAAAGCAAGCTTCATTATGAGCCAGGGTCACAAGGATGAGCTAGAGGAGGTTCAAGCAGGGGACGTGGTGGTTATGGTGGACCCCGTAGTGGTGATTGGTATGCTAATGGCTACGGCCGAAGATATGACAGTCCATTTTTTGGAGGTCGAGATTTTTATGACCGTGGCTACAGTTCAATGTCGCCTCGCATGAGACCATACCCTTCACCTTATGATCGTCCTAGTGCATCTATGGCGCCCATGAGAGATGAATATGCGGATCCCTATTCATCATCTTTGAGAGATCCATATTCACAAAGATCTGGCATGTCTCCTATTTCACGTGATTTGTATGAAAGAAGCAGCAAAGCAACATTTCTTTCACACAGTTAAGGTTGAAAATGATAATTTTTTAGTCAATATGCCTTCGATTGAATGTCACCCTCCTCTTCCTGACAATTTTGATCTGTGTTTGAAGAGACTAAACAAAGTTGTGCTCTGATAGCAGAGCAACTTTATGAGCTACATGGGAATCAAAATCCTACAGACCTACTTAGAAGAGGCTGTTGTAGTCATCAACAATTAAAATTGAAATGGTGGGAGAGACCCGAATGGTTATATTCGCCCTATGAGAAATGGCCCTCCACTGACTTTATTGCTGATGAACACGAAGTTCTTAAAAAAAAAAAAAAAAAAAAAAAAAAAAAAAAAAAAAAGATGTTTCCTCGTCGGATACTGTCCTAATTTCCAGTAGTGAAAATGTGGAAACTGGTTGGTATTATCGCTACAATTCTAAGGTACCGAAAAAATTTAACTTGTAATTTTAAATTGTTGAGTTGTGCTTTCCCACAACTCAAGGTGGGAGTATGTTACGTAATGACTAGCTTTATCTTTCATCCATGTATCAGTCACCTGCATAATTATTTAACTGGTTGTAATTGCATTGTTTCAATATCTGGCAACAGTTGGTTTTGTTTTGTTCTAGAAAGAAGTTTATAAAAATAATGTGAAATATATATGGCTCTTCTGTCATTGAATTTAAGTTAGAAATGTATTCGCTTTAACAATAAGAAATGTTATTGAGGACAGTTTTAATAGCTTATAGATATTTTAATACTTAACTTTTAGGGATTCATTTAGTTAAGAGATTTATTTACATTGGAATCCAACACTCCCCGTTCTTATTTTGTTACCACTCCTACAGGCAGGATTCTTCGTCGAAACAGCGCACATCTACGTCCAACAAAGGCTGTGACTGTACCAGACCGCGAGGTTGCTGTTAACCCGTCAGGTTAGGCGCGCCACACACCAGAGAGATATCCCAGATAGCATGAACAATTGCAGCAAGATTAATTTTTTCTTGATATTTTCTTGTCACGAAAAATTTGAAGTAATAATATTGCCGCAAGGACATTACTAGGTAGACGGAATATAATCAATCGCTTTCTTGCAACGCAACTTTGCTCTAAACCTGATACAACACTGTCATAAAATAACGACGTAAGCGAAAAATTTCTTTTGTTGGAAGGAGAACAGATATAAACGCGCATGCGCGGAAATTTTACAAAGACAAAATTACAACACTTCTTTATTGAATTCCATGAAGCAGCACCATTGGATTAGCGTTCAAGTAAAGAACCCAGATATAAAGGTATTTATTATTTTAATTATTCAAATGTGATTCGGATATTTTTGTATTTTCTCTGTACAAACTACAACTTATTTCGTACAGAAATTTTAATCAATTAAAAAGTTATGTTTATTTACTGAGGAATGCTTACATTTTTTAAATAGTTTGGTTTTGGTCCATGTTAAGGCATTATTGAAAATTTTAATTTTTAAATGAATTTTTCTCAACTTTAAGGGGAATTTCTAAGATATCGTTTTAATTAATATTTGCCTTTTTTCTTGCTCACGCCGATCGAGCAGTGTTGAATTCAAATATTTTTCTCCGGGATTAATTTCTGCGGCTCTGGAGGAGGGGGGGGGACATTTTAGAGATTCGGTGTGGAAATTGCTTATTAAAAAGCATAAAATATCAAACCTTCCGGGGGGGATCCCCCTCCTCTTGAATTCAGCAGTGCGTTCGAATGTATTTTTAAATTTGAATTATCTTTTCATGGCCATTAAACCCCTTTCTATATATAAATATCAAGTATTTTAAACAGTTTCTTAGTGTGCTATTCTCCGTGCTTCTTATCATGGACTTCTATTCTAATTTTTATTAAAGTTATTAACAGTATTTTCTTCCGGCATCAGTTTTATTTAATTCTTTAAAAATTTCTCTTTTCTTTTGACATAACTGCTTGTTAATCGGATGTGTATAAGTCGTTTTATTTCCTATTTTTTCTTAAATTTTAAATACGAATATTTTGAAATTGTTAATTTTTCGCGACAGTAAACCTGGGCTTGAAATGTGCAGAGCAAATCGGAACAATATTCCGGTTCGTAAAATTATGACAAATATTGATCTGGTTTGCAGTGTTGTAATCGTAAAAAAAATCAGAGGGTGTACGCTAAAGTCATGTACGTCATGTCTAGAGTATGTACGATATAGATTTATTCGAGAAACCGGGAGTATACGGAGCTTTTAAAAAAAATCCAGAATTTTTGCAATGAATTAGAGCTAAATAACTAAAATGCATTGACTAATTACTTAATCTCTTCCCCCCTCCCCCCCCCAAAAAAAAATTATAAAATAGCTTTGTGTGATACTTAAAACCTCGGATACCATAGCACCAAAATATTATTTTAATAGTTACAAAATATTTTTTTTTTTTTTTATAATTAAAACTTTGGACCTTAAAACCTTAATTCCATTGTTATATTGTTAATGTCAGATTCGAAGACTATTTATTTGTGTTATCATTAAAGATGTTTCGTTTTGAATCTTTTTTCACATGTAAAATAGTGTTCAACTGCATCTTTATTTATTATTTTCTTCTATGATAACAATCTTTAATAAAATGTAATTCTTAAAAACCGATACTAGTCACCCGTAGTAAAATTTAACATTCAAGCTAATGTTAATTCTATGGACAGTTCTTTGCATATTTTGGGATCACATTTTAATATTTTTTAATATTATTTTTTGCATAGGATACAACTGGTTGATATATATAGTTGTGCAATCGTACCTTTTCGAGCTTTTATGCAATTTTTTATATGCAGATACTTTCAATTTTGAAACCTGTTCTGAAAGTGAAACTGTACTCATATAAAAGAAAACTGTAACCAAAACCGAAAAAGTACAAAAGCACAACAATATATGGGGAATTCTCACAATCTTTTGACTTTTATGTCCCTGAATAATAATTTTTTTTAATACATTTTTTGTGTTTTTTTTTTAATTTAATATACTGGAGAACATTCCATTGCATGATTGCATATAACAATATTAACGAGATAAATAAGTTTTGGACGATGTTGGGGGTCCAAATACCAGGAAAACTCCTATACCGTCCGGTCCCTGATGCTGATTTTTAAATTTGGAGCTGTCTGTATAAAATTGTTTCAATAAAAGTAATTCGATGTAATTTTTTTTCCGAAACTGGGACAATTGTTTAATATAAATATTGTGCAAAAAATTAACCTGCACACATTTTTACGGTTGATATTATTTTTTGAACTCTGTCCCTGGGTTTTTCATCCTTACCGTCCCTCTTGCTAAACTTATACAGAAAATCACTTCAGATGCAGCCACAGAATTTTTTTTTCAAGTTTTTTCTCATGGAGAAGTATGCTAGAGAAAGAATGTCTAAAATTCTTTGACAGGAAATTTACTGCAAAATTTAAATCAGCATTTAAATATCAACTTCAAGATCGTGGCTTTATTGGTAGTCCGCAAGGTTTATTTCTGCACTTTTCGAGGTAAATTAAGAAAAAAAAATTATTTAATCCAATGTTAACAACTGTTTCTAGAAATCAATGAACATTGTGGCTATCACTTAGTCTTAACATGATTTTCCTAGAAATAGGTGATAGTTTTCCTTACCGTTCCATCCTTACAGTCCCTTTTTTTTCCCATTTCGTCCCTTTTTTCCTATACCTATTATATTTTTTTTTTCAAAAAAAATTATGGCCATTTTTTTTTTCCCATTCTGACCAGAAAATCAGAGTTCTAACTTTTTACGACTGCTATTTCATCTTCACCTAACACTTCATTTATAATGGCTGTTTCATTATAATGGAAGCCATCAGTCCATCAGAAGAAAATAATCCTTTCCAAAGGTATAATCCTTCATTTGGCGCCCCTTCTTTCTGGCGCCCGGGGCACATGCCCCCTCGCCCCCCCCCCACTTACTTTCGGCCCTGACAGCAGGTCCTAAGCCTAGATCCTTGTGGACCAGGTCTGTACTTTCCCACTGGTATAATACAAAATTTAAAACTATCCCAGATGATGCTGTTACAACAGAGTGTGGTTTGTTTTTTATATACTGCTTTACCAAGGCACGTCCTAAAAAAAGGAATCGTCTGCTCATCTATGGAAAATTTTCCCTGATCTCCTGGTAAATTCAAGCAGACACTACGGAATCTGTCGAGCATTTGCTGAACTTTCTATAATTTATTATTTATTCCTGGTGGTTTACTTGCTGTGTCGACAAAATGGAATGAATTTATCAAACTTAAAAATCAATCTCGTGGTATGCATATAACTCATATAAAAGTTATAAATCATATATGGCATCTATAACTCAGAGCAGAAACATACAGTTCGTTACATGTGCATATTATATATCTAATACTATCCATTTTAAATAGAAATCATGAATAGTACAAACCTATTAATTTAAAATTGGTCAGCTTTAAAAATGTAATTAATAAAAAATAAATTGCTAAAATCATAAGCTTAAAAAAATCACTTAAAATTTTTTTATATATATATTAGGAATAGTATCTATTTTGGAAATGGTAAATGCCGGACCTGCACAATTGTGTGGTTCATTTGTTTTTCAACTTTTGTGAAGCCTAATTAAATTTATCAAAGACAAAATCAATTAAAATCATGAATAAACTATATGAAAAGAAATATTAAATCTAAGCAAACATTATAAATCATATTTAAATGAAATTACGACAGTTCATACTTTTTGTCTATTACTGTCAGATGATATAGTCTTTTTAAAAGCAGAAAATATAACCCTGTATTGTAGATGGTACCCCCTAGTTGTGTCTTATCAAAACATCTAAAGCCAATTAACTCATATAAATGTGCGGATTTGGTTTTAAATCGCACAAAAACAGGAGGTAGTCATTCTCTTTTACTTTAGTAATCGCCCGTACAATTGTGTGGGTCAGGGCTTAAAGGGTTAAGATGCTACTTCAGTCAAGCGGAAACACCCATTCGCCAATGTTAATCCAATAAGAGAATTTTTTTAAGGTAACTCGGTTGCTTTTCAATATTTTTAAATGATTTTTTTATATATATTTTCACCTTTCGAGCCGGTATAAACACTGAAAAGAATAAAAGTGTCCGCACAAAAAAAAAAAAAAAAAAAAAAGAAAAGAAAAGAAAAAGAAAGAAAGAAAATTAAATAAAAACTTCAACGAACTTAAAATAAAGTAAAACCCGCAATTGCAGAAATTTACCTCAGCTATCCAATGCAAAAGAAAAAGTCTTTTTAAAATATAAAAATACAGACGAGGTATTTTAAAAAATATATCTCGTTGGATTAACATTAGCGATTCGGTCATTTTGCCTGAAGAGTTATAATTTGTGATCACCTTTAGAACTAAATCTAAACAGGATTCTTGAAAACAGTGAAAATTTAACTTGTAACTTTTAAAATGCACTCTATTGTTTTTCTCTTTTAGGATGCAAAGACACGGAAATAATATATAGAAGAATGTTAAATAATTGTATGTTAATTTGGTAAATATTATGTTCATACTTTGTATTAGAAACTATTATTTGTAGCTGTGTGAAAATAAACTTTGTAATTTAATAGACTGTATTGTTTTATTATAACTTTGTTCTTTTTAAATTCTTGAAACTTTTCAAATATTTTGTTTTTGTGGAATTATATTTAATCAGATTTGTGAATAGGGGCCATCCAGAAATGATGTCACGCTTGGAGGTGGGGAGGAGGGGTTCGTAAAATTGTGGCAGTTTGTGACAAGGGGGTGGGAGGGGGTAAGAAGAAGTCTGACATCACACATTTTGGTTAAACATCAGAGGTCTTACTAACATTGCATAGATATTAGAGGACTTACTGTTCCCGAGGATGAGTGCGATGCCAAAATGCCTGTGTACTCTATGGACGAGCATATATTTTCTCCAAGGGAGGAAGAGTCGTTATAGTAAATGATTCGGAGTAATTTCTATTTTATGATTTAATATATAATTTTATAAATGTTCATATTAATGCGACAAATGAAATGTTATGGCAATTCCATTTAAGTAAAACTAATATTGAGGCTTCTTCTTCAAAATCAATCTGTTTTAAAGTATTTTGTGTTCATAAAGTAAATATAGGATTTGAAAACCAAATATATTAAATTCCATTTCAAATTCTAAAATACTACTGTTTTCAATTGCTCTTTCATATTAATATTTTATTATTATTGTATATTATGTTTTTTGTTGTAAACCGTAATCTTATTTCACATAAAATAAATACACGAATCAGTTTTATTGTTATGCTCACAAATGTCATTAAAACACATAGTTAAAGTTCAAAAATAAAATTTGAAATATGACCTATAACATAGTGCTTTGTTTCTGAGCTGCAAGTATATATTTACGTAATATAGCGTGACATGTGACAAGGGGAGGGGAGGGGGTATGGTGAAGAGTGACATTTTGTGACAAAGGGGAGGAGGGCTGTTAAAAATGTTGAAAAAAGTGTGACATCATTTATGGATCGCCCCATAGGGAAATTTTAATTTTAAAATGAGTTTTTTTTTTCCTTCTGGAAGTTAATAAGTTTTAGCAATATATTCCACTCTGGCCAAAAAAAATGAAAATAAATTATATTTTCTTTAATAAAACTATATATGAAATTAAAATTGAAGGTGTGTGTTTATACTCATCTAGGTTTGCTTTGCATTGGTTATGTACATGGACCACTTATTTTTAGATAATGTTTTTAATTACCTTCTAAGAATTAGAAGGGAATAAGCAACTAATTGAGAATTGGCGAGTCTAATAAAATTTCTAAACAAATTAAGGTATATTATTGGAAGTTATTGGGGCTTACCAGGTAGTTGAATGGTTAGCCCTGTGGCCTCCGATTCAACTATGTCGGGTTTAATTCCTGCGGTTGTGGTAGTATATTTGTGGTGATTTGGAATCTACTTTAAACTATAAGTCCTTGTTTACTCGGTCTATGTAGCATAAAAATGTCAAGCATTTGACAAACATCCGATTATATGGAATCCTGCACAAAACTCGCACAACCTTCAAAAGTACGACTATTAGCGTACAGATAAAAAATATACAATCAAAAATTGAGTAGAAATGTGGCATTCACCAAAGTTTGGGAAGAATTTCATTTTGATACTAAAAATGAATATTCGATGAGACCTTAAAAAATAAAGTTCTTTTATCATGTTTTGGGGGAATTTTTAACTCAGGGAGCGGGAGGGGCAAACTAAATTTTTTTTAGGTACGTTAAGAGACAGGTATCGTTTATTATTATTATTATTATTATTATTTAATGGAATGATTACCATTTGCAAATTGATACGATCATTTGTTACATAGTTACGACAAGTTTTATGAATACGAAGTCGAAAACTATAATTTGGTGCAGGTACCGTAGGTTTTTACAGCAGCAACTGATAGCCATTCAAGAAAATTTATCTGGTAAGAACTTCATTTTGGCACTAGAAATGTAGATACGATTTGTTCCCCCAAAATAAAGTTGAATCATCGTGGGGTTCTTTCTGAGGAGGGGGGGGGGACTTTAACACGCATGGGCGAACAGAACTTATTTTTTAAATGTCAAATGGGGTATCGTTTGTTGTGAATTTTTTTATTCTGAATCAAATGATATCGCAAGCAAGCCGATACGATCATTGTTTACAAAGTTAGGCCAGATTATAAGTAGTGGATTTTGGTAAATTTAATGACTTTGAAATAAACTCAAAATTATCCTGATTTTGACTATTGCTATTTTGAAGACATTTAATAGTTTTGAGATGACTTAATACAGGGCTCCCAAATGGTCCGCCAACTGAATACCAATATTATTTTAGAAAAAATTTCTTTTTAGATTTTTCTTACAAACCGCCCCGGAAACACATTTGAAAGTTAATTCTAGCGCAAAACTGCCATAAATTTTTCTGTTAAGATTTATTGGTATTCAGTTGGCGGACCATTTGGGAGCCCTGCTTAATATGATATAAAAAACTCTTTTTAAACGTAAAATAAATGTGACAAAACTATGTAAAAAATAAAATATAATTTTCCACTTTGCATTGATAAAATCTTTTCTGTAACTTTCTTATAGATGTTCGTATCGACTTGCCGATAATGTTGTTCAAATACATACGAAACGATATCCCACTTGACCTATTTAAAAAAAGTTGAATTTTCCCCCTCGAGCTAAAATGCCCCCCCCCCCCCCCCAAAAAAAAAGAAAAAAAAAACACAGTAAAACAACTTTACATTTTGGAGACTCATCGGATCTTAATTTGTAGTGCCAAAACGAGGTTTGTCTCAAGCTTTCGTGAATAGCAATCACTTGTTACTGTAAAAACCTATTTTACCTGGAAAAGACTTTGTATTAATAAAACCTGCCGTAACTTTGTAAGAAATGATCGTATTGACTTGCTGATGATTTCACCTGATTCGGAATTATAAAAAACATAATAGACAATATCCCATTTCACCTACTTATTTATTTATTTTTAGTTACCCCCCTCCCTGAGCTAACAATGCCCCCTTTTGCGCAAAAAACATGATAAAACAACTTTATTTTTTTAGTACTCATTGGATCTTCATTTTTAGTATCGAAACGAAGTTCTTCCCAAATTTGGGTGAATGGGCATCTGTTGTCTCAAAAAATCCTATTTTACCTGTGTACTACACGCAAAATTCAGAGAATTGACAACATTTCAATGAAATTACTACATATTTGCAGCTATACTTGTCATGACAAGATTCCGAGTTTGCAATTCATTTGCAGATGTTCTGACATGACAATATTGCAAATTTACAATGCGTTTGCAAATAGTCTGACATCGCAATATTACTAGTTTGCTATGAGTTTGCAGTAAGATTGATGCAACAAGATTGCAACTTGCACAACAACTTAGCTGCAAGTTCAAAGTATGGTGACTTCGGAGTTTGCATAATCTTGTTGCAGTCTTGTTATGAACTTTCAGACTTGTCATGCTGAGCTTGCTGCAACATTGCAAATCTACAAAGTAAGATTGCTGAAAATTTTCTGCAAACTAAAATTGCTATCTGGGATGCGACAATAATCGTGAGACATGAGGCAAATTCTGCTGTTCAAACCGGTTTTTTCTTTGTTAACGGGGTGAAATTGTCGCATGCCTCACGCTTTTCTGCCGGATGTCCCCCTGCTGTGTGGCGCGCCTTATGTTCCATCGGAGAATGATAATAGTACATCACTTGACCCTCTTGATGTTTCTCGTTTTTCTACTCCAGCTTTTACTCCGCCCAAACCTAAAACAGTGGTTTCCCGTTCCGGAAGAGTTATCCGCCCTCCAGAACGTTTAAACTCATAAAAGAACTTTTAATTCCTATCTTCTTTTCTTTATTGTAAGGGAAGATGTCACGTGAACAGTTTGTATATTTCTACTTTCACGTAACACTTTATGCACTTCTACTTTAACTTGTGTGTTCCAATAAATTAATGGTTTCGTTATGGTCAGTTTAGTATTTTGTAACTATCTTATTATTTATAATACCTGAGTTAACAGGTTGTTACAGGCATGGCGATTTTATCTGTAACCAGTGAAAACGCTCTTAGGTTAAGGTCTTGGGTCACTAGGGTTTTTTTAGGTCGTTAGGCAAGCACATTGCATGACATGTATTTTTAATTTGTTCAGAATGTTTATTCTTTTGCACAATTTTAGATTTCATGTGACATTTGTGTTCTGTTTTATAAGACAAAGTAAAAATGATCAGAATTGGAATATCTAAAACTTTCAAATGCACTTACAATAAAAAATTATTTCAATGGCACTTTAGCATCAGTTAAAGGGAAATTTAAGGGACAATTTTCCTACACCGAAGACTGCGCGAAGTTTGGTGCAAAATTAATTAAATGTTCTAAAAAGTTTTGGTTAATTTTCTTAATATTTTGAAACTTGTAAATATTATTTTTAAAAATTTTTACTGTGTATTTTGCGGTCAGAATTCTCAATGTTTCAAGCAATCAAGAATAAATGCAGACATCTACGTACAAATTTTGTTTTCCGTGTTATAGTAGCGGTATTCTCTGCCCACCAACACGTATGGTGGACAGATTATCAGGCTGGCCAAGTGCTTGACAATGGACTTTACCCCCGAATGGCAACAGACTCGCCTCTGCGGGGAAAAACTCTCCGAAAAAGACTGTTTATTGGACGAAGGGGGAGCAGTGTTAAAATGTTCTTCACGCCTATAGGGCAGTTGCAATTGACGTCATGTTGGAGGTCACACACTACGAATAGGCAGTTCTGATTGGTGGAACTGCCCTGACCTCCACTTGAAATACAATGGCTATCAGCTGATTGCAACTTCCCTATTGGTGTTTCTCTTCTGTTTACCCGCGGCTGACGTCACACGGGTAAAGTCCATTTGCTTTTGTCCAGGATTGTCCCAAGCAATCAAATGGACTTTATCCATGTGACGTCAGCTGGTGTGAAGAACATCTTTCTTAACGCTGATTACCCTTCGTCCAATAAACAGTATTTTTCGGAGGGTATCTACCCGCATAGGCGTGGCTGTTGCGTGGGTAGGTTGATTAGTTAATTCATGTCACAGTATCATGATACATCACTGTGAAACAACAAGTATGTTAACTGCAACTTTTGTGTTTGCTCCAATTTTTATTGTTTGTTCGTAAAAAGCATGCTAGAATATGATAATTGTATTTTGAATCGAAAATTGTAATTAATCTTTCTTTCATTATGTCTCATCATCGCTCAGGAGGTGCTAGAGATTTAATTATAACATGTATCAAGGGAGAAGGAAAATTGTTAAAGTTTTGGGCTTTATCTAACCATGGATTAGAAACAGTGAAAAGCTTTGAAAATCGTCTTAGAATTTTACAAGAAGATTTAGATGCTTCCGTCGGATTTTCTCTATCTGAGCAAATTCCTATCGGTTTTAAATGTGTTGTAAAGTCAAAATTGAAGCCAGGTCGATGGTGTCGTGCTGGTGTTTTAGCTCATCAAGGATTCCATGCAATCTTGGTACGATTACTTGATTATGGTAATGACGAAGCCGTTTTGGTTTCAGATGTTAGAAACATTGATGATCCAATTATGTCTGTTCAACCGCAAGCCATTGAATGCATTCTTGCGGACGTTATGCCAGTTCACAACGAGTGGACAAGTGAAGCAATTAAATTTTGCGAGCAGCATTTATTGTGTAATACATTGTCTTGTTATGTAGTGTCAGAATTTTTGAAGCTACCAGTTGTTCGTGTTGCCAAGAAAGGCGAAACTGAAGCTTTCGTGCAAAGATTAATCAATGGAGGTCTGGCTTTAATAAAGAGGGAAACAGTTTCGCCACCAACTGTGCAATTGTCATATAAAATGAATGCAATAGAACCAAACTCTAAGCATTTGGTAAGAATATCTTGTTTTGAAAATGCACAAAAATTTTATGTTCAGCTGTCTCCTGTTGAAATGGAACTAAAACATATGATGGACTCTATAAATAGATTACCAAAAGACAGTTTTAATCCACTCAAAGTACCTGCTGTTAATACACCGTGTTTAGCTCAGCTATCTACTAATAAACCTATCTACTACCGAGCCCTTATCACATACATACAGCAAAACCACTGTAAAGTATTTTTTGTTGATTATGGCTTTTCTGAACAGAAAGATATTCATGAATTGAGAGCTATACCCCCAACATTCTTAAGTTTGGCTGCTCAAGCTATATGTTGTTCATTACCAAGGGAAGCGTCTATTGATCCTGAAGAATTCCAACGTTTGGTTGGTTTTGAACATTTAGAACTATTTGTTATAAGTCGTACAAGTGAGTCGTATATTGTCAAATTACTTTTCCGTGGTCAAGATTTACTGATGCCACCACCCCAGGCAGCTCAAAATTATATTCTACAAAAATTAAACACAAATACAAAATTTGACGTTACTGTTAGTTATGTCAATGATCTGTCGGAATTTTATTGCCAGCTAATCAATATGAAAGAACAGCAAAATATTATATCTAATATTCTAAATACAGGTTATAATTTTTCACCTATTTCACTTAATGAGTGTATTCCAGGAAAACCAGTATGTGCGAAATTTTCAGAAGATAATCTGTGGTATAGGGCAAAAATTGTAAAAGTGAATCATGAAAGTGACATAGAAGTGTTCTTTGTTGATTTTGGAAACTATGACAATATTAACTTAAGTGATGTACGAAAAATTGGTCCTGATTTATTGAAATTTCCTATTCAATCTTTTAAGTGCTTTTTGTATAAGACTCCTATTCCAACAGATTCAAAAGTACAAGATGATGCATTTGATTTGCTAGAACAATTGACTTCTGACTTAAACTTGGTTGCTTATGTCAACACTTTTTCTGAGGATGCAGGTTATGGTATCACTTTGTTCATGAAAAACTCACCATTAACTGTTAATGAAAAAATACTCTCATTATTTATGTCTTTACCAGTTGTTCCAGTTAATGATGTTGAAGATGTTTATGTTACATCTTTTGATTCTTGTAAATCATTTTTTGTACAGTTTGAAAAAATTGATTCTGAAAAACTAGCTAATATGCAAGAAGAAATAAACACATTTTATTCAGGTATCCAGAATAATACATTTGTACCAAAAGAAGGGGATTTGGTATGTGCAAGATTTCATGAAGACGAACAGTATTACCGTGGTAGAGTTGAGAAGTGTAAGGATGGAGAGTGTGATGTTTTTTTTATTGATTATGGAAATAGAGAGTCAATTCCACTGAGAGATGTCCATCTTATTGATACAAAATTCACCCAATACCCACAGTTTGGTACTGAATGTGCTTTTGAAAACTTTGCATCTCGAATTTCAAGTGATAAATTAACTGAAATTATGTTAGAGAACTCTTATAAACTGAATATGATTCGAAAGGAAAGTGAAAAATGGTATGTATCACCTGTTGAAAATTTTCCCGGAAATGCTGCTCTGTTGAAACTCGTTAAACAGCTTGAAGGTTCTAGTGGATCTAGTAGGCATGGTAAGTTTTTCAGTCTTAAAATTTTGACATTCCATACGATTTAAGGTTATATTTTTTGTTAAAATGTGGTTATATAAGATCAGCCCTTCCTCCTTGCCCCTCAGGATGTTATTGATGGCAAAAGAGCACTATTTTTAAAGGTATACTATTTTCACTTCTAAGGGCACTTTTAATATTTATAAGTGAGGCACCTGTATCAATCAGGGTTTGGTTTCTTCCAGGATATAGTGGAAAAAACTGGAAGTAACTGACAGAAAACAAAACATATGGTTAAAATTTAAATACAGTGAAACCTCCTTGAATGGCCACCTCTAAACAACGACAACCTCTGAATGCCGGCCACATGTTGATGGAACCAAACACGTTCCATAGCATTAACATTAGCACGAACCTCTAAATAAGGAATTCTGAACAACGGCCACTCAAAAGTCACAAGGAAAAAAAAATTACAGCTCTTGGTACAATTTCATATTTATTTGCAAACCGAAATGTGAAGCAGATCAAACAAAATTTACTTGATATATCAACAAACAGAAAATGGAGGCATTAATAACGATGCGGAAAATTTAGATAATATTCTTAGAACGGCAAGCATAACTAACATAAAAGCCAGCAAGTTTGTATATCTGGACAAAAATTTGGCAATTATTGCCCACACTTGATTCCATACAGCAAATGGTGGAAGATAGGAGAGGGAAAGAGGAAATGGATTATTGAATCACCCGAAATTTCCAGTATTAACACATATAGGGTTGATGTGCCAGTAATGGGCACCCCTTGAAGTTTTTGTTTCATAAAAAAAATAAGTAATAAATATTTAGCAGGGATGCCACTGTACTTGAAAAAAAAACTGGGTCCCCGGGACCCAGGATTTCCAAAAATCTCGGTCCCTTTTTTACAAAAGCAGGTCCCCATCAATAATAATTTATATTTTAAAGGAATAAGTGAAACTTGTTTATTTGGAAAAGATAAATGAAATGCATTAATTATTGTTTTAACAATAATTAAATAATGAATTAAAACCAGTATTATTTGCACTCAAATAAGATATTTTTATAAAAATATTAAGAGAAATTTTCTTTACTTTTTTAAAAGTAAAAATGCAAGATACAATTTTAATTGTAAAATAATGCTTATTTGAGAGTAGAAGATACCAAGTTCCACTAACAAGTGTCCCTAATGTTCACATTTCTTTTAAAAAGGGGCCAGACGGGCTTATTGAAAAAGATATTTTTGCTGAAAAAAAGAATACTTATGTTAAGTAAAGGTGTATTTTTTGTGGGATGAGTTCCATATCCTGTGCCAGAAGATTTTTGGCGAAAAAAAATTTCGCCAAAATGCCGTTTTGGCGACATGAAAATTTTACCAAGATTGCAGAAAAACATCATTTTTAAATCTTTATATTAATTATAAATCAATGATTTTGCACCATTTTTAAAGATAGAAAATGATATAAAAACATGGATTTATAAATTACACAAAGATTTAAAAACGAAGTTTTTGCGCCATCTTGGAAATTTTTTTCCGATACAATTACACAAATTTTAGCAGCATTCTAAATAAATGTCCTTTTTGAGATTAATACTTGTTATTGTCAGGGGGGCTCTGCCCCCCCCTGAACCCTCCGTTCTTAAAACATTTTCGACAATAAAAAAAGAGAAAAAAACTGGCCAGAAACTTTTTATAAATTTCAACAATATTTCAAAAACTATTATTTTTAATGCAGGTAAAATCCTGCTCACAACTACCAAAAAGAAAAAAAAGTATAAAAAAAATGTATAAAAATAGAAAAAATGTATAAAAATTATTTAAAGAAATAATAGAAAAGATGGAACATAGAAACATAGAATAAATGTATAAAAATAATTTTAAAATGCTTACACACACAAAAAAAAAAAACAGTAAGAATTTAATGTTTATAAAATGATCCCATTTAGGGTCTGAAACAGGGTACCAACTATTCATCTGAAAAAGCACATGTTTAGATTTATTTAGAATGCTGCTAAAATTCGAGCAATTGCATCGGGAGAAATTTTCAAAGTGGCGCAAAAACTTCGTTTTTAAATCTTTATGTAATTTATAAATCCATGTTTTTCATCATTTTCTCTTTTTTAAAAATAGTGTAAAATCATTGATTTATAAATAATATAAAGATTTAAAAATGATGTTTTTCCGCAATCTTGGAAAAATTAACGAGACTTTACTTACATCGACCAGCACAGAGAGTAATCCGAATGTGAGTGTCAGTGTGGCGTCGCGTCGGAGCAAATTCTTATCTAATCGAATTCAAAATTTGCTGACTAACAGTTCCCGTGATACTAGTAAACTAATAAGCTTCAAGATCTCACGTGAACCAGTTGTCCGGTTTTAAAAAGGCATTTCTGAAAAAAAGCAACCCTAAAGCCGTTCCAACGATCCGAAATCCGACGAACAAACTTAAACCAGATCGAAACATTTATCGCCAAACAAAGCGCGCCAAATCTTCTGGCACAGGTTATGGGACTCTTCCCATCAGACGTTTTCCTTGGAAGGGAAATTTACATCTAAATCACTAATAAGCATCAAATCTTAAATGTTCTGAAGGAGGGAGACATTTCAATGCAGTAAGAAGGAGGGGGGGGGGGGGATTTTTCCCTGTTTCACCTACTGAATACATTATCAAAGTACACTGAAATCATGCTGTATTTTTAAGAATCTCAAAAAAAAAAAAAAAAATTACATCCCATTTTATGAATTTCCTACCTATAAGTTTAGTTTGCACATCTTTTTTGGTGCTTTGACTAAATTCACGTTTTTTCCACGTTACTTTGACAAAATTCGCGTTTTTCCGCGATCCTTTTGTTGAAATTCGCTATTTTTTCGCGAGCCTGTCACGAAAATCGTGTTTTTTCCACGATACTTTGACAAAATTCGGCTTTATTCCGCGATTTTTCGACGAAATTCCCTATTTTTTCACGATCTTTTGACGAAATACACTATTTTGTTTCAGCCCTTTTACGAAAATAGCGTTTTTCCGTGATATTTTGATGAAATTTTTGCTTTTTTTTGCGATCCTTTGGCAAAAATCGGCTTTTTTACGCTATTTTTTGACGACATTCGCTATTTTTGGGGGATCCTTTGACGAAATACGCTATTTTTTCGCGATCCTTTGACGAAAATCTGCTTTTATCCGTGATATTTTGATGAAATTTGTGCTTTTTTCGTGAACCTTTGACAAAATTCGGCTTTTTTCGCAATTTTTTGATGAAATTCGCTATTTTTTCGCGATCTTTTAACAAAATACGCTAATTTGTTGCTGCCCTTTTACGAAAATCACGTTTTTTTGCAATATTTTGATGAAATTTGCGCTTATTTCCACGATATTTTGATGAAATTTGCGATTATTTCCGCGATTTTTTGACGAAACTTTTTTTTTTTTCGCGATCCTTTGACGAAATATGCTATTTTTTCGAGGCCCTTTTGCGAAAATCGCTGTTTTTGCGCGATATTTAGATGAGATTTGCGCTTTTTTCGCGATTCTTTGACGAAAATCGGCTTTTTTACGCGATTTTTTGATGAAATTACACGTCCCGTGGGATGCGTAAGAGCTATTTTTTTGCGTCCCGTCTCCGATTTTTCGCGTAATTTACGCGCTATAGCACTTCCGCGGGATCCCTGATTTAGCTTTAATTATTTTTTTATAATTCCCCCTTGCATGTTTTATAAAACTGGGTTATTGTTGACACTTTTAATCAAACCAATCAGGAGGCAGATAATAATGTTTCAAAGTTTCGCTGTTTTTCTGTGAAAATCTTAATGAAGAGGCTTTGTTTAATTAATTTATATACAGTATAGGACCCATTATCCGGAAGGACCCGAAATCCGGAAAAAAAATTATTTGTAAATTTGTACTAAAATTTTGAAGTTTTTTGAAAATTTTAGATATTTCTATTTTTTTTCCCAATCCATTGTGTTTCAATGTGTAACCACTAAAATATGTTACTTCAGCTGCGGGGGAACAAGAACCTCCCCCCCCCCCCCTCCCCCGACATTGGGAAAAAAATCCTTTTTCTCTTCAATTTTAGTATAAAATTAATTTATATTAAGATTCGTTAAAAAAAAGAAAACCATCAGATATTTCAACATGGGTGATTATGTTCTGAATTTTCCAAAAATTTAAAAGAATTTGTCTTCAGTCCGAAAATTCGGTCATAAAAAATATTGCGAATTTCGACAAATAGCTGCTGAAAAAAATCAATTACATCAAACATTCGTGGATAAAATCGCCAATTTCGCCAAAGTATTGAGAAAAAAATGCTAATTTCGTCAAAGAATCGCAGAAAAAACGCGAATTTCATAAAAGAATGCGAACTTCTTTCAAAGAATCGTGAAACATACCACGAGTTCTGTCAAAGGATCGCGAAAAAACGCAAATTTTGTCAAAGAATCACGGGTAAAACAAGTATTTCGTCAAATGATAGCGAAAAAACGCTAATTTCGTCAAATAATCGTAGAAAAAATACACAAATTTTGTCAAAGAATCACGGGAAAAAATGCGAATTTTGTTAAAGGATCGCAGTAGAAACGAGAATTTCGTCAAATGATCGCGAAAAAAATGCTAATTTCGTCAAAAAATTGTCGAAAAAATACGCTAATTTTGTTAAAGAATCGCAGAAAAAACTCAAATATTGCGAAAAAACTCAAATTTCGTCAAATAGGTGCAAAAAAACCCGCAAATTTTGTCAGATGATCGCGAAAAAACGCTAATTTCGTCAAAGGATTGAGGAAAAAACTCAAACTTTGGGATGACCTGAAATCCGGAAAGCCCTCAGTCCTGAGGATTCCGGATAATAGGTCCTGTACTGTATTATTTATTTTCTTGTCAAATTTGCATGTTTTTGTTTGAGTAGCAATAGAAAACTTAGAATTTTATATACTAACGGCCATTTACAAAATTTATTTATTTTTTTTTTTAAGGTTTTAACTGGTGTAAGTTATTTCCTTATTTAAGATAAAAATAAGGCGCAACAGTAGCTTTCGCACAATATCTGCTAACTGTAACTGTTGAACTGCATTGTGTATGTTTATTTTTTACATTTGTTTGTCCGGTATTCCGTTTCGTTTTTAATATGTAATGATTTCTTTTTTTTTTGTGTAGTGTGATTTCATACGTAATTCTGGCTAATTCCAATAGAACAGGAAAAGAAAACACTTTAGTTTGGCAATAATTCAAAAAGTAGAGACCACAAAAAAGCTTGATTCTGCTTAGAGATGTAAATTTTCCGGAAAAGTTGAAGTGGCGGAAAAAAAACGGTTTTTTTCCAGTTTTTTTCTGGAAAAATTCGAAAAGTTGGAAAAATTGATTTCCTATAAATGTTTCTCAAAAATAAGATATATTTTCTTAAAAAGTATACAATAATAAACTTTTTCAATATTTATGCCCACAAAAAAAAAATTATTTTCCCTTTACATGTAAATATGTTATTAAAAAAGAGAGAGAGAGAGAAAAAGCCAGCCTTTAAAAGTTTATCCTTTCAGTCTCAGAATTCTGACAGTAGCTTTTTTTTGCTTAATGTGTTTGTAATATATATAAACCAGTGTTTGTAATGCAGTAGACTCCCTCAAATCCGCACAGCTTGGGACCAGAGGTTGTGCGGATTTTAGAATTTTGCGGATTTCTGGTCATTGATTTGTTTTCATTTTTGAAGCATTAATTTGACTGGTAGTTAAGCAAGGGAAATTATAATGAATGCTTACAATAAAGTGAAACATTAAAATAAGTAAAATATTAAAATAATTTATTAGTTTAAAAGTAAGCAATTATTAAAATAATTATGTAAAATAAAAATTTAGAAAAATATTAATTTATTACAGATTAAATTCGATTCCAAAAGTCCTATGCTGCCATCGAGTGGTGGCAAGGAGAACAGTGTTAATGCTATTATCAGTATATATAGCTTATTGCGCTCACTATAACTTTTTTCATTGTTATTTAGAGTCTTGAATGCTTTTCTTATATTGCTTTGTATGTTTAGAAATAAATTTGTCTTTAATAAAAAAAAAAAAAAATTCCACGAACAATAATTTAAAAATAGTGTTCCGGTTCGTGGATTTTTCCATTTCAAACCCTGGAATTTTTGATATAGATATGCTAATTTATATCAAAATCAAAAGTAATGTAAATTTATTTAGTAATAAATCATCTGTAATAGCCTAAAGAGAATGATTAACAAAAGATTTAGTAAAAAAAACATTGCGGTAGTCGCTGATTTCGGTGCCATCTTGAATTTTGTTCCTGCAACTTAACTGTAAATTTCATTGTTTACATCTGAAAAAATACGCAGATTTAAGGGAGTCTACTGTATATCATTTGTCCGTTGAAATGATTTTTCAGTAGCACTTGTTTAATCATATCAGTAGAACTAATTTAAAAAACAACAACAAAAAAATCTTTACTTTCAACCAATATCACTGTTGTTTTAAAGCAGTTTTAAACTGTATTGTACATCTCATCTGCATTGTACTCGTTTTCAAATACATAAAGGATGCCAGTGTAAAAGAAATGAATTATAGTAGTTCTGGTATTATTATAAATACTATTATCATTTTCAAATCTTCCATTGTTTAAAAATTAGTATTATTTTACAATATTACTCCCCCCCCCCCCCCCCCTTACAGTTACAATTTTCATTTCCTGTGTATGTAGTTTTGGCACGGCTTTCTAGACTAAACCCAAACTAAGTTTTGGGTTGTTCTCTACAATACTTGCAAATTTGGCCAGCAGTCTGACTTGAATGATGCATATGTAAATTTTCATAAAAATTAGATAAATGGCAAGAAATCAGTCAATTATTGAAGATTTTAATAGCAACAGAAATTGTTTTAAAAATTTGACTTAACAAAAAAAATAAAATAAAAATTTGTGGAAAAAATAAAATAAAAAATGTGAGGGAATGACAAATGAGGGAATGATGAAATAAGACATTTTTACTAGTTGTAGGGGAAAAATGTAAAATTATGAAGAAATCCAAACTGTTTCCTTTAAGAGAAACACTTAATATATAATGTATGATAAAATTAAAATTTTTGATATTTACAAAAAAATGAATATTCTGTGTGAGGGAATGACTGCTAATAAAAACGCTTCCGGATATACTGACTAAAAAAAAATTCTGTAAAATTAACAAAATCTTACACCACCAATTTATGTTGCTGGACTGACAAGTGTTCAAAATAGCTTCTTCTCTGTGAAGGATGCTAGACTGCTACTGCTCATTAGTGGTAGATATTTGAGATAATAGCAATGTGTGAGGGAATGATGGTCTAACATGGGGAAACATATAATTGATTGAGTAGACTATATAATAATAGTAAAAATTAATATTTTTATTATTTTTTGTAATGTATCAAATAAGAACTTTATTTTGCTTAGGGTATTTTTAATTATTTTTATTTCTGGATGGAAAGCAATAGGCAATAAAATATGGTAGTACAGGTGGGGGAAAGGTGAGGGAATGATGTTTGCATGATATATATTATATTTTTAAATATTAAATTTATTTATTTTTAAATTTTACTTTCTGCCCCTAATAAACTATGTTTAGATCTTCTAATAAAAATAAAAATAAATAAAAATGTAATAAAATTAAGAGCATTTATATGGCTGGGAAGCACTTTTTGCACTATTGCAGAGAATAACCCTTTTAGCAAGATTTAGATCCTTAATATTGAAAGCCATATTTTTTTTTTAAATGAAACTTTTAAAACAGGTGGATTTTTTCATATGTTTAAAAGTTGTTCTCAACTAGATTTTTCACAGAGATTTGCTTACATTTTCTTTGCAGAGTTTGTATGTATTTATATTTTTTGAAAATACATTTAGACAACTCTAAGAATCTATATTTCAAGAAAAGAAAAAAAATGATACATAATTTCAACTGCATGTTATTATCAAAAGAAATTTTTCTAACAATAGTGAAAAATTACAGCCATGCGATTAAAAATAAATGCATGTTTCAAATTTTACATTAAATTTTCCATCTTACCATTTTCATTTATTGGTATAATATTGAAATACTTTTGCACATGAATTTTCATTTTTAACGAGAGAAGCCGCATTTAATTATCTTACCAGGGATTTACTTGGATTTTTTTTTTTTCACACAATCATGTTTTTGCGAAATTGTGAACTTGGAAAAACTGCGAATGAAATGTAAAAAATGTAACCAGAATTTTGTAAATTAGAAATTATAATAATTAAGTTCTTATTTAGACATTAATGAGATTGGTCTTTTGTACATATAAATAGCTGGATAATAGATTCATTGGTTATTGCAGCTATTATACAACAGCTTTTCTTTAATTCTAAAATCATTACATTTGTGAAGGATTTAATTTGGAGATTGTAAAAGAATTCTGAAATGTCTAGTTTTAAGAGAAAGAATTTTGTTAAAGGTCATATGTTTTAAGGAGAAAAAACTGAAGGATCCTTTAAGAAACTCAAATTCTTTCTAAAGAGATCCATGCTTACAGATAAGATTTTCCATGTTAAGGTTTTCATGAGGGACACTAAACATGAAAAAAATATGAATAAAAGTAACAGAATGTAGCAATTATAAAATTTTGACTATATTATTTTATAAATAAAATTTCAATTTTTCCAATTTGGAAAAATTGAAAAATAGCCCTTCGGAAAAAAACTGAAAAGAACCGGTTTTTTTCCTAACTTTTCCGGTTTTTTTCCGAGCATTCCCATCTCTAATTCTGCTTCATCTACTCGTTTTTTGGTACAATCGTATGGAATAAGCACTAGAACAGTGTATAACATTTAAAATATATATATATTTTATTAATTTCTACATAACAGGGTTGCAAAAAAGCCGGCTAAAATTAAAAAAAGCCATGCCGGTGGCTTTTATTGGTTTTAACCGGCTTTTATTGGCCTTTTTTGGCCAAAATTGGCTTTTATACAATGAAGCATTGTAATTATAAACCACACATTTTAAAGTGTTTTTAATTAGTTTTAATGACATTTAATTGATTTAGAGTTTACTAAGTAACCCAACTTCTCAATAATGAGGACATTAATACTGGAATAAAACTTAGATGATTTTGCTAGTGATTTGCAGTCAGAATTGCAAATATGTCAGCTAAATTTTAAAAGGGCCATACCAACTGCCAATTTTTTTCATTTTTACTGCTTTATAAAATTAAAGGACAATGGTTACTTAAGTTACATGTTTTGTTACTTAATTTTAAGAGCTATTAATATACAAGTCTTATTTTATTTCTAGTAAACATTTAAAATTATACATAGTCACATTAAAAAAAAACACCATTTCTCACTATTAAAAACATTGCAAATAGCATATGCATGAATATGCTTAACAACAAACTTTTCAAAATTTTATTTAGATTTTTTTTTTTTTTTTTTTTTTCTTGTTTAAATGCTCTATTTTTTATACACTTATGTACCACTCTCCTCAAATATTATATCCTTTCTAATTTCTCTTTTAACATTTAAAACTTAATATCTCTGTATGGACACACAAGAATGTTTCCATTTTGATGTGCTACATTTTGTCATTAATTAAATATAGGGTAGATGTGCCAGTAATGGACACCCTTAAGGAATTTCTGTAAAAATTATTTTTTTATTAATAGTTATAATTATATTCCAGTTTTTTCAATATTATATTAATCTATCAACAATATTTAACCATTCTTATAGCCTCATTTCCTCATATGAATAGCAATTTAATTTTAAATAACAGAAATATACCAAAACACCCAAAAGCCCAGTAATGGACACCCTCTGTTCCAGTAATGGACACCCCATAAAAAGTAATGAATATAATTGTTTTTATGACTGTATTTAGAACCAGAATTTAATGAATACATACTAATGAAACAAAATAGTTATTTTTAAATAAATTTACAATTAGGATACCAGTAATTAATAAAATATTTGTGATAATCATTTACTGTTTGCATCAATTATTGTAATTATCAGAAGACCGATGTTTTAATTATTTTAGATGGATAGTTTAAAATACTAAATATCAGACAATAACAGCTATCAAATTATTGAAACAGCGGTGGATTTAAAAGGTAATAAAAAAAAAGTTTTGGAATATTAATGTTTAGTTTTGTGTCACTATTTTTAACAATCTTCTAGAGATTACTTGATATATCATTTATAATAATTAATATTACAAATATGAAACAAATGATATTGTGAGTTGAATATTTTAAATACTAAATAAAATAATTTCAAAATAAAACTGTAGAACTGATGTTTGAGGCCACTGATCTGCAGATTTACTAGTTTCATGAATATTACCTATAACTTTCATTAATAGTATTACATTTTTATTTATTTTTTTAGTAAGGAAACATTTAAGACAGAAAATGGATTTTTAATAGCTTCTGCAACTTAATTGTTTTTATTTAAACAGAGAGGGATTAAGCCCTATGAGCCCCTCTTTGACGCCTCTCTTAAACAGTATTTTCTGCTTCCTGGCTGGTTTGATTGCCAGATTATAAAATATGTGAGGTATACATAGCTGCCAACTCTTCCGATTTTTTCAGAATTCTTCCGAAAAATCGGCATGTTTTCCGATTTTACGCACATAATGCGTTTTCTTCCGATTTTCGGCCTTTTCTTACGCTTTTTACGCGAGTTTCGTCAAAGAATCGCGGGAAAACTGGATATTTTGTCGAAGGTTCGCGGGAAAGACGCAAATTTTGTCGGAAGATCGTGTAAAAAACGCTAATTCCCTCAAAAGAGCGCGAATTCCTTGAAAAGATCGCCAAAAAATGCGAATTTCGTCAAAAGATCGGGTAAAAAAAGTACCATCAAAAGATCGCGTAAACACACTATTTTCGTGAAAAGATCGGGTAAAAACGCGAATTCCGTTAAAGGATTGCAGAAAAAATGCGCGTTTCGTGAAAAGATCGTGGAAAAAACCCAAATTTCACCGATGGATCGCAGAAAAAACCCAAATTTCGCTGAACGATCGCGGGAAAGACCCGAATTTTGTCAAAAGATTGCGTAAACAACGCGTAGGGGTGATTTTAGTCCGAATTTTCCAAAAATATAAGGCATTTATTTCCGAAAATTTAAAAAAATCGGCCACCAATTTGAAAATTCGGACATAAAAAATATCGCGAATTTCGACATCTTCGCCGAAAAAAATTAATTTTGTCAATCGTTTGCAGAAAAATCGCCAATTTCGTCAAAGGATCACGTGGAAAACGCTAATTTCGTCAAAAGATCGCGAAACAACGGCAAATTTCGTCAAAAGGTCGCGAAAAAACAGAAATTCCGTCAAAAAATTGCGAAATAAACACAAATTTCGTCAAAAGATCGCGAAATAAACACAATTTTCGTCAAAAGATCGCGAAATAAACACAAATTTCGGCTAAAGATCGCGAATTTTGTCAAAGGACCGGGGAAAAAAACGCATAGCTAGTGTCGGAAGTGGATTTCTCCCCCCGCCATCCCCCTGCTATAATTTTCAGAAAATTTGCTGTGAATTTCAGAATTTTTTTTTTTTTTTTACTCAAAATCACCATAAAAAAAAAATCAGTAATTTTTAATATATTCAAGTTATTCTTTTTTGTCATAATATGTATTGTGTAATTGCAAATTATTGAATATTTTATTCGAGTTTCTCTTTGAAATTTGTTTATTTATAAGGATTCATCTGTTTTTTAATCCTTACTGAAAGTGCTTTAAAACTTAAAAAATCTTCTGATTTTTCGCCAAAATCTTCTGATTTTTTGTCCAAAATCTTCTGAGTTTTACCGAAATTTAGTTGGCAAGTATGGGTATATATATGTACTACACAAAAAACATGATAATAAATAAAATAAAATATCAAAATTTTATTAATCACATAAAATAACTTAAAAGCAGCTATTTATAAAAGTTTTGGTGTTGTTACATTTTGGTAAGTATAATTTAAAAATTAAATTTGATTATTTAGGTTTGCAGTTAAGCCAAAGTATTTTATGCACTATAAACATTACTAAAATTGCATTTTTAGCAATGTCTACATGGGGTGTCCATTACTGGAAAATGACAAATTAACCATCCCAGTAATGGACACCCCCTCTTAAAACCTTAAAAAGAAATGAAATTTTGTAAATAGCCATTAGTATATAAAATTCAAAGTTTTCTATTGCTACTCAAACAAAAACATTCAAATTTTGTAAGAAAATAAATAATATATAAATTAATTAAACGAAGCCAGCTCTTAACCTCTTCTTTAAGATTTTCACAGAAAAACAGCAAAACTTTGAGACATTATTTTCTGCTTCCTGATTGGGTTGATTAAAAGTGTCAAGAATAACATAGTTTTATAAAAAAAATAATTAAAGCTAAATATTTATTAGTTATTTTTTTATGAACCAAAAACATCAAGGGGTGTCCATTACTGGCACATCTACCCTAATCTTTAAAATGTGCAGTATATGTGGAGCTATGTAATATAGAATTTCAAAATACCAGTTTGGAGCCTAATTTATATTATTTTCAATGTTTATAAATTTTTTTTTTCCCCCCCAGACATAATGCCTTTACAGTTGCCAATGCCTTTACAGTTGCCTTCGAGAAGTTACTTATTTATTTGACAAAATTTAATATTTAATAGAAATCTATAATTTCTTTAATAGAAAATATTTATAAGTGTACTAAATTAATTGATCCAAATTTAAAACAAATTAACTGTAAACAAACTTTAAAAAATAAAAGCCGGCTTTTTTTAAGTGGTTAAAACCAAAAAAAAGCCGGCCGGCTTTTTTTGGCCTGGCTAAAAGCCGGCAACCCTGATATGTGGAGCTATGTAATATAGAATTTAAAACACCAGTTTGGGGTCTAACTTATATCCTTTTCAATATTTATAACTTTTTTTTTTCAGACATAATGCTTTCAAAGGTGCCTTCTAACATTTATAAAGACTTATTTATTTGACAAAATTTAATAGAAATTTATAATTTTTTTTTAGTAGAAAATATTTATAAGTGTATTAAAAATTAATTGATCTAAATTTAAAACGAATTAGCTGTAAACCAACTTTTAAAAATAAAAACTGGCTTTTTTTAAGTGGCTAAAACCAAAAAAAGCCTGCTGGCTTTATTTGGCCTGGCTAAAAGCCGGCAACCCTGTTATATTCCAGTTTTTTCAATATTATATTAACCTATCAACAATATGTAACCATTGGCGACATTACTACTTGGCAAAAAAGGAGTTTTCATGCAAGAAAAAAATCCAAGATGGCGGACCGCGGAATTATAACACATCTAAGCCAAAAGGTCTTAAATTAGAAGATAAGTTGAACTAATATATCAAATTTAGTCCTCTAGAAAGTAGCAATATTTTACAATGTGAAAATGCAGGGGCTTTTTAACTGCAAAAATCATTGTTTACATCTGAGAAGTTGTGCGTTATAAAGATCTTCTATTGTATTAATCTATCTACAGTATTTAACCATTGGCAACATTTACTACTTGGCGAAAAAGGAGTTTTCATGCAAGAAAAAAATCCAAGATGGCGGATCCAGGATTATAATGCATCTAAACCAAGAGCCATACCAACTGCTTTATCTGGTTAGCACTGACCTTTACCTCCCCCCCCCCCCTTTTCTTCTTCATTTTTATTGACTTTTTTATAAAATTAAAGAGGGCAATGATTACTTGAAGTTACATGTTTTATTACTTAACAAATTTTAAGAGATATTAATATACAAGTCTTATTTTATTTCTCATTAATATTTAAAATCATACATAATCATATGAAAAATACAATTCCTCATTATTAAAAAACAATATTATGCATGAATATGCACTCTTTTAAATAGCAACAAACTTTTCAAAATTTTATTTCAATTTTATTTACAGAATGTATTTTATTTATTTATTTAATTTGCATAATTGCTAGATTTATTTTTATACACTTATGTACCAAATTCTCCTTAAATATTATACCCATTTCTAATTTCTCTTTTTACGATTATAACGTAATCTCTCCATATGGACTCGTAAGAATTAAGAATGTTTCCATTTTGATGTGCTACATTTTGTGATTGTTTAATGAAATATAATCTTTAAAATGTGTAGTATATGCGGGGCTATGTAATATAGAATTTTAAAACACCAGTTTAAAGTTTAACTTATATTCTTTTCAATATTTATAATTTTTTTTTAGACATTTTGCCTTCGCTGTTGCATTCTAGCAGTCAAGACTTAATTTATTTGACAAAATTTAATAGAAATTTATAATTCTTTTAGTAGAAAACATTTATAAATGTATAAAAAAAATAATTAATCTAAATTTAATATAAAATAGCTGTAAACTAACTTTTAATAATAAAAACTGGCTTTTTTTAAGTGGTTAAAACCAAAAAAAGCCGGCCGGCAACCCTGGTTCCGCCTGTGACTTTTTCGGATTTTAGAGATCTTGAAATATCTTATAGATGTCTGCACGCGCACAGGCTGAAATTTTCGGGCACGGCCCGACTCATAGAAAAAAAATTCAGCCCAATACAAAAATTAAAAGATCGGTCTGGCCCGTACAAAAGAAATATTGGTCCGACCCAGTAAAAAATTTAAAAGTTCGGCCAGGCCCAATATAACAGCTAAAAGTTCGGCCTGGAAAAACGTTAAAAATCTCGGCCCAGCCTGAGTGAGTTTCTACAAAACATTGATTTTTAGGTCGATTTGGTTAAAAATTTGTCTCGTACGAGAAGTTCTGACCAAAAATATTTATCTTACCTTTTTTTTTCTTTTTCATGTTTATAATCTTCATTTTTATAGAAGTGCCTCAGGCTGTGATATTTATTTTTTTAATGAATATCTATTTCTTGCATGTAAATATTTCAGTTATCATTAATATTGTATTGTTAATCCATATACTATGTATTGAATTGTAAATATCTGAATAATGCTATACAGTAAAATCTGCTAAGACGGAATTGCATAAAAAAGAAAAAAAAAATGTGTTATAGACAAGTTCCTTTCTTAGTAAGTGTAAATGTACATTATATATTATTTTCTTACGTATTAGTCAGGGTTTGCCCAAGTGGATCTGCCCGAAAAAACCCGCCCGGGTTTTTTCGGGCGGGCTCACTTGAAAAAACCCATTGTGGGTTTTTTCAAATTTTCTTTTGTTTTCACAACTGCAACATTATTTAATCTAAGGTATGAGAATAGGTGAAAACTGGAAAATTGGGTTAATAGTCAGTGGCTGTTAGACAGGGTTTGCCCAAGTGGGCTCAGCCTGAAAAAACCCATCCATGTTTTGTTGGGCAGGCCCACTTGAAAAAACTCATTGTGGGGTTTTTCAAATTTTCATATGCTTTCACAACTGTAACATTATTTAATCCAAGGTATGAGAATGCAAAGATAAATGCAAATTTAAATATATGCAGGGCTTGAATTTCAGGGCGGGGTGGCGGGATTCGCTCCCAAAATTTTGAAATACCGCCCAAAATAATATCGTGGGCAGGAGACTCCTGTCCAAAAAATTTCACCATTTTCCTGAAAATTTTGCATATTGAAATTACGATTAACTCCCGCTAACGCCTTGCAAATTTCCCGATATTTTCGCGGAACTAATTGACACATTTTGCGGGATTTTTTTTTTTTTCCGCGAAAGATCGTTGAAACTCACGAATTTTCGATGCAACCGATAGACAAATTTCATTAATTTTTTTTCTCGAGATCAGTTGACAAGTGTCCGCGACCGATTCAGGGGTGATTCTGTTACGAATTGTCCGAAAAATTTGAGGCATTAGGTTCCGAAAATTGTGAAAAATCGATCATCAGTTCAACAGAAAAATATCGCGAATTTCGACAAATGATCGCCGAAAAAATCAGTTTTGCCAATCGTTCGAGGAAAAAAATCTCCAATTTCGTCGCAAAGGATTGCGAATAAAACACAAATTTTGTCAAAGGATCGCAGAAAAACGTGAATTTCGTCAGATTGCGGGGGAAAAACTTGAAATTCATCAAAGGATCGCAAAAAACGCAAATTACATCAAAGGATAGCAAAAAAAATCATAAATTTCGGCAAAGGAACACGGAAAAAATGCGAGTTTCGTCAAAGGTTCGCTGAAAAAACTAATTTCGTCAAAGGATCGCGGAAAAAAGCTAATTTCGTGAAAGGATTGCGGAATAAACACGAATTTAAAGTTTAGTCAAACGGCCGCTGAGAAAAAACCACGAATTTCATCAAAGAATCGCGAAAAAACACGAATTTTGTCAAAGGATCGCGAAAAAAGCGCGGAATTCGTCAAAAGATTGCGGCAAAATGCGAATTTCGACAAAGTATCGCGAAAAAAACGTACATTTCGTCAAAGGATCACAAAAACACGAATTTCGTCCAGAGATCTCGAAAAAAAAAACTCGCGAATTTTGTCAAAGAATCGCGCAAAAAACTCGAATTTCGTCAAAGGATCGCGGAAAAACGGTAAATTTCGTCAAAAGATCTCGAAATAACGACAAATTTCGTCAAAAGATTGAAAAAAAAACGGAAACTTCGTCAAAGGGGCACAAAAAAACACATAGCTAGTGCTGGAAGTGATCCCCCCCCCCCCCCCTTCAAACCCTCTGTTGTAACCTTTCAGAAAATTTGCTGTCAGTTTCAGAATTTTTTTTTTCTTACTCAGAATCACCCCTGCTTTCTTACTTTTTAAAATAAAAAACATTTTACATCATTATTTACTGAGTTGTTGATTTAAATTGCTTCAATGGTATTTTGTCATGTCTGTATTAATACATACATGACAAAATAATTAATGCAAATCTTTAAAAAGCACGTAAAATAACAGTGGGTTTAATATTTTTTTCTCCCTCCCAAATAGCTCAACTCCCCTCCATTTATAAAGGTTGGTAGGGAGACTCCCCTCCTATGAAAAATTGAATTTCAAGCCCTGTATGTCAAAAGAACCAGATTTAAAGGAATTTCTAAGCAGAGATAAAATGACCAAAAAAGAAATTAGCTGTAAAGAAGGAAGATTTTCATGGCTGTAATCTAAAATGTATCCAAATGCTTTAAATCTTAATGCATGCAAAAAGATGGCACTTGAACCCCATCCTGATTGTTTGCATTGTTATAGCTTTTAAGATTAATCATCCTATTTATTATCCTCCTTCCATGTTCGATGAAAGTGTTATATAGGAGTTTTCAACACAAAAATGGTTCAGATTATGGCAAAAAACAGTGAAATAGATAAGCTTCCTCCTGGAGTTTGTCAGTTTTTCTTTACATTCAGTACTAGCTACTTCTGCTTCAATTGAACAATACTTTTCTACATTTGGTCTGGTTTGGAGCAAATTAATAATTTTGGAGTTGATAAAGCAGCAAAGCTAGTAATAAGTGTATCGCGATTTTGTGATCTAAATTTACAAATATCACTGACACTGACTTCCATAACAATCTAATTTAACATTTAAAACTATTGCAAGATATAACTTGAGCAACTCCAAGACCAAATCGTCTTGGAGTTTTGGGAAATATCCTGCAGTTATCGCTGTGATCGACTCATTGGATTTCAGCATCGTTTGAAATTTAAGAGATCCAATATTTTAGCACTTTTTTAGTATTACTGGGATAGCCGATTTCCACACTATATATTCTAGACGCTGTAGCACCGCAGTAGACTGTCTTTTTCGTTTGCTTCAGAGTAGATATAGATGACGTCATTTGAAGCTATTCCTAAACTGTGGCCAGCTCACACGTCACATGGAGTTGATTATCTGTACACGGCAATGGACACAAAAAAATCGGCGGGCCGCTTTGTACTAATCATCGTGTAAAGATGATCCAACTCCGTGTGACTTCTAAACGTCATGAACTGGCCTATTATGTCATTGGTCGCGCTAGCACCCTCCCTCCTGCATCCACCATATATATCGGCATCTTGCACTGGATACTGCTAAATGGGCTGCTATCGGTCAAAATCAAGAGAGAAGAGGGGGAAAGAACTTGTTTTTTTGGTATCTAGTTTTTCACATGGGAAATTGACATGTCTGTTCCTCTCCTTTCATAGCTTCATGGTGGTGAAATAAGTTTCGCCCCCTAGATATTTGAAAAGGCCTTGACACGCATCACGAAAACATCACACAAAGCAGGCAAAGCAAAGAAACAAAATCATTCATTGGCTCGTGGATATGAACGAGCCAATGAATGATTTTTCTTCTTTGTTTTGCCTGCTTTGTGTGACGTTTTCCTGACGCATGTCAAGGCTTTCTCGAATATTTAAAGGGCGTTGAATAGGCCAGGATCAAGATAGATTATTCGCTATTAGCGAAATGAGATTGATCAACCAAAAGCCTGCATTTTTGCAAATGTTTTGATGTTTGCAGTAAACACCGAAAAGCCTGCAAGGATGGAGGCTACTGATTGATCAATCTAATTTTACTAACAGAGAAAAATTTATCTGGATCCCGGACATTAACTTTGGTTGGTTAAGACGATTTTGAATAAAATCAAATCAGGAAGCCAGTGTTTAACTTTTCTGGTTAGTTTAATCGAAATCTTCCACGTCTATTACTGAAAACTGAGTTTCTGTACTTCGGAGAAAAACTTGAATATAAGTACACGACTTATGCATATGTCACCACTCTTACATATAAATGTTCTCTGTTATGAGCATGATTGTAAGCGCAGCTGGTTAAATTTGAGTATCTGGGTATTAGAGAAAGCAATGGACTTTATTCCAAATCTGGGTTCGAGGCTGAAAAAAGTCATGTGATACCGTTAATTTACCCAAAGAACTTCAAACTGATAAGAAGGGAGGCTACTACTGCTTTCCGCATGAACTGTTTCACTGGCTGGCGAGGGTTTTTCATTACGTCTACGGAGCCTTCCCTTCTTTACGCTAGAAGTTTTTACCTTGACCACGTGATCAAAACGTAGATGGAATATCCTTCATTTACCCAAAGAATTTCTAACTGATAAGAAGGGAGGCTACTACTGCTTTCCTCATGAACTGTTTCACTGGCTGGTGGGGATTTATATTACGTCTACGGGGCCTTCCTTCTTTAGGGGCTATGCATATATAACGTTATCATTTTAGGGGGGAGGGGGGTCTGGCACATGATATCGTAAGATATCTCTAGGGGGAGGGGGGGGGGTTGTATTTTGATATCGATATCATTTTTGATACAACCCAATTTTTCTCATTTTAACTTTATTTTTAAATCAAAATAGTATGTTACTTTCTTTTAGTCTATTATCTGTTTTTATGAAAATATAAAGATATTGCTAAAATCCTTAAAATTATGATTATAAAACTATATATTTAATTCCAAAATATGGAATACATTAACGATTTGGCATTTCTATTCTTCTGTCATATGTGTATGCATAAATAATACGCTGCTCGGGAAACCATATGCAAAGTATGTTTGAAATGATACTTGTGCTTACTAGTAAATGAAAGAGAAAGACAGTTTTCCGCCTATTTTTTTTAATAAGAAGTTCTGTCTCTACCCCCTCCTCCCGTGCGGGGGCAAGTGCAAGAAGGTATTATTACCGTTGAATGCATTATGTTACAAAAATATGTTATTAAATACTTTTAAATAGTAACTATTTCTTTTATTAATACTTTTATTTCTCTACTATTTCTTTAAGTTATTTCATATATAAAGTGATATTTTATTAACTTCTCTTGAATCAATAAAGTATGCAAAAAATAAATGTAACCCTATTTATATATCATCCCAAACAAAAGAAAAAAAATCCAAAGAAAAAAAAAATTGACATTGATAACGATATCATCACGGGGGGTGGGGTCGAGGTATGATAACTTATGATATCGTAAGGGGGGGAGGGGGTCCAAAATTACCAAGAAGTTGATAACGTTATATATGCACAGCCCCTTACGCTAGAAGTTTTTACCTTGACCACGTGATCATAACATAGATGGAATATCCTCCATAGTGGCTCACCGTGGCTAAGTGGATAAGACACCACGCCGCAAATTGCTTGAGAGCGTATGTGGGGGCGGGTTCGAATCCCTCCGTGATCCCCACGTGATCTGATATATGTGTTCATTAAAACAAACAAACAAAAAAACAAGCAATAGTGAAAGGTATAGTTGCCATGGAAACAACGACTTCTTTAATTCGTATAGAAAATTAATGAATAGTTGTAAATAACTTAAGTTTAAAATGTAGGCAAATGCTCTGGAAATATCAATGGCTATTAGAGATATGGCAGCATTGAAAAGAATGTCTTTGTTGAACCAAGCAACAATCAAAAGCTTTTTTCCTTAAATTATAATCTCTGTAGTTCAGAAAATGATAAAAAGAAAAAAATAATGATAAAAATGTAAGCAACAAAAAATTAAAAAAAAAAAACACAAAGTAAAAAACAATTTTTAAACATGCCAGAACTAACTGGTGATGCCAGTCCTAAGCTTAGATAACGTGTGAATGTGAAGGTTTTAGTATAGTCAGAAACATCCCTTAAATTGTCTGTCCATTTATCCGAACTAGGGTCGGTCCCAACTTGTTTGGATAATCGGCGCTCTACTGTATATTTTTCTTATATTGTTACTAAACACATTACTAATATATTTCTTCATGAAATAGTACCCTTTTTTGTAGCTAGCACCCTGCCCCTTTTTCTTTCTAGAATGAAGACTAAATTATTAATTATCATTTTAGTAATTAAAACATAAAAATTCCTAATTAGTGAGTTAAAATTGTTTAATAATTATTAATTTTAAGTAGTGTTAACAATTAAATATTAAATGCATTAATAATTTTAATAAATGTAAGTATCACTAGAATTTAACAGTTTTACATAACTGTTACAAAATATTAATGTATTAATAATTTTATAAATTATTGTATGCTGCTAATCCCAGAAGCAGAATTTTCTGCAGCAAAGTAAATTTTATCTGAAACCTAAGAATGCTAGACTAAGCTTACTACCATAAGTAATAATAAAATCCCATAAAATAAGCAAAATTTGCATTTATAAAGAAAATATAATAAAAGATACAACATATACCATAAATCTAGAGACTTAAGGGTCCTGTCCCTGCCGGCGAAGACACTCACGAGCTAATGCTAATCCTATGGTGAGGGATTTTTCTTATATCTCGTTTGCATTTCGACATTTTTAAATAATTTTTTTTTGCATTGGATAGCCGAGGTCCGTCTCTACAGTGCACCTTGGTTATTTTTTTGATTTTGGTCGCAGATATTTTTAATAAAGTTACTTTCATTTTCAAAACCGGTTCTGAAAATGAAAGTGTCATTCTAAAAAATATCTGCAACCAAAATCGAAAAAGTAACCAAGGTGCGCTGTAGAGACGTACCTCTGCTATCCAATGCAAAAAAAATTATTTAAAAATGTCGAAATGCAAACGAGATATTAGAAAAATCCCTCCCCATAGGATTAGCATTAGCTCGTGAGTGTCTTCGCCGGCAGGGACAGGACCCTTAAGTAAATTTCATGTATTTTTTAAGCCTAGCATTTCTTTTTAAGCTGGTGGATTAATCTGCAAGGTTTAAAATAATCTGCAGCGCCCGCTGTTGTGCTGCACTGTTTCTGCTACTGGACTGCTAATTAATGAAACTACTAGTTTATAATTTCTGTATTACTAACTATTAATTATAACTTTATTTATCAAAGTATAAAAAAACATAGATTACATTAACAATTAAATATTTAATTGTTTTGGAAACCTAAAACTTTTGGTAGCCATTCAGTATTTGAACGGTGGGGAAAAATAAAAATTCGATTTAAATTTAAAAAATCTGATTTTTTTTATTTAAAAAAAAAAAAAAAAAAAAAAAAAATCATATTTTTACACTCTAGACATATGCATCTTTTCTTGTTCATTTATAAAAATAATTTTGTAAGTTCATAAGTTATTATGATGATAATTATTATGAAGATATGTATCATAAGTTTAAGGAAAGTGAAGAAAATCCATGAATCGGCTTTGCATTGAAAAAAAAATCTGTTATCTCATTAACCTCTTTTTTCTACTGCATTCAAAGTTCTTTTCAAAGTAAGCAAAACTGACACTATCAGCCAACTTACACGTCAAGGTCGTAGGGCAATGTGTTTGAACATTTGGTCCAAGAAGGAGATGGGGTGAATTTGAAATCAATTGTGTTTTTCTTTTAGTTGAGTCAAGAGATAACAAAATTGCATGTTTGTTTTTTAGTTATAAATACATACCTGAGTGATTTTATTAGGCGCTTCATTAAAAATAAATATTATAAACATGAGAAAAAAAAATAAGTATTTTTGTTCAGAACTCTTCATACAAAACAATTTTTAACCATATCAACGTAAAAATGAATGTTTTGAAGAAACTCGGTCGGGTCGAGCTTATAGCACAAAATTAGCACTCGCCAGGCATCGAGTAACACATAAACGTGGCGATTAACTTTATTGTCCTGACTTGCCAAACTCATTGGGCACCACTCACCAAACGCGATGGTTGAAAGATCGATGCCAGGGAGGAAAGGGGTAAAATTCGTTCGGAATTTACGGCATCCAAATCGGCAATTCTCCCTAACGTAAGAAAAGAAAGTAGCAGGAGTGATTCTGTCTCGAATTTTAATTTAAGGCATTCGGTTCGGGGGGGGGGGGGGGGGGTCATCAGTCCGAAAATTCGGACATAAAAATATCGCTAATTTCGATATGGTCACCGAAAAAAATCAATTTCGTCAACTGTTCATAGAAAAAAATCACTAATTCCGTCAAAGAATCGCGAAAAAACGTGAATTTCGCCCAAGGACCACGTAAAAAACATGAATTACATCAAAACATCACGGGAAAAAATGCAACTTTCGTGATAAGATCGTGGAAAAATCCAAATTTCGTCAAAAAATCACAGAAAAACACAAATTTCGTGAAAAGATCGCAGAAAAAACACAACTTTCGACAAAGAATCGCGAAAAAGAATCACAAAATTCTTCAAAGTATCGTGGAAAAACACAAATTTCGTAAAAAGATCTCGGGAAAAGATCGCAGATAAAATGCAAAATTTGCGAAAAGATTGCAGATAAAACGCAAAATTCGTGAAAAGATCGTGGAAAAAACGCAAAATTCGTGAAAAGATCTCTTAAAAACGCAAATTTCGACAAAGAATCGCGAAAAAGAATCACAAAATTCTTCAAAGCATCGCGGGAAAATGCAAATTTCGTGAAAAGATCGTGGAAAATGCAAATTTCGACAAAGAATCTCGAAAAAACACAAAATTTGTGAAAAATTCGCAGAAAAAACGCAAAATTCGTGAAAAGATCACGGAAAAAAACACAACTTGCGTGACAAAATCGCAAAAAAAAACACAAATTTTGAGAAAAGATCGTGGAAAAAACGCAAATTCCGTTAAAAAATCGCAGAAAAAACACAAATTTCCAGAAAAGATCGTGGGGGGAAAAAACGCAAATTTTGTGAAAAAATAGCGGAAAAACGCAAATTTCGTTAAAAGATCGCTGAAAAAACGTAAATTTCGTGATCGTGGAGAAAACTCAACTTTCGTCAGAAGATCGTGGGGAAAATGCAAATTTCGTGAAAAAAACGCTGAAAAAAACGCAACTTTCGTCAAAAGATTGTGAAAAAAACGCAAATTTCACGAAAAAATTGCGGAAAAAACACATTCCATCAAAAGATCGCCTAAAAACACAAATTTCGTCAAAAAATCATGAAAAAAAATGCAAATATTTTCAAAGAATGGTGAAAAAAACCCACAAATTTCGTTAAAAGATTTTTTTAAAAAAAAAACGGAATTTTGTGAAAAGATTGCGGAAAAAACGCAGATTTCGTCAAAAGATTGCGAAAAAATGCAGATTTTGCAAAAGGTCATGACAAAAACGTGAATTTCGTCAAAAGATCGCGAAATTCGTTAAATGGGTGCAGAAAAATGCATACTAGTTAGTGCCGAGAGAGGGTGGGTCCCCCTCTGCTGTAACCTTTCTGAAAATTTCCTGTGAATTTATTTCATTCCAATTAATAGTAAAAATAAAATTTTTCAGTTGAGTGTAATCATATCGAATGGTAAGTAATATATATTAGTAAATTACAATGTTGATAGTTAGAAAAAACACAATTTTGCATGGAGCGTACATAACTTTGTTACTTGCCGGTGGTTAAAAAAAACTGGCCGGTGAAAAAAATCAGTGTAGTGGCCAGTGGGTAAAAATGTTAATTTTGACCTATAGTCGCGCTGAGATTTTAACAGTTTTCCGGGCCAAGCCAAACTTTTAGCTTTTGTGCCAGGCCATTTATTTTTTGTACAGGCCGGACCAATTTTTTTTTTTTTCCCCTATGGATCGGCTACTGCACTCAAGGGAAAACACCCGCTCGCTAATGTTAATCCTATGAAAGATTGTTTTTTTAAATACATCATTTGCATTTCAATACGCTTAAATGATTTTTTTTTTTTTTTTTTTTTTTTTTTTGCATCGGATAGCTGAGGTCAGTCTCTAAAAAGACTCTTTTTCAGATTTTGTTTACAGATGTTTTTCGTAGTATACTTTGATTTTCGGAACTAGTTTCGAAAGTGAAAGTATTCTACTAAAAAAACCTCTAAACACAATAAAAAAAAATAAAGACTCTTTATAGAGATCAACCTCAGCTATCCAATTCAAAAAAAGATCATTTAAAAATAATGGAATGCGAACAACATGTTAAAAAAAAAAATTCTTTCTTAGGATTTACATTAACGAGCTGGCACTTTTGTGTGAGTAAAATGGGTCATTCCACGCCAAGTCAACCATTGACTCAACCTGACCATTTCAGATTTCAATGAAACTGCCAGGAATCATTGTCCCTGATGATATAAATGAGAATATATTTTTATAATTTTTTTATCTCATTAAATTTTCATACAATTAAGTATTTAAATTTTGAAAAATCATCATTTTTTGGCTTGCATAAATGTTTTCAATTTTGAATTTCTCAAGTTCTATAACCCTTCATTTTAAAGAGAATTTCATAACGTTTGATTTGATATGCAAGTTGACTATGCTTCATTAAAAATAGCAATTTTTAATTTTTTTAAAATTTGAAATTTAAAAATTTTTTTAGATAGTGTTTTTTTAAAAATTAAAAAAAAATGTATGTTTTATGTAATATTATAAGCTTAAAATTTTGAAATTTTTAGAGTGGGATCTCCATGGGATCAGGAGTTATGAAATAAAAGCTAAAGTTTACCATACAAAAAATAAATAAATAACAAAATAAGTTAGAGTCAGATTATCATTTATATTGTAATATTTAGCTTTTATTTAATAACTCCTGATCCCATTGAGATCCCACTCTAAAAGTTTCAAACTTTTCAGCTTATACAATTACGTAAAACATACATTTTTTTTTCGAAATTTTTAAAAATCACTATCTAAAAATTTTTTTAATTTCAAATTTTTAAAAAATTAAAAATTATTATTTTTAATGAAGCATAGTCAACTTGCATATCAAATCAAACCTTATGAAATTCTCTTTAAAAGAAGGGGTTATAGAACTCTCTACACCTGATAAAACTTGAGAAATTCAAAATTGAAAACATTTATGCAAGCCAAAAAATGATGATTTTCCAAAATTTAAATAATTAACTATATGAAAATTTAATGAGTTAAAAAAAATTATAAAAATATATTCTCATTTATATCATCAGGGACAATGATTCCTGGCAGTTTCATTGAAATCTGAAATGATCAGGTTGAATATTGAAATTTTTTGGTTGATTTGGCATGGAATGACCCAAATAGCCTTTAAAGTTGTCAAGCTAGCATCGGCTCGTGCAGCACATTTATACTTATTCTTGCAAAGTTATATGCATTGAAAATGGTTCATATTTTATCGGCTTCTTTTAAATATTTATATCGCGGAAGTCAGCCCACTTAATTTTTTATATTGGTCAGGACCGTTTATTTTGTTTAACGCCCGACCCGGCTCATTAAAAAAATTGTCCTAATTCTGCTGACTCGGCCGGTTTCAAAGTTTGAATTCATTTTGCTTGGTCGAGTTGAGTACAGTCTTCTATTTTTGGACCGGGTTTAAAAAGAGTCCAGTACTGAAAAAAATAAAGAAAAATCTTGCTCTCCAGCATTTTTGCTCTGTGTATTAGGAGATCCATTCCACAAGAGTTCTATGTCGGGATTTCAGATTTCTCTAGTTAGAGACTAGTAGTTTCACTCTGTGAGCAGTTTTACAAAGTTATTATTGACGGATGCGCAGAAAATGTAATTATTTTTAACTTGAGAACTGGTGAGACTAACATTATTCAACTCACTGGTTGTTTAAAAGTAAACAAATAACATTTCTTGGACATCTGCGGTTGAGAGACTTTTTCAAATGTTTTGGTACCAATTCGAGGGCATGTAACTATTGATCAGGGGGGGGGGGGGGGATGGTGTCATAAGATATCGGTATGAAAAAAAAAAAAAGAATGCCATAAGACATTGCTATAAAAGAAAAAAATCAACGTACCCGCCACCCTGGTGTAGCAGCTGCACTTAGAATATTTTATACTTTCTAACTCGTATGCATCACGGCTCATACGTCCGAAAATACGGTAATTATTAAATTTTTATTATTTTACATAATTATTTCATGTAATTATTAAATTATTTTAATATTTTATTGAAATTTTTATTACTGAATTATTTTAATAATTTACTTTATTGTAATATTCATTATACTTTCCAATGCTTAACTACATTCAAATTACCGTTTAAAAAATGTAAACAAAACAATGACCAGAAATCTGCAAAATTCTAAAATCAGCACTATCTCTGTTTGTTTTTTTTTTAAGCTGTGCCGATTTGAGGGAGCCTACTGTATTAAAATACTTGCAAATGCAATCATGTCCTTAAAAGAGAAAAATAAAAACTGTATGTACTGTCATCCATTGTCTGCAAAAGTATTACAATTAAGTAAATATTTAATTACAAAAATTGTAGAACTGTTTAAGTGCAGATATTTTTAATTTTAATAAAATATGTATATATTTATTTAATTTTTTTTTTTTTCTAGATGACAAGTTCAGCGGGTATCAAGAAAAAAGTTTTAGTTCTCAGCCAGTCCGTTCTAATTCTTGGAATGATAATACTCACACAGCCCCTCATCTTGCCAATAAAAAGGAAATGGTTAACAATTATCATAGTGAGCTCCCTAAGAGAGAACCTTTCAAAAGTCCCGAACCTGTCCAAGAATTTAAAGATTATTCATTGATTTCTATTCCTCCTAAGGCATGCAGGAATATATATGTTTCTCATATTGTGAGTCCTGGTGAGTTTTATTGCCAAATTGAAGAAGACAGTACCAAACTACAGTTACTCATGAAAAATATTGAGGATATATATGCAGTAGAAACTGATGATTTGAATTTATCAAATTTTGCTGTTGATGTCCCTTGTTGTGCTGTATATGAAGATGGGGTTTGGTACAGAGGAAAAATAAAAAAAGTTGGTGTTGACACATGTGATATTTTTTTTGTGGACTATGGAAATACAGATTCTATTTCTAAATCAAAAATTAAAAAAATAAGGAATGACCTGTTTCGTTGGCCATCGCAATGTGTTTGTTGTAAAGCTTTCAATATTTCTCCTAAGTCTGAAGATTGGAATGATAAAGAAATTAATGCTTTCATTGACAAAGCTTTAGACAAATCTTTTATTGCCCAGTTTGTTGAATGTGACAGTAACAATTGTTATGCTGTTAACTTATTCAGTATTGATCAGCTAGGAAATAATATTTTCAATAAAGAATTTGTTAATCTTGGATATGGACGTCTTCAAGATACAAATACGAGTATAATAATGAATCCGCGTTCAGCTTCAACTAATTTGTCTTTTAATGCAGTAGATATTGAAATAAATAGTTCTGAAGCTGTACAAGTATTTTATGGCTTGAATCCTGGAGAAATCTTTTGTCAGTTGAAGTCTTATGAGCAAGAGTTCAAACAAATGATGATAAAAATGCAGAATTATTATAAAAATGTGTCTGAAGCAGAATCTCTCATTGATAGACCTCACCAAGGAATGATTTGCGCTGCCCAATTTTCCTTAGATTCCGCATGGTATCGAGCTGAAATAAAAAAAGTTGAAACTAATAAGTTAATTGTATTCTATGTAGATTATGGTAATTCAGAGAAAGTTGATAGGAAAAAGGTAAGGTGCATAATTCAGGAATATACTATACTCCCGGTTCAAGCAATAAAATGCCGTATAAGAGGCATAAAACCTCCTGGTAAATCATGGACCATTAATAATAATTTAGGAAAATATTTTGAAGGTAATGCTGTCTGTAAATTTATCGCTAAAGAAGAAGATGCTTACCTCGTTGATATAACATGCAATCAGAAAGATGTTGCTCAGTTACTAATATCTGATGGGCTAGCTGCATCTGATGGCTCTATTGTTCAAACTTTAGAGCCAAAAAGAGTACAGGCTGAAGTGCCAAAATTTAATGAAAAACTATCTCCTGGACTTGACGTGTCTAGAATATCGCAAAAAGTGGCAGAAAGAAATGATGGTTTTACACAGGGACAGCTCATATCTGTTACAATTTCATTTATTGAAAATCCATTAAAATTTTGGTGTCAGTTGCTTGACGAAAGTGATATTTTAAATGAGCTTGTTGAAAAAATTGAAAATACAGTAACAGAATATCCACCCTTAACTCCCTCTTCATTGAAAATTGGTAGTTACTGCATGGCTCAGTATTCAGAAGATGAGGCTTGGTATCGAGCTCAGATCATATCATGTGAGTCCGAAGATACATGTAAAGTATTTTTCATTGATTACGGAAATTCTGAAGATGTTTCATTATCACAGGTAATTATTTTCAAATTTTTTTCCAAAAGTTCAGGATGATTAGCATAATTTAAACCAACTGTTTTTGTTATTTTTAGAACAACTCCAAATATATTGTTTTATGTTTTATTGTAATTTAAGTGTTTCGAGTTATTATACATAACTTCTACTTTTAACACTATATATCAGTATGCGATAGGGATGCACCGAATATTCGGTATTCAGCCATGCTACCGAATATTCGGTTTGGCCGAATATGAAACTATTCGGTCTGCCGAATTTTTGGCTTGGCTGAATAGCAAACTATTCGGTCTGCTGAATATCGAAATATTCGGCTGAACCGAATACTTAAAAAAACTTTTTTAAACATATTTTTAAAAACCTTATACAACTTCTACGTTTGACAGTCAACTTATAAAGATTTTCAGAATAATTAGAAACAGATCATATTTAAATAAAAGAGAATGTTTTTACATTATTTATTTGCTGTTTACTAAGTATTATTTAAGAAAATTAACCAATAACGTGATTTTCATAGGAATTAATTATGTACAAATGCAAGTTTCTGAACATTGTCCAGTAAATAATCTGTTTCTTGAAAGATTTTAAGAACAACGTTTTCCATCTCTGAAAATGATTGCCCACTCCGGACACTGATCTAGGATGCATTTAATAACTTCTTTCCTTAATGAAAGGGAGTAAAACAGTTATTCTTGCTAAGTTGCCACTATATAAAATTTGAATAGATTGTATTATTTATTTTTACTTTAGTCTCTTCCTGATAAACAAATAATATATGATCCTGTACAATTTTTTCACAATTTCTCTTTGATTTTAAAATGTTTGTTTTAGAATTTAAGAAAATTTTATTCATTTGTTTTAATTCTTACAAGCCATGAAATTAAAAATTTTATTAATTAAAGTTTTATAACTATCCTTGTGAAATTTCGCAAACCCCTTTTTTTTCTCAGCCAGACTGATTAGGCACCAGTGATCCCAGGTCATGTGGTCTGACTAGAGAATTAATATTAAAAAACATTTTTTCTTTCTTGTCCCTTTTTTAGTTTAGTTTTTATTGTGAATGTGAATCTTGAACGTAGCAGGTAATAAGCTGCGTATAGGTTAGTGATGCAACGAATAGTGGTTTGGCCGAATACCGAATATTCGGCCAAGTTACAGCCGAATATTCGGCCACCGAATAATGAACTTATTTTTGCCTAAAAACAAAATATATTCTTGTATATTTCACCATTAAAATGTATTGTTTTCTTTAAAAAAATTATTTATATACAAATTTTTAATTTTTGAAAGCATTACTTTACTCTGAAAAAATATTCGGCTATGTTCGGCCTAAAAGTTGCTGCAATAATATAATTCAGCCAAAAAAAGAAACTCTTAGCAAAAGTTCCTCATCAGGTACTGTCGTTACATTTTAATAGATATTATGTGTGTTGTTACATTTTAAAATAATGACAAAATTTTAAAAGTACTAGGAAACCTAAGTTTCAGCTTTCAGATGAAATAAAATAAAAAACAAGAAATCTTAATATCTTAAGAAAAACCACTGATAGAAAGGATGAAAGGAATATCCTCTAAAATGGTGGAAAGAGATCATTGTAGACTTTCTAAAGTTCACAATTAACAAACATTTTTTATCATTATTATCATCATTGTTTTTTTTTCTTTGCTGTCAGCAGATAGCACTATTAAGAAGTACATAGTGAGTGTTTTCAGATTCAGAGGAAGGAAATATCTGTAAGGAAAAGCAAATTACATTCATTGCATTTAACAGTATCTGATGCTCTAACATACCAAAGATCAACAAATGATTTCATTGTTGTAGGTAAAAAAAATCTTTTACACATTTTAATCATTCGCCATTAGCTTGTCCAAGATTAACTGAAATACAAATTAATGAGTTAAAAATTCCTAAGAAGAAATTAGTTCAACGTGTGTAGTTCAAACTACATAAAAGGTGACATAAACATATAAAAAATATTATTTAATGCAACTCTGAGATCTATGAGATATGCTTATGTTACCTTTAAGTAGTTATAAGTATGTTTGTATGTTATAAAGTTTATTAATAACAAGGTGATAATTTCCTTCACGACACTAGTGTTTAACCACTTCACCGGCTGCCCCGAGATAACTCGGGGGGTAAAAGCACTGTTTCCCCATACCCTTCGCCGGTGAAGTGGTTAATAGTGTTTTGACTCTATTGATTAATTTTAAATTTAACAGATTATGTTAGCTTATTACTGATACTTTTTGTACTTACTGATACAGCATAAAATTTTTTTAACATGATTCCTAAATTAGCCTCTTATATAAAAATGGGTAGATAAAACCCACTAGGAGTATGAAAGTTAATGGAAAAAAAAAGTGTTAGTTAATTTAAAATAAAATTTTCATTATACATGATGAATATAAATTGTCAAATTAAAAAGTTATACTGTGTAAATATAAAAACATTTATTACAGTATTACTATTCGGCCAAGGCCGAATAATGGACTTGATATTCGGCCGATATAGGTGAAAACTGGGAAATTGAGTTAGTAGCCAGTGGCCGGTAGACTCATTTTCATTAGTGGCCACTTTTAAAAGTTAGTGTCCACTATAATGTTTCAAACTTTCTTGGCACCTAGATAAACTATAATCGTTGTATATATACATATTTTCTATAAATCAGAGTTTTATACCAGCCAACTATTCATGATAAGAATAGGGACACAGTTGAAATTCAAGAAAATTACTTTAAAACTACAAAATTGTTATATTAATTTTTTTAGAACATATTTTTGGATTATTTGTAAATGTTCATAAACACAATTATCAATCAGATTACTGTTACTTTCTTTACATAAAAAGTTAGTAACTAAATCTAAATTCCAACAACTAGGTGTATACAAAAAAAAAAAAAAAAAAAAAAATCAAACAAAACACAATAAAATGCTATTTCGATTTTAGTTAATAATTAACATACCATATACATTACATACAGTGGAAATCTAAGCTGGTGAGTGTATTTCGCAGGATTAAACAGTATCTCTTGCAGAAAAATAAGCTAACTGATCAAACACATTGAAGATATTGTAATGTTCTTACCCTTTAGGGTCCAATATTTTTTTTTCAATTTTGAGAACAAAATTACTTTTATTTTAATAATCTTAATCGTAGCTATCCAAATAGATTTACTGATATGATAATAGGTTAAGAGTTTTTGGAGATGTTTGGAAAATCTCGTATTACAAGAGGGTTTAACAGATATTACAACTTTATAATGTTTTTTGTGTTTTACCACACGATGTTCAGAAAAGTAACCTATATTTAAAATTTAAAGAGTGAAATATATGTATAAAATGAATTACTAAATGTCCAAACATAAATGAACTCATAATAAGAAAAGCATAGCCATATACTATCATTACTATGTGTAGATAGTAATAAAAGTAATTTTTAAGACAAAATAATACTTGATGAAAAGACATGTACTATTAGTAGTAAACCAGACCCGAAAGGGTTAAAATCCACTTGCATTTGCATCCAGTGAAAAAAAAAAAAGGAATAAATTATTTGAAATACATGTGGAATCAAAGCTGATGAATATATTTTGCATAAAACTATATTTCTTGAAAAAATAATCCAACTGAAGAGCGAGCATGGCGAAAAACTGAAATATTGAAAATACAGCTAAATTGCTGCAATCTTCTTGCATCCGGTAGGAAAAAGAATTAATCAGTTTGCTAATTAGATGTAATCAAAGTAGAGATGCATATTTCCATGAAAAAAGTTGTATTTCAGTTGGTGATCGGTAACAGATTTTTTTATCGCCACTTGGTGAGTGGCGACTATAGTGGCGATCGATGGCCAATATTTTAATCGCCACGTGGCGAGTGGCGACCGCTAATTTACACCTATATCGGCCGACAGGCTGAATGGGCCGAATATTCGTTGCATCTCTAGTATAGGTTTTTTATCGTGGTCTTCTATTAGAAGAAATGATGTTTAATTTAAAAAAAGGGGGAATTTATTTCCGAATATGAAATCATGCTTGGCTTCTTTTTAGAAGAAATAGTTGCTGAAGTATTAATTGTTTTAAAAGCATTTCTCTTGTTTTTAGTTCAGTTTGAATGTGAATCTCGAAAGCAGCATGCTGGCTGTGTATTTCTTGATCTTCCGAAAAGGGAGAAATAAATATTCTTGAACATATAAAAGAAATTATCTGGAATTCCTAGTGAGGAATAACAAATATTATTCAAATGTTTTCGTTGTAAATATTGTACATATTAAAAGTGTAAATATAGAATTAACAAAGTTTTTAATCATCTTGTGCTATTTTATACTGAACAACACCTGCACCATTATCAGTTGTGAAATATGTTTGTTTACATTAATATTATTTAAAAACAGATCGTGAATTCTTGAACTTAGCTCTCCCAAATATGATTTAAAACGAATCGTAATTTCTACAACAAGCTCTCCCAACCTTGGATTTAAATTGTGATAACGTGAAATTTCGTGGAATATATGAAGATTATTCTTCATGTTTTGGTGCCTCAAGACCCGGAAAAAAGGTAAGAAATACCTTTATTATTCTGCATGACTGTTGATTTCTTGAAAATATACATTTTTCATGATCATTTATTTTGAAAATTGAATTTAATTTTAAACATGGATAAGACAGATAAACTTAAAAGTAAAAGAGCTACTGTTTGTGCAGCAGTTACAAAATTAATCACAAAATGTGATACATTATTATCTGTTGATATTGATAAGACTGATTACGATTCTTTAATGGAATCGTTAGAGCTCGTAAATGAAAAGGAAGCTCAACTAAAGGAGTTAGATTCCGAAATGGATGAGCTAATTCAGGAAAAAACTGAATATGAAAAAGAACTAAAATCGGTAGAAGAATATTCTGAAAAAATATCAAGTTTGAAATTTAAAATTAAGATGAGGCTTAAAAAATGCAAAATCGAAACTGAACCAAAAGTTTTACTAGAATCAAATAACGGTTCAAAAATCGGAAGTAAACCAGTTTCGGCAGTGAAGCTTCCTAAACTTAACATAGAAAAATTTTCTGGTGATGCAAGCCAGTTCTTAGAATTTTTTAATTTATTTACTAGTGCGATAGATTCAAACGAATCGTTATCAAAAATTGAAAAATTCCAATATCTCAAATCCTTGTTGTCTGGTCCTGCATATAATATTGTATCTGGTTTTGAACTGACAGATCAAAATTATTCTACTTGTTTAAAATTGTTAGAAGAGAGGTATGGTAAGCGGGAAAATATCATAAACTGTTACATGAACAAAATTCTAAATCTTGAACCAGTGAAATCCACTAACAATGTTATTTCTTTAAGAAAGTTGTATGATAATATCGAAACTTGTATGAGAAATCTTGATACGTTAGGAGTGACATCAGGCTCCTACGGCCATTTATTACTACCAATATTATTAAGATTGTTACCCGAAAATTTGATACTAGATTTTCATCGAAAACGTGATCCCGATAAGGATTGTGAAGTCGCCGATTTAATAAATTTTATTAAAACGGAATTAAGATGTCGTGAAGCTACTAATTTAGTAAACAATTCCCAAAGCAAAGCTTATGAAAATTCTAAAACTAAATATGAAAATTCTTCAAGTAAATATCAAAATTTTCCTCAAAAGAAAAATATACCTTCAGCTGCTGCTTTAAATACATCTACAAAACAGTTTTGCATATTTTGCAAGTCTTCTGATCATGTAGGACTAAATTGTTCGAAATTCACTGATGAACAAAAACGATATAAATTAAAGAAAGAAGGCCGCTGTTACAAATGTACAAATAAGTCACATTTATCTGTAAACTGTAGAACAAAAATTAACCCTTGTTCCAAATGTGGTAACACTACCCATAGTCCTTTGTTTTGTTTTAAAGAAACAGCAAAAGAAAATCCTGAAAAAGAAATGAAAGGTGCAATTGTATCTATGATGTCGGAACAAAAATATAAACAAAATAAATTACATTATTGCAGACTTGTACAGTTTCTGTGTCTGCTGGTAAGGAATGCTTGTTGGCTCGCGTTTTATGTGATAGTGGTTCAGAAAAATGCTTCGTGAAGAGATCGCTAGTACAAAAATTAAAATTGAAGCCATTGCGAAGAGAAAATTTATTAGTTTATCCTTTTGGGCAGAGACGCCCTTATGAATCTTGTTATGAAGTTGTTGCTCTAGAATTATCCAGTGTTGTGCAACCTATTAACTCGATAAATATCGAAGCACTAGTGGTTGATAATATAACTGGAGCTTCTGTGAAAACTCTAGAACCAGAACTTCTAGAGATAATGAGAACAAGAGGCTTTAAGCCTGCTGATACAGGTCTTAAACAGGAAATAAATATTTTGCTAGGGTCTGACTTTTTGTGGAAAATATTAAAGGGAATCGAGGGAAAATTGACAAAAGAATTATACGTTGCAGAAACTATTTTCGGCCATACGGTGCAAGGGCAGATAGAGTCGAATAAAAAAGAAGTAGCTTGTTTGCGTGTTTCAGTTGAAAATATAAATACTCAGCTGAAAGCATTTTGGGATCTAGAAGCTATTGGCATTGCTGAAAGCAATGAAAAGAACATTACCGATCATGAGGTAATAAAAGAATTTAAAGAAAATTTAAAATTCGTAAATGGGCGTTATGAAGCAAAATTATTGTGGAAAAATTCTCGTGAATTGCTTAGAAATAATCTTGAAGTAGCAAAGAAGCGGTTTTCTAGTTTAGAAAATAAATTCTTGAAAAACGATTCTTTAATTAAGGAATATAACTCCATTTTGCTAGAGCAGTTTAATGAGGGTGTGATAGAATTGTGCACCGAGAAACATTCTAATAATTCCTGTTACATGCCACACAGACCTGTTATCCGTGACGACAAAACTACAACAAAAATGCGCATAGTCTATGATGCTTCTTCCAAATATGATGATTCTCTATCATTAAACGAATGTTTGTATCATGTCCCTAACTTGAATTCTAATGTTTTAAATGATGAAAACATTCCTGTTTCGAGTTTCGAACCCCCAAATACTTCCTTGGAAATTTTAGGATTGATCTGTAACAATACAGAAGATAAATTTGGACTAGAATTACGACCCTTGTTAGAAAAATTAAATAATGATTCTTCTACTAAACGCAATGTTTTGAAAATTGCAACTATGATCTTTGATTCAGCCGGATTTATTGCCCCTTTTGTTTCTGGTGAACTAGAAAATGATTGGCAAAATTGGCTTACAAAAATCCCTGATCTCGCTCACTTGAAAATTCCCTGGCAGTATTTTAGCAACCTGATCATGGAAAAGGAGCATCTCCAATTGCATGTTTTTCCTGATGCTAACCCTAATGTGTGTGTTCCTGAATTTCTTTCCTTGCCTGAAAATCAGTGGCCTAGTGTTAAAATTGCTGCATCTCGATTACTTGATGTTTCTGAAGAGAAGTATAAAAAAGCAGCCACCATCTCTTGTGTTGTTCAAACAAATAAATCTGATGAAATTCCCATTTTTATTCTTGAAAAGTATAGCTCCCTAAAGAAATTGTATCGAGTAACTGGATGGGTATTTAGATTTATTTCTAATATAAAATTAAAGGTAGAGAAAAGAAAATTTTCAGAATTATCAGCTGAGGAAATGTTACATGCTGAAAATTTTTGGTCGAAACTAGTGCACGAAGAAAGTTTTCTGGAAGTTATAAAATCCTTGAAATGTAACAAGAGTATCCCTAAAGAATCAAATCTTCTACAGTTAAATCCTATGTTGTCAGATGATGTTTTGCTGTTGGTACGAGGACGGTTACAAAAGTCTGATTCTCCATTTTATGAAAAACATCCTGTTGAGATTCCTACAAAGCATAAACTTACTGAAATAATCGTGAAAGATGCACATGAAAAAGTTTTTCATTCAGGAGTGTCCAGTACATTGGTAAAAACTCGTGAAAAGTTTTGGATTTTAAGATCCAGACAGTGCATAAAATCAGTCCTGAACAAACGTGCAATCTCCAAGAAATTTAGCGTTTGCCCTGGTCAACTTGTTATAGCAACAGTAAAGCATATCTTGTGTTTACCTGCAACCAAGGAATCCTTAGTGAAACGCTTCCGTTTGCGCGAGACTCTTCTGAATCATTTTTGGAAGCGCTTGAAAAATGAGTGCATTCTCAACTTACAATCTGCTCACTACACGGACCAGAATAAAACTTCTGACTTTGAAATATATGATGTGATTCTTATGCTTATGAACATGTACCATTAAGACTTATTAATTTTTGTGCATAATTTAGAACTCTGAGAAACTGAAAGAAAAAAAAAAAAAAAAAAAACTTTGATTTTATTAACTCTCAAAGAAACTTTCCTTTGACTTAAAAAAAGAAAAACATGCTTTTGTTTGTTAATACTTTTAATCTTTAGTTTGATTTTTCTCTTGAATTGTTTTATAATAATTTGTATTGAATATTCCAGAAAAGGTTGTATAGATTTAAATTGTTCTTTCTATTTTTAGTAGCAGAAACCTGTTGGCAAATTTTTTAAATTGTTTATTATTTTATTTGAAGTCAAGTATGTAAGTATATATTTTGATTTTGTATTGTATTTATGTATAGTGTAACTGATAATTTTTTAGAATAATTTTATTTCTACTTTAATTATTTTGAATCCCCATTTTGATGAACCCTTGTTCATCGGGGGGGAGTTTGTGAAATTTCGCAAACCCCTTTTTTTTCTCAGCCAGATTGATTAGGCGCCAGTGATCCCAGGTCACGTGGTCTGACTAGAGAATTAATATTAAAAAACATTTTTTCTTTCTTGTCCCTTTTTACTTTCTTCTATCTTTACAAGAAGAAAGTATTGGATTCATGAAAATTTTCGAATTCCGGTTTTCGACGGATTTACACGTTTTAGGGGTCAGAGATTCCAAAAAACATGTTTTTGCAAAATGTCTGTCTGTGACTCTGTGAGTCTGTCTGTCTGTCTGTCTGTGTGTATGTGACACAAATTTTGTGGGCGCTCTATCTCAAGAACTAATGCACGGAATTTAATAAAAATTGATATTCAGTTAGTGCCTAATACAAATTGATGCTGATTAGTTTTTGGTGTAAATCGCTCAACAGGTGGCGCTGCAATGCTGCATTTTTCACGATTTTTGCAATAGCTCTATCTCAAGAACTAATGCACGGATTTTGATCAAACTTCAGATTTAGTTAGTCCTTGATATGAATTGATGATGATTATGTTTTGATGTAAATCGCCCAACAGGTGGCGCTGTTATGATGAATTTTGCAGGATTTACACGATTTCCCCAATAGCTCTATCTTAAGAACTAACGCACGGATTTTCATCAAACTTCAGATTAAGTTAGTCCTTGATATGACTTGCTACTGATTAGGTGTTGGTGTAAATCGCCCAACAGGTGGCGCTTTTCTGCTGCCTTTTCCACGATTGCCTCAATAGCTCTATCAATAGAACTAATGGACCAATTTTCATCTAACTTCAGATTTAGTTGTATGTTGACACAAGTTGTTGTTAATTAGGTTTTGGTGTTAGTCACCCAATAGGTGGCGCTGCTATGCAGAAATTTTCACGATTTTCGCTATTGCTCTATCTCAAAAACTAATGTACGGATTTTCTCCAAGCTTCAGATTCAGTCAGACGTTGACATAAATTATTGCTGATTAGGATTTGGTATAAATCACCCAATAGGTGGCGCTGCTAGGCAGCATTTTGCTGAATTTAGATGATTTCAGCGATAGTCATATCTCAAGAACTAATGCACGGAATTTCATATCGTTAGAATCCTCATGAGATGCATAGATTGCCATTTAATTTTGGAAGTGTGATAGCGAATTTTGAAGTATTAACATGTATGAGATAGAAGAAAGTTTTGGGATTGGTACATCCGACTAGTTTAGTTTAGTTTTTATTGTGAATGTGAATCTTGAACGTAGCAGGTAATTAGCTGCGTATAGGTTTTTTATCGTGGTCTTCTATTAGAAGAAATGATGTTTAATTTAAAAAAAGGGGGAACTTATTTCCGAATATGAAATCATGCTTGGCTTCTTTTTAGAAGAAATAGTTGCTGAAGTATTAATTGTTTTAAAAGCATTTCTCTTGTTTTTAGTTCAGTTTGAATGTGAATCTCGAAAGCAGCATGCTGGCTGTGTATTTCTTGATCTTCCGAAAAGGGAGAAATAAATATTCTTGAACATATAAAAGAAATTATCTGGAATTCCTAGTGAGGAATAACAAATATTATTCAAATGTTTTCGTTGTAAATATTGTACATATTAAAAGTGTAAATATAGAATTAACAAAGTTTTTAATCATCTTGTGCTATTTTATACTGAACAACACCTGCGCCATTTTCAGTTGTGAAATATGTTTGTTTACATTAATATTATTTAAAAACAGATCGTGAATTCTTGAACTTAGCTCTCCCAAATATGATTTAAAACGAATCGTAAATTCTACAAGCTCTCCCAACCTTGGATTTAAATTGTGATTACGTGAAATTTTGTGGAATATATGAAGATTATTCTTCAATCCTCTTCCTAAATTTTTTTGCACATTTTTTTCAGCATAAAGTTTACTTGAAAAAAGCTCTTGTTTACTAGAATAAAAGTTTGTTTTAAATATTATGTAAAATTGTTTTAAAATTTAACATTTTAATGCCTTTAAACTTTGAAATATAAAAATATTCGACAAGCCAAATATTCGGTGTTCGGCCGAATAGTTATTATTCGGTATTCGGCTAGCCGAATATTTGGTATTCGGTTCGACTGTAGGCCGAATATTCGGTATTCGGCCAAAATCACTATTCGGTGCATCCCTAGTATTCGACATAGAGAAATTCTTTTATTAATCTGAGCTTCTATAATCAAAATCGCACAAGAGATTCAGTATTCAAAAAACTCGACGAAAGTTCATTTATCCTTTTAAAATTTTAAATGAAAATTTTGTTAAATAAGCACCTGTTTACTTTAAAATAAATTATATGTTTTTAAAGGTTCTTTTCTATGACACAGTTGAACTCCAGTATCTAGAACCTTAGAGAGAAATTGGGAAAAATTAGTCGATAAAACCTCGAATTTCGGCAATCCCTCGCGGCAGAAAATCGCGAATTTCTTTAACTGGTCAGTGAAAAAAGTTGCAAATTTTGTCAATCAGTAGTCGCTGCAAATAATCGTGAAATTCATCAATCGTCGTTGATAAAAATCATGCTCTGCAAAAATGTGCTTTTCGTCTGTCAGCCGTGGCAGAAGATCGCGAATTTCGTTAATCAGTTGAGGAAAAACATTCTGGAATTCGGCAATCAGCCGTTGATAAACATCGCGAATTTTGTCAATCATTCACTGCATTGCAAAAAACGTGAAATCGTCAGTTGCGCCAAAAAAACGCGAATTTCGTCACTCATTCGCGGCAAAAGATCGCGATTTTCGTCAGCCATTCGTGGCAGAAAATTGCGATTTTCATCAGTTATTCGTGGCAAGAGATCGCGATTTTCTCCAGTCATTCGTGGCAAGAGATCGCGATTTTCTCCAGTCATTCGTGGCAAGAGATCGCGATTTTCTCCAGTCATTCGTGGCAAGAGATCGCGATTTTCTCCAGTCATTCGTGGCAAGAGACCGAGATTTTCTCCAGTCATTCGCGGCTAAAGACCTCGATTTTTGTCCGTTAGTCGCAGCTAAAGACCGTGATTTTTGTCAGTCGTTCGCGGCAAAAGATTGCGATTTTCGTCTGCCGTTCACGGCTAAAGACCGCGATTTTCGTCCGTCGTTCGCGGCTAAAGACCGTGGTTTTTGTCCGTCAGTCGCGGCAAAAGATCGCGATTTTCGTCAGTCAGTCGCGGCAAAAAATCACGAATTTTGTCGATTTGTTTGTGGAAAGAAGTCTCTTCATTACAAAAAATATATTAGTTACATAAAAAGTAAATTAGTATTTAAATTATGTTTGTATGGATGAATACAAAAGCTGTCAAGGGGTGAGGATTCATAAAGTACCTAAAAAATATTTTAAAATACAGCTCGAAAAAAATTATGTGCAACTCCTGAAATGACTCCTGAAACGTGACTATTTTACTCCTGATGAGTGTCCAAAACTCCTGAAATTTTACTGCTTTACTCCTGATACAGTATTTACAATGTTGGCATCTATGCATAGTAGGTACTTCTCAAAAGATGTTGTGTAAAGACTCAACTGCTAAATGTCAAATCATTCCAATAATTCCTTATGAAATTTTTCTTTGAATTTTTTCAGAAAGAATCATAAGTGCCCATTTAATGCTAACAGAAATCTCAGATTGCAAAGATTTCAAGGAAAATGTTTTGAATAACTGTGTATGTGGGGGTGTATATTCACTTACATTGAATGCTTAAAATTATTTATCTTACTTATAAAAAAAAAATCTTGATAAAGATATTCACAATATCAAGATTTAAATGTGTTGCGTATAGTAGTTTATTCTTTAACCATAACAACACATAGCTTTTACTAATCATGCTTAAATTATAAATGAATTGAATTATTTTAAATAAAAGATTCAAGCAAAGTTATAAATATTTCACAAAATCCCTACAAATACAAATTTAATTACTTAATTTTAATTGGCAAAAACCTTCTAAAATTTATTAGATGATTGTGTAAATCTAATGTAGTTTCAAAAATTCACGAAAAATGCTTTAGAAGATGAAATTTTCATGAATTCATAATTTGGGACATAGAGGGTTAATCAAAATCTGACAGTGTTTTTTTTTATCAACAAATAATTTATAGGAAATTATTATTAAAAAAAACCTGGCTGAAAAAAATTGGTTAAAGAAAAAATATATATAGTTTTTTTGCAACACTAAGTTAATGTGAAACTTCTATGTAACAGAAAAAAGGGTATACTTGTCTATTTTCCCATTGACCATGCTTTATATATATATATTATATACTAGCAGAGATTCCCCTAGACAGTTTCAGGAGGGTGCTGCACCCTGCCTGCCCTTACATTTACAAAATAGCACACCTCTTGCCCCTGATGAAAAACATTAGTACCCTTGTCTTTGGATAAACATGTGCTATGTAGATTAAAAAATATAGAACATCAGCATATGGGGACTGATGGGACACAGCTTATGGGGACTAATGGGACATTATGTGGCACTTGTTATTGAAATAAACCATAGAATTCAATAACTTTTTTTGAGTTACCTTACAAAAAGGTGTAATTTTCAAAAGTTTGTCTATCCCGAAAAAGAAAAAAAATACTGGACTGAAATTAAAAGACATTATAATGATTTTGCTCAGTCTACAATAGATCAAAATTTGTTCATCAACTTTAATATCTTTTCATTTTAATTTTTCAGATTTTAATATGCAGTAATTAATACTATACTGCTTATGTACATTATATTTTGAACTAAAATGTGTAAAATAGGTACTGCAATTCTCCTTTTTGTGTTGATTTTGATATGTCCCATTAGACCCACAGGATGTCCCAATAGACCCCGACCTCGGGGACAAATACAATAGTGTACAAAAGTCATTATATTTAAAAAAGAACAAAAGCTATCTCCTCTAATTATTATTATTTTTAAAGCCTTCCTTTTTTATGCCTAAAGAAAAAAAAAATCAGATTTGTTAATTTCACTTTAGAATACTTAAAATTTTAAAATTGTCCCATAAGCCCCCATTCCTCCCTACATATTTCTTAAATATTTTTAACTATGCAAATAATTCTCAGGGTTCATATGGGGCTTGAAAGCAGGGGTGCCATTTGAGGGGGGCTTGCCCCCCCCCCCCCCCAAAGAATTGGATTTTTCAGAAAATTTACCAACCAATAATTGTGAGATTCAAACAAAAATTTTAAAAATTGCTCAAACGCTAAATTTATTTATCAGATTTGATTGCTATAAAAACATATTCATTAAATAAATGCTTTATACGTAGAAATTAATAATTATCAGGGGTCTGTCCAGATTTTTCCCACAGGGTCCTGTTTTTGTGAAATTGTGAAGTTTATCTTATGTTTGTGAAAATTCTAGTCATAATTTTGTGAATTTTAAATAATCAATATCGATGTCTTCATGTTCTATCCTTCATGTGTGAAAAGCTAAGTAATATGCTCGTTAGTGAGTTCAACTGCTTACTTTACAGGCCAGATTTTATTTTTAAATGACTAAATTTTTGAAGAGTTCAATTTGAAAGTGAAAAAATTGTGTGAAAGGTCTATTTAAGAGACAAATAATTTTGTGAAGGGTCTGTTTTGGGATAAAATGTTTTGTCAAGGGTCCTGTTTGGGGATAAATAATTTTGTGAAAGGTCCTGTTTTAAGATAAATTATTTTGTGAAGGGTCCTTTAAAGGACCTAAAATTTTCTTAAACATATCCCTGATTATTTAAAAAAATTCCTATTCGAACTTTCTTAAGGTGAGACATACTCATCGTAATTTGGCTAATTTTAAAAATACATGAAAGACATTTTCTTTTATCAATTGCTTCTCAGCTGTGTACAACTTGATCATAGGAAAACTAGTCCCCTCATGGCTAGAAATTCTGGGGTAGAGTTTTTTCAGATAGTTTTTTTTTTGTGTGTGTGTGTGGAGGGGCGAGTATAATTCAAGTTTTTAATTATCTGACTTTTTTACTTTTTTGGTTTATTAGTGTTACATTATATTTACTGCAATCATTGCAATAATGCTATCAAATTATTTGTGTATTTGCTTTATTAAATCATATTATAGACTGGTTATCAAAAATTAAGGAAAAGTCACAAAATGCTAATTTTCAAATACGCGAACACTCAAAAGGAAATAATATAATTTAAGTAATTACTATCTCTACAACACAGCTGCTAGTCCATATAACATCTCATTCATGTCACACATTGTCACAAATGTCACAGTCACTACGGTAAAGCAAAAAAAATAGGAAATTCATACATCTCATTATGAGTCTCAAATGATCACTATATGTGACTCCACTGAGACATCACTGTGACTGCTGCTTTGGGACGAGTCACCATGTGACTTTATAATGTAGTTACATTTTGACTCTCATGTGACTGTCATTTGTAGACTCAATTTCAAAGTCATCGTAAACGCTGCATTGTGATAAGTTACCAAATAATGTCACATTAAAGTCCCATGATGACTTTCAGGTGACAGAGAGACTACTGTGAAGTCACCATTGTGCTCTTTTGGGAAAAGTCTCCATGTGACTATAATATATTATTTGGTGACTTATCATAATGCAACATTCATGATGACTATGAAATTGAGTCTCAAAATGACAGTCACATGAGTCACAATTTAACTACATTGTAAAGTCACCTGGTGACTCGTCACAAAGCAGCAGTCACATTGACTTCTCAGTGGAGTCACATATAGTGATCATTTGAGACTCAAAATGAGATGTATGGAATTTCCTATTTTTTCGTTTCACCGTAGTGACTGTGACACTTGTGACCATGTGTGACATGAATGAGATGTTATATGGGCTAGCTGTGTTGTAGAGATAGTAATTAATCGAATTATATTATTTCCTTTTGAGTGTTCGCGTATTTGAAAATTATCATTTTGTGACTTTTCCTTAATTTTTGATAACCAGTGTATATGGTACACTCTTAGGAATGGAGTCTGCACGCACCCGACAAAACAATTTCTTCAACCCAAAAACCGACAGACTTCCACCAAATCCCAAAGTAAAATAAAATTTCTCCATATTTTAATACGTTTATAATAAAGTAGTATATAATTTTATCCTTTACGTACAGAAATCAGGGTTGTAGTGGGTAGCTGCCCGCCCGGGCTGGGTTTTTAATAAAAAACCCATTTAAAAAGCCCGGGTTTTTTAAATATATTTCTGGAAATAAACAAATGATGTATTTGTTGTTTATGGTCATTCTGTTTTATTTATGATTCTTAGAAAATATATTTGTACTAATTTACTTGCACTTTTAGATTGGGAACCCTATAATTTTAAAACGTTTTAGCTTTTAATTTAAAACATAAATTTAAGCTTTTCAGTTAGCTTCAAGAGTATTATATTTACTAAATTTATTATATTTATTAAATTATTTTATGTACTTTTTACTGCTGAATCCGAAAATGAACTTCATTTTTAACCATCATGTAAGGAAAATTAAATAAAAAAAGTTTTACATCTGTTTTATAGCAGAGTTTCCCCCAGACAGTTTCAGGAGGGTGCTGCACCCTGTCTGCCGTTAGATTTACAAAATAGCACCCCTCTTGTCCCTCATTTAAAAAATTAGCTCCCTTGTTGCCCCTACCTGAAAAAAGTTCCTTTACTCCTTTGTTTATTAAAAAATTTACTTGCAAAGTAAAAATTGACTCATTGCTGTCTTTAAAATAGTTTTCTGTCTATTAAATATTAAAAAGTAGTTTTAAAAATCAAAATAATGCCTTTAAAAATTTCAAGAAATGCCCTTAAGAATCCAAAACATGCCCTTTGGATTCTAAAAGTGCCCTTTTCCTACAAACAGTACCCTGCCCTTTTTTAAACCTGGGGGAAACTCTGATAGTATCATTTTTTACTGCTGAATCCGAAAATGACCTTCACTTTTAACCATAGCGTCAGGAAAATTAAATAAAAAAAGTTTTACATCTGTTTTATAGTATCAGATTTTTGCTATATTTTATATTTTTGCTATATTATGAACTTATATAACAACCCATTTGACATTTACGATTTGCAAAAAAAATTATAATGTGATTGTTAAAAATGAAAGTCTTTTTCAGATTCAGTGCTAAAAAGTATATAAAAATCAATTATCAAAAGTTAAAAAACTCAGCCGTCTCCTCTATTTTATAGTATTTGATTTTTGTTATTTTTTAACTTTGGCAATTTATGATTTGCGAAGCATCCTAAGATGATGGTTAAAAATTAAGGTAATTCTCGAATTCAGTGCTAAAAAAATACATAAAAGTTAAAAAACACAACCATCGCAGTCTTGTGTTATCAAATCTAAAACTTTTTCTTAAACTTCTTGGCAGTAATCTATTCGAAATTTTTTGTGTTATTCTGTAAAATAAGTATGAATGGTAACCACTGCAAAGTATAATAATATTAGATTGTAATAAGATTTACATCAGTATACATGTAAAATTTAATTTCGATCAGATATTTGAAAGTGAGTTAAATTTCGAGTGCAAATTTTGAACTAGGAAAACATACATGCGATTGTTGAAGTTAAATAAAATAACATAATAATTGTTAAAAGAAATTGTGAAAAGAAAGTCTCAAATCCTTACAAAATAAAACATATTATAAAATACAATAATTTTAGCCAATCTGAAACTTAATAAAAGTTAACTCAATCGTAACACTTGTACTATTTTTTTCAAAGTGCAGATACACGTGAAAAGTTCTTCAAATGCTTTAAGCACTTAGGATATGACCCCTCAAAGCATGGCCAAACTCATTTGTGTTCAGATGCAAAAAAGTGGTATAAGTCATGCATTTTTAAAGTTTCATAACTCAGTCAATTTTATGTTATATGAACGGGACTTTTTTTGTGTGTCTTGTCAGTGTAATAGGAAGATTTTACTAAATATAACTTATAGGACTGGGGGCCGTATAAAAACTTAAATTTCGTAATTTTTTAAGAAATGTTTTTATTGATCCAAATTGTTTTTTAAATATTTCTTTGCCTCAAATTAAAACATTTTTGTAATTTGAACTATATGTCTATGACTAACGGTTTAGGAATTAGCCATTGGACACCGATGAGAGTGGATACCCTGTATATACAAATAAGAAAAATTTTTGTTGTAAGATATTTTTTATCAACATTTGCTAATCTTATGATAATTTCAAAGGAGCAAGTTTTTTTTAAGTTATATTTATATTTTATTATTAAATAACACACAACTGATAGCTTTGCAATTTAAAATTTGTTTGTTATTTAAATTAAAGGGATCATACATATATATACGTATATTTTAAGAACAGAGAAAAATATTGAGATCCTTATTAGACTATGAAGTGTTCACAAAGATTGTATTTGAGATCAGGATTGCCACTTATTTCGGCAATCAAATTCCTTGCGCTTTCCTAAGCAAAAAATTAAATTTTCTCTGAGTAATTCCTCTGAGAATTTTCAAAATTTCAATGGATAAATTTTGCAAAGTACCAAAATTTAGTAACATTTTTTGTTTTTAATATTCATTTTTAAATTCCCTCACTTTTCCAATTTCTCCTATACAGAGGCTACCCTGAAGATTATTATTTGGGAGGAAGGTGGAATCATATTCCATATTTTGGCATTTTAACCCAATTTACCCGGGGAAAATTGCCCATTTAAACCGGGTTTTTTTAATAAAACCCGCCCGGGCTGGGCTTTTAACAAAAAACCCGGGTTTTTTACAACCCTGATGGAAATGAACACATGGGTTATTAATATGGGTCACCATTAATAGTAAAATCTATAGTTTTCCAATGAAAGAAAATTAATCCACATTTTAATACAATTATTGTAAAAAAACTCTATAATTGTATCTTTTAAAAAAACTTTACTTTTTATGTAGAAAAATGAAGATATATATATATATATATATATATATATATGTATATGTATGTACAGTGGAACCCGGTTAAGACGCTCACAGTTAATACGCGGATTTTTCCCGATCCCTTGAACATCGCCCATACGACTAATGCAAAAATATCACGTTTAAGACGCGAACGGTTATTACGCGATCCCGCTTAATACGCGATAGATTTTTGGTCCTTGGTGGGAAAAAATCACGTTTAAGACGCGAATTCATTGGTGAAGATGAGAATTGTTTCTCTCTTCTCCAGTGTTTCCAATTCAGCGGATTTTCGTATTCAGATAAAAAACACTTTCTGTATACTAATATTTATTTTATTTCATAACAGATTTATTAAAGCGAACATTACTAATCGAAAATAGTGGTAGATATTTGAATTAAAAAAACCCTCTAAATTAGCAACACTGCAATTTTTCTTTGATCCCGTGTCCTAACATTCTTTGTCTCTCGCTTCGTGTACTTTATTATTGTAGTAGAGAGAGGTGTATAGAGGAATTCAGAATGCTCAGATACGCATAAAATTATTATGATTAAAGATGATTATACCTGTTGTTAGGGAATTTTTAAATGTACGTTATATCACTACTATGTTTTACAATGCATATTACAGACCAAAAAAATTGAAAAGAAACTCGCAAAGGTTAAACAAATACGACTGCGGTTGTATAATTCTTTTGCGTTTTCTATGTTTTCGTTACTTTTTGCTATGCTAACAATATTTGTTACACAAAAATTAATGATTTTTTTTTTACATAAAAAAAAAAAGGATATATTGGTACTCATTATCACAGTACTAAATATGATTTTAACAACTAGATTGTGCTTCAAAAATTTAATATTTTTATTCTTTCTGTTAAAAAAATTAGTCTAGCAGAAAAATTATTTTTGTTGTTTCACCTTTGGTTGTCATGTATTAACGGCAATAAAGCCATGTTTGAATCCATATTTATTTTCAGTCATTATTCCATCGGACCTATCAAAAGATACACTGAGTAAAGTTAAATAAAATTAAATTTGAATCTAAACATACGTATAAGACACAATTTTCGACCATAAACATATAAATGGAAGCTCTAAGTTCATTCAGACGATTGTATGTGTAAATAAGCCCAGTTCTTGCAACATTATCCAAATCACGTTTAATACGCGATCCCGCTTAATACGTGGCTTTGGCCCACTCCCTTGAAACGTGTTTTAACCAGGTTCAACTGTATGTTACCTGCCAAACTAGTTTATCCTAACGCCCATAGGATAAACTAATTTTTCCTAGGCCAAACTAGTTTATCCTAACGCCCATAGGATAACTAGTTTTTCCTAGGCCAAACTAGTTTATCCTGACGCACGTAGGACAAACTAGTTTTTCCTAGGCCAAACTAGTTTGGCCTAATGCTCATAGGATAAACTAGTTTAGCCTGCTATTCATTGGTCTGAACTAGTTTATCCTAGCCTGATCTAGTTTGTCCTAGGCCAATTCAATTTGGCGAGCTTTTATTGATCCCAAAGACTTCTTCAGCGCCAACCTTCTAGTTTGTCCTAAGCCATTCTAGTTTATTTTAAGCCAATGCAATTTGACGTCTTTTTATTGTTCCCAACTACTGCTCCGGCATCAACCTTGTGCAAAGTAGTATTGCTGTCACCGCTGTATAATATATTTTATTCGATGAAGAGTGGAATGCAGTTCCCCTACCTTTCCCATTTCACTGCCATCGCTAGTTACAAAATATGTTCCATATGACAAATTATGTGCTGGAGGACACAAGAATGGGGTGCGATGCTATCATAAAATTTAGGAGAGGAATAATTTGGAGAATTGATTAATTATGTGCAGTTATATCTTGAAAATCCGGCATCGTCAGGGCCAGGACTTCGCCGGATTTTTGAAAATTCCAGATTTCTGAAAGAATATCAAATGTACCTATCCCGGTAGCAGAAAGTTCGAGACGCGCGACGTGCGTCGCAGATTTATTTTGGACCTTGCAGATAAATTTGCCAACTTGAAAAAAAAAAAAAAAAAAAAAAAGTATTTCCTTAAAAAAAAAAAAAGTACGAAAATTCTGACAAAAAATATCGTGGATTCGACAAATGGTCGCCGAAAAATATGAATTTCGACAATCGTTCGCATAAAAAATCGGTAATTTATAGCCAAAGGGTCGCTATAAAAACGCGAATTTCGTCAAAAGAGGCCGGAAAAAAAACATGAATCTCGTCCCAGGGTTGTAGAAAAAAAATGCAAATTTCTGTCACAGGATCGCGGAAAAACACGAATTTCGTCAAAGGATCACGGAAAGTATGCGAATTTAGTAAAAGGGTCGCGGAAAGAACGCGAATTTAGACAAACGATTGTGGGAAAAACGCAAATATAGTCAAATGATCGCGAAAAAACGCAAATTTATGTCAAAGGATTGCGGAAAGAAGGAGGAATTTCGTCAGAAGATCTCGAAAAGCGTAAATTTCTGCCAAAAGATCGCTGCACAAACTTGAATTTTATCCAAAATCCCGAAAATACGTGGATTTCGTTCCAGAGGCGTAAGAAAAACGCAAATTTCTGTCACAAAATCGTTGAAGAAACTTGAATTTCATCAAAAGATCGAGAAAAAACACGAATTTAGTCAGACAATCGCTGAAATAACACAAACTTCTGTAAAACGATCGCAAAAAAACGCAAAACTTTGTAAAACGATCGCGAAAAAACGCAAATTTTTGTAAAACGATCGCGAAAAAACGCAAATTTTTGTAAAACGATCGCGAAAAAACGCAATTTTTTGTAAAACAATCGCGATAAAACGCAAATTTTTGTAAAACAGTCGCGAAAAAACTCAAATTTTTGTAAAACGATCGCGAAAAAACGCAAATTTCTGTAAAACGATCGCGAAAAAACGCAAATTTCTGTCAAAGGATCACGAAAAACGCAGATTACTGTCAAAGGATCGCGAAAAAAGAAAAATTTATGTCAAAAGATCGGAATTAAATTTCCGGAATTTCGTCAAAAAATCGCAAAAAGTGCAAATTTCTGCCACAGGATCGCTGTAAAAACGCGAATTTCGTCAAAAGATCCCGGGAAAAACGTGAATTTCGTCCCAGAGGTGCCGAAAAAACGCAAATTTCTGTCACAGAATCGCAGAAAAAACACGAAGTTCGTCAAAGAATCGAGGAAAAACACGAAGTTTGTAAAGGATCGCGAAAAAAAGCTCATTTTTGTCAAAGGATCGCGAAAAAACGGCAAATTTCGTCAAAAGATCGCAAAAAAACCGAGGAATTTCCTCATAAGATCGCAAAAAACAGCAGATTTCGTGAAAAGATCGCGAAAAAACGGCAAATTTCATCAAAAGTGCGCAAGAAAAACACGTAATTAATGCAGGTAGTGGATTTTTGTTCCCTGCCCCTCCCCTCTGTTGTAACCTTTCAGAAATTTTGCTGTGAATTTCAGAATTTTTTTTTTTTTTTTTTTTTTTTACTCAGAATCACCCCTGGTATTAATCAGTAAGAACGTTGTTTATTTTAACACTCATAATGTTTGTATATAAGAAAATGTAACACGCTACTCCCGCGGACAATTTTCATCCCACTAAATTGCTGTCGCAGACACAACCATAACTTTCTGCTACTGGTGTACTTATGATATCTTAATGGTGCATTTATTCATAACACTGATCAGCATGCATTTTGATGATCATATAAATATATATTTTTCTGAAAGTGTTTTTTATGCTGATTTCAAAAATGTAAAGCATTTTTGCACACCACGTACACTTTTTTTACAAATATTATTTTTAATTAATTTTATTCTTAAATCATAAATTACTTTATAATAGTAATACTAGATGGCGCCACCAAATTTTTTAGGAATTGATTCCATATGTATATACATTACATTAATTTAAATAAATGAGAAACTGTATTTAGGAAGCTGAAATTATTTATTAATATGATTTAATAATAATAAAAAAAATTATTTATGTAAAATTAAAAAGAAAAAGCGAAATCCATAAATTTAATTTTGTAAAAAATATCTAAATTAATACTTGCTAGGTGGCAGCACCAAACAATGTTTGATCTAATGCATAGGTTTTAACAACAATAAATTTCTTTGTTTATTCACGTCTGTTTCTTTCGATTTGAAATATGTGATATATTTCACATCTTCGTTAATTGAATAATGGCTTCACGTAAATGTGTAAATGATACAGATATATTTTGTTACATTTGTGGAAATTATACTGTAGTAAAACAAAGGCAGGATATTACAGATTTTGTTAAAAATGCTTATTATGCTTATTTTGGTGTGAGACTGGGTGACCAAGATAAGACATGGGCCCCTCATAAAGTGTGTAGAACATGTGTTGAAGGATTACGACTTTGGTTGAAAGGCAAAAAGAAATGTATGCCTTTTGCTATTCCCATGGTATGGAGAGAACCTAGAAATCATCATGACGATTGTTATTTTTGCTTAGCTAATGTTCATGGGTATAGTTCGAAAAATAAAAAAGGAATTATATATCCTAACTTGCCTTCTGCAATAAGACCTATATTGCATAATGAAAGTCTTCCTGTTCCTTCTCCTCCAACCAATTTGGAAAGCATAAATGAACCAAATAATTCAGAAGATGATGAAAATCAAGAACAAGATGTCTATAAACTAGAAGTAAATGATAAAGCTCCAATTTTATTTAATCAGCATGAACTCAATGATTTGGTGCGCGATTTAAATTTGCCAAAAATAAAAGCTGAACTTCTTGGTTCTCGGCTTAAATTTAAGAACTTATTATTACCAGAGACACAATTCTCTTGGTACAGGCATCGTGAAAAAGAACTTGTTCCATACTTTTCTGAAAAGGATAATTTAGTATATTGCAATAACATAAAGGAAATAATGAATTTTTACGGTATCCTTTATAATGCATCAGAATGGAGATTTTTTATTGATTCCTCCAAGACAAGTTTAAAAGGGGTTTTGTTGCATAATGGAAACCAATATGCATCAATACCTATAGCCTACTCAGTTCATTTAAAGGAAACATATGAAAATCTTGAACTTTTGCTAGACCAGGTCAAATATAAAGATCATGAATGGTTGTTATGTGGTGATTTAAAAGTGATTGGAATGCTACTTGGACAACAATCAGGATACACAAAATTCCCATGTTTTCTGTGTGAGTGGGACAGCCGGGATAAAAAAAAATCATTGGGAAAAGAAAGATTGGCCATCAAGAATATCATTATCCCCTGGAACAAAAAATGTAATTAAAGATCCCTTAGTCAATCCTAAAAATGTTTTGCTTCCACCTCTGCATATCAAATTAGGGATAATGAAACAATTTGTGAAAGCCCTAAATAAAGAAAATGAATGTTTTAAATATATTTGCAGCAAATTCCCTTCTATTACTGATGCTAAGCTTAAAGAAGGTATTTTTGTTGGGCCTCAGATACGAAAATTACTGACAGATAGTGAATTTGAAAAAACAATGAATGATTGTGAAAAGGAAGCATGGCTGAGCTTTAAATGTGTAGTGGAGAACTTTTTAGGAAATAAGAAAGACCCAAATTACAAAATTATAGTTGCAGATATGTTAGAAAAATTGAGATTACTTGGTTGCAACATGAGTATAAAAATACACTTTTTACATGCACATATCGAATTCTTTCCCGAAAATCTCGGAGCAGTGAGTGAGGAACACGGTGAAAGGTTTCACCAAGACATCAAAGATATGGAAAAACGGTACCAAGGCAAGTGGAATAAAAATATGATGGCAGATTACTGCTGGATGTTAAAGAGAGATCTTTGTGCTAGTGGACGAAAAGCAACTAAAAGGAATTTTTCTCAAACTAATTGATTTTTTTAATATTAATCAAATTTGTCCATATTTAAATATATTGTAAGTATAATTATTATGTCTATACTTTAATTTTTCATACATTAATTTTTTAATACATATCCTAGTCTGTATTAATTATTTACCTTTGAATAATAATTTTTTTTTATAAATTTATATAAGTGAAAGTTAAAAAATCATATGTTTTTATAAATTTACAAATTGTTAATTTGTAAAAAATCCTGACGTGATACGCAAATTTCGACTTTACTTTTGAAATCAGCTTAAAAAATTGATCTAAAATTACCTATTCATTTTTAATCATCAAAAAAAAAGTTTCAATATGCAGATCAGTGAATTAATTCAAAACCAAGTGACATTTATGTGGGAAAAATAAATAAAAAAAACATTGATTTTTTCTATGGTACATAAATTCTAATAAACAGTGAAATCAATTCTTGTGTCGATCGATAAAATTTTATTTGCTATAGTTTCTGCCGTTCTTTAACAAGTTTCTCTTGGATTTTATAAGTGAACAATATCGATTTCGGAAATGTAGTATTGTTCCTCTAAACCATTTAGTGATTTTCCAGTGAAACATATATATTTTTCAAGTAACATCTTTTCTTCTGCAAGTTTTTCGTTCTCCTTCCTATGAGCTGCTAATATAGCGTTATCGGCAGTTCTATTTAGCACAGCTTGAGCGATCTCAGTGTCCGCTAATCCATCTCTTTCGATCTTGAAATTTTTAATTCGTAAACAATTGCTATTTTTCTTTGTCCCATAAGTTGGAAGAAAAAAAAATTGGGAGAGCTGGCCTTCGTTCCCAGATTTTTGAAGTTGCCTTATTTCTGAATGCAAGATTTTCGAGGTCACAATGTATTAGTATTTAAAAGTAAAAAAAGGATAAAATAAAATCGGCAGAATTAAAAAAATGAAACTACAAAATTTTAAAGATTTTTAATTTTGTGTGCTGTGAGAGGGCAGGGGGCAGATTTTTATTTAATAAAAATTTTAATGCGCGCTTCAAATCACACTTAATTTAATTGAGAGTATTTTAACTGTGATTCATTTAATTGTAGTATACAACTAAATTACATTATTTGCAATTGAGCCTAATTGCAACTGAATTCAATTGAATTTTAATTAGTTGCAACTTGCTTTTAATCTTTAATCGCTATTAAATCAAATACACATATATTTTTTAAAAACAAATTTAATATTTGAATAAAAGTATAATTGACTGATGTTCATAACTGCACAATTATGCTGCTTATAAAGAAAATCTTAAAACATTAGTAGTAATAATAATAATATTTTTCGAAGCTCATTTGTGTTGTAAATAAAATCACTCAATTAATAGAATAATATTTATTATAAGAAAATTTTTACTTCTTTTTTTTTTTTTTTTTTTTGTGAGTGTGACTGAGTGTGTGTGTGTGTTAGAAATAAGTTATCAAATTTCTTCAAACTTTAACAATTTGTAAAATTAAGGATTATTACCAAACTGGAAAAAATTATTCAGCAAATAAAATCCTCTTTACAGAATATTACATATACATTTGTACGGATGAGGATACAGTACTCTAAAACCTGTTAGTAGAAACTGCGTATGACAAAATCCTGTTTTAAACGGATTTTTTTTTTTTTTTTTTACTGGTGCAAATTAGATATAATAATCCGTTTGAAAAAAACATAATACATTTGCTAAAGACGGCGAGCCAGCTAAAAAAGGAACTTAACAAAATCGAAGTTTTTTCCTCTCCTCTGTAATTCCGGCTCAGATGGTTTTTTTATATAAAATTTTTCAGATTTTCAAGTCTCCGTGTAAAAGCATTAATGGTATTAGTAGTAATTTGAATATTTACATACAAATAGAGATTCATTAAAAAATGAATATAGTTTACAAAAGAATCATTAATATCGTCAATATGCATTCTATTGCTTGGAGATTTAAAAATTGTTAAAATTCTATACAATAAAATCTTCTAAGACGGAATTGCATAGGAAAGAAGAAAAATCCGTTATAGGCAGATTCCCTTAGTAGCAGGTTCATTGTCTGTTGTAAATGCATTATATTCTTTTCAAAAGTACTAGTATCTTCATTTTACATAGATCAACATTTTTTTTTTTTTTTTTTAAACACGGGATTCCGTCATAGGCAGGTTATTTTTCTCAGGTTTTAACGTACTTTATTTTATTACTGACTGAAAATTCCTGCTTGATCAGACCTCAAGAAGAATGCAGTCAACTCCCGACAGAAGCCAGAAAAAAAAATTGAGTCACGGTCCATCTCGGTCCGAACCTCTCGAAAAAAGTAATTCTCAAAACAAGACTGGACCGAGTGTCAGGAAGGGAAATTGGGTAAAAAAGGATAAACTAGTTCAGACCAATGAATAGCAGGCTAAACTAGTTTATCCTATGAGCATTAGGCCAAACTAGTTTGGCCTAGGAAAAACTAGTTTGTCCTACGTACGTCAGGATAAACTAGTTTGGCCTAGGAAAAACTAGTTTATCCTATGGACGTTAGGATAAACTAGTTTGGCCTAGGAAAAACTAGTTTATCCTATGGGCGTTAGGATAAACTAGTTTGGCCTAAAATCGGGTTTGGCCGGTAACATATATAATAAATTTGAAATCACAAATATATGAAGAAATTGATAAAGTTCTAAAGATGATTTAGAAATGAACATATGAAACCAGTATGTAAAATAAGAAACTATGAATGACTCACAGAATCATCAGAGGAGCTTGTGAGTTCATTCATAGAAGATGCATTATTTCATCCAATTTTGTTGGCATTAAGCCTAAAATGACAAAATTTAGCTCCTTATAACACAAACATTACTGAAAATAGATTGGATCTGGATTAATAACTATAATGTTTAGAGTTGCCATCTTAAGTACAAAAAAATAAATAAATAAATAAATAAAAATAAAAGGAATGAAAATGATTGAAGAAATCAAGAAAATACTTAGATTAACTTTTAGTTAAACTAGAATGAAAAAATAGCAATAAACTTAATAAGTACTGAGTGAATACAAAATAAAATAAAGAAAAGGAATAAATTAATACAAATAAATAAATAAAGAAATAAAGAATTATATAAAAATAAAATAAAAGGGCAATTGATTAAATTAATGTTTTAAAATGTGAAAATTTAAAAAGCAATGAGGAATATTGAGATAGTAAAATATATCCTTAAATGATAATGCAATATGTGAAATTTTATTATGTTAAATGCATGATACGCCATATTTTTTTATTTTTTTTTATTTATTATTATTTTTTTTTTTAAATATGTATATATATTAGAGATAAAACTGGCTCAGTCCGAGCCCAGGCTCTATTTTAGGTAGATTTCGTATGAAATACTACCTATTGGGATCGTTCCTATGTTGGAATTTCTGAAAAATTTTTGCAGATCTACACCGATCATGACCCCTAGAACCCAAAACCACCCTCAGTAAAAAACTTTATATATCTATCTATCTATCTGTCTATCTATATATATATCCCTTTCTTCTGGACATGATAACGTTCGTAATTCTGCACCAATCTCTTCCAAACTGATACATAAAATCAATGGGCATAAAATCTCGGTTAAGTTCGTTAATGGGCAAAATCGGACCAAGGGGATGGAAATAGGGAGGGGTTTTGTGAAAACCGAAAACCCCCCATAACTTCTTAATATTTGTACATATCAAATCAGTTTAAAGTTTTTATTACTTCTAAAAATAAGGCCAAAATTTTATGTATCACAGATTTTTGATAAAGTTAAAAATGGGCTCAAGGGGCGCAAAAAATAGGGTTTTCAGGAGAAAAAAATTCATAACTTCGTCAATTCTAAAGATATCAATTTCAATTAATTTTATTATAAATCTCCTTAATATTATCTACAACTTTTATATTCACAAGTTTTTGATAGTACCAATTCGTACCGCAAAAAAAAATTAAAAACGAAAACAAAAAGGGGGTTTGAAGAAGTAAAAAATCCTTAACTCCGTCAATTCAAAAGATATAAAATCCCCATGAATTTATCATATATCTTCTTAATATTGTCTACAACATCTATATAGACAAGTTATGGATAGGACCAATTTTTACAGCAAAAACAAATTAAAAATACATAGCGGTTGAAGAAAAAAATCATCGTAAGGGTGTATTCAAATCCAAACTGCTTATTTTCTGACTCATTTTACAATTCATTTTTGCTCTCAGAGACTTCCAATTGGTACGTTTTCTTACTCAGAAATTATATAATGTACCGTTATGGTCGATTTTTTGATAGAGGCAGAATATATTTTTTTAAATGCTGTTAAAAAGGGCATTTTGAACCGAATTTACCGAAGCGGATTGTGTTGGAAAAATCATTGAACTAAGGATGCACACAAATCCAAACTGCTTATTTTCTGACTCATTTTTAAATTCATTTTTCCTCTCAAACGCATTTAATTGGTATATTCACTTATTCAGAAACTATATAATGTACCGCAATGATCGATTTTTTAATAGAGGCAGAATATATTTCAAAAAATTATGTCAAAGTGGGCATTTTGAACGGAATTTCCCGAAACAATTGTGTTATCACTTTCTTCTGGACACAATAACTTCCGCAATTCTACACAAATCTCTTCCAAACTGATACATAAAATCAAGGGACATAAAATCTCGGTTAAGTTCGTTAATGGGCAAAAGCGGACCAAGGGGATGGAAATAGGGAGGGGTTTTGTGAGAACCGAAAAAACCCCATAACTTCTTAATTTTTGTACATATCAAATCAGATTAAAGTTTTTATTAGTTCTAAAAATAGCGCCAAAAATTAATGCATCACAGATGTTTGATAAAATTAAAAATAGGATCAAAGGGCACAAAAAATAGGGTTTTTGGGAGAAAAAAATTCCTTACTTCGTCAATTCTCAAGATATCGAATCCAATTAATTTTATTATACATCTCCTTAATATTATCTACAACTTTTATATTCACAAGTTTTTGATAGGACCAATTCGTACCGCAAAAAAAAAAAATTTAAAACGAAAACAAAAAAGGAGTTTGAAGAAAAAAAAATTTCATAACTCCGTCAATTCACAAGATATAAAATCTCCATGAATTTATCATATATCTTCTTAATATTGTCTTCAACATTTATATAGACAAGTTTTTGATAGGGAAAATTCTTACAACAAAAACAAATTAAAAATACATAGTGGTTGAAGAAAAAAGTCATCTTATTAAGGGTGCATTCAAATCCAAACAGTCTATTTTCTTACTCATTTTTAAATTCATTTTTGCTCTCAAACGCATCCGATCGCTAGATTCTCTTATTTAGAAACTATATAATATACAGTAATGATCGATTTTTTGATAGAGGCAGAATATATTTCAAAAAATGAAGTCAAAGTGGGCATTTTGAACAGAATTTCCCGACGCGATTGTGTTAGAAACGAAAAAATAATTGTTTATTAATCAAGTTTTAATTAATTGAAAGGAAAATAAAAACACAGGTCGCTTATAAATCTTTTCAAAAATCACGTCAGCATGTTTCATATCTTTTTTTTTAATAAAAATGAATCTGAAAATGTGCCAGAAAATTTCGAGTTGTTGAGCATGGAAAAATATTTTTTTTAATATCGCCTTAACATGATTCTGATAAAACCAGCTATTTTATAAAAAGGAAATAAAAACTCGTCAAAAGCAGACAGATAAAACTGTTAAAATGGATTTATATCTAATAGTGATTTAGTTTTTGTTGGTGAAATTAGTATACTTAACTTCGAAATCTACCTTTGCCTGTAGGCCGGGCCGGCAGGGATTTTTTTATTCTAGTCTTCGGCCTCAGGCTTATTTTTTCTGAAACCAGAAAATTTTATTTATTCATGTGTAGAAAAGATTGAAAGAACTTTTTTCCACTTAAAGTTATTTATTCCTTTTCAAGTCATTTTAATGCTATTTTGATCAAAATGATGGGGGAACTGAAATCGTGTTTTCTTATTTTAGTATTTCATTGCTGTTTCAAAGGAAAAATTGTGATAATTATATATTTATGTCTACGGCATTTCCGGCAATGATCTATTGATATGGCACTAATCAAAACAAACACAACAATGAATTTACTTTTGGCCTCGCTTTTGGCTGTACATTTGTGACAGAAGATACTTTTTAATCGGATCCTTTATTTATTTATTATTTAGTTATCTAACGCGAAGAGAATAATTTCTTCTGTTTTTAGTAGACGAGAATTAGCTGGAGTGTTTGCAAATTATTTAATCTTCTATTGTGCACAAGTCAGCTTTTTTTTTTTTTTTTTTTTTTTTTTTATGAAAATAACTTTGGTGATTATTATACCTATTTGCCATCATGAACTCTGCTCATGCTGAGGACGCTGTACATTTTCGAAGCCAGTTTCCTCCGTAAGTAAATATAATTATACCATGTTATTCCGACAAACAATGTAATTTTTTTTTAATTTACATTGATTTTCAAGAACCCGTCAATCACAGAAGACTGTTATGAGAAAAGAATCGATTATAGTTAAAGATGTACAGTTTTTCAGAAAATTGAAAGGTGTTGTTCGATTCTCCATCTTACAAATAGTAATTTCTGTAAATTTCATGCATTTATAAATAAACACAAATGTGTCCACCAAATTTGTTTATTAAAAGAGAAAAAAGTATGAGAATCCTTTAAAGTATGAAGTATTTTTTTATTTGATACAGATTTTGATAAAATTGAATTTAAATTTTCATTTAACAATTATTTCTATGAAAGAAGTTTTTAAAAATGAGATATCACTTTTGAAAGAATTTTTAAATATCATGCAATTTTGTTTTGTATTTTTTTGGTATCTGGTTCGGGCGGGCTCGGTCTCTGATAACAAAAAATATTTCGGGCTCGTATTAAAAATCGTCGGGCTTGGGTGGGCCCGGGCTCCGAAAAACGGACCCGAATTCATCTCTAATATATATATATAGTATTCATTAATGCATTATGTAGATTTTTCATAATGAAAAATATTCAGGATTTCTTTGAAAAATAGTATTAACATGAACCCACCTGAAAATAGTGAATACACAATCCGAAACAATTAACGCTTTAGAGATTTTCATCAAGTAAAGATAAGGGGTCATTCCACACGAATTCAACCAATGGGTGTTGCAGCATAGTCACAGATTTTTTTTTTTAATTTTTTTTGTAGACAGACATAGTAGTGAAACCCTCAAATCTGAAATTTAAAACTAATTTGCGCAATATTCACTGAGATATACCCTTTTAAAAAATGGTCATTTTTACCAAATGGCGGCCATCTTGGATGCTATCCCGATGTCTATAAATGTCCATAACTTGACAACTAATGATTCAAATTTTATATTTCTGGTACTAATTTAAAGCTATTTATATAAAGAATGCATATATGATATTAAAACAATGGTAAATTTTTATTTTAATACTGTTTATTACATTTAAACAGAAAATATCACCCTCAAAAATTGGCTTACTGTAATGGGCCATAAAAAAAATGGCCCATCATAAATTTTTTTCAAACTTGCTAAAAACATTGCTCCATATGTATACTTTAAACAGAAAAAAATGGGAGAGGTAAAATTTTTCATTAAAGAAAAATAGCTTTTTACACATAGGATGTCATTTACCTAACAGTGACTATCTTAAAACACGTAAGTATCTTTGGTTTAACAAATAATGGTTAAAAATATTTTTTTCTGGCATATGAATTAATGTATAAGCATCAATATATAAATAGTTCAATTTAGAAATACCAATCAGCAGTTAATTATACTAAAAACACATACATATTAAAATAACAGTTAATTTTCATTTCAATACTTTTTATTTCATATAAAATGATAATATGTATAATTCTAAAAAAAAAATATACATAATGGAAAATATTTAGAAGGAAAAAGAGCCATAAAACATATTTTTTTTTAAATATGGCAGAAATACTAGCTGTAAATCAGTTGAATTCAAATAAAAGATTAAAAATTAATATTAATGAGTTGATTGAGTTGACATTAGTTATTCAGTTCACTGCCAATTTCAATTTAAATGAACAAATCTTGACAAAATTAGTACACAAATCTTGTGTGATACAAATGTACAACAAAAACATCAAACATGTATAAAAGTAAGACTTAGATAAAACTTATATGAAACATATTTACATAAAATAAGAACAGGATACTTACATGGATATAACTTTATAATATATTGTTGAAAGGAACTTGATAATATGTTGTTGGAAATTACCAAGGATTTAATCTGTCTTGAAGTTTAAGAATAAGAGTTGAATTGCTGTATGCTCCTCTGGAGCAACAGTATATGTTCTTCCTGTAGCAGTCGTTGGGGTAGACACTACTTTCATTATATGCTCATATGGAATCCAACAAACATCTGAAGATTTTGACCATGAATATGATGAACTAGGACCATGAGGATGCATGAACATAATTTTATAGTCATTGAATTCCTCGCAGTAATCTAAAATCTTACCAATCCACCAATTAACACCATATACACATGCAACATATTGTTCACTTTTAAATGTTTGTGGTTTGTCGGTTTCACTAAATCTCACAGTAGCAATAAAATTTGTTGAGGAGCCTGATACCCTGGAAACCAGTATTTGGCCTTTATTTATTGGCACAAAGCTGTGATTAACCCTTGTTCCTACGATTGTATCTGCCTTTGCATACCTATCTGCTAACTGATTATTGGCAATTTCAATTTCAGATTTTGTTATAAAAAAACTTTCAATTCCTTTAACATATTCTTTTGCAAATGTATACAGATCAAATGCATTTAAGATACCATCTTTGAATGGACGCTGAAGACTTGCTTTGGTGGCCATGCGTTTTATGGTGCCGCCTATTCCATCACAAGCTCCTTTTCCGTGGCAAGAGGCAAAAAAATGCCATTCAGCTTTCACACCATGGTCTTCTTCATGATGGCAGAGATTAATAAAATTTTTATAATTTTTGTATTGGGCTGATGATCCATCACTAAAATATTTTATGTATTTAATCTGTGGAATTTGTGAAATTAAATAATTGACAATTACTTTTTGAAAAGCCCAAAATGTAGTAGTGTCATGAACTAAATGCTCTCTTATTGCACACATAGGAATAGATTTCACAGTATCAGTGATACTGTCCCTTATATAAGCAAGAAAGGGGTGAACTGTAACCTGTTCTTTTTGCCAATGGATATTTTGAATAGCATCTTGCACAATGCAAGTATAGTTTTCAGAAAAATCAGCTGAAATAATAGCAGTTTCTGTATTCAATTTATCCTTTGTTTTCTTGAAATATAAACTTTGTGATTTTGCAAAAAAGTGGTGTGAACATAAAGCAAGGAGTTTTGTAATTAAATCATCAACAAATTCATCAACAGGCATAATCACTTTTTTTAATTCTGCTCCATCAGTCTTTACCCACTGTTTATAAATAATATCATTACTCATTTCCAATTCATCTAAACCCATTAAATCTTTCTTTAAAATTTCAGGAGATGGACATTTATCACACCTGTGCAACATGCATTCTTCAAATTCAATGCAACAAACAAGTTTTTTTAGCAGTGATATGTAGTCATTGATATGAATAGCCTGAAGCATAAGTTTAATATTTTGATGGTATACACACACACAGACAGAATGAATACCTTTGCTTCCAGCAGTAACACATTCTCTTGGACGTAGTGAGCAAAACTTAGACAATCCAATTTTTAAGTCATGTTGTTCTTTAAATGCAATATATAAGTCCTTTAAATTGTGCAAAATCAATCTCTTTTGTTTTAATATTCTGCCTTTTTCAGTTGGAACAGATATGAAATCTTTTTTTCCAGGACACATGCGGCTGTTATTATCATCATAATAAAAATTAATAACTTTTTCTATAACGTCTGGACTCAGTTTAACACTTTTTCTTCCACTAGGCATCGATAACATCCCTTCTGTTGTTTTAAACTTCCTTGCCTTTTTTACAAGATACTGTGTAGTATTAAAATAAGTCATTGTTTGCTGTATTGTCCATGAATCTGGAACTAGTGTTAGAATTTGAACTTTTTCTTTAAAACATGCGTTTGTAAACTTCTCCAATAATTTATCCATCATAGATGTGCAGTCAGGACAAGTTGTGTCTTTTCTATTTTGAGGCTTATTTATGGTTTCAACACCTAATACTGTAGCTGCTTTAGTTGCAACACACTTAGTTATTTTTGAAACTTTCTTTTGCATGTAATTAAGTTTTCTCTTTGAGGTACGCCTACTTACCTTTATTGGCGATAACTCTAACAATTCACAACTTTTGTTTAATTGTTTTATTACTACTGTGGGTTCATTAAAATCTGAATCAGGGGGGCTTTCTGTTCCTGAGGTGGTTATCCTGTCAACAATAGACATTTTTTTCATATTTACTGATGAATAACAGGAAACACACAATTTTTTTCCTGGAATGAGGATATCTGGATTTGTTTTAGACATATCTAATGATATTGTTTTTAGTGATTTTGCTCTGATGCTATTTGGATGTTTATTAAATGAATCACAACACTGTCTCTGTCTTAAAATATACCATTTTAGATATTTATCCTTGTGAACCTTGCATATAGTATTTCCATGGACAAAGCCTTTTTCATCTGGGATTACATAATGCAATATTTTTTTTAATAACTGCAAATCACGTGAAGACAATTGAAGGACAGGAATCAGATCAGTACTCAATGAAACACCAAGTTTCTTGCATACAAAACACTCCATGTCCACTGTAGATTCTTAAGCACAAAATAACTATTCTATGCCAGTGCATACTACATTGAAAACATCAACAGAAATGATGTTTAAAAGGGATAGTCAATTTTTTTTTTACATTATGATGTAATATTTCATCATACTTTAATTACAACCAATTAGAAAACAGATGACGATACAGCAGCAATCTTTTCCCAAAATTGCATCAGCATACAACATGATGCAATAATTCATAAATTATGTCAAATATTTTTTTTATTTAAAATTTTATATATAATGCAGTTTATAATAAGCTTACCCACAAAAGGTTTCAAAAATTTTCAACAAAAGATTTGTTGGATACGTTATGATAAAATTGCATAAACATATAACATGATGCAATATTACATCAGGATAGAAGATGATGCATTATTACATCATGTTTTGAATTCAAATAATAAGGAAAATAGATTATGCAAGATTAGCATTCATTTCAGGAATTCTGTCATTCTTAGTATGTAAATTTATTGAAATAGAAAATACATAAACAGACATATTTATATCTGAATATTTAATGCAACTTGAATGATGTAAATACATGCATACAGCAGAATTGCAATTTTTAAAGTAAGAAATAGAAATTTAGGTATAAAAATTGAATTTCATGCATGGAAAACGTTTTGAATAGATTCCACATATACACATGCAGTAAAATCTCATTTATATATATTGCATTTAAAGGTTTTTCACAATTATACATTATATTCTTTATTTATTTTCTTCAGTGTTAAATTTTTTCAATTATACATTTTTAGCAATGACTTCTTTTTTTTTTGGGGGGGGGGGGGGGAAGGGAAGCAATTGGAGGGTGGTCCTACAAAAAACTTATGAGATTATATTTCATTATAGTTTTACATTAATTCAGGGATTAAAATATATTTAGTTTTGGCCATTATTTCTTAAATCAGGTATATTTACATGTTTTAAGATAGTCACTGCTTAGTAAGTGACATCCTATGTGTAAAAAGCTATTTTTTTAAACGAAAAATTTTACCTCTCCAATTTTTTTTCTATTTAAAGTACACATATGGAGCAATGTTTTTAGCAAGTTTGAAAAAAAATTATGATGGGTCATTTTTTTTATGGCCCATTACAGTAAGTCATTTTTTGAGGGTGATATTTTCAGTTTGAATGTAATAAACAGTATTAAAATAAAAAATTACTATTGTTTTAATATCATATATGCATTCTTTATACAAATAGCTTTAAATTGGTACCAGAAATATAAAATTTGAGTCATTAGTTGTCAAGTTATGGACATTTATAGACATAGGGATAGCATCGAAGATGGCTGCCATTTGGTAAAAATGATCCATTTTCAAAAGGCTATATCTCAGTCAGTATTGCACAAAGTATCTTAAAATTTTAGATTTGATGGTTTCACTACTACATCTGTCTGTAATAAAAATTTTAAAAAAATCTGTGACTATGGTGCAACAACTTTTCTTTAAATTGGTTTATTTCACATGGAATGACCCTAAGGTAATGAAATTTTTTTTATCGCTATAGATCACAAAAGTTGCAAATTTTGTGATCTGTTCATGACGTTCGTGGGCTGATTATCTCATGACTGATTGAATTTCATGATTCTTTTTTCGTGATCATCTGACGAAATTTGCGATTTTTTCTGCGACCGTTTCACGGAATTCATGATTTTTTTTTTTTTTTTTCTGAAACTGTTATCGAAATTGAATTTTTTTTTCTCGCGACCATTTGTCGAAATTCACAATATTTTTCCACGACCAACTGACAAAATTCCATATTTGTTTCTGCGATCTTTTGACAAAATTCATGATTCTTTTTCACAATCATTTGTTGAATTTTCTACCACCGACTAATAATATTTGTAATTTTTTTCGCAATAGTTACACGAAATATTGTATCTTATTTCACGATCGTTTGACTAAATTCTTGTCATTTTTGTGCAGTCTTTTGACGAAATTTGTGAATTTTTTCCTCAATCCTTTTACAAAATTCAAGATTTTAGTTTGTACAACCATTTGTCGAAATCTGCATTTCTTTTGCGATCTCTGATGAAATTAGCAACGTTTTTCCACGGTCGTTTGGAGAAATTAGAGATTTTTTCCGCGATGATTTGGGGATTTTCTTTTTCAAAATTTGCAAAATTCGGATTTTTTTTCTGTGAATTTTCGATTTTGCGGAATTTGAAAGAAAAAAATGACTTTCACGAAAATTAAAAAAATTCGCAGAATAACCACATGTCCGTGAAAGAAGTTAAGGAGACAAAATCATGCAGAGCGTTTTTTATTGTGAGGTATTTTCTTATTTTCTGTGTGATTTGTGCAGTTCTGCACGTTTCCTGTTCCTCAAAGAAAATTTTTCCTTGTCCTTCGCCAGGAAACTCTTGAAATGGCGCCCCTGTAGTAAAAGCTGAAAAGAAAGAAGGCTAAAGGGAATAGAAAAAAGTTCCATTTTAGACAGGTCTCTGTCTTATCAAGTATAATTGTATGATGTTTTTCCATCGAAATTTGATTTTTTTTTCCCTTTCAGAAAGAATTCTGTTATAGACAGGCTTCGTTTTCACAAGTTTTACTGTAATACATCTCTTTTCAGAGCTATATTATAGAGTCGATGGTTTAACAGTCTTTGAGCATACCTGTAAAAACGGAACCTATAATAGAATCCTGTCTAAAAAGAAAATTTCTCATATTCAATATATTGGAATTTTACTAAGACGGAAACCTGTTTAAAACGAAATATTTCGTTGGTTCTTGAGTTTCCGTATTCAAAGATTTTACTGTTTGTTTTTAATCATGATTCAGCTTACGTTTCTCGTTCGGAGGTGGGGGGGTAGGAGGGGGGTGGGGGTACTACCCTTAGCTATATAACTTCCCTCAAAAAATCTTTGCCCCCCCCCCCCAAGAAAGTTCTGAAATGGTGCCCCTGCTTGAAAGTCCTTTAATTTTTAAGAGGGGAGATGTCATATATTCATGCGGCCGCCATCTTGGATTTTTTTCTTGGCTGGAAAACTCCTTTTGCACCAAGTAGCGATTTATGTGCATCTTAGGCTTAACGAAAATAAAATATAAATCCGAAATGCGTAAGAAACTCCTTAAAGTGGCAGTTAATAAATGCACATATGAACGCTACGCGTTCATAAGCTGAAAAAAAAAATCATAACTGGATTCAGCAAGCTAGTTGCGCAGCAGTCTCAAAAATGCACAAAACTCATTAAAGTGGCAGTTCAATAAATGCACATAAGAATGCGTAGCGTTCATAAACTGAAAATAAACATCATTGGATTCAGCAAACTAACTGTGCAGCAATCTAAAAAAATGCACAAAACTCGTAAGGCCCACATGCATGAGAAATATGCAATAAACGGCTAATATAAAACATTACAACAAAATATGAATAAAATTATTAACATATTTTAACAGACATCACCTTTCTTGAAAGCTCTTGCACAAAATACCTGATAGCATAGCCTTTGTTTCCCAAAATAGGCCTATGACTAGACACTCTAAACAAACCTCCTTTTTCCTTCAAAATTTCCTGATATTTCTTAGTTATCAGCAACAGCGGGTAAACGGACTACAGAAGCCATAGTCAATCAAATAAATCCAATAAATTTAAGATAAAAATAAAAAGATACAAAGATACAACCTGCTATCAAAGCACGTGGGCAAAATCACAAGAGAAAAGAAGCGTCACGTACTCACAGCAGCTAAATCCAGCAATGAAGTTATTATTTCCGCCGCAAAACACAAACTCACGGAAAAATGGAGTTGCCAGAACACGTCACTCGTCAGGGTTGCCATATCGATAAAGATTGCCAACAAATCTCAAAAAATCCAAGATGGCGGCTGCTGGAATGTATGACTATAGCATCGATTTGAAGACCGGGTTCTAAATGCTAAAAAAAAACTCCAACTATTAATTTACTGGAACAACTATTTATTTAAGTTATATTAGAGGTGGTTCAGTCAGAAAAAAATGAGAGAGACCCCCAATTACAAAAAGGGGCGCCAAACGCCCTTTACTTTTAAAACCTTCACATCTTGAAGGCTAGGACAGAAGTGAGGTTTTTTGCAAGAAGTCAAGAAATCTTGGCGTTGCACAGAATCGCCAATTTACAACTTTTGGTGACTGCGCGAAAATGAACAAAGGGTCTTGGCGATAAACATTACCGCAAAAATGTGGTGATACAATCGGACGGGGGAGGCCGGGATTGCAAGCAAGCGATTCTAATATGATGAGAAATGCGTCAGAAAAGCGAAACTTGTTTATACAACTTATTTTACAAAGCAAGCCGCCGTCTGAGAAAAATGTTGGAAATCAGAGGCATCTGGCTTTTAGCTCGACCACAAAGCACGATAAATACATGCTTCCCATAAGATCTGTTCATTTTTCTTTTTAAATGTTAATACATATGCAACGTTCACGTATTAGTAGAGATAAAAATTCTTATCAATGTGGCGCGCAAAAATCCGATGGAATTAAATGCAGACCTTGATACTAGCAGATGTGCCATTTAATTCTTATTTATTTCTTTGCACTGGGAGCAGTAGCAGACAGATACGGAAAAGAAAAAAAAAAGGAATGAATCTTTGCGGCTAGAAATAAAGATGTTTTTAGAAAGAAAACCTTTTAATAAAAGCAGGATGGTTTTGAGAAATGAATTTAATTACATATTTCAGCATAAGAAAGAGGGGGGGGGGGAGGATAATGTGATTTTAAAAGTAAAAATTATGTTTTTTAATTAATTTTGAATAAAAATTATATGTATGGGACAGAAACGCTGTCACAATGACATCTAAGCCTAAGAGAGAAAAAAGATCCTTGAAAGTGCTTGAATTCATTTAAATTTTAATGAAGCTGCTTAATTTTCATTATTTTTTTTATAGGTGCTTTTTTTTAATTATTATTCAGATGTTCAAAATAAAATAAGAGTTGCAAATGTTTAAAAAAAAAAAAAAAAAGAAAAAAAATTAATGAGGCGAAAATATTTGGTCTGAGATCATTTTCCTTTCAGGAGGTCAGAGTATGAGCATTTGTACTTGTTCCCTTCTCCCTTCCCTCTCTAAAATAAGTTAACAAAAGAAAATGAAAAAACGTGTTGTTGCTACTGCCAATCGCAAGATTGGAAATTTCTCCAATGTAAATCCCCTCACAATGGAGAAAACTGTGATGTTAACATCATAAACTGTAAAAGAAAAAGTGGCTGAAATTTTAGATAAAAAAATGGAAAATGCAGTTAAAGAGCTTAAAGTGTGAAAAAAGTCTTTATTTAAAATGCAATAAATTATTCATGCTGAAATATGCAATTTTTTTCTTTTTTTGTGTGTGTTTAATATACCTTGTTGAAAAATGATTTTGTGGATGTTTTCAAATTAAGGCAAGTTATGAAAAAATAAATTCATTTAGTTTTTGTAAAATTTAAAATTGTGTATTAATATAACAATGCAAAATTATCCAGTGTCTACTTTTGTTTAGTGTTAGCACAAATAATTTTCAAAGTAGAATGCAAAAAGATTATTTTTCGAAGACTTTTTCATGTAATATGTTATTTTCTAACATTAAAATTTTCACTTCTGAAATTTCTGGAAAAGTGCTTGAATTTTATCATGGAAAGAGAGTAAGAACCCTGAATTCTTTATATATAACAGCTCTCATATACTCTTGTTACATTTGAAACCAACATCACTATTGTTTGATGCCAAGCTTAGTGACATACTCACCTTTGAAATTTTAGCAGATAAAGCCTTGAATAACGAGTCAAATTAATTCCAAGCCACCAAAACGTGTTCCTTTTTTAATAGATATTCACTTTTCACAGTTCTTAATCATTACACTGTCATTTTTTATCCAGTTGGAGAAAAAGTTTCATGTCATGTCCATTTATGCGCACTTCCTTTTTATGGCAGAATCCCATAATCTTGTAATTAGTTTATTAAGTTCTATAGATGTAAGAGCCCAGATATTTATATTATATATTTTTCCAAAATGTAAGAGAATTAGCAGTCATTCATTAAAAAAACTAAACTGGATTATGCACAAAATAAATAAAAATGGAATACATGCATTACGTCCTAGCGCTGCATTTGAAATCAAACATGATGTTGAGGTTTGTATCATCAGCATTAAATCTCCTATTGTTTGGTGACAGTTTTTTTTTTTTTTCTTTTTTTTTAAATATAGAAAGTGGTCGATGGGGAAATAGACAAGTACCAAAAAAATAACATTTTTCCCCTCTTTGTGGGATTGAAATTCAGTCACTTCGAATGATGTCATCACATTTCATACAAGCGAAGTTAATATGATGAAATTCTCACTAAAATTCTTTATTGTTGTTAAAGTGGTTAATGAAAATTCAATTTCAGCTTGTAGCAGTGCTGGTTTCCTGTACAAAAAATGTTTGTCATGATCCCTGTTTGTCCCAAGCAAGTTTATTCCAAGATTTTGAGAATATCCTGTATGTTTACAAATTACAACTTCTGAAAATGATCGCCCATCCCAGACACTGCTCTCTGGTCATTTAAATACTTCATTGCTAAATCAAAAGGATTAGGAAATAATTCTTGCTGAGTTGCCACCATTTGAATAGATTGTATTATTTTTCTTTTACTATAAGTACTTATGACTGTAAGTTTTTTCTTCTAATTCCTTCAAAATTTCTTTTCTGTTTAAAAATATTGTAAGAAAATTGCATTCCTTTAATTTAATTCATCGAAAGAGACATGCGATTTTAAAATTTTATTACTTAGTTTTAAGATAGTCTTCTTCTAAATTAGCTCATAGCATAGGTTTTTTAATATATTTTTTAAATGTAAAGTTTACTTGTAAAAAAGCCTCAAATTCATCTAAATGGATCTAATTCTATAAAATTGTTTTTAAATTTATTTTTTAGTATCTTTTAAACACTGAAACATAGGAGGAGTAGTCAATCAGATATTCATTATTTGGTCAAAATCCCTATTCAGTGCATCCCTAATTAAATCTGTTGTAATTTTCCTATAAAAATGTGACTGGTAGTAATTGATTAGTATATTTCATAAAAATTAATTTTGAAAATATATGAATTGCAACCTGTGAAATCAATTTCTAGGTGTTCTAAATATGCAAATCCAAAATTACAGCTCATTTTTTGCAAGTAGTTTCGGAATTATGCTTTAAAAACTTCCTGCATTGCAATATGTTTTGCAAGGATTATAAATGGATCTAATGTTAAGAGTTCCAAACTTTAATCCTGCATAATTTCTAAACTTCTTGATCAAATGACTTATCATTTAATATCTGAAGGTAACATTTACCGAGCTTCTGAAATGTCAAAATTCAGGGTGTCTACAGAATCTGGAAATCAGGGAGGTTTATCAATCTGGAAAAATCAGGGAACTTTGTAAAAATACTCGAAAATCAGGGAAATTTGTCTATATTGCGAAAATATTTCCATTTTCACCTTGCCAACGAGATTGATTCGTGTATTTTATGTACCATATTTTTTCACATGCTGTCCCAATATTTTTTTAAAGATGCACATGGTATGAGTTTTTGATATTTAATGCAAATTAAGGTGATCAGATGTCCTCATTTTCTCTACATAGCGCTTATATTGAAGGCAATTTACCCATCTTAAAAATTTATAAATGATACATTGGCATAACCTGACCAGGTGGCCAGCTTAATCCAATTAGCTATCCTGTCAGATGTAGATAAGTCTTAGAATTGAATATTTTTCAGAAAATGAGGAAATTTTCTGGTCACCCTATATCCATTGGCCACTCTATGAAGGTGTTGGACTAAATTTTGAGTTCAGATTTATAAAACTGTCAACCAATACTTAATGAATATTAGGTAATTTTTATGTTTTTCTCTTGTTTTTTCTCCCAATGAGATATTAGCAAGCTGGACAAGTGTGTTATACAAGGAATTGATATACATGAAAAAATACGGTATATGTATTGTTTAATAATGGAAAACAGGGAAGTGTGATAGAGATAGTCAGGGAAAAATCAGGGAACTTTTTTTTAGAATTTCTGTAGACACCCTTAAATTAGGTGTTGGCATTAAAAATTGTGAAGTTTATTGCAATTTCTATATGTAAAGAAAGAAGAAACCTCTTAAGTAGAATTTATGAGTAAAAATATGTAGTAGTTGTTCTTACTAATGGATTGGTACAAGTCATACTTCTATGTGATAATTTGCAGCAAAGGGGGTATCCTTTTTATTTTTTCATGACTTTATTTTTAGAAAGTTATTTTCGAAAATGTAGTTATGTTGTAATTCTGAGTTTAGAGCTTATTGTTATCAATTTCCTATTAAATTTTTATATGTATTGTTATTTTTATGTGTATCTTTATATTCTTTATTTTTACTTCTTAAATGTTGTTACATGTGTATTTTTATAAAAGAAGTTCTAAACTTCATTTTTATTTTCAGATGAAAATAATGACTCCTGACCTCATACGGCAGCCACCTTTCTGCTTTGAATGCCGTTTGTATAATGCTCCTTCAAAATTGCTACCTGAAATGACAACATTGTTTTCTGATACAGTAGATGGTGTTGAAGAAATAACAGCTAAAATTGAGAAGGTCCATTCTAACATTTGTACCGTTACCTTGCTTTTCGACAAGGAGGATCAAGAGATGAATGTCAGTGAGTTACTATTTGGAGTGAAGGAAAATGCTGATGAACATGGGGATATTTGTTATGGTATTCAATCTTTTTCAGTCGTTTTCTATAATGCTGTTAATTCTTAATCTGATAACCTTTAATAATAGTTATATTATATTATCAAAATTACAAAGATTACTGTATTTTTCTGTGTAAGTTGCATCCTCGTATAACAATAAAATAAAACATTTTGTTCCTTACTTTTCTGAAGTATCTGTTGAAAATTTTTTTATCAAATTAATAGAAAATTATAGAACTAAATTTTTCTCCCGTTTGTTCAATGAAACAATTAAGAATTCTAATATCATTATCATTTTTAAGACTTTGTTTAAAAGAAGCATTCAAATAAAAAGTAAGATAGCCTTTTCAGACAAATTTTTATACTGTTAATATCTAACTTATTGTTAAAATTACATAGTATGCACAACATATTACTTCACTGATTCATACTTTTAAATACAAAATGAAGTGCAAACAGTTTCATACAAATATACAAAGTGTGAATTTTTTTGCATTTCGTGGTGACTTTTAGACTATTTTTTTTTTCTGAAACTGGAAGTATTCTCCAGTAAATTTTGATACTCCTGTCAAAATTCAAATTAGAAAAATGCCAAATCAGTTCTTATTCTTATAGTAACAGGAATGACGATGCTAAAGATTTTAATTTAATCTGGGTTTGTCACGGCGTTCTTTTGAGATAAGACAACTATGCTTTTTTTAAGTTGAAAAATAACGATTTGTCTATGCTGCTGTTGGCAGTGGTATAGCACTAGGGTCCTTTTAAAAGATTTTCATGCCCCCCCCCCCCCCCCCCCCCCCCAGAAAAAAAAAATCTGTTTGATTTGAGAGTAGGGCTGGCTGTCGCTATACCTGCATGGGTGTACATTGTTGAAAGCAGTGGGGCCCCAAAAACCCATATTTATTTAATTAGAGGTTTGTTTGGGGAAAACCGACCAGCGAAGCTCTGCTTGTATATTACTGTGTTTAGAGTAATAATGTATGCATATGTAATATCATAAGAAAAACAGTTGTTCATTACTAAACATATTATTATTATTATTAAGAAAATCATTTTGAAAGGCATTACTTACCCATAACACTGAACAGTATACTTATCTGATTTAGGGCATTTTGTCTTATGTAGGAATTTAACTCATTCTTTTTCTCACATGGTTCTTCAAAATATGTACAGTCGGCTCTCGTTAATTCGAACTTGTCGGGACCACAAGAAATGTTCGAATTATGGAAAGTATGAGAGAAAACATGTTTAAAGGGGTACTATTACAAAGGAATTAATGTTATGGTATTTTTTTTAAATTTCGGATGTTATCGTTAGAATGACTTAATATTAAATTAAAAGATATAAATACATAAAATAATTAATAATATTAAAATAATATAAATAAAACATAAAAATTAATAATACACTATAGAACAACGGCATTTAAAATTACATTTTAATTGTACTATAATTTTCTTACCTGAAATTAGATGAACATTTAAGAAATTATTTACACTTATTTATCATCTCTATGAAAAAAATTATCAATTGTTGTTTGCTTAGTCCTATTCATTTTTGACTTTTTAGCCAGTTTTTCTATTGGTAACAAACAGTTAAGTTCTTTGTCTGATGACGGCTGCATCAGGATAAATGTACGCAAACACTCAATTGATTGTGCAATTGACTTTTCTGTGGGTAAGAAAAGCACTTGGGACATAGTAGCAGAATCACCAGAATCCGATTCCAACTCCTCATTGCATTTTTCGTGAATTGTTTCAACAATTTCTTCCACAGTTAAGGGTCCAGATACTTCTAAACTATTGTCGGCTGCTACATACTCTGCGAACGTAATATCGCATTGGAACTTTTCAGAAAAGTTTGGAAATTCTATTTCTTCAAAAGGTCTGTCGTTTTCGTCATTTGCATTATAACCATTCTTTTTAGATGGATGGATAAATCCGGCATGTCGAAAGCATTTTTCTATTGTTTCAGGTTGTACGGCGTCCCACGCCGCATATAAATCGTTGATGGCCGTGAGTAATGTTATGTCGTAGCTTTCTTTAACGTCAATCGAAAATAAAATTTGTTCTAGAACCCTTTTACGGTAATGAGTTTTTAAATTTTGAATTATTCCTTGGTCCATCGGTTGCAGTTGTTCTGTAGTATTAGGGGTAAATATTCAATCTTTATAGAGCTCAGTGTTGGTAGTTTACAATGACTCTGCACATTATCTAGCAGCAATAGAATTTTTCTGTTTTCACGAGAAAATTTTTTATCCAGTTCTTTTAACCAACTGATGCAGATCTCACGCGTCATCCAGGCTTTGGCATTTGCCACATAATCAACAGACAGTGTTTTAACTCCTTTTGAAGCAACGTGGATTAGTTGATTTACCAATAATTGACAATGTTAACTTCTGACTTCCATCCATATTGGCACCTACCATCACAGTTATCCTGTCTTTGCTAAGTTTATCACTTGTGCACGTTTCACCTTTAAATGTTAAAGTCTTATTAGGAAGAAGTTTATAAAACAACCCGGTTTCATCGGCATTAAACACTTATTTCATTGCATAAGTAGAAATAAGTTCAGGTAGCTTTTCGCAGAATTCATTGGAAGCAGCGAGGTCTACAGCACCACTTTCACCACACACAGTTTTGTGTACGATGTTATTTCGCTGCTTAAAACATGTCAGCCATCCTTCGCTGCATTTGAAATTTTTAATACTCATGAGTAGTGCAAGTTCTTTCACTTTAGCTGCCAATATAGGTCCACTCAAAGGTACATTTCTTGCCAATGCATCTTTTGTCCATAACAGTAAAGCTTCCTCTAAATCCTCATGGGCTGCTGTTCTCATACGTTTTCGTCCTTTAGCAAATCTTTCCTTTTCCCATGATTTCAGGATGAATTCTTTATTTTTCAAGTAAGTAGACAGATAATATTAACACAAATATTTTCTCAGGTTGAAAATCCCTCATCTAAAATTTCAAGCTCAGGGTTCTCAGAAAGAGTCCATCTGCCTCTGATTCTCGCCAACTGACATCCACTCGAGATCATGCCTTAATCTCTCTCCCAGAACAACTTTTTTTTCTCCTCGTATTCTGTGAGAGAGAGGAGGGGGAGAGTATGTATTTCGCTTATGTGCGTTCTCTTCTCGGTTCTTGATTAGTTGATATATTTTCTTTCATCACCGGAGTGCTGCTAAACCAGGGTGGAATCTTCTAGGTGTTGTCAAGGTTAGCTAGGCCACCGTCAAAGATTTAACCACCATTTAAGGTGTTCCTTGACTAATATACAGTGCCAAACCTTTGTCAAAAACAGTCTAAAGGTTAATTGATCGTCCTTCTTTGGGATTGCTGATTCTCCGCTGGCAGCCTACTTGCTGTAGGAACAATTTCAGTGCAAGAAAACTCTCTGAGAACATAAATAAATATTCAATATGTTACAGCATTTATCCTTCTGCATCTCTGGATTTTTTTAATTTTTGATCCAATGAACCCTCCCACCTATCAGTAAATTTCTGCGATTAAGGAAATGCCTTTAAAGCGAATCAAGGAGTCATTCATTGTTTATTCTTTTTAAAAGTCATCAAAATATTTAAAGTTGAAGGGATAGAATGGCACCAGAAACACATTCACTTGTAAAAATATCTTGGTTGCCACCACATAAGAGTCCAGATTTTAGAAGGCAATGGTACATTTCAATGTTTGACCGCAAAAGAAACTCAGTGTACAATTGTGCAAACACTTACTTGCTTCAAAATTAGCTAATATCTCTTTTCTGACTGCTGGTATTTGTTTTTTTTTTTTTTCATACAGTCTGATTTTCTTTTTTCATTAAGTTAGCAGACTGGAGAATTAATGATTTAGACAGTGAACATTCATTATTTATGCTTCAGTGTTTGAAATCCTTGGTGGTCCACTGGTCCAAGACCACCAAAAATTCAATCGGACCACTAATTTGAAAAATTTAATGGTCCGCACGACCAGTAACTTTCCCTCCTCTGCCCTCTCACAGGTAAAGGTAAACTTTCCCGTCCCTGACAAAATCACAACTAAACACAAATCACATTATTTTATTTACAAAAATAATTTTTTTAAAATTGCATTAAATTGTATTAAGGGACTTAATAGAATTTTATGTAGCAGGCCAGTAAACTCTTATGCTTACTGGTCCATGGGACTAGTGACTTTTTTATATCAATTCTATCGCTGTGCTTTAATATTTTATCACATTTCTGCGTTATGTGCATGGTTTTTGCTTAGTTCTTTAATTACTTTTTTCTCTTTCCTCATTAGACAGATTTCATGCAAAAAGAAAAAAACTAACAATGTATTTTCTCTTTATTCATAGTCCCAGAAAATTAGTGCAACTTGCACAAGTTTCTTGTCTTATTCACATTCTGATTTAGACAAGTTTTACTGTAACCAGGGATCTGTTTAGGAACATTTTAGGTTCTTTAAAGGGCCCTTCACAATTTTTTTTTTTTTAATCTCAAAACAGGACCTTCACAAAACATTTCATTCCAAAAAAGGACCTTCACAAGACATTTCATCCCAAAACAGGACCCTTCACAAAAATTTTCATTCCAAAACAGATTGTCTTTTCTCTTTGGCAGATTCATTTTCCATTGAAGCTTTATTTTGCCTTATATTATGCTTAGCTCTTTATTACTGAATACAAAAACTTAAGATTAAAAATAAATAAAATGCATAAAGACATTACAGGTAAGTGATTGTTTGGTGAATTAAAGCTTTAACTCTGTAAAATATTTTACCTGCAGATTATTTTTTGCCTCTGAAGTATCTGTTGCAGACGCATGGAGAATTTTCTGCTACGGGGCATTCAATAAGAAAACCAATTTAAAGATTTCAAATTTAAAAAAAAAAAAAAAAAAAAAAAAAAACTTGCTCATCTAATTTTGATATCTATGTTCGATTAAATTTTTAGCATACAAAATTTTTTATCAAAGCTATTTTTTGCCATGTATTAGCACAATAAAATTCATTATTTAAATTTTTGTAATTTTTTTTTCCCTGTTAAATTTATAAAGTAGCCTCTGTAATTGTTTCATACATTCGTTTTTAAGTTTCTTGTTTCCTCTCTTTAACTTTTCTACAATCTCATTCCTGATTGTAATTGTTGTTTTTACAGAATCTCCCCGATTTTTACCCCCTGACGTTCCTCTTGGCTTACATGATGGATATGTATCTGTTGTTAAATCTCCTCAGGATTTCTACATCCAGTTATCGGGTACTGAAGATCCTCTTGCTGACTTATCTGAAGAATTAGCAGAATTATCTGAATCTTCAGCCGATGTTAATCCCATTAACCTTTCTCCTGGTTATGCATGTTCAACTAAATACTCTGAAGATAATAATTGGTATAGAGCAGAAGTAATTGACTTACAAGGTAGTATTACTTATTTCTGTTTAGAATCATAGAAATATTTAAAATTTTATTTTTTATCTGAGTTTTGTTAAAAGTGAAAGTATTTTCGACAAAATGTTTTTATTCGTGCATTTGATAATAGAGGTATGCTGAAAAGTTGAAATTTATGTTTTATAAATGAAAGTTCTTGTTCTTTATATAATGTGGCATTCCTAGGTAAAAGCCTCATAATAACACGTACATGCCAATGTGTACTGTATCTTACTGACAGCTTGTGTATTAATTGATGCCACAAACATGTAAATATTTGAAAATAATCTCTTTTTTTTTTTTTTAATGGTATTGTAATAGGTATTTTTATTGTACAAGTCATTCTGTAGTTGGTTTCTGTCAGTTAATATCATTTTTGTTTCTACTGTACCAGTTTTAGCTTACTTTTTTTTTTTTTTTTTGACAGGGTTTATACTCATCAGGGGAATATGGGATTCCTGGGAAAGTCAGGGGATGAAATTCAGGTCTTAAAAATCAGGGGAATCTCAAGGGACAATCCAAAAAATACCAAAAACCTGGGCAAACTTGGCGAAATGATTGTCTACTCTGGGAAATAAGGGTACTCTCTGCTATTCACATGCTTTGTGATGTCATAATGCAATTGAACTAAGACCCACCTTCAAACCTCGTGAGACATCGAATCGGAAACTAGCCATGCCTTCTAATGTCTGGCAACATCCACTCAAAAACCAGACACGCCTTCAACACCACCAAGCACTGCAGGGGAAAGTTTTTTTTCTACATGTAAAAAAGCTGTTCACAATTTTACAAAAACAGGACCCTGAGAGAAAAGTCTGGACAGACCCCTGTAATTATAAATAATCCGCATTTAAAAATTCAGTAGCAAACTCTCATAAAATAAATTTTTATTAGAGGAACTTTTTTAATAAATGAAAAGAAATATTAAGTATATTTAGTTATAAACAACATAACATTTAAAAAAAATAATTGAAGCCTATTACTATTACAGCAGTAAAACCATGCGAAGCTTTCGCACCGCGATTTTTGAGGTTTTTTTTTTTTTTTTTTTATAATTAATTGCACTTTTCATCATATGACTAATGACAATCATATAATATGACAATCATACAACTTGTTTTATCGAAATATGGATCTCTCTCAAATACTCCAAAATGTATGAAATTCGTTAAAACCACAATCACCAAAACAATTTAAAAAATAAATACTTTTTGCTGGTATTTGTAAAATTAATTTTCCCAAAAAAATTTTCCCCCAAAAATCTCAATTTATTTTTAGCTTTAAGATGGATTTTATTTTTAAGCTTTTAAAACTATGAATTTACTGTTATGTATATAAATGGATTATGATTTCAGGAATATGTTTAGGAAAATTTTAGGTCCTTTAAAGGGCCCTTCACAAAATTTTTTATCCCCAAACAGGACCCTTCACAAAACATTTTATCCCAAAACAGGACCCTTCACAAAATTATTTGTCTCTTTCACAGAATTTTTTCACCTTCAAATTGAACTTTTCACAAATTTAATCATTTAAAAATAAAATCTGGCCTGTAAGTAAGCAGTTTAACTCACCAAAAAGCATATTACTTAGCTTTTTATATATGAATGATAGAACATGAAGACGTCGATAATTTGAAATTCACAAAATTATAACTAGAACTTTCACAAAAATAAAAAATAAAAACTTCACAAAAACAGGACCCTGTGAGAAAAGTCTGGACAGACCCCTGGATTTAAAGTCTAAAATAGTTAATTTTTCACATTAGTAGATGAAAAGTAAAGGGGGGGGGGTGTGATGATAAGAAATTTAAATCTCTCCCAAGACATTAAACATTGATAAAACAAAACTAATACCTCTTTTGTCCCAATGCATAAAAAACAACATAGAGAAAAGCACTAGTAAATTTTAAAAATTTAGTTTAGAAATCAGCTATTTCAAGATTTTTCTTTTTTATTATGTATAATAATAATGCAACTATGTTCTTGGATTGAGATGAGAATTATGGTTTTTACTAAGCGCTTATCTTTTCTTTACGTTGTTTTTTGAAGGGATGCATTCACTGCAAAATATTTTTACACACACAATAAACTACATATTTTTGTCTATATAACGTTTATTCAAAGTTCATAACTTCCAAAAAAAAAAAATAATAATAATAATAATCTGTGCAGCTACATTTTATGATTATCTGTAAAATGAAAAACAAAAAGTCTCAAATTGAATGCTACTGTGAAACTAATTTACTTGCACCAGAAATCTAACATTATATGCTTAATGAAGATAATCTGGTAGTTCATGATATTGTTATTGGGAGAGCATACTCAACAAACACAGAACTTACGGGCCTCTGATGGGTTCGTTAGCCTTGACCGAAAGTGTTCAATGGGCGCCCGCTATCAATGAAAGTTACGTCTCTGTAAACAAACTGTCATGCTGGACACAATGAGGCCGAGGCCACAAGATAATTGGCCATAAATACAAGAAGTTGCCCACAATCATGCCACTAACTTTTTACTAAAAATGTTAGATAGCCTTAAACTGACCACAATTATTCTTTTAATGGCCGATAAAAATAAAAGCTAACCAGAAGCTAGCCTTTGCTCTACCATTTGTGGTTATCATAAATTACATTTAGCCCAAACCTTCCCACAAAAAAGCCTATTATGGTTATTTAAAATGTAATCACTAGCTACTGTTGTGCCATGACGATTGTTTAGGCATAAATTAAAATTTATTCTATAAAAGAAAATGCTTATCAGGCTAATTAAATGATAAAATATTTTTGCAGGATTAAAAAAATCTTAATTATTTGGGTACACTTTTCAAGAAAATCAAATTCTTTCACTTTGAACTTTTTCAAAAAATTTCCAAAACACAATACTTCATATAGTGCATTAATTTATTTGTTCATTTTATTCACTTACATATTTACAAAATTTATATGCAATGCATTTTTAAATAGTTGCATTTCATAAAAATTTATAAAGTATATAATTGAAAAAATAAACTAACCAATCAGTTCATTATCAAATATTGTATTTTGAATATTTTTGAAAAAGTTCAAGTTAAATGAACTTGATTTTCTAGAAAAGTATGCCTAAATAACTATAAGATTTTCTTTTTACCTGCCAAAACATTTTATCATTCAATTAACTTTCTAAAAAGTATTTTGTTTTAAAGAATAAATTTCAAATTTATGCTTAAATAATATATGTGATTTTAACATAGTTTATTATATATTTTATATTAAAATGTTATGTTCTTTTTACTTAAATTTCCACTATATTTTGCACTTGTTTGTTGGTAAATCTGTTGTATTATGCTTATTCATCAAAGCTTTATTAAATCATTATAATCTAAATTTTTGCATCATTTCTGATCATTTTTTATTCAAATATTACATAAAAATAAGTTTAATCCTTATGTAGTTAACAAATGACAGTATAATATTTCTCATATATTTTAAAATTTTGCTTTTATCAGATAATATTTAGATATTTCTCTTGCAGTTTAATAGCCAAACATTAGAAAAAATATATTATTTCAACTTTTTTCAAAATCCTTGAAAATTAGTTATAATTATTAGAAATGCAAAAATAGTTTAATAGTGATTTAAAAAATATATTAAATTAATCTTGATACTTCTAAATTTCATTAAAATTCAATTGTTTTAGTCAATCAAATTTTCTCGAGTATGAAGTCACATTTTTATAATTAAACTAAAATAAACTGTTTTAAAGAATAATGTCATCCGATATTGTTTAAAAATAAATTAGATCACCTCTAAAAAACTAAACTATTGAAGGGGATTTTACTAAAAATGAAAATATCTTTGAAATTTTCTTTTGCATTTATAAAAACTAAAATATAAATATTCTTTAAGATAAAATGATGCAAAATATAGATATAATGAAATTAATAAATTTGTAATGAATCAATGTGAACTACCAAACTTACCGATATACATATATGTGCTACATCTTGAAACTATGTCCACTTACTCTGAGCATGTAGTAAACACGAATCCGAATGACAAAGCAGAAATGAAAACGCAAAACCAAAGAAAAATTCTGAGAATTCCTCCCACTCCTCTCTTATTGTACCAGACCAGAACCACGAATCTTTCAAAACTGTTTAACCTTGAGACTATTGAAGGTCCCATGATCCATCTGATCTTTCTGGAGAGGGAGGGAGAGTAGTTTTATGAGCCAATACCTTATTATAATAAATAAGTCATTTTTTCTTAAATCATATATTTTTTCTGTTAATGTTATTTTTAGTCATTTGGAAAAAGAGCTTTTTTTTTTTTTTTCTTTTCTTTCTTTATTTTTCGTTCTTTTTTAGAGAAATGAAGATTTAAGATACATTGTTCGAATTTTTAAACTCTCCATACAGTTTTCAGATAACACAAAAACATCAATTTTTTCTCCGATTTATCGATTAAATGGGCATTTTATCTCTTTTCTGTAAATTTTTACCCATTTATCTTCCCAATTAAAAATTATATGATTTAAAAATAATGGTAGTAAAATCATTAAATATATCTAAATTGTTAGGAATTTAAAATAGGCAAGAAATTTTATTTATATTTTCCATTACAGTGGATTCAGAAATAAAAATTTCTTTTCCAGTATTTTCTTTTACATGGAAATATGTTTGAAATTATATTAAAAATTCATGTTTTAGTAACAGCTTTTAAGTTACCTTTTCTCTCCCTCCTCCCCTCTCCTCGCTCAAGAATAACTGCTTATTGAACCATTTTGACTGTTTGATTATGACAAATATTTTTTCACGAATGCTGGTAAAAAAAAGAGCATAAATTGACATTTATCAATAAATTTTTAAATATGTTTAGGTAGTATATATGTCTGAAGATTGCAGTGTTTTGCTATTAATATATTATTCAAATTAGCATACATTTTATATTATGTTATCTAATTATCTTCGCAGTCAAAAATAATATAAAATAACCATTAAATATGTTCTTTTTTATTCCAGTGTGTTCTAAATATATTTATTTAAAGATAGTAAAGTATATTTTAAAGACAAGAATGTTAAGCGTTTTTATGTTTTTTTTTTTTTTTTTTTTTTCATAATTCTTTTTAATATAAAAAAGAAACATATATATATTGCATACATACATTATTCCATAAAATATAAATCATGCAACATACTTAATGTTTTCACACAAATCCAGGTTTTAAATAACGAAAATTATCTTGAAAATGTGAAGTCCAGAAATTTGTTTACTTTTTATAATAAATCTATCAAGTAAAATATACTGGGCCTCTCACTTCAAAGCGATTCAAGTTTTGTACATCCTGGCCGGCAACGTGCTTGTATTCGCTAGTAGACACTGAATTTAAATACGTGTTTTTATTAGAAGCTTGTTCTAATTGGAATTTATTTAGAAGAAAACATTTTGTTAGTGTATTCAAAGTGACATATTGTACTTTTGTATATTAGGGAAAATATTTTTAAGTGTATTCTATTTCATTCCAATGTGTTTATGAAAAACATACATATATGCACTTTAATACATAATTTATAGACAAGATAATTTTATTTGTAATTTATAAAAAAGAAGTCTTGTAATGTATACAGGGTTCGCACAGACTCCTTAGACTCCTTGGAAACTCCTTAGAAATGAAAACATTCCCAAGTAGTACTTAGAACTACTTAGATAAGCAAACCACTACTTAGAAACTCCTTATATTGTATTGCGGCTTCGGACGCAAACGATAGTGCTGCCGAGGGGGAAAAAAATCGTGATTGAAAAATGCACGGTAAATCCTTTATACACGCCATTCATCTGAAGTACAACATTGATTGGGTAGGGTAATCTTAATAGCAGGGCTCCCGCTAGGTCCGTAAAGTCCGTTTTTTTTTTTTACACTGTTAGCCGACCTTTATTGTAAATTTTATCGATGTTTGGCATTTAGCGGAAAAAATCGCGTTTTTCGCAAATATGTTCCAAAAAATAACGTCAAATTTCGTCAATCGATCGCGGAAAAAATTCGTTAACTTTGTCAAAGGATCGTGAAAAAACGCGAATTTCTCCAACAGATCGCGGGAAAACTCGGATTTCTTAAAAAGACGCGACTTTCTTAAAAGAAGCGAAAAAACGCGAATTTACTCAAAGGATCACGAAAAAACGCGAATTTCGTTAAAGATCGAGAAAAAAAGCAGATTTCCTCAAAAGATCGCATAAAATTGGAATTTCCTCAAAAGATCGCGAATTACCTCAAAGGATCGTGAAAAACACACGGTTTTCATCAAAAGATCGCGAAAAAAACGTTAGTTTCGTCAAACGATCGAAATAAAGCGCGAATTCCATTAGAAGATCGCGAAAAAAACGTGAATTTCGTCAAAGGATCGCGAAAAATACGCAAATTTCGTCAAATGATCGCGAAAAACGCGCGGTTTCCGTCAAAAGATTGCGAAAAAAAGGTCAGATTCGTTAAACAATCGAAATAAAACGCGAATTCCATTAAAAGATCGCGAAAAAAGCGAATTTTCCCAGAAGGTTGCGAAAAAAACGCGAATTTCTCCCAGAAGATAGCGAAAGAAACGCGATTTTCCCCCAGAAGATAGCGAAAGAAACGCGATTTTCCCCCTAAAGATCCCGAAAAAAACGCGAATTCATCAAAATTTCACCTTCAAAGAAAGCGATTACCGCTGTTCTAAAAGAATAAATTCAAAACTTGTTATTTTTTTTTTTTTTTTTTTTTTCATTAAGCTTTTTTTTTTTTTTTTTTTTTTCCTTTTAAAATTTTCTTTAAGATGTATCATGTATGTGATATACATAAGTGTTTGGAGTTTGACTAATTTCTATTTATATGACCTAGGGGTGATTCTACTCCGAATTTTTCGAAAATGTAAGGCATTCATTTCCGGAAATTTAAAAAAATCGGTCACCAATCCAAAAATTAGGACATATGGTCGCCGAAAAAATTAATTTTGTCAATCGTTTGCAGAAAAATCACCAATTTCGTCAAAGGATCGTGGAGAAAACGTAAATTTCGTCGGAAGATTGCGAAAAAACCTACAAGTTTCATCAAAGATCGCGAAAAAAACTACAAATTTCGTCGAAAGATCGCAAAAACCCAAAAATTTTGTCAAAAGATCGCGAAAAAACGACAAATTTTGTCAAAAGATCGAGAAAAAACACTAATTTTCACAAAAGATCGCGAAAAATCGACAAATTTCGTCAAAAGATTGCGAAAAAACCCCACAAATGTCGTCAAAAGAGCGCGTAAAAACTCACTAATTTCGTCAAAAGATCGCGAAAAACCCACAAATTTCGTCAAAAGATCTCGAAAAAAAAAACCCCACAAATTTCGTCAAAAGAGCGCGTAAAAACTCACAAATTTCGTCAAAAGAGCCCGAAAACCCAAAAATTTTCTCGAAAGATCGCGAGAAATCGACAAATTTCGGCAAAAGATCGCGTAAAAACGCATAGCTAGTGTCGGGAGTGGATTTCCCCCTCCCTCCCCCCTCTTTTGTGTAACTTTTCAGGTTTGCTGTGAATTTCAGAATTTTTTCTTTACTCAGAATCACCCCTGTGATATGACCATTGGTCACTGCATAAAAAAGTAGATTGTCAATTTTGTATTTAAACTTACGAAATCAATGAGCAATATATTGTGAATACTGTGCAATTTCAGCACTAACAATTAGGTTCTAATAGAGTAAAATTTGTTTTTTAAATGTTTTTCTCTCCAAATTGGACATTAAAAATTGGAGTGTGCATACCACATAACGATGCAGCCCATAAAAACATCGACCAAAAAAAAAAAAAAAAAAAAAGGCAAATCCTTAAAATTTTTTGGACTCCTTGGATTTTTTGGGTACTCCTTGGATTTTTTCTTCCCAACTCTGTATGAACCCTGTGTATATTTTAGTACATAAAAAAAAAAAAAAAATCCCACCTTATTAAATACTTTCACCGAAACACAGATTTTGAATTAAAAAAATTATGTTTCAAAAGTGAAGAAAAGTGATTATTCTACTTATTACAATCAATATATCTAGCAGATTAAATTGGCCCTGCGCTTTTTACCCAATTCTGGTCTTTTATATACTGCCCAGAAATTTTACTTCAGCGGCTACTGGAGAGGAAAAAAGCACTCATTTTTTCCCCACTCGCCCATTATCAGTTAGACGACGGCAACAAGATGTAATGGCGCATCAGTTAATATAAAGTGGTGGCTTGATTCAAATGGCCAGAATTCTGTTTGGCTCCAAGACTTACAGAATGCGGCCAGAAACTGTGTGTTTGTTGGGTACTTTTAAAAAGTCACGATTCATGTTAAATCATATTAAAGTCATCATTGCGAGTTTTACGCTGGTGTTGTTCAATGTAAATGAGCACAATAATTAAAATCTTTGATAATTCTATTTTTACACTTTTAAATATTTACAGACTATTTCAGGGTTCGATTTAAGCGGTATCGCATCGCAATTTGCGATTCAAATTTAACTAAAATGCGATCCAAGAAATGCATTAAATCGCAATCATTGCGATGCATATTTCCCACACTCTTTGATGTCATGTACACTTAAAGCAGGGATGCCACGGACGCGCTATAGCGCGTAAATTACGCGAAACATCGGATACGGGATGCAAAAAAATAGATCTTACGCGTCCTGTGGGACGCGTAATTTCGTGAAAAAATCGCGGAAAACAGACTATTTTCGTCAAAGAATCGCGAAAAAAGCGTAAATCTCATCAAAATATCGCGCAAAAGCAGCGATTTTCGTAAAAGGGCCGCGAAAAAATAGCGTATTTCGTCAAAGCATCGTGAAATAAAAAGCGAATTTCGTCAAAAAATCGCAGAAATAAGCGCAAATTTCATGAAAATATCGCTGAAATAAGCGCAAATTTCATCAAAATATTGCGAAAAACGCGATTTTCGTAAAAGGGCCGCGACAAATTAGCGTATTTCGTTAAAAGATCGCGGAAAAAAGCCGAATTTTGTCAAAGGATCGCGAAAAAAGCGCAAATTTCATCAAAAAAAAAAACGCGGAAAAAAGCCGATTTTCGTCAAAGGATCGCGAAAAAATAGTTGTTTTTCATCAAAGGATCCCCCCAAAATAGCAAATGTCGTCAAAAAATAACGTAAAAAAGCCGATTTTCGTCAAAGGATCGCGAAAAAAAGCACAAATTTCGTGAAAATATAGCGGAAAAAACACTATTTTCGTAAAAGGGCTGAGACAAAATAGTGTATTTCGACAAAAGATTGCGAAAAAATAGCAAATTTCGTCAAAAAATCGCGGAATAAAGCCGAATTTTGTCAAAGTATCGCGAAAAAAAAACACGATTTTCGTGACAGACTCGCGAAAAAATAGCGACTTTCAACAAAAGGATCGCGGAAAAACGCGAATTTCGTCAAAGTAACGTGGAAAAAACGTGAATTTAGTCAAAGCACCAAAAAAGATGTGCAAACTAAACTTATAGATAGAAAATTCATAAAATGGGATTTAATTTCTTTTTTATGAGATTCTTAAAAATACAGCAGGATTTCAGTGTACTTTGATAATATTTATATTCATTAGGTGGACCAGTAAAAATCACCCCCCCCCCCCCCCTCGTTCTTACTGCATTGAAATGTCTCCCGCCTTCAGATCATTTAAGATTTGATGCTTATTAGTGATTTAGATATAAATTTCCCTTCCAAGGAAAATGTCTGATTCTAACACAGATCTATGCTGACAAATAATTCAATGGGAAGTATAATAATGAAAGCACCCATTCATTCAACGAAAAGTACACCTTTACTTAACATAAGTGTTCTTTTTTTCAGCAAAAATATCTTTTTCAATAAACCCGCCTTGCCTCTTTTTAAAAGAATGCGAACATTAGTGATACTTGTTAGTGGAACTTGGTATCTTCTACTCTCAAATAAACATTATTTTACAATTAAAATTGTATCTTGCATTTTCACTTTTAAAAAAGTAAAGAAAATTTCTCTTAATATTTTTTTAAAATATCTTATTTGAGTGCAAATAATGCTGGTTTTAATTCATTATTTAATTATTGTTAAAACAATAATTAATGCATTTCATTTATCTTAATAAACAACTTTCATTTATTCCTTTAAAATATAAATTATTATTGATGGGGACCCACTTTTGTTAAAAAGGGACCCAGGTTTTTTCAAGTACAGCGGCATCACTGCTTAAAGTTAAAATTTAAAGGTGTTTTTACACGACATACGTTGTGTTTTCACCCTCCCCAAGTGTTTATTTACAATGGAAGTACAGCGAGGAAGTACGCTTTTTTTTTTTAAAATTTGTTGTAAATTTTCAAGATTTAAAAGTTACGTTAGCTATTTTTTACTTGCTATACAAAAGTGTCTAACTGCTATTCAAAACTGACTTTGTATAGCAGTTACTGCTATGCAACTTTCTTTTTCTAAATCGACCCCTGGACTATTTACAGCGATACATTTTGTTAATACTTGTTAAATATATATATATTCCTCACTGGGAATCCAAGATAATATCTTATTAAAATTTCAGCAATTATTTTCTTCTATAAAGAAGCCAAGAAATAATAGCATGATTTCATATTCGATTTCATGCTCCAGATAAATTTCATTTTAAAAATTAAAACATTTCTTCTATTTTCCGAAGACCAAGAGAAACAATGCAGCCTACTTACTGCATTCAATTTTTACATTACTACTATAAAACTAAAGAACAAAAAAAAATGTTTTTATATAATTCTCTTCTAGACAGATAATGTGATCTCTGGCGCCTTTTCAGTCTGGCTGAGAGAGGCCCACTCGAGAGTTGCGAAATATTCCACAATGCTAAAATGTAAAATTTCAACTAAGGTGATATTAAAAGCAATGAAGACAAAAATAAATAAATAAATAATAACCATGAAAAGTGTTCTTTTTTTTTTCAGCACTGGCTATGGAACTTTTAAATATGTTTCATGGAGGTATAGGAGCATTCAGTTACAAATTCGGGGAGGGGGGGGGGGGTTACGAGGTATTCCTCCCCACCCCAAAATAATGTTTCTGATTTGATATTTTTTCATAGTTTAGATAGGTAAATTCCCCCTGTAACTGCAGCGTTTTATAAGTGACAATGAGTTTTTAATATAAATTATACGTTTTTTAATAATTTTTAATATAAATAACATTTAAAATTTATGAAAGTCTTTATCTTAAAAGGTTTGGGAAAAAAAAAGTTTTAGTATGGAAATGATGGAGGTTTGTTTTCAGTATTTTTGAATACTTTCAAGTAGAAAATAGCACTTTCATCATCTAAAAATAAAAAATAATTTATTCAAAACAAACTTATGTAGCATCCGAAAAGAAATAGCTGAAAACAAACATCCGAATATGTGCAAACGATGCTCGGATGTCTGGCCAGCCAAACGGAACAGCTCTGAAGGATGCTAGAACAGAAGTCTAGTGGAATTAGAAATGTTGTGATAGAAATTAGTAGAAATAGTAGAATTCTGGTAGAAATTGTGTTAAACCACTAGAAAAAGTCAAAACTACCTGAAAAGAGCTCTCCAGAAAAATTAGCCAATCAAACCGAATAGTGGCTTTAATTTTATCCAGTTGAGGTAACCAGATTTGTAGAACATAAATGTCCCAACCTTTTTATATGCACATGAAAAAATTCAGAAACAATGTTTATCAACAGTGTAACATGCCAAAATTGTACATTTAAAATATTGCAATACTTGCTGTTTGTACGAAACACTGTTTAATAGAATCCACTGCTCCCATGTGTTAAATCACTAATAACATAAATCAACATGTATTTTTTTTTCTTTTTATGAAGTAATTAGTAATTAAAATTTTGATTCCAAAATACTTGTTGTAGGTAAGTGGCACATACTCATGGGTGAAAATTTTCTGTCTTGTGACAGTATTCAGTTTTTTTATATTTGAAAAAACAGAAGAAATTATCTTGTTGGGTCATAGTTCATCTAAATGTCTGAACGCTGAGGAAAAGAAATTGTCAATGGCTTCCAACTTCCCACTACAAACAAAAATATTTATATACAGTGATTAAAGAGTTTAATGTAATAAAAAAGACTAATTTTTTTATCTTTATGAAAATTTTTTAAAAATGTTTAAAGCTTCAGATGCTATTACAGTTACTATAAATTGTTATAATGAATTTAAATTGTTAAAAACATCATGTTTAAACAGGCATTAAAAGACTAAAAACATGCAATTATGCAAAACAATTAAAATAATCGGGGATGCGTCTTTTCTTGTTTTTTAAAAAATCTGTCACAATTTCTGCGGAATCATAAAGATAAATAAATAATAATACATATCTACATTGATGTGCAGCATAAAAAAATAGAGGATTTCGTCAAACGATCCATAAATAAATTCCGGTCAGTCACACAAGCAAAAAACCACTACTTCCATCAAATGATCACGAAAAACTCTCAAATTTTGCCGAGGTTGAATAAAAAAATTTGAGAATGTCATTTATCATCATCTATCTCATCTATCATGAAAAAAAAAAAAAAAAAACTATTTAATCAATCAGTCACAAAAAAAAAATCATGAAACAATTGCGGAAAAAAATCACGAATTTCATCAATAGTTTGCAGAATAAAATCTTAAATTTCATCAACCGATTGCAAATATATATATAGATATATATTATGAGGACGTAAGTTTAAAAAACTCACCTTATCCAAAATTTAAAAATTCGAGTTTTCTCTATTAATCTATTGTATTTGTGAACCTGCATTGAAAAAACAGTATAATCTGAAGAAGAAAAAAAAAAACTAGTTATCATATATTTCTGGCATTGTAAAACATTGGTTTACAATCAAAACCAATAGATACAGTCAAGGTTTTTTGCTATGTCCCAAAATTTGATTTTCTGTATAAGGCAATATGAAACTCGTGTCCTCATTATAGATTATTTCTTCAAACAATTGCGAATAAAACTGCACATTTTGTTGAGCGATTAGGGGTGGGGGGGGGGGGTGCAATTTTGGTTGTGGAAAAAATCGTAAATTTGAACCAAGTTATGGTCTTTTGTACATATAAAAATGATAGATAACTGTTTAATATTCGCATTATTTGCTTCTGATTAGTATACATGAAAACCAAACTCTACATTTAGATGAAAGAATGTTAATATTTTTATGTTTGTGTCTACTAAATTATCAAACATATGTATCAAATTTTTTTATTGCAAAAAATGTTTTCCTGGTGGCATACGTTGTATCTGCTAAGTTTGTAGATATGCAATCTTCAAGGATTTGGGTGTAAACAGGGGCGCGCCAGCAGTATCCAGTGCCTGTGTGCAGAATTTCAGTTGGCGCCCTATACTCCCCGCCCCTCCGAAAATAAATCTTTATATATAAAAAAAGTATCTAAAATAGCATAACTGCCATATCCTGCTGGAGTTTTATCCCAGATCAAATAAAGTTTTTTGAACTGGAAAATTATGTAATAAAAGGTATCTTGTTTCTACAGGGTTCGTATTTTATTTCATTTATTAAACAAAATTTCTAGTTCCAAACATTTAAATTAGTGCTCGCGATTATACGTATAATACGTATTATACCGATTTGGGTTTTGGATAGGTATATTACGGTAAAAGCGGTTCTCTACATATACGTTTATACGTATAATCGCGAGCACTAATTTAAATTACTGGAAAAATAAGGAAGGCTGGCAGCTTTGTAAATAAAATTCGAAACACAATAAAGCCTGCTAAAATAAAACCTGCCTGTATCAGAACCCTGCATTAAATGGTAAAATTTCACTATACCAGGCAAAATAATACAATACAATAATAATAGATTGCATCCATACTAATGAAATAAAGTGGTTTGTCATCTCTAATTTGCATATCGATTATTAATATACAAGAAATACGTTTGCTTTTACTATGCATGTGCCAGCGATGTCTAAGAAAATCTACGGAACATAGAGGTCTGAAAATTTGGATAAGTATAGGCGATGGCAGGTCCAAATGCACCTGAGGATAAGATTTTTCAGTTTTTTAATAATTAGCCGAAATATAATTAAAAGCCGTAAGGATAATCGTAAAATGACGAGCTTCCTTTCTTCAAAGTAATCATGCCTTTACATTTCTTCAGACTGACGAAAGCGTAACGTTCGATTTTTATTGCATTTTGAAATCGCGATGGCCGGGTGCCCGTAGAGTAAAAAAAATCGTCTTATCTTTCCAATTCAAACGGTATCTTTCGTTACTCTTTCAAAAAACCTTTTTATTTTGCCTCGATACGCGTCAGTTTTTAAGTTTTTCCATTTTTCTGAAGTTTCAAAAAAGAAAAAAAAAACTCTAATAATACATTCTTGGTATTTTTCCGAATCTAACGATATCTCTGGTCTAAACAAATATTAATATTTAGTACTCTTTCAAAAAAAAAAAAAAAAAAAAAAAAAAAACTAAGTCATTTTAAGAATTTGCCTGAGATGTTTTTCTCTAAGAGCAAGTTTCTCAAGATATCGTTCCCCGTCTCGGCGATATGTGCTTCTGCTTTGACTATCATTTCGCGTTTCAAAAAAGTGAAAGGATGGTAAGATTTTTGTATTATTTATGTTTTATCACGAATTCTTGGTTAGAACTGAAACTTTTATAATATAACTTTTATAACTTAATCAGGCCGGAGCTTGTATATCATCCCCGGTGTACGCTGCAGAAGGGAATGGGGCCCTCATCTTGAGCTACGTTTGGATAAATTTTCATTTAAAAATGAAAAATCATACAAATTCGAGCTTGTACTCTGCCGAAGCCAGTGCTGCTGACAGCATTAAGCTCGTTTGGAAAGATTTTCGTTTAAAAATTTAAAATCAAAACGAACCGGATAGCGTCCGGACCCGTCCGGTGCATATGCGGCTGAAGACATTGCGCCCCCCTCCCCATCTCTGGGCTCGTTTGGAAAATTTATTGTTTAAAAATATAAAATCATTCAACGTTTGATTTTAGACTATTTAAGGTTATTATAATTTACAATGCCGGGCGGGTCAGTTAGTAGGGCATAAATACGGGAATTTAAAACTTTTATATATATATATATATATATATATATATATATATATATATATATATAATCTATATTTTTCTGTTCATAATATGGCTATCATTGTAGTTCCTAGCTTATTTATGTCTAAATTAATTTTTTTTTTTTTTTTGCCATTCTAGCCTCCAAAGCGTCTAAGGTTATATCTAAAGCTAATAAGTGCTCATATTTCAATACTTTCAATTTCATGTTCTGTATTAAAATGAACAAATCTTATAATCATCACAATTATTTATTCAGTATGTGATTAGACACGAGCGTACGAAGGGGGTGCAGGGAAAGGTCGCTTCTCTCAATCTTTGAAAAAGTAAAAATTTATCCCCAAATACAGCCTATTTTCACCATACCCTCCCCATTAATAAAAATTTTATTTCCGCCATGATGATAGGTACAGAGTATAAGATAAGTATAGATAAAAAGTGTTTGTTCTGCATGGAGGTCTATGGTCCAAAAATAAACCCCACAATTTTTGCTCAATACATAATAGTTTCTACAGAAGTGATCATTTGTAGGAGCGCTGAAAAAGTATATTCCTGCGGCCACCTAAAGTAGACTTTACTCTAGTAGCTTAAAACTCATAGTGTTAAACCTACGACACGGAACGCCATAACTTTCAAAAACGGTTGATGCTTCATTTTACCAATTAAAATTTGCTCCAAAGCTGACGCCAGTCTCTCCAATCTAAAATCTCTACATTGAACAGCACACGCATGCAAGTTCTGGTTTTATATTGTTTCTCTATTCAGGCTAGACAGAGACCTACCTAGTCTGGAAAAATGAGGGCAAACTTTCAAAGAATCGAGCCGAACCGGCAGAATAAACAATTTTTTTAACACCCGGGCCGGTATCGGCTCAGCCGCAGCCGAGCCGATAGAAAAATTAAACGGGCCAGCCGCAGCCGAGCCGATAGAAAAATTAAGCCATATCTAGCGTAGAGATCGGTATCGGACAGCTATATCGTGCATGACACCGGGCTTAATTTTTTCAGCAGACTCGGGCCGGGTCTTGTTGAGGCTTACATTTTTCTTCTGCATAGTCGGGTCAGGCCGGAATTGGATTTAATTGTTCCCAGGACGTGTCGGGCAGGCAATATATTTCATAAAATAAAATTTAAATTAAAAAAATCCGACTGCATGAAAAGCGAGCTAATTAATTATTTCTCATCAATGTGAAACTATTTTTTTATATTTCTTACCTATTTTTTTTATTTTCTTGTATTGATAACTTTTAAGTTGTTTAACTTTTAATTGTTAGTTCCTATCTATAAACACTGTTTTGTTGAGGCCTATAGATGTCTACGAATGTTAGAGTTGCAGTAAATCTAGAGATCCTGCCAACACAACTTCCAGGCTGTGTAATATTTAAACGGAGCTTCTGAGTGTAAAATAGTCAATGAAACATTATCTTCATTTTGAAAGACCTATCCAATGATATGCCACTCAAGAGGGCGCGTAATTTTTTTTTCGTCTCTACCGCCATTTTGTATTTTACGGCCGCCATTTTGAATTTATAAAAACAAAACCTAACCTATAACCATGGGACGGTTAAGACGAATCCATAGAGATCTCATTCATTAAAATCCATCCAGCCGTTGGGATGTTTCGAGGGTATAAAGAAATCCATATACCCAGATATGCGTGAAACACATAACCCTTCTTTTCAGTCGGGTAAATAGTAGTAATAGCTATCTTAAACTTCCATTAATGGAATCATTGTAAATATACCTTAATAAATTACAGAGAAATATTTTCAAAAATCTACTTTTTGTAATACAGCTTCAAAAGTTATGATGCTTTTAACCCTCTTTTTTTTTTTCTTTTATTCTAAACTACATTAATACCGTATATCTCGGCGTATAACACGCACTTTAAAATCTAAAATATCACTTCATTTTTTCGTGTGCGTGTTGTACACCGAATATAAAATGCTTGGTGTAAAATCATAAGAAGGAAACTTTCTAAATTTTTAGAGATATATTTAAATGCATTTATATATCAATATAAGTAAAAAAACTTACAATATATATTTTCTAACAACCTTAATTTTCCTTATCAAATAACATGAAAAGTGCGTTGCACTCCACAATCGCTTTCATGTATTTTATCCCCGCTGTCGTATTCATCTGAGCATAAATAGTCACCCTCGGTACAACCAAGTTCATAGGATATTCTACATTTTTTAAATGATTTTACAATTACTTCCGGTTTGATTTCATACCATGATGTTATAATTCATTCAGACTGTGTTAATGACGTATGCCGTTCATTTCCTCCTTTCGTAAATGTTTTTCTCCTTCTAGCTTCCACGTGTTTCACTGCCGCCTTAAACTTTCTTTAAAAGGTTTGATTATGGAAACATATAATGATTGAACTAACGTGCTAACGAAGTCAGTTCACTTCGAATTACTGACAAATCTGTATTAGACTGGATTATTCTTTTTTAATTGTGTCTTTCTGGTTTTCTTAAAGCTCCTGGACGCCTTCCCCAAACATTTTTTATCCAGAATTTAAACCCATTTTCGTCCATCCAAGCAGGGCCGTGCGAAGCGGGGGCGAAGGGGGCGCCAAATTCATACTACAAACCCCGTTTTTTATTTTATTTTTTGTAAAAAAAATTACATTTTGGAAATTTTTTTCCCAATAAAAGTACGCTCATTTTTCGTTTCAAATGTATGTGTGCGTATCATGGTCCCTTACCCTGCACCCAAATACAAATTTAGGAATAAGGACTTCTTTCTGTTCAAAACTTGTTTTAGGTTTTTGTCTTAGCCTCTTTCGTTAACCTTCTCTTTTCTGTGTCTGTAATTTTCATTATTAGTCCAGTGGTAGAGGAGCAAAAAAAGGCCCAATTCGGAAATAATTAGGGGAAAGCTGGAAATTGTTTTAATTCCTTCAGTTTAGGTCTAGAATGAATATGCTACGTTTTCCCCCTCGTACTAGGTGAGCGTTAGGAATTATACATAGACTTATAGTCAAAAAACACGTTTTTTTTTAAAATACCATAGCACTATCTCGAAATCACTAACTTTTTCAAAAACATCGTCAATATAAATGTTGTAGAGCTTAAAATTTTGAATAAAATGAGTACCTACACTTAATACTTTTGTTGAATATTAAGGTCACAATTCTACTTTAAAGTTTTAGCACCGTGATCAGAGGGTTGAACTCAGAATTAATTAGGGGAAAACTGGAAATCGTTTTAATCCCTCCAGATAAGTTCTAAAATGAATATTCTATGTTTTCCCCTACGTACTAAGTGAGCGTTAGGAAATATGTACACATTTACATTCGAAAACCACGTTTTTCTTTAATATTTTTAACAATATATGAAATTGCGACTTTAATTTTGAACAAAAATATTAATCTGAGTATTCATTTTATTCAGAATTTTAAGCTGTACAACATCTGAATTGGCAATATTTTGATTAGTTAGCTGTTTTGAGATATTTTAAGGTAATCTGGTCTCTCCTAGCTTGCAGCTCTTGATTAGTGATTAAGGCAAAATTTTGAAATAGAATTGCGACCTTAATTTTGAACAAAAATATTAATGTGGGTACTCATTTTATTCAGAATTTTAAGCTCTACAATATTCGTATTGACAATGTTTTTGATAGAATTAGCTATTTTGAGATATTGTTAAAAATTTAAGGAAAAACAAGTTTTTCGAATGTAAATATGTACATATTTCCTAACGCTCATTTAGTACGAGAAGGAGAACATAGAATATTCATTTTAGGCCTAATCTGAAGGGATTAAAACGATTTCCCGTTTTCCTCTAATTAATTCTGAGTTCAACTCTTTGACCACGTGGCTAAAACTTTAAAGTAAAGTTGTGACCTTAATATTCAACAAAAGTATTAAGTGTAGGTACTCATTTTATTCAGAATTTTAAGCTCTACAACATTTATATTGACGATGTTTTTGAAAAAGTTAGTGATTTCAAGATAGTGCTATGGTATTTAAAAAAACGTGTTTTTTGACTATAAATTTATGTATAATTCCTAACGCTCACCTAGTACGAGGGGGAAAACGTAGCATATTCTTTCTAGGCCTAAACTGAAGGGATTAAAACAATTTCCAGCTTTCCCCTAATTATTTCCGAATTCAACTCCCTAACCACTGGGCTATATGTACTTGTGACAAAAACATATGCTCTCAAATTAGCATGGGGTTTTCTTCTGGGAATACAAAAGGGTTGTAAACTGCTATACTGTACTGTTAGATACATTTTTTCAACACTCATTTCCCAGATTCTCTTTGCCAAAATCTAAGTGCAATTTTCTGTTATTTTATTTATTTGTTTCGAGTTCCTGAATTAAAATTAAACATAAAGTTGCAAAATAAATGCAAAATATGTATTCAATAGAATTTATTTCTGTTTCTGCACTTTTCAAATTTTGTGACGCATGTCACAAAGAAAAAGTGTGTGTTTGTGTGTGTGTGTGTGGGGGGGGGGGGGGGGGGGGCAAACTGAAACTTTGCCTCGGGCGCAGTTTTCTCTTCGCACGGTGCTGCATCCAAGCTGGTATTTCTAGTTTGTTTTTGTGCAGAAAACTTGATGCGTGTTATACAAAACCGTGTTATCAGGGTTGCAAAAAAGCCGGCTATAATTTAAAAAAGCCAGGCCGGTGGCTTTTATTGGTTTTAACCGGCTTTTTTTGGCCAAAATTGGCCTTTTTTGGCCATAATTGGCTTTTATACAATGAAGCATTGAAATGATAAACTACACATTTTAAAGTGTTTTTAATTAGTTTTAATGACATTTAATTGATTTAGAGTTTAATAAGTAACCCAATTTCTCAATAATGAGGACATTAATACTGGAATAAAACTTAGATGGTTTTGCTAGTGATTTGTAGTCAGAATTGCAAATATGCCAGCTAAATTTTAAAAGGGCCATACCAACTGCCAATTTTTTCATTTTTACTGCTTTATAAAATTAAAGAGGACAATGGTTAATTAGCTACATGTTTTATTACTTAATTTTAAGAGCTATTAACATACAAGTCTTATTTTATTTCTAGTAAACATTTAAAATTATACATAGTCCAGGGTTCGCACAGACTCCTTAGACTCCTTGGAAACTCCTTAGAAATGAAAACATTCCCAAGTAGTACTTAGAACTACTTAGATAAGCAAACCACTACTTAGAAACTCCTTATATTCTATTGCGGCTTCGGACGCAAGCGATATTGCTACCGAGGGGGAAAAAATCTTGATTGGAAAACGCACGGTAAATCCTTTATGCATCTGAAGCACAGCATTGATTGGGTAGGATAATCTTAATAGCAGGGATCCCACTAGGTCCGTTTTTCAATTATTAGGTGGTTTAGTCCGTTTTTCGACACTGTTAGCCGACCTTTATTTTAAATTTTATAGATGTTTGGCATTTAGCCAAGAATCTCGGAAAAATCACGCTTTTCGCAAATATGTCCCAAAAAAATACCGTCAAATTTCGTCAATCGATCGTGGAAAAAATTCGTAAATTTTGTCAAAGGATCGTGAAAAAAACGCGAATTTCTCCAACAGATCGCGGGAAACTTGGATTTCTTAAAAAGATGCGAATTTCTTAAAAGACAGCGAAAAACCGCGAATTTATTCAAAGGATCACGAAAAAATGCGAATTTCGTTAAAGATCGAGAAAAAAAGCAGATTTCCTCAAAAGATCGCTTAAAATGCGAATTTTCTCCAAAAAATTCCGAAAAACACGCGAATTTCCTCAAAAGATCGCGAAAAACACGCGAATTTCCTCAAAGGATCGCGAAAAACACACGGTTTCCATCTAAAGATCGCGAAAAAAACGTTAGTTTCGTCAAACGATCCAAATAAAACGCGAATAAAAGCTAGTGTCGGGAGTGGATTTCCCCCTCCCCCCCTCTCTGGTGTAACTTTTCAGAAGATTTGCTGTGAATTTCAGAATTTTTTTTTTTTTTACCCAGAATCACCCCTGTCACATGACCATTGATAAAAAAGTAGATTGTCAATTTTGTATTTAAACTTACGAAATCAATAAGCAATATATTGTGAATACTGTGCAATTTCAGCACTAACAATTAGATTCTAATAGAGTAAAATTTGTTTTTGAAGTGTTTCTCTCCAAACAGGCATCAAAAATTGGAGTGTGCATATCACATAACGATGCAGCACATAAAAACATCAACAACAACAAAATGCCAAATCCTTAAAATTTTTTGGACTCCTTGGATTTTTTGGGTACTCCTTGGATTTTTTCTTCCCTACTCTGTATGAACCCTGATAGTCATATTAATAAAAACACCATTTCTCACTATTAAAAACATTGCGAACAACATATGCATGAATATGCTTAACAAGCTTTTCAAAATTTTATTTAGAGAATTTTTTCTTCTTGTTTAAATGCTCTATTTTCTATACACTTATGTACCACTCACCTCAAATATTATATCCTTTCTAATTTCTCTTTTAACATTTATAACTTAATCTCTCCATATGGACACACAAGAATGTTTCCATTTTGATGTGCTACATTTTGTCATTAATTGAATATAATCTTTAAAATGTGTAGTGTATGTGGAGCTATGTAATATAGAATTTCAAAATACCAGTTTGGAGCCTAACTTATATTATTTTCAATGTTTATATATATTCAGACATAATGCCTTCACATTTGCCTTCTAGAAGTTATAGACTTATTTATTTGACAAAATTTAATAGAAATCTATAATTTTTTTAGTAGAAAATATTTATAAGTGTAAAAAATTATTTGATCCAAATTTAAAACAAATTAACTGTAAATGAACTTTAAAAAATAAGAGCCGGCTTTTTTTAATAAAAGCCGGCTTTTTTTAAGTGGTTAAAACTAGGGATTGACCGAATCAGCAATTTTGCCGAATACCGAAGCTTCGGTCAAAGTGTACACCGAATATTCGGTATTCGGCAACCGAATACTTAAAAATTTTTAATGTGCATTTTTTTATATATTAGCTTTTTTTAATAAACTTTAATTAAAATTAAATTCTTAGTAATTTAATTCAGTTACATTTTTATTCTTTTAAATCTAATTACACCAAAAAAATTTAATGACTACTTTCCACTCACAATTTCATTAACTCATCACTTATTTTTTATTATTTTATCACTAGCCAATACCCAAAATAACCTATGAAAGTATCAAACTATACAGGCTATTATTAAGGGTAAGAATTGTTAGAAAAACTAAAGTTCATTCAAATAAAAAGAAACAATGTTGTCATTAAGCTGATTTACTGATTGTCTAATTATAAACGTATTGAATAGGAATGTTCCCAAATACAAAAGGTATATCAATTTATACATTTGACTATTATCTGTCAAATTATTGATACATATTTATATTTTGATTAATAATTTAACATTGTGGTGATGAAGATAACAAATTTGAGCAATTTTAATGGTTATAAAAGCTATAGGATAGGCATAGGGGTATACTTATTATAACAAATTTGAGCAATTTTAATGGTTATAAAAGCTATAGGATAGGCATAGGGGTATACTTATTTGATGCGTTTTCTTTAATATACACCTTAGATATGCAGAGATGAAATCTCACGTACTTATTTGAGGTGTATGTTAAAGAAAATACACATTAAATAAATTTAAATTAAGAAAACTAAAGTAGAAATAATTAAAATTAAATTATAAGAGAAAGATGCCCACCTTCCTTACTTTTTTTTTCTCATCGTAGATAGTTGTTTTGATTTCATCCCTATGTAGGCTGTTTTAGAAAAGAAAAGGTTTTTTTTTTTTTATATTAAAAATGTCCTTTGACTTGTTTTTTGTAGTGCAATTGAACTCTGAACTCATGCACATAATATTGAAACTCATCGTTTAGCCTATTCTACTTCTAATTAAAAAAGAATTCTTCTACTTCTAAGAAAATACTTACCCGCAATTATTCGGCCGAATACTTAAAAGTATTCGGCCGAAGCCGAATATTCGGTTTACATGCCGAATCACCGAATACCGAATCGACTATTCGGTATTCGGTCAATCCCTAGTTAAAACCAAAAAAAGCCGGCCGGCTTTTTTTGACCTGGCTAAAAGCCGGCAACCCTGCGTGTTATACGTATATGCTTGAAAGGAAAATATATGCTCTCAAATTAGTGATGCTTGTTATACGCCGGGATATACGGTATTTTCAGTGAATCTTTATTTGAATGTTGAAAAGTCTAAGAGTCTAAGGAATCATTAATGTTGCTATTGTGTAATTCCTGTCTTGGGAACACATAGCAATCTAACATTTCTTCGTAAGTATATATGCAGTATTCTTTAAAAGAATTTTAATTGTTAAGAAAAATCGGAATTTTGGGACTGATTTAATTTATTTTTGAACGGGCTGGGTCGGGCCTGATTTCACTAATTTTTGTACAGGCCGGGTCGTGAACTGCAAAAATATAAACGGGGCGGGCCCTGGTCTGGAAATTCCAGTCTCTAATTCAGGTCTGTCCAACGCGTCTCCCGAAGTCGCTATGGTGGCACCCTTTGAAGGTTTTCTTGGCGCCCATTCAAATCTTTCTATTTATTAGTAGCTGCTTTTAAAATTAAAAATCCATTTTAAAGTATGCATTCTTTAAATTCAATAAAATTTGAATGGGGCCCTTTTAATTGTTACCAATGACCCTTATTTAGTGTTAATTATATTATGTTATTAATTTGTTATTTAGTGATTAACTTTTAGGGCAACTTCACTTACAAAACTTTTGAGAGAGGTTGGCCTTCTGAAAAAATGTAATATTTAAATTTTCTATGATTTATATTATTTCTAAAAATTATTTTTAAATACAGTTTCTGAGTCGTAGGGAACTTATGGCTATCACTGTGAGATGTATATGCATCATATAAGAGGCTTGTGAAGCATAAGTCTACCGCTATTCGTGGCCTGATTATCGCAGGGGACATTTTTACCAGTATTTCCGAATACTAATTGTCATCTTATTTATGACAGAAACAGAGTTGCCAAGTCTTCAGCTTTTTGGATACCATTATTTTAATAAAGAAAATGTTGTTTTATTTAATTGGAACATTTGGCCGATTTAAAAAAACCAGATTTTCTCTAAGATAAAAAGCCGGAAACTTGGCAACTGTACAGAAATTCTGCAATAAGGAGAAGATTACTATTTAAAAATAAAAAAGAAACTAGTGGAATCTACCCCCTATGGTAATAAAACTGCACTATGCTTTACCAATACTACAGTGAGATAGTGTTGCATGTTTTCAGCCATGTGAATTATGGGGCCTTTCATTGTTTGCATCTACATGAAGTGAGGTGCGCCTCTGTTCATTGAAAGGTTGGACAGGTCTACGTCTAAATCACAGGAGACTCAAAAGTAAAATAAAACGAAATAAATAAATAATAATAATAATAAAAAGAATTGAATATCTATAGAAAAGTTTGTCTCTGCTAAATCTACAAAATGTAATTAAGATATCAAGAAAATTTAATGCATTTTAGTTTAGTTAAATTAGGGATTTTTTAAGTATTTGCTCTTCAACTGAAATCTTTGGCGCCTTTATTACTTCAGCGCCTGTGTGCGCCGCACACTTTGCACACTGGGTCGGCGCGCCCCTGGGTGTAAACACTTCTGACGGTCTGTATCAAGCTGTTGTAGACATTTTATTTTTGATACTCTGCTTTTACAGAATCTCATTCCAAAAAAATTTGAATGGATTTTGATTTCTTTTAAAATGTTTTTGTTTTCAACATACTACTAACAGAATCAAACAATAGCATAGAATTTTCATTCTTGACTGTGTTTGATTTTCAAATCTTTACCATCTTGACTGATAGTTAATGGGATATTTATACAGGGGTCAGAGCATATAGGGCAAATTTTATTGTTCTTACCTGTATCTTTCATCAATAATCTTCAAGAGGTATTTTTTGAGATATGCACAGACCTGCCAACCTTTGAAAATGAGAAATCGTAGCATACAAAATTAAAATTAATCTGAAGGTTGGTTGGTTGGTTTTTCGTGTTTTGCAGCCATCTTTTGACATTTGTAAAAGGAGCCTGGTTTCAATTTTTTATCCCAGTGCAGTAAATTTTGTCAAAATTCGCAATTTTTTTTTTCCGCGATCATTTCAGGATATTCACAATTTTTTTCCCCACAGTCGTAATTCACATTTTTCTATCACGATTCTTTGTTGAAAACCGTGCTTTTTACCATGAACTTTTGACAAAATTCGCATTTTTAAACCACGATCTTTTGACGAATTTTGCATTTTTTACCACGATCCTTTGTCCAAATTAGTGTTTTCTTTCTCCGATCTTTCGATGAATTTTACATTTTCTTACTGATCTTTTGACGTAATTCCTTTTTCTTTCTGCGATATTTTGACAAAATTCAGGTTTTTACCACGATCCTTTGACGAAATTTATTTTCTTCTGCGACCAATTGATGAAAATGACTTTTTTACACGGTCATTTGTAGAAATTCGCGATAGTTTATCGCAACCGATCTGCTAAATTTTCGATATCTTTTTGTGACCAATTAACAAAACTCACTACTCGTTTACACGACCTTTTGACGAAATTTGCAGTATTTTTTCCTCAATAATTTATCAAAATTTGTAATTTTTTGCGCAAAATAGGCGCAATTCAACGACCTATTGAATATAATCAGTATTTGATTCTGAGATCTTTGACGAAATACCCGATATTTTTACACGATTGTTTGAAGAAATTCTCAATTTTTTCCGCGATTGATTCACGAATTAATTTGGGAAAATTCCATAAAAGAAATTTGAGGGCTTCCAAGAAATTTCAAAATATACTCGCAGAAAAATCCTAGGTCTGTGGAAGAATTTGCAGGGGGAAATACTGCACAGCAGTTTTCATTATGCAGGACTTTTCTTTTCTGCATGCAAATCGTGCTATTTTGCACACTATTTCAAACCTTGCCACTCAAAGAACCCCCCCTTCCCTCGAGAAATTCTTAAAATGGCACTCCTGTTTCTAAGGAAAGGAATTACTGTATAAATATTGTCACAAATGCGATAAACTCGTGGTTAATATACATAAGAAGGGTTTCATGTAAGAAATTTGTTTTGCAGCCTAGATTTTTTTTTTTTTCCCCGTGAGTGTTTTTTAAGTAAAGTCCGAATATTCGGACTCTAAAGACCAATTTTTTAAAACTTTCGGAAATGAATACTTTGAAATTTTGAAAATTTCAGAACAGAATCACTCCTCAAAAATATGCTGCACGGGATAAAAATCGCAACTATAAACAAAAAATGCGTTTGTGTTTCTTGAAAAAAATCGTAGTTTAAGACCGATTTTCCTAGCATCGTAGTTTATAGGTCCAAATCGTAGCAACTACGATTTTTTCGTAGCAATTGGCAGGTCTGCTGCAATAGGAGTATATCATGAGGATAAAGATCATCATAAAAGATAATGGTAAGAACAATAGAATTTGTCCTATATGCTCTGACCCCTGTTTATAGTTATTCTGATAGAAATTTTGGATGGGGATCAAAACCTGGTGAACATTTTTCCTTCCCTTCCCATTGGCCACAGCAGGTCTTAATGCACCTGAGGCTCATATTTTTCATTTTTTGATAATTAGCCAAGATATTAATTTAAAAGCAGTTGCCAACAAAATTATAACAAGGTGTAAAACTTTGTTTACACAGGGAAAAAGAAGCGAACCAAAAATACAAGAGCACCTTTTCATTTCAGGTTTTGTTTTGTTTTTTTTGTTTGTTTTTGTTTATTTTTTCAAAGCATGTATCAGCAAAACCATTGGAGATTCAGAAAAATGAAAGACATATTCTAAAATTTTGTACTTTTACATTTAAATTGCATTTTAAATGTCACAATCATTCTAATTCATTCCTAGTAAACTGAATTTGCATCACCTGTAAACGTCTTGAAACATTCAAAGAGCTAGAAGTGTTAAAATCCTCAAAATTTTTGCTCATAATGAAAAGATTCAGGTAGCTTTGGCTCATGTTTTTATGGCTAAATATCCATATTTTTGCATGAAATGTTTACGCAGACTTCAAAATCGTTATTTTTATAGCTGACAATTTCAGAGCTTGAATAATAAAACTTTTTTCTTTTTTTTGAACTAATGAAAATAACATGAAAAGTCTTTTAGCCCTCTAAATGTTTGGGGCGTAATATTCCGTTCACTAAGCTCCAGGTTTCACAGCAATACAAGCAATATTTAATGTAGTATAATTCTATAGATTTAAGGAATTTTAAATACATCAAAGAAAGATTAATACCCTCAAGGATTACATTCACATTTCTAATTGAGTTTTTTTTTATAATGTTGAAAGAATTCTATTTTCTTAGCATTTATAACAAAATGCAAAGAAAACAACATTACAGTTTTACCCTTTTGCAAGACGCTCGGAGGGTTAAACATCTTTACTAATATTATTTTATCACAATTTTTTATTTAGGCTACAAAAATATATTTTTAACTATTAAAAAAGTTCAATGACTTTAGCTGATAACTATTTTTTAATAAACATTTAATATGTCCACAGCCTATCTGATTGCTTAGTTTTAAATTATATAAAATTTGGTTAATTTGAAATTCGAGGGTATGGCAGTGACCCTCTCCCCTTGACAGTACCCATGAAATTTTACTTTTTTTTTCTCCTTTCAGTTATTTTACATCAATTAAATGATATTAAGGGATGCCTATGAAAAAAGTGCTTAAGGTGCCATCAGGGTTGTTACGTTTAAATATTTTGTTTAAAACATTGCATATAAAACAATGTTTAAAACATGTTTATTGTTTATAATGTCACAATGTGACAATTCAAAAATTATATGTGTGATGCTGTTAATAATATGATGCAAAAAGAAAAAAATGGAATTGCCAATCATAAATTCACTATACAAGAATCAAATAAAGTGAACAATTTTGTTGAAATAACATCTTTATCTTGGTGGATAAGCCTTGAAAAACACTTCGATAAAAATGTTATGCAGATCATAAAACAATTGCATACACCTGTAGTATGCTCTACTGATGGTTTAGAAAGAATGTTGTCTACTTTTGGCTTTGTGAAGAGCAAAACTAGAAACCGGTTAGGTGTTGATAAGGCTGCCAAACTTATTAATATTTTTAAAGAACTTAATAATTAAATGTTTTAGTTTACAATTAATAAACTGTCACATGCAAGTATTACTCACACTCTGAGGGTTCCGTACAATAAATGGATGAATTATTAACTGTATTATTAAAAAAAAAATCGTTTCTAAAAGGATAATAAGACTTTGTAAAAAACTATACAATGTAAGTTTGGTATTGCTGTCTATAATAGAAAAGTATAAATGGGTATACCATAAAAGTTCAAAGATATAGAAGCCTAAATAATATCAAATATTGCTATTGTGTATAAACTCTTTTTAATCTTATCTGAATCTGTTTATGATGAACTTAATTCAGTACTGATAATAAAATTAGTGCATATTTAAACTTCATTTGGCATTTCATAAAACTTTTCTTTTTACAGTGTAGCTAAAACAAAACCCTTGTTCAAAGTTTAAACTTGGCATTGTGCTAAGTGCGCTTTGAAAGGAAGTCTCAAAGCTGCAACGTTGTTTTGATCCATGTCGCGTTTTTCCAATTAGTTTTTTAATTAACTTTTAAAGACATGGGAGGTGTATTGAGAGATTCTCTCAATGCAAAGTAGTCGCAAATCTCATAGTATTTATGTGATTAATTCTAATTAAATTAATCTGTTTTTAACAATTTGATGTTTATTGCTTTTATACTGCTATTGGGCATTGCATTTCACAACTATATCATTAAAAGTTATATGGACTTTAAAAGTAATAATTTAGAGCATATAACTTGAGTTGATATGCCTTTAAAAAGGTAACTATTAAATGAGCAGAGACTAACACAGTGTTGGTTTAGCTGGCAGGAGCGCAACTGAAGAGTGAATTAAGTGACGTCAGTGAAATATGAGAAATGTTCTTCTAACTACATGAATAAATGAACGAGACTTGAGTTGACTTTGAATCATACAGTTTATTAAACATCATCACAGATCAAGGGTACAAATGGTTATACTCGCAAACGAGAATGCAGACAGCTCGTTTGAAGATATTCATGATAACAAGAACAGACGTTTAACAGCATACTAATTAACAGTAAGAAAAGTATCACAGTTGAGCAAAGATTGATTAAAAACTATTTAAAACTAAAACTCATTCATTCATCTTAAACTTAAAATTCCATGAACGCCGTAAAACTACCGAACGTTCAAGTTTCTTGAACAAACTTCCCCTAATGGGAGAAGCAAAACGAAAGCAACGATACCCACAAAACACCAAGGATATATACGACTAAAGAAACGGCACATGATTCACGAAGAACCAAGACATCCAATGAACAGCCGATATCGTAATAGATATGCAAAAACCAGTGGCGTGGCGTGAAAATTTTCTGTGGTCATCGCAATTATTTAAGTTTGTGGTGAAAAATTATTAACTCTAAAATTCAATGGTTGAATGTTCAAAAAGGAAACTTTAAATCTTACCTTCACTTATACATGAACTCCAAATGTTCTGCTAAAACTGGATCGTAGAGTTTTAAAAGCTTATTAAGAGTTTTAAAATATTGCTTGGTCATCGCCGCATCCAGCGATGACCGGACGCCACGCCACTGGCAAAAACCTGAATCGATTCATTCGATTCCAAAAGATCCTATGCTGCCATCTAGTGGCAAAGTGAAAGCGATATCGATAAGTCATGAAACGTTCTAAGTACAACGTGGCTGATTCAAGATATGGAGAACAGCAAAATTTAATGATGTTTAACATATTTAAATGAATAAAGATGAATAAATGTAAACTATTAATGAAACTGTGATAAAGATAATATGTATAAATGTAAACAAAAGACCGGTACTTTAAACTAGTAATGAGGATAAGCAATAAGAGACGTAGCAAGGAGAGTAATGTTTATTCTGCCATCAATGCCCCCCCCCCCCCCCCCCTTCATTGCTTCGGAGATCTGCAAAATCTGTGAAAACAAATCAAAGAAAAAAACAAAATAGTCCAAAGTCCAAAATGAATTAAGTTACTATAAAAAGAACAAACAAAAAAAGGTTTAAACTATTAAAAGAAAACCAAAAAAATAAAAAAAAATAAAACAGATTAATATTCTAAATGATGAACGAGAGTTAATAAACGTTATAAAAAAAAACTGGAACCAAATCCAAAAAAAACTAGGTGAATCTAAGAATCACAATCACTTACAATTCTTATCTATCATTCAACATAATAGGATTTCACATTTTATAAATAAATACACAAGTCAATAAATACAATAATTTTAAATACTAGGGGGCTCGGCCCCCTACGAGCTATGCTCGCCAACCCCCGTTCAGACACCGCAGTCTCTAAAAGCACGCTAATTTGATCGGCTTTAAACAGATTTTGAAAGATTGAATTATAATTTAAAAAACAGTGACGATCTCCCTATAAACGGGTTTCTATTCATTTCTCTTCGATTGAGGAATTTTAAGGAAAAATCAGCTGCTGTTAAAAGATACAATGGCTGTTTTCATCTTTGATTAAATAAAATGAGTTAAACATTTCAAAATAAGCAAATCTGCATCAAAATGCAAATATTTTTCACAAATACCAATGCCTTCTTTTGACGGAAATAACACAGAAGGTTAACGAATCTTAACTAAACCATTTAAGCAATTTCTTTATTTTCTGCTTCACAGATTTTTCTCTTTCAAATCATATTTTTTGTCGATGGCACTTCATTTTCAGCTTGTAATCTTTTTTATTTTTATTAAATTACTAAATAGTCGCTCGAAAGCAATCTAAACGCTTTCAATAAAATTAATATTAATCTTATTAATATCAAAATAATGTCTCGCGCAATTTTTAAATTTAAACTGTTTTGCAATATACTTTTTGTTCATTTTACGTAATAAGTGTAATGTGACGTAATTTCTCCTATTTAAGACTTCTAACGCATGTTAATGAATTTATTATTTTACAATATCCTTTCTCTTTTAAAATTCACATGTAAGTATAGTTTTTATGAAGTATTTTCAATAAGTTCCTGCTTTTCATGCGTAATTATTTAATCCTAATTTGAAAGTTTTTTTTCTGTTAATAATAGTCACGTGTAAAATAAATTTTTAATTTGAAGCAAATATTATTATTTGCGCTGTTTATACAGTAGGCAACAGTTTAAATTAATACCAATTTCTAAAATAAGTAAAAAATATCTCTCGAGATGCTGAAACTTTGAATTTAAGATAGAAATAAAACCTCAAAAAATGAGTCAAATTAAAAAAGTAAATGCAGTCTGCCCACCGGGAAATTCTACCGTATAAAATGATCTAAAAATGAATTAATTCCCATATACAGTTTTTGCTCCTATAAAACTTTTTGAATGGAACGATTTTGTCCAACTTTAGCATTAAATATCTCTTAAAATAATTATTCGATTTGAAAACTGTCTGCACCAGCGTGTTTATCAAACATTTCTTTATAATACCGCCGATTTTCATATTTTTGCATGCAGTATTTTTCTTAATATTAACGGTGAAAGACCTCCGATCACAAAAAATTCAATACCGGCAGCGGTGACAGTGTAAGTTACTTTTTTTTAGAAAAGAGAGATACGTACCACAAATAGCAAAAGTAATTATCCAATTAGGATAAATTACATAACAATTTTAATCTTCTCCATCAATGAACTCCTTGATCAAAAAAAACAAAACAAAAAAAAAAACATGAAAGTTCTTTATTTAAAAAAAAAAAAAAAAAAACTGCCATTTCAGCAGAAAGATTTAAACTTGAAAAACTAGTTAACGTTGAAGGCTAATCCTCAAATACTTCTGAGGAAAAAGGCATCCAGAAATCAGGAAAAGAGGATGTAAGTTAAAGTCCACTAACTCATGTATCCATCTTAAAAAGAATAAAGTATTCACACATTCTTCTAATAGACTTCTGATTTACAGAATCAATCACACAAGGAATATTCATTTCTAGATGCCTAGAAGTAAAGAGAAATACATTAGAAAATATATAATCATCCAAATTACAATAATTAACCATTAATAAAGAAAACTATTTCATTTGAGAAAAATTTACAAATGAAACATTTGCGGAAAATTTAAAGTCAAAAGTAAAAAAAAATAAGTATTTAAAATCAAAACTATATTAACAAAACAATATTTAAAAAAATTTAAATTTAAAAAAAAAAAAAAATCCTGATAACGAGCGGGGACTATAGACACTGCCAAACTTTATAATGAAGGACTTAGTAAAGAAAAATTAAAGTGCCTGTGCACAGGACTTCATACAGCGGTAACTTCTGGAGAACTACCCCCAAAGTGACTCGCTGTCATTTACCAGACAAGGGTCACCTATCTGAGACGGTACTGTAGGCTGATCGAGCCACCTGGAAATAGCCTCCAAGAAGCACCATTTCCGTAATCTGACAGGAATTAAATGCTCATCTTTCAGGAATAAAAATAAAAATTAATTGGTCAAGGTATAAGTTCAACGGAAAAGATAGAACGTCAGTTTGTTGGCATAACAAGAGGAAAAATTGCACAATGATACGTTCATGCCAATTACAAAAACCAACTAGTAAACTCTTATGTTCACAAGTACTTCAAGAACTTGACATGTCAGATAAAACAATGTGCTAACAATTCCAATATAACAAGAATAGACATTAAAAAGATACGTATAAATGACTAGATAAACATGCTAAGTAACAAAAACAGTTCTAACAAAATTTGAAAGTCAGATTTTGTCAAAGGTTTTGTGAAAACATTGGCGAGATTAGATTTACTATGTACATGCCTAAACACAAAATCCCCCCTATAGAAAATATCTCTAATGAAAAACAACTTTACGTCAATATGCTTCGATTTATAATTTTCCACAGGAGACTTCACAAAATCTATCGCCGCTTGATTGTTCACCATCATAACAGCTTTACCCTGACACTCAGAAAATATTCTACATTCGCGGAGTATTCGATCAAACCAAACCAGATTTTTAACGGCCTCTGTCATCGCGACAAATTCTGACTCCATGGTTGACAAACTAACGCACTTTTCCTTAAAATTGCACCAGTCAACCAGAGATTTATCAAGCAGGACAATCTGGACGCCGATCGAGGTTCGGTCGTCTCGATTCGCCGCGAAATCAGCATCAGAAAATAATGAAAGAAAATTTGATTTACAAGATAATTTCAGCTTATAATTAGCAGTAGACCTCACATAACCTAAAAGTCTAAGAAGTCCATCCCAATGGAAACGGCCAGGGTTAGATTGAAATTGAGACAAAATATTTACAGCATAACATAAATCAGGACGAGTTCTATTTGCTATAAAAGAGAGAAAACCCAGAATGCTTCTATAAGGGAAATGAAGCATATATTCTAATTCGTAATCCGTAGTGGGACAGTTAGATCTTGAAAAGGCAGTACCTTTACTGATGGGCAAGGAAGAAAATTGAATCTTAAAATTACTAAATCTCTGACAGACCTCTTTAATATAGTTACTCTGATGCAGCCCAAGATCAGATCGGTTTCCTCAAATTCTACACCTAGAAGTTTACGAGTTCTGCCAAGAACCTTTATATCAAATTCTCCCTTTAACAAAGATAAAGCTTTATTAATGAAATCTTGGTTAAAACCAAAAATGACAATGTCATCTACATATATTAACAAAACCACCTTAGATCCAACCAAATACACACAATTACAAGAAGAAATTTTTCTGAAACCAAGTTTTAAAAGTCAGTTCTCCCAACTTCATCCCTTTTCACCGTGTAGACCCACCGGAGTGACATGGACCGGTAAATCTGCCAAATGCCAAACCTTCCTGCTTTTCATCACCTCGATCTCTTGCTCCATTGCTTTCCGCCAGATCGCACCATTTACGAACCTACACGCTTGTTTATAAGTTTTCGGAATATCATCTGAACCGCCTAGTCATGCCGAAGGCTGAATATAATTTGAAGTCACAGAATCAGAAGGAATAGATGGAATAGGAATAATGCCTTAAATACTTATTGGAAGCTGAAAAATCAAATCAGGTAAAAATTATACCATTATCCTTATAATATTTTTCAATTTCATTAAGAGACCTGAGACGATGAGGGCTACCCTCTTCAAAATAATAAATGACAGTCTTGTTACCCGTTTTATGAACAGAAGGCTTTCTCAATCACTTAACCTCTCTCTATTGGGGGTTAGTGGAAGGCTGATTTAAAACACTGGACCCCGAATCCTCAATCTCATCTCCATCACGTGGTAGTTCACCGGAAAGATCTGGAAATATCCCAGATGCAACTTCACCAGCACTTTTTGGATTTAATCCACCATCGTGTGGTAAGAGGTCGTAATCTTCGGTGCCCAGTGCAGCTCCACTGCGCCCCGGACAATGAGACTCATCAAAAGATACATTCGAGGACTCAATAATCTGATTGGTTTCCGGAAGCCATGCTCTATATCCACGAGTCTTAAAGGCATAGCCCACCAAATAACCACATCTAGCCTTTGGCTCCAGTTTTATTCGTTTTCGGCTAGGCACGCCTACTTAGGAAACCGTACCAAAAGGCTGTAGATGTCGAATAGATGGCTTCCATCTTCCATATAATTCAAAAGGGGATTTGTTTAAAAACTGAGGACACATCCTATTCCACGTATAAACAAAAAATTTTAAAGCCTCGGGCCAAAAACAGGCATCAAGACCACTTTCAATAAGTAATGTTCTCATCCCATTAGTGGCAGTTGCCATAAATCTTTCTGCAACTCCATTTTGCTGGGGAGTATAGACATTTGTGAGCTCCTGGTGAAGATCCCTTACTGATCCCTTACTTTCAAAGAAATCATGAAAATATTGATTATCAAATTCTTTACGTTATCAGTTCTAAAACTTTTAACTTTTTTATTTAAAAAGTTCTCAGCTCTCAATATGTGATTTTTAACAACATCAAATGCCTCGGATTTAAGTTTTAGAGGATATACTGAAGCACGTCTAGAATAATTATCAATTATTGAAAGTAAATAGCGCTCGCCATTACGACCCACAATATGGCAAGGCCCCACAAATCTGCATACAACAACTCCAAAGGGCAAGCCAGACGTATATTTTTCAATGGTTTATGAGATACACTACGAAATTTCCCAAGCTTACATAGTTCATAAATAAGAGCTGACTCTTTTAACCCAGGCAAGCCTCTAACCCCATTCTTACGACTTGTATTAACCAAAATAGAGGGATTTACATGACCACATCGTCGATGCCATTGCATCATCAAATCATCTCTATTAGTTGATAATGTTTCAAAACGAACAGAACAACTGTCTGGTTTAGGAACCTTTGGAAAAAATTTGTAAATTCTATTTTTAAGTATAGCTTTAAAAAGAAAATCATTACTCCGACAGATGTCCACGCCATTTTTACCGCCATAAAAGAATAAGCCGCACAAGTCCAATTGAGGACCTGAGATTAAGTTACGACGAAGTTGGCTTGAATGCATGATGTTTATCAAGGTAAAAACCCTTTGACCAAATCTTAATTTGACCTCCCCCGACCAGTAATTAGGAAAAGAACATCCTTAACAGCCACAGATAAATTATCTTTTAAAGGTTCAAATTAACGAACATATCACGATTATTACAAAAATTGTGGCTGGCCCCAGTATCAAAAACCCAGGAACCATCACTTACATGAGTACTGAAACAAGCTTGTGAGACAAAATATAACTTACGTGAAGAATCATCGTATTCATAGTCATTGTCAAACTGATTACTAGTCGAAGGAGAACGTCTGGAATCATTTCTCCGAGATCGCCTCACTGAAGATGTATCTTAGTCAAATCTACTGGTTCTGCCGCCACGCTATCTTGGTACATAACGAGCACCATTTTCAAAAGACCTTGATGACAAAGGACTACTGGACTGAGAAGACGAGAATCTACCTCTGGATGGATTGCGATCACTGCTTGTATTTCTTCTACTAAAACACCTTGCGTACACATGGCCAACACGGCTATAATTCCAACATCTTCTACCTCTATATCCCTGGACGCCAGCTCTCCTTATAGGAGAGGATGAAACAGGAGTATTCTCAACACTACGCTGCATACTTAAGGCGGCCATTTTCTTATCAGAATCAGCATCTCGCAATCTCAGCCAGGTTTCTTCTGCAACCAATTCAGTCACTATCAAGTCAAACTTAAAAGAATCATCATCTTTTCTTAACAAACTTTGAACACTATTGTCATAGCATGATGATAAGTATCTTAACAATTGATATGAAAGATATTTTTCAGAAAAATTCTTATCAATTGCTTTTATATTCAGATAAATTTTCTTCAACCTAGTAGCAAATAAATTGGTGCTTTCACTTGTTTTTATTCTTTCATTCACTAACTCAGAGAACAAAGCCATATGATGTGCGCTCGTGTTTGGATGAAAGTTATCCCTTAATCTCTTCCAAGCTACTACCGGATTATCACCACAGTCCTCCACAATACGTTTAAATTCTGGATCTATATTTAAATAAATGAGGGACAGGGCTTGATTTCTTCTCACCTAGAGATGTAAATTTTCCGGAAAAGTTGAAGTGGCAGAAAAATCCGGTTTTTTTCCAGTTTTTTTCTGGAAAAATAGGAAAAGTTGGAAAAATTGATTTTTCATAAATGTTTCTCCCAAATAAATTATATTTCTTAAGAGAATACTAAATAATAAAAAATTGTTTAATTTATCAACACTAAAATCAAATTATTTTCACTTTATATGATTATATTGTTTAAAAAAAAAAAAAAAAAAAAAAAAGGCCTGCTTTTAAAAGTTTAGTTTTTCAGTCTCAGACCTTTCACAGTGGCATTCTCACTTTATATAACACTATTGTTTATTATATCATGTCTACGTTGAAATGATTTTTCAGTTTTATTTGTTTATTTACCAATAGAGCTAATTTAAAAAACAAATAAAAAACCTCATAAGTTTCAGCCAATATCTCTACAGTTTCAAAACAAACGTATTATACATCCCATCTACATTGTGCTGATTTTTAAGTATTTAAATGGTATCACTTTAAAAGAAACAAATTGTTGCAGTTCTGTCTTCATTATATATATCATAATTCAAATCTTCCTTTGTTTAAAAAATGGTATATTTTTACAATATTACATTTTCCTTTCTTATTTTATAATTTTCATTTCCTGTAAGGAATATATTTAGTTTCGGTATAGTTGTTTATTTATCTAAACTGAAACCACGTATAATTATACTTAATAATAAAATATACCAAGTATTTTATAATAAGTTTGAGTTTGGAAACTAAAAAAGTTTGTTTTCTCTCTCTTTAATATGAGTTATAAAAACAAGTGTATTTTTTAATAAGATTAAAAATTGCTTTCAAGAAAATTTTGCACTGGAAATTGCTTAAAATTTTTTTGAAAAGTTTATTTAGTATATATTTATATAAAATAAAATATGCACAGTTAAATAAGTCTGAAAACCTATATTTAAGGAAAAGAAAGAAAGGAAGAAAAGAAGTAATTTCAAATGCATGTTATTATTAAAAAGATTTTTTTGTTCTAATTAGTAAATATTTTTATCTTACCATCTGATTACATGATTAATAGCAGCTATGATGTTAAAAATAAATGCACGTTTCAGATTTTATGTTAAATTTTCAACTTTACCATTTCCATTGCTTGACATATTTTTGAAATAATTTTGCATATGAATTTTCATTTTTAACAACAGAAGTTGCATTTAATTATCTTAACAGGAATCTGTTTAGATTATTTTTTCATGCAATCCTGTTTTTGTTAAATTGTGAACTTTTCTATATAGTACCTGTAAAAATGTAATCAGAATTTGGTGAATTAGAAAGTATCATTGTATTTAGGTTCTTATTTTAGTTAATAAAGTTTTTCATACATATATAGTACAACTAGATAAGTTTCATTGGTAATGCATGTTGATTTTTTTTCCCCTTGAATCATTTTTGAAAGGTTCAGTTTGGAGATTGAAAAATCTTCTGAAATGTCTATTTTTAAGAGAAAATATTTTGTGAATTGTCTTGTGTTTTAAGGTGAAAAAGTTGTGAAGATTCCTTTACAGGATTTGAATTTTCTTAAACAGATTTTTGATTAGAGATCAGATCTTCCACAATAATGTTTTCATGTGGGACACTTAACATAAAAATAAATATAATAAAAAGTATCAGACTGTAGCTATTACAAAATTTTGAATATATTATTTTGTAAATGAAATTTAAATTTTTCCAATTTGGAAAAATTGAAAAATAGCCCTTCGGAAAAAACCGTAAAAAACCCGGTTTTTTTCCCAACTTTTCCGGGTTTTTTCCGAGCATTCCCATCTCTATTCTCACCATAAAAGCATCAATATTTTCTTGAGTCACAGTAGTACTTAACTCTGGAATTTCCAACTTTTTATCTATGATATCCTATACACCTTTGTCTAACATAAGATACTTAACATCTGAAGACCAAACTGCTTAATTACTAACGTTATGTTTCTGTATCGCATTAAACGTCATCTTCAAAAGATTTGTAAAATCGTATGGATATCAAAAGAAAGAAGAAAAAATTTTTTTTTCACCTCCCCCCCCCTCCCCCCCTCCCCCCCCCCCACCACCACCACCACCACATTTTCAAGTCAATGCTGCTCTTCAAAAAAAATTGTTTTTTGAACATCCTCATCGGTTGTAGATACAACTGACCTGAATTTCGAACTTTTTCTCAAAAAAATATGCAAATTATTCAAACGAAGTATACTCAAAATTAATATCATATCAAAAATAAAAGTTCTAACTTGAAACCAAAAGTTCACAGTTCAAAATAAAAGTTCAAGATAGCTTCAATCATAAAAATTATAATTCACTTAACGGCAAAATAAAGTTCAAACTTGAAATAGTAAGTTCACACTTTAACGAAAATAAAGTTCAGGAAAAAATCGATCCAAAAATTATAACGTTCTATTTCCAAAAAAAAAAAAAAATCTTCTTAATCCAGAAAAAAATAATCTTCTTAAACTTAATCCAGTTCTATATCAAAAATATTCAGACTTCAAATTGCAGAAACTTCATTACTTCAAAATATAAACTCATAATTCAAAAGTATAAACTAAAACCCCATTAGCGTAACTTCAGAAAAATATAAGTTCAATTTCCAATCATTACAATCTATTTCCAAAAACTCTTCTTCAGTTATGGACACTCCTATGTGCTCATAACTCTTAATAATTTAGAGCATATAACTTGAGTTGATATGCCTTTAAAAAGGTAACTATTAAATGAGCAGAGACTAACTCAGTGTAGGTTTAGCTGGCAGGAGTGCAACTGAAGAGTGAGTTAAGTGACGTCAGTGAAATATGAGAAACATTCTTCTAACTACATGAATAAATGGCCGAGACTTGAGTAGACTTTGAATCATACAGTTTATTAAACATCATCACAGATCAAGGGTACAAATGGTTATACTCGCAAACGAGAATGCAGACAGCTCGTTTGAAGATATTCATGATAACAAGAACAGACATTTAACATCATACTAATTAACAGTAAGAAAAGTATCACAGTTGAGCAAAGATTGATTAAAAACTATTTAAAACTAAAACTCATTCATTCATTTTAAACTTAAAATTCCATGAACGCCGTAAAACTACCGAACGTTCAAGTTTCTTGAACAAACTTCCCCTAATGGGAGAAGCAAAACGAAGGCAACGATATCCACAAAACTTAAGGATATATACGACTAAAGAAACAGCACATGATTCAAGAAGAACCACGACATCCAATGAACAGCCGATATCGTAATAGATATGCAAAAATCTGAACCAATGAATCGATTCCAAAAGATCCTATGCTGCCACCTAGTGGCAAGGCGATATCGATACGTCATGAAACGTTCTAAGTACGACGTGGCTGATTCAAGATATGGAGAACGGCAAAGTTTAACGATGTTTACGAAGTAAATATAGCATGAATAAAATAAATTAAAAGTATTTATAGTTAAAGACTGTTATGAAAAAGATAAGTAAGTAACATATTTAAATAAATAAAGATGAATAAATGTAAACTATTAATGAAACTGTGATAAAGATAATATGTATAAACATAAACAAAAGACCGGTACTTTAAACTAGTAATGAGGACAAGCAATAAGAGACGAAGCAAGGAGAATAATATTTATTCTGCCATCAAAAAGCTGATGGTACATAGAGTACACCACCCCTGCCATTATGTATATGGTTCAGATTTTTGCATATCTATTACGATATCGGCTGTTCATTGGATGTCGTGGTTCTTCTTGAATCATGTGCTGTTTCTTTAGTCGTATATATCCTTAAGTTTTGTGGATATCGTTGCTTTCGTTTTGCTTCTCCCATTAGGGGAAGTTTGTTCAAGAAACTTGAACGTTCGGTAGTTTTACGGCGTTCATGGAATTTTAAGTTTAAGATGAATGAATGAGTTTTAGTTTTAAATAGTTTTTAATCAATCTTTGCTCAACTGTGATACTTTTCTTACTGTTAATTAGTATGATGTTAAATGTCTGTTCTTGTTATCATGAATATCTTCAAACCAGCTGTCTGCATTCTCGTTTGTGAGTATAACCATTTGTACCCTTGATCTGTGATGATGTTTAATAAACTGTATGATTCAAAGTCCACTCAAGTCTCGGCCATTTATTCATGTAGTTAGAAGAATGTTTCTCATATTTCACTGACGTCACTTAACTTACTCTTCAGTTGCACTTCCTGCCAGCTAAACCTACACTGAGTCCGAACTGTTCGTGTCTTTAAGGGTTAATATCTCAGCTAATTACCAAAGATTTTTTTCAAAAATCATTATCAACAATGCTTTTATACTTCTGCTACAATAGTTACTTCCAGCGCTTCTGAACACCTTTGCTGAATGCCTGCAAATGGAAAGTTGTGTGCAATGGGAAGATGCTTTTTTCTCAAAAACTATGTGACCTAAGGTAATCTCTGTAGTTTTCATGAAAGGTTTAAATTAACGTCTGCTGCCTTTAATTTTTTTCATAATTATAGTTTCAGTAAATTCGGAAATAGAGGGAGGGGGGTGGGGGGGACATATTTTGGCACTACATTTTCGATGATATCTCTGAAAATATAATACCTAAAATTAAAAGAAATGTATTCTTGAGTTCAGCGTTACGAAAGCTTCCACATGATACACAAAGAGAAGTTTTGTTCCCCCCCCCCCCTCCCCCCAAGTAATTTATCACTTGTACATTTTTCCTCAGTATATTTGCGAATGTTTAATAATTGGTAAATATGTGGGTCAGTCTTTATTACTTCTCCCAATTTGAACTTTCCACAGTTTACGAGTAAAATGGCTGTGACACAGACACAGGAGGGATCTTATAATAGTTCCATTTTTACTTTTTAAGTACAGAACCCTAAAAATTAATTGTTAATTAATGTGGTATTTATTATATAATTTTTTTCTTCCTTACTGCTTTTTAAAAATATTTTCATTCTTTATATTTAATTTATTAATTTTTGCTCACTTTAATCAAAATTGTGCTGTTGGATGAGAGAAAAAAGTTTTAGATGTTTAAAACATATTTTAAACAAACAAACAAACAAAAAAAAAAAACCTTTTTATCGTGTTTTTTTTTTTTACAACCCTGGGGGCCATATACCTATGAACCGATCCTACACCATATAACAGAAGGCTTCTCTAGCATTATTTTCCTTTGCAAATAAATTTCTTAATTTCAACATGTTTCATTTATTTGAAAGCAATTTTTCATTGTTCTGAACTCTTATTTCTTTTTGTTTCTTTGTTTTTCAGATTCTACAGTTAGTGTTCTTTTCGTGGATTATGGAAACATTGAAATAGTTGAGAAAAGCACACTGAAATGCTTAAGTGATAAGCATCTTCAGATGCCTTCCCAAGCTATTAAGTGCAAATTGAATGGTATAGTACCAGTTGCCGAAGAATGGACTGAAGAGGCCATCAATACATTCCAGGATATGGTTCTTGATTCATGTTTAGGTATAACTTTCATATGTAAAGATATTCCTGCCACAGTTAATATAACAAAAGATGATAAAGAAGTTGCTCAATGTCTTGTTGATATGGAACTGGCTAATTTTGAATCTTGTACAGAAACAGATGAGGCATATGCTGAAGATCATTTAGCACCTGCTCCTATAGAAGATCCACTTAGTTCTTTACCAAATGATCAAAGTTATCCAGAACGTAAGCTGAGCTCCCTCAAGCACATTGTAAAAATGTGTTATGTTGATACTTATGATAAATTTTATGTCACTCCTTTAGAATTGGGTACTGAGTTGGACACTGTATCCGCCACTCTTGAAATTTTATATGAGCCCCCAGACAGCACTGAAGGTGAAGACCGCAAACCAACTATAACAGATGTCCTAGAAGATCCTAAAATATCGATGCCTTGTGTTGCAAAATATAGTGCGGATGATAAGTGGTATAGAGCTATTATTACAGACATTGAAGAAGAAAACATTTTCGTTACATTTATTGATTATGGAAATTCTGAAATAATGAATCTTACTAACCTTAGACCAATACCTCCAGAATTACTTAAAATCCCACCTATTGCATTACAGTGCAGTTTATTTGGAATTGTAGCCAAACCAGGTAAAGAACAAGAAATTGCTGATAAATTAGATAAGTATTTTGTAGATGATATAGATTTAGAAATGGAAATTATAGAATTTTCGCCTTACAAAATAAAGCTCTTTTTAAATGGTGATGACATTGCATCTTCATTAATTAAAGAAGAATTAGCAGAAGAACAGTATGTTATACCTGGTGAATCTGAAACTTTTGCTGATAGCTCTAAGATGACTTTTGTTGATGAATCTTTGGAATATAGAATACAGATATCTAAAAGATTTTTCAGTGATGCAGATAAAATTATTGGCAATGTAAAATTCTGTGAAATTGAAAATGATTTTATTGTTTTTCATGTAGTGTCTACTGATTTAGAAGATGACCTTCAAGATTTACAACAGAAGTTACAAGATGCATATTGTAAGCCTTCACAAAATCTGGCAAATGTTTCATGTATGGATTTTTGTGCTACTAAATATATGGAAGATGAAAACTGGTACCGAGCACAAGTTTTATCAATTGAAAAAGATAAAATTAAAGTAAGGTTTATTGATTATGGCAATTGTGAAACTGTAGATAAATCTGATATTTATGAATTATTAGGTGATTTCACAATAGAGCCTCAATTTTCTGTAAAATGCATTCTTTTTGGATTAAAAGTAGATAAAAGTAAAGAAATAGAACTCCAAAATCAGTTAGATGAATATGTATATCATGAACCAGTTGAACTAAAACTGTGTAAGCATTCTCATGCTGTATGTGATCTTTGCATTACCAGTGTTATATGTGGCAACACAGATATAACAGAATTAATATCTGATGAAAAGCTTGTACATCCACAGTATATTATTAACAGTCAGCTTGATGCTGTATTTAGAGCTACAGTACAGAAGATAGAGGCTGATATAGTTTTCCTACTTCCTTTAAGTGTTATTGATGAACGAGAAGCATTTCAGTGTAAATTGCAAAATGTGTGTAAAGACTTAGAAAAATTAACAAAACCTCAAGTGGATCATTTATGTGCTGCAAAAGTGGATGATGTATGGTTTCGTGTAACTGTTATGAATATTTCTGAGACTGAAGTCACTGTAGATTTAGTTGATTTTGGATTTATTAAAGTGACAGAGATTTCTGAATTTGTTCCTCTACCTTTAGATATTTGTCATCAGCCTATATTTTTACAGCCATGTGTTGTTCATGTAACGGAAGACACAACTGGCAATGCGAAGACTATTAATATTGAAGATTTGAGCATAGGATGTGAAGTTTCCTGTGAATTGAAAAAAATTTACCCCTCAGTGCAACCTCTTTCTGTTAAAATAATTGAAATTCATTCAAGTTTGAAAAACACTGAAATAAAAAATGAAAATGAAGTTCTTATTGAAAATGATGCTACCATGAGTGATTCAGAACCCTTTACTAATGATATGGTTTCACAGGCAGAACCTTTTGTAAATTCTGAAAAGGAGTATTTTTCACAAAATGAAAAAGAAACAGAAAAGGAAGAAGTTGATAAAATGGATATTGAAAATGATAAAACTATAAATTTTTCAGAATCTCTTGCTAATGATAATAAAACTTCAGAAGTAGATCTTTGTGCGGATTCTGAAAAGGAAATATATTTTTCTGAAAATGAAAATGAGGCAGAAAATGGTGAGCTGGATCAAGTCAATACTGAGAATGATACTGCCATAGATGATTTACAACCTTTTAAGAATGATATTAAAGTTTCAGTCGCAGAACCTATTGTAGATGCTGCGAAAGAAGAATATTTTTCCGAAAATGATGAACTGGATCAAGTCAATATTGAGAATGATACTGCCACAAATGATTTACAATCTTTTAAGAATGATATTAAAGTTTCAGTGGCAGAACCTATTGTAGGTGCTGCAAAAGAAGAATATTTTTCAGAAAATGAAAATGAAGCAGAAAATAAAGAATTTGAAAATGATTCAGAATCCTTTATTAGTGATGTAAAACTATCAGCTATCGAGTCTGATGTAAATTCTAAAATGGAACTCTGTATTTCAGATAATATAAAAGAAGATGAATCTTTTAAACTTGAATCTGATAACACAGAAGTAAAAGTGAATGAAGAAACACCCATAAAAGATACTAATGCAGAAGAATCATATGAAACTATATCTGATGGAAATAAAACAAATGATGAAACTTCTAAGGCTGGAGGATATGAAACTTTAGAAAAAAAAGACACAATTGCCATTAGTGAATGTCATGGATCGTTTGAAGAAAACAAGCATGAAATCACTGATATTGAAAGATATGAATGTGAAAATAATGAGGATGAATACAAGTCAAATAAAGAAGATAGTTTTTATAGCACTGAAGATGGAGCAGGATTATTTACTGAAAGCAGTGATGTATTATGTGAGACTGTAACTGATAACAATACTATCGAAATAAATACCAAAAGTTGTGAAGATGAAAGTGATGATATATATAATGAGTCAAATAAAGAAACTAGTTTTTATAGCACTGAAGATGGAGCAGGATTACTTGATGAAAGTAGTGATAGGTTATGTGAGGCTGTAACTGATAACAATACTATTGAAATAGGTTCCAAAATGCTACATGAGTTTGACTATGCCAAATTCACTGCTGCTACTGAAAATGAAGATAATTCAAATTTTGAAAAAGATCTAAAAGATCATTCTGCTGAAGAATCTAATGCATTTGAAGGCACTGATATTTCTCCTCAAAATGTTTCTTCTACTGATTCAACAAAGCAGCAGAGTCAAACTGAAGTAAAAATATTCAACTCTGCTGCTCATATTGCATCTGATTATTATAACCATAGCCTTGAAAATAGCAGCTCAGAATTGTCTAACAATATGGAAGATAAAACATTGACTGTTAAAGAGTGTGATCTAGCCAAATTTGATAGTGAATCTGACATGGAATGCAATAATTTATTGAACAGTAGCAAAACTTCAAGTGAACATTTCAAAGAAACAGTTCCACATGAGGATACATATAATGAGTCAGAAGATAAAACAAGTGAAAGTGACAGTATGCTTGATCAAAACAAATCCTTTAGTGAGCTGATAGCTGATAATCAAAATTCTGCTGATGGTGCAGTCAACTCTGAATTAAAACTTGACGAACAAGAAACATCTAACTTAAGTTATTGCTGCGATGAAGATGATAAGGTCATTGATGAAGAAAATGTCATTAATTCTTTCGAAGATACAGAACTAAAAGAAAACAACAGAATCATTGAAGATTCTTTCCCACTGACTGGTCTAGTTCCAGTCAGAGTTTCACACATAGCGATATCTGATGGCTCTGTTATTTTTGCTGTACAACCTCTGTATCTGCAAGAAGAATTTTTGCATTTGAAGAAATCTATTCAAGAATTTTATTCTTCAAAAGCAGTTCCTTATAATCCCAGTTTTGACAGTCAATTCTGTGTAGTATTTCATGAAGGCGAATGGTGTAGAGGCAAAATTTTACAAAGTGGTGACTCTACCATATTACTTATTGATTATGGTAAATGTACCTCTGTTGATAGTTCAAATATTAAAAAACTTGATAATGAACATAGTAATGTACCACCTTTTGCAGTTTGGTGTACATTATCTAGTGCTACATGCCCACCAGAAAAAAAAGAAACTGTTAAAACTTTCTTGTATGATAAATTAAAAGATACTGATGCTGTTGTTAAAATTTTAGAAGGTAGCGAACCATATAAAATAAATATGTTTATTTTTGGTGAAAGTATTTTAAATCAGTTGCTAAAAAATAGTTTAGTGATACAAAAACTACCAAACATGTATCTTGAACCTGGATCTTACAAAGCAAAATTATCCTCTTTAAATATAATCTTAGGAACTGTTGAAATTTTTGTTAATCTCTTATCATTCTCTGATGAATATAATGCCCTTTTTGACGATATGCAAAGTGCTTATAAAGTAGAAGATTATGTGAGTAATATTGTTAAATCTGGCATCTATGCAATTTACTACAATGATTCCTGGTATAGATGTTTAGTTGTATCTTCTAGTAATGAAGTGCAAGTATTTTTAGTTGATACTGGTGAAACAGTTACCGGTTGTAAAAATTTATGCTTTTTGTTACCTGAACATTGTCTTCAATCAGCTTTTGCAATTCCATGTCATATTCCATTATCTGATATCCAAGCAACTAATGAAATTTTCGAATCTATTAATGGTATTCTGAAAGCAGCTGAATTTCTTGTTAACGTAAAACTTTGTTCAGAAACAAATTCACCAAGTGCCACACTCATAGATGAGCAAATCATGAGTGAAGTAAAAAACATTGGATTAACATCTGTTCTTGCAGATTTAGAATCTGTTGAAGTTAAAACAAAAGACAATGTAGATATTGACATTTCTGTTTCAAATGATACCAAAGTATCATGTTCAAATTCTTCTCCTATTGCTAGTGATGTTCAAAAGCATGACATTTCCATTCCAGTTGATACCAAATCATCATCAGCTGATTCTTCCACATCTGTTAGTGATGTCCAAAAGCAAGAACAGTTTGTTGGCTACTTAGAAGAAACATTTACAGCAGACGTATAAAAATTTAAATTCGGCCATGCATCTATTTTATTCAAGGACTATTATAATTTTCTATTAACTGTAAAAATTCAAAGGTGTAATTATTAGATCTGCTATGTAAATTTTCAGGATTGTTTCTCATATGTTATGTTATGTATAAAAGTTTTGATAGTTTCAAGATATATTTTTGTGCTATGGCTGTTGTATTACTAAAGGAAAAATTGGTATTTCATTGTATTTTCTTTGAAAAATGTACATATGTATTTGTTTTTTAATTTTACATTTTTGCTGTTTTATAACTTTAAAATGGCATTTTTAAAACTCTTTCTTTACATAATGCTTTCATTTTGATGTAGTTCATGCAGATGAAATTGTTATGTTTTTTATTAACATTTTCTTTGAAAATTGTCAAAAATCTTGTATTAAAATCAACTTAAGTTTTACTTTCTTTGCATTCATTGTCTGATTACTTTCATTCTATTAGTTATAATGAGTTAAGAAATTTTTAAAAGAAGTCTTTTTTACGACTAAGCAGTATTTTTTGTTACTTAGATGCATTTATTGCAGTTAAAACTCTCATTACCTATGTGCACTTTTTAATGTCTAACTAGTATAAATTTTTTATTAGCCACTATAAATATCTACTCATCTTGAATCACTACCACTTTGACTATTTTCATTGATATATCCGATATAAAGGAAGTTAGTGCATAATGGAATTGTTGAGTAGTAATGGCTTTTAATGCATCCTTAATTTGTGTTATAAGTTTAAAACATCAGTTAATCAGGCAGCTGATAATTATTTTAAGTTAAATTATTATTATATTAATCAGTAAAAGTCTCTTTTTTTTTTTTTTTTTCTTTTTTTCTCCTCCCTGAAAAAGTAGGTGTTAAGAATACCAAATTTTTTTATAATTTATAAAATTTCCAATGCTTGCAACTCATATTGAAAAAAATATGTTCATTTTTCATGCTACTTTGTAAAATGTGCCTTTTAGAATTAAAAATATTTTATATAGATCCTAAAGACTCAATTTGATTAGATCCTTTAATTGTGTTTTTTTTATTGTTGTGGGCTTTATTCAGTCAAAAAGTTAATGCCATATTGTACAACTACACAAATCACACGGAGAAATGAGAATGCTAATGTTAAGTCTATGGGAGAAATATTTACAGATTTCTCACTTCTATTTTAGAATTTTTAAATATATATATATATTTACATAGGATACCTGGGGTTGATATCTGTTGTTGTGCATTTGTACTTTTTCGATTTCAGTTGGTTATTTTATATGCAGACACTTTCATTTTTAGTACTGTTTCTGAAAGTGAAACTATCCTACGATTAAAGAATTGTAACCAAAATCAAAAAGGTACAAACACACAATAATAGATATCGACCTCAGGTATCCTATGCCAAAAAAAAAAAATAAAATTAAAAATATTAAAATACAAGGAAGAAATCTGTCAACATTTCTCCTGTAGACTTAAGATTAGCGTTTTCATCTCTTCGCATGAGTAGTGTAGACTCTGGAGTAGTCACACATTTGCAAGCTAATATTAAACGAAGTAAGCATTCTTTGCAAATCTCTCATTTGCATTTAAATATTTTAAGCTGTCTTGTTTGAGGTTTTTTTTGGCATAAAATATCTGAGATTGATTTTTAACGTTGTATCTTTGTACTTTTTTTTTATTTTAGTCTCAGTTTCATTCTGAGGGATTCAATTTTGGAACCAATTATGCAATTATATTCTGAAATTAAAAGTACCCTGAGAATGAAACTGCAACAAAATCGAAAAACACAGAAATACAATATTGGACATTATTCATGAAAAAAGAATCATTTAAAAATATTGAATTGCAAATGAGAAATTTGTAAGGAACGCCTTCATTAAAATGAAATACATATACTAAAAGTAATTACAGTAAACATAAAAAAGGCTTATAAAACATTTTAATAAACAAACCAACTAGTTTCGTACACACAATACCAGTAACATTCCTAAGAACTGCATTGATAAACTACTTTTCCATAAAATTAAATATGTACTTTATTTTTTATTTTTTTTAAATACTACGGGTATGAAAGCAGGTGCTTTAATAAAAATGACCATCTATAAAGATGATTTTTCTCTTAATTTTAAATTTATGAAGCATCTTGTGCCAAATTCTAGTTAACTCAAAGAAGGCTGATTCATTGCATATGCTCTGTGATGCGGCAACACAGACAATCACCTCATCAAGTTCACGACTGAAATTGCAGAATTAGTTAAAACTCAATTTGCATATTAAAGCGCAATTGGTCAGCCAAGTCATATCTTGGTGAAAAATACCTGAAAACCTGATTTTAGTGGTTGACTCGTAAGTTTATCATTGTGTTTTCCTGCACACAAAGGTATGTAAACATGGAAGACTGTGAGCAGAAAAATAATGGTAAACCTATGAGTCAACCTCTAAAATCTGGTTTTCAGGTGTTTTCCACTAAGATACGACTTGGCAGACCGATTGTGCTTTAATATGCGAATCGAGTTTTAACTACTTTTGGAATTTCAGCCATGAACTCGTTGAAGTGATTGTTTGTGCTGCCGCTTCCCAGTCTATCTTGTTGTGCATAAAGATTTCTATTTATTTGCAGATAACGGATAGGGAATAAAATCTTGATAGATAACTTATTTTACTGTTTTTAAAATTAACCTATAAAAGTTCTATGTTATTTACTCTGGATAAAGCTTTAGTTTTCTTGCTTTATTTGATATTTGTATGTTCTTTTATCCTTATTTTATACTTTCAATTCATACTTGTAACATATAGCAGATATCAAATACAGCAAGAAAACTACAACTTTAGTCTGTTCTACATAGAACCTTTACAAGTTAATTTTTAAAAATAGTAAAATAATTTATCCATGAAGATTTTATTCCTCATTCATTATCCGTGTATCGATAGAAATTGTTATGTGCAACGACAGCATATGCAATGGATCCGTCTCCTTTTGAGTTACCTGGAATTTTTCGTGAGATGCTTCATAACATTTATAGATCAGATGATAATTTTTTTGAAGCACCTACTTTTGTGATACTTGATATCTCGTGATGTTTGTTTATGTATTACATGTTTAATCTTATGCGGAAATGGTTTATTTATTGTTACAGATCTTGAGAATGTCACTGGTATTGTGTGTACGAAACTAATCGGTTTGTTTATTAAAAATGTTTTTTAAGCCTTTATGTTTACTGTAATTACTTTTAGTATATGTTTATTTTTAAAAGCATTTTTTTTTCTTATATAATTCTAAGGATGCGTACATTCGTTTAACATTAGTTTGCAAATGCCATCACATGACTAGTGTAGGCTCTTAAGACAATTGAACCAAAGTATACTCTAGCATCTCACTTCAACCTCTCACAGGGTAGAGTGTCTAGCCACCATAGGCGTAGCGTGACCAGAAATTTTGGGGGGGCACAAAGGCCGTGAGAAGTGCGCCCTTAGCGAATTTTCAATTTTGCGTCCCCCCTCCAAAAAAAAAAAAATCTTTCTTTTTGTAATGGGTGTAATAAAATTGATAAAGTGCAGAAACATAAATAAATTCTGTAATATTTTTAATATGAATAAATATTTCGCGTTTATTTTGGAACTTTAAAATATTTAATTTTAATTTAGAAATTCAGAACAACTAAAATTCAAACAAATAAGTGCAATTTTCTCTTATGTTATATAAGAGAAAATTGCACTTATTTGTTAGAGAGTTCATGATTGTTTGCGACAGGGAAAAAATGATCAAGAAAGAAAAAAGAAATTCCCCGGAAAATGATCGGCGCCGAAAACTGAATAAATAAATAAATAAAACCGTGATTCGCAGCATAAATTTTGCGACCGGTCCTTTAGCCCCCCTATTTGCACGGCCCTCGGGGAAACACTAGAGGTCTGCACGGGCCGCAGTTTCCAGGCCGGTGTGAAAATTAAAAGTTCCACCCAAGCCCGGCCCATTTATATTTTTACAGTTTACGGCCAGGCCCGGTTCGTAAAAAAATCAGTGAAAATAAGCCCGGCCCATAAAAAACCAATTAAATCAGGCCTGGTCCGGCCCGACTCAATTTCTCAAAAATTCTGATTTTTCTTAACATGCAAGTGCAGGGCTGCCACTTGCTGCTAAAATGCTACTAAAAGCGACTATTTTCAGCATCCGGCGGCTATGGCGACTATTTTAGGCCCATAACTGTTAAAAAGCGACTATTTCAAAAAAGCAGTACGCTACTTTTTTCGGATTTCAGCGACTATTTTTACTGAAAATATTCGGTCTTTTTCTTCAAAGCGCCTGTAAAGTCATCTTCCCAAACGCACTTTTTCAACGGTTGTTTGAGGAGATTCACGATTCTTTCCGCGACGAATTTCAAAATTTGTGATCCCCCCCCCCCCCCCCCCCATAAAAAAAAACCATTGACGAAAATACCTATTTATTTCCGAGATCTTTTTATGCTATCGTTGAAGGAGATTTTGCGATTTTTTCTGCGATCCTTTGCCAAATTTTGCAGATTTTTCGACTACAGGTTCACGAAATTGATTTTTTTTTTCCTCCACCACTTGTCCAAATTCGCGATGTATATTTTCTGCGACCGATTGATGGTAGTTACTATTTGTTTCAGGGATCTTTTGACGAAATTCCGGATTCTTTTCCAGATCATTTCTAAAAATTTGTGATTTTCTTTTCACGACCGATTTATAAAATTTGTGATTTTTTGCGCGATCATTTGGTTAAATTCCCTTTTTTTTTTTTTTTTTTTTTTAACCAAATTTGCGTTTTTTGTCCGCTACCATTTGACGAAATTTGCGATTTTTATCTTGTGCTCGTTAAACGAAATTTGCAATTTTTTGTCTGTTCTTTTGACGAAATTTGCGATGATTTTTCCGCGACCTTAGGTAAAAAATTCAAGATATTTTTAGTTGTTTGGGGAAATTCGGGATTTTTCTCCGCGACGAATTGCAAAATTCACGATTTTTTTCCCCAATCGATTGACGAAAATAGTTATTTCTTTTCGCTATCTTTTGCTACGATTGTTGAAGGAGATTTCGCAATTTTTCCTATGACCTATTACAAATTTCCCGATTTTTTGGGGGCGATCGTTTCGCGGTACTCGCAATTTTTTTTGTCGTGATCCTTTGCCAAATTTCGCGTTTTTGTTTCCGGCGATCGTTTCACGGAACTCACGATTTTTTCCCGCGATCCTTTGCCAAAATTCGCGAATTTTTCTGCGACAAATTGGCGAAATTTTATTTCCGCCACCACTTGTTGAAATTCGCGATATATATTTTTTCTGTGATCGATTGATGGTATTCGCTGTTTGTTTCAGATATCATTTGAAGAAATTCGCGATTCTTTGCCACGATAGTTTGTCGAAATTCGTGATTTTCTTTTCAAAACGACTTACAAAATTCCTGATTTTTTGTGCAATCATTTGTTTAAATTCTCGATTATTTACGCAATTATTTAACCAAATTCGTGCCTTTTCAGGATTGATTCTGTTCTGAATTTTCCAAAAATTTAAGGCATCCGGTTCCGAAAGTTTTAAAAATTCAGGCATATAAAATATCGTAAATTTCGGCAAATGGTCGCCGAAAAAATCAATTTGACAATCGTTCACAGAAAAAAATCGCCAATTTCTTCAAAGGATCGCAGAAAAAACAAATTTCTTCAAGGGATCGCGAAAAAATTGGAATTTCTTCGAGGGATACCAAAAACCGCAAACTTCGTCTAGGGATCGCGGAAAAAAAAAACACAAATTTCACAAAGGGATCGCAAATTTCATCAAAGGATCGCGGGGAAAATGCGAATTTTTTCAAAGGATTGCAGAATAAAACGCATAATTGGCGCCGGGATGCTATTTCCACCCCTTTTCCTCCCTCGGCTGTAACTTTTTAGAAAATTTGCTGTGAATTTCAGTTTTTTTTTTTTTTTTTTTTTTTAAACTCAGAATCACACTTGCCGTCTTTTTGTCCACGACCATTTGACGAAATTTGCATTTTTTTTCTCTTCATCGTTTGACGAAATCCCTAATATTTTGTATATTCTATTGTCCATGTCCGAATGACTAAAATCGCAATTTCTTTCCACAACCTATGATAAAATTCAAAATTTTTCCCACGGGCCTTTAAGGAATTTCGCGATTTTTTCCCCCGACGAATTACCAAAATTCGCATTTTTTTTCCGCCAATCGTTTCGTGGAATTCACGATTTTCTTTACAGGATCCTTTGCCAAATTTCATGAATTTTTCTACGACCGGTTGACGAAAATGATATTGTGTATTTGTTTCAGTGATTTTTGACGAAATTCGCGATTCTTTTAAACGACCTTTTCTTTTGTCGACTGACTGAGGAAGCTCTTGATTTTTTGCGCGACTATTTGACCAAATTCGCGGGTGTAATTTTTTTTCTGTTCGCGATAGTTTGACAAAATTTTCGATTTTCTTTCCATAATCTTTAGGCGAAATTTACAAGTTTTTTTTCGCGACCGATGGAAAACTTCTTTTTTTTCTGAGGCCAATTGTTGATATCTGCGATTTTTTTTTTTTTTCGATCAGACACGTTATTTCTAACCCTGCCCCTCAAATAAAACTTTTCTTTCTTCTCGCCAAGAAACTCTTAAAACGAAAGGCCTAATGGAAAGTAGTACCGGGGATGATCTGCAAGAAATTTTTACTGCTATGTTTCCTGGTGCTGTACATAATTTTTAGTGTGAAAGAACCAAGTTACTTCGTAACTGAAACATTAGGGCCTTATTTTCTGGATAACTTGCTTTCTCATTTGAAGAAATCACTCTATTCTTTATTCAGTTATTTGAGCAGAATCATAAAATGTGGATATTCATAAAGTCCTTTCATTGTTATGGATACATTTTTTCTTCCTTTTTTTAAAGTGGGTATGCGAGTATTTTGGCTACTATTTTTTTTCTTTGGAGGCTACTAAAGCTACTATTTTCAATGTCATTCGGCAGTGGCAGCCCTACAATTGAGATGCTTTTATGAAGTAGAATAAAGGGTTTTTTTTCTAAAAAAACTACGATTTTTTTTAAAATAAAAAATAACATCAAAGTTGAACTTTTGATTTCCAAATTCGAAGGCTGACAATTACAAGACGGATCCATTTAGTGATCCGCTTTAAATCAAGCTGCTTCGAATTAGGAAAAACGTTAAGAAAAGGGAGAACGCTACTCGATTCTGAAGCACCTGAATGCTAACATCTGTAATTTTCAGGCAAATAGGAATAGAAATGAGTTTATGAATGTGTCAAAAATAGTCACATTTTTGAGTGGAGATTTTTGTTTTTTCTGAAAACGTTATTAATTTAATAAAACAAACAATTCTGTATGTTCTTACCTCCTATTCCATTTTCGTCCTTTTGAAGCCAGACTTGAATGAATTTAGAATCATGGTGTGCTTCATGACATCGCTTGTTATTGAGTTTTCTATAAAAATTTCCTGTTTTTTTATCGCGTTTGTTTTTGCATGGCTCATTCATTCCTGATCAGTTTAAAATATAGTAATAACAACATTTAACTACGAGTACATTCCCACATATGACCAGATCATACCAAGCCAAGTGTGTGTAGGAGTGTGGAGAGGGGTTAGGTAAAGACGCTCCTATTATCTCACTTTGCAACAACAGGGAAACACAAGTTCAGAGGTCAAAGAAGTTCTTTGTGTTACTCACTGAAATTAAACTACTTGGGTAACTGGACACCAGCTTTGCAGTTGAGGAAAATTTTCCTTCTACCGATCAAATTACAACTACTGATCAAATATCAATGATTGACCAGCACCGTATTCATGGTTGAGAACTAAAGCGTTTTTGTTTTGGGGGAAGAGAGAGTGGGTGAAGAGCTACATACTAAAAAGTTTTAAATTTGATTGCATCTTTTAAAAAAGCAATTGAAAATCACTGCCATTTATCGTTTTTGTAAAAGTCTCAATAAATCACAATCCTAAAATATGTGAATATAAATTTCACATTAATTTATCTGAAAATCCCTTGTATAATACACAATCACATATCCTTTTAAAACAGTGACAAATGAAGGTTTTTAATAATTTGCACAATCAGTACAACCTTAATATCAATCATACGTTTAGAGCTGAAACTAGCCTTTTTTTGCGCGAGGGGAAAACGTGGATTTTGGCGACCACCCCCTCCCTTCATCTCCTCACGCACAGTAAATATTATTGACCTCAGGTACGCTATGCAAAATAAATAAATAAATAAATAAAATTCATAAAAATTAAAAATAATTAAATAATTAAAATTAGAGCAAGAAATATGTAAACGACGCTCCCATAGGATTAACATTAGCTTGAGCGTTAAGAGTCTACACAAGTCACGCGAAGAAACTGGAACGCTAATGCTAAACGTATGGGACCGATCTTTTTAAATTTTCTCGTTTGCATATTAATAGTTTTAAATGATTATTTTTTTCTTAGCTTAGAAAAGCTGAGGTTAAATTCTAACCGGGTTAGTGTTTACTTTTTAGATTTTGGTTGCAGATTATTTTTATAAAGTTACCTTCACTTCCAGTACCGGTTTCAAAACCTAAAAGTATGGTAACGCTAAAGATAAATCTAAACTATCCTGAGAAAAAAAAATAATTTTAAAATATTAAAATCCAAACGAGAAATTTCAAAAGAACGCTCCCTTAGTTTAACATTAGCTTGTGAGTTTCTTTGCATTTCATATATATATATACACATTTTTGTATGAATCGACAAACGATTCATTTGGCGCCCCCTTCTCCTTTGTTCTGGCGCCTGGGGCACATGCCCCCTCTGCACGCCCCCCCCCACACTAGTTTCGGCCCGGGCTATATTCTTTAAAAAATATTAAAAAGGGGAGTTACTATTCTATCTTGCATATATTTCGACCGTTAGATTTTACTCGTTGACAGTTGCTGAGACCGGATCTACATGCAAAAAAAAAGTAATTTTAGTAAAAGGCATGGGCGACATTTTTCAGTTGTCACCTACCTAGAAATGGCAAAAGGACGAGAAATGTAATTTGGGAAGGTAAAAGCAGGAGCGGCTGATGGCGCCCTGGGTGAAGGTTTTTTTTTTTTTTTTTTTTTAATTACGGGCGGTCGCCCAAGCTCGCCTCCTCTCTCTAAGACTGGATTTGATTGGTTGCAAAAAACAATTGCCCCAAAAGTAATGCAAAAAATAATTGCACCAAAAGGAACAGAGCTGCATTTTACAATTTCCGCCTAGGGTGGCAAAACACCTAGAAATGGCAAAAAGAAGAGAAAAAATCATTTTGGGAGATAAAGGCATGGGCGACTTTATTAGCCATGAGGGCGCCCTGTGAGAGATTTTTTTACTGTATCACTGCAAGTGCTATACTCTTTTTTTTTTTTTTCTTTTAAAAGAACATTTTACTTTGTGCACTCCTTCCAGGGGCGAAACTAGCTATATTTTCACCCGGGGAAAACGTCGATTTTGGCGCCCCCCACCCCATTCCTCTGCAAAGTAAATTTACAAAGAGAAATTTACGAAAGTTTCTAGTAGTGGACTTATTTTAAAATTTAAAATGTGTAACAATAAAATACATAATATTGAAATATATAACCAGCTTTATCAAATATTTATTCATTAAAACGTGGGGAAAAATCGAAAGGAAGCGGAAATAATTCCGCTTTATACAGGTTTCCGTCTGTTGGTATTCTTTCTGTTGCAACCATGTGGTTTTTTCATTTAAGACACGACTCCATTATAGACGGGTTTCATTTTTCGAGATTTTACTGTTGTTGTAGCATTACAAATTATTACAATTGGAGGACTTTAATGTCAAAGTGATATGAGTCACATTGTTTTAGGAACTAAAAAACCAGGATTTACTGTAGGTATAAAAATGAATTCCAGTTTTGTAAAATATCTTCCTGTACTATCTACATAAGTTTTTCGGAATTATCACTTATACCACTCTTCTTATTTATAGACTGATATGTCTAGATACTTTTCTGAACTTAATGCTAATTTTAAAATTTATGTCTGACTCAAAACAACAGCAACAAAATTATTAAGTTTTTACTTTTTATTTTGTGAATTTTCGACCGCTTGGTTTCTATTGTAACAGTCGGTCACCTGACCTTGCCTCCTCTAAGGACAGATATGGTGATATGCATGTAAAAAAGTAATTATAAGAAAAAAAAGGGGGTTATTCATTTTCTGTCTTGTACGCGAATCTTTTTATCTATTTGACATTTTTAATGCACTGTACTAAGCTTTTCTTTTTGACTTTTCGGGTAGAAAATATTTTTTACACAAATTTCACACGCACATATATATATTATATAAAACGGCAAAACAAATTTTCATCTGACGTTCCCTGCGCGAGGCGCCCAGAACACATGCCCCCTCTGCCCCCCCCCCCCTATAGTTTCAAACCCTGACTCCTTCTCCCGTTTATTTTTATTGTATCGGACAATCATTTGACGTAGCAAGACGGGAAAAAAGAAAGCTCCAAAAAGAATAGAATAGCCTTCATGGTATCTTTTCAACAGAAAAGTAGTCACATTCAAACAAAATCTTCATTTGGCGCCCTTTTCGCCTTTCGTTCTGACGTCCGGGGCACATGACTCTGCACCCCCCCCCCTTCCCCCAGGAAATCGGTTATCGGCGAGGGACAGTTTTACACAAAAGAGAGGAGTAGAGACTGACCTATTGGCCTTGGAAAATGTTAGTGATTCTCCTGTTTGCAGTCTTCTATTATACATGAATCTTTTTATATATTTGTAAATTTTAATGCATTTGGTTCAGTTTTCCTTTTGGATTTTCCGGCTGCAAGACATTTTTATGCAAATTCGATATATATACATATACATTTTTGTATGTAAAGACAAAAAAAAATCTTCATTTGGCGCCCCCTACGCTTTCTGTTCTGGCACCCGGGGTACAGAAAGTTGGGGGGGGGGGCACGTGCCCCCTCGTGCCCCCCCGACGCTACGCCTATGCTAGCCACATGGATAACCTGTAAAAGTCAGGGAAATTTACTATTCCTGAAAAAAAGTCTTGGAAATTTGAAAGCAGAAAAAGTTTCAAAAACTTTAAACTTCCAATAAAAAAATTTCTTAACATAAAACTAAGTGTTGAAATTGCAGCCTCACGAAAATCAGATTTTATTCTTTATAAGTACTGGAAAGAAGTATTCCAACCTGTCATGCAAATAATTTTGCCTACACCGTTTCAATCTTTCCTTGTAACTCTGAGATTTTCAACTCCAGCTTCACTGAAACTGTACTGAATGTTGTAAGTTCGATTAGATGTTTCAATCTGTTTACTTATCTTTGTTTTGGAACTGAACATTTGTTAGCTTAATTTATTGAATATTTATTACAGTAGAACCTCAATTATCTGAAGTAATTGGGACCAACCCTCTTTCGGAAAATCAAGAATGCTTCAATTTTAAGATTAAGGAGAATATATATGCAATATTTCTTATTATGGTAACAAGTGCTTAATAAAAATAAAGCTGTAGCAAAATAGAAACAAGAATAAATTACCTGAATTTTAATTTTGAAATTAAGTACCTTTTACATATATCACAAGTATTTGAAGAAAATGCTTTGTCTGTCGCAGTTTCGATTGCTTTTGCTTTGAAGCTCTATCATGGAGTTTTTTAATATTATTAGTTCACCACTGTCACAGTCTTTCTGCTGCTCAAGTCATGCCAAAATATTCAAAAGTTTTAGAATGGCTAATTTGTTCGTTTTCTTCGTTCCACTTCGCAGCTTACGGGAATTCAAAGGAAATCTAAGAAAAAGGATCGAAAATATTTATATGTATTCGTAGTTCATAAAGGACCGCTTGCACACAAGGAATATGATAATTAAAAAAAAAAAAAAAAAAAAAAAAGCTTTCAAAATGGATTTTGCACACAAGGAATGTGACAGTCAAAAGAAAAAAAAAAACCCTTTAAAAATGGATTTTGGTTAAACGAGAGTTTTGGATAAAAGAGGTTCTACTGTATTTGTATTGTAATATGTTGAAGCAATCTGTATTTAACTGTGACTGATATAAAGAATTTCCACTAGGATGTTATATATTCCCGCGGCCGCCATCTTGGATTTCTCGGCGATGTTTGGTTGGCGTTTATCGATAAGGCAGCCTCGACGATTGACGTGTTCTGGCAACCCCGTTAAGCCTAACATGTGCATAAATCTGCTTGGCGGAAAAAGGGTTTTCACGCCAAAAGAAATCCAAGATGGCGGGCATGGGAATATATAACATCTGTTCCAGAATTTCTTCCTGATTTGACAAAATGGATCGAACCAGATGTTAAAAGCATGTATCTTGAAAATGTTTAGTATCTAGAATAGTCAGCAATTTGTAACTTTTGCTACAAATTGTTTAACAGTTCAGTAGTTGTTACTTCAGAATCAGTTGTGAAAATTCTACTCTCAAATTCACAACTTTTAAGAGTTTTTGTGTAACATCACAAAATCTTGATACCTGGAAATGTCAGGGAAAACCTAGAAAAGTCAGGAAAATTTTTTGCTGATACGGAATAGGCACCCTGCTTTCAGAATTTTATAGATTGTAAATGATATTGGAAGAAAAAAAAAAGAGCACCTTTGTTAGATGCAACAAATATTTCTGTACTATTTGGTTTATCAGTTGAATAGCAAATTTTCTTACAGTTAAAGATTCTTAATTGAACAATTTCACAATAAATCTTTTGGATCTGATTTATTCTGAATGTGCATATTGCTGTAGATTCTTTCCTAATTTGCTTTGGAAGTTTTATGAAACAATGAATCCCATGGAACAAAATATCTTAAAAGCATGCATATAGTATTCTGGTTCTAGGAAATTTTTACAAAGCAGCTACTTTTTTGGTATTTTTAAAACCAAATATCATATTTACTAATGTATATGTATTTTTCACTTTTTCCATTTTTTCTATGCCAAAAGTAGGGTATGTGAAAATTACGCAAGTTTCGTTGTTATTTTAGATTTTTTTTTTTTTTTTACTTAGAGGAACGTGTCTATAAGAATGTAACATTTTAATGTATAATTAATTATGGTTAAATGAAATGTATAACACTGTGAACAATTCAAAGATAGTTTTGAATATGCAGAAAAAATGTCATAATAAATTTTACTATAAAGTATGAAAAATAAAATATTTTATCATAGAAACTATATATGGGATATATTTTACAAAGCTTGTATAGTTATATTTTTTTGTAACTATTTGACACGACATTAATGGAAGTTCTAAATCAAATTGAACTCTTCATAATTTTGTACCTCATTACTCCTTAATAGGACGGCTACCAGAATTTGCCTAACAAAAAGTTGGAGGCGGGGGCTTGGGGATTGATTACTTTATCAATGTATATGTACACTGTTAAAAATCTGTAGCGTTTGCTGCATAGTTACTGCACTGCTTTTATAGAAAACGATTACTTAACTATAATATGGAGCATTCTCATTGGTCAGAATAGAGATATTCTATAAAAGCGGTGGAGTGACTGTGCAGCTAAAGCTGCAGATTTTTAACAGTGTATTTTACAGACCCTGCAGAGCTCCTATTTTTCCCCCTTTTTTTTTTTTTTTTTTTTTTTTTCTCATTTTTTGTCCTGGTAACATTTTTCTCCCCCTTACACTGCATGTTTCAACTTTTCTATGGACCCTATCTATTTGTTTCTGCTTTTCTATTTGTGGAATTGTTTAAAAAAATCGTCTTTATGTACACATTAAATAGTCAGCAGTAGTGTGCTGCAATTTGTTAGGAATAATGCGCTGTTTTCCTATTTGTGTCTCATTGACTCTGCTTTTATATCATACTTCAATCGCCTTCCCTCATCCATTCATATGTCTTTCATTTTATTTATCATACTTTTATTGAATGTTTTTTATTTTAATATTTCTTACCTTTATCTATTCAGAACTTTGTTTTTCTTTTTAGCCTGGTTTATATTTTGCCTATTATATCTTTAACTCTTAGAATATATTGGGACAGAAGAGCAGAGTCTCACGTGATGATAGGATAGGTCTCTGAACAAAAGATCTTACAATATGAAGTTTGTTTTAAAAACATCACTTTCACCCAAGGAGGCCGAACACACATCTCAGAACCTATCAAGGTCTTTGAGAAGAAGCTTTGTAAGATGGTGAATTTCATAACAAGTTGTGGATATGGGGAATTTTTTTTTTTTCTTACAAAATTTGGTCCCCCTGACTCACAACTCCCCCAAATCCTTTATTGAAGAATTTGGAAATGACAAATAAAATAATGTTCAGACTAGGGATGCACCAAATAGTGATTTCGGTCGAATACCGAATATTCGGCCTATGGGCGAACCGAATATTTGGCTAGCCGAATAGTAACTGCTAGGCCAAATACCGAATATTCGGCCTGCCAAATAGTAACTATTCGGCCGAATACCGAATATTCGGCTTGTCGAATATTTTTATATTTCAAAGTTTAAAGGCATTAAAATGTTAAATTTTAAAACAATTTTACGTAATATTTAAAACAAAGTTTTATTCTAATGAACAAGAGTTTTCTTTCAAGTAAACTTTATGCTGAAAAAAATCTGCTTTGAGTTATTTAAGAAGACAATAGTTATAATTTTTTTTAATTAATAAAATTTTTAATTTCATGGCTTCTTCTGAGAATTAAAACAAATGAATAAAATTTTCTTAAATTCTAAAACAAACATTTTAAAATCAAAGAGAAATTGTGAAAAAATTGGAAGAATAATTGTACAGGATCATATATTATTTGTTTGTCAGGAAGAGACTAAAATGAAAGTAAATAAATAATACAATCTATTCAAATTTTATATGGTGGCAACTTAGCAAGAATAACTGTTCTACTCCCTTTGATTAGTAAGCAAGGAAGTTTTTAAATGCATCCTATATCGGTGTCTGGAGTGGGCAATCATTTTCAGGGATTGTAAACGTTTTTCTTAAAATCTTAACAAGAAACAGATTATTTACTGGACAATGTTCAGGAACGTGCATTTGTACATAATTAATTAATTTGTACTATGGAAATCCTCGTGATTGGTTAATTTTCTTAAATAATACTTAACAAACAGCAAATAAATAATGTAAAAACATTCTCTTTTATTTAAATATGATTCTGTTTCTAATTATTCTGAATATCTTTATAAGTTTACTGTTAAACGTAGAAGTTATATAAGGTTTTTAAAAACATGTTTTAAAAGTTTTTCCAGTATTCGGTTTGGCCGAATATTTCGATATTCGGCCAAACCGAATAATTTGCTATTCGGCCAAGCCGAATATTCGGCATACCGAATAATTTGATATTCAGCCAAACCAAATATTCAGCAACATGGCCGAATACCGAATAGATACCGAATATTCGGTGCATCCCTAGTTCAGACATTAAAATCTTTAAATGTTCAAAACTAAAAATAGACAAAATGGTTTTAAAGTGAAAAATTTATAGAACAGAGTCAACAATTATGGAGAAAAAAAAAAGACACTTTTGAATGTCTAAAGCAAAATATGTAACCCAAAAGTAATTTTTACCACAAAGTCATTTGCAAATCTTCCTACTTTGACTGAAGACTGATCCTTGCCCATGGAAATGCAGCTTTTTAAACAGTAAATTATGTTATTAAACCTAAATTAAGAGTAATTGTATGTTTGATCGATTTAGTTTCAATAAATGACATTAAACTTGATTTCTTTTCATATTTTGCAATTAGCTTCAAATATTTATATTCATGTTTTATCTATTTTTTACAACTTCCACCTACTATTTTTAGCATTTTTTTCCTGCTTTATTGTATTTGAATTCCTTTTTTCAATCTTTTTTACAGAAAAAAAATGTTTTGGGGTCTATTTACCTGGTGTATCTCAGCTGATGATCAGAACTGTGCAGTGGTGCCAAGTTATATGGCTCCATGGGGCCCGAGCCCACCCAATAATTTGCTCTTCCAGCCCACCCAATTTTCATTATTCTATTTTTGTGCTTATTTTTCAATCTCTGAAAAGAAATTATTTTGGGTACTTTTCGGTTAGCCAGGCGTCAGTGTTATTTATACATATATTTATACACATATATATTAGGGTGGTTCAAAAAAACTTTTTTTGAGCTAGAGTCCAGGCCACCCCTTAATTTTTTTAGACTCATCAATAGTATAATACTGGTAAATTTTTTGCTTCTTACTCAAATTCTAAGAGGTTGCTCAATGACCCCACAATTTCACATTAGCAGAAGCATAGGAAATGCAACAATAGATTATACTTCAGAAATATTTAATTTTTTCTAGAAGTTTTTAGAAGAAATTTAGTTTTTTATATTATATATATTTGTATTTAAATATTTTAATATATGTAGCAACATTTCTGAGAATTATTTACATGACGAAGTTATAGACAACACTAAACCAAAACAAGAATTCTCCCAACTCTTTTTGCAACCATTTGAAAAGAATTTCGCGGCGAAATATTTATTTTTTCATGTTAATTTTTATTTTAAATAATTATCCAATATATTTTCAAATTCTGCGTCCGGCAACAAATATCTGTCTGATAAGTGTTTACATTTAGCTCATGGCTGTTTCTAAGTGAAAGGTGACAAATTAAAATAATATTTAAAATAGATTTTAATTATTTATTGCAAGAGTTTTTACTTTTAAATAAGTACAGTGCAACCTCGGTTATCCAATCTAATTGGGACCGCTAGTACTTTCGATATATGAAATCTCTGTTAATAGAAATTCTGTATATAAACTCGCCGTGCTCGCGAATTTAATATCTCTTAGAATAAAAAACAATAGAGCATTTTTTAAATGACAAAAATAAACATATATAAAGTTATGTTTCAGAGCTCAACAATTTTTAAAAGGAAATTAACTACTAGTAGTAAATTTTAAAAAGCAAATTGAAAAATTTTTAAACTAGACCAAGTTAAATATTGAAAGATGCATTTTCAAAAATAAAACAAATCTCCAGAAAATGTATATATTTTTTAATTTAATTAACATTAATTTGTTAAATTTACATCATTTAAAAAAAAAAGTCTGTTACCTTTCGTTTTAAAATTCTGGATTTTCTATCAGTGGCTCCCTGATCATGCCAATTTTTGAGCAACAGGAGACCTATCGGCATAACATCGCTTCTTTGCTCCAAATATTTTAGGGCAATTGTCAGTGCAGTAAAAAGTGAGGTCTTTTTCAAGACTCATTCACAAGAAATAGACTTCGTTATCGGCTCTGTTAACAGAAACCCTGATTAATTGAAGCTTGGTTAATCGAGATTCTACTGTATGAAGAATTATATTTAGGTTACATTACTTATATTAAATATTAATCTACTGTTATGGGTTGCTAACATTATTCATGTTCCAGTTAACAAGACAAACTAATATAAAATAAAATAATCACAAAAATTGTGCATTAATCATCAACTTTAATTTTATGTAAAATGGCCATTCTTTTCTGTTTAACCCCTTCGGGACCGTGGGTGCATATATGCACCCTCAAAAAGGGCTTAAAACACTAGAGTTTGATACCCGTAATAAAGAAAAGTAAATTTGATTTTATCTAATTACGACATTTTCGTGATTTATAAAGTTAAGTCCAATAATTAACAAAAAGTGGTGCCAAACGAATAAAATTCGTGTAAAAGATGCCGGTCCTGAACGGGTTAAAGAAATTTCAAAGCTAAAAATGTGCAATGGCTCCGGTTTCAACTTGCCTTAGTAATGAAATTTTTCTGATTTGTCTAAGATCAGTAGATCAATTGACTAGATTGAAACAACTGACTATGACAAGACAAATCCTTCAGAGCATTCATTATCAGTTGAAAGAATCAAAATTGGTACAATATGTTAGTCATTTGAGAGTTAAGGAATTAATGCAGATATAGCAGAAATCTGCGATTCCTACAAAACAAAAGAAACACATGCATAATTTAAAAAGCAATTCTTCCTGCAGGTCGTACAAACAAATAGAAAATACATTCCATCAGAAACAAAGAAAAAATCAGTTTTAGACACTATTTTGTATTACTAAAGATCAAATATGATTACATTTCTATTTTTAACTTCTACATTGTTTTATTATTTTCTAAGAAATTAATTTTGAATGTCTTTATTTTTTTTTTAAACAAAACATATTGAAAAATTACAATGGAATACACTGAAGTTACTGAAGGTTGAGCACCCTCTTGCAGTTGAAATATGAAGTTCAAATTCTGCCAGAATATTACTGTACACAAATCTAAAAAAATTGAGTGGTGACCTGGTATGTATGTGAAAGTTTATTTTTGTACATAGATGGCTGAACCACCCTAATATGTATGCATATACACTGGTGTCCAAAATTAAGGACCAATCACAAAATGCTAATTTTCAAGTACGCGAATACTCAAAAGGAAATAATATAATTCGAATAATTATTATCTCTAAAGCACAGCTAGTCCATATAACATCTCATTCATGTCACAAGTGTCACAGTCACTACGGTGAAGTAAAAAAATAGGAAATTTCATACATCTCATTATGAGTCTCAAATTATCCCTATATGTGACGAGTCATCATGTGACTTTACAATGTAGTTACATTGTGACTCTCATGTGACTGTCATCTGTAGACTCAATTTCAAAGTCATCGTGAATGCTGCATTGTGATAAGTTGCCAAATATGTCACATTAAAAGCAAGGTTGTGTTTTTGACTTCAAAAACTAGTTTTTGACATGACAAGCGTCAAAAACTGGTTTAAACTGTCATAAACTGGTTTAAACTGTCATAAACTGGATTAAACCGTCGAAAACTGCCAAATACATGTAACACGCTAAAACATTTTAACAATAGATAAACATTAAATAAGTCAATGATTTATGTGATCTTTTATTGAAATTTAATAATTTAAAAAATATATTATTTGCAATAAAATATTTTTTTTTTTTTTTTGAATTTTTCAACCAGAAGAAAATAATTTTGTACAATTAAATAATCCGGATCAATTTTACCCCGCAGCATGCTGCACACCACTTGTTTAGCACATTTATTTACACCCAAAAGATTTTTGAGTTTAGTGTGTATGAAGCGTTAGAAAATAGTCTGTCTCTTAATTGATGCTGAGCTAGTAGGACTTGATAGCAAAAGCATTGCTAGATGAGCAAGTTTTGAAGCAGGCTCAAAAAGCTGTTGCATTTAGTGATACCTTTCCACCAAACAATGGAGTCCTCCCTATAGCACTGAAATAAGAAGACTGGAAAGGGGATTCTTTAGCTTCATACATAATCAGTATGGGTAAGCATCCATAAACTCTCTCCGTAGTTCAAGCGCGAGCTGAATCAACTCTTGCCCTTGATGGTTGGGATGCAAAGTATAAGCCAAACAATGGTATGGTTATGGTTTCATGATTTGATCCCTTCTATTATGCACTTTTTCAATATGGGCTTACAGGAATTTTCTTTTTGATGACCGAGCCAATTTTGTTCAGTTTTAAAATTGAAAACATTTTCATTCAAAACATTCAATATATATGAAAGAAAGCATGTTTTAAAAAGATTTTGGCTTTAAGCTTTTTTTTTTTTTTTTAATTACTTCTCTTATTTTGTAAATGTTTAAAATTAATAATCCAATTTCAATTTTGAATGGAATGGTTATTGCCTAGACTAGAATAACATTGATGCACATTATCTTGTTATATATACAAATAAATCTACACTTTTCTAAGTTTTTTTTCCCCCATAAAAAAAGCTAGTTAATGCTTTAAGACCCCACTGCAGTCACGGACAAAAAGAAATCAAGATGGCCGCTGGCATTTTAGCTGAATTGAAAGGATGGTCTAAATTCAATTGATTGACAAGCGAGCTCTTCCAATCAGCAAATAGAATATTCTTGGATCATTTCCAATAGGTTTCATTGGTCTAAGAGATTTCTTTTTTCAACTGTCCAGCGTAGATCAAAGCCGTATGTTTTGTGGAGAATCTGGATAACGCTGAAAGCCGTAAAAAGAATTTTAATCTGTTTATAATAAGGGTGCAAAAATTAAAGCGATTTGACTTTCAGAAAATAAATGATTATTTTATTCAGATATATTTCTTTTTTTTAATCATCAAGTTCATTTTACAACTTTTACAAACATAAAATTGAAATTAGCGCAGTATAAAAACTATTTTATTTCACATAACGAAATTACATTTAAAATCAAGGGGGGAGATATTGAATGAGGGGGGAAATACCAGATACAAATATTCTAAAATAACTATCTTTTGTGGGGATTCTTTTTAGAACATGAAATTTATCAAGAGATATATAAAAGCTAAACAACATTGAAGGTTAAAAATAAGATGTTCATAAAATTAGGAGAGAAAAGGTTAACCAAATAAACTGTATATTTTGTACTGTAGAGGGGTGGAGGGGAGAACGGGAAATATTAATTTTGAGGAGAAGGGGGGGGGGGGGCTATACATCTAAATCCCATCGTAGTCATTTATATGTATAGTACATAATTTATTGTTGTTAGCACTAAAATATATGACAGAAAAAATAAAGTTTTCCAAATATTCAAAACTTTGTGTGATGTTAGCAGAAAGGTTTCAGGCGGAAGAAAATTTAGATTATATTTTATTTTTACAAGTAAGTTATAAAACATAAAGGAGTTTTCACAATTTGAAATTTTAAGTGCATAGGAGTAAATTCAGGTGTGTGTGGGGGGGGGGGGGAGAGATTTCTGTACACTAAATATTTTTTAAATGATGCAGACAGTTAAGAATGTTTTTTGTAGCGGTTCGTAATCTAAATAACAATAAAATACTTTTATTTTCATTTACATTTTTTCATTTTAAACACTTTCCAAGAAAGTTGAAAAGTGTTTATGAATTGGGTTTGTCCGTCCGTCTGTCTGTCTATCCGTGCTCTAACTAGCGTAAATATAGTCGGATTGCCATGTAATTGATATACGATATTGAAAATCATCATGGTATGTTCGGTGCACCATTCATGGTTCATTTACAGATGTACTCAAAAGTATTCGCTACATTATGGTCTATGTGGGAAGGGGGGGGGGATTATTTAGGATGTATTTTAATAGTGTTACACAATGTTAAACACAGTTAAATTTATGTACATTGAGACACACTTTAAAATTGTTACTATAGACTATGTTATGTGTAATGCTTAAAGTACGAGTATAGGGGACTCAAAAGTATTCCGTTATGTGAAGAAATATCGTTTGCGGCGTATTTGATTGATATTACTCTGTCACAAAGATAATGAAATTGATATGAATTTCTGAGGTGTCCTTAGCCTACTTTCTGTACAACATGAGCATTTAACAATTATTTACGGGGTCAGACAAAAGAACTTGGTTCAATATGGTCTACGAGAAAAACTGTTTGTAGCGTATTTTGATCACGTTACACTATTTCAAACATGACGAAATAGATACACATTACTTTGATTTACTACAAGATGCTTACATTCGAATATGGTCTGCATTTCATTTAGCGTTCATTTACAGGGAAACATAAAATATTTTGATACAATACTGTATCCGATATAGCTATTAAAAATTAATGCTGAAAGTACATTTTCAATTACAGAATGCGTTTTTAAGTTTAACTAAATTTTTGCGCACTACGTGGTGTGCACATATTTTACAAACCCTATACAGGACCACACAAAAGAATTCGTAACCATTGCTGAGAATGAGTATGAATTTCTTAAAGATGTTAGGTTTTTTTTAGTTATAAATGGTCAAGCTCAACTACATTTAATATGCTTAGAGATGTTTGTATCATACAAATAAAATCCTATACAGGGATATTCCAAAAACTGGATACATGGGCCGCCGATAGAAAATAATTCCTGCAAGTGTGATTTCAGTAATTTTGAGCATGATTTTGCCTGAATTAGATTTCAGCTTAATACTGTTTGACGTGTATAAAAATCTGTATTCTATATACAGAAATGCACAAAAGAATTCAAGTATGTTTCCGTCTATTAGTAGAAATTGCCGAGGGTGAATTTTCAACTGTTTTATGTATTTTCTTACAAAACTAAATTTTAACATAGTATGTAGAATCTGTACAAATATATGCAGTACAAATATATCATATACACTGCCTCATATGAGCTGCATATATCATATGAGCTGCACAAAAGAATTGGAGTACCATCCAGGTTATGGGTGCAATTGTTGAAATCTGCTTTTCAAACGTGTCATAGGTATTACAAATGTTTAGATAGATATCTTCTTTACTTTATTAAACGGCGAAGTTTTGTTACAGTGTTCTGTAAGTGTTGGAATGTATCGACGTAGACGCATGATTTTTCTTTTTTCTTTATGGACATACTCGGTTCAGTCGATTACTCAGGCACCTTTGGTATCTACGTTTGATGGTTCTTTCTGAGCTAGTCGGAATAAAATGATTTCGAAAGGTTTTGAGAATTTACTTGCACGTTGACGAGAAACCACAATATTTTCCTTACAAATATCTCTCTAAAGACATTTTCCTTTGAAAAATACAGTTAAAAAGTTTTTTATGCACAATTAAATGTACACCTATCGCTTTATTGTTAACACTTTCGTACATAGTTGAAATGATTTAGTTAATATTATAGATAATAAAGATTTATAATTAGGACGAAAAAAAAGTAAAAATTAAAAAGTTTTAAAGACTGTAAATTAGATTCTTTAGCTTCATGAGTTGAGGGTAAGACAAATCAAGAAACAGATTTTTTTTTCTTTTTTGGGGGGAGGGAGGGGAATTTAATAGATGACCGATTATGTAACTTATTAAAGATTTACAAATAGGGCAAAAACATTGAAATTAGGAGTTTTAGAGACTTTAAATTTTATGAGCATGGAAATAATGGGGGGAGAAAAGAAAACGTCAATTTTATATGGGGGTGGAAGAAATTATATAATCGATTATTTATTGTTCAATATGAAACAGATAAAGCTGAAAATGTATTAAAAAAAGACTTTCAAAGATTTTAAACTTAAATAAGGGAACGAAAAAAAAGGGGGGGATTTTATTTGATGACTTATTTATTTACCTTACTAAAGAATAAGAAATAGGACAAAAAAAGACTAAATTTTGTGTTCTTGGTAAGGGTAGAGTCAGAGCAAGCGTCAATTTTGGTGGGGGAGGAGTATAGTTATATGATTATTTATGATTACAATAAATTAACAGATAGAGTACAAAATGTTTTAAAAAAAGCAATGACTTTTAAGGTTAAAATTTTGTGATCTGAGGGAAAAAAAAGAGGAATAAGCAGAATTAGTTCTTTTTTTGCGGGGGGGGGGGCGGAAGTTTATCGGCGACTTATTATTTACTTACCTTAGAAAATATTTACAAATAAGTTAAAAAAAATAATAAACGAAGAAAAATTAAGGACTTTAAATTTCAGATGCTTGGTAAGAGGGAGAGGCGAGGAGGAAATACCAATTTCAGTTGGGGTTGGGGGGGGAGGAGAAATTTTTATGATCGTTTGTTTATTGTTAAAATAAAGTGGCAAATTGAGCAGAAAAGATTAAAAAAAATTAAAGAGTTTTAAAGGGTTTTTATTTTAAAATATGGGTACCGTGGATGAGGGAGCAAAAGGGAGAAATGACATTTTCGATGGAGGCAATTTACAAGAACTTTTAATGAAATGAATATGGTGAAATAAATTGATAACGAAATTTATGCCTGACTATTTATTGTTAGTTTAAAGTAACAAATAAAACAGAAAATTAAAGAAAATATTAAGGAATTTTAAAGATTTTAAACCTTGATACTGTAAGGGGAGCAAAACGGGAAACGAAATTTCGGAAGAAGGGGAGACAAAGAGTGCAAGATGTTTGGATAAGAATATGGTGTGCATCGAATTTATTGTTCATTTACAAGGAAACATTAGGGATGATTGCTGATAGTGAGTTTTAAATTATGATATGTTTGATTTATGATAAGTTATGGTATAAGTTAAGTTAAACTAATATTTTTGCACAGGCACATAGGTGGCGTATATGAATTGCATAGAATATAAAGAGTGATCAAAGGGCTCCAATGCGATGTATCTCATGAGGGTTGTCGAAAAATGTTAGAAAAGTACCGGCATATTATACTATCAGCTAAATGTCCTGTCGGCTAATCGTCTTTTCGGCTAAATGTCCTCCCGGCTAATTGCCACGTTCGGCCAGTTGTCTGTCGGCCAATTGTCTGTATTGCTGAAATTATTGCTATTCCGTTGCATAGACACTACACAAAAGATTTCATCAGTAGTACCGAGAATGACTATGAATTACTTAAAGATGTTTTTTAATTTGATTTATGCATTTTCAAGCTCAACTACTTTTAGTATAGATGTTTGACCCGTAGCCGGTCGCAGACATTTAGCCGACAACCAAATAGCCTTCAAGACATTTAGCAGATTGCAGTTAGCTGAGACGTGCATTTAGCCGATACGTACATATAGCCGACAACACAATTAGCTGAAATTTACATACAGCATACAGGACAATTGATCGAAACGGACATATAGTAATAATTTTAGCAATACAGACAATTGACCGACAGGCAACTGGCCGAACGTGGCAATTAGCCGGGAGGACATTTAGCCGAAAAGGCGATTAACCGACAGGACATTTAGCTGATAGTATAATTAGCCGGTACTTTTCTAACATTTTTCGACACCCCTCATGAGATACATCGCATTGGAGCCCTTTGATCACTCTTTCATATTATGTACCTCCCGTTCCCCCTCCCCCAATTTGTATCACCGAGAGCATTTTTCTGACTTTTCCGACATCCCTCAAGTGATATATCATTGGACTGGGCAGCCCTTTGATCACTCTTTCCTATTATGCACCTCCCGCTAGGTTACAGTTAATTTGCAGTTTGGTTACAATTGCGATTAGTTACTCTTAGATTACTGTTAGGTTATAATTAAGTTACGTTTAGGTGATAATTAGATTACACTTAAGTTACAGCTTGGTCATGGTAAAGTTATGTTACAGTTACATAACATTTAGCATATGATTAGGTTATAACTAGGTAAACGTTATTTACAGTTAGATTATGGTTAAGTCCCAGTTAGGTTACATTTAGGCTACAATTAGGTTACTGTTAGGTTTTAGTTTGGTTACGGTTACTTCATAATTAGGTTACACTTAGGTTACGTTTAGATTATGGTTAGGTAACTGTTCGGTTATAATTAGGTTACGTTTAGGTGATAATTAGATTACGCTTAGGTTACAGCTTGGTCATGGTAAAGTTGTGTTACAGTTACATTACTGCTAGCATACGATTAGGTTATAATTAGATAAACGTTAGTTACAGTTAGATTACGGTTACGTCCCAGTTAGATTATATTTAGGCTACAATTAGGTTACTGTTAGGTTTCAATTAGGTTACGGTTACTTTATAATTAGGTTACCGTTAGGTTACGTTTAGATTACGGTTAAATAACTGTTAGGTTACGTTTAGGTGATAATTAGAATACGCTTAGGTTAGAGCTTGGTCATGGTAAAGTTATGTTACAGTTACATTACAGTTAGCATACGATTAGGTTATAACTAGGTAAACGTTAGTTACAGTTAGATTACGGTTACGTCCCAGTTAGGCTACAATTAGGTTACTGTTAGGTTTCAGTTAGGTTACATTTAGGCTACAATTAGGTTACTGTTAGGTTTCAGTTAGGTTACGGTTATCTTACACTTAGGTTACGTTTAGGTTACAGATAGATTATAGTTACGTTACAGTTTGGTATTGGTTAGGTTACAGTTACGCTACAGTTAGTTTATGCTTAGGTTATAATTAGGTTAAGATCAGGTTACAGTTACGTTACAGTTAAGTCGGATGAATATCCTGTCGGATGAATGTCCATGTCGAATAATTGTCCTCTGTTGGCTAACTGTCTTTTCGGCTAACAGTCGCTGTCGGCTAAACATCCTGTCGTCTAATTGCTGTCTGCTAAATGTCCCGTCGGCTAAGTGACATTGTAGCATATAAATAAATAGGGATATGACAAAAAACTGGATACATGGCCGTCCATGGATAGCAATTCTTAAGCTAATGTTAGCCTTAGAAGTGTGATATCAGTAATTTTCAGCGTATTTATTTCTGAATTAAATTTCAGCTCAGTATGTGGCGTGTATAAAAATTTATAAGGAACATACAGAGCTTCACAAAACAATTGAAGTACGTTTCCGTCTATTGTTAGGAATTAATAAATGTGTATATTCAAATGTGTTATGTGTTTTTCTAACTGAACTAAAAATGTAGGAAAGGGTTCATAATCCATACTTGACACATGGTTTTCCTTTCTTGTTTTATTTATTTTCAATAATTCATCTTCTTATGTTTTTGTATTTCTCAGTTGCAATAATCATGATTTATAGGGTTCCGTACTTAAAAAGTAAAAACGGAATCATTATAAGATCACTCCTGTGTCTGTCTGTCACAGCCATTTTACTCGTAAACTACGGAACGTGGGAAGTTCAAATTGGGAGATGTAATAAAGACTATTGACCCACATATTTACAGATTATTAAACATTCACAAATATATGTGGGAAAAACATAGAGGGGATAATTAGGTTATTTAAAGAAGAAATATATTTTCTTTGTGTATCGTTTGGGGTATCGGTTAAAAGATTCCGTAACGCATAACTCAAAAATACATTTCTTTTAATTTTAGATATTATATTTTCAGAGATATCGTCGAAAATGTAGTGCAAAAATGTGCCTCCCCCCCCCCCCCATCTATTTTCAAATCTACTGAAACTAAAATTATGAAAAAAATTAGAGGTAGTAGAGGTTAATTTAATACTCGCAGGAAAATTATAGCGATTGCCCTAGGTGGCATAGTTTTTCATAAAATCGCATTTTTCTGTTACATACAGATTTCTATTTGCGGGCATTCAGCAAAGGTATCGAAGAGCGCTAAAGGTACCTATCGTATCAAAAGTATAAAAGCATTGTTTATAATGATTTTTGAAAAAAAATCGTCGGTAATTCGCCGAGATATTAATACTCCTGTCCCTGCCGGCGAAGACACTAACGAGCTAATGCTAATCCGATGGGGAGGAAAAAGTAAAGAAAGGTGCGATGTAGAGACGGATCTCGGCTATATAATGCCAAAAAAAAAAAATTTAAATATCGAAATTCAAAATAGATATTAGAAAAATCCTTCCCTATACGATTAGCATTAGCTCGTGATTGTCTTCGCTGGCAGGGGCAGGAGCCTTAACCCTTAAAGACACGGTTGGTTTGGACATACATAATGGCAGAGGCGGCGTACTCTATATACCATCGGTTTTTAAATACTAGATAACAACTTTTAATGATATATATGTGTAATGCAATACCCAGTAGCAGCATAAAAGCAGTAAACGTCAACTTGTTAAAAACAGACCAATTTAATTATAATTAATCGCATAAATACTATGGGATTCGCGACTAGTTTGCGTTGAGTGGATCTCTCAATACGCCTCCCGTGTCTTTAAATGATAATTAAAGACCTATTTGAAAAAACGCGGCACGGACAAAGTCGAGTTGCATCTTTGCGACCTCCTTTCGAAGCGCGCGTAGTACAACGCCAAGTTTAAACTTTGAACAAGGATTTTATTTCATCTACACTGTAAAAAGAAAAATATTTCTATGTTGAATTTAGTTTTATGAAATGCCAAATGAAATTTAAATATGCAGTACTTTTATTGTTAGTACCAAATTAAGTTCACCATATGCAGATTAAGATACGTTTAAAAAAAGAATTATAGAAAATAGCAATATTTAATTTTATTTCGGCTTCATATCTCTTTGAACCTTTGTGGTATACTCAATCATACTTTTCTAATATATACAGCTATACCCAACTCTACGTTGTATAGGTTTTTACAAAATTTCATTATTCTTTTAAATAATACAGTTAATAATTCATATATTTATTGTACGGAACTCTCTGAGCGCGAGTAATACTCGTACTTGACCGTTTATTTTATATACAAGCTATATGCATTGGTCTGCCAAATCGTATCTTGGTGGAAACCATCTGCAGAACATCAATTTAGTGGTTGATCCGCAGGTTTACCATTGTGTTTTCATGCACCCAAACTTCAATATTTTCATACATTTGGGTGCTGCAAAATACAATGATAAACCAATCGATCAAAAACTAAACTCCGGTGTGCAGGTGTTTTCTATCAAGATATGACTTAGCAGACCATTTGCATTTTAATATGCTAATTGAGTTCTATCTAATCCTAAAATTTCAGCCTTCAACTTGATGAGCTGATGGTCTGTGCAATTGCCACCCGTCGAACAAATTCCTTCCTGTGAAATCTTGTATCACTCTTTAGGAATCTGTGGACAGGCACAAAAACATCCTATCTGTGTTTTTATACCTAGATTGTGTATAAAAACCTTTTTTAATTCATTACTCTGAATTTGGAGATTTTTGTAACAAATACAGCTGTATTTTTTTTTTTTTTTTTTTTACAATTGTTTGAGAAAGACTTTGTTTTTATTTTCTCTGAAAACTGCTTGGATTTTTCATTACATTGATATGCAATTCTGATAATGAATTTCATAGAATTCCATTTCAAAGCAATATTTCGAATTTCTTCCAATTTTACCAAAGCATTCTTTTTCTTTATCAGAAATCAGTGAAAATAAATTTATTTTTCTGCATCTTTATCTTTAGACTAAGTTACAATTTTATTTTCCCCGCATTGCTGATAGAGATTTTTTTTTTTACCTTGTCAGTTGAAAGCTCACAGTCAAATATCTCCAGAGATTCTCCATCTTCTTCCTCTACTTCCCAGTTAATAATCAGGAGGAGTTGCCGTAATATCCTTTACCAATCTGTGTCCTATATCGGAATTTGGTAAATTAGCAGTGCTTTTAGTTTATAGTCTTTACTTGACCTTACCGATCATGACAGTGTTAAGCTATCATTCGTTGTTGCTAAGAAACTGTTTTTACTAGTTTATAAATTAGCTTGGTAAATTATCACTGGTTTTACTTTGCAGCCTCTACTTGAACTTGCCGATCAAGACAATGGTAAGCTGCCATTCATTGGTGCCCAGAAAATGTTTTTATCAGTTTGTTAAAAATGTCCTACTGACATTTTCTACGTATATAACGCAGACTTTCACAGTGATAGAGTTGTTGATGACGGTATTATCCTTCTCCTATAATTCTTGAAAAGCTAATAACAAATTTACTAACTGTTGCTTTGTGAGCCTTAATTTCCTCTCTAATCATTTTATAAAATTGTGTGATTGAATAATGAATTGTAGTAAACGAAAGAATGTGCCATTACAATACAACATGAAATAAAAATGTTAACTAACGCAATCTTTAACAGGATACCAATGTAAATTGAAAGTAAAGATCGAGTGTTATTAAAATTCATAGTAAAAGACCAGAGAAGAATCTATTACCAAATTCCAATTTTTGGGACGGATGCAAAAGTTTGTCGCATATTGTTGATGGAAATTAAAGAAAATGTATTTCGTGTAAATTTCAATTCCTAGCAGTTACATAATTAGCGCTCATCTGGCTAAAGAATCGATGTATTTTCTCAAATCTTCCAAAAAATAAAATATCTTATCCTCAAAATGTTTTGAAGTGATCTAAATAAACGGTCATACGACGATGCAAGTTTTGGAGAATGGTTCTTGAATTGAAGCATTTCATCTCAATTATAACAGTTTGTGTCTGAAGTGGGCTAGATACATGTGGTCTAGCAGTCTTGTTGGAAAACAATGCCTAATTGTTGATTGTTTGAAGCTGCTTCTAGCGGATTGCTTGATTTAATTCACTTAATTATAAACAGTATTTCTGCAAATTAATGCTGTATTTTCTACGTAACATCTATTAATAAACAATTTTCTTGTCTCACTGAATGCGAAGAAAAATCTTCTGTAGGTAGGAACTGACTTTTTCTTTGATTAAAAGGCCTCTTCGATGTAGTCATCAATGTAGTCTAAATAATTATTAACATTGCTACTATTCCTTATATTCCATGAATTTCGAAAATAATCTGAAAATAAAAACTATGCGTAAATCTGGTTTTTGAATAATGTAGAATAACGTTGTTTTTAAAATATCGACATGTTTTGTAGAAACTGAGTCAGGCTAAAGTTTTAGCTTCATAAAACGTATTTTTTTTTTTTTTTTTTTTTTTTTTTTTACTGCTAATTGTACTGTCAAGTTCCAGGAACAAGAAATTTCCCTCCGAGGAGACCTCTACTTTCAAATATTTAGCCAACAAAGACTTATAAACTGACACAATCAATTATGACTCGTATTCAATCATAGAGGCTTGCTTATAGAAAAAGTTTCAGGCCGAAATGTGCTGGATCGAACCGTAGCTTCCGATTTCACGAGGATGAAGTAGGCATACTCCTATTACAAATTTTTTAATTTTTTTTTATCCTATTTAATAACTTCAGTTAATTAAGACAATAATAACATTTTAAAATAAGTGGTAGAAATTTGTCTGATTTGCCTCCATTAGAACATCGCTTATAGATCGAATTTGGCAAATTCAAAAGTGGAGATTTTATTATGATTTTATCACATATATATACTTTGCAATGAAATGTTAATTTGGGTGGACTTTCTGCTGAAAATTCCTCCATGAAAACACTTCATTTATTAACATAATCAAATTAAACCTCGTGAAATTGGTCTCCTTCTTCACGCCCCCTCCCCCCCTCCTTTCTTTATCATTTTATGAGTTTCTCCATCTTCACTGTTCGATTTTTTTTTCAAAAGAAGGTAGTGCGGATGGCCCGCTGCCTTTAGTAATGTGGACTATGGTGATTTCAAGTTAAGTTAGAAAACTTAACCAATCTTCTGATTTTCATCAACGTCTTATAACGGTGGATTAAACATGAATTCGCCATTATTCACCAGAGATGAAACAGCAATCTAAACAATGTGAAAGAGCAGCTGAAATTGCGCCAAAGAAAGTGAAAACGGTTCCATCTGCTGGAAAAGCCATGGATACGGTTTTCGGGAATTCACAAAGTGTGGTGATCATAGAGCACCGGCAAAAAAGTAGAATCGTCACCGGACAGTGTTATGCATTTCTACGGGACCAATTAAAGAGTGCTTATTCCGACAAAACGTCTATACCTGAGCAACAAATACGTGTTCTTTCACCACAGCAGTGCTCTTGCACACATGCTTGTTGTTTTCGCTACGAAAGTCAATGACCTACGCTCTGTAGTGCTTCCACATGCACCGGATTTTGCTCCCAGCGATTATTTCCTTTTCCCAAGCCTGAAGAAATGGCTCGGTAGTCGGAAATTCACTTCAAAATATGGGGTTAAAGCAGAGACCACCACTTCATTTCCAAAGTTAGATAAGGCATATTATGCTAAAGATAATAAAAAGTCGGAAACTCGTTGGTTTAATTTTTTTAAGTTGTAAGGAACTACGTTAAAAAAATTAAATATTGTCAAATTTTTTTCATTTTCTTTGTCGGGCTAATAACTTTTCGAAACACACTCGTATCAATATCAAATTTTATTTTCCCTCCAAAAAAAAAAAAAAAAAAAAAAAAAAAGGCGGAGTTCAAGAAAAATGCGGGTCCTAGTTGTAATTAAAATTCGACCCCCTCATGCTGAGAACATGACACTATAAAACTTGGTAAGACGGAAACATAAACAATAGGAACTAAATACCTTTTTAGATGGGTTTTTTGCGTCTTTGCAGATACAATTGCAGGGTATTTTTAGGGGAATAATGAGAATTCCGTTTAAACCAGGGTTTCGTTACAGCTAGGTATCAGAAAATAAATTTGTTACCTAGCAGACATTTATAAAATGTAATATTTTACCATACAGTCTCCTCAGTTTAACATTATTATAGTTAATGATAAATTTTCGCGTTCCCTTTGCGTTACAAAAAATATCTTTAGGTTACCTTTGAGAACACATACAACACTGTAGAAAAAAAAAGGACCAAAATACGGAAATACTACTGGCAATCTAGACGCCAGCACTTAGACCGGAATTTAACGGATTTTTTCTGTAATTTAAAGGGAAAAAGTTCCGTTAAAATACGGAAATAGTACTATCGTCTAGATTGCCAGTAGTATTTCCGTAATTTAATCCTTTTTTTACAGTGTAGTGACGGGAAAAAAAAAATGTAAGCGCTAATGTTAAGTCTATGGGAGCGTTATTTTCAAATATCTCGCGTCCTTTTTAATATTTTAAAATGATTTTTTTTTGCATAGGATAGCTGAGAACGATCTACAACCGGGCTGTTTTTTACTTTTTCGGTTTTGGTTAGAGATATTAAAAAAAAAAAAATTACTTATACTTTCGGAACTGGTGGAATCGGTTCTGAAATTGAAATTATCATAATAAAAGAAAACTGAAACTAAAATCGAAAAAGTAAAACCTAGCCTGGTTGTTGATCGCCCCCAGCTATCCTATGCAAAAAAAAAAAAAAATCATTCAAAAATATTAAAATTAAAGCCAGAAAATTGAAAATAACGCCCCCATAGACTTAAAATTAGCATTTTCATTTCTTCCCGTGTCTGAAGTGGGCTCTTGCAAAAATTATGTTACGCAGGACAAATTTCGCATTTTCTTAGACTTTTAAAGGTATACTGTACCCATAAAAATGACAAATATTAAAAATAATAAATATTAATATATTTTTTTAAAGTTTCGAACAAATTGATCAACTCTTTTAAAGTTAACAATCTTTAAAACTTACAAATTTTAAGTTCTTGTTAAATCTTAGTAAATTTAAATTGTTCAAAATTAGGAAAAATTAAAATAATAAAGTCATCAATGATGTTCTTAGGCATGTTTTAAAGGCATGAAAAATATGCTAAAAATTAATATAATAAGAAAATGAATAACACAGATAAAAATCAATTTTCAGGAATTTCTGCCAATTAACGGAAGTGTATTTGCATTCTTTTGTACAGCCCTTACATTAGCAACAAGATTTTATACACGTCACATGTTAAGATAAAATTTATTCCAGTATAAACATGCTTAAACTACTTAAATCGCACTTCCAGAAATTATGATCCATAGGCGTGCATGCATACAATTCTCTGGATAGCCTTGTATATTATTATATTTAGTTTTTTTCTTTCGGAACCGGTTGGAATCCATTCTGAAGTCGAAACTATCCTAATATTAAAAAAAACTAAAACTAAAATCGAAAAAGTAAAAACTAGCCTGGTTGTCGATCGTCCTCAGCTATCCAATGCAAAAATCTATTAAAATAAAGCGAGAAATTTGAAATTAACGCCCCCATAGACTTAAAATTAGCTTTTTTATTTCTTCCCGTGTCTGAAGTGGGCCCTTAAAGAAAGATGTGTAATACAGGACAAATTTCGCATTTTCTGCGGCTGTTAAAGTTGTACTTTTTCGTTAAAAATAACAAATATTAAAAGTAATAAATATTAACAATATTCCTTTAAAGTTGATCAAAACTTTCAAAGTAAACATTCTTTAATACTTACTAGCTTTAAGTTTTTGTTAAATCTTAGTAAATTTAAATTGTTCAAATTATTGAAAAATTAAAATGATAAAGTCATCAATGGATATTCTTGGGCTTGTTTTAACGGCACGAAAAAAATGATAAAATTTAATATAATAAGAAAACGATTAATGCAGATGAAAGTAAACTTTCAGCAATTTCTACCAATAACCGGCAGTATATTTGCATTATTTTGTACAGCCCTTGCATTCGAACAAGTTTATATACACGCAACATGTGAAGATCAAAATTATTGCAGTATAAACATGCTTAAAACAACTGAAATCGTACTTCCAGAAATTATCATTCATAGGCGCGCGCATACATCCAATTCTTTGAATAGCCTTGCATATTATTATATTTATATTTTACAAACAGTTTCTAATTATAGTTGAACTTGAAAATGTAGAATTTAATTAAAAAAAATTAGCAATTCACTCTCATTCTCAGCAATTCTTCCTAGTTCTTTTGCGTAGCCCTATACACGGTCTATAGAAATCATATATATAATCAAGTATTAAAACGGATATCATAGGTGAAAACTCATTTTTAGCAATCAACTCTAATAGAGAATACTTCGTATACAGTATTGTGTCCAGCAACTTTTATATGCCCCTGTAAATGAAATAAAATGTGATTCACATCATATTCTAATGTAAGCATCTTGTAGTGAACCTCAGTAATGTATATGAATTCCATCTTGTTTGAAATCGTGAAACATAACTAAAACACACTTTGCAAGCAGTATTTTCTGTAATAAAACTGAACTCATTTCTGTGACCCTGTGAATGAATGATAAATGCTTTTCAACCCCTTCAGAAAGCATGTTTTACTGCGCATCATAAATTCATATCAATTTTATTATGTTGTAACAGAGAAACGTTATTAAAATACGCCGCAAACGTTTTTTCTTAATAGGCCATAATATAAAGAAATATACTTTTAATTCCCCTGTACACGTACCGAAATCACCCACTCGTGGACAGCCAACCTTTCCGCATAGGAGCTGTGCACTTAAATAAGGTGCATAATTTTTATGTTAAAATTGTTTTACATCATTAAAGTACACCGCAAATGATTTTTCCCATATAGGCCATAATATAAAAGAATACGCGCGATCTGATAGTAATTAAAATTCGACCCCTCATGCTAAAAACGTGACGCTATAAAACCTGGTAGGACGGAAAAAAAACAATGAGTGCGAAATACCGTTTTAGGTGGGTTGTATCCGTCTTAGCAGATACAATTGTAAAATATTTTTAGGGGAACCATGAAAATATTTAATTTAAACCAGGATTGCGTTACAGTTACGTATTGCAAAATAAATTTGTCAGCTGACAGACTTTTATAAAATGCTATATTTTACCTTACAGTCTCATTAATTTTAGTTTTACATTATTACTAGGGGGCTCTGCCCCCTGCAAGTTACGCTCGCCAACCCCCGTTCAGACACCGCAGAATCTAAAAACACGCTAATCTGATGGGTTTAAAAAATATAAGAGAAGATTGAATTATACTGAAAAAAGCTGTGCAGATCTCACTGTAAATGGGTTTCCATTCAATTCCATTTGATTGCAAAAATGTAAGGCCGAATCAGTTGCTGTTAAGACATCCAATAGTTATTTTCGTTTTTGATTAAAGAGGATCAGTTAAACATTTGAAAAATAGCTGAAATAAAATGAATTAAGTATACAGAGTCTTTGTCTCCCTGTATTTTAAAACAATCTCTATAACAATAGCCTAAGTCATGTGACTATCATCAACAGTTTCGGGCGGGCCATTTCCCTTTTTATACTCTAGGTGCCATTTTGGTACTTTAATGTTAGCCATGCACAGGTGATAAGTCGCCAAATATTATTTTATCGCCATCGTTTCATCTATATTATAATAGTTCAAGTCAACAACTGTCATAAACAAATACGGTCTGATCCCTTCGCCTTTCATATGAAACTTTGGCACAGATGTCATATAGGATATTGGCGCGATTTTTTTCCGACGCCAATTTGGGAAACGCATCAACAGCATAAACAACAACATCCGGCTTGCCATATCAAGCAAAATAACAATACTTTGGCGCCAGTACCCGTTGCGTATATGCCATTGGCGTCAGAAAAAAAAAATCGCGCCAATATGGGTCCGTATATAACATCTGTACAAAAGATTTCCATTTTGGTTAAAAAATCAAAATTTTTTTTCAAATAAAACTATATAAAATTTGTCATGGTCACAAAGAATTCTTGGTACTGTTACGCTAGCCGGGTGCAAATCTCGCCAATAGCTTTTTTTCAAATTGCCAGATAGCATTTTTTTTTCGAGCGGTAAATTAAAACATTGATTTGAAGTTGAAATTAAATGTCATGGTTTGTTGCATTATTGGGAAGAGTTCCATATTGTGTGCTGGTTGGCGCGATTGGCGAATGAATCCAAAATGGCGTCAAAAGCCATTTTTAGCGTCTTATAAATTTTTTCAGGATGTCGGAAAAACATGGTCTTTAAATATTTGTAAATATATATATATTTAATAAATCTTATGTATGTCACATGTTATAAAAAGTACGATGTTTACACAGATAGTTTTATATATATCACGTATAGAGATATACCTTATACAAATATAGTATATATACACCTATAAATAAATATTATGTACTTATATTTTATGTATTTATTATATTTATTATACATGTCAAATTAAAACAAAGTTATATATTTTTCCGAAAAATATAGGCTAAATGCAAAAAAAAAAAAAAAAAAAAATACGCAAAAAACATATGAATAAAGTTCATTCCAGAAAAAAAAACAACCTCAAAGGCTGAAGATCGCAACGACATCGATTCATTTAACGCCAAAAAAAAAATCTCGCCAAAAAAACCAGCACACAATGTGGAACTCTTCCCGCATTATTTAACATTTGTCCCGATGTCACATACGCACCGCAGATTTGGCGTGTTTTTTTTTTCTTTTTTACAAAAATTTGGCGAAAACCTTGTTTTCGAATAGCAGTTACATATGCATTTTGTGTATTACTTAGTTATCCCGTCGACCAAAAATCTATCGCCAAACTATAATATTAAATGTCAATAATGGTTGATCGTAAATGTCACATTCACTTGACTTTATGTAAGTTACACATGTTTACGTCATCAAGTGATTTTTATTTCGACGTTTTATTTGTATATTTATTAATGTTATACTAATTTATTTGTTCTTTCGTTATTTAAAATAAAAATTATGTCAATTTGTATAATTTGGCGATTTACATAATTTGGCGAATTTGGTCGACGGAATAACTAAGTAGTACCGTATCATAATATTAAAATATTTATTTGCTTAAAAGACGTTATAAAAACACATTAAAAGTAAATTAAAAATCCATATTATAAATATATTTTATCTATATTTACAAAATATAGATTTTTAATTTAATTTTAATGTGTTTTTATAACGTATTTTAAGCAAATAAATATTTTAATATTATGATATGATTCGTAATGGACGTAATTTTGATTTACTACTCGCACTTATTTACGTAAGTAGTACCGTATTTTTAAATTATTTTCTATTATTTTCAAAAGGAAATAACAAAAAAAAATAATTAATAACTATAGAACAAAATAATTTATATAATTTAAAAAAAGAAATAAAAGTAAACAAACATTTATTATTAAATAAACAACAATAGCCGAGTTACCATGTCAATCAAAATAATGCCATTTTGGCGCCAATCAGAATCTTTCGATTTGGCGAAAGATTGTTCAAGTAAATTGAATTATAAATAAAAGTAGCACGATACATTTTTTGGCATATATTTAAGGGAGGCCAAACTGGTCGCCAAATTAATTTAAAATAACCTTTTCTGAAAAAAAAAAAAATATCTGTTCTGATTAAAATTTCAGTTGCCATCATTAGAAAAATGTACTTAAAACAAGTGGGTAAGTGTGATCACAGATCTCACAGAGGGTTTCGTTTAATATTCCTTTAAAACACTTTATCCTTTTGTGAAATCTGTTAGTTCCACATTTCGCAACCAGGGGCGCACTCTATTCTACACAAACCTCTATCCAAAGGAAACTCCGTTTTACAACCTATGCGTAGGTATATTAGTCGAGGGGATCGGGTCTATAGCACCCGAGATAGGTAGGCGCCCCAGGAAATTGCACGGAACATTCTTTTATAAGCTTTTTATTATGTGCTATGAACTATGCCAAAGTTTCCAGCAGATCGACTTGTTAGATTTCATAATTTTAACAAAATTGCGTTATGTTAGTTGCAAATTCCACCACCAGGGAGCGCACACTATTCATAACAAAAGTGTATCAGATCGAAACTCTGTTAAACAACCTATCAGTGGATGTGTTACTGGAGTTGGTGGCGGCCTTAAGCGAGAAATTAAGAAATTTGCTGAAAGTACTATTCAGAAATAGTGGTAACTAAAATTTTGACATTTTTATATTTCATAAGCAGCACGTGTCTGAGTATATCATAGTGCTCAAAAAACGACACCTAAAAAGGTCGTAAACGCTATTTTTTAAAAAAGAAATCCAGCGCCCCTCCCCCGCCCTCCCTTCACAGGAAATTGCATGCACCATTATTTTATAAGCTTTTTATTATGTGTCATGAAGTATCTTAAAGTTGCAAACGGATCGCCTTGTTATATTTCCTAATTTTAACAAAATCGCGTTACGTTAGTTCCGCATTCCACCACCAGGGAGCGCACTCTATTCTTAACAAAAGCATATCTGAACGAAACTCCTTTGCGCAATCTCTCCGTAGATACATGGTCGGGAGGGTGGCGGTGCAGTCTTAACCAACAATTTAAAACATTTTCTGCGATAACAAACGCTAAGATTTAATAAATAAATCTAGTCCCCCCCCCCCCCCTCCACTCCTCGAAATATCACACTCCATTCTTTTTTACACTTTTTCTTATGTGTTATAAAGTATCTTAAAGTTTCGAAGACATCGAGTGGCGGTCTTAAACAATAATTTAAGATATTTCCTGAAATTGCTATTCGGAAATAGTGGGATGAACACTTATAAACCTATAAACTTTTTCATATTGAATAATTAATACTTATCTCATAGCGCGCCGTCGAAACACACCACACAAATTGTTAATTTCCCAATTTAAATGAAATCTCCGTTAAAAAAGCACGTGCCTCCATCTTAATCTGGCATTTGATGGAAATAAAAGGAATAAAATAATAATTAATATCTCAGCTCGTAATGAAGCAATCTCTTTGAACCGGGTATGTATGGAATCTGCGAGAAATTTCCAGCCCGGATGTCAAAAAATTTAATAGAAAAATTTAATATTTAAAAAGTTTAAATCTCGTATTAGACTTTCCTCCCCTTAAATTTCTCCCGCGCCGATATGTCGAGAAATGATGACAGTTGCCTTCCGGTGAATGGAAATCTGTTTTCGTTGTTTTTAAAAACACAGAAATTAAATTTTTATCGATCGATTTTTAGTGGATTTTTTGCGTTCTATCCTATGCAGAAATTTGAAATTTATACCAAAATAAAGTAGAATTTTTTCCGCGTATTTCTGCACCTGTTACGAATTTGTACGACCGATATTTCGGCAGATCCAATTTTGCTTTTTGAAGGTCCACTTCATTTATTGCTTAAAGTACTCCGTGGTAACCCTGCACCGGCTGATTTGACGGAGCATCCGCCGAGTTTACTGGCAACCATTAGGAGAAATTGGGGAGGATTTCGATAACGTGCATTTTCACCTGCATTCAAAAGGTTGATTGGTTAATTTTAGAATTTAATTAGCCCGTAATTAGGTTAATTACCAACTTTTTCAAAATTTTATGATTTGTTGTTTGATGTGAGGTGTTCAGCTATAAGTACCCAAAATTTCAAGTCTCTAACATGTATAGTTTCTGAGAACGGGCTCTGTGACGGACAGACAGACAGACAGACAGAGAGACAGAGGAGCGAGACGAATAGGGTTTCGTCAGATGAACGAAACCCTAATTAGAAAAAAATTAATATTTCGAAAACTAATTCGAATTTAAAAGTTCTAATACCAGCTTTGAGAACCGCAGATCAATACGGATTTTTGGTGTTAATTTCATCGCAATGTATTCCATATTTTAGGAAAAATAGCCGTGAAACTGAATCAGTCGTTTAATCAGTCGTTTCAAAGTATCGTTTCATAAATTCGTTTCATTAGGATTTTATATATATAGGGTAGATATTTAAAGATAAATTTTCGCGTTTCCTAACCGTTACAAATAATATCTTTATGTTTCATTTGAGAACCCACACTAGTAACGGGAAAAAAAATGAAAGCGCTAATGTTAAGTCTATGGGAGCATTATATTTTCAATTATCTCGCTTCCTTTTAAACATTTTAAAATGAATTTTTTTGCATAGGATAGCTGAGGACGCTCTATAACCGGGCTAGTTATTACTTTTTCGATTTTTGTTTCAGACATTTTTCTTTAAAATTACTTTTACTTTCATAACCGGTTGCAATCCGCTCTAAAATTTAAACTATCCTATTATCTCTCTATTCTAAAAAAAAGTAACTACCGCTGTCACCGCCGCCGCCGGTTTTGAATTTTTTGTGACCGGAGGTCTTTCTTCGTTAATATTAAGAAAAATAATGCATACAAAAATATGAAAATCGGTAGTATTATACAGAAATGTTTGATAAACACGCTGATTTAGACAGTTTTCAAATCGAAGAATTATTTTAAGAGATATTTAATGCTAAAGTTGGACAAAATCGTTCCACTAAAAAAGTTTTATAGGAGCAAAAACTATTGATGGGAATTTAATCATTTTTAGATCATTTTATACGTTTGAAGATCCCGGTGTGCAGATTTTATTTCTTTTTTTAATTTGGCTAATTTTTTGAGGTTTTATTTCTATTTTAAATTCAAATTTTCAACATTTCTAGAGATATTTTTTACAGATTTTAGAAAGTGATATTAATTTAAACTGTTGCCAACTGTATAAACAGCGGAAACAATAATGTTCAAAAAAAAATATTTATACGCGTAAATAAATTAAAAATTTATTTGCACGTAACTATTATAAACAGAAAAAAACATTTGGAATTAGAATTAAATAATTATGTACAAAAAGCAGGAACTTATTAAAAATTACGTCATAAAAACTATAATTACACGTGAATTTTAATAGAGAAAGGAATTTGTAAAACAATAAATTTATTAACATGCGTTAGAAGTCTTAAATAGGAGAAATTACGTCATATTTACGTCACATTACAGTTATTACATAAAATGAACACAAAATAATATTGCAAAACGGTTTAAATTTAGAAATTACGCTAGACATTTATTTGATATTTTAAGAGGATACTTTTCAACTATTTTTGTTAGGAAAGCGCAAATAATATTTCATTTCTAACACAAGTATTTTCATGTGAATATTAAAAAGAGAAAGAATAGTTTGGTCAAAATTACGTCAGATTAAAAACGATTAATTTAAAATGTCTCATTTAAAAGAACTTTCTTTTCACTTTGTTAAAAAATACCAGGAGACAAAGACTGTGTTTACTTAATTCCTTTTATATTAGCTTATTTTGAAATGTTGTTACACGTGTCTACGTCATCAAGTTATTTTTATTTCGACGTTTTATTTGTATTTTTATTAATGTTGTACTAATTTATTTGTTTTTTCGTTATTTAAAATAAAAATTATATCAATTTGTATAATTTGTCGAGTGGTTTGGCGATTTATATAATTTGGCGAAATTGGTCGACAGGATAATCAATTAGTACCGCAGCGAATTTGGCGTTAAAATTGCCCAATCAAAGAGAAATGAATAGAAATCCGTTTATAGAGAGATCGCCACTGTTTTTTAAATTATAATTCAATCTTTCGAAATTTTTTTAAAGTCGATCAAATTAGCATGCATTTAGAGTCTACGGTGTCTGGACGGGGGTTGGCGAGCGTAGCTCGTAGGGGGCCGAGCCCCCTAGTATATATAAAAAAAACTATAGCCAAAATCGAAAAGTAAAAGCTAGCCTCACTGTCGATAGTCACCAGATATCAAGGGCGGATCTGGAGAGTCCTCAAGGGGGGGGGCGATTTTAGAAATTTGGAAACTCCAATCTGATGCGCGGGTCGGGGCTAATTTTTTCACTGCGGGTCGTGTTACTTCTAGTTTTTGCTGTGGGTCGGGTTTGGGTCCGGTTGACTTCTATTTTTTGCTGCTGGTTGGATTAACTTATACTTTTTTGCTGTGGGTCGCGTTTGGGTCTGGTTGATTTCTATTTTTTGCTGTGGGTCGGGGTAACTTCTACTTTTTCGATGCGGGTCGGGTTTGGCCCGGTTGACGTCTACTTTTCTGCTACAGGTCGGGTTGACTTTTACTTTTTAGCTGCGCCTAGCGCGTTGGGTTTGGGGCAGATTGACATACATTATATCCTGTTTCGGTCAGTCTACTGCGACTTGCGAGAAGGGTTCGGGTCGACCCATTTTCTTTAAAAAGAAAGTCTAAGTATTTTTGAAGATAAAAACTATATGCAGTAAAATCTCCATAACAGACACGTCCAAATAATTATTTAGGAATACTTTTTTATCTCCAGAGTTATGTAAAAAATACTAATTTGGTATAAGACTGCTTGTCTCTTTATATCTAAGGTGAGTTGTAATTCAGTAAAGAATGCTTTGAAACTTATTAAAAAACATTCCGGGTGTCCTTAAATGGATTTTAAAATTTAGTACTTTTCGTATGGTGACAGCTATTTTAAAAAATCTTGCAGGGGGGTTATGTAAGATGTCATGAGACATTTTACTGTGATTCTTGATTTTACTGTATAATAGCAGCGATAGATGGCGCTGTAAACAATGGTCGTTAAGCCTACCTCCTCCGGGAACCGATTTAGTGCCTCTTGCTTCCAGCACCATCTTCGTTGCTATTTTAAACTAAAATCAAGAATTGCAGTTAAAAAATTATCAGGGGTAGAGTAAAAAGAAAAAAAAAATCTGAAATTCAAAGAAAATTTTCTGAAAGGTTACAGCAGATGAGGAGATTTCCTTCTGGCACTAATTATTTTTGTTGCAGGTCGGGTTAGCTGTTTTGGATTTGGATCGAATTCAGGCTGAGTGTAGATTCCTGCAAGCTGGGTTTGGGTTAACTTGTTTTTTTTTTTTTCAAAAATTAGTTCAGTATATTATTTCAAGTTAAAAATTATACCTATAATAATAAACGTATGTAAGTGTGCTGTTTTCTAAAGAGACCACTGCCTTTTCCCCACGACTCTTTGATGAAATTCGCTCGTCTTCGACCCTTTGATGAAATTTGCGTTTCTTCTGCAACCCTTTGACGAAATTAGTGTAATTTTGCAGACCTTTGGTAAAATTCGCGTTTTTTTCCGAGACCCTTCTACAAAATTCGCGTTTTTTCAGCGATCCTTTGACTAAATTCGCGTTTTTAAAGCGATTCTTTGACTAAATTCGTTTTTTTCCACGATTCTATGAAGGAATTCGTGTTTTCTCCACGATCCTTTGACGAAATTCGCGGGTTTTTTTTTCGCGACTATTTGACAAAATTTGCCTTTTCTCCGCGATCCTTTAACGAAATTCGAGTTCTTTTCCGCTTCCTTTTGAAGAAATTCGCGTTTTCTGTGATCATTTGAAGAATTTCGCATGTTTTCCGTGGCTCCCTGACCAAATTCGCGTTTTTTCTGTGATCATTCGGCGAAATTGAAGTCATTTTCTGCGAACGATTGACGAAATGGATTTTTTATGGAGAACATTTATCAAAATTTGCGATTATTTGTATGTTCGAATTTTCGGATAGGTGAATTTTCTAAATTTTTGGAACCGAATGCCTTAACCCTGAAGCTGCGTATTATTATTATTATTATTATTTATTTTTTATCAAAATAGGTTAAAAAATTGCGCATATTTTTTATTGCACATTTCAAATCTGCACACATTTTAGAGTAAAATATGTCCCAAAACCTTTGTGAAACAGGTTTTTTTGTAATAGAATTAGATCATAAAAAAAAAGATTTGCTGCGGAAATTGCGGGTTGCACAAATTTTGACACTTTACGTTGGCCGTGGAAATTGCGTGTTGCGCAGAGAGGGTTAAATTTTCGGAAAATTTGGAACAAAATTTCTCCTGTTCCCGACATCTATAACCCTCCTGCAAGTATTTTTTTAACATCTGTCACCATTTACAATTTATTGAATTTTAAAATCAGTCAGTCCATTTTAGGACACCCGGTATATTCAGTAGTTATGGGATGATGGCTGAAATTAAGCATTTAAAAAAAAAAGTTAAGCTGGTTTCGATATGTCAGTTAGATGTTTACCTGGGCTGAAGTTATCAGGCTGAAGCCCAGGTCCAACCCACATAAAAAATTAAAACCCACATAATTAATTAAAATTAATTTAGCCCCGCGCGGTATAAGAGCTAAAAAATCAACTCCAGCCCTGCCTGCATTTTGCAATTAAAATTATTCATAAAGTACACTTGCTTATGCTCATATTTTATTTTCATATTATGTTCGAAATTCATGAATACAGAAAAACAACAATATTAATGACTATAACGATGACTATTTAGGCAATTACAGTGCTCAGCAAAAGTTTAGACAATGATCGATTATGCTTCTGTGCTGAGAAGTATGTAACGAATTGTTGTAACTCAGCTGTCATATATTACTGAAGACTTATCTTTCATACACAAACAATAAATTTTAATATATACACTTTACATAATATATAATGACAAAAAATCAAATTTAACATTGTTGCAAAAGTATAGGCAATCTGTCTGTTAACAGAAAAATATCCATAAATTAAAATCGAACTGCACCTACATTGTCTGCTATTAATGCAAAAATGTGACTTTCCATCGAAGAAACTAAATCCTGCATCACTTGGGGGTCTATTTCGTACCAAACACGTTCAATATCTGATCGAAGTTCATTTACAGAGGAGTATTGTTAAAAAATTGCATAAACCGTGTGAAATATGATGCCGCAAAAGTTTTCGATTGGGTTCAGATCAGGGCTACACGCGGGCCAGTCGAAAATAGTAATATTTTGAGAGTTAAACCAATTTTTTGATTTGTATGCAAGATGAATATACGCATTATCTTGCTCAAATACATACTTTGGAAGAGGTAAAAGTTCACCAAATGGCTGTAAATTGTTTTCCAATGTATGTATGTAGTCTTACGTAGCTTGGCGATCATTGAGAAACTCCAGAGATACTTGAGAATTAAAACAAAGTGAGGCCCAAATCATCAACCCTTTCGAGGGCAAAGGACACCTAATTTTAATTCCAAAAGTGACAAAAATATTTAATTAAAATTTTCCTTTTATAATATACGTGAAAATAAGCAATTTCATATTTTCTAATAACTTCGTTTATAAATTCTGGTATCAGTCCATTATTTCATCAGTTTATAAGAAGAATTACTCCGCGACAGGAAAGGGGTCAATTTGTTGTGAGATTTCAAGGCTGGTTGTTTAATCATTTTTATGTAAACTAATGTACATCTTTCTTTAATGCATCTACGAAATTATCCGTTGACACAGAAAGCTCTGACTCACTTTTAATGCGATTAGCAGTCATTATTTGTCTAGATGCCAGTTTATGGATCCTTCTATAATCTCGTTTTCTGGCCACACGAGTCCTTCCAGATCTATGTTTTGCTTTGAAAGAGTCACCCTTAGACAGTACTTAATAGACAGACTTCTTTGGCCGATTCGAAGTAGCTGAAATTTCTGCAACAGTCTTCCCTTTCGATTTCAGCTTCCATGCTTTAATTACTTCATCTGACTGAAAATTTCTAGTTCGCGGCATCTTCACTAACCGATGCTATCGCGATGTGCACTTAAATACTTCATGCATGTGACGACATAAGTTTGAAATATGCGTTTTTCCGTGAACAATTGCCAAAAAATTACAAAAGTGTCTAAATTTTTGCAATATGCAAATTTCACTTTTTTCAGCTAAATTAAATAATATCCTACATTAAAACCGTTATTTCTGTCCTAAAACGTTTAAAATATATTTAAAAATAAGTACAGTCATTTGTATAACCCAAGTGTTCGTATTTTTTATTTAAAGGTTAAAAATCACCAGTGTCTAAACTTTTGCTGAGGATTGTATGTACGTAAACACTACGTAAAAATATGACTTAGACAATTACATTCAAATAAAAATCCAGTAAGATAATCAGTTTAGAATGAAAGAAACGGTTGATAACAGATAATCATAATTTTAAAGCTCTACAAAGTAAAAAAAATAAATTTAAAAAAATGCACCTCTGTAACTTATCAAATCAAATTAAATTTCTAAAGATTTCGCTAAACAAATGTGCAAAACAAATATAATTTTTACGAATGACAAATAAGTAAGATTGCAGACCAACTTGGGCTCGGGAGAAAGAATTTATAGGAACGCACGGGTCGTGGTCGGGCCAATAATGCTTATCATACGAGCTGAAACGGACCAAATGTTTAGCTTTTATTCCGGGCCGAGCCCCGACATGGAAATTTTGGCCAGTGCAGGTCTCTAGGGAAAATGGAGTCCAAGCCAGGCTCGATCTGGAGGAAAAAGAAGTCTGGCCCGAAACGAATCTGCAGAAAAAATTAAGATCGGGAACGACCCGACTCTAAAAAAGAAAAGACCTGACCCAGCCCGAGTCTCGTGGATTTAACCTGGCTCGACGCGGGTCGGATCGGACCAACTTGGACTCGGGAGGAAGAATTTAGAGGAGTGCACGGGTCGTGGTCGGGCCAATAATGCTTATCATACGGGCTGACACGGACCGAATGTTTAGCTTTTATTCCGGGTCGAGCCCTGACCTGGAAATTTTGGCCAGTGCAGATCTCTAGGAAAAATGAAATCCAGGCCAGGCTCGATCTGGAGAAAAAAGAAGTCTGGCCCGCCCCGAATCTGCAGCAAAAATTAATATCAGGCCACGACCCGGTTCTAAAAGAAAAAAGACCTGACCCAGCCCGAGCCTCGTGAATTTAAACTGGCGCGACCCGGTCGGGTCAAACCAAATTGGGCTCGGGCGGAAGAATTTAGAGGAGTGCATGGGTCGTGGTCGGGCCAATAATGCTTATCATACGGGCTGACACGGACCGAATGTTTAGCTTTTATTCCGGACCGAACCCCGACCTGTAACTTTTGGCCATTGCAGACCTTTAGGAAAAATGACGTCCAGGCCACGCTCAATCTGGGGGAAAGAGAAGTCTGGTCCGACCCGAATCTGCAGAAAAAATTAAGATCAGGGCACGACCCAACTCTAAAAGAGAAAAGACCTGACCCAGTCTGAGTCTCGTGGATTTAAAGTGGCGCGACCCGGATCGGGTCGCGCTGGGCTCGAGCTCCGCCCCAAGTCATTTCCCGTGAGGATGCATAATGTCGTTTTACAAATCCTTTATTAGCCCAAGGGGGGGGCGATCGCCCCTTCGCCACCCCCCCCTTAGATCCGCCATTGCCAGATATCCTATGCAAAAAAAAGAAAAAGAAAAAATCATTCAAAAATATTAAAATCAAAGCGAGAAATATGAAAATGACCCCCCCCCCCATAGACTTAAAATTAGCGTTTTCATTCCTTCCCGTGTCTGAAATAGGCGTGCATGCATACAATTCTTTGAATAGCCTTGTATATTATTATATTTTTATTTTCCAAACATATCTTTCTAAATGTAGTTGAATTTGAAAATAAAATTAATCAATTTCTCAACAATTCTTCCTAGTTCTTTTGCGTAGCCCTATACGTAGTCTATCGAATTTATATATATAATCTAGTATGCAGAAATTTAGTTAAAAACGTATATCATAGCTGAAATCTCACTTTCAGCAATCATCCCTAATAGACAATACTTCATATGCAATATTGTATCCAATATCTTTTATGTGCCCCTGTAAATTAAATAAAATGTGATGCACATCATATTATAATGTAAGCATCATATTGTAAACCTCAGTAACGTATATGAATTCCATCTTGTTTGAAATCGTGAAACATAACTAAAACACACTTTGCAAGCAGTTTTTTCTGTAATAAAACTGAACCCTTTTCTGTGACCCTGTAAATGAATGATAAATGCTTTGCTATCCCTTCAGAAAGCATGTTTTACTGCGCCTCATAAATTCATATCAATTTCATTATGTTGTAACAGAAAACGTTATTAAAATACCCCGCAAACGTTTTTTCTTCGTAGTCCATAATGCAACGAAATATACTTTTTAATTCCCCTGTACAAGTACCTATGCTCTTCAATAATGCGAATAAATTGTATGTTTAAAATTGTTTTATGTCATTAAAATACACGCAAATGTATTTTCCCACATAGACCATAATATAAAATACTTTCTAATGTCCATGTAAGTGAAGTATAAAATATTAAAAGGTAATACGTATTAGAAAAAAAAATTGCTAGCTAGTATATTTTTATAAAATGCTATATTTTATCTTACAGTTTCATAACTTTTAGTTTTACATTATTAAAGTTAATGATAAATTTTCGCGTTTCCTAACCGTTGCAAAAAAAAATATCTTTGCGTTACATTTGAGAACCCACGCAGGTTACGGGAAAAAAATGTAAACGCTAACGTTAAATATATGGGAGCGTTATTTTCAAATCTCACTTCCTTTTTATCTCACTTCCTTTTTAACATTTTAAAATGATTTTTTTTTTTGTATAGGATAGCTGAAGACGGTCTACAACCGGGCTAGTTTTTACTCTTTCGATTTTGGTTTCAGATATTTAAAAAAAATTACTTTTAATTTCGGAACAGGGGTGAATCGTTTCTGAAATTGAAACTTTCCTAATATATATATATATATATATATACTAAAGTAAACTCTGCGGCTATACAATCCATGAGGATCAGGGCCGACAGTGCCCATCTCTGTTTTCTTGACCCTAGGCCCGAGGTGTTATACAGCATGCGTCCCGGCCAGGTGGTCAGCCTAACGCGAGACCCTCGGTGTTTAGTTCCCAAGCAAGCTTGGTACTCATTTTATCGACCCCAAAGGGATGAAAGGCTGAGTGAACCTTGCCCAGTCGGGAGTCGAACTCTCGACCTGCGGTGCGGCAGTCAGATGCCCTGACCACTACACCACTGGGCTTTATATATATATATATATATATATATATATATATATATATATATATAATAATAAAAATCTAAAAAGTAAAATCTAGCCTGGTTGAAGATCGTGCTCAACTATCCTATTGTAAAAAACATCATTCAATAATATTAAAACAAAGCGAGAAATTTTAAATTAACGCCCCCATAGACTTCGTTTTACTTTCTCTCCGTGTCTGAAGTGGGCTCTTTAAAAAATATATCTGTTACACAGGACAAATTTCGTTCTCCGACTGTTAAAGGTGTACTGTCCCCTTAAAAATAATAAATATTAAAGTAATGAACTATAAAAATATTTCTTTAAAATTTTGAACAAGTTGATTTACAATTTTAAAGTTAACAATCTTTAAAACTTATTAACTTTAAATTCTGCTGATTTTTAATTAAAAAAACTGTTTTTCGAACGTAAAATGTTAAATTGTCGAATATTTTATACATATACAAGAATAGGAGGCTTGAAAACCAATCTCCTGGCCAGGCCACAAATATGTTCTAACAAATTATGACTTCGTAATTATTTGTTAACTATTTTAACTTAAAAAATAATTTAAAAAATACTCGTCTATTTTTTTACCATTTTACTTAATAAACAAGGACTGAAATTTGATTCCTTAATAACTTCTATATGTTGTAATTCCCTCTGTGCGGTTCTGAAATTGTTTATATAAACGAAATGTATAATTTCCTTCGTTATTCATAGAAATATAGAATTTAAAATATTTCATTCTTTCAAGAGTCTTTTGTTGAAATTAAACAATAATTTTAGAAAAAAATAAATCCAAGGTTTGAAATAGGAGTGATCTATTTTAACACGATACAATAATCCAATCACAATTAAATCGTTTCCATTTGCTAAAGTGTTTTTATACTAGCCAATCATATTTTTAATAGGCGTGGTTTTCATCGTCTTGGTAGAGGCGGAGAGCATAACATTACGAGGCCATTTTTGACACATTTTTCATCAAAATCTTTGCATATTTTGCTCAGCCTAATTGTAGTAGAACTATTGAAAGCATGTTATTGGAAAGCTTAAACTCTATATTTTCGTTGTTATTTTTAAAATTTTCCTGAATTTTGCTGATATGAATGTTATAAGACTAAAAAGGACACAACACCTCGAATTTCACTGGATCCTAAATTGACAGGATCCTGAGAATGAAACTACAACGAAAATCGGAAAAGTAAAAAATAGCCCGTAAACAGATAGTCCTCAGCTATCCTGTGCAAAAAAAATCATTTAAAAATATTAAAAATCAAGGAAGTTATTTGAAAATATTGTTCCCATAGACTTATCATTAGCGTTCGAACTTCAAGCCGTGACTAGTGTGGCCTCTTAAGCTCTCAAAAGTAAGCGAAATTAAAACGATTTTAAGTAAGAGAAAAAATGTACAGCTCAGGTGAGCTTAATGTCTACTTTTTAGAAAAACACAATTTTACAAAAAAAAAAACTAAATAAAATTTTACCCTGTTAAAAAGTTGTACATAACAATAATACTTTTCATGTACTAATTACTGATATACAGTAAGAGTGAATTTAAAATATTACATGTAATGTTGTCATGTGTGACATTTAATTTGAATTTTTACATATCAATTTAGTATTTGAGGTTTCTGACATGATGGTTTAAACTATGGTTTAAACCCGACATAAACTGACACATGTCAAAAACCTGCCAACCCTGTAATTATTACTAATACTATATACTAATTATACAATTACAGTAATAGTGAATTTTAAATATTACATCTAACGTGTGACATTTAATGTGAAATTTTACAGATCACTGTAAATATTTGAGGTTTTTGACAAGGGTTTTTGACATGACGGTTTAAACCGCAGTTTAAACTGTCAAAAACCTGCCAACCCTGATTAAAAGTCACATGATGACTTTCAGGTGACAGAGACTACTGTGAAGTCACCATTGTTCTCTTTTGTGAAAAGTCACCATGTGACTATTATGTGATATTATTTGGTGACTTAGCATAATGCAACGTTCATGATGACTTTGAAATTGAGTCTAAAAATGACAGTCACATGAAAGTCACAATTTAACTACATTGTAAAGTCACCTGGTGACTCGTCACAAAACAGCAGTCACATTGACGTCTCAGTGGAGTCACATATAGTGATCATTTGAGACGTGTGGAGTTTCATATTTTTTGTTTCACCGTAGTGACTGTGACACGAATGAGATGCTATATGGGCTAGCTGTGCTGTAGGGATAGTAATTATTTGAATTATATTATTTCCTTTTGAGTATTCGCGTACTTAAAAATTAGCCTTTTGTGATTGGTCCTTAATTTTGGACACTAGTGTATATGTGCGTGTGTGTACATATATGTGTATATATATGTATATACAGGTACTTTTCGCTTAGCCGGGCGCCAGTGTTATAGTTCCTGAGTGGGAAATAGGGTACCTAAATTTAAGTAAAAATTAATTTTTTATGTTTTGATTATAGATTTTTTACATTTAGATTGGACTTTTTGTCCAAACTACAGGAACCTGCATTACTGCAGTGGTGAAACATTTTGAATTATACATTGGTAAACTGCATCGCACATTGTGTTGTAATGCTGCGTACATCAAAGCCTGATGATGATACCCTCCAATAATTTTGAAATGAGTTCGTCTGAATGCAGCAGTTATTAAAAAACTTGACATATTAAACAAAAACATAATTTGAAGAACAAATTAAAAAAACAAAATTTATTTCCTACATTGTTTAAGCCCGAGAAGGGACATATATTAAGATATTTCATTCAATTAGTTCTACATTTAATGTTAAATGTTTGTAACAAATAAGCTAAGCCAATTGAAGATTAAAAATAACATTAAAGAAACAATTGAAGATAAAAATAACATTCATACAATATGATACTTAAAACACCCTAAAAAATTAGATTCCCTTCAAATGAAATTGAAATAAATCTTAGACTTTTTTTTTAAGTTTTGTATTTTGCATGCATCTTATTAATTTATGTACAATCGTCATAAACATAATACAAAATCTGCAAATCTAAGATTTATTTCGATTTCATTTGAACGGAATCTAATTTTTTAGGATGTTTTAAGTATCATATTGTATGAATGTTATTTTTATCTTTAATTGATCCTTTAATGTTATTTTTAATCTTCAATTGGCTTAGCTTATTTGTTACAAACATTTAACATTAAATGTAGAACTAATTGAATGAAATATCTTAATGTATGTCCCTTCTCGGGCTTAAACAATGTAGGAAATAAATTTTTATTTTTTTTTTATTTGTTCTTCAAATTATGTTTTTGTTTAATCTTATACTATAATGCGAGCAAAAATTGTGTGTGTATGTATGTATGTGTGTGTATGTAAATTTTATCTTAAAAAAGACTCTAACGATTTTGACGAAATTTTGTATTTTTCCATTTTCGGGCATGATAAGACCATTGGGCTACGTTACGTGTTCGAGAAAATTCGATTAGTGGGTCATTTTGGGTCGTAATGGGTCAAGATCAAGCTAATTATATCTAAAAAAGTCTCAATCGATTTTGACCAAATTTCACATCCAACCATTTTTTGACACGAAGAAACTTTTGGGCTAGGTCACATGTTCGAGAAACTTCGATTAGTGGGTCATTTTTGGGTCACTATGGGTCAAGAAAATTTTATCTAAAAAACGGCTCTAACGATTTTTATTAAACTCTATATTCTACAGTTTTGTATTACGAGAAAACTATTGGGCTAAGTCACATGTTCGAGAAAATTTGATTAGTGGGTCATTTTTGGGTCACCGTGGGTCAAGCTAAGTTTATCTATATAACTTCTTTAATGATTTTGACGAAATTTTGCACCCTACTGTTTTCGGGCACGAAAAGACCATTGGGATAAGTTTCGTGTTCGAGAAAATTCCATTAGTGGATCATAATGGGTCAGGGTCAAGTTAATTATATCTAGAGAACAGCTCAATCGATTTTGACTAAATTTTGTATCTAGCCATTTTCGGGCACGAAAAGATCATTGAGATGGGTCTCGTGTCAAAGAAAATTCGATTAGTGGGTCAGGGTCAAACTAATTATATCTAGAGAACGGCTCAATCGATTTTGACGAAATTTTGTATTTTACCATTTTCGGGCATGATCCATTGGGCTAGGTCACGTGTTGGAGAAAATTCGATTAGTGGGTCGTAATGGGTCAAGGTCAAGCTAATTATATCTAAAAAACGGCTCAATCGATTGTGACCAAATTTCACATCCAACCGTTTTTCGACACGAAGAAACTATTGGGCTAGGTCACGTGTTCGAGAAACTTCGATTAGTGGGTCATTTTCGAGTCACTATGGGTCAAGCCAATTTTATCTAAAAAACGGCTCTAACGATTTTCACTAAACTCTATATTCTACAATTTTGAATCACGAGAAAACTATTGGACTAAGTCACATGTTCGAGAAAATTCGATTAGTGGGTCATTTTGGGTCACCGTGGGTCAAACTAAGTTTATCTAGATAACTTCTTTAACGATTTTGATGAAATTTTGCACCCTACTATTTTCGGGCACGAAAAGACCATTGGGATGGGTCTCGTGTTCGATAAAATTCTATTAGTGGGTCATAATGGGTCATGGTCAAGTTAAATATATCTAGAGAACGGCTCAATCGATTTTGATTAAATTTTGTATCTAACCATTTTCGGGCACTAAAAGACCATTGGGATGGGTCTCGTGTTTGAGTAAATTCGATTAGTGGATCATAATGGGTCAGGGTCAAGCTAATTATATCTAAAGAACGGCTCAATCGATTTTAACTAAATTTTGTATCTAACCATTTTCGGGCACGAAAAGACCATTGGGATGGGTCACGTGTTCTAGAAAATTCGATTACTGGGTCACTGTGGGTCAAGCTATTTTTATCTAAAAAACGGCTCTAACGATTTTCACTAAACTCTATATTCTACAGTTTTGGATTACGAGAAGACCATTGAGCTAAGTCACATGTTCGAGGAAATTCGATTAGTGGGTCATTTTTGGGTCACAGTGGGTCAAGCTAAGTTAATCTAGATAACGGCTCTAACGATTTTGACGAAATTTTCACCCAACTGTTTTCGGACACGAAAAGACAATTTGGATTCGTCTCGTGTGCGAGAAAATTTGATTAGTGGGTCATTTTGGGTCATAATTGGTCAGGGCTAATTATATCTAGAGAATGGCTCAATCGATTTTGACTAAATTTTGTATCTAACCATTTTCGGGCAACAAAAAAACCATTGGGATGGGTAACGTGTTCAAGAAAATTCGATTAGTGGGTCATTTTTGTGTCGTAATGGGTCAAGGTCAAGCTAATTATATCTAAAAAACAGCTCAAGACATTTTGACAAAATTTTTTAATATATGGCCGTTTCTGGTCATGAGAGGACCATTGGGCTAAGTAATATGTTCGAGAAAATTCAATTAGTGTGTCATTTTGGGTCACAATGGGCCAGGGTCAAGCTAATTGAATCTAAAAACATGCTCAAAACATTTTGACCAAATTTTACATTACGTATACCGTTTCTGGGCATGAGAAGAGAATTGGGCTAAGTCACATGTTCGAGAAAATTCGATTAGTGGGTTATTTTGGGTCAAAATGTGTCAGGGTCCAGTTAATTGTATCTAAAAAACGGCTTAAACGATTTTGACTAAATTTGCATTCTATCGTTTTCGGGCCCGAGAAGACCATTGGGCTAGGTCGCATGTTCAACAAAATTCGATTAGGGGGTCATTTTGGATTACAATGGATCAGGGTCAAGCTAATTGTATTTAAAAAGCGCTTCAAAACATTTTGACATAATTTTGTATAATACCGATTCCGGGCATGATAAGAGCATTGGGCGGGCTCGCACGTTCAAGAAAATTCAATCAATGGGTCATTTTGGGTCCTAATGGATCACGATTAAGCTAACTGTGTCTAAAAAACCGCTCAAAAGATTTTGACAAAACTTTGTACTACACCGTTTCTGGACAAGATAAAACCATTGGGCTGGGTCGCATGCTCAAGAAAATTCTATTAGTGGGTCATTTTGGTGATAATGGGAGTCAAGCTAACGGCATCTCAAAAAGGTTCAAACAATTTTGGAATTTTTTTTTTGTTATACCGTTTCACAGTACAAAAAGACCATTGAAATAGCTCACATCTGTCGATGAATTTCGGTTAGTGGTTTTTTGAATCAACGTGGATCAAGCTTATTTTACCTAGAAAACGACTAACGATTTTCACTAAATTTTGTATTTCATCATTTTCAGGCTCGAGAAGAGCATTGTGATAGGTCGCATGTTCGAAAAAATTTTATTAGTGGGTCATTTTGGGTCACTATGTTTCACGGTCTAGCTAATCGCATCTAAAACAGCAAGAATGATTCAGTGGGAAAAATATATCGAGATAAACAGAAAGCTAATTTTGACCGAGCTTAGCTCGGTCATTCCTGCTAGTACATATTTATATATACATATATAATGTAAATATACATATGCATATATTGTATATATACATACATATATATATGTATATATAACACTGGCACCCGGCTAACCGAAAAGTACCTATATACATATGTACGTATAATACTGGCACCCGGCTAACCGAAAAGTACCTTATTTTGTTTGAAAATACGGTAAAGATAGTAATATTTGTAATACCACAATTTTAATTGTGGTATTACAAATATTATAATATGGTATTACAAATATATTATGAGCCGTTAATTATAGGAAAAGAATCATAAAGTTCTTTTAAAAGAATATTGCGTTGTGTTTTGCAAAAACCATTTATTTCATTACGGTCAAGCAGTTGTAAGAATAAAAATAAGAGGAAACTTCTTACTTGTATAGTGTTAGCTATAAACAAATGATGAGGGGACTTAGTAACAAATCAAAGCTTTATTCAATCTTTATTTTCAGAAGAGAAGAAAAGGCCTTCACCCATTGGTCACCGTTCTTAAATTAATTCTTTGGCCAATAAAATAATCTTATTCCCCTTGAAGAACATCTTTGAAAAGTAATGTGCAGCACAAAGAAAATTTTCTATTGATAAAAATTTCAATTAAAAACTTTTCCACGACATCAGAAAATAAATCAAAAAGGTATTTAACAGCGAAGACATCGACTTCGGATACCGTTCGCTAGACCCCACATCCACAGTCTAGCAGGACGGAGCCCGCGATCTTTTTAAAACAAAAGCTATGTCATGACAGCTTCACCAACTAAACAGATTCTGATTTAAAATTAACGAAATTTGTAATTTATAGTAAGTAACGGGGTCGACAAAAGTATTGGAAAGAAAAGATTTAAATCTATTAGAGAATTTAAAAAATTAGGCAATATCTTACTAAGCAAATCCGAAAGAATACATTTGAAAACTTTTATTTTAATTTGTTCTAGCGATCGGCAAATAAACACGCCTCCGAAAGCGTCGGTCTCTACGCAATGCTTACGTCACGAGAGACGCCGCTCCGATGACGTCATCACAATACGTGCAGTGCAGACGGGAGAGGAGAAGGACTTCAGCTTAGTGCGCGATGATACGGAGGAATTTGCCAATGTGCGCCTGATACAAAATGCTCGCGTAAAAAATAAATATGGATTTAAATTTAAACAACATCAGTGTACAAGGCCAAAAGAAGTAAAAAAGTAACATGATTTAAACACATTTCATCTCACAATATATCGCTCGTGGGCTGCAATAGTGGCACAACTCAAAAAATCAGGTTCTGAGATTAATGGATTTGAAGTTTCGCCTTGTAATGAAATGCGAAATTTACACGATTCATTGTTGTCATAAGTGTTAAGTGGTACTAAATGACTCCGTAAGGATTCAATTAATAATAATGCAAAAAAAAAGTACCCTCACATTCCGTGTTATATTGATGATAAATATGATTATATGATGATGCATTGAGGCAACAGCGGCACTTCTGCCATCTGTTGGTGAAATACTGAACTACAAGATATGCCGCTGCTGCTGCTGGAAAGAATACCAATCTGCAATGCTGGAGAGCGCATTAACTCAAAACTCGTTTTTTTTTAGTTGTGCCACTATTGCAGCCCACGAGCGATATATAGTCAAACTTTCTGTAATAATAAATATATATTCAAATATGTTCAAGTATATAGTTTTTTATATGAAAATATTCAGAATTTCTTACAAAAATCGGGTCAATACGAAGCTGACTCAATGTAGCCTGACCCAACCCGAGCCCGAAACAAGCAACTCTTTGATTACAGGACAGGTGAAGAAGACACCAGTAAAAAACACATTTCTCAAAATTAATAAATTTATTTCACGTCGGATTTGAACATCCTTCTCAATCGGTGCCCATCAAACTGTCTGACTCTCAAAACAGATCGAGAGAAAAAAACAAAAAACAATCACGTGATCGCCCTGCCGGCGCCGCTAGCAAGCGGAGGCGAATACACTCCCCACTTTGAAACTCAAAGGTTTCAATTAAAATGCGTACTATTTTACTACATTTTCACATTAAATATACAATAGATACAAAGGTACAATAACTAGCACAATATATATACACTCTGAATATACTAATGAAATAAGAAATTCAAGTATAATCATACAATAGCAAAAATTAAAAAGTTTACATAACATTATCTGAAATAGGTAAAATACAAACATTCGAAATACTGTGTTTATAAGTGCCCTTAGGCGTTTTTACATTAACAACTCTGATTTTTCCGTCATTTCCACGAATGACGCTTTCTATTCTACCAATTACCCGAGTACATACCGGTAGGTTTTCTTCCTTTAGCAATTCAACCATGTTTGGTTTAATATCACCTTTAATACTATGCCACTTGGATCGCTGCTGCAAATTACACAAATAATATCTGGTCCATTTTTTCCAAATAGTTTGAACCAGTTTTGTTAGCAGTTGCCATTTAGAAAGTCTATTAGTTTCTACATATGAAATGTCTATCTCAGGTAAAGAGTTAAGTGGCCTACCGATCAAAAAGTGACCTGGCGTTAAAACATCATAATCATTTGGATCGGAAGACAGTGGTGTCAGAGGTCGGCTGTTTAAAATAGCTTCAATTTGACTGCTTACAGTCAAAAACTCCTCAAATGTGAGTTTATGCTCACCTACCACTCTTTTAAAATGGTGTTTGAAAGACTTTACCCCCGCCTCCCACAGTCCCCCAAAATTAGGTGACTGTGGAGGGATAAAGCTCCATGACACACCTTCAGAAGACAGGTAATCAGTTACATTCACATTTTTAAATAAAGCAAATAATTCCTTTATTTCTGAAGCAGCACCTCGAAAATTAGTGCCATTATCAGAAAAAAGATGAGATATCAAACCTGTGCGTGCAAAAAATCTTTTTAAACATGCAATCATGGCCTCTGCCGATAACTCAGTGATAATTTCAAAATGAACTGCCTTAGTCATAAAACAAACAAATACACAAACATAATTTTTTTGATATACACCTTTCCTTTGGTTCTTATACCTTATTAAGAAAGGCCCACAACAATCTAGGCCTGAATTGGAGAAAGGAGGATTAATGGTAACTCTTTCCTTAGGTAAAGGTGCCATAATTTGACTCATTGCTTTTGGGTTCGCCTTAGAGCATATTACACAATTATGAACAGTTTTTCTAGCAATAGCACGTCCCCCCAAAGGCCAATATTCTTGCCGAACGGCATACAACAAAGTTTGGGGCCCAACATGAAATTTTTTTAAATGAAAATAGAAAAAAATCATTTCCGTGAATTTGTGGCTCTTAGGAAGTAAAATAGGATGTTTAACATCAATTTGTACGTTAGCATTAACTAATCAGCCACCCACGCATATTATACCATCATCATCAATTAAAGGACATAAACTACTTACATTAAATTCCTTAATCCTTCCTTCCTCTCTCAAGGCCTTTATCTCCCTAGAAAATGCCTGAATTTGAACGTATTTTATTAAAAACAATTTACTTTTCTTTAATGAAGGATATTCCAAATATGGGTTCGAGGCTGAAAAAAGTCATGTGATACCGGTAATTTACCCAAGGAAATTCTAACTGATAAGAAGGGAAGATGCTACTGCTTTGCCTGATGAACTGTTTCATTGGCTAGCGGGGATTTACATTACACATCTACGGAGCTTTCCCTTCTTTACGCTCGACGATTTTACCTTGATCACGTGATCAAAACGCAGATGGAATATCCTCCATTCTGCTGGAGATAAAGGTCCCTTTTCTTTGGTATAACATCTTGAATTAGAGATGAATCTGAAAATAAAACTAATAATTCGGATTAATTTTACATATGAATTAGTGATCTTAAATATATAATCAAAGTCTGAAATTTCATTAAAAAACCCAAGTTCGTAAATTTGGAAATTACTGTTCTGTCTAAGTTCTTGTTGGAACTCCTCTGTTTCAGTTACAGATAAACGTTCTTTCTCAAAGTCATAATTTTCCTGATTCTGTAAAAAGTCTGGTCCAGCCCACCAGAGTTTAAGATCAAGAATTTTCGCTGGACTAACACCACGTGAAATTAAGTCTGCTGGATTTTCAGAAGTTTTGACATAATACCATCTGAAGTCTTTAGTACTACTTTGAATTTTGGCGACACGATTTGAGACAAAAACCTTAAGCGTTTGAGGTGGTGAGGCAATCCATGCCAGGACTACTGTCGAATCTGAGTATAAATATACTCCACGAATTTGAACGTGTAAGGATGACAGTACTTTAACAGTAAGTTTCGAAAGCAACTCTGCTGCGCAGAGTTCTAATCTCGGAATAGTAATCTTCTTGAGGGATGCCACCCGCGATTTACTACACAGGAGTGACACCTTGGATTCGCCTGTCTCAGAAATAGATCGGAGATATATAACACAGCCGTACGCATCTTTAGAAGCATCACCGAATCCGATCAAATATATATGTTGCGCATTTGGCCATAAAACATGACGGTTTATCTGCAAATGTCTCAACTCTGTCAGTTCTTCGCGAAATTTATTCCAAGCTTTTCTTTCTTGTAGTGGAATTTCGTCATCCCAGTCAAGCTTATGGAGCCACAACTTCTGCAGATAAATTTTTGCTGTAACTATCACAGGACCTAAAAGACCTAAAGGGTCAAATAACCGTGCAATGTCTGATAAGATAGTTCTTTTAGTTATCGAAGTCACAAATGGTTGGACCTTAAAGCAAAATGTGTCCTTGCTGGGATTGAACTGCAGTCCGAGAGTTTTAACAGTTTCTGAATCATGAGACTCAAAGTTGTATTCTTTCTCGCTGGTTGGAAGATTTTTTAATAGCAATTCGTTGTTAGATCTCCACTTGTGAAGTTCCAGTACCCCAGCATTTAATAAAGATATTAGCTGACGTTGCAATTCAATGGCAGTAGCTATGTCATTTGTACCGCTTAGTATGTCGTCGACGTAAAAATCCTTGCCAGCAGCGGCACCTAATGGATACTTCTCCTTCTCATCGTGACATAGCTGTTGAAGCACTCTCGTTGCAAGATAGGGTGCACGTTTGGTTCCGTAGGTAACAGTGAGCAACTTAAAAACGCGTTTAAATTCATTCTCATCACCCTTCCATAAAATACATTGTAAATCGCACTGATCGGGACTAATATAAATTTGTCTATATATCTTTTTTATGTCCGCGGTAAAGACTACAGTATGCTTCCTAAATCGCAACAAAATTGAAAATAAATCATCCTGGACAACAAAATCAGAATACAACTTATCATTAAAAGATTGTCCAGATGACGTTGCTTGAGAAGCATTAAAAACAACGCGTAATTTAGTTGTACTGTTGTCCGGCCTATAAACTCCATGATGAGGCATAATGTATTTTGGACTTTCGTTAGTTACCTGCATATGACCTAAATCTTCATACTCAGTTAAGAATTCCCTATATAGTTTTAGATACTCAGGTTCTCTTCTTAAACGTCGCCAAAGAGAATTCAATTTTTTAACGGCGATATCTTTTGACTCTCCTAAACACGAAGGGTCTTCTTTTAACGGCATTCTAACGACATAACGCCCATCGTCATTTCTGAAATGAGTTTTCATGAAATGATCTTCGCAAATTAAACTCTCATCGGTTTGCACTCTTTCTGCCTCAATATTTTCAACTTCCCAAAATTTTTTCAAAGTTATGTCTAAATTTTCCATAATTAACCCACAATGAACAGAAGCTTCGTTTTCTAGTGCAACACTCCCAGTAGCAATAAACCCAAATACTGAATTTTGCAAAATTATATCTGTCTCGGGGATCCTCATTTGACCGGATTTTAAAATTTCATAAAATAGTTGTGCGCCCAACAAAATATCCACAACACCTGGCCTATTGAAACTCTCATCTGCTAATGTTAAATTCTCTAAATGTGTGATATCGATGTTGAATTGCTTAGCGGGTGTGTAATCTGTTATATTCGAGACTATTAAAAGCACTACTCCTTTTTCGAAAGTTCTGCTATGATTCGCAATTTTCGTTTTCACTACTGAATTTATCACTGACGATGATTTATTCAAACCTGAAACCACAAGATTTATTTTATCCCTTTTCAAATTAAATCTGTCAGCGCACTGTTTCGATATGAAGCACGACTGACTTCCATTGTCTAATAATGTACGCGCTTCATGGAATATTCCAAAATTATCCGCGATCATTATTTTAGCTGTACTTAGCAAAACCATACGAGATTTGTTAACATTAACATTTGTGGCTGTGAAAGACAACGATTCTCTACTCTCGGCTGCTGAGTTATCACCACATGCTCCTTTCGGAACAAAAACATTTCATCTTGGATCTAAAGCTGCACCCGACATTCCAATTGGCTTGTAAGAATTGGTATCTTTCGCACTGCCATGCGTACGCCCTTCATCTACCTTTTTATCAATATGTATATATGTATGATGCCATTTCTTACAAATGGAGCAGTTGAATTTGGAAGAACAATTAATAACCTTATGATGATTAAGACAATTAAAACACAGTTTATTATTTTTAACGAACTCAATTCTTTCATTAACTAACATTTTTTTGAAAATAGGGCACATATCAAGATGATGATTCCCATTAGACTTGCAAAGAAGACATTTTGGAGTTTTAACTTCCGACATAAACACTTTAGAATTGGTTTGGGGACTGTATACATTACGATATTTTTGCGAATTATTTCCAAATTGCGGACGTGAAAAAGCATTCTTTTCGGTTTTACATTTATTCTTAGATGATACATAAATATCACAATATCTAGATAATTCTTGAGGTAAATACCAAGACTCTCCTTGCTTTACACCTATATGAATTTGAAGTTCACGATCTAACGAGCTAAAAATTTTGTCGGAAATCATTAGTTCACACAATCCCTTAAAATTATTCATCTTTCTTAATTGACAGTAATAATCAAATGTTGCAGTTAATCGCGACGCGAATTGAACATAACTTTCGTTTTGAAATTTTTGCGCCCTTCGAAAACTGTTTAACACTTCCTGCGGAGTGGCTTGAAATTCCTTCAACACAATTTCTTTAAGTTTATCATATTTACTTAGGTCATCCTCACTCAAATATACCATTAAATTAGTGGCCTTTTCGCCTAAGATATTTAAAAGAATTTCTCCTCTAAACTCCTCCGGAACATTCTTTGTTTTAAACGCTCTTTCCAGTGATTGAAAAAAGCGATTATACGATTCTGCACGCGAAGGTACTAGAATAGTTAATGTTTTAACACTTTTTAACAAATTTTCTAAACCAATTTGATACCGCTGAATCGCTTTTTACTACTACGTCACTGAAATTATGCGATGTTTCTTTCTGAATATTAGTAAGTTCCAATTGTTTTTCTAACTGCGCAAGTTTAATTTTTTCCACTTCTAACGCCGAATCTCTTTCTAATCTCTCGCGCTCAGCTTTCTTTTCGCTGTCTTTTTCCTTCTGAGTCACGTATTCAACAACCGTTTCCACAAGGTCATGATTAGTTTTATAAATTTCGCTCGTTTCAATTACTTCTTTTAGCGACACTATGGTCTGCCTTACGGGTAACGTAAGCTCAAGTTCTTGTATAACCTCGATTAAATCATTCTTCTTTAATTTTGATAACAACATTTTGTTTGAAAAGAGAACCCAAGTAATTGCAATAAATTAAAATCAAACTCAAAACATTTAAATTAAAAATCGAAACTAAACTCAACTAATTTATAAATATTACACTCGGAATCAACTCATAACGTTAAATATCAATCGAAACAAACATGACAAAGTTATCTTAAAATCGAAACGAAATACAACAAATTGTAACAACTCTATTAAATTAACTAAAAGCGTACTCACCATTACCACGGAACCGCCCGCCACCAGACTCTTATTAGGTAGATTTCGTAAGAAATACTACCTATTACAGTCGTTACCATGGTGCGACTTTTGAAAAATTCCTTCATAACTTTTCATTATAGGACCCCAGGAACCCAAAACCACCCCCACCTAAAAAGTTTATATATATATATATATATATATATATATATATATATATATATATATATATATATGTACTAAATTTTGTCCGCACGATAAAAGTCGCAATTATGCACGGATCGTCTTCAAACTCGCCAACAACTTTGAGATGGCTAATATCTCGGCGGGGATTGAAAATGGGCAAAATCGGCCCAAGGGAATGGAAATGGGGAGGGCTCAAAATTTTGAATACCGTCTTAACATGATTTTGATAAAACCAGCTCTTTATACAACAATGACAGGAAAAAATAAATATTTTTCGTTATAGTAGTTGCCAACAATTAAAAAAAAAGCAGTAAAATTCTCACCACAACAATTGCTTTTCTATTGCAAGATTTCACGTGAAAAAATAAATTAAATAAACAGTTTCACGAATTGAAAACAAATTAAATATTACGTCATAAGTTTTCTAGAGCAATATTTTCGCATGAAAACTCAAAATGAAATAAATAGTTTGACGAATTAAAAAAAAATAAATAAATATTGCGTCATATTGGAAATATAATGGACTTCAGCAAGTGAATATGTAACGTCATATGAGCTTGAAGAAACTTATTAAAACATGACAAAAACCCGACTATAGAAATATTAACATATTTTAACACTTTGAGGGTCTCTGAATTTGCTTTAGCCATTTTTTAACCTATTCCATATACATGCGCGTTTGTATTCGTGTATATTAGAATTTTCACAAAATGTTTATCTCCCTTAGAACTCATTCTTAGTGAAGGAACTGGGTTTATCTCTAATCTTGATTTAAGTTTTGTTGGTGAATTTAGTACTTAACTTCGAAATCTACCTCCGCCTGTAGGCCCGAGCCGGCAGGGATTTTTTTTATTAAAATTGCTCGTTTAACTGAAGAATTCTTTCACATCAATATTTTTCGATTGTAATCGAAATCACATTTTTTTTTTTTCACAATAGTTTCACAGAAAGCCACAAGCTGCATTTAATCAAACTCTTTTGAAGAACATTTTATCAGAAAAACATTTTTTTTTCCAAAGTTTTCACTTAGCCTGAAAACACAATATAACTTTTTATTTTTATACACACAAATCCATAGGCACTAATCTCTCCTCTTACTGCGCGAGATCGGACCAACTGAAGAAGACACCAGTAAAAAACACATTTCTCAAAATTAATAAATTTATTTCACGTCGGATTTGAACATCCTTCTCAATCGGTGCCCATCAAACTGTCTGACTCTCAAAACAGATCGAGAAAAAAAAAAACAATCACGTGATCGTCCTGCCGGCGCCGCTAGCAAGCGGAGGCGAATACAACAGGACTGACGACTACTTTTATATTCAAACATACCACAATTTCAAAAAAAAAATCTTTGAGGTAGATTTCTCTTAAAAATATCTTAATAAAAGTGGCCACAGGGATGTAGGGTACCGTAATCAAATGTTCAAAATCAACTCGATCCGAAACGAAAAAAAAAAAAAAGAAACGTCATTCCACCTCGATATGTGCCGCGGATCGGGTCGTGTCGGTTTTGGGGGAAATCGGGCTGCCCGAACCAGTGCAGACTCTACCTGAGACTGACTAGGGAACGCCCCCAGGTGCAAGTTGTGGATTTGGACGAGAGTGGTATCAAAAGAAAGGTCTCGTCATGTCCATCAAAAAGTACAATGGAACTACCGTCGGAATCCAACCGTTTTCGAGATATCCTCACTTGAAGTGTGAATAAGTAAATAAATAAATTGGCAGGCAGGCATATAAATTGTTCGCAAGTTAAAAGTTTCTTTGCATTGTTTTAATCCTCTACCAATACCTTTTCCCGAGCTACGAGAAAAGTCCTTTACACCCACATATTTGCCGAAATATTTGCATAAAACAAGGTGCTGGAAATAGCAAAAACAGATGGAAAAACTCTCCGAATGCAGCCCTACACGAAAACTTCGTAGAATGCGAAGTGCCTGTCTAATAGAGGGGAAATAACCGGCAATGTGTGGGTGTAAAGGATTTTGCTCGTAGCTCGGGAAAAGGTATTGGTAGAGGTAGAGGATTAAAACAATGCAAAGAAACTTTTAACTTGCGAACAATTTATATGCCTGCCAGCCAATTTATTTATTTACTTATTCACACTTCAAGTGAGGATATCTCGAAAACGGTTGGATTCCGACGGGTATTCCATTGGACATTTTGATGGACATGACGAGACCTTTCTTTTGATACCACTCTCGTCCAAATCCACAACTTGCACCTGGGAACGTTCCCTAGTGAGACCAAGGGTTTTGCAGATTTCTGAATTACGTGGAATTTAGATCACAGTTTGAAGAGGAAGGCAGAAAATGATTAAAGACAGACAGAATATAACTGATAGAAAATCATTCGTGAAAATTTCTTATCTTTATGGATAACAAAATTTGCAAATTTCCTGACTTGTTGGTCATGTTTGTCTCGTGACCGATTGAATTTCACGATTTTATTTTATTTTATTTATTTTTATTTATTTATTTATTTATTTTTTGCGACCATTTGATAAAATTCTCGATTTTTTTCCGTGATCGTTTCACAGAAATCAAAATTTTTTTCGTTACCATTTGTCAAAATTCACGATATTTTTTGCGACTAATTTACGAAATTCGCGATTCATTTCTACGATCGTTTGTTGAAATTCATTTTTTCCCCGCAGCCGACTGACAAAATTTGCGATTGTTTGACGCAATTCTTGAATTTCTTGCGCGATTCTTTGACTAAATTCGTGATTTTTTTCTGAAACCTTCAACTAAATTTTCGTTTTTCCCTCGATAGATTTTTTGAGCGACTGATGGACAAATTTGATTTTTTTCTGCGACCGAGTGTTGAAACGTGCGATTTTTGTCCCGCAACTAATTACCAATAATAACCGCTGCTTGTTTCCACGATCTTTTCAATATTTTTCACGGTTCTTTTAGGGAATTATTTTTCTTTCCGCGACTAATTTGCCAAATCAACTATTTTTTCAAAGTCCGATTGGGAAAATTAGCGATTTTTTCCCGTGGTTCATTGTGGAATTGATTTTGCATAGTTCCGCAAAGAAAGAAAAATACCGCGGTCTTCCACAAAAATTAAAAAGTATTTCTGGAAGAATCCCATGCCTATGAAAGACGTTAAGAAGGCAAAATCCCGCACGCTATTTCCAAACCCTTCCCCTCAAAAAAATTTTGTCCTCCCTCCCTCCAATAACCTCTTTAAATGGCTTCACACCCCTGCAGTAAAACCTGTAAAGAAGAAGTCAAAAGGCCAGGAAAAAAAGCTCCATTTTAGACATGTCTCTGTCTTAGCAATTATAATTAGTATATGGTGTTTTTTTTTTCATAGAAACTTGATTTTTTTTTCCGTTTACGAAATAATTCTTTTTTTGACAGATTTAATTTTCACAAGTTTCACAGTAAATGTAATATACCTGTGCTCTTCAGAGGTGTGCTATAGAAAGAACGTTTTAACAGCCTTAGAGGATCTACTTGTAACAATGAAAACTGTATATGACGGAATCCTCTCCTAATGGAAAATTTTCTTAGCCAGTATCTTGAAATTATACCTGCTAAGATGAAAACCTGCTTCAAACGGAATTTTTTATTGGTTCTCGTTCGGAGGGGAGAGGGTACAGACCCCTCCCCCCGTACCTCACCTTGACCATGCCACTGTTCTCAAAGAAAACTTTGCACCCCCCCTCCCCCCCACACACAAGAAAATTCTGAAATGGCAGCCCTGGTTCTGAGCCACGATAAGGAAAGGGCAGCTGACCTCACTGTGGGTTAGCATGAAATACCTGTCCGTCTTTATAACTTTTACTGTACACAAGACGGGGTGCGTAGCGGTGTTTACATTCGAAAAAGGTTTGTAAGGTGCTTACAAGGTGCTTATTTTCGGTGCCTGTCAAAAATCGCGAATTCGGAAAAAATATCACGATGTCGCGGAAATAGATAATTTCGTCAATCAACGGCTGAAAACAAAACAAGAAATTTGGCAATCGGTTGCGCAAGAAAATCGCGAAATTCGTCAAACGATCGAACAACATAAATTGCGAATTTCGTCAAAAGATCTCTGAAAAAAAAATCACGATTTTTGTCAAAGATCAAAATTTCGTCGGTAAATCACTGAAAATAATAATCACGAATTTGGTTAAACGATCGTGAAAATTATCGCTATTTTTATCAATTGGTTACGGAAAAAAATTGTGAAATTGGTCAATCGGTTATTTAAATCGAATTTTTGTCAAAAAATCTCGGAAATGGGAAATTTTGAATTTATCAGTCACGGAAAATAATCATGAATTTCGTCAAAGAATTGCGGAAAAAAGCAAATTTCTTCTAAGGATCGCGAAAAAACTCTAATTTCGTCAAAAGATCGCGAAAAAACCTTTAATTTTGTCAAAAGATCGCGAAAAAGAAACTAGTTTCGTCAAAGGATCGTGAAAAAAACGCCAATTTCGTCAAAAGATCCCGAAAAAACGCGAATTTCGTCAAAGAATTTTCGTCAAAACCGTAAATTTCATCAAAGAAATGCGGAAAATGTAAATTATTTCTAAGGATCGCGGAAAAAACTCTTAACTTCGTCAAAAGATCGGGAAAAAACTAATTTCGTTAAAAGGTCACCACAAAAACTCTAAATTCGTCAAAGGATCACGAAAAAAACGCCATTTCGTCAAAAAGTTGCAGAAAAACGGCAAATTTCTTCAAAGAATCGCGAGAAAAAAACGCAAGTTTCTGCAAAGGGTGGTGAAAATATCTGCAAAGTTCGCCAAAAGATAGCGAAAAAAACCCGAAAATTTCGTCAAAAGATCACGAAAAAACTCAAATTTCGTCCTAAAGATCGCGAAAAGCCCCGCAAATTTCGCCAAAAGATCAAGAAACCCCCCGCAAATTTCGCCAAAAGATTGCGAAAAAGCGCGAATTTCCCAAAAGGCCCGCGGGAAACATGCATAGTTAGTGCCAGGAGTAGATTCCCCCCCCCCCCCGCTCCTCTGCTCTAACCTTTCAGAAAATTTGTTGTGAATTTCAGAATTTTTTTTTTATTCAGTTTATCGCAAGATTATTACCCCTGGATCGATCAAAACAATTACCGAAATTCGTCAAACGATCGCGGAAAAAATCGTGAATTTTGTGAAACAATCGTGAAAAAAGTCGCGAATTTCGTCAAATGATCGTTAAAAATATCGCGAATTTCATCTATTGGTCGCAGGAAAAAATAGCAAATTTAGTGAAATGATCGCGGAATTACAGAATTTGATTAATAAAAAAAAATCACTGTCTGTAGTGGCAAAACAAAATTGCGAAATTCATCAAACAATGGAGCAAAATAGAACTATTTTCGTCAAATAATCACTGGAAAAAATCATAAATTTCTTCAATTGGTTGCAGAAAAAAATTATAAAATTACTTCAAATAAGCATGGAAATTCGATAGATTAATAATCTCTTCAATTGGTCCCAAAATTACAGCCTACTTTAAAATATGGCTGTTATACCATTTAGATAAAGCAAATGATTTGATAAGGCTCTAACAAAAAAAAAACAATAGGGGGAAATTTCCATCCCCACACACACCTCCTAAAACAGTGTGTCTACAGATTCTAAAAATCAGTGAGATTTATCAATCTGGAAAAGTCAGGGAATTTCGTAAAAATACTCAAAAATCAGGGAAATTTATCTCAGGGGGAATCTTCTTCTTCCGAATTTTCCGAAAAATTAAGGCACTCATTTCCGAAAATTAAAAAAATAGGTCATAGATCCGAAAATTCGGACACAAAAATATATCGTGAATTTCGACAAATTTTCGTCAATCGTTCAAAGAAAAATCGCCGATTTCGTCAAAGAATCACGAGAAAAGGCGAATTTCGTCAGAAGATCGAAAAAACGGCAAATTTCGTCAAAGGATCGCGAAAAAACGACAAATTTCGTTAAAAGATCGCGGAAAACGGCAAATTTCGTCAAAAGACCGCGGAAAGTTCCGTAAATTTCGTGAAAGAGGGCGAGAAAAAAAACATAGTTAGTGCCGGGAGTGAATTCCTCCCCCCCCCCCCCTCTGTTGTAACTTTTCAGTTTTTTTTTTTTTTTTTTTTTTTTTTTTTTTTTTTTTTTTACTTAGAATCACCACTGATTTATCTATATGCGAAAATATTTGCGTTTTCGCCTTACCAACGTGACTAATTCAACTATTTTGTGTACCATATTTTTTCACATGTAGATTAGTCTTCCCCTATATTTTTAAAAAGATGCGCATGATCTGAGGTTTTGATACTTGAAACAAATTAGGGTGATCAAGTGTCCTCATTTTCTGTGGGTAGTGCTTACTTATATTGAAAGCAGTTTACCCATTTTTGAAAATTTTAAATGATACATTAGCATAACCTGACCAGCTGGCCAGCTTAATCCAATGAGCTATCTCGTCAGATATAGCTAATATAGCAAGTCTTAGAATTGAACATTTTTCAAAAAATGAAGAAATTTTCTGGCCACCATATATCCATTGGCCACTACATGAAGGTCTTGTACTAATTTTGAGTTTAGATATATAAAACTACCAACCAATGCCTTATGAATATTGTGCAATTTTTATGTTTTTCTCCCAAATGAGTTAGCAAGCTGAATAAATGTGTTGTATGAGGAAGAGCATACATTAAAAAATAGCGTATGTGTATCGTTAATAATGGAAATCAGGGAACTTTTTTTTGCTATTTCTGTAGCCACCCTGTAGAATTCAGTCATTAATTTCAAACCCTGGATATTACAGATTTAATTGTAGACTACTTTAAAATATGGATTAATTTTCCTCTATTTTAGAATTTTGGGTTCAGGTTAAAATATTCCGGATTCAGGTTGTCGGGTTTCAAATTGGCAAAAGTTTTTTTTGTTAGGTTAAACCTGGCTCACTTAGGCCTGAGTCTTAAATCTGCGGCACCCAAAATTAAAGCTGAATTTCTAAAACCTTGTAGTGTCCTGATTCTGCCCTTCTCGTAACGGGTTACTTTCTCGTAATGCGCCGATAAAGTGATATTTTCCAATTCTGCCCCTAACGTGTTGGAATTATTTCCCATTCACCAAGGTTGCTTCGTCGTAATTCATCCCGACTGCTATCAACAGACGGAAAGCATTACTTGTGTCGGTTTAAGATGGCGTTTATATATGCATCTCTTGTAAATGAGGATAGATAGATCTAATTTTTGTTAAATGTATATTCGCATTGTACTATTGTTATTATTATTATTCAGTTTTGTTAGGTTCATTACTAGAAATAGTTTTACCTTAAATTAAATGTAAATTAATTGTGGGCGAAGCATAGTTTTTCAATTATTTGGCTAATACAGCTTGTATTTTAAAACTTATATTAAAAAAAAAAAAAATCTTTATGCTAAAATATATTTTTGAGATTAAAACTTATTGCACTAATCCAAAAGTGCAATTACAAATAATTTTTGCTTAAATAATCCCTTGATTTTGATCTAAACAATAAAAAATATATAATAATGTATATATACATATTATATAATATATAATGTTATAATGTATAATGTAACATAATTATGAGTGAAACTTAATTTTCCAATTATTTGGCTGATAGAGCTTGTCTTTTAAAGCTTGTATTCAAAATAATAATAATAATAATAATAATAATCCTAAATAATACATTTGAGAAGATTAAAACTTATTGTACTAATCCAAAAATGTAATTACAAATACTTTTTGTATAAATAATTTCTTGATGTTACTCTAAATAATAATAAATATTATATCATTGTAAATGTAAGATAATCACGACTGAAGCACAATTTTTGACTGATATAGCTCGTATTTTAAAGCTCGTATTAAAAAAAAAAAAAAACCTTCATGCTGAAATATATTTTTGAGAAGATTAAAACTTGTTGTCATCCAAAAGTATAATTACAAGTAGTTTTTGCTTAAATCCGTTTATTTTATTCTAATAATAAAAATTAAAATATCAATGTAAAATAATTATGAGAAAGCATAAAGTTTCAATTAATTGGCCTAGAGATTTACCATAGTGTATTTTAAAACTTGTATACATAAAAAAAAGCTTGTATTAAAAAAGTTAGTATAATAAAGTGTAATTACATAAAAAAAAAAAACCCTTCATGGTAAAATATATTTTTGAGAAGATTAAAACTTGCTGTATTAATTCAAGAGAGTATTTACAAATAGTTTTTGTTTAAATAATTCCTTGATTTTACTTTAACTAACAATAAAAAATTATGTAATTGTAAAATAATTATGAGTATGCATTATTTTTCAATTATTTGGCTGATATAGCTTGTATTTTAAAACTTGTAAAAAAAAAAAAAAAGAAAGCTTGTATTGAAAAAGTTAGTTTAATAAAGCGTACTCACATAAAAAAAAAGACTTTATGATAAATTTATATTTGAATTAATACAGTAAGTTTTAATCTTCACAAAAGAGTAATTACAAATAGTTTTTGTTTAAATAATCCCTCGATTTTAATCTAAATATTAATAAAAAATTATATACCGTATATACTCGCGCATAAGTCGACCCCCCCCCTCCCCCTCCCAATTCTTAAGCAAAATTTTGAAAAAAAAAATTGAATTTTCGTGTATAAGTCGAACCACATTTCTGGTAGCATGTTGAAAAATGATTTGTAATCGAGGATAGAAAAATTTAATAAATTTTCATTAAATTAGTAATTTTTTTACGTTTCTAATCAGATTTTTTTTTTTAATTCAACGTTTTAAACGTGTATAATTATGTATAACCGAAGAAGCTTAAACTATTTTGAAACCTATTCACATCAATTCAATGATACTTAAAAAGATAAAATTCTTTCAAAAATCCATTCAGGCATTATTTACAAGGGTAAACAACTTCTTAGACTGCTAAAATATAGTACTTCTTTGTATTGTAGGACTTTTAAGAAAGATATCTAGAAGCATTCTCAAGTTGGACTCTTTTTAAAAAGGGGATTAAAATGCTGAAAGGAATATATTGAAGGGTTTTTTGGTCACAAGAGAAAATGGGTGCAAAACAATTACAGGGACATTGAGCTTGTCAGTCACTTGGAAATGACCATTGTCCGCTTTTATCTCTCATGTAATTACTTAAAAGACTGAAAAAAACAATCGCAGTAGTCTGTGATTTTTTTTTTTTTTTTACTTTCTTGTGTATAAATCGATCCCCCATTTTCAACTCCCAAATTTTGTCTAAAATTCTTCGACTTATACACGAGTATATACGGTAATTGTGAATGTAAAATAATTATTATGCGTGAAACATAATTTTTCAATTATTTGGCCGATATAGCTTGTATTTTAAAGCTTATATCGAAAAAAAAAAAGTTCATGCTAATATATTTTTTAACAGATTAAAAATAGTACTAATTTAAAAGTGTAATTGCAAATAGTTTTTGTTTAAATAATCCCTTAATTTTACTCTAAGTAATATTAAAAATTATATAATTGTATCTTAAAACTTCGTAAAGATTATTTATAACTCACCACCTGTTAAAACTTTACACACTGTTTATAGCGATATTATATAATTCACTTTATATTAATCTATAAAAAATCAATATATAATCATAGTGCCAATTAAAGGTCTCTTTTTAAAGGGGTCGCACGTAAACACACATGTTCGAGTTTCAGATAAATAAAGAGACCACATGTGTCCTTGGAAGCGATTGGTCGAAATTCTAGTTGAAACTCGTTAACCTTGTAATTGAGAGGTCAAACGGTGCTCCCCTATTCCGTTTGGGGCAGAATTGGAAATTGTTGAACATCGGTATGGATTACGTGAACGGGAGGTTTCCTACTAGGTTTGTTCCATTAAGGGCAGAATCAGGACACTAGTTTGTTTTATAAAAATGAGCCCAATATAACATAAAAAAATCATTATCGTGCATAAATGTGAATTCTGAATGATGTTTGCAGACTAGTTTAGTTATACAAACAGTATTCAAGTAACAAAATTTCATTTTAAAATCAGTTTTAATATTTTTTGTAGAATTAATTATCTTTTTATGTGCGAAATAGGTGTGTATGTTTCCACATATGAACACACACGAACAAAGAGAGCGAGTCTCCTGTTTTGGATTTTTAAGAATGTGCACACAATTACATTTGATTGCTGAGGATTCTATGCCACTAACTAATCTCCACTTTAAACAACTGGCGTGATACTGTTTATCATTCTGAAAGGTTGGCAGATCTGAATAACCTCTAATAATAATTAAAAAAAATGATTGTGCTAAGTTTTCCCTTCAATATTGAATAGATAATTGTCCTATCTTGTTTGCGTGGGTATTAATCTACTTAGAAATGAAGACGAGGTTTTAACACGGATGCACATCACTTTACTAAGACAACACGGACATAAATTACACGAATAAATATAACATATTTCAATGTATGCTCAATCGGCATACCACCTAAACATAGCCATTTATTTACAATACTTATTCCATAATCTCGTTCACAGTATATTCAGAATTTAGCTCGCTCAGGATATTAATAGAAACCATGGAGTAAATGTCACTATTCAGACACCACATCTCCTCCCCCTTTACAGGTCAAGCTTCTTGGGTGGTCTGCGAACTCTCTGAGAACGTCGGGGTATCATAGTCGGGCTTGCTTGAATCGGTGGAGCATCTGTCGTAGCAGGTACTGGTGATGAACTATTGGACTGATGGGTTGGGGAAGTCAGATCCTTACTCGGGACATCAGCAGTTGAAGGTGACGCTACAGGTTTGTCACTGGAGATCGGAACAATAATACTTTCAGTATTCAGATGTTCCGGTTCTGAAGAAGTCTCTTTAAACTTTATCGATGGAGATCTTCGATATTCATTCGATGTAGAATAATTCTTCTGCACTTGTTCACCTACTGGACGGATTTGGTCAACATGGCGTCTTACGAGTGTACCTTGAACATCGATTGTATAATGAAGGACACCATCTTTATTAATTATTCTTCCAAATTTCCATTTCGAATTTGCCGATTTATAATCTCTTACTGCTACAGAATCACCGATGTCAAAATTTCTATCTCTAAATTCATATACTCCTTTTCGTACTTTTTCTTGAATCCTCGATTGTAGTTGAGGTAATAGTAAATCAATCCTACTTCGGATATCTCTTTTTAAAAATAACATAGCTGGGCTGTGATTTGTTGTTATTTGTTGTTGCATTTGGTGCTTTTCTGTATTGAAGCAAAAATGTACTCAATTTTTGTTGTATACTTCCTTCATAACTCTGCATGGCTCGCAGCGACTGTTTTACCATATGGACATAGCGTTCAGCTTGGCCATTACTTGATGGTTTAAATGGTGCGGAAGTTTTGTGCTTGATACCATTCCTTCGCATGAATCTCTGAAATTCATCAGACGAGAATTGTGGTCCGTTGTCACTGACAAGAACTAATGGCAATCCAAATCTCGCAAAACTGTCTCGTAGACATTCAATTGTTTTCTTCGCTGTGGTAATCTTCATCGGATATACTTCTAACCACTTAGAGTGAGCATCAACTATCACCAAAAACATGTGCTCAAATAAAGGACCGGCAAAATCAACATGTATACGTTCCCATGGCATGCTGGGATACTCCCAGTAATGAACTTTGGCCTTTGTTGGATCAGTCTTGTGTCTGGCACAATCAGCGCAATTTCTAGCTGCTTCTTCTATATCGTTGTCAATCCCTTTCCAATAGACGAATGATCTTGCGATTGCTTTCATTTTAACAATGCCTAAGTGTCCTTGATGCAGTTCTTCCAGAACACGCTTTTGATATTTCTTCGGAACACACACTCTTTGTCCGTACATGATACATCCATCTTCAATGGTATATTGTGCTTCTCTTCCCTGCAAATCCTGACCTTTCCGCAAGGCTTGTAAAAGTGGACCGAATTCTTCATCTCTCCACGTTTCTTTTCGTAATTCCTTTGAAGTAACTGGTAACGTTTCAATTTGTGACATCTGGAATATGGTAATGTCATCTTTCACTTCCAGTTCTTCCGAAGTTTTAGGCAATCTTGACAAAAAGTCTGCATTTCCATGATCCTTAGTTTTTCGGAAAACTATGTCAAATTGGAAGGATTGCAAAATTAATGCATAATGTAGTAATCTGGTAGCTGTTAATACGGGTAATCCTCGTTTCGATCCAAAAATTGCTACTAGAGGTTTGTGGTCAGTTATTAACGTAAACCTTCTTCCTTTTAGATACAGGTAAAACTTTTTTACTGCCCATACAATTGCTAAGGCCTCTTTGTCGATTTGAGAATATTTCTGTCCAGTCCTCGTTAAGGTTTTGGATGCAAAAGCTATTGGCCGTTCAGACCCATCTGGATATCGATGAGACAAGACACAACCAACACCTACTGGAGATGCATCACTTGCCAACGTTAAGGGAAGTTTCGGATCATAGTGAACTAAGACTTTTTCTGAACAGATTTCCTTTTTTATTTGCTCAAAGGCAACTTGACAACTCTTTGACCATTTAAATTTCACATCTTTTCTTGTCAAAGTATTAAGAGGATTTGCTATAGTTGCCAAATTTTCACAGAATTTTCCATAAAACGTTACTAATCCAAGGAAACTCTTCACTTCTTGTACATTTTTCGGTACAGGAGCTTTTAAAATTGCTGAAACCTTCTCATCGGTTTTATGTATCCCATTTGCATCTATTTTATGACCAAGAAATTTTATTTCATTTTGAAAGAACTGACTCTTACTTAGATTAAGTTTTAGACCATGCTCTTTACATTTTTTGAAAAACAGCTCTAAAGCTTTAAGATGTGACATTTCGTCATTTCCTGTTATTCTAGCATCATCCATGAATACTTTAACCCATTCCATACCTTGGAACAAGCCATCTACGTACCGCTGCCAAATTGCAGGCGCTCCATTTAACCCAAACATTAGTTTCTTGCAAATATACAATCCTTTATGGGTATTTATTGTTAATAGTTTCTGACTTTTCGGATCTACCTTCATTTGCAAATATGCATGTTTGAAATCTAATTTTGAGAATTGTTTTCCCCCATTCAAACTTGCAAATATCTCCTCTAATCGTGGCAAAGGGTGTTGTGGTACGATTAAATTAGGATTTAAGGTTACGGAATAATCGGCACATAATCGTATACTGCCATCCGATTTTACGACTGGTACTACTGGTGTTGCCCATTCAGAGCTTTCAACCCTTTCTAAAATACCTTCTTTTTCTAATCAATCTATTTCATCTTCAACTCTGCTCTTTAATGCAAATGGAACTGTTCTAACTCTGCAAAATATGGGTTTAACATCCGGTTTAAGTTCGAGCTTAGCTTCATAATTATTTATTTCCCCCAGTTTATCATCAAAAATATCTTTATATTGTTCCAACAGATCTTTTAAGTTCAGTTTAGTCGTAGCTCTTAATGCCTTAATAGCATTCCAGTCTAGACTAATTTTGTGAAGCCATTCACGGCCAAAAATGGTATCCAAGTTCTCCTTAACAATGTATAAGTTCAAATCCGAAATCTGGTTTTTATATTGAACTCTAACTGTAACATACCCCATAGGTACTAATGATTCACCATTATAAGTTTTAAAAACTATATCAGTGGGTTGAATCTGTTTCTTTGAAATTTTTCTAAAATTACTTATACTCATAACACTGACTGCTCCACCAGTATCTAATTCCATAGAACAAATCTTTCCGTCAAGTTTCAGAGTAATCATTATCGGAGGTCGTTTCGGTTCTTCCTCGCGTAATGTACAATCAGTGGTATTTAAACCAAATAATGTAACCTGGACATTATTTTCCTTTAAATTTACTTGTTTTTGTTTAACTGGCCTAGCATTCGCCTTTTTAGCTGCGAAACACGCTTTTTTTATGTGCCCAATTTTTAAACAAAAGTTGCACTTACTCGAAATAAATCTACATTTTTCTTTGACATGATCCGTGCCTGTACATCGCGTGCAAAATAAAGATTTCCGCTGCTTTTCCGCAAAGTTTGTTTTTCTATACCATTGTTTCTTTACTGCATGAACTGCATTTATTTCACGGCCCATAATATCATTTGCCCCCTTAAATGCCTTTTCCATAGCTAAAGCTATTTGCAAAGTTTTATCCAGATCTATATTATCTTCTTCAAATAATCTATCTAGAATTATTTTATCGCGTAATCCACTAACAAAAATATCACGTAACATGATATTTAACATATTACTTTCATAATCGCAATTAATTGCTAGAGCTCGGAGTTCCGCTATATAATTATTAATACTCTCCCCTTCATGCTGTTTACGATTCAGAAACTTATGTCGGGAAGGTATAATCAATGGCTTTGGGGTCAAATGCTTTTTCAAAATATCTTTCAATTTATCTAAGCTTTGCGCAGAAGGAATTTCTGGAGACAACAAATTTTTTAGTAACTGATACAATTTAGGACTTAGAGAAGGAATAAACACTTTAGCCCTAACGTCTTCCGGGACTTTTTGAACATCTCAGTATGTGAGAAATCTTTCGAAAAAACTATCGAAATTTTCATATTCTTCATTAAATTTTTCAAATTGAACAGTTACTTTATGAGAAACGCTCTCTTTATTTTGAAGAGCAAGAATCAATTCCCGATTCTGTTTCAACAATTCTTGTATTTGTTGTTCCATAATTCAATTTGATTAAAAGATGAAAATGAAACTTTTACCTTTAGCCGTCTTCTTACAGATCTATTTTTTATTTATCGTCGCCAGCTGTCCTATCTTGTTTGCGTGGGTATTAATCTACTTAGAAATGAAGACGAGGTTTTAACACGGATGCACATCACTTTACTAAGACAACACGGACATAAATTACACGAATAAATATAACATATTTCACTGTATGCTCAATCGGCATACCACCTAAACATAGCCATTTATTTACAATACTTATTCCATAATCTCGTTCACAGTATATTCAGAATTTAGCTCGCTCAGGATATTAATAGAAACCATGGAGTAAATGTCACTATTCAGACACCACAATAATGATGCGTATGTGCACATAAATGGGTGCTTATTTTTTCCTAAAAATGTGCTTATAAAGTGCTTACAGGTGCTTATTTTTAGACATAAAATGTTGCTACTCACCCTGCAAGAGTTCGGTTAACCTGATTGGTCTACTTTTAACATTTAACAGTTCTATCATACGATTGATCTACATCGCCATGACAATTTCTGCAATGATCACTAATGCAAAAATGTAGTAGTAAGTAGTAGAATGGTTGGCGGAATTTTTGTAATAACCTTTTCCTTATAATTCCACAGATGCAAGCTAATCTGCTGCATTTGAGTTACGAAATTTTGATTCAGCCTAGTATTTTTCAAGAATTTAATTTAATTTATTCCTTTGTTATTTTTATTGGCTAAATGTCCACGTGCTATTATTGTATTGACATGCTTGTTCGTTTTAATTTGAATTTTTTTTAAGTCGTCATTCTAAATTGCATAGTAAATAAAAATTTTAAGTTTTAAACTTTTAAATAACAGTGTAACTGCAGCTGGCATCCCAAAATTATTTTATTTTTTCCCTTTTAGTCATTTTTGTAGAAGAATCATAAAATTAATATCACCATGGTCACAGAAAAGAAAAAAAAAGATGAGAAAGAAAATTTAATAGCTTTCCAAAAGAGTTTCACAGAAGCTATTCACAGAGAAAACAAGGTACATTGTAATCACTTAGTTTCATACCATAAATTAAGTTAAATTTTCTTATTCGGGTTCAGGGCCAAGATTGGCGTCACCCTTGAGCGATGCTGACCACAACGTGGTTCCAAATCTGTGAGAATTACATATAGGACCTGATTACGGAAGGATCCCCATAGACTATCAGTTTGATGGGGGCTTTTTGGGCACAGATGTCGTATACGCACCACGTTGGCGCGCTTTTTTTTCTGACGCCAATGTCATTTTCGCACCAGGGTACTTAACTGGCGCCAAAGTGTCGTAATTTTGCTTAATATGGTAACCCGGATGTTGTTTATTTATTAATAAATTGTTTATTTACTTTTATTTTCTTTTTTAAAATTATATAAATTGTTTTGTTCTATAGTTATTAAGGTGCTTCTTAGTTATCCCGTCGACCAATTTCGCCAAATTATACACATTGACATAATTTTTATTTTAAATAACGAAAGAACAAATGAATTAGTAAAACATTAATAAAAATACAAATAAAACGTCGAATTAATGGTTTTATTGACTGTTATTGGCATTTAATCTTGCAATTAATTAATTAATGGCAACCATTATTGGCATTTGATCTTACAGTTTGGCGACAGTAATTTTGTCGACGGGATAACTAAGAAGTACCGTTATTAATTACACTTTGGCACAGATGTCATATACGCACCACATTGCACAGTGGGACGTTCTGACAATCTAGGTGGACAAAATTATTTTGTTCAAGTTTAATTAGTTTTTGCTGTTTTTTTAATGCTTCACTAATAAAATACTCAAACAGTGATAAATGTTTGGTTATTTAACAACAATGTCTTAAAATAAAAATACAGGGTGCCCACTAAAGTCCGTTCACACCCTCTTAACTGCCGAACGACTGCATCTATATTCATAAACATTGTGTTTAGGTACAGAAAGAGGCTATGTGTTCCTAAATGAGACCGCTTATAGCGCCACCTGGTGCAAAATGGCGACTTTAGCGTTCCTATCTCCAAAACAGTTCGAAGTATGGGATAAAAGTGAATGACAAATTTGCAGAGCATCATCGATTTAGTTCGAAAGGACGCCTTGTGAACATGAATGCCAAATGAATCTCGTTCTGAGCATGAATCTCGTTTCCGAGATAGGAATACTAACTCACCTGTTTTTCACCAGCTGACGCTGGAAACGGTGTCATCTGATAGAGCATAGCCACTTTACTATACCTAGACACCACTTTTATGAGTATAGCTGCAACCGCTCGGCCATTAAGAGTGTTGGAAGGACTTTAGTGAGCACACTGTATAATGCATTACAAATAATGCGTTAAACATGCTTATTTTACAATTAAGTAAAAAACAATTTAATGCACACATATAAGTTAACATTCATTTCTTTTTTGTATTTACGTCTACTCAGAATTTCTCGAGAAATTTGTGTAGTCATCCTGAAAAATAAAATCATATTAAAAAAACTTTAATGTTTTGGGGTACCCTGTAAAACATATATATGCTACCAAAATTACTTTAGGTTGAAAAAAATGCTGTTGTCTGAATAAATAAGCTATATAAATTTTATTCAGTTTGAAATAAAATTTCTGCATATAGATGGTAATGTAATCGAAATTTTTATGTGTCCCTGTATAAAAAATACAACTGCTACGCACTTTGTTTTCAATTTAAAAAATGCTATTGTGTATCTCAATAACCTATAGTAATTTTGTTGAAATTTAATTAAAATTCCTGCTTTATAGCAACAATCTTTCCGCGATTTTTTGTGTGGCCCTAAAAAAAAATGCATAATTTCTACGTTCATCAAATTAGAATTTAATAGAATTGTCATCGGAAAAACACATGTAGGCAAAATTTCAGCTTAATCAGATAATTGAAAGTGGTTTAAAAATGTCTTGCAAGATTTGAACTAATCTTTTATTTGGACCTGTAAAAAAAGCGTAACTGCTACGTTCCATAAATTATAATAATATTGCATTGTCATCAGAATTACATATGTTTCAGAATTACATATATCCTGAGCAAAGTTTCAGCTCAATCAGATTATTGAAATTGGTTTAAAATTAACTTGCAAGTTTTAATCTAAATTTTTGTGAAGCCCTGTAGAAACAGTATTCTAAACAAACTTCTACGTTCTTTAAATCATAATAATATTGTATTGTCATTAAAATTACACTTGTATTCATTGTTTAGGCTCATTAGGATAGTTAAAAGTGATTTAAATTTGACTTCCAAGATTTGAACTAAACATACATACATGCACTGGAAGTTAATGTGATGCTTGTTTATTAATAAAAACTTACTGATCTGCAGGAGTTTGTTTAATTTTTCAATACATTAGGAATGGCGCTTTGATTTTAAAAAATGCTTATTGCTGAATAATGCTGAATAATTTGTCATAAGTCAAGATGAAATTTGTAAACAACATCAAGGATCATCCAGAATTTCAGCCTTTGATAAAAGCGGTAAAGCGGGTTTAATATCGCTTATTTTAAAACAAAAATGAGTTTAATTTGACCTTGACAAAGCTGTGGCATTAGATCAGCAAACTAGTGCTTTCAAATAAAACAGAATAGTCACGACGTGCTTTCAAACTTAGAGGAAGCTAGTAAAACTTTTGAAACTCCCTCAAACCAACTGCGCAAATGGCTACTTTATGGTGAGAATTAGCCGACACCTCTGATTTTTTATGCCAAAACTAGTACGGATTTCGAAAATACAAACATTCAGCTACCATTACACGCGGTTTTGTCAAATTACGAGATTATCGGAAAAATGGATTTTGTTCACCTTGATCATCAAAACGTCCCACTATGCATTAGCGCGATTTTTTTCTGACGCCAATTTGGCGAAAACCTCGTTTTCGAATACCAGTTACATCTATATTTTTAAAAAGGGAATAACAATAAATAAAAAAAAAGTTTAATTAATAAATATAGAACAAAACAATTTATATAATTTGGTGCTACTTAGTTATCCCGTCGACCAATTTCGCTAAAATATATAAATCGCCAAATCTATCCAGTATCAGGCAACAGGCGAATTCCGCAATATGAGAAGCCTGGTTGTTTTGGAGAAAATCCATTCATCAAATCAATTTTTGACTTCTACATAAGAACCTGAACTGTTTTCCAGAAATAGTGCTCTACATGGAACAAAACAAATGATAATCCGAAGAAGCAACATTCGGTGAATACAGTGGGTGAGCTAACACATCCCAGTGAAGTGCTTCTTGATTTTTTTTTAATAGTTTTGCAACGCCTGGACAAGCATTCGGTAGGATGAAACCGATTAATCTATTATGAACGATTGCGTCAAGCAATCAATGGTGAATATTGCAAACATTCATCCGTTTAAGCAAAGCATTGAAGCAATAACGTCCAAAATACGTCCCGAAAGTCACAACAAGTTTGCTTTCCAACCTCACAATGTTTATTCAGTCAAGAAAACTCTCGAAACACTTCTTTGGGTCGGAATATATTGGCCCATCGGCTGTACAGATTCTTGGAATAGCTTCCCTAGATGTTGCTTCTTCAAATTACCATATGTTTCGTGAGAGCAGTTGAGTTCTTTTGCAAAATCGAAAATTGGCTTGATGACATGAATGCTTCATGAGCAACCATACTTTTTCCATTGCAGAATCCATTTATTACTTGGTAGATGGACGAATGTTGCAGCTTTTGATAAGGATGTACGTCAAATATATCCTTTCTTTTAATTAAAAGAAAAAAAATATTTCCTTTACTCGAAAAAGGGCGGAGTTATTTGTACACCTAATATTTTCTCCGTCGCTCCACATGACGAAAAGCACACCAATCATACAAAAGTGATAGACATTCCGATTATGGAAAGAGGACAAAGGAAAACATTACCAGACAAAATACGAAGGGAAAGCTAATTGTAAATTTTAAAAATGCACTTCATCTACAGATTTTACTTATGCACTAGAGTGCAAAATATTAAATTAGAAAAATAATCTTATCCAGTCTGGCGCTTAAATGAATTCTGACAATAATTCTATTGTTATTTTTTTATTTGCTTATTTAGATTCGTGTAAAATGGCATTTAGAACACGGTGCTGGTTTCAGACGTGGAGTCGATTCGTGTGCTTGGGATGACGAACCGGATGATGACGATGAAGACTTTATCCCGGAAAAGGCGCAATTTAAAGCTGAACCCAAAACCCCACAAGCTGTAGACGTAGATAAGAAACGAGGTATAGAGGAGAGGGCAGCGTTATTGCTGGCGGAAGAAGCTGAAGAAAGCAAAGTGCATCCTCTTGCAGTTATGAAACCCGTGCCGGCGCAGACAAAAAGGCTGCTATATAAAGGTAAGCAAAATTGGAAAAAATCATTTGCAACTCGGAATACGATTGAAAGATCTGCTGAAATAAAAGCATACTAGCCGCCCTTGGCGACCAGTTTGGTCTCCCTTACAATTTATGTTTGGGAAAGAATGCTAAACATTGTATCATGTTACTTTTATTCATAATTTAATTTACTTGGACTCCCTTAAATATAATTAATATAATCCCTTAAGCTAACATTAGTTTTTGTTGCATTAAAATAATCCCTTAAACTAATATTTGTTGCATTAAAATATCACAATTTGTTGATTTTCTGTAAGCAAGTAAACACTATTGGTTTACAATGGAAGTCTATGGTAATTTGGCGATATTTCACCAAGTTGGTGACAAACTTGGCGGCAGAACAGGGTTCCCCCCCCCATGGTAACTCCCCTTATAGATATGTAGATTCATTAAATGCTGTTCAATAACCAATGAGATGCGTTTCATTCGGGCGTTGCCATTAAACAATTAACAAATAATCGCGATTTCTGTGCCCCGTACGATAGCGTAATACACACACACACATATATATATCATAGCAAACGCGGTAGCGTTAAGCTATAATATGATTAAGAAATAGAAAATGCAAACGACTTTCTTAAATTTCTGGCGAACCAGTTGAAGTACGACAATGATTTTTCTTTTGAAAGATAGAACTCGACGAGACGAATAAACTGATAGCATTTAAAAAATTACTGTACCTTTCAGTAGTTTTTTATTTAACCTTAAACGAAAAAATGAAGACACAAAATTCAACAAAGTGTAGCTAACGTTCCAGTGGGTGGATTAACTTCGATTTTGTTTTATTTTGATCCTCTTGTTAAAACTTAGAATAGGTTTTTTTTTCATCTTTGTATGTTTGACGGTCGCTGAGAAAATCGAATTTGTCTTTTATAATGTCTCCATAAAATTATAGAAATCTCTCCTTTTCATTTTCTAATTTTCTAATTCAATAACTTATTTCGTGTTGCCACTCCCTAAAAAGCAGTACAATAATTTAAAAAAAAAAAAGGGATAACACGTGTACTTCTGTTTTCATAAGTCAATAAAAATTTAAATTCAACTGACAGATTTTTGTATTTTTGAAACCGACGTCAATCTAAGCAGATAATGCATAATTTTCATAAATATATATATAAACTTTCTTGATTAATATTTTGAACTGGAGTAATAGACACAATGGAGCACAAACGAGCTGATAGGAAAAAAAAAAAAAAACAGGGTAAATTCCAAACTTCTGTTCAGAAGCTAAATGTAAGTATTTTTAAATTATCATCATAACATCCTGACTTACACAAGCGATAGGTATGCAGTAATATAAATACTTCACATACTAAGCATACCTTAAAAAATACCATTCCATCTATTTTAAATAAGGAAGAGATGTCATATACGCACCAGAGTACATAACTGGCGCGATAATGCATTATTTTGCCTGATACGGTTACTGAGCTATTGTTGTTTATTTATCAATTATTTTTTTTAATTTATTAAAAGTATATAAATTGTTTGGTTCTATAGTTATTAATTAAACTTTTCATTATTTATAGTTATTTCTTTTTAAAAAAATAGAAAGTAATTTAAAAATATATCTGTAACTGCTATTCGAAAACGAGGTTTTCGTTAAATTCGCGTCAGGAAAAAACTTCGCGCCAAACCCGTTGTGTATATGACATCTGTGCCTTAAATAATTAGGGTTTCGTTTAACTTTAGGTACTTTTGCTTGAGATATTGTCGAAAATGTAGAGCAAAAAGATACGGTACTACTGCATTATCCCGTCGACCAGTTTCGCCAAACTATTTGTCAAATGATACAAACTGACATAATTTTTATTTTAAACAACGGAAGAATAAACAAATTAGTAAAACATTAATAAAAATACTAATAAAAACTTGGGCACAGATGTCATATACGCTCCATATTGGCACGATTTTTTCCGACGCCAATTTGGCAAAAACATCGTTCATATATCATCTATATCCGGGTTACCATATTAAGTAAAATAACGACACTTTGGCGCCAGTTAAGTACCTAGTGCGTATGTGACATTGGCGGCGTCAAATAAATCGCGCCAATATGGGCCGTACTTGATATCTGTGCCAAAACTTGAATTAAAAATCACTTGATGACGTAACAAACACGTGTATCGTGTTTAATGTCAAGTGAATGTAACATTTGCTATGATCCATTATTGTCATTTAATCTTATAGTTTGGCGATAATTTTTTGGTCGACAGGATAATCAAATTGTAACAAGTATGGTACAGATGTCATATACGCACCATGTTCGCGCGATATTTTTTCTGACGACAATTTGGCGAAAACCTCGTTTTCGAATACCAGTTACATATATATTTTTAAAAAGAAATTAACAATAAATTTAAAAAAGTTTAATTAATAACAATAGAACAAAACAATTTATATAAATTTAAAAAAGAAAATAAAAGTAAATAAACAATTTATTAATAAATAAACAACAACATTCGGGTTACCATATCAAGCAAAATAATAAAACTTTGGCGATAGTAAGTACCACTGTGCGTATATGACATTGACGTCAGAAAAAAATCGCGTCAAGGTGATGTTCATATGACGTGTGGCGATTCAAGTACACTTCGGAACGTTACTTTGAAATCGGTGAGTTTCATCGCCAAAATCGCCAAGATGCTTAATGATCATCGCCATCGAATATATAAATAATGCCATATTTGGTACAGATGTCATATTCGCCCCATATTGGCGCGATTTTTTTCGGTTGCCAATTTGGCGAAAACATCAACAGCATAAACAACATAATCCGGGTTACCACATCAAGCAAAATAACGACACTTTGGCGCAAGTTAAGTACCTGTTGCCTATATGATATTGGCGACAGAAAAAAATCGCGCCAATATGGGGCGAATATGACATCTGTTCTCCATATTTGCAAACTTATAGGTCAAAATATAAGGGGAACCTCGGTTCACAACCACCTCTGTTTATGACCAGTTCGGTTTATGTCCAACTTCGATGATCAAAATTTGACTCGGTGGGCGTGCAATATCTCGGTTCACGACCAAGGCTGCCGAATAATTCAGTTGGCAACCCTCACATAACTGTTGTTATTAGTCAAGTTTGGAGTAAGGTGTGTATATCAGAGAGCTTTGTGTACCTTTATTACTGTAAAAAAATTAACTTTTTGTTTTACTTTTACTCAGGTTTGAGCTAATATTAGCTCTCATTATGGCTTCTAAGAATGAAAAAGTGCTTAGTGATAGCAGTAATAGAAGCTTAAGCGAATTACTGTTCAATAAAAGAAATTGTAGCAAAACATGAGAACGGTGTTAGTATAACCGGTCTAGCTAAACGATACGATGTGGACTCAGCCTTCGATTTCCACGATAATCTATATATATATTACGCTATCGTATGTGTCACAGAAATCGCGATTATTTGTTAATTGTTTAATGGCAACGCTCGAATGAAACGCATCTCATTATTTATAGAACAGCATTTAATGCCTCGCCATACCTATAAGGGGGGGGGGTTACCATAGGATGGACCCTGTTCTATCGCCAAACACCGACAAATTTGTCGCCAACTTGGCGATATATCGCCAAATACCTGTAGACTTCCATTGTAAACCAACAGGGTTTACTTGTTTAGAGAGAATCAACAAATTGAGATATTTTAATGCAACAAAAAATAATATCAGTTTAAGGAATTATATTAATTATATTTAAGGGAGCCCAGGTAAATTAAATTATGAATAAAAATAACGTGAATTTGATTAAAAAACTCTGAACCTCTTAAAACAGTGTGCATTACTTGGTTAAATAGTGCATTATTGTGCGAAATAAGAAAAAAGTATTGGGAATATTTAAAAGCAACTCAGATTTATTTATATTCAATATATAACTATCAAAAAATTTAAATGACTAGTATTAAAAAATGCTCTGACGAGCACCAAAAAAGGCTAATATGTTTTTAAGTATGAAAAAGGGTTTGACAAGTGCTTCTAATTGAGCATGAAAAAGGACAAGGGGTCTTTTCTTGGCTGCAGCTCACTGTCAATGCCAACTTTGAAAAAATCATATTTGCGCCTTTTTCCATATAAAAAAAATCAGCCACAGTTACGATAAAAATGTGTAGTGTAAAGACACAGCCAGTAAAGACGCAGCCTGATTAAATATGAACGTAAGGCGACTTAGTACCAAAAATCTTAGTTCCTGCAGCATATCACACTCATGCAGTGCCACCAAGCACGCCCGCAGTGTAGAACTGTACAGAAAACTGATTTGTAGTGCAATGCAGACTGTTGCAGCACTCTGCACAGGAACAATTCTACATGTGCAGGCATAACAGTATAATGCATTCATTGATTGTTGAAATTATATCCAAGTGGCTGTGGCTGTAAGATGTACTATGCAGTACAACAGTGCATATGTAAATTATAAACGAACATTAGACGCATACACCTTTAATACGGAAGTACAAAAGCACAGTGTGAGTGTGCGCTGAGGTTCAAAAGCATAATATGATTATACAGTGTAGTATAATTTGTAGAGAAATAATGGTACACAGTGCACTGAACAAAGTTGCATTGCAGACGCATGCGCAGTACAATAGTAGGACAGTGGAGTTAAGATGTAAAGCACGCCGGGAAGTTTTACTAAAGTACTGCGAATTTATTTTATGTGGAATAAGCGCAAATATGATTTTTTTCAAAGTTGGTATTGACAGTGAGCTGCAGCCAAGAAGGGACCCCTTGTCTTTTTTCATGCTCAATTAGAAGCACTTGTCAAACCCTTTTTCATACTTAAAAACATATTAGCCTTTTTTGGTGCTCGTCAGAGCATTTTTTAATACTAGTAGATAAATAGATTATTTTTAGTAAAATGTTGAACAGGATTTAAAAAAATTCAAATGTTGTTTTGCGTTAAATACAATAAAACCTATGAAATTGGCACCTGTCTATAACGGAATATTGTCTTAAATGGAAACATTTTATGGTCTCGACTAAGGGAAAGGAATATTATGTAATCATACATGCAAAGACGAAAATCTCTCTAAATTTATCCGTCAGAATATTTTTCCTGTCTTTAGCTGTTCACAGATTTTACCGTATTAATAAACTTCTAAATAATTTTTAAAGTAAAACCAATCACTTTCAGGTATGATTTTATTTCCTCGTGTCTGGTAATTTCTGATAATACAGTCTTTGTTTTCATTTATAAAACAAAAACTAGTATGTTACGGCCATCACAAAACTTTCTTCTAGATAAATTACGTCAATTAAATCATTTAAATAATACAAGAAATTACATCAATTTAGCACGAATTCATATAAAAGTATATCTGAATTGCAAATTTGATGAAAATTCGTGCATTAGTTCTTGAGATAGAGCTATAGCGGAAATTCTGAAAAATGTAGCATAGCAGCGCCACCTATTGAGCGATTTGCACCAAAACATAAACAGCTCTAATTGATATCAAGGTATACCTGAATCTGAAGTTTGATGAAAATTCGTGCATTAGTTATTGAGATAGAGCTATAGTGGAAATTCTGAAAAATGCAGCATAGCAGCGCCACCTGTTGAGCAATTTTCACCAAAACATAAACAGCAGTAATTCATATCAAGGTATACAGGAATCTGAAGTTGGTTGAAAATCCAAGCATTAGTTCTTGAGATAGAGCTATTGTGGAAATCGCAAAAAATGCAGCAAAGCAGCGCCACCTGTTGAGCGATTTACACCAAAATGTATGAAACGTCAATTCCTGTCAAGGACTAATTGAATCTGAAGTTTGATGAAAGTCCGTGCATTAGTTCTGGAGATTGAGCTATTGTGGAAATCGTGAAAAATGCTGCATAGCAGCGCCACCTGTTGAGCGATTCAGACCAAAAACTAATCGGCACCAATTTATATCAGGGACTAACTGAATATAAATTTTTATTAAATTCCGGTCATTAGTTCTTGAGATAGAACGCCCACACAATTCGTGTCACACACAGACAGACAGACATTTTGTAAAAACATGTTTTTCGGGTTCACCCCTAAAACATGTAAATCCGTCGAAAACTTGAATTCGAAAATTTTCATGAATCCAATATTTTGTTCTTGTAAAGATAGAAGAAAGTAAAAAAGTAATAACAGTATAATTATTATTAATGTAATTAATATATGACTGTACTGTTTTCCTTGCACACTACATAATTTTCTTGTTAACATACATTAAATGTTGTTGGATCTTCGCTATTACTTATTTAACTTACATTTAACTTAATTTTACACAACTTTATAACTAGAATAAAATTTCATTTAGTAATACTCATCATCTATTTGTAACTTAACCCACTTTGTCTGTTTTAAAATTACCGTGTGGTAGGTTAAAACCATTATTTACATTATTATACATTTAAATAATCTAAACTTGCCGTGTTTGGTGATTAAAAAAAAAGAAAAGAAAAGCATAGTTAATTCATACTTACAGCATAGTTAATTATATCGAAAATGCTGTATCGCAAATATGACAAGACATCAAAGTTTCAACTGTCTTAAAGAACAGATTGTTAAAATTTCTAGTTCAAAATTCAACCATTAACTAATGCAGTGGTTCCCAAAGTGGGGCGTACGCCCCACTGGGGAGAAGGGGGGGGGGGAGCAATTCCAAATTCCTTACTCACCCATTGGCTATTAGTTTCCTTTGTCTTTTTTTTTTTTTTTTTTGAAAAGAAATATTGGAGATTGAAAATAAATGGAATACAAGCAAAATTTTAAAAAGTCAGTTTTTTAATTGAATTTTATTTTTTTTTCTAATCAAAAATTTAAAATAGAATCAGCACCAAAATAATTATACGAATAATTTGAAATATTTTGATATAATGTTTTGCTAGTATTAAAAATCTCTATTAATTTCCTGGTTAATACTCATTTAATATAATGTTTCGTAATACTTTCGATTATTTATTTTAATAACCCTTTTACTTCTATTCGCTCTGCTATATGTCACATGAAGAATCTTTTACACGTAAAACTACTTAAATTTATATATAAATCTGTATCTTGTGCATATTTAACCTAAAAATTATATGAAATATCAAAGCGAGGCATTACCAACTTTAAAAAATTTACAAATCTTAAATGGCTTTAGAAAAGATATAGCAGACGGTAAATATCTATGATACTGCAGGTATCCTTACACAGTAAATAAATTTACATGATGACATATACATTTTAAATTTTTAAATCAGATAATACATGAAAGACAATTGAGGCGTTGGCCATAGTGGGCCATCCTTGCCAGCTGCGATTTCGAGAAAAATGCTTTCGAAATTTTTGTGAAACTCTTTTAAGCTAGTTTTTAAAGTGGGCAGAAGAGAGAAGAAAAAAATGTGTTCTTATGGGGAATTATGCCTACTTAAAATTGATAAAGATGAGAAACTTGAAATACTAGTGTGAATTGTGTTATGCATGGAAAGAAAATTTAGTGTCAAAAGCCTTTCCACCAACTCTTAATAAGTTAAAAACAAGGGATTATAAAATATGTTAATATTATTCATTTAAATTCTAGATGTAAATCTTTTTTCAAGATATTTTGTGAGGATAAAAATGCAGACTGTATTATAATATTTGCTTTACTATTGAGGGAAGTTGGAAAAATACAACTAAACTCTTTTTTGGAAGAAAGGGGAAGATGTATAGCCTCATTGTATTTAGAGCATTGTGTTAGAAACACATTTGTGATGGGAGATTAGCCTATTTGATAAGTTAAAAAGTGTGAAATGAACAGTTATTGTTAAGACTCCCTTTACACTCCCACCGTGTGAATAAAGTTAACTTTATTAAATAATAAGACACACAATATCAGCTGAGGGGGGGGGGGGCATAGTGATTTTATAGATGCTTTAGTAGGGCATGGACAATAAAAGGTTGGGAATCACTGAACTAATGTAAAGTAATTAGATAAACAAATATCGTTCTTCTTAATAAAAAAAATCTTCTTTCATAGTTTAACCTTGAAAATGGTTTTAATTTTCACAAAAATGAAGCTATTCAACACTCAATGAGATCAAATAGTTCTATGAACTCTCAATATGCTGCTTAGAACGCGAACGTCTGCTTATCCAGTATTTGGATAACGTTGGTTGCAAGTCAAAAGGTGCCATGTTCGAATATTTTTTGTGATACTCTGTATACGGATGGGAACAGTACCTGGTACGAAATTTACATACAAGAGTTATAAAGTTTAGTCACTTCAGCATAACCCAGAAACAATTTCTATGGATAGGTAGAACCCCCCCCCCCCACCAGAATGATGCTTGTCTTGGTACTCTAGATAGTCTATTAATCGGATCGTAGTTATGAATGCCTTTTTCATCAAAGTGTAGCTACATGAAAAGCATATTTCTTTCTGTTAAATTATTAGATACAGTCGGACCTCTATTTAACGAAACTCTATTTTGCGAATTTCTCTATTTTGCGAACTTTTCCTCGGAACCAACAACATTTTGCGAATTTTTTCGTAAAATAACCCCCAAATAGCGAAGTGTATTCTCTATTTAACGAACTTTTTCTTGTGATCAAAAAATTTTTTTTTCTCCCTATTTCTCAAAATATTTCCGGACACTTCAAACTTATTCTTTCTTTTACACATTTTATAATGCTCGATAAACTTGAATTAGTTTTACCAGGTGCCTAACTCAACGAAAGCAGTAAAATCCCTGTCATTCTTTGCATTTCATCCAGGAAAAGGTTGGTTGGTTGGTTGTATGGGGTTTTATGGCGCAAAGTCCCAGTAGGGACATGCTGCGCCAAGACATCCAGGAAAAGCAAACTTTCAATATGCCCCTTTCAAACTTAGAAGGGCTGTTCTGTAGTAAATAAGTTTCAGTAATTAAATTTAAGGACGCATGTAGTAATAAAATGCTTAAAATTACTTGTTGTAATAAATACGATAATGTCATTAAAATTTATTCATTTTAATGTAAATATTTTCCTAAAACTGAAAATACAGTGTATTTCTGGACAATATTTTTTTAAATTCTTGTTCTCCTTACAGATTTCTTTTTGATGGGTAAAATAAATAATAATAAAAAAAATAAATATGATTTACAAAAAAGAGTGTGATTAGTTAAGTTTTTTAATAATGTTTAGTGTTTATAAATTAAAAATCTCTTTTGTGTAGTTTAAAGTATTTTAAAAGGTTCATCTCTATTTAACGAATTTTCCACATAACGAACTTTTTTTCGAGATTTAGCGACTTCGTTAAATAGAGGTCCGACTGTAATTACTTTTCTCTATGATTTATATGCTGATTTTTGTGCTCTTTCAGTTTTTCAATCAAATAATGTTTGATTAAAATACACTGTTAAAAATTTGCAGCAAACTGTCCAGTCATTCGACCGTTTTTATAGATACCGGTTACTTAACCGTAATTTTAATCAATCCTGACCAATATGAAAGCTTCATAATATTCCATCCTCTTAGTGTAAAAGTGGAATGGGTAGCTTTCTAACGGATGACCAAGCCCTCTACCTGCCGAATTGCCCCAGCTGAACGGGTTTTATACCTTTAACCGGGGCAGGTGAGCGCCTAATCGATCAACTGACTAAAACAGCTTTGGATAATTTAACTAAGAAGATTTTATTAACAGAATCAAATAATCACAATACATTTCTTGGTTAAATAAGAAAAATAAAAAGGTTCGGTTATGATTATCGACAAAATTATTATTAGGAGTATTTCATCTAAACAAATTAGCAAGACAGGTGAATGAATAGTTGACTAGATTCACTTCTAATCTGTTATTCAATACTAACAAGGGAACCACTTTTGGTGCTGCTCGCACCTAGCATCGAGACCTGGTGCATTTTGTAGCCCTATACATAAAAGTTAGAGAACCGATGAAATTTCTCTGTTAAAATCATATTTTATATACTTTTAGTTTTTTATTGTTACATTTTTGTTTGTTTATTCCACGCCATAAGTGAGTTAAGTCTCCAAATAGGGCACTACAATTTATCCGCCCGCTTTATCCGGGGCGTAAATGTACAGTACAGTACATATTTGAATTATATCAGATTACGATTTGTTTGTGAATTGATAGCATAAGAAACAATAATTAGGTTTTGCTTTTTTTTTTCTATGCAGACGGTAAATACACTGCCGGAAAAAAATCCCAACACCAAGAAAGACTTGTGTTAGATAAACGAAATTTGGTAGGCGTGTTTATACATCTGAAAGATGACATCGATTGAAATTTCGCGCATAAGTGTGGCGCTACTGGCGCCACTCAGAACTTGCAGATCAGGTTTACTTTAAATGCGTGCTGTAAAGTTCGTGGGCGTTATTTAGCTTCGAAATGTGACGTATTGAGTTGATGTTATCCAAGAATGCCTTTAACAAGACGAAGAAGCCACTGTCAACAGCTCACCGAGTTGGAACTAGGTCGCATTTTTGGGCTACGAGAAGGTGGATTTTCTTTCCGCGATATTGCAGAAAGACTTGGCTGGAATGTATCCACTGTGCATTATTGTTGGAAGCAATGGCCAAGGGATGGTACTGCCTCAAGAAGACCGGGTTCTAGGCGGCCACGTGGCACTCCTGAGAGGGAAGATCGCCGTATTCAGCGTAGGACTGTGACGCATCGTACTGCGTCTGCGGCAGAAATTTGAGCTGCAGTTGGTACCACAGTGACACAATGAACTGTTAGAAATCGGTTACTTCAAGGACAGCTCCAAGTCAGGCGCCCTGTAGCGTGCATTCTGCTGACTCCAAGCTATTGCCGTTTGCGACGCCATTGTTGCCAAGCCAGAGCTCATTGGAGGACAGAGTGGGGATCTGTTGTGTTTTCTGATGAAAAAGAAACACAACATATCTCCACTCCTCCCACCAATGAGCTCTGGCTTGACACGAACGGCTTCACAAACGGCAATGGATTGGAGTCAGTGGAATGCACGCTACAGGGTGCCTAGCTCGGAGCTGTTCTTGAAGTAAGCAATTTCTAACAGTTCGTTGTGTCACTGTGGTACCAACTGCAGCTCAAATTTCTGCCACAGACGCAGAACGAAGCGCCACAGACGTACGCCGAATACGGCGATCTTCCCTCTCAAGAGTGCCACGTCGCCGCCTGGAACCCGGTCTTCTTGAGGTAGTACCATCCCTTGACCACTGCTTCCAACAATCATGCACAGTGGATAAATTCCAGCCAAGTCTTTCTGCAATATCGCGGAAAGAAAATCCACCTTCTCGTAGCCTGAATATGCGACCTCGTTCCGACTCGGTGAGCTGTTGACAGTGGCTTCTTCCTCTTGTTAAAGGCATTTTTGGCTAACATCAACTCAATACGTCACATTTCGAAGCTAAATAACGTCCACGAACTTTACAGCACGCATTTAAAGTAAACCTGACCTGCAAGTTCTGACTTCACACTTATGCGCGAAGCTCGAAATTTCAATCCATGTCATCTTTCAGATGCATAAACACGCTTACCAAATTTCGTTTATCTAACACAAGTCTTTCTTGGTGTTGGGATTTTTTTTCCCGCCAGTGTATATAAATAGTAAATATATTTTTATAAAAGCTTTCAAGGTCATCGAAAGCTATTTTCTTTTGAAATCGAGTGGGATAAAGTTTCGAATGTTTAAAATGATATGTTGCTGTATTAAATGGTCCTTTGTTAAAAATAATCATAAAGTAAATTAATATTTTTGCACAATTTAGAAAAATTAGTACTGTGGCTAATTAGGTCGGACATTACAATTTCTACTGAAGTCCAAACCAGTCCTCACGCAACACAAACAGCTATGACATTTGTCTAGGGTTGCCGGCAAGCTCTACTTTCCCTGCCAACTTTTTGCCCGCCAAAAATGTGAATATAATATTACAATTTTTCAAAATCAAATTCGTAGGTTTTTGAAAGAATTTTAAAACATTTTTCAATATTTCATACTTATTATTAACTAATTTTTATTTTTAAATGATTTTCTTTAAAAACTTCAATGTTAATAGTCCGATAATTGGTCTCGAAAATTGCATTTTCAGAAAGTTATGCTGCTGTAAAATCAAGAAATATTATTTTAACAGAAAAATTTTATCGATTCTCAAACTTCGCAATATAGGACTTGAAAATGCACCAGGTCTCAGTGCTAGGTGCGAGCAGCACCAAAAGGGGTTCCCTTGTAAGTTCATTCAGCTACAGAATCTGTTTGATTTCCACAAAATCCTATTATCACTAAAACTGTTTCTAAGTAATGACAAGTGTAGGCTGTGTCGTAGAAAACTTTGCTAGAGTTCTCTCTTGGGAAAAAAGTTAGTCTCTCGAATTGAATCACTGTTGCGCACTGGGCGTAGCGCAATGTTCAGAAGAGTAAAACGACAAGGATTGTGTACCTTAGACTAACGATCGACCGCTTTAAAACACAACTATGGCAATATTCTACCAAATGCTCTTAGAAGTAAAGCTTAAAACTGGGTATAGACTATACGAAGAATAATTATTACAAATTCATACTTGACGATGGTTGCGAGATGGGCGCAATTCATACGAAGAAACAATAGTGCCGTCTTCCAGGGTACTCGGCGATCAAGGTACGTTTCCGAAGTCCGACTCGGACTCCGTTAACTATGCAGCTTCCTGGGGCTACTCTCTCGTATCTCTCGTCTGAGATAACCCTCTCTTCACTCTTAAAACAAGACAAAATCCCATTACTGTTTAACCACGGGGAACTCCGGTTGGCAGAATGCCAAGCCGATTTCATTCATACTAGTGATGGGCGATAACGAGATGTTTTTCTCGATTTTCTCGATTGTATGGACATCTCGATAGTTTTCGATTGTGTAAATATTTTCTCGATGACTCCAGTTTGCCAATTGCTTTTATAATTCATAAATTTATCAAGAATCGTCTGCAGGTGAACTGGAATGAGTCGGCGTTAATAAGGACTAAGTGGCTTCGCCCGCTAGCGGGCCCTTCCTTTAGTCGGGGCCTCTAATTTATACGTAATCTTGTAATATGACATGTCGAACTGGCTTCACGCTATATAAGGCACCGTATAGCAGGCGTGGTGTGCACGCATATAAAATCTTGTAAAAAAATAATCTCCAACCGGACGAACCTCGGACCGGATCCCTGGGGGGGGGGGTCAAGGTGAGGGGAGGAGCACAGCAACTGCATAATAGGAATAAGTCGTCATGGGGCATTAGGCCTTTCCAACTATAAAACACATGTCACATGAGGGATCTCGATCTGAATTTATAAAAATGCCCTCCCACTGAGGGCAAAGTAGGGGGAGGGGCGCGGGAGGTGCATAACGTGGGTAAGTGGTCGCAAGCCTTGCCGACAATATGTCACAAGGGGGTCTCGGGTAAATTTAGAAAAGTCACATGAAAGTTCCCGGCTAAATTTATAAAAATGGCCCCGTGGGCCAAAGTTGGGGGGGGGGGAGGGCCGCGGGAGGTGCATAAAATGAGTAAGTGGTCACAGACCTTTCCAACAATGTGTCACATGAGGAGTCTCGGCTAAATTTAGAAAAGTACCCCCGTGGGGGCAAAGTGGGGGGGGGGTCGGACACCAGAGGTGCATAACATCAATAAGTAGTCACAGACCTTTTCAACGATATGTCACATGAGGGGTCTTGGCTAAATATAGAAAAGTACCCCCGTGGAGGCAAAGGGGGGGGGGCAGACACCGGAGATGCATAATATCAATAAGTAGTCACAGACCTTTCCAACGATATGTCACATGAGGGGTCTTGGCTAAATTTAGAAAAGCATCCCCGTGGGGGGCAAAGTGGGGGGTGCGTAACATGAATAAGTGGTCACAGGCCTTTCCAATATGTAACATGAGGAGTGTCAGCAAAATTTGGAAAAATGCCCCGGTGGCAAAGTGGGGAAAGGGGCAGGTAGGTGCTTAATATGAATAAGTGGATTTTCAAATGATATATCACATGAAGAGTGTCGATAAAAGTTAGGAAAGTGCTCTCCCCCCAAGGGGCCAACTACCGCACTCCCGGAATACAGCCCAACTTTTTGAAATTTCATATATTATAAATAATACCGGGTGGCTCCGTAAAAAAATCCGATCTAAAATGATGAAACTGCAAAAAAGTTTGAAAACTACCCCCCCCCCCCACACAGTGGGAGCAAAATTGGGGAGGGGGGGACGAAAGTCTCATAATATGAAAGAGTTATCCAAGAGCTTTCCGGTGATATGTCACATGATGGGTTCAAAAAATGTTTGAAAATTGCTTCCCCGACCCCTCTCCCCAGTGGGTCCACTCTTTCGGCCCGGAATTCACGCAGCCCCCACTTTCAAAATTTGTATGTTTAATAAATAATAAATACCGGAAGACTCCATAAAAAATCCACATCTAAAATGCTATTTATTATAGAAATCGCTACAATTTTAAAAATTTCTTCGCCCCTCCCCACCCTCCAAATTCAATTTTGGGGGAAGAAAGGTTCATAATATGAAAGAGTAGTCAGAAAGATTTCCGAAGATATATCACATGAGGGGTTTCATAAAAGTTTGAAAATTGCACACCTGTAGGTCCACTCTCACGCCCCTTGAATACTCCCGGAATTCCCCAACTCTTAATATTTTTATATTTAATAAGTATTATTTTTCTGAGGGCTCCGACAAAAAACCCATTAAAATGATAATTATTCTAGATATCGCTACAGTTTTAAAGATTTGTCCGCGCACACCCCCACTTCCCGCATCCTGAAATTCAACTGTGGATGGGAGAAAGGTTTATAATATGAAAGGGTTGTCAAATTCCGATGATGGATCACATGACGTGTTCGGTAAAAATTTTAAAATCCCCTCCCCCTCCCCCCGTGGGTCCACTCTTGCGCCCCCCGAAACTCACCAATCTCTGTCTTTGAAATTTTTTTATTTAATACATAATATTTATCTGAAAGCTCCATCATTTCACTGCTCATTGTCATACCTATTTCTCTTTCCAGCTCTCCCCTCGATATTTCTTCTCGGCCCTCGACCCTTCTTGACCGAGAACGAGAAATCAGTTTTCTTGATAATCATCGAGAGTAACATGTCGAGAATGGAAGAAAACTGATTTCTCATTCTCGGCCTTAGTTAGAACCGAGAAGACATATCTCGAGGTAAGCGAGAGGTTTTCATCGAGGAGAGGTATCTCTCGAGGTAAACGAAAGGTTTGCATCGAGCAGACTTTTGTCGAGGTGCGAGAGAGAGAGAGAGAGAGCGAGAGAGAAATGAATGAGCATATTCCATCTACGTCATGATTACGTAGTCTGGGTTGGCTAGGAACTTAGAGAAGGAATCGAAGTTACATTAGTTTGAATTGAAGTAATTGTTATATTAGAAATCTATGGCTAGGAACTTCTAGCGTAAAGGAGGGAAGTCACTGAAATGAATGTGATGTAAATCCCAGCTAGAAAGACAGTAATGGAGACCTTTCTTATGAGTTAGAAGTTCTTTGGGTATTTATTTAGCTTTCACAGTCAGATTGATACTTGGTGCGTTTTTGGTTTAAGTCATAGTTTCTCAAAGAAGGATACAGATTAGGAGGCGTGTGATTTTGTTACATATACTTAAGTTGAAAAGGGTTTAATTCAGTTTGTGTGGGGCATTTTTCCATTTTTACTTTCATCTATCTTTACAAGAAGGAAGTATTGGATTCATGAAAAATTTGTCAGTTTTTAGAAAATATCTGTCTTTTATGTAACAAAAAATTTGATAACGCTCTATCTCAAGAAGTAATACGCAAAATTTAATAATACTTCATACTCAGTTAGACCTAGATGTAAATTAGTGTTGATTTGTTTGTTGTGCAAATAGCCCAACAGGTAACGCTGCTATATTTCAAAAACTAATGCACGGAATTTAATCAAACTTCATTAGCTATTGCTAGAGATTGGAACCAATTCCTTGTTAGACAGGTTCACTCTTAGCAAATATATTTGTCTGGTTCCATTTTCGATAAAGCTCTTTTGTTTTCGATCAACTTTGAAATTCTACAGCATTAGACATTTAGGGGAACTTTGATCTGTATTAAATCGTTTGCCTTTACCGGAAAAAGGAAAAATGCTGTTCGATTCTAATGAGTTCGTGAATGTCTCACAAAGTAGCTACTTTGGATTTAGGTACAGATGGGCAACAGTCGTGTTAGGGGCCCATTTAGGGACTGGAAATCAATTCCGTTTTAGACAGATTCCGTCTTAGCTGGTTTGTCTAGTTATCCTCCCATTTTTTGATAAAGCTCTTTTTCTTTTGACCAACCAGAAAATTCCACAGAATTAGACATTTAGACATTTAGGAACTTTTCCTCTATCAAACCTTTTACGAAATCGAAAATGTGAAAATGCAAATCGATTCTAGCTAATGCACCTAAGAATAAAAAATGAGTTAGAAAGGCGCTACTTTAGATTTGGGTACAGACAACGAAGAGTTATGTTCCAATCGCTAGGGACCAAAGACCAATTTTGAGTACAAGTACAAACAGAAAAAATCATTTTGGATTCATTAGGGAGTGGAAACTGGTTTCCGTTTTAGATAGGTTTCCACTTAGCTGGTATACGAGTCCGGTTATCCTTCTGTTTTTCGGTAAAGTTCTTTTGTTTTCGATTAATGGTGAAATTCCCCAATATTAGGCTCGCATTTACGAAAATTTGAACGAAATTACGAAAATTATCAAACATTTGCCTTTAGCGGAAAAGGAAAAATTCGATTCTGGCTAATACACGCTTGAGAATAAAAATAAGTTCGTTAATGTGTCAGAAAGTAACTATTTTTAATTGGAATGCAAATTTAAAGAATCATTTTGGCGGCATCGATAGGGAGTGGTAAGCAGTTTCCGGTTTAGACAGGTTCCCTTTTTAGCAAGTATATTTGTCTGGGTTTCCTTCCCCTTTTTCGATAAAGCTCTTTTTTTTCGATCAACGGGAAATCTTACAGCATTAGATATTTAGGGGAACTTTAACTTGTATCAAATTTTTGCCTTTATCGAAAATATGAAAAAGCTATTCAATTCTATCGAATGCGCCATAATTACGCGATTTAGACATCGCACTTTCATAAAAAATAAAAGGGAACTTATTCCAAAACAAAATTAGCAAAAAGATATTACAATCCTTGAAAAATTTAAATAATGTTTTTAAAAGTAGATAAATGAACTGAAAGTATTTTCTTAAGTTATTTAGCGTTCCAAAATAGCGTTGTTCTTATCATTACTTTGAACATATTTCTTGATAACATATTGATCTTATATTTTAAAAACTTGTTTGAAAAGAGTGTTTTGAAAAATTCTGAGGGGTTGGGGTTACCGTGTTCAACTCATTTTGCTGGCATCTGGTTCATCTGTAGTACTCTTAATTTACTAGACTTGCATACATAATACACATTGCCATACATAAAATAAAATTTGATATGAAAATCCATGATACTTATTATTAATGTGCTCAAACATTACAAACTTAAACTAGTAAATCTGCAGATCAGGAGCCTCAACGTCACCTTTGCAAGTCATTGTTTTTTAACACTCATTGCGTAGTATTCATCTTCCTACAAATCGCTTTTTAAAGTTTTCAAATTACATAAATATTTATAAGAATACAAAATACTTCGTAAAGTTTCAGAAATTAAATGTGTTAAACAAGTGGTTATACACTGATGTTCTGAAGTTCTGATGAGCTGCTAATTCTGGTAACTTTTTAAATCAAAAATTGCATTTCTTCAGGGGGGCACAGCCCCCCTGAACCCTCCGTAGTTTATTTAAATTTACATTCGTAATTTTTTAGTGATTGTGCGGATGGTTATAGTATATCATAGATTTTTTTACGCTGTGATTTATAAGGATAAGCATAATTTTTTTTAAATAAATTAATAACTTTAAAATTTAAAATGAAATCCTCATGTTAACCTTGCGCAAACAATAAATCTTGAAGTGACACCAAAAAATGTAACCTTAAAATCCGCTACATTCGACCGAAACACAACGGCGTGCTTAAAAAAAGAAAGAAAGAAAAGAAAAATATTTTTAGTAATACAGTTTTTAATTCATAATACGATGAAATGCTACTTTAGAATGCTTAAATATAAGCAGATCATTTTCATTTTACAGGAAAAATGCACGGATGAAGTCAAAGAATTCGGTCCCTGTTCCACGTGCTTGTTTTGTTTGGGCCAAATAATGGCATTTAAATCTGGGCGATAACGCACATCATATTGCAAACTGTTTTTACGACATACTGCATCTCCATCTATCTCTTTCCTCTGTAAATAATAGTTCATTTTATTTTAGCCAAGGTCTTTTTATTCCAACATCTTTTTTTTTTTGATAAATGACGTCTAATTCATCTGCTATTCGTACTTACTCAAAACCTTTCATCTTGTTATATTAAGAAATACTTGAGAGTTTTCTTTTTATTCCCAATATGTGGCCATATTAATTTTTTATTCTTAATTTTTTTTCATTTTCCTGTTTCACGTCAAAATCTTTCAATTGAAAATTGTTTAAGAGAAAATATTATTCAGGGTTTTGATTTTCTTGACAACGATTAAAGAAACATTGATAAATTTTATGAAAAAATGTCACATTATTCTCTATGAAAATAATGAACTTTTGTATTTTTAAGCAAAATATTTGAATAAAATAAATAAAATATTGCCTATTTTTATTTCTGGGGCTAAAATTCATCTATATGCAAAAATACAAATGCATTAATTCATCCGTTTTGACGTTGGCTTTACTGAAACATTATAGACGCATTTATACTAATATTATTAAGACCAAATTCGTTGCTAGGCAACTGATGAAAGAAAAGGTAAAAAATGAAATATGTATTATGTCAAATTGATAAAACAAAATGCTTTATATTATTGGAAAACATGCATAAAGTTCCCCCCAAAATTATAAACCTAATTTAAAAAATCTCGCAAATATATTGACATAATTTCAAACTAATTGGAATAATTTAATAATCTTATTTAAAAATTTCAGCATCCAAAATTTACCATTTAAATCCATTTTTTATATGAGCCATTTCTTTCAACAACTGAAAATTTGAAAATCGTCTGACTTGCCATAGACAAGCATTACAGAGCAAAATAAAATGTTCTATATTTCCCGAACGAATGAACCAAATTTAACCAAAAACTATACAGCTAAGTCCGAGTACCTCATCAACATGCCCAATTAATTTCAAGCCGATCGGATGCTTTTTGCGGCAGTTATCGCGGAACAGACAGACAGACAGACAAACGGAAATCAAAACTTTTCGTGTCTCCACAGTAAGCCTTCACTGACGTTTCGGCAAATATTTTACAGTGTTTTATCGAAACATTAGTATGCACACTTCATTAAAGAAATTTATACGGAACATATCTTAAAGATATTAATCATTTAGAGTTTATTGGCCTGTATTAAAATATAGAATGGCACATAATATTCGAAAGATAAATACTATAGCGGAGATGTTGTAACATTAAAGTTAATTTCTTAAACGCATTTCTAACAATTTGTTAATTGTCATAAACCATTAGTACAGAAATGGGGGTAGGTTTAGGGATTAAAATTTCTTTCAGAAGGCTTAAAAACTGATAAGATGTATTACATAACAAGTTGTATTAAGATTATTAACAAATGTTAGAATACAGCTTTCTAAAGGCTTCATATCAGGTGCCCCTCCATCAATTGAAGTTGAATGAAACAGTTAATGAAAACGATAGCAGCAAACTACATTACTGCCTCTATTTTTTCACAACCTCTCATTTAGCTTCAAATGAAGATTGTAGATAAGGATCTTTTTACTCTTCTCTTCTTAAGGATCTTAAGGATTCTACTTTACTCTTCTTAAGGATCTTTTACTTCATCTCAGTGTTAAATTTACATCGATTTCTTGGTATGTTTTTTTACTCCATCTATCTTTAGTTGCCACGTATTTACTAAAAACTTAAAAATTACTGTATAAGCCTGTAAAATAATAATCAATAATCGATTGTAAAACATCTCGATTGTAGGTTCCGGGAAGTAATCGATGACTGTATCGATTGTATTTTTTTATGGTGACGACTTTTCTCGATTGGTAAAATCTCGAGAATCGCCCATCACTAATTCATACTGCAGGGAGAATAGCCTCTGCGGCTCAGATATCCTCTCTGTAACCAAGGAAACAGTGTTCAATATTGTTTTCTATTTTCTGTTCTAAGTAAAATTTTATTTTAAATTAAATGGATCGCGCACCCTCTACTAGTTCTCGGGTTAGGTCTTTCCGAAGCATATATGTATATTGTCTACATTTTTGGGAATTTTAATAAAAACATGTTTATTTTATTTTATTTCTTTTTACATTTATATTTAGGGCTAAACCGTAGATTTAACGACTGCTTGGCGTCTGACTTGGCGGCTATGCGATAAATTCGCCAATTATATCAACCTAAATATTCAGGTTCAATGTAAACAAATAATATAAATAAATAATGTAGCAAATAATGTAAATAAATAATTTAAAAAAATCGCCAATTTGACAATTTTTCACACCAAGCAGTCATTAATCCTCTAAAGTCGTTAATTCTAAAAAGATTAAGTTACGTTATATTGTGAGGGAAACAGTTATTACGTTTAGTTTAATAATCATATCTTTAAATCATTTTTTTTACTATATTTGTCTTTTTATAACTTATTTTAATATACACTGCTCAAAACAATTAAAGGATATTTGAAGTTTTATATAAAATAAAGATATAAACGAAATTTTTTTTGCCGAAAATAGAAGAAGAGAATCACAAATGCAAATTTTTCTGGTTTTCAAACTGTGGAGTATGCAAATTTTGAGTTCGACGTCAAAAACGTCGCTTCAGCAGCAGCGAATGAAATTTGACTTTCAACTGGATAAAAGAGAATGAAGACAAGGATGATCGGCATTCAGTGATTGCTTTGTTTCGATGAGTACGATGTCTCAGCGAAGTCATTTGACAGATTCAGAAGCTTTGAGAATTGTTGGTAGGTTAGAAGGGGGCCAAACTCAAGCCGAAGTAACGCAAGCCATTGGAGTGTCACAAAGTGTCATTTCCAGGATCTGGAACCGTTTTTTGGAGAGTGGATGTGCAGGACGAAGACCAGGGCAAGGTCGTAGACGGGCAACAACGCCCAATGAAGATCGGTATTTAGCGTTAACAGCTCGGAGACACCGAACCATGAACGCTACTCTTCTCCAACAACACCTTCGCTCGGCTACAGGCACCACGATTTCAACTCAGACTGTCCGAAACCGGCTCCATGCTGTAGGTCTGTATGCTCGCCGACCGATGGTATGTGTTAGATTAACATCAAGGCATCGTCGCGACCGCAGGGAGTGGGCAACCGAGCATGTCAACTGGAGGAGAAATGAATGGAGCAATATTCTGTTTTCTGCCGAGTCCCGTTTTTCTGTGCATCCGGATAATAGGCGTATTTTCATCTGGAGGGACCGTGGCAGTAGGAATAATCCTGCGTTCGTGCACGAAAGTGTCAGATTTGGCGGTGGAGGAGTGTTGGTGTATGGTGGCATCTCCATTGACGGGCGCACTGACCTCTACATCATTCGAGATGGAGCTCTGACTGGTCGCCGATATAGGGATGAGATCCTTAGACCTATTGTAGTCCCTTACGCTGCAGCAATCGGAGATAACTTCATTTTAATGGACGATAACTGCAGGCCACATCGTGCAAACCTGGTGGAGGATTTCCTTTTCCAGGAAGGAATCGTTCGAATGGAATGGCCAGCGTGTTCTCCAGACATGAATCCAATCGAGCATGTTTGGGACGCTCTAGGAAGACGAGTTTCTGGCCGCCAACAACCCCCACAAACTCTCCAAGAACTGGAAAGAGCTCTTCTGGAAGAGTGGGGCAGAATACCCCAACTCGTCATTAATAGCCTCATTGAGTCCATGCCTCAAAGGTGTTCAACGTTGCTGGCCGCCCGTGGAAACCATACCCCCTACTGAAAATGATTTTCTTTGAAGAAAACACCTTTTCTTATTCTTTTTTTCTCATATGCACAAATTGTGTTTTTTTCCTTTAGTACACAAATGCGCAATAAAATGCATTTTTTTCTGCCAAACATGTGTAATTTATTCTCATATAACCTACTATGTCTGTCGACCATGTATCAATCAGCTAAACAGTTTACCAGATACAAAATCCACCTAAAACTGCAATATCCTTTAATTGTTTTGAGCAGTGTAATAGAATTACAATATAATATTTAAAAACATATAATTCAATGACAGAAACAAAAAGGCATTCGCCAAAAAATGCGACATATCTGGGAGGTTTAATAAATTAACTCATCCCGAGATGGTACGGACCTCCTCATTTTCGACATGGACTAGCCCTTTTCGCACATGCGCAGTTCGCTCCAGGTTTCTACGAAATGTGGTACATCAGCACCATAGACTTCAATTCCTCCTCTAAGATCAGCACTCTCTTATCTTCGCTTTTTATCCTTCCATCACTTTTTGGTGGTGTCAGACGGGAGATTCTACTGACCGCTCTCGTTTCCATGGGGAAGGCTTTCAGATCGCCAACGCACGCTTCGATTGTACTTTCAATTCCATCTCTTTTTTCGAAAGAGTGTCCTTGCAGCGTCAGGACTTCCTCGTGGTCACTTCTTGCTAGATCATCAAGATGGGGCTGCTTCCCACTTCTACTCGTTATTATTTTTTCTGTCATAGAAGTGTTCGAAAAGATGATGGATATATTTCTTTGATCTTCCCTGCGTGGGAACCGGATTTATAAATTTTCTGATTTGAAAATCCTTATACATGGGACTCTATGAAGCTTATCTACAAAACCGTTGAATGACTGGACAGTTTGTGGCAGATTTTTAACAGTGTAGGTTAAATGGTAATATTAGTAATTAATGGTTTATTTAATATTATAATTAATTAAATAAACATAAAAGGAATGTTGATTACCAGAAAAAAAATTAATTTCATTTCTCAAAAAGTAATATTAGCTTTTCTTTTAAGGTTAAAATTTTTTGTTGCACATTTAAATACTAAATCTAAATGGATAAAAAAAAAATAACATTTGTTATGGCGGACCAGATCTCACAGAAAATTGGCATAAGCCACCACTGGAACAAGGATGGAAATCAGTTGTTCTTTCTCCTGTAGTTCACCCTCATCCACTTCGCGGCGTGCGACCTTAATTGACGTGACCTCTTTTTTGATTTTGGGACTGCTGTAAAGTTTGAACAATTACTTTATAGGTGGCGTTGCCTTTTACAGAACATGGAGTCTGAACATATGCTCTGGGGGTATGCTCAGATTGGATGTTTTGTCCAAAACATAGCAACTCATACTACAGAAGTTGTCAATAATTGCCTGGACGAGTACGCTTCAAGGAGTTAGACATGTTAACAAACACTATTTTGGCGATCAAAGCAAGCTCACGAATTTTTTTCCAAAATTCTATCGACAAACAAAATTTTACTCTCCGTATGTCGCCATTTTCTTATAAAAGCATTCTACTATAATTGCATGCGAATTACATATTTTGCAAATGTAAGTTTCGTATTTTTTATTAATTTACATTATATACATGATTCTTGTTTATAATGAAAAAAAATAATTAATACGACCAGTCTTTTATAAATCCATGCTAATAAAAGAAATTTTCTGTCTGTCTCTGTGTGTGTGTGTCTGTTGGTGATGACTATGGAAATATATAGAGCCGTACCGAGTACTCGGTAAATACTCGGTACTCGGCGAAATTTTGACCGAGTACTCGGCCAATACCGAGTAACCGAGTAGTTGTAAGAATTTCATTTTTTAAGCATATGAATTTAAAACTGATCTGTAAAAAGTTATTCGAATATCAATGTATAATGTATGCAATAATTCATAAAACTATTTACTCGGTATTTAATAAAATGTCTACAAAATATAAAAAAAGTTAAGAACAAAAACCCTCATAAAATAATTCCAGATTAAAATTTAGTTTCACATTTATACAAATAAAAATAAGTTCTTTTTAAATGTATAGGAAAACAGAAAAGACTATTATTTTGGATAAAGAAACTGAAAATACAATAAATGTAATAAAAAAATTAATAATTAAATTTATTATATTTCAAATTATGGTGCAAAAACACCAAACGTTCTACATTATCAGTAGACAGGGCATTTCTTTTACTACTATAAACTTGGCCTGCCTCTGAAAATATACGTTCAGAATAAACAGTGGTTGAAGGTGCACATAAGAATTTTTTTGCACGGTTGCACATAATCGGAAAAGTGTTTTTTTCCCTCACCATACAAATGGAGTGTCAGTTTTACATAAGTCTTCTGTTAAGAAAGCCTGTGTCTCTTTTTGTAGCTCTCTTTGTATTTTTCTCTTTTTTATTTTTAATCAAAAGAAAATAAGGTACATTTACAAAATAAATATGAAATGTTTTGCATTATTCAATGAATTGTTAAAGTAACCAATAGACTTTTTTATTTTTGATAGACAGATTTCAGGTATCGGAATAAATTGAAGGGTTGAAGAATGTTTTAATTTTATATTGGTTAATAATTGTACTTGTTATGTGTCAATTCTCCTTATTTTGCTACTGTTTTAATGCTACTGTTTTGAATTGTCAAAAATTGTCTTTAAAAGGTGCACAAATAAATTTCAAATTTAATTAGTTAGTACCTGGTACACCGAGCATCACTCGGTGATTTTTTTTATTCTGCGGTCATATTGCATTGAAAAAATGTTATTTATTTATCATTTAAGCGTATTTATTTCTACATGAACATGTCATTTCTACTTTCTAAAAATAATAATAACACATACTAAATATTTGTTTTCTGAGCTTTTTATTTATTTACAAATCTATATCCCTTTCTTAGTACTTTCTAGTAAACCATTTTGTTACATATTTCTGCAGACTTTTAAATACTAAATTGATTGGTTGTTGGTGTATTCAATACTTCTTTCCATACAACATTATGAGTGTATGAGGATTTTCTGTAGGTTGAAGTACCTTTAAGTTGTTTTGCCTCTTAACCTTGGAAAAAGCAACGTAGAGCATTCCATGCATAAAAACAGGTGTCCGTAAGTCAACGCCAAGAAATTCGAAGGTCTGACCTTGAGCTTTATGTATAGTTATTGCAAATGCTGGCCTCACAGGAAATTGATGCCTTTGCATCGTGCATCCAAGTTGACCTCTGCTTGAATCGAGAGTTATTCGCAGAATATGTACTTCTATACCTGAATATTTTCCTGTGATTATTTTTGCTTTGATTATGTTATTGCAAAGATCTTTAACAATTAACCTTGTTCCATTGCAAAGGCCTTCTGAAACATCTAAATTGCGCGATAGTATGACTATTGCGTTATTTTTAAGCTTTAACTCATGAGGTGGCAAATCAACTATTTCGATGGAATTGAGAAATTCCGTCGTAAACTGGACTGCTCCTTCAGGTTGATCTTTGACGGAATCGTAACTCTGGTAGATTTTATACTCTCCAGGAAGCTTTTCAATAATTTCGGCGTTAATCTTGCTGACATCTTTAATTAATGGCGCAAGGATAGCTCGGTCCTTCATTTCTTCATAACTTCCTTTCTTTAAGCAGTTTCCAAAGACTTCATCAATGAGATGACCATTTGAAAGTATATTTACGGGTAGTTCGATTTCACCCATCGCGTTCTCAGGTAGCTCCCCATTTCCAAGTTTCAAAAGATATTTGGCAAATTCACTTTGTTCCGGATCAACGCGCATGTTATCTGTTAATGAAATTGAATTGAAGTGGTGCCACATCTCACTTTTTTTGTTTGATAAATGCAATATTTCACTTCTGTTTGCTCGTAGTTGGACGGGTAGACATTGACGGAAGCCCCCTTTTAGGACCATAATCTTTCCACCAAATGGCAAAATTGGATTTTCAATAGAGCGCAGCAATTGATCTATGTTGTGAAGTCCGTATTTTGGAAGCATAGGAGCTTCATCCATCAAAAATGCATCAACTTTTCTGAGTTCGACTGCTTTAGCGGATCTAGGTTTTATGTTGGAAATTGAATCCGGTGTCAATGGAACTTTAAGTCCAAAAGTCTTTTGTGAAGTACTTCCATCAGGTAGCAGAATAGAAGCAATCCCAGTGAATGCCATGCACTTTACTTTATGATTTTGTCCTAAAAGGATGTAATAAAGAGTTTTGTATACAAAAGTCTTTCCAGTGCCTCCAGGTCCATCAATAAAGAAACATTTTGATCTAGGGGTTGAATCATTTACTGAATGTTAAATGGTATCAACAATTTCAATTTGTCTCCCTTTAAGAAGTTGATACATGTGTTCTCCAATAGAAATAGACTCATTGGTGTTCATAGTTTCTTCATTTAGCACGTTCTCGTATCCATCAATATCGTCCATACCAAGTTGATGAACCCAGTATAGGAAATTCCTACCTTCAGTAGCTTCTGTATTTAATTTAAATGCGATAATTCGATAAGCACGCTTAAGAGCTTCCTCGACAGAATTAACCACCAGTCCTGTTTCTCGGATGAAGTCTTCAGCCAAATATTTCTTAAACATTTCCCATAGGGGTCTTGGATTTTCAGGAGATCCAAAAATGAGAATCTGTTTAAACAGCGTTCTCATGACTTTAGGCATCTTCGACATAGCAGATTCTCGCAGACTTTCAATCCATTGTTGGTCATCTTAAGTTAGTCCACGAACTAAACAAACTTTTTTATATGATGCACATGTAATGCCATCAACTGTTAGCATATCTTTGCAGCTTGTTGCATTCTTAACATGTTACAGCAACATTCGTAAGTGCTAGAGTTCTGGCAGGGAGATGAAATTTACGTTATGTATTCTACCAATAACGCGTAAACGGCGATTTCTCTGAATCCATTCGCTGGATTTTCCATCCTATTTGAAGTACTCAGGAATTTGCCAATAGTAGTGATATATAACTTCTTGAGAATTTCCGTTCAGAAGATTATTTTCTTCTATTTGTTTTAGGCCTCGATTATGCCGGAAATATGCCTCTAATGTTGAACCTTTTTGACCCGTATCTGCTAAATCTTCTTGTGCTAGATCAATGTTTGCAATTCGAAATTGACCTGGTAAATAGATATCTAATCGTTGAACAGAATGGCTTTTCTTTTGAATCTCGTTGCCAAATAATCGCCAACATGCTTCTGGTGGAGTGATACATCGACCTTTAATATAGGTGTCCACTTCATTGTACATAAGTTTTCTTTGGTTTTCAACGATCTTTATTGTTGCACAATCATACCCTTTGTAGATATATTTGTAGAGATATTTTACAGCACGAATATTTCCTACATATTCAACGTTTATATCACACTTGTATCTCTTCAACAGATAAGCATTGTATGGAGCTACGTGACGGTTATCTCTTGTTATTTTGTAACCATTTATATCCTTTCGATAAACAGCATGCTCGTGCGAAAATTCTAAACTATGTTGATCCAACTGCGGATTATATCTACGCCGATAATTTGGTTTTCCATCGTCCGCTAAAGAAGTGATTTCGTTAAACATTTTAGGATAGTTGAAGCGACATTTCATGCACCCATTTTTATTATTCATACACAGTGCATTTGGGTTTAGTTTTCCACACGGATTGTGAATCATCCATTTTAGCACCAGATTTCGTAATTCAGGATCATTATTAATGGGAATTTCCGCTGAAATCAGGTCATCAAGTTCCTCTGGGTTACGGATTCTATCTTCAGGAACCATAATCAGCAGCAGATGCATGTGGGAGGCCATGTTTCTGGAATTCTATTGTATAAACGTAAGCGGCAACTTTTCCAAATACTTGTTTTTTCTCCAATTCTTCAATAATGTCATCGAATTTTAATTTTACAAACTCTAGCGACGAGATCAGGTCTATCTTGAGCAGGTTGCTCATGTATTATTCCATTTTCCAAGACAACTCCTGATGCCTCTTTAATTTCTGGCCATTCAGGATTTGATGTCGCAGTGATAAAGAAATCTGGCAATCCATATCTGTAGACAATGGCCATCGCATCTTCGAACTGTTCAATAAAGTATCGCGTCGATCCAATGAATGAAGATGGCAGTATTATCTTTTCACCAACAACGGCATTTTTCTTTTCAGCGAGTCCTTAATAATATGGGTAACGCCAAAATATTGGTCAGCAAGAATTTTTTTTGATTAGCCTTGATCCATTGGATGCGATCGCGCTCCACTCTGATGTATGTATCAACGAGGTATTGTTGGAAAAGCCGACCACCAAAATGCAAAGCGTTGAAGTGTATTTGTCGCAAATCTGCACCTATAATAGCTGTTTCTGGAGAAAGGTATTTAGTAAGTTCAAGTCGAAAAGCAATTCTATATTGTGCTAATTCTAGTCGAGTAAGATGCTGACGACTTGTATAAGGTGTTTGCAATTGTAGATCCACAGAATAGCCAAATATTCTTTTGGGGTAAAATAGTCGATACGTGAATGGTTCTATCCGTTTATCAATATTACGCAAATTGACAATTTTTTTTTATTCAAGCAAATTTGAACTGCTGTGTCATTTAATTTTTATACAGGGGCCCTACCACAAGCGCATCGAGTTCCTTCCGAAGCGAGAAGAACCCGAGATCGAATTTACATGTTTCCCGAAAATTTTTTCCGATACACAGATTAAGTGCTACCACGAAGAGCTCGGCAAATAGCTCACGGATTCTAGATTCCTTTTCAAGTAGGCATCGGAAAAAACTAGATTGACCACTTCAGTTACGAGGCAATTCTCACTGACCTTCCCTCTTTTTCTCCCGTTTGAAAAGAAAACAAATGTTTAATTTTGCTTTCTGTGTTTATTAAAAATGCCATCTACACATACCTAATTAAGATATTTTCATAATCTTTTTTTTTAACGAATGTGAAATATACAGATTTTTAGCTGTTAAAAGCTCAAAATCATACGACCGGTAGATCTTTAGAAAATGATAAATAAAAATGAAATTAGCTTTTTTTGACTAAGCAGGAGCTTTTTAAAAAAATTAATAAAAAATTAACAAATTACTCTAGAGATATTTAATAACTATCATAAGAAAGGCCTTATTCTAAACTTTAAAATGATATGAAAATAAATTTTTTGTGAGTTTTGGTTAAGTAAATATTAGCATAAATACCCAAAAATTTCAAGAAATTCTGCTTAAATACAAAATAAACGGGAAAATATTTAAGCCTTTGAAACTCATTTTAAACACTAACAATAAATGTACTTTGAAAATATTGCATGCAGTTTTTAGTAGATTTAGATTGATGCAGTATGGAGTCTGTGTTTGTAATGAAAATTCAACGCAAAATTAAAAAAATAAATTCTAATATGAATTTAAAAAATAATAATTGCAGTACATATTAAAGTATAGTTTAACAAAATATCGTGTGTAAGTTTATTAATTTCCTTTAAATAAACAGTGTGTTATGCTAAGAAAACTCTAATTATACAATAGTTGTCGCATAAAAAAAATAGCAGAGAAAACATGCTGTGCTTACTAGAAAATAATTGACTAGATATTTTTGCTAAAACTTCTTTATAGTAAATATAACATTTCTGAAAATATCGAAGCCCATGTGTGCACTATCCTTGTTTACCCAAATAAATCAAATATTCAAAATTTCCAAATATTTATTTATATAGATTATTACATGTTGTATCAGTTTTAAGATTTGTTATTTGTTGCTTAAATAACAAAATACTTTAGTAAATAGATAGAGAGTTTCTTTTTAGAACAAGATAAAAATATTAAATTTAAAATTTTTGCGCAAAAAAAGAAAAAAAAAAGAAGTAAATATCTCTGGAAAGTATTGCAGGATTTTGAATACTTTAAGATACTACATTTTTTATACTTCACATTTCATTGGATATAAAATAAATTGTAAAGTTTCTAATAACATAAAAAAGCAACTTATTTCATAGTAACTTTACAGTAAATTTAGAAAAGATAAAAAATATATTATTTGAAGATGATGTGAATCAGTCTTCTTAGATTTTTATTTCTTTGTCTCCGTCTTTAATTTCTATATAAAACTAATCTTTCAAAATATAAGTTAAATATTACTCAATCTACACACACACACACACACAAAAAGAGGACTCTCTGGCGATCCTAATATTAAGCTTTATTTAATATCGAAACTTCCATTTTTTTTTTGGTTAATTTGAGCAATAATTATTTTATATTCCGAAAAAATAGTTTTATAATCAAAGGCAGAAAAAAAATGAAAAGTGAAGAAGACTGATTCACATCATCTTCAAACAATATATATATATATATTTTTTTTTATTTTGTTTGAAAGTTTTCGAAATTTATTGTAAAAAAGTTACGAGGAAATACGTTGTTTTTTGATGACCTTAGAAACGCTACAATTTATTTAAATTCCATAATAAAATATGCCGTTCAAAAACATGCAAAACTTTCCTAAGACTTTTTCTTTCCGAAAACTTTTTGATTGAATATTTTGATTTTGTACTAATCGGAAATTCTCATTGGTTGTTATTAAAAGATTTTATATATTTATATATAGATATATATATTATACAACAAGTCATTAAAATTGATACAGCAAGCATTTAATAATAATTTTAAAAAAAGGAAAGGAAAATCTTTTGGAAATTTTGGATAATTATTTTGTTTGAGTAAACAACGATAGAGCGCACACGGGCTTAAATATTAGCATAAATGTTATATTTAGTATACAGAAGTTTTAGTAAAAGTATATGGTCAATTATTTTTGGGGCATATGCAGCGCTTGATCACACTGCTAATTATTTGTGCAAGAACTATGATATAATTAGCTTTCTTGGTATTACGCGTTGTTTATTTAAAACAGATTAATAAGATTGTGCGTGATGATTTGTTAGATTATGTTTTAATAAGCATTTCAATTACTTTTTTTCAAATTAGTATTAGTTTTTTTATTTTAAGTTAACATTTCATTTTAAAAAGATAGCGTATCAGAAAGAAAAATCAATCTAAATCTACAAAAAATTGTTTGCAGTATTTGCAAAAAAAAAAAAAAAAAAAAAAAAAAAAACGCTTATTATTAGTGCTAAAAATTAGTTTCAAAACTTATAATATTTTCCCAGTTATTTTATATTTAAGTAGAATTTCTTGAAATTTTGGTGTATTTATACCCATATTTGCTTAAGAAGAACTTATAAAACTTTTCTTTTTATACCATTTAAAAATCTAGAATAAGATCTTTCTTATGATACTAATTAAATATTTGTAGGTTAACATGTTAATTTTTTATTAATTTTCAAAGAAAAACCCTTGCTTGGTTAAAAAAACAAATTTCATTTTTATTTTCCATTTTATAAATAACTATCCGTCATATCACTTTGAGATTTTGACAACTGAAAATCTGAACATTTCACTCTCGTTTAAAAAAAAGATTATGAAAATATCTTAATTAGGCGTGTGTCGATGGTATTTTTACTAAACAGAGAAAACAATATCAACCGCTTTAAAATCTCTCCCCAAAGACGCACTTCCGACAATATATGCTTTTCTCACTCCCGTCAATGGGGTCGGAAGTTTTCGTGAAGATCTCGATGACAGTAATCCGATGGAAGACGTTCTCGATTGTGTCGTGGTAGCATTTATTTCAGAGTCATCGGAATGCAACGTCACATCGGGAAATGCAGAAGATTTTACGAGAAAGGGGAGAATTCGATCTGTTCGTGGTAGGCCTCCAGAACTTGCTTCTGGCCGGCCTGGGGTTTGAACCCGAGACCTCTGGGCAGGAGAAAAACATCTTACTGACTGCGCCATAGGAGCTGTTACTGCGGTGTATAAAGGATGTCCTTTATAATACAGCGGGGGGAAATCTATTGTACTTGTGCTTTTCAAAGATTTCGCTTCAAATATATTTGTTAGAAAATTTCTTAAATGGTTTATTTTAATTTAGTTTGGACCGAAATATAATGCCTATTATTTTTTTTTAATCAAATTTAATTTTTTAATCCTTTATTTACGGAATTATTTATCAAAAAATTGCTTCTTCTCAATAATTATCTTCTTTAATATCTGAAGATGTGGTGGAATTTTTAAATAATAATAATGTGAAATTCATGTGTATTTTTTCATTAAAACTGGTTAAATATATTGGTAATTATAACACATTTTTTTGTAAAATATTTACAAAAATAATCAGATTAATTAACCAAAATTACTTTTAAGGTTATATCACAATTCTTATAAAAGCAATGTATTTAAATGTATTATGATTCTAACTAAATGAATGAAAAAATAAATAAAAAAATTGAAACTATTTTTTTTCTTTAATAATTCTAATAAAATTGCAAAAGAATTTTAAACGTGTGTACTTGAATTACAAGTTTTAACAAAGCTGAAAATATTTTAAAATAAAAACAGGGAATTAGATACAAGATAAGGAAAATGTCTGTAAATCGATGACCGAGAAACTTAATCGAACGCATTTAACCGAGAACTAGTGTAAATTTACAGAGAGTCTTGACCGAGAAACTCGATCGAATGCATTTAACCGAGAACTGGTGTAAATTTACAGAGATTCTTGACCGTGAAACTCAATCGAATGCATTTAACCGAGAACTGGTGTAAATTTACAGATAGCCTTGACCGAGAAACTCGATCGAATGTATTTAACCAAGAACTGGTGTAAATTTACAGAGAGTCCTGACCGAGAAACTCTATCGAACGCATTTAACCAAGAACTAGTGTAAATTTACAGAGAGTCTCGATTTTTTTCTGTGAATTTACAGAAATTTTTAACAGTGTATATTGCTAAATTATTTCACAAAAAACTCAAATTAATATACTTCCGTTTTTATTACAATCTTTCGGTTTCTCATAAAAAATACCCGCGCACGCTCACATGCCGGTTTACACAACACTTCTACCTTCCACATTCTGAATAAACAGTGTCCCCTCCTACCTCTCTCCGCGCACCCACGTATCACGTGTCAAATGGCGCCAGAGAAATCAAAGGAAAATTATCCAGGCGCCTCCAGACATCACAACACTCTTCCGCACCGGATTTCCGATTTAGCCGAAATCGACTTGTGATTAGCTGCAGTGTTACTGTGCATTAACATACTTCCGCATTGACACTCTTGGCGCCCGTCGACTGTGAGAGAAATTAAAAAACTCCTTAAATTAAACTACTTTTTGATTTGTCGAATTTACTTGTAGGTCTCTTGAACTGACCATATACGTTTTCATTTATCCAGTAAAACAGGTATGGAGCTATTCTTCAGTCATTTGAAAATTTATTTTGTGGTTTCAAGTAAATTTGGTCACAGGACTGAGGAGAATATTGGATTAATAAGAAAAACAAATTCGCTGCATGCTAGAAAATAAAACAAATTTATCTGAAAAAGAAGGAATATCAGCGCTTTTTTTCATTTCACTGCGATCTCTTCGGAGGTGGAATGGAGCTGTAACCTCATAACCCCCGTCGCCATCGACTTCATTGGGTGTATGCGGGGGCATCACTGTGCGGGTAGCATCACTGTGCGGGTAGCATCACTGTGCACTAGTATATGAGACTAACCAGACTAGCTGCGCCGCAGAAAAAAAAAAATTATTTCAAAAGAAAGAAGAAAAAAAAACAAGAGTTTTTTCTTCATTTTTGATTACTTCGAAAGGGAGCCCTATAACCCCATCAGCCCCCTTCCCCTCATTGGGTATACTGTGGTGTAACTGTGCACTGATATGAGACTAGCCATAAAGCCTAGTTCGTTGTATTGCAGAAAACAATTGCATTACAAATTTATCTCAAACAAAAAGAAAAAAAATCAGCACTTTTTCCATTTCATTTTCAACTATTTTGGGAGAGGTCTGTAACCCGATCACCCCCTTTCTGCTTCTTTGGGTATAATGTGGTGTCACTGTGGGGAACTAAACAGAACTAATATGGAACTAAACAGAAGAGTGTAGCTAGTCTGTTGAATGAAAGGAGAAAAAAAAATGCAAATTTATCTCAAACAGAAAGAAAAAAAGCATTATTTTTTTTCGATTATTTCGGGATGAGGGGGCTGTAAGCCCATCAGCCGCCTCCCCTTCTTTCGGTATGCTGTGATGTCAATGTGGACTAATATGGATTTAACGAGAATGGCTATTTCGCTGTATGGCAGAAGAAAATTTACAAATTTATCTCAAACAAGAAGGAAAAAATCAGCCTTTTTTTCATTTCATTTTCGACTATTTAGGAAGGGGACACCCCATTAGCCCCTTTCACCTTTTTGGGTATAATGTGGTGCCACTGTGTACTAGTATGGAACTAAAGAGAAGAGAGCGGCTAGTCTGTTGAATGATAGGGGGAAAATACAAATTTATCTCAAACAAAAAGAAAAATATCAGCACTTTTTCATTTCATGTTCGACTTTTTGAGAAGAGGGCTGTAACCCCATTAGCCCCCTTCTACCTTTTTGGGTATAACGTGGTGTCATTGTACACTAATATGGAACTACAGCGAAGGGAATGGCTAGTCTGTTGAATGATAGGGAAGAAAATGCAAATTTATCTCAAACAGACAAAAAAAAAAATATCAGCACTATTTTTTCATTTCATTTTCTAAAATTTCGAGAGGAGGAGGGCTGTAATTCCAACAGCCCCTTCCCCATCTTTGGGTGTGCTGTGATGCAATGTGGACTAATATGGAGTTAACGAGAATGGCTATTTTGCTGTATGACAGAAGAAAAAATTACAGATTTATCTTTAAAAAGTAAAGAAAAAACATTTTTTTCATTTAATTTTTTGACTATTTCTGGTTTTGGGGGTGGGGGGGGGTGGCTGTAACCCCGTCAGCCCCCTTTCTCTTCTTTTGTGTCAATATGGACTACTATGGAACTAAAGCGAAGGAAGCGCATAGTCTGTTGAACGATAGGGGGAAAAATGCAAATTTATCTTAAACAGGCAGAAAAAAATCAGCACTATTTTATCATTTCATTTTCGACCATTTCGAGAGGAGGGGGCTGAAATTCCATCAGCCCCCTCCCCATCTTTGAGTATGCTGTGATGTCAATGTGGACTAATATTGTGTTAACGAGAATGTCTATTTTGCTATATGAGAGAAGAAAAAATTACAGAATTATCTTAAAAATGTAAGGAAAAATTATTTTTTCATTTAATTTTTCGACTATTTCGGGGGGGGGGGGGCTGTAACACCGTCTGTCCCCTTTCTCTTCTTTGTTGTCAATGTGGACTAATATGGGACTAATGGGAATGACTAGTCCGCTGTATGATTGAAAAAAAATTAATTTTTTTTTCCAAAAAAGAAAGACGAAAAAACAACATTTTTTCATATCACTTTCGAAAATTTCGGGGGAGGGGGCTGTAGCCCCATCAACCCCCCCCCCCCTTTGGTACGCCCGTGCCATCACATTTTGCCAGAAAATGTCAAATAACTTGATGAGATCATATTTCCAAATCTGCTGTTTCACATTTGCTTTATCCGTGTTTCTCGATTTTTCTATACTCAGGTTTTGTTATTCTTTGTGCATCTTCTGTAAACCAGCACTGATATTCTCCTCCGTCGTAGCAGGAATATTTGCTTTCTCCTACACTTCCTGTAGTTTAGGACTGGTAGATTTAGCAATAATCCAAACGTCTTTCTTTCATTTCCTTGTGATGATAAATGAAACTATAAGAGTACTTGCTCGTTTGCAGGGACAAAATACTAATAAAACTCATCATTAGGCAGGGACTAATAAAAACTCATCACTAGGCACATTTCCTAGCCGCCAAATTCCTCTTAAGGTTCCCATTTTAAAGTTCAATTATCTTCAAAAGATGAAAGAAACACATGAGAAGCTATTAGTACAAGGTACTTCAATATTAGATATTTCGCTTATTTGAGATGAAAGTGATCAAAGTGTGCAACCTCTAAATATTATCCAATCTTATTGAAATTTGGCATATACTACACTGTTAAAAATTTGCAGCATTCTGGCAGGTCATTTGACCGTTTTTTCCGAAAACGGTTACACAACCGTAATTTTAACACTTTTCTGACAATATTATTGGCCATTTTATGGTCAGAATATGGTTAAATTATGGTTATGAAACCGTTTTTTCAAAAAACGGTCGAATGACCTGCCAGAAAGCTGGAAAATTTTTAACAGTGTATATCATTTACATCACTCACACTCGAGGCGCAAGCCAAGTCATATGAAAATCACATCTTTGGAAAAATGAAACACCCTAATATTTATGTTCCTTCAGTCTAATTTCAAAAGTGCGACACCGGTTTTACCAATATAACTTGACTCACACTGTTTGCAGGATGTACAGTAAACAACGTTTCAGATTGCGAGATAGGATATCGATGTTTAAAACCACACAGAAAACTTTTTAAAGGTTTTTGGAGAATAAAGGCAGTATGGATTTTAATAGTTCTGAGTAACTGTGATACCTTTATTGAAAGGTTCCTATAGTATGGTATGGATACGAAGCTCTTAGTAGCTCCCGAGAAAATTCTCTTTGCCCGAAGTAGGGATTATTATTACACAGATCCATAAAGATTTTCTTTTTTTCACTATTAAAATGTTTTTCATCTGCAATACCTTTTAGGACTCTGATCGCAGGGTTTTGACATGAGCTAATTCCTCATGCACCCATTCAGTTTGGCAAGAGATAATTCAATATGTCCATCCATTCAATTTACAATAGAGCAAGAGACTAATTACCGGCTATCATTCCTCGACATGTACATCTACATCGAAACGCAAAGCAAATCAAGAACTAAGTACTGGCGTCGATCGTAAAGAAACTTTCGCAGGTCAGTACTTAACTTTCCGCTCTGAGTGCCCTATTTCCTACAAGGTTGTTGTTGTCCGAAACGTCTATATGTTCTTTAATATGATTTTATTGTGTATTTTATTAAATTGTCTGAATTTAAATCGTTAAATTTTCATATCATTATTTTGATCAGACGCAATATATTCACTTATCTTAAAATAATATCACTTTGAAAAGGGTAACTCCGGGAGAGTCGCCGCATACGGGATAGATGCCGCACACCTTGTATTTCTTGAAATTATCGATAGATGGTCGTCAAACGCACAATATAGGTGCGCGATGAGATTATTTTAACTAGTGTATAGCGTGAATCCCATTTCGATGTTTACTTGTAGAATACAATCCTTAATTTGACGTAAGTGCATGATTTCATTGTCCGAACTTTTAAACACGATTTGTTAAATACTTTTTATACACTAATTACTAAATGCATGCATGATTTCGAAGTCAAAACTAAATGTAGCGTTTGTATAGAGTACTGTGTGTATGGCTACGCCATTCCCCTTAGCGATGGTAGGCAACTGTGATGGCCGACGTCTGCACCATGCAAAATGGGATACATGCCGCACTGCTATTCCGGTATACATGCCGCAGTTTCTTTTGTACGGAATGATTAAGTGTTATTAACTTTTCCTTTTCTTTTTTCATAGACTAACCATGTTAGGCATGTTACCAAGTTTACTAAAACAAAAGGCGAAAAAGAGGAAAATAAAAAGTAAGAAGGGCAAGAAAGATGCAAGTCAAGTTGATAACAATGAAAAACTGGATTACGCGTAACGCAAATGTTCTTTGCAAACTACTCCAGAAAAGAGGAGGTGCTTCGTTGCATCATGTGTTTAAATGTAGTTACATAAAGACTGTACTTTTTCGACAATTTTTCTGTAGATTGTAGTCGAAAAAACGGGTCTCTTAACGCATTCGGGGCCATACGTGCATATAAGCACCTTCATAAAGAGCTTACAAAATTTGTTTCTGACACCAGTAAGAAAGAAAAGTTATATTATCTTTGTTTAATTACATCATTTTCATGATTATTTAAGTAAAGGTAACTTCTTTTAAAAAAGTGGTACCAACCGAATAAAATTTGTGTAAAATCCACCAGTCCCGGAAGGGTTAACAAATAAATTATGTAAACACAATTTTACTTTTTTTCTTTTCCCTTTCTAATACATTGATGTTACGTTGTTGCTGAAATAACAATTAAAATTTAATGTAAAAAAAAAATAAGCTGATAATTTTAATAGTGAAAGCAGGCAACAATTATTAATTTGAATCTGCTAATACGTTTCATTGTACTCATTTAGTTTCATTTTGTTATTACATCGTAATTTTAGTCCAGATATGAATGTATTTTTTAAATATTTTTATTTATAATTTCATTCTGTTCTTATTACAAGCGCGGCATAACTACTGCACAAGTGCGGCGTCTCAGCCTGAATGTACGGGTGACGCGCCGCAGTGTAATGTTTTAGAAAAAAATTGTTAAAAAATAATAATAATTTGTTTTGAATTTTTTTGTCGCACTACACGCGTTGTATATTTAACATTAAATAGCACAGCATGATTTTTTTTAATTTTATGTCCACCATGGGACTTTATACACAAGTTCAAAAAAATGTGCGGCATAAATCCCGGAATTACCCTATACATTAAGGTCTATATTATTAGTAAAGAAAAGTGAGATTTTTTTAAAAAAATTCGCAACATAACTCCTTTTTTTTTTTTTTTTTTTTTTTTTTTTTGTAATTTTTCCACCTATTTGGATTTCTACATATCCGGATTGCTACCAGAACACATAAATCAGGACAATTAGAATTTCACTGTAACTGTTTTTATCCATCTTCTTTATTTTTGCATTGACTTTTTCTTTTACTCTTTGGTCTGTTTAGGGCTTAGTGACTATGGAGAAGGAAGGTCGCAGTATTTAAAAACCAGGTACAAAAAATCACCCGAGGGTAAGTTCTACTTCCCGGTCTGTTCATCGTGGGAATACGGATGGACTTATGGACAAGAGCAAGAATTCAAGTGTCCTGATTATGGAAGGAGGCAGATAATAAAGACTTCTTTCTACAGGCCTAACGATCCCCAACTGAAACCCAGAGAAGGAGATAACTTGTTTATCAAATGAAGTTTTCTGCAATTTTCTTCAATTGTAACTGAATTTTCAATCACAACTTTTACGAAAACTGGCCAATTATTAAAAAGTGTCGCGTTTGATTTCATTAAATTTAATTCAGTTTTTCTTAATTTAAGATTTTTTTTGTGTGTGTGCGTGAAAATTAAATTTAGTTCAAATCTCATAATGCAACTCTTTTGTGACATTAATTCCTAGCAATTGCTTCAGAAAATCAAAAACTGTTATTAACACCTTGAGATTTAAAAGAGATGTGATAATAAAAGTTATTTTTGTATGAATGTGTATTGTTTTTATTTGAAATATTGAAATTTAACTGAAACACTCAAAATGATCCTTACACATTCTAAATCTCTTAAAAGAAACAACTTTTATTATTTTTAAATTTAAGTTTATTTAAATACATATATGTAATATAAGGATGATATAAAGATAAGATCGTAGTTAATGAAAAAAGGAGTTTAATGATTCTAGGTTATTGTTTTACATATTAAATAGAAATTATATTTACAAGTACGGGAGGGTAGGGGGGTTTTCTGCAGCATACGCGCTCACAGAATCGTCGAGATTCCATATCGGCCTCCGCTCTCGTCTAGAGCGAGAAAGATACGTGTAACATCAACCGCGTCAGAATGAAATCTGCTCTCGGTTGTTACTTGTTTCCAGGCGAAGAGAATGCAAACTGCATATCAGCAAATTCAAACATCTGCTGTTCTGCGGTAACAAGTTCTCATGGAAAAGTGCTGACCATATCTGTTGCTATGAGTAGGGTTTTATGGGAATCTAAAACCACAACTCACACTCGGCCATCTTGTCCGCTTGTCGACCTCGACAGCGCGTTAAATAAGCAACAAGATATGTCAAAAAACAAAAACAAACTATCTAAAAATAATTAAAATCCAAAGGAAAAAAATTGTCATTAAATAATTAAGAAAATTGAGCTAAATAATAAAAAAAAATTTAAGTCTAAATTTTATGTAAATTGATGCTGAGCTGCCGTGGGATATCTCCAAAAAAAAAAGAATAAAAAAAAACTCAGGATAACATCAATTTGCGTCATGAGACCGTCTTTCTCATGAGCCATCATCAGGGATGAAAAATATAATCTGAAAGGCCGTCTGCCCATTATATTATCATCACGAAAACATACTAAAATCTGCCTCATCTTAGGTAGAATTTCGTAAAAAAAAAAAACATCTTTATCCCAACGTCATTCGAGAATAAAAATAAAAAAAAAGAGGTTTGCCTCGTCTAAGCAAAAAAAAAAAGAAGGATTTCCCACCAAAAGGTTTTTTTTTTCGACAGCCAGCTCTTACTTCTGTAAAAAAAATATGCGCGGGGGGGGGGGGGGGGGGGCACATACATATATATAGCAATTCAATAAAAAGTTTACACATAAAATACAGTTTTAAAAATATAAATGCAGTTTTAAAAGTATAAATACAACAATATTCTTTTTCTTCTTGTCAAAAGTGAGTGTTCAAAAAAAAATAAAGTCCTGTGTAGATAGTCATTTTAAATAAAGTTGTTGTTTACGCAACATAAAAAAAAAAGCACGTGTTGCAATACAGGCAAATGAAAAAAATAATGCACCATTTGCAGTCCGAGAGAAAGATAACTTGCCATGCGCAAAAAAAAAAAAATCACCGCATGGGTTCAATAAAAAAGTTTTGAGCAGATATATATCGCTCAGAGATTTAAAAAAAATGTTGAACAGGACTTCGAAAAAAAAGGCACATAAATTCTGTTAATATAAGCTGAAAAAAATAAAGAATCTGTTACATATTCCACAAACTAAGAATAATTAAAAAAAAAACACTGTTGATAAAAATGCTTGGTACGCGATAACTTCTTAAAAAAAAAGCACTTGAAGTTTATCGCACTGAAGAATGGCATGACACACAGAAATACGAAGAAGAAAAAAACGTTCTGTGTTGAAGATTTCCATCAATGATTGGACTCTTGAAATGGTGAGTTACACTGGTAAACACCTCATTCTAATGTTTCGTCCAGAAAAAAAATGATCGTGGATGCTTGCTGTAATCGTAAAAAAAAGCGAAGATATTGAAATAAAGTTACTAAGAAAGTCACAGATAGTGGCAGTCTAATAGTCTGTACGATATAAATGTTCTCTTAAATAAGCAGATATATGGGTGTCAAACACAGAATATATAAAAACACAGTTAAAAAAAAATAGTAGTAATAATAAAAAACACATTTATGATAAATTCGTTGGTTGCACTAGTGACCTATATACGTGAAGCATATTTCTTTTTGGAAATTTAAGTCTACTTTTTCTCTTTCTCGTTGTTGACTTCACAAAATGTCGGCGTATAAAAAATAAAAAAAGGAATGATAAGGACACGCAGAATTTCGGTCCAATTAGTAACGTCACTCGAATCTCGAGATGGTTGGGATGTATGGAGCGCTGAATGCTGATAAATGAGTCCGTAGGCAGACGTAAACAGTAATAAACAGATGGTCAATAAGACGAGCACAGTCATGAACAGCTTGTAGGATAAGAAATTTAAATCGTAAGAAAAGCAGTCTGGCGATAATGTTGCGAGATGTTTCAGATGTGCTGAGTCAATCACTGGGTCAACTTCGATGTCAGTAGGAATATTTTCATTCGAAAAATCTTTATTTACTGTCGGCGGTTTTAGATCTTGGGGGAAAGAATTTGAAACAAATGTTTCCGTAGTGCATCTTGCGTCGGGAAATGAAGGTACATAGGATTTATCTTCAGATTTCGTTGCAGATACATTATCAGACACAGTAATGCAGCTTATAAAAATACTTGTGGGTGGAGATTTAGTTAAAGTAGCTCCGTTTTTGTCGCATGTGAGAGTACCCTGAAATATGACATCTGTCCCTATGATAAGTGGCATGGGCATCTGAGAAGACTTAACTACGTAAACAGTAGTAGAAAAAGTATTATCGTCTATCTCTATATCGGTAGAAAACGATCCTATAGGTTGAATAACACGGTTACCGATGCCTGACAATTGTACAGGAGCTCCGGTGAGGGGGGGAGACCCAATTTGTTCATAAATGTCTTCTCTCAGTATCGTCAGTGAGCTTCCAGTGTCCAAGATTGAAGTTATTTGTAAATTAAAAATTTTTACAGGTTTCTGCATGCGCGGAGGAGAATGACACATTTCTACTACGTGGATTTGTTCGTCTCGGCTTGGCGACGTCTTGTGTGAAGGGGAGGTGCCTTGAGTCGAACGCTTGCGTTCCGGCGTTTGCTCTGTACACTGGTTGGAAACGTGACCAAAACGTGCACATTTCATACACTTTTTTCCTTTATTTAAATGCACACAATGCGTAGATAGGTGTCCTGGGGCTAAATAATTCCAGCAAGTTAATTTTGCAGTTTTCTCCTTCTGGTTAATCTTAGGAGTGTTGGGTGTAGTCGGTGACATTGATTGATAAAATTTAGAACTCTGTTCACAAATTCGTTCGAAAATTTGGAGCTTGTTTTTAAATTCGGCAAGCGTGGTGCACCCGAATAATATAGCTTTATTATGTGGTGTATCGTTAATCCCATTAATTATATAGTGAATTAATGATATATCATCGATGTTTCCTCTCTGTGCTATTTCTTTCATTGTCAGAAAATATTCCAATAGTTTTTCGTTTGGGCGGCATCCTCTAGCGGCTAGTAATTGATGTATCTGGGCGGACGAAGCTGATTGTCCAAATTCGCGAAACAATGCTTCTTTGAGTGATGTATATGAAGAAATGTTATTTTCACTACGAACATACAATAATGCTAAACTTTTTAATGCCCGCTCAGCAAACACAAATTTCTGTATGTCGGACAGTTGAAATGAATGGGCCAGAGATTCAAATCTCTGAAACCATGTTTGAACGTTTTCCGTTTTATCACCACTAAACGGTGTAATTAAATGATCAATGTCATGGAAAGAAATTGTCTGTTTGGGCGCGGAGTGTGTACAGTGTACACGCGCCTGGTCTGGCTGTACTGCCAAAGGCGAAGATAAACCAGTGCTTCCACTACTATTGTGGCTATCATCAAATTCTGTATCCGATTCGGAAACTGCCGTAAACGTGTCTTTAAAAGCCGAAATATCAACTAGTGCGCTTAAAATACGTTGCCCTATATCTTGTTTTGATCCATGGATGTCAATGGATAAGATATTAGCAATAGTAATCAATTGTATCTGATCGTAATCGTCCAAAATTACTTTGAGTTTATTTTCATACTCATCGCTTTTGTCAGTAAAAGAAAAACCTTTAAATTTCCTTAAATTCGCTCTATTCTGGCGATTTTTATCGCAACCAAATATAAATTCATGCAATAATTTGATTTTATCTGTTTTAGCCGATTTCAACTGGCTTTTAATAAAGTCAATTTCTTGTAATTCCATATTAAAAGGCAAGAAAGGAAAGAGAAAAAAATAAACTTACTTCAAAAGGAGTTATCCAATTGAAAAATAAATTCCTCGTCACGATATATTGAAGTAATCCAATTAATGATCCGTAGAAAAAAAATATGCAGTCGAAGATTCATTCCTTGTACAGCGATAACTATCTTGCACAAATAAAAATAAACGAGCTTCAACCAGATGGCTAAGGGGATGAATCACGAATGTTGATAACGGGACTGAGAAGGAAGTTCTCCAATTCTGATCGGTAATAAAGCATAGGGGATTTTACTTTTTAAATTCGTTTTGGATTCAAATCGGCCTAGAGCACCCATGTAATATAAGGATGATATAAAGATAAGATCGTAGTTAATGAAAAAAGGAGTTTAATGATTCTAGGTTATAGTTTTACATATTAAATAGAAATTATATTTACAAGTACGGGAGGGTAGGGGGTTTTTCTGCAGCATACGCGCTCACAGAATCGTCGAGATTCCATATCGGCCTCCGCTCTCGTCTAGAGCGAGAAAGATACGTGTAACATCAACCGCGTCAGAATGAAATCTGCTCTCGGTTGTTACTTGTTTCCAGGCGAAGAGAATGCAAACTGCATATCAGCAAATTCAAACATCTGCTGTTCTGCGGTAACAAGTTCTCATGGAAAAGTGCTGACCATATCTGTTGCTATGAGTAGGGTTTTATGGGAATCTAAAACCACAACTCACATATATATGAATTATATAAACATTTATGCTACGTAAGCGAAAAACGGTTTAATAGATTTTACGTTTTTGTTGTTTGTAATTTTCATTATCGAATTATATATATATATATATATATATATATATATATATATGAAACGATAAAGCTAAGTCCTTATTTAAATTTTAAAATCCCATTTTTGCCCCTTTTAAAATTTGAAATCCCCGTTTTAAAAAATAGAAATTTAAATATCGAAATTAAAATTCAAACTTTTTAAATGCTTTAATAATTGTGTCTCAATGATTGAAACTTCCTTTGCCCCTGATAAGTTCGTTTTCCCGCATCGTATTTTCTAACTTTAAAAGATCGTTTTGTCACATTTCATAAGAATACTTTTGCTGACGTTAGCACAACATTAAATTCTATCGGCTTATTAAATCATCCCGTGGGCCGAATTTGAGCCAACGCCTGCCCCGGGCAATCAGTCATTCAGATCGCGGCCAATTAAATTATAAATACGCCTAATTTGACAGCAGGGACCTCTGGTAGAAATAATGCCAAATACCTCATATTTATACCTTTGCACGAGTCTCAGGAGCGAAGATTTTAACGTCTAAATCATGCACTAATATTCACGCCAGTCTGCTCTTTGGGAGAGCGTTGCGATACACTAACGCCCGATGTCCGTATTACGCATTAAACGAATCTCCATTCTCATGCCAAAGGGGCCTGATTTCTCAAAAGGATGTAACTAAGACCAATAAATCAGGTCCCCAGAAAAGACTGTGTGTTTATTCCGTACGGAAAGACTGTGTCTCCCTTTAATCAGCCACGCACTTTTTCTCAGACTTTCATTGGATCCCGTACAGCACTCACGGCCCGCGACTACATGAAAAAACTAAAGAGCTCGTATGGAGCGATCCTCTGTACGCGCCGCACGCCCTGCTGGATCCAGAAACTTAGAAAAGATTCGCCCACATAGGCGTAACCAGCAGGGGCGTAGCTACCGTGGAGCAGTTGGAGCAAACTGCTCCAGGCGCACGAATCCTAAGGGCGCAAAATTAGAAAAAGCGAAATAAAGATTTCTTAAAATATTTGTATATTTTATTATTATTAATCAGACATTATAGATGAGTCTTGTTACAATCAGCGTATTTCTATGATATTTTACCTTGTGTTTAACCTCAACTATTTCGATTTAAAACATGTTTTCATACGCAGTTGAAAGAAATGACTTCTATTCATCAAGTTTTAATTTTAATTCATACCATATTGCAGCCTCGAGTAACTTCTCCAATACCGTTTCAGCATGCCTGACTTTTTTCTGTAACTTTTCCGTAGACGACTGTTGAAGATTTTCAGATCTTAAAGTAATCAAAACTTATTTAACAGGGCTTATTCAACTTATTCAACATCGGCCACTTTACTGGCTACTACTATTTCCAAATAGTAATCTGTCTGGTACATTTCTATTAGAAATGTTAGACATTTATCATGATGATTACTGTACGGAAATAATGGTAGCCAAAGAATTCACCGCTGAGAAACCTATATGTAGGATGTAACAGTAGTAATTTACGAAAATTATTTTATGATTTGGGAAAAAATATAGCGTGACAAGTTGAAGAAAATTATTGACGATTTTACAAACGAAAATCAATAAATGAAAATTTTGAAGGTTTTTTTTCTTTTTGTTTGTTTTGTGGAAACTAAACATGCATCAATACAGATTACAAAACAATAATAAGAGCCGGATTTAAACATATTCTACATCAGCCTACGGCGACAAAATTTAGATGGGGGCGGGGGGTGAGGGGGAAACAGCAACTTAAATTTTGTGCGTATTGTTTTTGAGATTTTGAAAATATTGCAAATGTCAAATGCAGAATCGACAAGCTTCAAAAAGAGAGAAAAGTAAAGTACCAAATTAAGTGTTCCTTAGGGCCTGATTATAGCCTATGCAAAATTACACCACTTTTTCTAACAGTAATTTTCCACATTAAACCTTATTTAATCGCAGAATTTTAGGATTAAATAAGGAAAAACATATTTTTCGAACATAGTAATGTGAGTTTGCTTAGGCCATAATCAGGCTGTGCCTACTCCCTCGACACACACGCACATTCCACCACCATCTGATAGCACATATTAGTAGTCGATCAATTTTCGATTAAGAAAAAGGGAAGAAAATGTTTGGAGTTACTCCATTCAACTTTCTGAACAGTTTACAGAAATATTGTTTGTTCAAAACAGTATAAGAATGAATAAAAACTTAGTTCCTAATTTTATACAGAGGCGAAATATTTCCTTTAGTGATAAAGACGTCGTGTTTTAAAGAAAACGTGCACTTTCATTCATAAAGCTTAAACATTTTTCTAAAGACATAATTTTCAATAAATTTTCATTCCGCCAATGCCGAAACAAGGCCTATAAACAATAATAAAAACAAATAGAATTTTACTAAATTAAGTCACATTCTGGCAGGCTTAGACTGGCCCGCCGGGCAACTGACCTGCGGGTCGGTGAGCCCTAAACTAGGTAAAGCTGCTCCCTCCATCAGCTGAAACTAATAGTTTTAAAATTTGCTATAAGCATTAGATATGAAAAATCTTAAATCATTTAATATTTTTTTTTAAATCCCTTTTTTGAAGCATTTTTTATTAATGATTTTTATTTCTCTTTGCAAGGCAGAAGAATTGATTTTTTTTTCTTGAAAGTTTCTTTGCTTCAGAGGACCATTTAAATGTTTTAAACACTAACGTATATATTCTGGAGTTTTTTCTGTGACTAGTTTGGACATGGTCTGCCCGAAGAATTTTCAGTCTGTCTTGTACCAAAGAGCGTGGCCTCTCTTTATACATATATATACGTATTTTATTTTATTTAGTTATTTGTAACACCATTTATTAAGTATTTGTTTGAAATGTATATAGGCTTCGTGTATTCGTACAATGCTGTGATTGTAATTTCTTCTATAATAAATTTTATTATATTGTTTTTTGCGCTTTGTACAAAAATATTTATAAAGAATATTTTCAGCAAAGAAAATGTGAGTCAAACATTCTTTTTTGTAAAAAATTACATTTTAATATGAAAATGGGCCTTTTTAGGTGCATTCATAATTATATAAATACGTAGCACCTATAGTCGTCGTTCAGTCCGTCTGTCTGTCCGCATATAATAGAGCAAAAACTACCACCCGAATGGTCTGAAATTTTGAATATATAATTGTTGCAAAATTGTGTCGAGTCATTTCAAATTTTATGAAAATCGGATGTATACTTTAATGATAGGGACAGTCAAAAGTTTTCCGTTACATGACGGTCAGTGGGAGGTAGATTTCGTAAGAAATACTACCTATTGCAGTCGTTACCATGGTGCGACTTTTGAAAAATTCCTTCATAATTTTTCATTATAGGACCCCAGGAACCCAAAACCAACCCCACCTAAAAAATTTATATATATATATATATATATGTATGTATGTACTAAATTTTGTCCGCACGATAAAAGTCGCAATTATGCACGAATCATCTTCAAACTCGCCAACAACTTTGAGATGGCTAATATCTCGGCGGGGATTGAAAATGGGCGAAATCGGCCCAAGAGGGTGGAAATGGGGAGGGTTCAAAATTTTGAATACTGTCTTAACATGATTCTGATAAAACCAGCTCTTACACAACAATGGCAGGAAAAAAATAAAAGTTTTTCGTTATAGCAGTTGCCAACAATTAAAAAAAAAACAAATAATAAAATTCTCACCACAACAATTACTTTTCTTTTGCAAAATTTTCACGTGTAAAATTAAATAGTTTGACAAATTGAAAACAAATTGAATATTACGTCATAAGTTTCCTAGAACAAGATTTCAGCATGAAAACTCAAAATAAATAGTTTGACGAATTAAAAAAATATGTATATTGCGTTATATTGGAAATATAATGGACCTCAGCAGGTGAATATGTAACGCCATGTAAGTTTGAAGAAACGTATTAAAACATGATAAAAACCCGACTATGGAAATATTAACATATTTTAACACTTTAAGGTTCTCTGAATTTTTGTAGCCATTTTTTAAACCTATTCCATATATATGTGTGTGTGTATTCGTGTATATTACAATTTTTACAAAAAGTTTAGCTCCCTACAGCTCGCTCTTTGTGAAGAAACTGGGTTTTATCTCTAATCTTGATTTAAGTTTTGTTGGAGAATTTAGTAAATCTACCTCCGCCTGTAGGCCCGAGCCGGCAGGGATTTTTTCAAATGCATCTTAATGATGTTACAGCCTTTCGAACAGAATGAAATGGATATGCACTTATTGAAGTGCACTAAAATATACATTCAGTACAATATGCGGTGCAAAAAATATTTATAAAACTAGTTATAGTACGAAAGCACCTCATTTGCCAAGTTTGACGAGCAATTTCCAACTTGTTCAATATTGTCTATAAATGTGATAATCAGAACAGCGGCGGTCAGCAATTTTGTATATAAATTAGAGCAGGATTTTTTTTTAACCGATTTTTGGAGCGCGTATTTCACACAAAGTTGCGTTAAAGATATATGACAAGACGTTTTTCTATCCCTTCGTTGACTGGCTTTTCAGCTTTCGTCGGGAAATTCTATTGAAAATGGCAACTTTGACAGTGTTTTCTGTAAGATCTATTGTGTTTAAAAAAAATACGGAAAACATCTATCGATTACAAAGTTTTTGAATAACAACATCTACTAGTTTCATGCATTCTCGAGCAAAAATTAATTAAAACGTATGTCATAAAGTTGCTCCTTTGGATTTAAGAACAGCCTTAAGAAATAAAATCCTACAAATTTCAAGTTCATTTAAGAATATTATCACGGGTCTGGGCAACACCGGGTGGGTCAGCTAGTCTATACTAATAAAAGAAAGTTTCGCTCTGTGTGTGGTGGCTAACGAAATCTATTGCACGTAGAAGTCTAAAAATTTGGGTGAGGGTAGTCCAAGACAGGTCCTGATGCGTCTGGAACTCAGATTTTTAATTGTTTATGACCGGTCCCCCAGAGCACCTTTCAGTTTTTATACCCTACCTGAATTGCTCATAACTTGCCCAGATCTTCTTCGTTTTGGGGACCCTTTTCCCATTTAGTTATTCTCCGTTTCTACATTCCAGTTAAGACCCTGGGCCCCTTGAAATTTTTGTGCGCCATGCATTTTTCACACCCTAATATTGTCAATCTCTCAATACATAACTTTAAAATTGAGAGTTGGACTCCTCTTCCGGGCCAGCACCCTCACACTTTTATTGGGCACCTAGTGCCCTTTTTAAAGAATTTTCCCCACTTTTTTTCGCGCTTCTTCAAAATTTTATTCGAATGTTTAATACATACCCCATGCTTAATTTCGACTTATTGAGATCTAAAGCGCCAAATACTAGAACCTTTTAACATGTTTTCATCTTAAGGCCCTGCTCTGAACTATCATTTGGCCCCTTTTGGACCTCCAATTATATCTCCCTTAAAAATGGTCTGAATCACTAACTTTTTTTTGTAACAACTTCTTAGGAAATCCAGCTACTATACGAACGACAAGAAAAATTTTACACTTCAGCTACCACAAAATTTGAATATTAATCGCCTTCTTGGGGCCCTTGGTGCAGCTTCTTTAAAAATGATCCGATTATCTTGCAATTTTCTTTGACGTTGTTCTAGCGTCCTTTGACTACTATATAAAATACTAAAAAAATTTCTTTTTGCACAGCAACATTCCAGTTGTGACCCTGGACTCCTGGGACTTGGTACAGAGCCACTTGAAGTTTTTGTGTTCTTAAATTGTTATTAAATTGTTAATAAATTGTTAATAAATTGCCTCCTTTTAATCCGATCTTCGTTTTTGGAGCTCTTTTTTCATTTAGTTTTCCTTCCGCTTCTACATTTCAGTTACGACACTGGCTCCCTAGGGTAACTTTTTGTGCGCCATGCTTTTTTTACCCCCTAATTGTGTCACACTCTTATTGCATAACTTCAAAATTGAGTCTTGGACTTCTCTCCCCGAGACAACACCTTCATATTTTTATTGAGACCCTAGGGCTCTTTAAGCATTTCTTTGAAAAAAATTTCTAATGATTAGTACATGATTAGTACTTCTACCCTACACTTAATTTCGACTAACTGAAAATCTAAAGCGCTAAGTACTAGGACATTTTAACATGTTTTCACCTTACTCCTTGCTCTCAATTATCAGTTGGCCCCTTTTGGTCCCCCTATTATAGCTCCCTTAAAAATGGTCCGATTCACTAAGATTTTTTTCCTAACAAATTCTTACGTCCCCAGCTACTACATGAATAACAAAAAAATTACTCGCACTTCAGCTACCGCCAATTTTGAATATTAATCGCCTTCTTAGGGTCCTTGATGCAGTTTCTTTAAAAATTATCCGATTGTCTTGCAATTTTCTTCAACATGGTTCGAGGGTCCTCCGGCTACTTATAAACGACTAAAATTTTTTCTTATACTCCAGCTACCACCTTTTTCGAATATTAATCTTCTCTTTGGCATCAACTTACGTTTACTCACTGCAGCCGTGAATTAAATATCGCGTTAATGTTAAAGGTAATTTGTTCAATTTTCAGGGGGTGGGGGCCACAAACACCTTCCACTGCTTGGGGGCGCATTCTTTCCTCGGGTTCTTAGGGGCTCGATTTCAACGGGAATTGGTTCATTCAACCTAGATTACGATTCAGCTACTTTCTGGATTATAAAGTTTGTCTTAGACTTCTGTTACCACCATTTTTGACCATTAACGGCGCATTCTTTTCTCGGTTGTTATGTGCCCTATTTCAACGGAAATAGGTTCATTCAACTTAGCTTAGGACTGTTTTAAAGATTATAGATTCACCGCTAGGATTCGCATTCTTATCTCGGGTTCTATGAGCTCGATTACTACGGGGTTTGACTCATTCAACTTGGTTTTCGATTGTCTCCGGCGCGTACAGAACACTCCTGGTATAAAGAAAGGGCATGTTTACAAACAAACACTTCCGTCAATCAATCTACCACTACTTTTTTATCATAGCGATCATTGCAGGAATCAACTTGGCGACGTAGGGAAATCATATCATAGAATCTGTTAAATCAGTCTGTTAAAGACCAATCAAATTCCCGGAGTTCATGTGTATTGTAGGAGCCATAATGAATGAACAGGTTTTTCTTGCTGACCAACAGTGACGTCAGCTGCCCTTTCCTTATACACTGCCTTTGATAGCGGGGACCTAGGTCACAGGTTAGTTCAGAAAGAGGATTGTCGGGAACACACTAGACACTACCGAAGACAGTGGGCACCCCTAAGACCGGGTTAATTTGAACTACTTTCGGAATATATAAAATCATACAAACTTGAGTTTTCTTTACGTTATTATAACGAGCCCGGGCAACGCCGGGCGGATCAGCTAGTTATACATATATATATATATATGTACACTGTAAAAAAAAAGGACTAAAAAACGGAAATACTACTGGCAATCTAGACGCCAGTACTATTTCCGTTTTTTTACGGGATTTTTTACCCATAACTTACAGAAAATTTTCCGTTTTTCTGATTAAAAACGGAAAATTTTCTGTAATTTATGGGTAAAAATTCCCGTAAAAAAACGGAAATAGTATTGGCGTCTAGATTGCCAGTAGTATTTCCGTTTTTTAGTCCGTTTTTTTTTTTTACAGTGTAACTTCAAATCAAAATTACGCAGAACTTTTTTGAGTGACAAGAAGGCGCATAAACTTTACTTGCTCCAGGGCCCTAAATATGTAGCTACGCCACTGGTAACCAGGGGGGTGCCCGGGCAGCACCCCCCCCCACCCCCACCCCCCGCTTGCGCAGACTCAAGCACAATTATTTTAAAAAATTGAAATCTACAAAAGAAAGAAGAAGTGAAAGCAGAGTTCAATTAGTTTAGTTCAGAAAACTAACAGCCTAAGTTTTGAAATGTGATAAGAAAAGAAACACACGTTCTTTCTTTCTTTTCTTTTTTTTAAGAAAATTATGTTGTTTGTCCTTTTTAAAACTAGAATATTTATAAGAATCCGTATTAGTCATAGTAAGTCAAAAAGGTGGCTTTATAATCCCACTTTGACGTCTTTTGTTTGTGGGAGATTTTTTTTAACGCCGTTCTTTCTATTGTATGTTTCTGCAATTTCATGAGAAATTAACACAAGTTCTTGACGAGGATAGAAACTATTTGTCTCTTTGTTTTCGTAGTTTAAAGTCTAGAAAGTAGAAAAAAAATTTAAAGGGAATTCAGATGCAAAACGATAATTCCAAAATGCAATTTGCCGGGGGAAAGGGGGGTACACAGACCCCGCCTCCTTTGAAAATGAAAAATAATAGCACAGAAAATTGAAATTAATCTGGAGGTTGGTTGGTTGGTTGAATTTCCTGGCTATTTTTTGGCATTCGTAAAAGGAATATGGTTGCAGTCTTTCAAGTCAATATAATATTTTTTTTTCTCTGGAAATTTTTATACGATTTTTAGAGTTTCTTCTCGTTTCGCGGCGTTCTTTTGAAAGTAGGAAAAACAACCCGGTTTCAATCTTTTAGCCCAGTACAGTAAATTTTGACCGAATTCGCAATTTTATTCTGATTCATTTCATGATATTTACATTTTTTTCCCAAAATCGTTTGACGAAATCCACGTCTTTCTACGTGATTTTTTAGTAGAAATCCGCACTTTTCACCACTAACCTTTGGCAAAATTCGTGTACTTTACCGCGATCCTTTTGCGGAATTCGCATTTTATGCTGCGATATTTTGACGAAATTGGCATTTCATCAGCACGTTCCTTCGACGAAATTCGCGTTTTCTTTCCACGATCATTTGAAAAAATTTGCTTTTCTTTCCGCAATCTGTTGACGAAATTCGCTCTTTCTTTCTGCGATCCTTTGACGAAATTCTCGTTTTTACTTCGATCCTTTGATGAAATTTATTTTCTGTTGCGATCGATTGACGAACTTGATTTTTTTACATTTGTCGAAAGTCGCGATAGTTTTGCGCGACCGATCAGGAAAATTCTCGATATCTTTCCGTACCAATTAACAAAATTCTCTACTCTTTTCCGCGACATTTTGACGAAATTTGCAAAACGTTTTTGTCAATCGTTTATCGAAATTCGCATTTTTTTGCGCAATCTTTTGACGAAATTGGTGATTACTTTCTGCACTGTTTTATCGAAATTCTCGATATTTTTCCACGATCGTTTGAAGAAATTCTCACATTTTACAGAGACCGATTCACGAATTGATTTTGAGAAATTCCATAAAAGAAATAAAAATCGCGGACTTATTTGGAGAGGGGAAATATAGCACAACATTTTTTATTATGCGAGATTTTCCTTTTCTGTGCACAAATCGCGTGATACCGCACGTTATTTCAAACCCTGTCCCTCAAAGAAAACTTCTTTACTAGAGGAGTTTCGTTGGTTGGTTTTTTTTTTTAAACGAACAGAGTATTAAACAAATCTAGGATTGGGGGGGGGGGGGTCGTGAAATTGTGACAGTTTGTGACAAGGGGGTGAGAGGGGGTAAAAAGAAATGTGACATCACACAATTTGGTTAAAATAAAAGCATTAAAAATCAGCAGATTAAATTTTGTAGTTACTTTGAAATTAAAGTATTTTGTGTTTATAAAGTAGATTTAAAGCCAAATATATTAAATTCCATTTCAAATTTCAAAATACGACTGTTTTCAACTGCTCTTTCATATTAATATTTTATTACTATTGTATATTAATTATGTTTTTGTTATAAACCTTAACTTTTTTTCATACAAAATAAATACATGAATCATTTTTATTGTTATGCTCACAAATGTTGTTAAAACACATAGTTAAAGTTTAAAAATAAAGTTTGAAATATGATCTATAACGTAGTGCTTTGTTTCTGAACTGCAAGTGGGGGGGGGGGGGGGAGGTGGTATGGTGAAGTGTGACATTTTGTGACAAAGGGGTGGGAGGGGGTCAAAAATATTGAAAAAAAGTGTGACATTTATGGACCGCCCCTAATGCTAACGAAACCACGGGACAGAGAACCACCCCTGACGCCGAAATTCCCTTCAGAAGTCGCCTAGGACGGTTCACCTGCTTGGGAAATTCCAAAATCTCTATCCTATTTCTGCGCCACTTACTCGGATTTTAGCATAAGATGGGAGCTCCCATCTCGGGCTAAAGGACAGTGGCTTGGGGCGACAGTTGGCACTGATGGGGCTTTTGAGCGTCCAGGGCATTTCAAAATATTGCACCTCCATCCTAATGATTACAAGAGTTTTTATGCTATATTAGCAGGCTTCGCCCGCTACGCTGGTCAGTTTCTCCAAACGAACCTTGAAACAAACGAAATATATCGGTGAATTTGACCTTGTGTTTTAAAGCAATATGGATCTTTACCTGGAATACCCTTCAGCATTGCTGAAAACTATACGAACGCCATTTCACTGTTATATTTTCTAAAGTGTCAGACAAAATTTGGGCTATTAAGGAAAAACCCTTTTAGTTGTTCATATACAGTAGGATTTAGTAAAGAACGATTGAACGGTATGCAGTGTAATAAAACCATCCCTGAAAAACAGCGCAAGTCTTATCAAAATCCGTCCAGTAGAACTTTTTTAAAATGCTTATCTTTCATAATCGTGTTCACCTGATTATAGAACTTTTCGCTATAATTCTATAACTAAGCATCGTAAAACTCTATTCAATATACTAAAACCATCCCTGAAATATTATCTAATTGACGATGCAAGTACCATGAAAATCTGTGCTGTAGAACTTTTTTTTTTTTAAGTTAATCTTTCATAATCGGATTCACCTGCTTATATAACTCTTCCCCATAATTCTATAACTAAGCAACGTAGAACGATATGGATGCTACCCCCCCCCCCGAAAAATTATCTAACTAACAGCGTAAGTCCGCTCAAGTTATAAGCAGCCGTAACGAAATTTTCAAATGCACTCTATGTATATAGTAGATTAGTTTTATTATATTTTTATATAAAAAAAAATTGGCGACCCTAAATTTTAGTGCGGGAAGCAATCGCCCTTTCCCTTACGCTATGCCACTGGAGAGCAGGCACATACTAGAAGTTGCGAGGGTTTTATCTAATATATTGTAGTTACACAACTGGTATTGAACTAGTGTTATTATTGTTATAAATCATTACAATTCTTAGTTTTGTACTGAAGTAACGTGACAATTTTGTATTTATAAATTTTCCTTTACAAATATTTTTTTTTAACGAAAACGCTGTCGAATATGGTACCCTTACCGATTATACACCCAAGGCAAGAGCCTAGCCTGATCAAAATCTTCTTTTTTACTACGACTACGTGAGGGAAAATGCATTTATTAACGAAAGTATTATAAAAATACAGTTTAAAAGTCAATGTAATTTATGCTATTGTTTTGCACCAACGACAGATATTCTAGATGGGGATTGATATTTTTTTCCCTTAAGCCACTCTTTACATAAAGTTTAATAAAACATTGTTTATTTTGCATATTCATTACATACTTTTCAAGATGTTTTCTTTTAAAGTTGTAACATTTTATTTTTGCAGCATATAACATTAACTATATATTTTTTAAGACCTGGTTCGATCATTCCTGAGCCACCAAAACATCGCTCGCAACCCGTAGTTTGGTAACCAATGAACTTTCTGCAAGATTTATGGTTTCAGAATTAAATTTTAAGAATTATGTTTTATAACATTATTTTTTAAATTGTTATTATGTAATAAAGTACAGTAGAGCTCCGATTATTCGAACAAGGCGGGACTGACCCTAGTTCGGATAAGACAAAGTTCGGATAAATGGACAGATAATTTAAGGGATGTTCTTGACTATACTAAAATCTTCACACTTTATCCAGGCTTAGGACTGCCAGCACTAGTTAGTGCTGGCGTATTTAAAAATTATTTTTGTTTTATTTTATTTATTTATTTTTCTGTTTATTTTTCTGTTTATTTCTTTATTTATTACTTTTTCATCATTTAAAATTTTATTTTTATTTTTTTTTAATCATCTTCTGGACTCCAGAGATTATAATTTAAGCAAAAAAGCTTTCGACTGTTGCTTGCTTCAAAAAAGGCATTCTTTTCAATGGTGCCATACCTCGTATTATTCTTAAATACGTTAGTTGAATGGGATCAGCGTTCTTATGCCGTTCGAGCCATTTCATATCTGTTTCCAAACATTCAAAGGTTTCGTTATGTGATGAACCTGGGTCATTTTCAGAGCATTCGTTTCCATTTTCTTCCATTTCTTTTTCATTGTTACTGCTCCCAACGATACACTAATCGGGGATTCAATTTCGCATGCTAAATCTGACCGGGGAAAAATTGAGAGAAACAGGGTGTTTGGATAATCAGAAGCGCGGTAAAAAGAAAAAAAAAACAATTTAAGAAATTACAACGACCATTTGGAAAATGATTTTTTTCGAAGACTAAAATTTAAGACATAAAAAATCGCACGGAGTTGATCATACATTACGTACGCCATGGATTAAACATTAATAGTGTTATTACACGTAAAAATTGCAAGCGACAAAAATAGCCTGCGACTCGTCAGATTTCCTCAAACTTACGTATTATCCAAGCATTTCATTGGCTGTTCGGGAATAGGTTTTTCCATCGTCAGATTTCCAAGAAATCTGACGACCCATTTTAAATGAAATTTCATTCTTAAACTTCTAAACATCCCACACTATTACTTTTTACACCGTCGTATAGAGAAAAAAATGTACTTTTAAATGCAATTTGTTTTAAATCTGTATCTCAATTTGTTTCTGAGTTATTACTTTTTTTTGTAGTTTTTATTACTTTTTTGTCATAGTGGCAACAGAAGTATCCATCTCTGTTGAAAGTAAACGGGAAATACAGATTACTGTATAGACCAATCAGAAAACGAATAAAATGCGGATTCAACCAATAAAAAGCTTCAGATATGTTTTTGATTTCCTACCCTGACGAGGACAATAACCATTTTTCCAAATGGTTAAAAAAAATGAGAGTAATAAACTGTTTGGATAATTGGAAGTTCGGCTGAATTTTTTTTTTTTTTTTTTGAGAGAGAGATAAATAAGCTGTTCGGTTAATTGGAGTTCCGATAATCGGCGCTCTGCTTATTTTTGTTAAAAACTGATAAAAAAAAAAAAATTTAAATCGCCAAAATATCTTCCTCAGTTCTTTCTTTCTTCTTCTTCTTCCTATTTTTTTTTTTTCCCAGCAGAGTATATTTGTTTTATCATATAAATACATGTCGATTTTCCCCTGCAATCAAAGTATCAAATAATGATTACAGATGGAAGCACTTAAAATTTTTAATCTCACTCAAACGGCATCACAGATACGTAACTTAGATTATATAAACAGACCTGTTTCTTATCGTATTAGGGAAAAATGATATTGTATAACTGCATGCGTGTTTTCCGGGATAATGAGGGTATTTATTCAAAATACTTTCCATGCGCATTTTTAAGTAATAGCAGAAATGGAAAAAGGTGGCATTTATATGCCTAGAACTAGCAAAGGACTAAAGAAAAATCAAAAATTAACATTTTTGTCTGCAGATGACAATAGCCTGACAGAAAAGGATTTGGATAAATCTCGCAAAGAACTGTATGAAACAGAAGAAAGAAAAAAGAACTGCCTTCAAGAATTAAGAGAAAAACTTTCTAGTAAGTTTTAAGATGCATTTATTGCTTTTTTAGAAACATTTTAATTTTATTTTTGTACAGAATATAAGTGAAACTGTGTAGAATATTATTAATATATATCTTTGTTTTGCATTATATATAAATCTATAAACATCAGCTGTTCTCTGTCTAAAGCAGTGGTTCCCAACGGATATACGCCCCACAGGGGGCAATTTCAGATTTCTTATTAACAAATTTTCTGTCATTTTTTTTCTAATGAAAGTAGTGTCTTAGTCAAAAATAGAAATAATAGATAAAAAAAATTTAAAAATAACTGAATAAAAATTAGTTTTCGAAACGATTCCATTTAAAAGGTTCAAAAAATACATTGACACAGGAATAATTATGTGATTTCTTTTAGATAATTTGACACCTTTTATATATATATTAAAAAAATCATTTAATTTTTCTGGTTTTAATATTATTTTAGTAAATTACATCTTTATTTTTTACTATTTATTAAAAGAAAAAAAACTTGTACACCTATTCATTGTGTAATATGCCCCATGAGGGAAATTTTACATATGAAATTTTGTAGGGTTTTGACTATTGACTATTTGGACATGTTTAATCTAATAAATGTTTTGAATGATCTAAATATGGTGCTACATTTATGAAATTAATAAAACCCCGTGCGCATCACGGAAGGGAAGGGTTGAAAGTAAACTTCTTATGGCTCTTCTGCAGACCACATACAGAATATGACATTCATGAGACATGTATTTTAAAATTTAAAATTGGAGAAAATATGGTGGCCAAATTATAATAGTGCGGGGGGAAAAGCCCGCTATCAAAGAAGTATGTTATGAGAGGAAAGAAAAATAGTAACTTAAAATGGATAAAAGCGCGAATCCAGAAATGTTACTTGCAAATTATCTTATCCATACAGTCTCGGCGATAAACAAATATCACTTATTCTGAACGAAGTACTAACACCCATTATAAAATGTATCAATTCTATCAGATGTAATACAAAATATAAGAGAGATTTCAAGAAATTTTACGAAGATAAAAATGTAGACTATTTATCACTTTTAAATTTGAGGTAAGTTGCCAAAAAACAATAAAACTTTTGTAGATGTAAATCCGAAGATCCATGGCATCACTGTATTCATGGTTAAAAGCATACTTGTAATTAAAAAAAATATGATTTTGATAAATTAAAGAATGTGAAATCAACTATCAGAGTTAATGCTATTTTCAGATCCATCCGGAAAAATGGAAGTTTTTTTTTATGTGCCAATATTTATATGATATAGAAGGAGAGGGGAGGACATCATGATTTTAGAGATGCTTAGGTGGGGCGCGGCCAAAAAAAGGTTGGGAAACACTGGTCTAAAGTTACATTATCTTTTACCTTTTTACCGAAAAGATAAAAAACAGAAATATGGCTTGGTTCAATAGATTTAGACAGAGTAAAAAGAGCCGCTCACCTAAATTAATATCCATACATACTACATAGTAATCCATTCTTAGGAAGGATGCCATAGGTGTAATTGCACCTAGGCCGGGCTACCGTCCAAATTTTTTTTAAACCTTTACAAAACAGAGTTCTGTAAAGTTCTGCACACTCAGCCTCTTCATTTGCATAAATTCCCGGTGAAACTAAATATATTTTCTTTACCTTTGAAAATGAGTTATCCGCGCCCCCAACACAAATTATTTAAACATGTATATGTATATATATATAGTATAATCAGGGCCGGCGCAACCATCGGAGAAACGAGGCTTGCTACCCAGGTGGGGCCGCGAGTCTTTCTATACAATTTAAAATAATGTTTTTTCTGTATTAAATAATAATATATTTGCTCCAGACTTGTTTTTAATACTGGGAAGGCAGAAAATTTTACTCAAGTTTTATAAAAATATTTGACACCAGTATTTTTATTTAAAATTGTTTAACTTATTTATTTAAATTTTTTTTTCTTCTTTGCGTGCTAAACTTATGTTTTTCTCTTGTCTGTTTTGTTAAAAAAAAAAACCCTTTTAAACTGCTTATTCTAGTATTTTATCATATTCTTAAATTGTCTTACCATTTTTTGTTTTTGTCTTATTAACATGGTTTCTTGTTATCATCTATTTCCATCGAGTTACCATACTGGGCGGGCGCCGTCCTCTTTCCCCTTGTCCCCCTATGCTTTTTGTGCTTTTTTCAGTTCTGTTAGTCTGAACTCTCCTCAGTGATGTTTTTTTTTCCCTATTCTCAATTGTGCTTTAAACTATAAACTATTATCATTATACTGTAAATATGTAAATACTTTACTTTTTTTTTAAATATTTGAATTATGCTTCGCATTTATTTGTGTTAAACTAATGTATGGTCTCTGAAAAGAGTCCTTTTTTTATGCTGGGGCTTCCTTTTGGTAGCTTTTTCGACTGTCATGGACATTTTATTTGGATCATATGGAACTTTTTTTTTCTCTTATTGCTATACTAACAATTTTTAATTGTTTTTCTTCTCTACTTTTATTTTTTACTTGTGGCCACCAGCCGCGTTTAAACTTTATTTTTTTAAGGCTCCCAATGCATTGAAACACGCAATATTTATAGCTTGGATGTAAAGTTGCAACGCAACTATAGGGAATCCAAGAACGCTGCTCGCATTTCTTCTTTGAATCTTTTAACCCATTATCTCCCGATGGTATTTTTAAGTTACATTAAAATAACTTGTTATAAAATTAATTTAATACATCGATTAGTTGTAATACACTTTCGAATGCGTTACTTTATTTTATCTTGTTATAAACGCATTATTGGTTGCACAGAACAAAAATATTATTAAAAGGATGATTTATTTTTCATTTGCATCTTTCCAGCTTTCTTTTCCGTTGAAACATTGTGGGGCAAAAAGTTAAGTTACGAAATATTTCTATATTTCTATTGTAAGAGCATTCATTATATTTGTACATTTCCTAATTCTATAAAATGCCCCCTAAAAATGTGTTAATTAAAAGATTTGAGTGGAGTTATAAGTATTGCACGAAATCCCTATAAATTCAAATTTAATTAATTAATTTTAATTGGCAAAATCTTTCTAAAATTTTATTAAATGAATTTGTAAATCTTCTAATGTAGTTTCCAGAATTTACAAAAAATGCTTTAGAAGGTGGAATTTTCATGAATTCATAATTTGGGACACAAAGGGTTAAACTTAATTTATAAAGAAATTTCTGGTTCGAACCGAAATATATTCATTTGGCAGGAGTCAAAATGACCCTTGATGGTCCTCCGATCAGTGTTGCCAGTGGGCTACTTTTTTTTTTAATTCGGATTTCTTGATTGCAACCACTTTTTTGAAACGGCAAAATTACCTTTGCTTTCGCCTTAATGTGTCAAATAAGATGCATTTTACCATTTAAAAAAAGTGGTGTCAATCAAGAATCTGAATTTTAAAAAAGTAGCCCATCTGGCAACACTGCCTTCGAGCGTTAAATGTTTCTTCATGGGGGGAAAAGTGAGTATTAATTTTATTCCTTACCGGCAAAGTTCATATAATTGTCGGGGAATGTAATAGATTCGACGATCCCTTAAGTAACCGTGAACACATAAAGTAAATACTTAAAATATTATAAAGGATAGTGGATTTTGCGAAATTAAAATTAATTATGCACATTAAATGTGAAATTAGAGGTATTTTTTTATACATTTTATCATCCATATTATATATTATTATTCTATGATTACAATTTTAAAATAAATTGTATTAATCCGGTATTGCAGTATACATTGGGTCCCATTAACTGCTTAGCCAGGGCCATCGCGACAGTGCACCGGCCCTGAGTATAATGTTTGTCATTGGCGTTTTTAATTAGAAGATCGCCGCTTTTAACATTTGTAGAATGTTTAATGGTAAAAACAGGACCGTTATTTCAGATTTTGCGTGGAGGGGGCAAAACTCTTTCGTTCTACATAGTAATTTTAGATTTTCGGTCTACTTGAAATTGAAATTTATTATTTTTCTCGGTTTCATTTGTCATACATACTAGCAAAGGAATATGTATACTGTTGTAATTTATTTACATGCAAATATTAATAAATACGTAAAAACAAATGAAAACATTCAAATAATACTCGTAGAAAGAAAGTAAAGAAATGGATTATGATAAAAGAAAGTCTGAAACTCAGATGAGCGGGGGAACAGGATTGTGACATCCTTGGCAAACATACAGATTTGCGCTCCTTCTGCTTACATATGTAAATAAATATGAGTGTAATTTCAATTTTGAAATTTTCGAATGCTGCCGTCCTTAGCCAAAATGTCAATGGCCTAGTTACGCCACTACCTTAATGAAAGTGTTGAATGAAAAAATGAAATATGCTAAACAGTATTTTTCACTTGAAGTTAGGCTATATTTATTTGAAAAGTTATACATTTAATCCCTTCTTTCACATCCGACGAATTTTTTTTTTAATTATTTATTTATTTATTTTTTTTTTTTTAAAGAGATTGCTAGAATTTGTAGTCAACATATTTTTTCTCGAACAGTTTATGGGGCAATTTCCATCAATATATTTTTTTTAGAAATGCAGTCTTGGCCAATGAAGATCCCACCCCAAAGACCACGACCTTGGACTTGATTAGATAATGCATTACATAACAATCAAGTCTTTTACGTAACTTGGCGTATAATTAAAACGAAATTCGAGATGAACTGTAAACATAGTTTCCGAACTGACAGCAAAATATTCCCCAATTTATCTACTTTTTCCCTCTCATGCTCTCTGTATTTTGGGGGAAATTTTGTTTCCCATTCCCATTCAATTCCGCTTAATACGTATGTTTAATTTATTATTATTATTAGTTATATTAGAGTCGACATTTATGGTATCATCTGATTTATTAGAAATCTATTTTTAAATTATTGTACTATGTTTTAATCAAATAATTCCTCATTTATTTGCTTCATGAAAATATTCTATCATAAAATTAATACATTTTTTTTCTTTTTAAGATAAGATAAAATCAATGAAAGACATAGTAACACAGTAACTGATATTTTATGTAATTGATAAGGACTGTTATCATGTAAATGATAACAATTTGCAAAGTAGAGCCGATAACAAAAATATTTGCGAATATTTCTGTTCGGAAATAATGACACTCAAAACACTGGAGAGTTGGCAGTTATGACAGGGTCGTAATGTAACACAATCTTATACAAATTGATTGCTTCGTACCAGAGGTAGTTGTTTCTTTAAACCTTCCAGGAGCAAAGTACTTTTATTGATGAATGATGATGTTGAAGTGATTTACTAATAAATCTATTTGAAAATAAGTAAAAGGTTTTCTGCGATACACATACAAGCAAAATTTTGTTCAAAAATTCTGGTGCCATTGTGGCATCTGGGGATTAAAATAAAGTGGTATATATAATATACCCCGCCCTTCAAGAGGATAAAAAATGTATATGCGGTGCTCTAATAGCAAATAAAGTAGAAGACTGGTTTACATAGAGGGGGATACGATAAAATATTATCAATAACTAGCTTGACCCGCCCGGCGTTGCCCGGGCCAGTGATAATAACTTTAAATGAACCTGAAATTTGTATGATGTTACATCCTTAACTCCATTTTGTCTGAATATATATTTTTAAATGAAAAAAAATCGCGAAAAAATATTTAATTGAAAGTATATGCTATTTGGTATTTTATTTTCTGCGTAATTTGATTTTTGGGGTCTATGTGTACCGAAACCGAGCGAAAACCCGACGAAACACTCAGGTTTTTACTGATTTCGTTGAAATTTTATTTTGTAAAAAATATTTCTACCCGTTCGAATGTTTCAAAATTTTTGTAGGTGATGTAAATCTGGCCTATTCAGATGCTCTAAAAAAGATTGTGTTAAAATACGGACGTTTAGTTACTTTTAGCGTAGAAAAAATATCGTCTCGGTGAGGCGCAAAGTGAACTGCGTTCGCCGGTATATTTAAAAGGGTTAAAATTCATATTTTTAAAAACTGATTGCACCATCGATTAGAAGAAAGTTTAAGCTTTAAGGGGATATTTTTGGTTTGTCGGTACCTCTAAAATTTCGCCCTGGAGGGATGTTGCCATAAGGGGCAAAAACGTTTTTCGGAAAAAAGGCTATTTTTTTAAAAAAAATTTCAAATGTTTGACTGCGATATTTTTTTTAAATTGATTTCGGAATTTGAGACTTAAGAGTAAGATCTTTTAAAATATGTCTTCCGTTTTTAACTTTACTAAGCGGTTTGGTCGATGGAAGTTAATACATAATGACAAAAATACTCCCCAAAATTCATTCTTTCCGATCTTCATTTCCTCCCGATGCGTAAATAGGGCAACTGGGCATGTGGAAGCGCTTCTTCCCTCTCGGAAGAACAGAGATGAGTTTTTAATAAAAGTTCTTTGTAATTTTTAATTAATAACTCAGCTAATTATCAGAAATTTAAAATTCTGAGTTTCAAGTGCACCAGGAAAAGCCTTCAACTACCCTCCCACAAATTTTGAGTCTATTACGTGTCGTAGATTTTGCTAGCCATCGCGAGCAGACACACACACACACACACACACATACACAAACAGATCGAAACTTTCTTTTATTAGTATAGATAGCGGGGAAAAAGGAAAGTTAATATGAAAACACAAAAATAGTTTTGTAGATTTTTCATTTGCAAAGTAACTCTTATATGAAAGTCCAATAGGCTATTCGCAAAATGAGCAAAAAATTGATAATTTTATGTTATTAGCCTCACTCATCCCCGATGATGTCGCACGGTTAGCCCTTTAAGACCGGACCCTCACGATCGTGTGGGTTAGGCATTTACACTGTTGGCCATACAAAATGCAACACCATGAACGGATCAACCAAACAGCGTAAAATTTACACCATGTATACATCTCGGTAGGATATGCAAATGATTACAAATTCAGCGCTCGCGCACATATCGTGGGCGACTACAGCGCCCCTTACAATCTGTATATAATAGGAATAAAGATTGCCGTTTTGAAGAACGTGAATTGTTTTCTCGTGCGATTTTTTATGTGTGCAGATTGAGTATGCCTCGTAGAAAAACACAAGCACCAGTCGAGCACGTTTCTGATTTCGATCGCGGAATAACCGTTGCATACAGATATTGCGGATTATCCTTCCGAGAAATTGGTCATCGTATAGCACATAGCCAAGCAACATTCATGAGAATATGGAATCGGTGGATGCAGGAGGGAGCGACAGACCGACAGAATCGATTTCAACCGCTTCGTCATACCACTCCACTGGAAGACAGGGATATTGTGCGCATGGCACTGATGGAACGCACTACCACCAGGGGCGTGCCGAAGGCTGTTTTAGTGGGGGGGGGGGGGTGTGAACTGAATTTTGCCGACTGCAAGATCGGGGGTGAGAAAGGCTTTGTGACACCCCCCCCCCCCCGTCAGCAACGGAGTCCACTGTTCTACAATACTGTGAATTTATAAAAATCACTAAAAGTCTTAAGAACAAAAACATGCATGCCCAATAGTATCATAGAGTTACGATTTTTAAAAAATTTGGATATATTTATGTTTCTAAGTTCTTATTATAATGGATTGAATAGTTTTAGTATGATCAGCGTTCAATAAGTCGTTTTTTTTCTTTCATTTTGCTTGTTCGAAAACAAAACAAGAGGCACCTACATATTCTACATTCACCGTAGCAAAATAAAACAAAGATCATGTAATGAATATGCCATTTATATATTGCTATTTCCATACACATTTTTACTTAAAATTACAAATGAAATGCGGAAAAACATGTAGCATGCAAATTTACTTCTCATTTTTTGACAAAGGGTATTACGAAAGTACTTGTTCTTGTTTCTTTTTTGAATCACTGGGCAGATATAGGGTTAAAAAATAACAGTAAAAGTATTCACAATTGGAAAACTTTTTTAATTTTTTCATAAGTATTTAAATGCTGTAACACTTAACCCTTTCCGGCACAGACAAATTCTGTTCGTAAAATGCGAATCTAAGAATCAGTCTACAATAGAGATTGCAACAACCGCCCTTCCTTTCACGAAAGTCTCAAATTCTCAGAAACGCGATTCTCTCTCTCTCTCTATCACCTCCGCTCTCTGACAACCCCTCCCTCCCACACAGAATCATACACAATCTTCCGTGAGAAGTTCTTTCTTTTCCCCTTTAAAGACGGACAACAGAGAATTGAAATGATACTGACGACGGGAGAGGGTGACTTTTTGCAGGGTGTGTTCTTAACCTTCCGACTATTCTAAATTTTACCAACTCTTCCAAATAAGTGGGGGGTGTTACACCCCCAACACCCCCCCGCTAGGCACGCCCCTGACTACCACACCCGCAACCATAACACAACGAATGCCGTCTCTAACACAACAATGGGCGTCCGCACGAACAGTTCGAAGTCGTTTGCAGTACAGTGGATTGTCCGCTAGGCGTCCATTGCTTCGCATACATCTGGCATTAAACCATAGGAGTTTGCGTTTACAATGGTCCGCTGAACGGCGAAGATGGACGTCCGAATGGCATAGTATTGTATTTTCGGATGAATCACGCTTCTGCCCGCAGTATCACGATGTTCGAATTGGAGTTTGGAGACACCGTGGAGAGAGGTTGGCGCAGCATGTCCCTGAAGGGACTTTGCGCCATAAAACCCTAATCAACCCATCAACCAAACGTGGAGAGAGGCTGCTTAACTGCTGTATTATGCATGATCACACTGGTCCTGCACCCGGTGTTATGGTGTGAGGTGGTATTGGATTCAACTCTCGCAACCCCCTAGTACGCATTAACGGTGCACTTACCGGCTAGCGCTATATTTCTGATGTTTTACAGCCTGTTTTCCTCCCTTACCTTCAGGGTTTGCCTGCGGCCACATTTCAAGAGGACAATGCACGACCACATGTTTCACGCAATGTTCAAGCTTTTTTCTTAGCTCACCATATTCCATTGTTATCCTGGTCTGCCTGTTCTCCAGATCTGTCACCCATCGAGCATGTCTGATCAATGATTGGAGAACGCCTATCCCAGAATACCGCACCCGCGAGTACACAAGATGAACTTTGGCTACGTGTGGAGGCAGTGTTGGAAGCCATTCCCCAACAACGCATCCAAAGCCTCTTTCACTCTATGCCACAGCGTGCAGCAGCAGTTATTAACAGACGCGGAGGTAACATTTCTTACTGATTTTCCCGTCTACCTCACTTCAAAGAAGGTTGTCTTTGGAATCAATTAACACTGATACAATGTGTAATCTCTAAAATAAATTTGGCTTTAATATCTCTTGTCTTTCTTGGTGTTGCATTTTGGATGGCCAGCAGTGTACTAAGAATTAGACAGATAATATTGCACAGGTAGTGAATTAACAGTTACAAATTTCAGTTATATCATTGTTTAAAAAAAAACTCAAAAAGCAGTTCGGTCTTGAAGGGTTAAGCATTTGTGGTTCTCCTTTTCGCTAACACTGTCACTGCCCCATCGTGAACTTCTCTCTTCATGCTGCTTTTCTTTTATTGTTCTTTTTATTGTTATTAATTGTAGATTTATCAAGCAGCCGTCTTTTAGATTTGATGCTTATAAAGCATTTGAAAGCAGATGAAAATTTTAGTGTTTCACCGTACGCTGAGCGTTAAGTCGTGTGTATTAAGGGTGTATTCGAAAAAATATTTTTTCACCCTCAGCAGCTTGAAATTTTCTGAGACATTTTCAGACTCATTTTTAAAAGTAAAAACATGAAACTTGCTGGGGTGATTTCTGAAGACATGTTTAACATGCCGTGTGATTTCATTTTCAGCTCAATTAATTAGAATTTGATTTTTAAACAATTATTTTCTCAGTATGACCATTTTTTTTCATTCCCAGATCGCCCGCTTCGGAAAATTCGGTTTAAAATGCCAACTTTGACAGCGTTTTTTACAGTATTTTCTGCATTTATCAAAAAATGAAGAAGCACCGCACATTATATAGTTTCTAAATAAGAGAATTTCCAAGTTTGATGCGTTTGAGAGCAAAAATGAATTTTAAAATGAATCAGAAAAATAGCAGTTTGGATCGGAATACACCCTTAAAGTCACGTTGTTTTGTGTCTAAAAGTGAATGAGTGATCGAAAACTGGAACTAGCTGCAAGTAGCATAGGAATGTCTTTTACTAACAAAAAAGAATACTTTTGTGCGATGGTATTATGACAATTTACAGAAGGATGGCAAGGATATGTAAACATTAAATTTTATTTACGACACGTAACACACATCAGACCATTTCACTGGTAAATTTAAAAATATAAGTCTTGCCGTCAGGTATTCTCGTGGGTTCGGCAAGTGGGAAAATTCCAGAGTACTGCTCTGTACTCTATTTAAATTGCCCCACAAGAATAATTTTTGGCGCAATCCTGTCCTTACCGGACAGACCAAGTGCTGTTATCAGCGAAACTCGGAGAACTCTCTCCTGTTTAAGTTGAAAATCAAGAATCCCTTCATGCCCCCATCAGCCGGTCAATTTAAGCATTCGGCTTTTCAAGTTGTTCAAGTGTCTCTCTGAGAGGCCTTGAATAATTCAAGAATTTGTCTGCCTATAAATATTCGTGTAACGTCAAAGCTAAGAACTTTAGGAAACTTTGCGTATCTTATAATGTCAAATCTAAGAAAACGGCTAAAAATTACGATCTTTATAGCGTCATATGAAATAGTCTGAAGTAAAATTGATGGCTGGTCTGAGAAATGTTATATAATTTTATGGGAAAGGTTTGATACATTGTGGAAGGATAATTCTTGATTTTTTTATGCAAAAAAAAAATATCGAAGGAGAGCATTACATATATATGATTATTATGAAAATAGGATATATATAAAATCTTTACGTACCTATGGTAACCCCTACTCGCTGGACGGATCAACTAGTTGTAAATTAAAATTTTCGGTAGTACATCCGTATACGTTTTTCTCTGATCCAGAGAGTATGCCCACGTATATATACAGGGTGTTTCAAAATTATGTGTCAAAAATGTAAAGGCAGATAGAGGACCTATATAAGCAGATTTCGAATAGGAATGTGGGTGTGAAAATGCAGCGTTTAGGTAGTAGAGGGAGCTGTTGAGTTCGGTGGATAAAAGCACTTTGCTGGTTTGAATCGTCATTCACCGCACGAATTTCGAGCAGCATGCATCGTTACACCAATGTAGAGCTTGCCAACATGCATTTCATGTATGGGGCAGCATAAGGAAATGGCACGGCTGCTCAAAGAATGTACATGGTACGATTGCCGGGTAGGAACCTGCAAGATCGCCGAACATTTGAGCGTCTTCATCTGATGTTGTTCACGAGTGGATAGCTTTAGGCTTTGAGACGTGATACAGGCATTGGAAGATTTGCAAATCAACCACAAATGCTCCGCGCGATATCATTGGGGATGAGTAAGGCTAATAACATCAAACTTTTACTCATTTTGCGAGATTGCTCTGCAGAATTCCTGCAGAGGAAGAAGCAGAATTATGCACAGTAGGGGATAGTTCTTCGATAAGCGCGAGAGCTGTAGGACGTGCGTTGGGTGGGAGCCATTTACTTGCGCAGCATTATACATAAAATGCATGTCGGCAAACTCCGCATTGGTGTAACGATGCATGTTGGTCGAAATCCGTGCGGAGAATGACGATTCAACTCAGCAAAGTACTTTCATACGCCGATCTTAACCTCGCCGTCTACTACCTTAACGCTGCATTTTTGCACGCACATTCCTATAGAAATATGTGTCTTCATATTTTAATGCATTAGAGGTGAAAACGTATGTGTACGTTGTACTTCAGATTTATCACGGAATTAGTGCCATCTATTGGCTAAAGGGAGAAAATATCATTTAGCCTTAATATTGATTTAAAAACGTTTTTGCAACATGGTTAGCGTATAAGAGCACTGCAGCTCACATAATAGAGTTGCACAAACTTCTGCTTGAAAAAAAAAAAACCTTGTAAATGCATCTCGGAGCTGTTAGCTTCAAATGAACGTATGATCCTAAATTATCTACAGAAACAACTGTGTATTAAATCACTTTAAAAGGAGGAAAAGCAGTACAGTAACAAGATTATCTTTATGTGGCTCTAAGAAAGCTTAAGAAGAATCTTTACCAATTTGTTAAAATTCAAGTCAAACACTAAGTTCAAAATGTCCCTAAACACTTCTTTTTCCCGGAAACAAACCTTACTTAATGCTAAGTAACTAAATAGGCTCCGTGAGCTTAAAAATCGCTTTATTGTAAGTAGATGAAAATACTATTTCTTATCAACACACCACAGCCTTGGAAAAATCTCTACGACATGTTGATAGCAGATAGTTCTAGAGTACCTTTCGATGAGATGCGTTGTAAATCCGATTATTCCAGCTAACATCTTACTGCGTATAGTCGCTACTCATACACAGTCGTTTAATTAACATACCTTTGCAAAAACACAGTGACAAATTCTCGAGATCCGGACGCAATTGGCAAAACTTAGAGAAAGACAGAATATATTTCTCATTCGTGTACCGATATTAGTAATTCAGGACAACACGATCGCGCTCAAAATTGCAAAAACTCACTTGTTAACTCGTACTCTTATAAAAGAGCTGCTATTCATCTTGCCACAACCTCACTCCCACGGTACTGGAGGCGACGAAAAAACACACTCCTAAAAAGGTTGAAAAACGTCGAACTTCTTTTAACGTCAAGTTACTAGATTTTACTCATAATATTTGTAATAATTATTTATATTTCAGGTGACGAGATAAACTATCGTACTGATGATGAATATTTGCTTCGATTCCTGCGAGTTAGGAAGTTTAACACCGACAAAGCCTTCAAGACAATTCAGGATTTTTATTCGGTGAGAAGGAAACACCCCGATGTTTTCGATTTGCCTCATAATCTGGAAGCGTTGCTGAATATGAACTTCACCACTCGTCTTCCTTATGTAGATGAAGAAGGGAGGATCTTTATTGCAGTAGACTATGGTATAATTATTTCCTAGTATTAAAAACTCTACTAGGCTAAATATAACAGCATATGCATTTGAGAGTCTATAAAGAATCTCTCTTTTTTTTTCAGAATCTCCTGCTACAAGAAATTATAGTAGAGATTTTAATTAAAAACGAGAATGACTTGAAAAAACCCTGCTTTATTGGCAGTTTGATTTACGTGCCAGAGTAGTTAAACCTTTGTATCACTGTGTTGTAGAACTGCAACATACCCAAAAGTCGATGTTACTTACAGTAAGCTTTAAAACACAATTTTATTTATTGCTCCTATTTCCCAAACCAGCAATTAATATAAATTGATCATAGACTTCTCCACTGGCGGTGTTACTGAGTTATTTGTTTATTCCAAAGTTGTTGTTTTTATCAATTGAGCAGTTTTACGTCGATATTGCTAAAATTATTTTCGTAAAGTTTGTCAAATTAAAGAATCTGGAGACGTCCGAAAATAATTTTTTTTAAAGATAATTTTGTATACTTTATAATTCTGTATTAGAAACTGTACAATATATATGAGAAGTGTGTAAATTTCTGTTTCTTTTAGGCGTGAAAAAAGTACCTTTTAGACAATAATTTTTTCAGTTTTATGCACTATTTTTTTTCTTTTTTTTTACACGCTTGAAATGATGTATTGTAACATCTGAGTAAATATTTTCAAGTCGGAGTTGTTGGCTCAGAAAGGGTTAAGATAAATAAATTTTTTGTAATTTTTAATTAAATAGATTTTTTGTAATTTTTAATTGACTTCATTTTAAATATTTTTCAAAATCCTTCCTCTCTGGGTGTATGCGTTACGAAATAGTCTCCCAAATTTTATGGTTTTTAGAGCCAGCGTTTAAGAGTTATATATATAGTTGCATGATTTTATGCGAGATGCCTCATAAATAGCGTCAAACTACATTATCAAACATTCTTTAAAGATGTCCAACATACCAAAATCTTCATCGAAAATCTTCCTAATTGCCAGTGCTCGTATTTTTCAAATCCGTTCAGCAGAAATCATGAGTTATGGACACTTTCAAGGATCGAGGTTCAATACATACAATAGATATAACAGCACTTTATTTCAACAAATGAAAATTACTATGACTAATGAGGGATTTTCCATAATTCTAAGCCAAAACACATTAGTAGCTACATCACTGTTTTTTTTTTTTGTTGTTGTTGTTGTTTTTTTAGGGTTTGGCTCATCTCACGAAACCCTATTCGTCTCGCTCCTCTGTCTATCTGTCTGTCTGTCTGTCCGTCTGTCCGTCACAGAGCCCGTTCTCAGAAACTATACATGTTAGAGACTTGAAATTTTGGGTACTTATAGCTGAACACCTCACATCAAACAACAAATCATAAAATTTTGAAAAAGTTGGTAATTAACCGAATTACGGGCTAATTAACTTCTAAAATTAACCAATCCACCTTTTTAACTCAAATTCAAACGGACTTTCTCGAAATCATCCGTGTTTCTCCTAAGGGTTGCCAGTAAAATCAGCCGAATGCACGGTTACCACGGAGGAAATTAAGCCGAAAAATGAAGTGGAGATTTTAAAGCAAAATCGTATATCAGAAAATATTGGTGCGAGAAATTTGTAAATGGAATAGACAGACGCAGAAAAAAATCTACTTTCATTTGGTATAAAGTTCACATTTCTGCGATCTGTATAAGTTAAAATATCCACTAAAAATCGATCGATAAAAATTTATTTTTTTTAATTGGAAAGACAAGGAAATAAAAAGATTTCAATTCGGCGGGAAAGCAGGTAGACATGACGACGCTGCGGTTTTCCATAATAGCATATTTTAATACGAAATTTTAACTTTTTAAATATTAAATTTTTTGATTAAATTTTATGGCATCCCGATGTCAAATTTCTCGCTGATTTCATTGATACCCATATCTAAGTCCTATCTTAATTACAAGCTGAAATATTAATTATTATTTAATTAATCGGTTTATTCCTATCAAATGCATCGATTAAAATGAAGAGACGCTTATTTAACCACGAATTAACTTAAATTAGGAAATCTAATAATTTGCCTGGGCTTTTTGAACAGCGATATGAGATAAGTATAACTCATTCATCATCAGAAAGTTTACTTCATACCACTATTTTCTAATAGTAATTTCAGGAAATATTTTGAATTATTGGTTAAGACCGCCACTCAGTGTGTTTGAAACTTTAAGATAGTTTATAACACATAGAAAAAAGTGTAAAAAAGAATGGAGTGTGATATTTCGAGGAGAGGGGGGGGGGGAGCTAGAATTATTTTTAAAATCTTAGTGTTTGTTACCGCAGCAAATATTTTAAATTCTTGTTTAAGACCGCCACCATCCCGACCCATCTATCTACGGAAAGATTGTGTAAAAGAGTTTCGTTCAGATATGCTTTTGTTAAGAATAGAGTGCATTCCCTGGTGGTGGAATGTGGAACTAACATAACGCGATTTTGTTAAAATTAGGAAGTCTAACAAGTCGATCTGTTTGAAACTTTAAGATATTTTATAGCACATAAGATAAAGTGTAAGAAAGAATGGCACGCGAAATTCCGGGGAGGTGGGGGGGCGGGGCTAGATTTCTATTTAAAAAATTAGCGTTTCTGACCGCTTTAGGTGACTTTTTGAGGGAGTCCTGAGATATATGCTACTTATTTAATATAAAATTGTCTAAAGTTTAGTTACCACTATTTCCTAATAGTAATTTCAGCAAATATCTTAATTTCTTATTAAGACCGCCACCACCTCGAGTAACATATCTACTTATAGGTTGTTTAACGGAGTTTCCTTCCGATACAGTTTTGTTAAGAATAGAGTGCGCTCCCTGGTGGTGGAATGTGGAACTAACATTTTTGTTAAACTAGAATTATTTTTAAAATCTTAGCGTTTGTTACCGCAGCAAATATTTTAAATTCTTGTTTAAGACCGCCACCATCCCGACCCATCTATCTACGGAAAGATTGCGTAAAGGAGTTTCGTTCAGATATGCTTTTGTTAAGAATAGAGTGCATTCCCTGGTGGTGGAATGTGGAACTAACATAACGCGATTTTGTTAAAATTAGGAAGTCTAACAAGTCGATCTGTTTGAAACTTTAAGATATTTTATAATACATAAGATAAAGTGTACGAAAGAATGACACGCGAAATTCCGGGGAGGTGGGTGGGGGGGGGGGGGCGCTAGATTTCTATTTAAAAAAATTAGCGTTTCTGACCGCTTTAGGTGACTTTTTGAGGGAGTCCTGAGATATATGCTACTTATTTAATATAAAATTGTCTAAAGTTTAGTTACCACTATTTCCTAATAGTAATTTCAGCAAATATCTTAATTTCTTATTAAGACCGTCATCACCTCGAGTAACATATCTACTTATAGGTTGTTTAACGGAGTTTCCTTCCGATACAGTTTTGTTAAGAATAGAGTGCGCTCCCTGGTGGTGGAATGTGGAACTAACATTTTTGTTAAAATTAGGAAATATAACAAGGCGATCTGTTTGAAATTTTACGATAGTTTATAACACATTAGAAAAAGTTTATAAAAAATGGCGCGTGAAATTTCGGGAAGGTGGGGAGAGGGGGAGGGGCAAAATATTTCTTTTTTGTTTCATACCGTTTCAGGTGCATTTTTTGATGGAGTCCTCAGATACATGCTACTTATACTTATTAAATATAAATATGTCAAAAGTTAAATTACCACTATTTCCGAATAGTAATTTCAACAATTATCTTAAATTCTTGCTGATGACCGCCACCACCTCGAGTAACATAACTACTAATGGGTTGTGTAAAGGAGTTTCGTTCAGATACGCTTTTGTTAAGAATACAGTGCGCTTCCTGGTGGTGGAATGTGGAATTAACAGACCGCGATTTCATTTAAAGTAGGAAATCTAACAATTCAATCTGTTTTAAACTTTAAGATACTTTATCACATACGATAATAAATTATAAAGAAGAAGGGCGCGTTGCATTTCGAGGAGGGGGGGGTGGTTGAGGGAGGTGCTCGAACAAAATTAGGAAATATAACTGGACGATCTGTTTGAAACTTTAATATGGCTTATAAAACATAACATAAATTTTTTAAATCAGGCCGCGTCAAAAATCATGGTGACCATCTGCTCACTCCCCCCCAAGGGGGGCACTTTTCTAAATTTGGCAGATACCCGTCATTTGATATATCGTAGCATTTTTTTTTGGGGGGGGGGGGTCGAACAAAATTAGGAAATATAACAAGGCGAATATGTTTGAAACTTTAACATAGTTTAGGATGTGTTTGCCAAAATTTAGAAGGTATTCCATGGCGATAAATGTACTGGACGTTTTGAAAGAAAGTGTTTTGAAAGGAATATTAAACGAAACCCTTTGTGCGATGTATGATCACACTTACCCACTTGTTTTTTTTTCATGATCAATGGGTTTTTGTCATAAAACACACGACTTTTCTTTGGCGATTGAAAGCCTTGAGAAACTCTTGCTTTGTTAAACACCATACATATATTAAATTTTAATTGAGTTTATGGAATATATTCAATAATATTTCCCTATCCAACTTCCACTGAAGACATAATTTTATCAGAATGTGATAAGGGCCCAGGAATTCTTATTTGTTATTTGTTTTTGTTTTTTTAAATACTACCCTAATTTATATTTTGTGATCAGATACACTTGTCACACGAAACATACTATTATCAGAAGTACTGGTATTATTGTTTTGCCTAAACCATGTTTTCGATGATGTGGAGGTATGGATGGATGGATCTTGTTGGAAAACACAGTCCGGTCCTGCTAGCAAATCCATAATTGGCAGTAAATTGGTACGTAAAATATCCTGATAATCCTCTGATTTCATTTTTCTGTCCATAAAACCCTAGAAATGTTTGGCCGTTGAAAGAAAATCCTCCCCAGGTCATTATTGATCCTCCACCTTGTTGCCTGCTGAAACAGTTCTTGGGTTCTTTTCTTAGGTCATGAAGGTAGAATTTATGACAATCAGGGCCGTCTAAATTCCATTTCTTCAAATTTTTAACTTCAAATTCTCAAATCTTTGTTATAAGTTTGCAATCACAAACATTTTTTTATATACAGTATAAAGTAGATGATCGGTTAACGAACTTAATCCATTCCAAAACAGTGTTCGTTAACCGAATTATTCGTTAACCAATCATAGATTTTGTATTGATTTATATGGGAATTCTATTAATTCGTTCTTAAAAGTTAAATAATGCATAAAAAATAATATAAATCTTCCCTTTATAATAGGATTAATATCCGTCCTAATTTTAATATGGACAGATCGTATTTTGATAGCTTTGTCCGTGTTATGGCGCATTTAAAAAAAAATGACATGCCCTTTGTAAAAACTTTCAGGATTACATTCATTAACTACGGCATTAAATCATATCAACATGTCACTTTGGCGTTTAAAAAATTGCTTAGCTGTGTTGCCAGATTGCAGAATCTTTTAATTCAGATTATTTCACTGTCACCACTTTTTAAAAATAGCATAATTCGCCTTATTTTTCAGAGTTTTTAATCTATTTTTAAATAGGTCGAATATTTCTATTTCAAAAAAGCGGTGCCAGTCAACAATCTGGGGGCAAAAAAGTCCCCAATCTGGCAACACTGCTGCTTAGTTCTCTAAAAGATCATTGAATTAATTAGGCTATGCGTATACAACTGTTAAAATGTTCTCTTAGTCGACAATAGATGCAATAAATACAGATCGGCAAATGCGAAACACAGCATTGCTTCTTCATACCTTTGTTTTGTGAGGTTTTCGTTAACCGAACACAAAAATCTCTGGCGAAAGTGTTCGTTAACCGATCTGTTCGTAAAGCGACCTCCCACTGTATACAGAAGAAATAAAGATTTATATAAGTAAATTTTAAGGAGGTTTTATATTTCCCACAATTTAAAATTAATTTTTTTTTCAGACGAAAGTTTTTGACATCATTGAAAGAATTAAACGGCTAAAATGGAAATGGGCTGGGCACATCGCAAGAAGACAAGACAATAGATGGAGCACAAACACCCTACAGTGGTATCCCAGAGATGTAAAACGGCCAAGAAGACGACCTCAAGTAAGATGGAGTGATGAAATCAGAAAAGTAGCCGGTGTAAATTGGATGACTAAAGCACTAGACAGGAAACATTGGAAAAATCTGGGGGAGACCTACATCCAGCAGTGGATTGAAAACGGTTGATGATGATGATGATGATGATGATATATATATATATATATATATATATACAGTGTGTCCACGTATAACGTGATCGACCTTTATTTTCGCAACCGTTGGTCCTAGATGCATACTTCCAATTACAAAAATTGTCAAAATTAGGTGCTGAGTTAAGATAAAAAAAAAGTTTGAAGAGAAAAAACAATTTAGTGAAGAATTACAGAATCTAAATTTTTATACGGTCCCTTTATCCTATAAGTTATATTTAGTAAAATTTCTCTGTTACACTGGCAAGTAAGGTAAAAAAGTCCTGTTATTCTACGATTAAAATCGACCGAGTAATAACTGGTTAAAATTGGAGTATATTTTTTGCTGCATATTAGGGGTCATTCACAAGTTTAGTAGAAATATAATTTCGTCAGATATATTAAAGAAATGGTTGAGAGTAAAATTAGCATTGCAATATAAATTTGAAATCTTTAATCATTCTGACATATTACTGAAAATTTACAATTTGTACTGAACATTATAAGAGGATAAAAATAACAGATTTTTTGTTAAATAAAAGGATGAAAAACAACAGCCTCAATTCTTTACAAAATGATACATATTTTAAAATGCTGTTAAATTACACTGTCTTTCAAATTTTGGGTTGTGGAATGTTTTTTAGCTTTTGAAAATTGTTTCTTGTGTATTTTTTAGCACTGAATCCGAAAATGACCTTCATTTTAAACCATCACGTCAGGAATTTTCTCAAATCGCAAATTTCAAAGTTAAAAAGCTAAAAGTTAAAATTGATAGCCCCTCCCCTCTCAACCTTATCGAACCCCTGAGCTGTTTAGCTGTAAGAAACACAGAATAAGCCAAAAAATCTAATAAATTATTGAATTAAATAAAATTAAACTGCGTAAAAAAGTCTTACATCTATTTTATAGTATCAGATTTTTCGCTATTTTTTAACCTTGAAATTTACGATTTGCGAAAAATCTTGACATGATGGTTAAAAGTGAAGGTAATTTTTTGATTCAGATTTAAAAAATACATAAAATGTAATTATAAAAGTTAAAAAACACAACCATCGCAGGTTTGTTATCTAATCTAAAACTCTTTCTTAAACTTCTTGACGGTAATCTATCCGAATTTTTTTGTGTTATCCTCTAATATAAGTATGTATAAGATTGTAAGAGTCGAAAATCATAATAATATTGCATTGTCATCGGATTTAAGTCAGTATGTAAAATTTAACTTCGATCGGACATTTGAAAGTAAGTTAAAGTTCGAGTGCAAATTTTAAACTGGAAAGACGATCATTGCAAGTTAACCTTTAACTGATGTAACTAAAATTTGTCACACAACTGATGTGATCTGGTCTCTCAGACCCCTCGAATAAAATGAATAAAAAAAAATAACTCAAATGGTTGAATTTACTTAAATTTTGTCCTAAAAATATCGTTGTACTTCTCTTAGGAGCATGTGAATTAAATTGCATGAAAAAAGTATTTTATTCATATTATTTAACTTCAGTACAGAAAAGTAAAAAGCTGTAAAAGTGTTTACAGCTGGGAGTCGCGGGGTCTGGGAGACCGCGTGACATCAGTTAAAGGTTAAATAAAACCTTATGAAAATAACATAATTTTAGTTAAAAGAAATCATAGCCTCAAATCCTTACAAAATAAAACATTTGTTAAAATACAATTATTTTAGCTAATCTGAAACTTAACTAATAAAAGTTAATCGTAATATTTGTACGATTTCTTTCAAAGCGCAGATACCTTGAAATAAGTTTTAGTACTTTATACACATGGTCGAAATCATCTATTTTGATATGCAAAAAAGTGGTATAAGTCATACATTTCAAAGTTTCATAACTTGGTCAATTTTAATGTTAGATGAATGGGACTTTTTTTGTCTTACTTGTTAGTGTCACTATAAATTTTTAGCAAATACCACTTATATGACCGGGTGTCCTTATAAAAATTTAAATTTCGTAATTTTTTAATAAATGTTTTTCTTGACCCAAATCGCTTTAAAAATAATTCTTTATCTTATTTAAACCATTTTTGTAATTGGAAGTATGCATTTAGGACCAATGGTTGCGAAAATAAAGGTCGGTCAGGTTATACGTGGACACACTGTATATATGTATAATATATATATATATATATATATATATACATATATATAACCATTAATTAAACATTACCGATCATCATCAAAAACCGCAATATTGCGAAATGACAATAAAAATGGATACCACAATCTTATAATATAGAACTGTATGTATAAAATAAAGTGCCTTATACATAACTACAAGAATTAATATGGAAGAAAAAAAGAAGAATATGGATACTGAAAAAAAATTGAAAAACTTACATATTGAATTACGTTTTCAAGAGTACAGAATTCAATGATATAAGCAAATCGGTTGTTTTCTGTGAGAAAAAAGCTAAAAGCTGAAAAAAAATTTCTCCTGTACCCAAACAACCAATATGATATAGAGAACAGTTTCAAGATGAAAAACAGAACATTATCAAATGGCATGAAATGGAAAAGACAATACAACCCTTTAAATATTTAATTTATAGCATAAAAAATAGAAAAATTACACAACGTACCGAATAAAAACCCAGTTGATTTTCAAAATATCCTCCCGCACATAGTATCCAAGCATGATAAGATTAAGGTGAATAAAACAGTTAAGTTAACACAGAAATTAAAACTATGGATTCAGTTAATTCATTTTGAAATACCGTGATAAAATCAATTAATATAATATAAATAGAAAATAATTACATTATTTAAAATACCTAAAAAACACTTTTAAATTGTTTAATTTCAATTTTACAATATTACCAATATTCAGCATTTAATACCACCTGGTGTAAAAAATTAAAATTATTACTTTAATAGAAGCTTTAAAATACAAAATTTTTTTAGTGCTGCCATCTGTTATATTATTTTAAAAACAATTATTATTATTTAAATGTCACAAGAAGAAAATAATAAAAGCTAATGAAATTAAAATATATCATCTGCATTACCACACTAATCCTAATATATAAATAATAATCTACTATATATCATTATTCAAAAAAATTAAATAAATTAAATGTTAATAAAATACTTTCAATATATTCCATTACCAAACCCATTTAATCTACACTGAGAAAGTAAATAATTTTATAACATTGATAATATATAGAATATAGCTATATGCTATAACATAAAATAAATTATATATAATATAAATATAAAAACTTTAAGAATTACTATTAAATTAAAAAAATAATAAATTAATAAAATGAACAGGGAAAAAAAAGGATGTTTATAGAAGATTGTCAGATTGTAAAATTCCCAATAGCCTAAAGATTACAAATATAGTGTGTGGATTATCTTCATATTAGCCAAAAAGAAAAAAAAAAGGCTAAAAAATATTATTGTGACAATCAAACACATTAAACCGATAATTAATCATGGAATACAAAATTGAAAATAAAACAATATTAAAAAGTATAGAGGAATAATAATAAAAACCAATTACCCAATTTTAATACATACAGTATAACATTAGTTATGTCAAGTAAACTTATATGCATATTAATCACTATAAAGATTGTATATTATTATTAATTAATATGACAATGTCCTAAGTAGACTAAAATTTAAAAACAAGTTAATTTTGAATTTGATTAAATAAGCTAAATTTAATATGAATTGGAAAAAAAAAAGAAATGTCACCATTTACATATAAAACATCAAATCAACATCCATATAAAATGCGTAATAGAAATGTAGTTATAATAACTATGATTTGAACTAAAACTAATTTATTTCCAATTTATTCTTTCCCCAATTCCAACAGTATTAATCCAATAGAAATCGACATTTCACTTAGCGAATGTCTTTCAAAAAAGTGAAAATTCTTAGCTGCAATTAGTAAATCATACGCTTAACTTAATTGCATAATATATATTAATTAATCGCTTGAAAACGATTAACATATAATGAGAGAATAACGAGATATTTTGTAGCAATTATTATTTCCATAATAATATCCCCATCATTTTTTTAAATTAAATTAACCATTGCGTATTATCCAGACAACTCCACCCTCCTCCGTACTCTAACATCTACCCACCAAACCATCCTATAGTAATTGTTTATTATTATTTTACAATTTTTAATTTTTTATATAAATATTTTTTTATTTTATAATTTTTTTTTTGTAATTTTGTTTACGTTTGTGTTAATTTGTTTTTTTTTAATCATGTAAGTACTAATTGTATATTAATGAATATATGAATTTTTTTGGAAAACCATGATTTAATGCATCATAAATTAGTTTTTTAATATTATTGTTAATTAGATTAGAAGAACATAAACATTTTATTCTATATAAATGATTAAGTATTATATTTCGATATACAGAATGATGAAGACAAGATTTAAAATTTGTAAATATATATATATATATATATATATATATATTGGCAGTTGGGTAGGATTTCTTTTTTAAATAATATTCAGATTGCTTGATTAAGTACCAATTCTTTATCTAGATATATTCGTCTTATTTAATGACAAATTAAAAAATGCGAATATTACTATCTATAAAAAAATGATAAAAATCAAGCAATTTAAATTAAAAAAAATACAAGAAAGAATATTTGGAACAAATGGGTTAATTTTGTTATTTAATTCTGTGGTGCGTAGTTGTCAACTTTCCCGGTCTTTTTTCTTTTTTTTTTTTTTCCAAGTCAAATAAAACTAGAGATTTTATTAAATTAGAAAAAAATAACAACAGTACCATAGAAAGAAGACATTTTTCATTAAATATTTTTTCTGGTTCAAATTATTTTTATTTGGCTTGACAAAATCTAGAGGGTTGGTAGGTATGGTGATCCTATTTCATATTTCATAATAAATTTTAACCTCTTGTGTTTAGGAAAATGGAATCCTGCTGATGTGCCTTTTTTCAAACTTCTAAATTTTATAACTGTCGTTTCGGACATTGTTACAATGAATCCCAAATCTCAAATCAATGGCGTCATCACTATCTTGGATTTGAAAGGATTGACCCCAAGTCATCTAGCCCAGTTTATATATCCAAGACGCGTGACGCTCTTTACCAAAATATTACAGGTAAGATCTGTCATACGTAAGTGCTGTAAATATGAACAAGTCGGAAATTGTACATCAAACGTGGCAAATGAGGTGCGTTCGTACAATAACTAGTTTTATAAATATTCAGATCTTGATGCAATAGCTGTCGCACTCTTATGCAAAAATGCATGAATACAAATTTTGTTACGATTATATATATGTAATTCAGTAATACGGAAATAATAGGACTCCATCTTAAATAGGACGTAATCACTATGGCAACCTAGAATCATTACCTATCATGGGTTATCATTGAATTAACCCGGGAGGACGCGCGCCGGGCCTGATAGACTCAGAGTGCGTATGGTTTTTACAATTGTCACCACTATTTTTTTATAAAGTAATCTTCAACTTATTTTATCGCAGAATTTGTGAACTAAATAAGGTGACGATTATTATTTGTATTTATTGGTACCAAAGTAAAAACCATTCATACCCTGGGTATGCGCGCGTTCGTTATATTACGTATGATAACATTTAATAGAATGAAGAAAACTTTTATTAATATCTTTTCAAGTTTTGATTCGATTTTCATAAAATTTGAAATGACTCTCCAAAATTCCGCTACGATTATACAGATATATTAAATTTTAACCCGTTCGGTTGGGTAGTTTTTGCGCTGTTATATGCGGACAGACGGACGGATCAGACGACGACTATAGGTGCTACGTATTTATATAATCACCTAAAAAAAAGTGCCTTGTGCATAGTGTTGGAAAAAAAAATGGAATTTTTATGCAAGGGAAGAAACACGACAATTTTGAGGTATAAAACTATAAATTTTAAGGATAATTTGATGGGGGGTGGGAATGTACTACTTATTTTCCCCTTTATTTTCAGAACATTAAATATTTGAAATCCCTAAAATTTTACTAAACATCCTGAAAATTTTTTTCACTTTTGAAAAATCTTTCGAGAAAATCTTTTTGTTTAAATCTTTTATACTGACCTACAGATGCAATACTTTAAAATAATGTATAGAAAACGCAAAATGAGTTCACGGATTGCGTAACAAAGTTTTAATCTATTGCTCAATATCGAATTCTTACACACTTTACTGTAAAATAAAACTCATTAATAAGTTTTCCATTGTATTTATTTTTAATAATTTTGTTTTTTAAAAATCCCACTAGTGGTAAAAATAAAAATAAAAGTCTGAAATTACGACATATTATTTACATATCGTAATTTGAAAATCAAAAACATTCGCTTTATACAGCGCATTTCAATATTTTGCAACTAATGACTTACATATGTATGAGTTTTTCTTCACAGACACGGACGCCTCAAAAGAAGGGGGGCGGGTAGGTTCGGGCAATCGCCCCTCCTGGATTTTAAAATTTAATTAACCATTCAATTAATCAATAAATTTTCTTTTCGTCTGGTGATTTTGAAAAAAAAAAAACAGTGACTTAAAATAGTTAAATCTTCTTGCAAGTGATATCTATAGTAAAATTTTCTAAAACGTTTTGGCAGAAAAATTACTTATTTCATAAATATTTATTTCAATAATGTTTTCAGATGAGAGCTTACATTTAATTGCTAGTACTCCAGGCAATAGGGAATTTTACCTAGCAAAATTAATGGTAGTTCTGGAAATCGGCCTACTTTATGTTTTTTGGGTCGCTGAATCCGAATTTTTAACATCCCACCAAAATGTCCCCCGGCAACCCACTCCCCCAAATTTTAGTAAAATGCCCCCCAAAAAAGGTTTTTATTAAAAAAATCAATTTTTTTTATTGTTTTAGGGAAAAAGTATCCAAAAATTCAGAAAGTAGACAAAATTTGCAACAAATTAGATATATCACATTATGACTTAGGATGAAGGGGAAGGGGGGATCTGCCTCGGAACATGCGCGCGGTGCTGCGTGGGTTAAGTTGTGCAATTCCACTTAACCACTCAAACGTTTATATTCGCCTTTCCATCTCCCCTCCGAACTTTCCTTATAAGGTTTACTTTAAGTTTTTTGGGTAGCTGAATCCGAATTTTTAACCCCCCCCCCCCCCCCCCAAAAAAAAATAGTTGTTATTAACTGAAATTTCTTATTGTTTTAGGGGAAAAGCATAAGGCATTACGAAATTCAAAAACTAGACAAAATTTGCAACAAATAGGATATATGACATTATGACGTAGGATAAACGGGGAGAGAGGGGGCTGCCTCGGAACATTCCCCGCGCGCTTTTTTCAAAAACCAAATTTTTTCAAAAAATCAATTTTTTTTCTTTGGGGGGGGGGGGGGGGTTGTCGGGTGAAATTTTGGTGGGAAGTTACAAATTCGGATTCAGCAACCCAAAAAACATAGAGTGAGTCGAAATCCAGAACTAGTATTAATTTTTCCAGGTAAAATCCCCTATTGCCTGGACTTCATAACTTAGTGCACGTAGAGCCGCAGTGCATGTTCAGAGGCAGCCCTCCCCCTCCCCGTTCATCCTACGTCATAATGTCATACATCCTATTTGTTGCAAATTTTGTCTAGTTTCTGAATTTTGTAATGCTTTTCCCCTAAAACAATAAGAAATTTAAGTTAAAAACAACTATTTGGGGGGGTTCGGAGGGAAAAATTTTTGAGGGAAGTTAAAAATTCGGATTCAGCGACCCAAAAAACTTAAAGTAAACCTTATAGAGAAAGTTCGGAGAGGAGATGGGAGGGCGAATGTAAACGTGTGAGTGGTTAAGTGGAATTGCGCAACTTAGTTCACGCAGCACCGCGCGCATGTTCCCCCCTTCTTCAGATCCCCCCTTCCCCTTCATCCTAAGTCATAATGTCATACATCTAATTTGTTGCAAATTTTGTCTACTTTCTGAATTTCTAGATACTTTTTCCCGAAAACAATAAAAAAAAACTGATTTTTTTAATAAAAACATTTTTTTTGGGGGGGTAGGGGGGCATTTTACCAAAATTTGGGGGGGGGGTTGCCGGGGGAAATTTTGATGGGAAGTTAAAAATTTGGATTCAGCTACCCAAAAAACATATAGTAAGCCTTTTTCCAGAACTACCATGAATTTTGCTAGGTAGAGCCCCTATGCGGTCTCTATTGCCTGGACTATGATGAGATTATTAATGTAATAGATACGTTTAAAACCAGTATTAAGTCAAAAGCTATTACTGTTCATAACGTCAAACAGAAAAACATGTACCAACCAATTACTGAAATTGGTACATATTTAAAGAGTTTTAAAGGTAATATTTTTGTTTTCAATATTAAATTAATTTTTATTATTTTTTTATATTTCATCAAAAGAATATTTATTACTTTTAAAATTTTTAAATGAAAGGATAAAAAAAAAATGCCTGGAAAATAATTAAGCTCGCACATTAAAAAATGAGCCAAAGAATGTCAAATATATTTTTATTCGATTTGTTTTTAATTTAATAACAGAACTCTTTATTGTAAAGATTGTAAATATCCACTATGATATTTTATGAATTAATTAACTCTTATTTCTATTGGTTTTGTATAAAAATTTCTTAATGCCTATATATTTTATTTTTAGAGTTGTTATCCATGGAGAATTAAAGGACTGATCGGAGTTAACTGTGGAAAACTCACTCAGCTATTGTATAAAATATTTCAGCCTTTTCTGAATAAAAAAATTAGAGAGCGGGTAAGAAAGAAATATCTACATTAACGACATGTTTTGAAAAACTGATTTGTAAAGGGTCTAGCCGGATAAGCATAGCGAAATGGCCCCGACGGCCGAAGTTTGAAATAACATGTGTGCTAATAAGGCTCACAATGAGAATACAATATAGGGTGTTTTTAGCCTCTGACCTTCAACTGTCCTTGAGATAATCGGGGAAGTATGCGCCGGCGCTACTATTTTTCAAATACGTTTTTCTCAAAAAGTACTAAAGTTAAAAAAATGAAACCAATGCCAATTATTGAAGAATGTACTAGTTCATATTATATATTTTTTTCACATTTTTACACGAATTTTAACATAAAAAATAAACAAAAATATTTAAAAAAAATTATTAACGTAGTAATTTTATATTTACACCGACCAAAAAATCAACAATCCACAAGACCATTGACTTGATATTATTACGAGAGAAGGATGCGCAGTACGCCAAAATAACAGAATGTTTACAAACACGAAACAAACCTATAGGGAAGTGGTATGTACGGAAACATCATCTTATTTTGTCGCACTGCGCACCCTGCCGGAATATAAATCTCACGGATCGATCAATGCATTGATAGTAGCGTATTTCTGCAAATGCAAACAGGGAAAGTTAAGAATAGTTTAGTAAGTTGCTAGCATTATTTTTGTTATAACTCAAAAAGCGCATCTTCGATCTTAACGAATTTTCTTTTTTCTTAAAAGTAGATACTTTCAGCATTATTCTGTAATTTTTTTGGTTGGTGTAAATATAAAATTACTACATTAATAATTTTTTTTAAATATTTTTGTTTATTTTTCTATGTTAAAATTTGTGTAAAAATGTGAAAAATATATATAATGGGAACTAATATATTCTTCAATAATAGACGTTGGTTTAATTTTTTTTAACTTTTGTACTTTTGAGAAAAACGTATTTGAAAAATAGTAGCGCCGGCGCATACTTCCCCGATTATCTCATAGACAGTTAGTCAGAGGCTAAAAACACCCTATATTGTATTATCATGGTGAGCCTCATTACCACGCATGTTATTTCCAACATCGGCCGTGGGGGCCATTTCGCTATGCTTACCCGGCTAGACCCTTTATTAATAGAACATTTTTTAAAACATTTAACTAATATAGAGGGTGTCCTATTCAGCTCTGCAGAGCTTGGCATATGGGGCATTCTCACAATCTTTTGACTTTCATGTCCCTGAATAATAATTTTTATTTTAATACACTTTTTTGTGTTTTTCTTTTATTTCATATACTGAGGAACATCCCATTGCATGATCGCTTAACAATATTAACGAGATAAATAAGTTTTGGACGATGTTGGGGGTCCAAACATCTGGAAAACTCCTATACCGTCCCGTGTCCCTGACGCTGATTTTTAAGTTTGGAGCTGTCTGGGTAAAATTGTTTCAATAAAAATAATTCGATGTAATTTTTTTCTGAAACTGGAACTATTGTTTTATATAAATATGTAGCTAAAAATTAACCTGCACACATTTTTAGGGTTGTTATTATTTTTTTAACTCTGTCCCTGGGTTTTAGATTCCTTACCATCCCTCTTCTAAAATTATACAGAAAATCATTTCAGATGCAGCCACAGAATTTTTTTCAAGTTTTTTCTCATGCAGAAGTACGCTAGAGAAATAATGTCTAAAATTCTTTGGCAGGAAATTTACTGTAGAATTTAAATCAGCATTTAAATATCAATTTCAAGCATCGTGGCTTTATTGGTAGTTTCACCGTCCCCAAGGTTTATTCCTGCACTTTTCGAGGTAAATTTAAAAAAAAAAAATTAATTTAATCCAATGTTAACAACTGTTTCTAAAAATCAATGAACATTGTGGCTATCACTTAGTCTTAACATGATTTTCCTAAAAATAGGTGGTAATTTTCCTTACCGTTCCATCCTTACCATCCTTTTTTTACCATTTCGTCTCTTTTTTCCAATACCATCCCCCCTTTTTTTTTACCTTACCGTCCCTTCTTTAACACTCCTTTAAGACAATGTTATACAAAAATTCTGTTTTAAAAGTTCTACATTGTTATTATTTCTTATTTGAATGTCCTGTGGGTACTATGCAAATTCATTATAAGTAAAAATTTAGAAGAAAATAAAAAGTTATAGGGGTAAAATGGTAAGGAAAATTAAACTCGCAAGTTCAATTTTAACCTCAGTTAAATAAAAAATTTATCGCTGCTGACCATTTTTTCTTTATTTTGAATTATTAAGGCACTCGTCTATCAGATTAAAATGTTATTTTAGCAAGTTTAATTTTGCCAGATTTTTTTCCCCCAAAAGTCAAAAGATTGTGAGAATGCCCCATATACTGTAAAAAAAAAAAAAAAAAAAAAAAAAAAAAGATTAATTCTACAGATGTAAAGTTAGAGAAAACTGTATGCTTGCTAAAATTTTATCTGTACATTGTTTAAAAAAGATGTAATCTACAAAAATAGTTTTTGTAAAGCTACAGAAATGTGTAGCTTTACAAAAGAATCAACTGAAATTACAGTAATCTTACTAAAATTTTATCTGTAACCCGGGTTGCAGTTACATAAAAGTTCTTAGGCATTCCAGTTTCCTAATATCTTAGTAACCTTACATATATTTTGATTTACAGTGCAAAAATGTATCTATTACATGAATTTTTGCTGTTGTCGCTACATAAAAAGTTCTAGGCATTCCAGATTCCTAGAAAATTCTTAGTAACTTTATAGATTTTTTTTTTTTTTTTTTTTACAGTGTAGAACATTCGTCCTTTGAAAGCTCTAATAATCTTATCGCTACCACGGGTACAATCTTCTAGATGAGAGTTAAATAAAGTAAAAATCCATTTTTACTTTATTTAATCCTTAAATGTCTGTTATAAAAGAAAGCAAAAAATGCTATTTGGATTTTAAACAGCTATGATATTTATGAATAAAAGTAGCATGATACAATGCTTAGCATGTTTTCCAAAACATGAATTTTAAAGGAAACTAAACTGGTCGCCAAGGGCGGCTAGTAATAAAAAACACTTAAATAATTTAAAATGTTTATACCTGTCAGATACCTTAGCGTGAATCATTTTTTAATTGTGATACCCATATTAGAAAACAAAACTATTTTCGTCAAACTTTTTCAGTGTGCGAGTGTTCACAATTTGCATATGCAAAATTTTCATATCTATTAGAGCAGGGGATCCAAAACCTTTAGACTGGCGTGCTATTGAGCCAAAATTTAGTACCACCGTCTAGAATTTAATTTCTAACAAAAAAGTTCTGGAGCCCCAGTATTCTACAGTATTAACAATGGCAGTGCATACCCCTGCTTCTCCATCAGTATATTTGTATTTTATACTTTATTTTCAGAATTTAATGCAATTTTTTTCCGACATAAGAAAATTTGAATATATTTTAAATACCTACATATGATGAAATTTAACGAATAAAAAGGCAGCAAAAGCATTTATAATCAGAGGTGGATAATTTTCAGAAAATCTTATTCAAAAAGATTTTGTTTTGTTGCTGTTGTTGTTAAGATCCATCAAAATGCAACATATAGCGCTGTTTCGATGAGCTTTGGTGCGCCGCATTTATGATTTCTGGTGAGTTCTGACAATAATAATTGTGCATCATAAACGAAGAAGTATCGGAACTGAATTCTGTTGAGCTCCGGCTCAACTTAAGGGGGCTGGTCACTCAGCTTCCGATTTCCCCTTACTAATGTAAAGTCTAAAGGGCATTGGATGCATTCGTCTATTTAAAATATCTCCTCGGGAAATTAATATTTTTAACTTCTGTTTTTTGTATACACTTCCTAAAAGATCTCTTTTTTTCTTAGTTCTCGAAATATTTCTAAGATGTAGACTTAATTTTATAGGAAGTGTTAAAATCTCACTCACAGTTCACCCGCTTTTAACACATAAAATATTAAATTCAGCCTAGATTTTAGAAATATTTTGAAAACTAAGAAAAAAAGAGACATCCTTTAAGAAGAGTACACAGAAAAAAGATGTTAAAAATATGAATTTACCGAGAAGATATTTTAAATATACGAATGTATTAAAAGTCCATAGACTTAACATTACGGAGGAGAATTCCGAAGCTGAGTGACCAGCCCTCTTAAGCACTGCGATCAGGCAATGAACGCTATGCTAAACATGGACTGATTAACAGCAGAAATCAAGTTTTCTTATCCTGAGCCCTCACTGTTATAAAACTGGACCCAGAACTCTAAATTACTCCTAATGAAAGAATAGATGTAAATTAGCTGTTCTAAGAGTACCAAAAATAAATACATGCCTGCTGTCCGTCAAGTTCATAAACAAGTCCCTGAATGGTAATTTTTAAAACTGCATGATTACATTACGAAAACTAGGACTTCCTCAAAGGGATTAGTCTAAGCGATGTTGCTGAGAAAATAGATTTGACACTAACGAAATAACGAAAATGATCAATTTAAACGGCAGAATTGTAAAATATTATACATAAATTCATATACACAGTCTAGAAAAATAGAAAAAAAGTATCGTTAAATATCAATTATGTTTATAACGTTTATCTTTGATTTTTCTAAAAAAAAATAATTAATGCCGTAACTTTTGAATATTGTAATCTTATTTTTAATCTGTTATCTATTTTATTTATCAATTTTATGTTTTATTATGTAAGTGTTTTTTAAATTATTCATTTTATTACTAAATTTAAAATCTTATCGGTTCATGAATTTTTCCACTAAATATTATTTTATGTTTATAAAATTTGTCTTTAATTTTTCTAAAAAGTAATTAACACTGCCACTTTTCAATATTGAAATCTTACTTTTCAGTTATCTAAATGGTCATTTAATAATTTATTTTATTATTAAATTCAAAATTTCCTTTATAAGGCCGTATACTGTAAAACAAAATCTGTAATTCTACAGATGTAAAATTACAGAAATCTGTATGTTTACTAAAATTTTATCTGTACACTGTGCAAAAAAACATGTAAATCTACAGAACTAGTTTTTGTAAAAGCTACAGGAATCTGTAGCTTTACAAAAGAATCTCCTAAAATTACAGTAATCTTACTAAAATTTTATCTGTAACCTGGATTTCAGTTAACCCTGCAGTTAACTTTTGTAAAAAGTTCTAGGCATCCCAGTTTCCTAAAAAAGCGTCTTATTAGCCTTACAGATTTTTTCTACAGTGTAGTGAATATTAATAATAAATTTCATTTATGTTTATAAAATTTCTTTTTATTTAAAAAAAAATAATAATTGACACTACACTGTAAAAAAAATCTATAAGGTTACTAATAATTTTCTAGGAAACTGGGATGCCTAGAGCTTTTTATGTAACTGCAACAAAATAAATTCATGCAACAGATTCACGTTTGCACTATAAAAAAGAAAATCTGTAAGGTTACTTATAATTTTTTAGGAAACTGGGATGCCTAGGACTTTTTATGTAACTGCAACAACAAAAAGAAAATCATGTAATTATCCCAGGTTACCGATAAAATTTTAGTAAGCACACAGGTTTCTGTAGTTTGACAAACCTAGTTTTCTAGATTCACATATTTTTCTATACAATGCATATATTTCCCATAAAATTTTAGTAAACATGCAGATTTCTGAAGATTTTACAAAAATTAATTATGCTAATTTACATTTTTTTTTTTTTTTTTTTTTTTTTTTTTTTTTTACAGTGTATAACTTTTCAATGTTGTAATTTTACTTTTCAGCTATTTAAGTGTTCATTTAATCATTTACTTTATTACTAGATACAAAATTTTATTTCTAAGACCTTCATGCATTTTCTTACTAACTTTCATATATGTTTAAAAATTTCACTTTAATTTTTTCTAAAAGATAATTAATACTATAACTTTTCAATATTGTAATCTCTCTTTTCAGCTGTTTAAGTGTTCATTTAATCGCTTATTTTATTATTGAATTCAAAATTTTCTTTATAAGGCCTTAATGAATATTCAGACTAAATTTTATTTATGTTTATAAAAATTATCTTTATAAAAAAAAAAAAAAAGAAAAGAAAAAAGAGCTGAACACTGTAATTTTTTAATATCGTAATCTAATTTTTTAGCTATGTAAATGCTCATTTAATTTTTTTATTTATTATTAAATTCAGATCACAAAATTTTTATGTTATTGCTTAATGCAAGAAATGTATTAAAACTAGTAATGGTCTCAATTTATTTATTTATTTATTTATTTATTTATTTATATTTTTTACAAATCTGCGAGGCATGTAACATTTTCAATGCATTCTTTTCAGCATTAATTTTTTACTGTGAAAAAAAAAAAAAAAAAAAAAAAAGAAAAAAAAAAGTTTTTCTACTCTTCTATAAGTAATTTTCATTTTACTGATTTTATGTCCTATGTTATTCTTCTTATTTGCAGATATTTTTTGTTGGTTCGGATTTTAAAGAGTTGCATCAACTTGTCAATCCGGCTGTTTTACCCAAACAGCTTGGTGGGAAATTAGAAGAAAGTGAATGCCGCATAACGCAGCAAGTATTAGACAATCTTTCTTATCTGAAGTACGAACGCTCATTTGGAACTGATAGTACGAGTGAAAAGTGACAAGAATTTTCCCAAAATCATGTATATTTGCAGATATTTAAATATTTTATTTTTATAAGAATAATAAAAAAGCTGAATTTTTGCGATTTTTTAAGTTTGCAGTTTCTTTATGAATTACAAGAAGCACCTGTATACAACTTCTATACAACAAAATTATACTCTTAAGAATTCAGATGTAACATAATACGATGCATCCATAACAAGATTTTACCATAATTTTATTTTCTTCAGAAATTAGGATTATTCTTGGTATAATAAGTTAAAAATTGTAACATTATTTAATTCTTACAATAAATAATTTTTCCTTTTCATGCGGAAAAAACATGTGTAAAATTTGTGATCCAGATTATGTAAAATAATAATAATAATAATAATAATAATAATCAGATACAAATATTTTAGTAAAAGAAGAAATTTGTTGCGCTATACTGTGCATTATCACTACTATTTGGGATTGAAAATTAAAAAAAGATATATTTTAAATTTTTCAGACAATTTTTCTAGAACATTTTTAGGTATTTTTTCTTACAATTTATATTTTGATAAAATGATTGTTACTGAAATTAGAATTCCTATAAACAAGCAATGAAGACGATTTTTTTTCCCTTAGTAAATAACCCGATGGGAGCAGGAAGTTTAATATCTAGCAATTTATGAATTTTATGAGTTTTATGAGAAATTTATGTAGAGTAGGCTGCGTGTGTAGAAAGGCGTTAATTAATTCACTTTAGTAACATTAACAACAACAACAAAAATTAATGACAAAAAACACAAACAGAAGTTAAAACATAATCATTACTTAATCACTTTACCGCAGCATGCAGCTGCTTAAACCCTATTACTTACGTTACACGACGTCTCGCTTTTTCAGATCGTTGCCAATAGCATTATGATAATAACAATGGGAATATAGTCACAGTTATAAAGCAATGTAATACAAAAAAGAAAGAATAATGCAATACATATTGAAAGGAATAATTTTTCCTACACATTTGTCCATCCTAGGAGTCACTTGCCTCAAGGACATTTTACAATACAAAACTTTACAGTTACAAATGCAGCTAAAAACTAGTCGGATGTACCAATCCCAAAACTTTCTTCTATCTCATGCATGTTAATACTTCAAAATTCGCTATCACACTGCCAAAATTAAATGGCAATCTATGCATCTCATGAGGATTCTAACGATATGAAATTCCGTGCATTAGTTCTTGAGATATGACTATCGCTGAAATCGTCTAAATTCAGCGAAATGCTGCCTAGCAGCGCCACCTATTGGGTGATTTATACAAAATTCTAATCAGCAACAATTTATGTCAACGTCTGACTGAATCTGAAGTTTGGAGAAAATCCGTACATTAGTTTTTGAGATAGAGCAATAACGAAAATCGTGAAAATTTCTGCATAGCAGCACCACCTATTGGGTGATTAACACCAAAACCTAATTAACAACAACTTGTGTCAACATACAACTAAATCTGAAGTTAGATGAAAATTGGTCCATTAGTTCTATTGATAGAGCTACTGAGGTAATCGTGGAAAAGGCAGCAGAGAAGCGCCACCTGTTGGGCGATTTACACCAACACCTAATCAGTAGCAAGTCATATAAAGGACTAACTTAATCTGAAGTTTGATGAAAATCCGTGCGTTAGTTCTTAAGATAGAGCTATTGGGGAAATCGTGTAAATCCTGCAAAATTCATCATAACAGCGCCACCTGTTGGGCGATTTACACCAAAACGTAATCATCATCAATTCATATCAAGGACTAACTAAATCTGAAGTTTGATCAAAATCCGTGCATTAGTTCTTGAGATAGAGCTATTGCGAAAATCGTGAAAAATGCAGCATTGCAGCGCCACCTGTTGAGCGATTTACACCAAAAACTAATCAGCATCAATTTGTATTAGGCACTAACTGAATATCAATTTTTATTAAATTCCGTGCATCAGTTCTTGAGATAGAGCGCCCACAAAATTTGTGTCACATACACACAGACAGACAGACAGACAGACAGACAGACTCACAGAGTCACAGACAGACATTTTGTAAAAACATGTTTTTTGGAATCTCCGATCCCTAAAACGTGTAAATCCGTCGAAAACCGGAATTCGAAAATTTTCATGAATCCAATACTTTCTTCTTGTAAAGATAGAAGAAAGTAATAAATAAAGATTGAATATTTGAATACAAAGTTATGACAATAATAATGCTGTACAGTTTGTGCGTCAATCAAATAATTAAACATTAAAAAGAATAAATTACAATAATATTACATTTTTGAAAAATACTTCCTCATATCAGCTGATGTAGTAGTGTTATTGGGTCCTGAATGTTCACCAACTTTCTCAACCGCACACAAATCTCTGGGATTGACTTTGGTTATTTTAAAAGGCAACAAAACTTAAGATTTAATTTTAACTCTGTACCAAATTGAGTTCGTTGAATAGCCACCAAATCACTAATTGTGTATTTAGAGGCTTTTTATCTTTTTCTGTCGTAGGTGTTTTTAATTTTCGTCCTGAATTTTGTGGAGGTTTTTATTTGCTTCTGCTCTTGAAACAAATCCATTATTTCTTCAGCTACTATATCTCGGAGAGTGATATCCTCTTTGCTCTAGCATATCATCCAAAAAGTTTCTGATGATCAGCAATATGCTGTTTAGTGATTTCTTTATCATTTTCAAGGGGTCTTGGAAGGAAAACTTTCATTTCTGTACCCGAAAGCCTTTCTAGCGGAATATGAATTTCTTTATAGGCTTTTTCAGCCATTTTTGCATATTCCATTTCGAAAATATCTCGCAATCTTTTTTCAAACTCCTGTGCTTTCTCTTTTGGGGTTCATTTCTTTATTTTTATCACTACTTACACTTCTTCCGTAACGTTTTCTAGGATTTTTTCTTATGCTTGTCGCAACATATCGCTCACCCGCAAGAAAAGTGACACATCTCGCAAAAATTCATTTTGCGTTTTATTCCACTAATATAGGTCTGTCACAGGTGCGTCTTGCTACACAAGCAGTTTCATAAGTGTAGCTATGCGGAAAATCCCTTTATTACGTTATATGTCCATTTGTGACCACAGAACAGAGGTGGTGGATTGTGTGGTGAGGTAAAATTACGCAACAGCCCAAACCGCATCCTACGTATTCGTTTTTAAGGGTTTTATGCTTTTATGCACGTTTTCATTCCTGCATACAGAGCTAAGTGCTATAATTTCATGTTATAGTAAAATCATGCAAATTCCCCTCCCCCCACCCCCCACCCCACCCTTTTGCCTCTCTTGTTACTTTCTTCTATCTTTAAAAGAAGAAAGTATTGGATTCATGAAAATTTTCGAATTCCGGTTTTTGACGGATTTGCACGTTTTAGGGGTCAGAGAACCCGAAAAAGATGTTTTTACAAAATGTCTGTCTGAGTCTGTCTGTCTGTCCGTCTGCCCGTCTGTCTGTCTGTCTGTGTGTGACACAAAATTTGTGGGCGCTCTATCTCAAGAACTAATGCACGGAATTTAATAAAAATTCATATTCAGTTAGTCCCTGATACAAATCGATGCTGATTAGTTTTTGGTGCAAATCGCTCAACAGGTGCAAATCGCTCAACTGCTATGCTGCCTTTTTTACGATTTTCGAAATGGCTCTATCTCAAGAACTAATGCACGGATTTTCATGAAACTTCAGAGTCAGTTAGTCCTTGATATGGCTTGATGCTGATTACGTGTTGGCGTAAATCGCTCAACAGGTGGCGCTGCTATGCTGGATTTTTTACTATTTCCGCAATGGCTCTATCTCAAGAACTAATGCACGGATTTTCATGTAACTTCAGATTCAGTTAGTCCTTGACATGAATAGATATTTTATAGATTTTGGTGTAAATCGCTCAACAGGTGGCGCTGCTATTGGGCATTTTTTGCAATTTCCGCAATAGCTCTATCTCAAGAACTAATGCTTGGATTTTCAACAAACTTCAGATTCAGGTATACCATGATATGAATTAGTGCTATTTATGTTTTGGTGCAAATCGCTCAACAGGTGGCGCTGCTATGCTGCATTTTTCAGAATTTCCGCCACAGCTGTATCTCAATAACTAATGCATGAATTTTCATCAAACTTCAGATTCAGGTATACCTTGATATCAATTAGTGCTGTTTATGATTTGGTGTAAATTGCTCATTAGGTGGCGCTGCTATACTACATTTTTCAGAATTTCCGCTATAGCTCTATACAAGAACTAATGCACGAATTTTCACCAAACTTCAAATTCAGATATATTTTGATATGAATTGGTACTATTTAAACGATTTAATTGACGTGATTTATATAGAAGAAAGTTTTGTGATGGCCACAACATACTAGTGAAATTTATTTTTGTGGAGATGCGTCACTTTTCTTGCGGATGAGCGATATGTTTTCAATTATAGTAGTGTAGTTGGCTTTAAAGTCTCAAAATCAATTTCAATTTCATCGGAATTAGAATCACACAAGGATGGCACTTTAAACTGTATCATATCATTTATCTTTTAAGTAGAAAAATTAATATTTACACATTAATATTCAAACACCTATCTGAAAAAAATATTTTGGAGATTCTTTTGAGAAATCAGGACAACAAATTTTTTACAGCCTCAGCCTTCTAGTAAGTGTATATCTGTGCGTCTGTTTGTTTACTGGAATGTACACACACAAACGACTGCACGCAGATCGAGTCCTGCAATGTGTCGGGTATTTTATCCGACTCCGACCTAATCCGCGGTTCGGGTCTGTTCAAGTTGACGCTAATTTTATTTGTTGCGGGTCGAGTTGGCTTTAAACGTTTCGGTTTCGGTCCGATTTTGGGTTGGGTTTTGATTCTTTCGGGCCGGCTTTCAATTGACCTGATTTTTAAACGAAAATTCAGAACATTTTTTCAGATAAAAACTGTGTAATTGAATATTAATGTTTATATATATGTATATATACATATTCATTTTTCTACTTAAAAACTGAAATTGCAGCTAGAGATATAATTGTACACTACTTTTCCATAATTACATTAGAATATAGATTAAATTTCTTTCATTTCAGGTTCGGATCGGTTTTGAGTGAAAGTATGACGAGTTTGGATCGGGTTGAAATAGAATTATGAGATATAATCCGGCCCGAGCAGGACTTTAATCCGTATATATATATATATATATATTTATATATACATAATAGTATATTGCCAATTTGACCCCTCTGTCGGGCAAATCCTGGTTCCTCTCTTGTTTAAAAAATACTTTTTTTCAAAGAAGAGTACAAGCTAAGATTATAACTTATTTATTTGAATCGTCGATAGAAAAAATATAAATAAACTTAATTTTTACATTTTGCCATCTTTAACGATGAAAAATCTATGAACATCGAATAAAAATCTTCATTTAAGCAAATAAATATCCCTCTTGTGTTGTCATATCTCGGTAACAAATAAAAGCATTTCATGCAGTTTTCATGTTATAGGGGGAAAACATTAGATTTATTAAAATTCGAAGTGTCCTAAATATGGGACGCTAGTCTTAAATAGGTTAAGCTGCATCCCCTTTCTTAAAGATTTCTTAACTCATTTGTTTAACATTTAGTATATAATTGTACCGATTTTGATTGAGAATGTAACTAAGATCGAAATATATACACTCATTGCCATAAAAATTTGCGCACCAAGAAAAAGATGTCCAAATGAAACGAAATTTTACACGTGTAAGTACTACTGTGATATAAGTAAGTGATTAGAAAACCAAAGAAAAGGGATCATTTATTGCAGAAAAAAGTACAAATGAACGGAAATTTTAGTACTCTGTTGGATCTCCTCTAACGCGAATGCACGATGCGATACGAGCGGCCATTGAAGCATACAAGTTCCGTATGATGTCCTGAGACATCTCGTTCCGCAGTTGCTGTAAACGCGCCTCGAGTTCAACCAAACTCGTAGGGTGTCCAACTTGCCGTCCCAAATGATCCCAGATATGCTCGATTGATGACAAATCTGGGGATCGAGCAGGCCAGGGAAGGGTGGTAATGTGGCGGAGGCAGGCTTGTGACATCCTTGCTGTGTGTGGCCGAGCACTGTCTTGCTGAAACATGGCTCTTAGGAGCCCTGCCACGAATGGTAACACATGTGGCTGAAGGACGTCCTGGACGTACCGCTGGGCTGTCATTGTGCCACGGATCAATATTAGGGGTGACCGTGTATCGTAAGCAATGGCACCCCATACCATCACACCAGCTGTAAGAGCGGTGTGTCGCTGTAAGGCGAAGGCAGGATTGAGGCTTTATCCACGGGGCCTCCAAACACGAACAAGATTGTCATCGCTGCTCAAATTGAATCTAGACTCGTCGCTGAAGACGACCTGGTTCCATTCCGTTGCAGTGCAATCCCGTCGTGCGCCACACCACTCCAAACGGAGGCGTCGGTGGGTGGGTGTCATTGGCAGCGCACGTAATGGGCGCCGTGATACCAGATGTCCTTCAGCCAAGCGCCTTGTGATGGTTCGGGAAGACACAGGGGTCCGTAGTGAAGGTGCTGCCTGTGTCTGGATAGCGGCCAATGAGGCAGTTGGTTCTACGCGTGCGTTTCGTATGATGTGACGGTCTTCTCGACGACTGGCCTGTCGAGGGCGTCCCGAGCCTGGCCGCCGTGTAAATGACATCTCTTGAGTCCACTGGTCCAAACACCTCCTCACAGTAAAATCAGAACGGCCTATTTGACGAGCTACTCGCCGAGCTGATCACCCAGCTTCCATCATCCCGTTGATTTTTCCCCTCTCGAACTCTGACAGCTGCTCATATTGTCTTCGATGGCTACGTAACGGCATGTCTACCTTAGCGTTTCCTTTGCAAAAGAAAAGGTACACTCAGACAAGTTCTGCTTACCAGTTTTATACTCCAAGGAGGACGAAGTTCAACGCCCTCTAGTGGTATTACGCAATGCGCAATCACGCTGCATTTCTAATCATTTGCATATCTGCCTGATATCTACCTTCATGCCAAGTTTCGTTACGATCCCACAATTATTTCTTGGTGCGCAAATTTTTATGGCAATGAGTGTAAAATCAGCAAAACTCTAAATCGTCAGCAACCGGGAAAAATACGCTTCAGACAATTTTCCGTCACAACAAGTATAATTGATTGGTATTCATTTCGTAATGACAATGAAAAAAATCTGTTTAAAACAGGATTCAATTGAAAGCAGGTTTTTCTTTGACGGGTTTTACTGACTATTTGAAATCAGGAGAAAATATTGTAAAAGAAAACGTAGATTTATATTAAAGTCATGTGCTTTTTTTTTTTTTTTTTTTCAAAAAGAGACCCATTTTTTATATATATATATATAAAAATGTAATAATATCTTTCTCTATTTAGATTTAGCGACAACACTTACGATTGGCATCAAATGATGCCACATTAAAACAGAAAACGTTTATTCCAAACACTTTTATTAGTCTTATTATTAAGTACAGTACAACCTGTGAAAGAGGAGTCGTAAAGAACTGAAAGGAATACGCTTTAGACTGGTTTAAATCTCAACTGGTACAAATCGACCTGCTAATACGGAAACTTATTTCCGATCTTTAGAGTATCAATAATGGTAACTGAAGGAACCGAAGAAGTGCCTGTCAGCGCTGTGAAGCTCGTGGTACCTAGTGCAGGGAAACCGGCTGAAAACCTGTCTTAAACGGGTCAGTAAATTATTCTCGCAAGATCTTGCGGATGCACAAATTTCACTTATTTTTACTCTTCTTCATCTTTTGAAATTACCATCCCCCAATAAAGTGATTGCCGTACGAACATGGGACATAGGAATTCGCTTTCCATTTATAAGTATCATGAAGTTAACCCTTTAAATTAAAAAACAAAACTGAAATTAACATCTGTGCTAACTACTTTCATTCCGTTTGAATCTTTACTCAGAGGAGTATAATGCTGAAAACCTCTTGCGCCTGGAATTGTTTTCACTCTAAGAAATTTATCATTCAACTTTCTTCTCATCTTTGTAATGTCTTCTTTTCTAATTAAAAATTATTTTATCTATGTTTGCTAGACAAAATCAAAAACATTTCAACAAAGTTTATGGCATTCTCTGGAGAGCTTTGTAAACTTTCTCTGGCAACTAACCTTTTGACTTTTCCACCTTACCATCGCAAGGAGATTTTCCATGACTGGTAGAGAAAAAGGACCAGGATGCGTCTAAAGAAAAATCGTCCTTGTGATGACATAAATTAATAAAATTTTTGCAGTTTTTATATTGGTCTTACGTCCGTCACTAAAGTAAAGAATTTTTCGGATAGCGTAAAAATTTTCTTTGACATAATTTGTGATTTCTTTCTGTGTATCGCAAACAAATGCAACATCGTGGTCTAAGTCAATGGAAATTATACACATACTTGTAGCTATTAATTTGCTGTCATATTTCGAATCAAAAGTGTAGATAACAACTGGATGTAGAGAACAACTGTTATTAATCCAGTGATAACCTTGAACTTCATTTCGGATGATATAGGAGTAATTTTCGCTGAAATCTAAAAGAACAAAGGCTAAATCAGGAACATAGTTGATTTTCATTTATTTAAAAAATTTTTATCGTTCTCTAGAAATAAGTGAATGTGGTAAAGCTTTTCTAATTTTTACAGTAATTTAGATATATGTTCCTCATATGTTGCCGTGCATCGTATTAGCTTGGTTCTATCAGTAGACACTCAATGACTAAAATTTATCTCATCTTCAGCATCATACTCTTCAAACTTGTCAAGTAAAAATGTTTTCAATTGTTGGGCATTTGACACAATTTCTCAGCATGCAGTCCCTATTTTCTGTTGAACACACCATGCATGCTTTCAAATCTTTATGAGTTTCTTCAATATTCGAAACATGGGGCAGAAAAATAACATTTTCATGAATCGTACATACGCAGACAGGATGTGTTCCAGATGATCCTGCAAAAACACACTATTTAGGGGGCAGCATACAGAATTTGGAAAACCCAATTTTTAAGTTGGTGTATTCCGATTTAAATGAGGAATATAACTTCTTTAAATTAGCAAGCAATAATCTCTTCTGAATGAGGGCATTTCTAGAAACACTTACAAAACCTTTTTCCCTTGGCATTATTCTAGAATAATCATCATTCTGATAGAAGTCTTGTACAAGCCTATCAATATCTTCATTTAATGTCTTCCTTTTTCTTGGTTTCGGTAAACCTAAAATGCCTTTGTCTTTCAAGAGTTCTTTTGACTGTTCTACAGCATACTTGCTTACATGGAATTCTTCCATGATTTTCTTTTTATTCCACGAAGACGGGGCTAATGTAACAAAGTGTATTTTTTCTCTTCGTGTAATTGGAGATTCAAGCTTTTACTTCATTAAATTGATTAGTGCATTCATATCATTTACTTTTTGTTGTTCATCTTATGGCAACATTGAGGAAGGATTCATGATGTTAATTTCTGTTTCTAAAACTTTGTTAATTTTAATTTGTATATTTGAGCAAGCTGATTTAAGTTTTCGTTTTGCATAAGAAGATCTACTATGAGTAGGCAAACAGTGAAATTTTAGAGGAGACTCTCCTATGTCTGTTAGACATGAATTAAGAGAAGGAAGAGTGTTTTTCCTTTCAAGTGATGTTGTTACGTAATCTGTACATTGGTCACTATCACTATCAGTATCCAGATTTTCAATATTATTGTCTGTATTTATCTTCCGCAATTTCTGCATTTTTCCCTACAGGCATTACATTTTTTTTTTTTTTTTTTTTTTTTTTTTGCCCAGGAACTGCTTTTATAAGAACAGGAAATTTGTTAATTTCCTCTGAGAAATGTAAGCTTACATTCCGGAGAGTTTTTGAAATTTTTTTTGTGACGTTTGAAAGGGTCAAAACAATATGTTTTGTAAAATTCAAAAAATTTTTAGTAAAATATTTTATGATACTCACAGATATCAGCTAATAAATCGACACTCACACCACTCCTTGGAAACAAAGTCTGTTTCTTTGTAGTTGCAATGGATTCCATTGCGCTTATTTTCACCTCTAGTGTATAGCTACTTATATGACATATAATCCCAGTCCAGTTCTTTTACCAACACTACACTGCTCAACAGCCGACTTACTTAAAATCGCTCATATTGCAAAATACTTCCAGTTGTTCAAATAATAAATAAGCTACATTTAAAAATCTTAAAGAAAACTTATTTTCTTAAGACGATAATAATAATTGAACAATATAATGAATTTAAAAATCAGCTTTTAACTCAAAATACATCAAATGATCACTTTAAATGTGAGTTCTTCATCGAATCAATCAAAAGGAATTAAAAAAAATCAGTGACCTTAATTTGCTGACTACAATGACACTTCAAACAAAACTAATTAATTCATGACCATCTGCCACTGAAACCGAAAGACCAATAAGAATAAAATCAGCTGTAGCGTGAATGTGACTTAAGTCAGATGTTGTTGAGATAGGAATGTCTTTGTGAAAATTTCACCTGTACTTTAATAAAATATAAACATGTACGCTTTTTTCATTCATTCAAAATTAAGTAAAACTATTGTAAAATTTTGTTGTCATTACAGCAGATATTAAATTTTCCATACACATTGTTAGATAAGTTCTTAATTTTTAGATCTTATTGACATAACATAACAAAGTTTAGCATATGTATTCTCTATAGGTGTATAAACAATATATACGTTTTATTAAATATAAATAAATAGTTTTTAAATAATTTGTTTGAGAACGGTGTTATATATGTATATATATATATGTATCCAAAGACTATACCAAAATATACAAAACCACTGAACTGATACAAAATAAAAATAACTAAACTTAACAAAATGACAACTACTAAATTAACTTAAAAACAAACCCGTCAACCCACGGCAACAAACCGGCAAATTTTAAACAGTATGAAATATCGAAAAACATAAGAACTTGAACCATTGGAGACGGGCGGCATGGTTTTGTGACATGCTCAGCGGGGTATATATATTAAAAATCCATCTATCAGCAATATTGTGATAAAATAAATCAAATTAAAGATCATTAAAAACTGAATAAGAAGACAAAACTACATCTCATTTAGTTTTAAATAGTTTTCATAGTTATTTGAAGGGCATAAAATATAATGGGCTGTGCAAATTTTTCATATTTTTGAAGCACAATATCTCAAAACTTTGTTCAAAAGAGTGAAATTTGGTATTTTTTTAATACCAGCAGCTCAAAGTATTGCAAATATGAGTTTAAAGATTAGGAGTGTCATTTTGAAAATTTCTGTTGGGCGGTGAGGAGCAAGTGATTTTTCTCTTTTTTGGAAAGATATAATTGCTCTCCACCCTAGAAAACGCCCATGGTTTTACTAAAATACAATATTGTTTGTTTTTTCGATAAGAAACGAACATAAAAGATAATTTGGAAAGTAAAATAAATGAATAAATAAAAAGTATTTCCAAGGATGATACTTTAAATACATTTTAAATCTGAAAATATTGATAATTTTAAATACTAATAAAACCAACCAAAATCCCACTATTTTAATTTCAGATGCAGTTATAATATAGTACTACACTCATGTCCAAAATTAAGGTCACAAAAAATCACAAATATGTGAAAACTGATGAACTATTCACTGTTTTGCCACGAAATTTGGCACAGAGGTATATTACATAGGATAGAGGTATATTACATTATATAGATACAGGGTATATGAAAAAGTGTTAAATCATGAATCAGAGATAAAGCATTTATCTCGGGAAAAATCTGTCTAATAGGGAATGTGACCACAGTGCACTGCTATACAAGCCTCACAACGAGCTCTCATACTGTTTACGAGAGTGTCAATAAACCTTTGTGGCAACAAAGCCCATTCTTCCAAAAGCGCGGCTTTTAACTCCTAGTGATTCCTGGGAGGGGTGTTACGCTGTGAAATGGCTTTTTCTAGACCATCCCAAACATGTTCAATAGGATTGAGGTCCGGAGACCTCGAGGGTCAATTCATATGGCGAATATCCTCTTCTTCAAGAAAATCATAAACAATTTGAGCTCTGTGTGGCTTCGCATTATCGTCCATAAACATGAAGTCCGGGCTTACAGCACCCGGAACAACCTCGCATAGGCTTCAAGGACCTCATCCCTAACACCCGGCGTCCAGTCGTGTGTATGCCTTTAACTGCATCCAACAGAAGGACCCGGTTGTTGTGGAGCCGAAGACATCAATCTTGGATGCAACAAAAATGGGGCCATGTTCTTTCCAGTAATGAGTCGAGATTCACTACGCATGGTGATTCTCGCCGAATCTTCTTCTGGAGAGTACGTGGAGCTCTCTATCATCCCTCCTACGTAAAAGAAATCGACAGATTTGGTGGCAAAGGAATCATTGTCTGGGGCGCTATAATGTTGGGCAGTCGTACACCGCTGCACGTCTTCAATGCAGATACTGTCAACGCACATCTCTGTAGGGATGAGGTCCTTGAAGCCTATGTGAGGTTTTTCCGGGTTTCCGTAGGTCCGGACTTCATGTTTATGGATGATAATGCGAAGCCACAGAGCTCACATTTTTGAGAATTTTCTTGACGAAGAGGATATTCGCCGTATGAATTGGCCCTCGAGGTCTCCGGACCTCAGTCCTATTGAACATGTTTGGGATGGTCTAGGAAGAGCCATTGCACAGCGTAACACCCTTCTCAGGACCCGCCAGGAGTTAAAAGCCGCGCTTTTGGAAGAATGTGCTTTGTTGGCACAAAGACTTATTGACATCCTCATAAACAGTATGAGAGCTCGTTGTGAGGCTTGTATAGCAGTGCACGGTGGTCACACTCCATATTAGACAGAGTTTTACCAAGATAAATGCTTTATCTCTGATTCATGGTTTAACACTTTTTCATATACCCTGTATCTCAATTCACAATTAAAATCTTTTCCATATTGTTATGCTGGTATATTATTTCTCCCATTGTAACATACCTCTGTGCCAAATTTCATAGTAACACAGTGAATAATAGTTCTTCAGTTTTCACAGATTTTATGTTTGTGACCTTAATTTTGGACATGAGTGTATGTACAATTTAAAATTTAAAATAGTTATAGAAACTCCACATTTGGTTGATAAAGATTTTTAAATAATTTCATTATTTTTTGTAATTTTTTTTTTCAAGGATTATACAATTTTTTAGACGCATTTAATTTTTTTTAACCTTACAGCAATATTTTTAGCATAATCTACGTACTTTATATACATTACCTTAATAATTTGAAGATGATTTGTTTATTAGATATTGCAATATGATTTTATGAATAAAATGACGCCTTTGATAATTGAACAATCAAGGATGCCAACTCCATGGCAATTTTCCAAAGCTTTGATAATTTCTTTCTCAGAAACTATTTCACCGAGGAGCAAAAAATTACTGGTGATCATATCTTAATAGTGAGAACAAACACACGCAATTGCTTTAAAATCTGTGATGGTGTGTTACATATTGATATTTTACTGTCTGATTTGCTGTGGAATGCCCATATATGTTATTGTAGTTTACCATGGTTTCTTCGGTATTGAAAATGAAGTTTGTAGCATTTATACTTCATTTATAGAAGTACTTGTTTCCTCCGTGTATCATAATTGATAGTGAGAGGGCGCTACCGAGCGCTCAGGACTGCAAGGTGCGCGGTACAGTTTCCCCCGCCAGATGTGTATTTAGACGTAAGTGCAATGCATCAACCACTGCCAGTCCCATTTGAATCTTTATGTAAATAATAAAATCGTTACGTTTGAAATCGGAAGAATTTCATTGAGTAAGAAGTAACAAATTCATTTAGTATTTTTAAGTAATTATAAAGTCAATACTGGAGCTATCGAGGACAAAGTTTTGGCCCCCGAGCCGCAGCGCTCATTTAGAACACTGTGACGAATCAATGCCCTTGGATATTTTCGAATAACTTAGTTATAAAATTTATAGAATTATAATGTCTACTACTACTCCAGTGATTTCAGGAACTATAGTCCTGAATCGGAAACGGGGTAATATACGCGGCCAGGTTACAAGAATATCAAATGCAATGAAATCAAAACTCGGCCATAAAGAATTGGAATTAAAATTAAATTCTCTTCAGATGTTAAAAAAAGAAGACGGATGAGTTACGGAATGAAGCATACTCCATAATATCTGATGAGGATTTAGGGGATTTTGAAAATGCCTTTACCGAAATAGAAGAACAGCTAGAAGCTATCGAAGTAAGTCTTCTTGATTTAATAAAGATTAGTATTTTTATTGTTGAAAGCCAAAATAACAGTACTAATAGAAGCAGTTCTAATGAGGCAAAAATCAAGTTGCCGTCAATTAACCTACCCCAATTTTCGGATCGTTACACAGAGTGGATGAATTTTAAGTTACAATTCACCACTTTAATTGATAGTAACAATGAGCTAAATAATGCGCAAAAGCTGTTTTATTTACAATCAGCCTTAACAGGCCCTGTGAAACAATAACAAAATATTGATGATTCTTATGCTTCCTTATTCGAAGCTTTAAAAAAAATGATTTGATACAAAAGATTAATCGTAAATAGTCATATTTCAGAGTTATTGAGTAACACCGAAATAAAAATTAAAAACGGGAAAGAAACATGTAATTTGGTAGATAATTTATTGAGTCATTTGAGAGCTCTGAATCAGTTAGGATTAGAACATAATAACGTATTGGAATCCATTTTAATGCATTTTGTTTTACAAAGAATTGATGATGAGTCAAGAAAAGCTTTTGAAATGTCTCTTAATTGTAACGAATTGCCTGAATGGAATATTTTATTGTTTTTTTACTGAAAAGAGCTCAAGCTTTAGAAAATGTAAAAAAAAACATCGTTACGAAACCTAGGTATGAAATTATTCATAAACAAAAAAGTTTCGTTTTACAAAATGACAAGCTTAACGCATTATGTAAACAAGCTCGTTTGATTTTTCGATGTCAAAAGTATTTAGATTTATCGGTTCAAGAGAGATTGTATCAAGTACGAAAATTACAGTTATGTTATAATTATTTATCTAACCATAACGTTAATCGATGTAATAAATTAAATAATAAAAGCAAATTTTGTTTTTCTAATCACCACAGCTCACTTCATGCTGTTAATTTTTCGAAATCTTCTTATGAAAATAAACAAGGCTATATTATGAATCAATCTCAGTTGAAAAATGAAGATAACGTAAATACTATTTCAGTGGAAACTCTCTCAAATGCGAAGACCTTGAGCTGTCAAAATAATTACGATCAGAATCTGTCAGGCGCCAGTTATAATGCTTTAATTTCGACAGCTGCGGTTTATTTAAGGGGAAGTAATGATTCCCTTTTCCTTTTATTGCGATATTGCATACAGCCGGTAATGTGTCTTTAATTACTTTTTCTGCAGCAGATATGCTGGGATTACAAAAATACAAAGTGAAGTCAGTGATTTCTGGATTAAATGATGCAGTCTGTAAAATTAAAAACAGAATACACGTCGAAATTTCAAACAAAGATAGAACATTTGAAAAATCCTCTAACTTGTTTTTAGTTCCTAAAATAACGGATTTAACACCTACGAGTGCCGTAGATATTTTTAATCTGCACCTATTACAGAATTTAATGTATGCGAATCCAAGATTTTTTGAACATCAACTAATTCAGGTGCTATTGTGGGCAGATGTATATTATGAATTGTTATTAGCTAGTCAAATAAAAATTCCTGATATTTCTATAATTTTACAAAACTCTCATTTAGGATGGATTACAGGTGGAGCAATACATGATAAAAATGAAACTAAATTTAATTGCCATTCATTTGAAAATCAAGATGAATTAGATTTGAAGGTCTTTTGGGATTTAGAGACATTAGGAATTAGGGATGACCCAGATAATGTAAAACATGAAAATATCCTAGAGAGATTTCGGGAAAAGGTGCGGTTTACAAATAACAGATATGAAATCTGTCTCCCATGGAAACGGGATTGGGAACAATTAGGCAATAATTAGAAGATAGCTGAAACACGGCTCGCTACTCTCGTAAAAAGAATGAAACGCGTTTTTATAACGCGAAGTTTATGTGAAAATTATCATAAAATTTTAGATGAATATTTAGAAATGAAAATTATTGAAAATGTTCCTGAGTCGGAAGAAATTTCTAACAACCGGACTTTTTATTTACCCCCCCCCCCCCCCCCACCATACGGTATTTAAACAAGACAGTGTATACACAAAATGTCGCATTGTTTTTGATGGGAGTTCCCACGAAGCGGGACTGTTATCACTAAATGATTGTTTGGACACAGGCAGTAACCTAAATCCGAACATTTTCCATTTATTGATTTTTTTTTGATTAAATAAAATTTCTGTTTTGGCCGACATAGAGAAGGCCTTTTTACAAATTTCGATCAACGAAAACGACAGGGACGTTTTAAGATTTCTATTTATAGACGACAATCCTGTCAATGGTGATGAGTTTAAAGTTATTATGTACAGATTTTTACAACTAACATTTGATTTGAACTCAAGCCCATTTTTCTTAACAGCCACCATCAAACAACATCTTAGTAAGTTTAAGAAAGAATACCTGTAGCAACCGAAATACTCAACAGTTGTATTTATGTTGACGATTTGATAACTGGTACAGACACTGTACAGGATGCATTGAACATTTCACAACAATCACACAGAATTATGAAGGAAGCTAGTATGAAGTTCCGTAAATGGATATCGAACAACGAATTAGTAATGGAATCGTGGGAGAAGAACGGGTTTAGTACTTTACATCAGCCCTTTGAGGAAAATAAAACACATAAGGTATTAGGACTGTTGTGGCAACCTAAACAGGACATGTTCATGATGGACATTGATCAATTATTAGAATTTTTGTGCAAGGCAAAAAATACAAAGAGGTTCGTTCTGCAAGTAGCAGGCAGAATTTTTGGCCCCTTGGGTCTCATATCGCCATTTACTATACGAATTAAACGTTTGTTTCAAGAACTATGGAGTCGGAATTTAACATGGGATGAAGAACTGCCCGCCTATATTTCAAAAAACATGGGAACAATGGTGTTCTGAGTTACCCCAATTAGCACAACTAAAGATTCCCAGAAACGTTTTTCAGTTCCCTGAAGACTCCGATTATAAATTAATACTGCACACCTTTGCCGATGCCAGTCCCAGGGCATACGGCAATGTCATATATTCCACGACCCAATCCTCCATTAATTAGCTTACATCAAAAAGCAGAGTTGCACCTTTGAAAAAGGTGTCATTAACCTGGTTAGAACTCTTAGGTGCATTACTCGCAGCGCGTTTAACTTGTGAGTTGAAGAAGGTACTAGATCGCAAGGGACCATCTTCTATGTTTCTATGGACAGACTCACAGATTGCCCTTTATTGCATCAAGGGGTCTGCAAATAGGTGGAAATCATTCGTGTCCAACCGTGTAAAAGAAATCCAATCTCTGACAGACCCATCCAGGTGGTTTCACTGTGCAGGGTCCGAGTATCCTGCAGATTTACTAACAAAAGGTATTAAATCTGAAAGTCTTATTCAGAATCACAAATGGTGGGCTCGTCCAGAGTTTCTGAAGGACTCATTAGATATGTGCATCAACGAACAATCCCTAGTGGTTCCAGATCAGTAGATCTATATAAATGAACTAAAAAGAGTCTCCGTGAACGCTATTAGTGACTTTACCACCTAGTCTATTGCCAATGACATTTCTATGATTGAACACATTTTTTACATTTTTTTAAATTACTAATAACTTTGTGAAATTAACACGCATAATTAGTTTTATTTTTAGATTTTATAATAACTGCCGCAATTCGCAGTAAAGAAGATGTGGAGCCTTGACGAGGTGAGGCAAGCAGAATTCTTTTTAATTCGGTCAGCACAAAAAGGTGAGTTTCGGGACGAGATAAAATGTCTCGAAAAAGGCAAGCCTGTTCAACAGAAAAGTAGATTATCTTCTTTAAATGTATTCCTAGGAAATGAAAGGTTGATTAGAGTTGGCGGCCGTTTATAGCATGCCGATTTGCCGCTTAACTCAAAGTTTCCAATTGTGTTACCTGCCAATCATAAGTTAACGGATAATACCTTAAATTATTTCCATTTGAAGTTTTTTCATTTAGGCCTACAAGCCTTGCTTTTCCATATTAGACAGAAGTTTTGACCACTTAATGGCAGGAATAATTGACGGAAAATTGTCCAAAAATGTTTCAACATGTTTCAAGAATAAGCCTATTGTCAGCTCCCAGTTGATGGCCGATCTGCCAAGGGAACGTGCGACACCAAATTTTGTATTTTCGGTGACAAGCCTGGATTACTGTGGGCCATTTTCTATTAAATTTAAAAATCAAATAAATAAAGTTTTTATAATAATATATATTATATATATATATATATATATATATATATATATATATATATATATATATATATATATATATATATATATATATATATTATATTATTGAATAAAGTTTATATAGTAGTGTATATATGTTTATGCACCAAAGTAATACACCTGGACTTTGTTTCAGATCTCACAACTCAGGCTTTTATAGCTAGTCTAAAACGTTTCTTTGGCAGAAGAGGGAAATGTGCAAAAATCCTATTTGATAATGCAAAAACGTTCATCGGAGCTGACATCGAGTTAAAAAAATTGCATAAACTGGTTAGTTTTCCAGATGAGGAATTGTGTAACTTTTTAACCCAGGAAGGTATCAAATGGGAATTTATTCCACCTAAATCTCCGAATTTTGGTGGCATCTAGGAAGCGGCAGTAAAATCAGTCAAGTTTAATTTGAAACGGGTAATAGATGATCAAAAATTAACTTTAGAAGAATTTATAACGTTACTAGCGGAAATTGAGGAAGTTTTGAACTCCTGTCCTCTTACCCCGCTATCCCCAGATTTCGAAAATTTTGAAACTTTGACACCATCACATTTTCTTATCGGTAAACCTATCACTTCGAATTCCGAACCTCAAGTAGATAACATTAATGAAAATAGACTAGCAAAATGACAGAGAATCACCAAATTTAGCCAACAAATTTGGAAACTTTCGAAGCGCGGCTATTTGAATAATCTCCAACAGAGGGGAAAATGGAAGTTTAAAAAATATGATGTACAGAAAGGAACTTTGGTACTAATAAAGCAGGAAAATTTACCTTCTACCAAATGGTTGGTAGGTAGAGTAGTTGAAGTTTTTAAGGAAAGGGATAATATAAATCGAACGGTGAATTTACGTTTACCAGATGGGCGAATTTTTAAAAGAAACGTCTGAGATGTCTGTATATTACCAGTTGAGTAACAAATTTCCTTTCTTTCCTTAAGCAAACTCTAAAATATATATTATTTCTGTATTCAATCTTGTGTTATAATGCATTTATTCTTGTATTATTATTGTGTATGTAAGCTGTTTATATCTTATAATTTTTTCTGGTATGATAATTTTTGCAAATTTATATGTTAATGTATATTGAAAATTGCATTTCAATCCCCGGGGGGAGTGTTTCCTCCGTGTATCATAGTTGGTAGTGAGAAGGCGCTACTGAGCGCTCAGGACTGCAAGGTGCGCGGGACAGTTTCCCCCGCCAGATGTGTTTTTAGGCGTAAGCGTAGTGCATCAACCACTACAGTCCTATTTGAATGTTTACGTAAATAATAAAATCGTTAAGTTTGAAATCGGAAGAATTTCATTGAGTAAGAAGTAACAAATTCATTTAGCATTTTTAAGTAATTATACAATCCATACTTGAGCTATATCGCGGACAGTACTCAAGATATTGCGTTACATTATGTTCTATGGGGAAAATCATTTGCGGTATATTTTAATGATGTTACACTATTTTAAAAATAAAGAAATTTATATACCTTAATGAAGCGCATCAGAGATGGTTACTATAGAATATGATATGTGTAGCTCTTACAGTACGTGTAGAGGAAAACTCTAAAGTAGTCCGTAATATTATGACCTATGAAGAAAAATCATTTGCGGCGTAGTTTAATGATGTTCCTCTGTTGCAAACGAAATCAAACTGCTATGAATTTATGAGTTGCACTAAAACATGCTTTCTGTAGAATATAGGGTGCAAAGCATTTAGCATTCATTAACAGGATCACTCAAAAGAATTCCATTATATAATAGTCTACTAAGAAAAATTGTTCGCAACGTATTTTAATTATGTTGCACTATTTAAACATAAACATGATGAAAATGATGTATATTGCTGAAGTTTACTACAAGATGCTTGCAATAGAATATGATTTGTATCGCATTTAACGTTCATTTACAGAGATACATAAAAGATTTCGTATACAATACTGAATACGAAGATTTGGGATGATTGCTGAAAGTGCGTTTTTAAGTTTAACTAAATTTTTGCATTCTACATGGTGTGTATGAATTCTATAGGCCATATACAGGTCTACCCAAAAGAATTTGCAAGAATTACTGAGAATGAGCGTGAATTCCTTAAAGATATATATATTATTCAGTTATGCATTTTCAAGCTTAATTATATTTAGAAAGATATGTTTGTAAAACATAAATAAAATAAAATAAAATACAGGGCTATGCAAAGAACTGGATACATGGACGCCTATGAATCTAATTTCTAGAAATGCGATTTCAATATTTTTAAGCGTGTTTTTGCCTGCATTAAATTTCACCTTAATATGCGGCGTGTATAAAAATCGGCTGCTAGTATACAGGGCTGTACAAAATCAAGTACTTTTCCGTTAATTAGAAGAAATTGCTGAAGGTGAATTTTCAACTATATTATGCGTTTTCTTACTATACTAAATTTTAACATACTATGCAGAATATATACAAATCTATAGATTATATACAGAGCTGCATAAAAGTATTAGAGTACCTTTCCCGCTATAAGCGTAATTATGTCGAAATCTGGTTTTCAACTGTATGTTATGCGTTTTCTAAAATATTTACTTAAGTGTCTTCTTTACCTTTTTAAACAGCAATGTTTTGTGAAATTATTCTGGAATTGTTGGAAAGTGTTTCATAATCTATGCTTGGCGCATGATTTCTTTTAGTATTTTTTCAGTTTATTTTGTAGCACTTTAAAGTGATTTTACCCGTAAATTTGAGAAAACAAAAAGTCTGTAATGCATGTGTTATATCGAATGGAAGAAATGAAGCACAATTTCGAAATACTGAAAAAGGTTCTGTAAAACAATAATTTTTTTATAGTAACTAGCCTACAGCGCATCTTCTAATATATTAAAATTCAGCTTTTTTGAGAATTCTTGCGAAAGAGAAAATAACATATATATTCAGACTTACAAAAATCATAAAGCAACATTATGAAATTTAATTTTAGAAAATACGTATTATCACCAATAAAAGCTAATTAAAGAAATTGCAGTTAAATGAATGTACTGAGTGTATATGTGTGTATGTATATATGTTGTAAAGTCTTGGCTTAATTAAATAAATAATTAACAGAACTTTGCCTGTAGCAAGACTTCACAAGCGAGACTAGGTTCCCATGGGTAAAAAACCATTCATCTTTTATGAACAATGAGAGAATATTTCGAGGTGACCTAAGTCCAATGTCTCGTGACGTTAAAAATTATCTATGGTTCATCCCTTATAGATCGTTTTCTCCTTCAAGCGTCCTCCTCGGGGAGAAAGTTTCAGCATCTCATAGATACGAGATGGCAACAGGTGCCAGTGGAGAAACAAGGAGGCTCCTATGAGAACGCGGGGACTTAGCCGATTGGAGGAAAAAGCTCCCGTGTGGTATGAGGGCGGAGACAGAAGATGGAGATGAGAGGGATGAATTGTAGAGTGGACGGGACTCTTGTTTTAGACGGCAGAAGGAGAGGCCGGGGATAATTCCTAGCCTGGAGACTTGGGGTCGCCCGTAAGGAGCGACAGGACTTGGTGTGTGGACTTGAAGGAAAAGATTCGCAGATGGCCCTGGCCAGCGACTATCCTTTGAGAGACATCAGTCTCTTCTAAAATTCGAGAATCGAGAAGGACATTCCTCCAGAGACATCAGTCCCATGTGTCAAGAGACATTTTATTCCTAAATAGACTCTGTGGCAAAAAGCCCTTCATTATAGAAATTTGACACGACCCAAAAGAAACCTTGTATATATTCCATGTACTCCAGAATAAAATATTTACAGGTTAAACAAGAGAGTTTTACTGTCTCATCCGCTACCAGATTAATCAGGAGGCAGTGAAAACCTCACAATGTGTTAAAATAGGAGATGGGAAGATTGAATAAGAACGGTATAAGCTACACAAATTGCATGAAAAAGTAGAAATGAAATAAATTAAACAATTATCAGTTCAACTCCCACTCTTCTGTTTGTTTTCCATTTGACGAAGATCGAAATTAGGCGTGTTTCCATTTAAAGTTAGACTATAATTACATATAATCATAATTTAAAGAGATATAGTAGTTATTTGGAATATTTTTCGCATTTTTTTTTTGTTCGGTTTTTAACCCAACTTATTAACAAACTTAATTAAACCACACCTCTGTAAACTACATAAAAACAAAGCATTTGAGAGTATGCCTATGTTTATAAAACTCTATATAAAAAAAAAAAAAAATCGTAGGAAATTACGCTAAAATGCTACTGCAATCAATAGCCAATAACACAAGCCTGCGATGATTGAGTTTTTTAACTTTTGATAATTGATCCTTACGTATTTTTTAGCGCTGAATCCGAAAATGATCTTCATTTTAAACAATCACGTCAAGATTATTTTCATCCCATAAAATCGGAGGGCCTTCACCAAAAGAAAAAAAAATCCTCTCCGAGTTTGTTTTGGCTTATAATTTTTTTCTGTTTGTCGCTCAAACGAAAATGCTGTCGTTGAAAAGCGTTCAAACGACGCTCAGATGAAAATGTTGTCCTTGAAAGGCGTTAAAACGATGCTCAAACGTATGCTATTTTCAGTTTTTAAATCTCATAAAGTGGTAGGGTGAACTTCACAATAAAATTTCCCCTCTAAGTTTGTTTTTGGCATATAACTTTTATTCGTTAGTCGCTCAAACGAAAATTTTGTCGCTGAAAGGCACTTAAACGATGCTCAATCCTTTTCAGTTTTTAAATCCCATAAAATCGGGAGAAAACTTCATGAAATATATGCCGCTCCGAATTTGTTTTGGCTTGAAATTTTTTTTCAGTTTGTCGCTGAAACGACGCTCAAAACCTTCTCTTTTTGGATTTTAAATTCCATAAAGTCGGGGAGCGAGTTGGGGATACACAGACATCATTGAACACGAAAAAAAAATACAAAGAAAAAGTTTTATAAATTTCTGAGTATATTATTTTATAAATAAAATTTCAATTTTTCTAATGTTTTTCAAGTTAAAAATAACTTAATCGGGAAGAAAAGCTTTTTCCGTCAAAATTTCCGCTTTTTTTTTTTTGCGTAATCATTCTCACTTCTAATTCACACTTTTTAAGTGTATAAAAGTTCTAACAATTGCAGTTCTTAAGTGAACTTTGGTAAGAATTGAAGTTGTATAACGAAAAGATAGAGATGACCATGAGGATGAAGGAAGCTACATTTTATATTTTCTGTGCCATTGTTTACATTCAATACACATCCTACCTGCCATTAAGTACTATAAATGCAAATCGCAAATCAATTTATTTCTTCTATTTCGAATTATCTTTTTTTTTTTTTTTTTTTGGCTACATTTACATTCACACTTATTGTGCAAAGTGAATAAATTTTGATTTGAATAGAAGTTTATTATTTGCAGTGGGCATGGAGACATGAAACTTCTGTGTACCAAGGTCAGGGATAACACGAGAACACAAAAAAACGTTCCTATAAAGAATTATTTTCTTCCTCATAATGCAGAGAAGTGACATAATCAAAAGTTTTAGTATAAAAAAAGTTATGATTTTTTTTTTTAATTCCTTGTAACAAACCATTTAAATAGCATGTAATCTTAGGGGACATTTTTATTAAAAAATATCCCATGGCTTGTTTTGTTAAATATGTGGATTTTTCTACTTGAAAGTCAGTAACATAAAAAGGTGGATAATAATAGCTATTTGTCACAAAATTAGAGATAGAAAATAGAGTTACTTTTGGTTAACAGGTTGCATCATTCTACACTTACACAGATTCCAACAACCTGTTATTTTTGGAACGTGTAACTAATCGCTGTGTATGCTGTCGACGGATGTTTTAATTAGAAGACCTTTAAACAAAATGTTTGAAATAATTTTGGGACGTAAGTATATAGACGCTGTTTCCTGTTGAGATGAATCTAGACCAGTGGTTCCCAACGTGGGGCGTACGCCCCACAGGGGGACAATATGACTTTTCAGGGGGGCAATTTCAGATTTCTTATTAACAAATTTTCTGTCTTTTTTTTTTCTAATGAAAGCAGCGTTTTATTCTAAAAATAGCAATAATAGATGAAAAATTTAAAAATAACTGAATAAAAATTAATTTTCGAAACGATCCCATTTACAGATTCAAAAATACACTGACACCGGAATAATTATGCGAATTTTTTTTTTGACATAATATGACATCTTTTTATAAATTAAGGGGTCCTCAAAGAAAAAAAGTAGAAGTCCTCAAAGATTACAATTATACTAAAACTAAATCGCAGGAAAAAACTAACTCGGAATCAAATGATTCTGCTTCTAATAATGTTGAATCCCCAGTTGAGGTTGCTTCCTCTTCACAATCTCCTGAAAATACTAACTCTGCTAATTCTGAAAAAACTAATAATACTCCATCCCAGACAACCAAAATTCCTCCCAGCTACAGTAATAATATACAGGAAATATTTAGTACTTTCCAAGACATAAAAGAGATTTTGCAAATATCCAAATTCATTAAATGTATAAAAAATATTTCTACTCTAGCAAAAAAATATAACAATCCCATGGAAAAAATTATTGTTTTTATCCAAGAGTTCGACAAATTAGCTAATGATTTCTCCTCCCCCAACCATGTCTAGTCTTCATCTTAAATCTCTTATTGTGTTATCCTGGAACTGTTCTACTTTAAATAACAAAATTGACGAGCTTCGTATTTTTGTCTCTAACCACCCTAATATTGATATAATTCTTCTTCAAGAAGTGCATAAACCTAATAAAAGTATCAAAATTTCTGGTTATAAGCTCTACCATACCCCCCGTCCTGGATCCGCTCAGGGTGGAACTGCCATATACATCAAACACCACATACCACACTATCCTACCCAACAATCTACATACACAGGTCTTGACTACACGGGAATTGTTGTACAATTGCCACGAGTTAATATTAATTTTGTTTCTTTATATGCTAGACACTCACCTTTATTCCCAGTCAATGATCTAACACAGCTTTTCTCACAAAATACGCACTGTTTCATCGCAGGTGATTATAATGCGCACAACCGGCGATGGAACTCTCATTCAACCACCCGTCGTGGCAGTGCACTACACAACTTAATCACTCACCTAGGACTTAGTTTACATGCACCCAGCACCCCTACACGTAATGGGCTTGGTAGAGGTCGCCCCTCCATTATTGACTTTGCAATTTCAAAAAATTTGGTTTTTCCTATTAGTTCTACAGTTATTAATGACTTAAGTTCTGATTATCTTCCTGTTGTTTTCAAATTTGACTGTGTTGATCCTCCCTCTCCCCCCCCCTTCTGTGGCTGTGGACTGGAGTAAATTTAAAACTATTCTTTCCAATTCTGACCTAACTTTCCCTAATATTACTAACACTGATGATATTGACAAAGCTGTTGATAGCTTTCAAAATATTATTATTAATGCTCAAAAACAAGCTACTTACCAATATACTAAAAATAATAACTCCTTTACTATGCCTAACTACATTCATAATGTTTGTAAGCAACGTAATGACATCCGACGGCTGTTTCAAAATACTAGAGATCCTACTTTAAAGCCCATGATTAATCGGCTTAATAATAAAATTAAAAACCTCATTTCTAAGGAAAAACAAAAAAGCTGGAGCAATTTTCTTAACTCCCTCTCTCCTCAAGATAACTCTCTTTGGAAAATAAAGAAAAAACTTAATAATAATTACTCTACAATCCCCCCCCCCTTAACTGCCTTTAATACCACGGCATATACGGACAAAGACAAGGCGGAAATCCTCGCCAGGTCCTATGCTGAGCAGCTTTCCCCCAACCCTTATCTTGCCAGCCCTAATCATTATTTTGAAGTAAATGAAACTGTTCAAAAATTTTTAGCTACCTTTCCCACGGACCCACTCCCGGAAATTCAACCAATTGTTATTTCTAATATTATCAAAAATCTTAAAAACAGAAAAGCCCCTGGATACGATATCATAACTAATTATGCTCTTAAAAATCTTCCTTGCAACTATATTATATATCTAACTAAACTTACTAATGCTATTCTTCAGTTCTACTACTTCCCTAAAGCTTGGAAGACTTCTATTATTGCACCTATTCCTAAACCTCAGTGTAATCTTCAAGATCCGACTAACTAGCGACCCATCTCTCTATTACCCTCTATCAGCAAAGTTGTTGAACGAGTCATCAGGTCCCAGTTACATGACATTTTAGACGCACAAAACATACTCATTCCTGAGCAATTTGGCTTCAGAGCTAAACATTCCACATTACATCAACTCCTTCGTGTTGTAGAGTTCTTGAGTGAGAAACTAAACACAAACACACCAGCTGCGGCTGTTTTTCTCGATGTCGCTAAGGCATTTGATAAGGTTTGGCATATTGGCCTTATATACAAACTAATTAAGCTTGGAATTAATGCTAGACTTATCTTTCTCATACATTCATACCTTAGCGACCGCACCTTTCGCGTCCGCCTTAACAATATACTTTCCACTTTATACCTTATTCTCTCTGGTATTTTACAAGGGTCGGTCCTCGGCCCTACATTATTTAACATTTTTTTCAACGATATCCCAAGAACACTGAGGACTTATCTTGCCCTGTACGCGGACGACACGGCAATGTACGCCTCTGCACAACACCCATTCACATTATACAAAATTCTCCAAAAACACATAGATAAATTCCTTAACTGGTGTACCCTGTGGCGTGTTAAGCTCAACGAGCAGAAAACAGCTGCTGTCTATTTCTCTAGAAAACTAACATTTCCCAATCGCATTACTATCAATAACACTACTATTCCTTGAACTAATGACACCAAGTATCTGGGGGTTACCCTTGATAGAAGACTTACCTGGAAAAAGCACTTTATTAATATCCGAGGCAAAGTTGCTGGTATCTCCCAGGCCCTCTCTCCTCTTCTCAAAAGCAATACTCTTTCTATTCATAATAAACTAATCTTGTATAATGCATGTATTAGATCAATCTTAACTTATGCTTGTCCGATCTGGGGATTCGCTTGCAAAACCAGTATGGAGTATCTTTACGGTGCTCATAACAAAAACTTACGCTATATTCGTAATGGTCACCATTTTCTTCGTAACACCACTATCCGCAGGGATTTGAAAACCACTTCCTTAAAACAGCGCATTAATAAACTTGCTAAAAATTTTTGTAAATCTGTATACAACCTCCCTAACCAAATTATAGCGGAACTACCCGACTACGAGGTATCCGACCCCACTAACAGAAAACGCCCCAAATACTCGCTTTTGCTTAACGATGAAGACTGAGTTTCCCTCACCTTTTGCTATACTTAACCTTTCTGTTTGTTCTGTCCTTCTATAGTATATAAAAAAAAAATTGTTTTTCTGCTAGTTCTTTAGCATTATATATTTTTAAACTAATGTATGGTCTCTGAAAAGAGTCTTTTTTTTATGGGGCACTCCCCGGTAGCTTTTTCGTCTTTTCCTTCTTTTTTTGGAACTAATGGAATTTTCTTTCTTTTTTAATTAATTTTTTTCTTTTCTTTGTTTTGTTTTCTTTTTCACATATGTTATAGTACTAGTACTTATGTACTTGGTTATTTTTTGTTAGTCTTTTCTTTGTCTTAAAAGTAAATTTAACTTTTGTGGCTACCAGCCACGTCTAAACATTATTTTTTTTAAGGCTCCCTAATGCCCTTGCAACACAATCACCTTTCCACTGGATGTAAAGTTGCAACGCAACTAGGTAATCCATTCAGCTGCTCACATTGTTCCATTCTTCCATATTAAGGGGTCCCTTTCATTTTTATGGTTTCAATATTATTTTAGTAAATTACACCTCTCTTTTTTTTACTATCTGTTTTTTTTTTTAAACTTGTACATCTATTCATAGCGTAATATGTCCCATGAGAGAAATTTTGTAGGGTATATCTAAAATGAACTATTTGCACATGTTTAATCTAAAAAATGCTTTGGATGATCTAAATGAGGTGCTACATTCACGAAATTAATAAAATCCGTGCACATTACGGAAGGAAAGAGTTGAAAGTAAACTTCTTATGGCTCTTCTGCAGACCACATACAGAATATGACATTCATGACCTATGCATTTTAAAATTTAAAATTGGAGAAAACATGGTGGCCAAATAATAATAATGGGGAAAAAAGCCTGGTCAAAGAAGTAGGTTACGAGAGGAAGGAAAAATAGTAATTTAAAATGAATAAAAGCGCGAATCCGGAAATGTTACTTGTGAATTATCTTATCCCATACAGTCTCGGTGATAAACAAATATCACTTATTCTTAATGAAGTACATTATCGATCCATAGTATCCATTATAAAATGTATCAATTCTATCAGATGTAATACAAAATTTGAGAGAGATTTCAAGAAATTTTACGAGAATAAAAATATAGACTATTTATCACTTTTAAATTTGCCAAAAAACAATAAAACTTTTGTAGATGTAAATGCGAAGATACATAGCATCACTGCATTCATGGAGTTAGGTTAAAAGCATACTTGTAATTAAAAAATAATATGATTTTGATAAATTAAAGAATGTGAAATCACTTATCAGAGTTAATGCTATTTTCGGATCCATCCGGGAAAATGGAAGTTTATTTTTTATGTGACAATATTTATATGATATAGAAGGGAAAGGTGACGTGACATCATGATTTTAGAGATGCTTAGGTGGGGTGCGGCCAAAAAAAGGTTGGGAACCACTGATCTAGACCATTAAAATCAGTTTGTGGTTAAAAACTTAAATTTTGCAACTTACCTAGTTATGATGCTTTCAATTTATTGCATTTTCGGCATTTTCTGATACTAAAAACATGTTTTTTCATTTATGGTGCTTAAAACATTGAAAATTCATAAAAGGCTAAGTATCGTAACTCAGTAAGTTTTGTCTATAGAATAATAAATTTGTGCTGTTTTATTTGTTAAAACATGGAGACACTTGTTCTAAATAAAACTTATAGGACCAGGAATTAAATAAAATTTGAAATTTCTTAACTTTTTTAAAAATAATTATGTTAATATAAATCATATGCTGCAGAACAAAATTTGAATTTTTTTTTCAATTGAAACTATACCTCTAAAACTAACGGTTTAGAAATTAACTAGTATTTGTAAACTATAATAAGAAATACCCTGCATAAAAATAAACACAGTTTGAACAACACGATTTAAAAAAAAAAAAAAAAAAAAAAAAAAAAAATAGAGATTTGATCCCGACTACATTGCAGTCATTTCTCTCAACGCATATTCAAAGCTAATTCCACAAGAACACGTAAATATTACTTATACACTTTTAATCTAATGCAATTTATCCAAGCAAATTTCGTACGTACAAATACGTTTTTCAAATTAATTACAATTGTGTTAAAATGGACTGTCCTCACAAATTATACGATGCTATTTTCTTTCTTTTTATTTTCAGAAAAATAAAATCACGGAAAAAAAAAAATTCCAGTTCTCATTTTCTAAAAACGCAATAATGACATTAATCGACACTATTATACAGGGTCCTCGAAAAAGAATGCCTAGATTTAAAAAATTCATAACATCGAAACCTTTTATGTTAAATGAGTAATTATTTCACTGCACCATAACTGGTGAACTCAAGTTTGGTTTTAGTTCACCAGAATTCGTTTGCGAGTATGTGTTATGCGAGGATTAGTTGCGCAGTCGTCAAGGTCAGCCGACGTGCCAGACTGCAGCTGCTCAGTACGATGTTGACCGTACAACAAAAATCTCCGAAAAAGCCACTGTACACTTACTATTGACTTTGACTCCACATACCAAATCACGCACTGTCCTTTTTGTTGCACGGTCAACATTGTATTGAACAGCTGCAGTCTGACGTGTCGGCTGACCTTGACTACTGTGCAACTAATCCGCGCATAACACAGGCACGCAAACGAATTCTGGTGAAGTAAAACCAAAATTGCGTTCACCAGTTATCGTGTAGTGAAAGAATTACTCATTTAACATAAAAGGTTTCGATGTTATGATTTTTTTAAATCTAGGCATTATTTTTCGATGACCTTGTATATAAAATCCAAATGAAACGAATTTATGAAACGATTAATTATGTTTCACAGCTATCTACCCTATATATATATAATCCTAATGAAAGGAATTTGTGAAAGGAATTTATGAAACGATTTTATAAAACGGCATTAAACGACTGACAATGTTTCACAGCTATTCTTCACAAAATATAGAACGTTTGGCGCTGAAATTAACACCAATTATCCGTATTGATCCGCGTATGTCAAAAGTGGTAATAGAACTTTGAAATTTGAACAAATTTTCGAGATATTTTTTTCTAAATTTAATGATATTTCTGTAATGATGGCAACCAAGTTACTCAATTTTTGCGGAAAAAAGCGAGAAAAGGGAAAATTATACTTTTTTTTTTCGTCATTGTCAAACTGAAATTGAAAATATATTTTATTTTAATCGATAGTGAAGACAATATTATGATTAAATTATGTTTTTCAGGAAATTTTGAATAAATAAAAACTTTTTTCACATTTCGATCATCAGGAATCAGTTTATTCTCGAAACCAAAAATCGTCTGTCATCTTCAAATTCCATAGACGTAAAAACATGTTCCCTTTTCAATTTTAAAGAGAGAATGACATCAATAATGCGAAAATGACATCATTTACACTTTTCTCTGTCTTTCATCTACAATAATATAACTTTTTTAATATTTTATAGTTAGAAATTTTAAGAGCTATTATGAGACTTTTAAAACCATTCGGACATCTGAAACGAATATATGAAATAATAATATGTAATATATCTGTTTGTCGACAAACTGGCTTGTTGAGTGACTACTCAACTTAATCTAGGCAAAATATCCGAACTAAATTGCTTGAATATTATGCTAAAATGCTCGTAATTTTCACATAGTTATAATATATTGTATTATATACAGGAAAACAATTATGTTATAAATTTCTAACTCTGCGAGAATTGTTACTTTCTGCTTACACCAAATTGAGAAGTACGTCTTTTTTTGTGTGCGTGGCGTCACATGCTCACATTCACATTATCTGCCCAACTGATTGCAAAGATAATAAAATTTCCCCCTTGGTTTTCTTGTTTTAATGAGAAAATGACATCCATAATGCGAAAATGACATCATTTCCTCTTTCCTCTCTTTCATTCGCAGTAAGAAAAATAAATGTTGGCGCTATTACAAAAATGCTGTTAAACTTTAAAACAACTTAATATTTCAATAACATTACTTTTTCAATATTTTAAATTTAGAAATTTAAAGTAGGTAAATTCTAGGTAGGTAACTCCCAGGTATTGAATTCTAGGCAAGGTCAGCTGCAACTCAAATAAAAAATAAATATACATATGATTATTAAAAATCAAAATGAAACTTTAAAATAATAATTAAATGATAACATGTTAAATGCAGGAAATAGGGAAAATTACGTCAAACTCAAATTTACAAGTGAATATTAAAAAAAGTAAGAAAATGTAAAATAATTAAATTATTACACATGAAACGAATTTAATGTTGACAAATCTGTCATATGTAAAATGCCGAAATATTTAATGTAGCCATATGTAAAATGCCTACAATAATTAAATTATTACGAGTGAAAAACTTTTAATGATGAAAATTAGGTCATATTTAAAAAGCTGAAATAATAATATTCGAAAACACTTTTAAATTAAATAATATGTTTACTCTTGAATCTTAAAAGAGAAAATAAAACTTTAAAATAATTAAATTATTACATGCGAAACTCATTTAAGGTGAAAATTAAAGTCATATATTAAAACTATACATTTAAAACGAAATTCTTATGGGCAATATTCATATGACGTACCATTGAAAATTACAATGGTGTAAAAGTAACGTAGCTGGAAAATTTGCATATGTATTACATTACTTACTGCAGCATAAATACAGGCAAATACATGCACAAAATACTTTCGATTTATTTTACGCAAATTCGATATTAGAAAATTCATATATACATATTAATTTTAAAAAATTACATTTTTAAAATAACATGAAAATATGTATCAGGGTACATTAAAATAAATAAAAGAATTAATACATAAGATATAGAGCTTTGTCTGATTTGAACTGTTTCAAACATTAAATGTAAACGTAAAATTTCAAAACACATAGTGCTTTTGAATACCGTGGTTCTGAATGTTATTCCCAAGCAGACGGAGTTTTTTAACACCGAACTCAGTGGAAGAATATGGTCCATGGCGTCGTTATAAAAGTCCGAGGAGCAGCGACATTTTTAATCTAACCATTTTATACAAGCTGATTTTCAAATGTATAATTGATCTTACTTATAGGCCGGGAGTTGGCAGTACAGACAATCACCTCATCGAGTTCACGGCTGAAATTCCAGAATTAGTTAAAACTCGATTCGCATATTAAAACGCAATCGGTCTGCCAAGTCCTATCTTGGTGAAAAACACCTGAAAATCCGATTTTAGCGGTTGACTCGTAGGTTTACCATTGTGTTTTCCAGCACCCAAAGGTATGTAAACATGGAGGACTGGGAGCAGAAAAACACAATGGTAAATCTACGAGTCAACCGCTAAAATCGGGTTTTCATGTGTTTTCTACCAAGATATGACTTGGCAGACCGATTGCGTTTTAATATGCGAATCGCGTTTTAACTAATTCTGGAATTTCAGCCATGAACTCGATGAGGTGATCGTCTGTGCTGCTATCTCCAGGTCTGTTACCAATCCCCAAAACAGCCGCCAGCTATGGCGACAGCGGTATAGATTAGAGCATGGTAACCCTAAAAATGCTCCATTCAAACGGAAAAGCATGGCAAGCCGATTACAGAGGATAGTCGCCGTCCGTTAGTAATAACATCATTCAATTATCAGTAACCGGATAGTCTTTTTAAAACAGGATACATTACCATGTGTTTAGAGGCTGCGAAGTCTGAACGGGGTTGGCGAGTGTAGCTCGCTGGGGACAGAGCCCCCTAGTAATAGTATTAATAATAATAAAATAAAATAAAAACCTTGGCCAAAAAAAAAAAAAGAAAATTCTGGCGCCAGAATCATCCCGCCACCTTCAAATTCTATGAGTAAGTAGCAATAGCCCTTTTAAAAAATAAAACAAACTGACACCTGCCAAGCCAATTTTACCAAAATGTAAAACTCATTGTATAAATAGAGAACACTACTAAACCTTCAATTGGCCGATAAAACACCTTTTCTATAATCGCCAACCAAATCCACAAATATCTTTAATTCAACCGTTTTAATATACAAAACAGATGAAATAACTCCTCCCCATAAAAATTACTCAATGCATCATTATGTTCTGCATCTTTCAATCCTTCCCAAAGACATGAAAAGAGTTAATAAATACTTTTAATCAAATGTAGTTCACTCAAACTAAATTATCCTTTCAAATAATTAAGCGGTACCGTGGGCGATCCATAAAAGAAGGTAAGCCACTGTTGAATTCAGGAGGTGGCGTCCCCCCCCCCCTCCCCCCACGGAACATTGAAATCCTCCACCTGATGGTTTGAGATTTTATGCTTTTTAATGGACAAAACTGCAATTTCCCCCACCGGATCTCTAAAATATCCCTCGCTCTCCCCGGAACCGCACAAAATCCTCCCGGAGAAAAACGTCTGAATTTAACACTGAGGTAAGTGCAATTTCCCTTATCTCTAATTTCCTTTTATTGCGCTACATCAAGTTCTTATAACACCACTAAAATTTAGCGCGAGAAGCAATCGGCCTTCTCCTACGCTACACCCTGAAGAGGATGCACATACTAGAAGTTGCGAATTGCGAAGGTGTGCTCTACATTGTAGTGTTATTGTTGTTATAAATAATTACTATTCTTACTTTCATCTATCTTTGCAAGAAGAAAGTATTGGATTCGTGAAAATTTTTGAATTCCGGCTTTCGACGGATTTATACGTTTTAGGGGTCAGAGATCACGAAAAACATGTTTTTACAAAATGTCTGTCTGTGAGTCTGTGTGTCTGCGTGTGACACAAATTTTGTGGGCGCTCTATCTCAAGAACTAATGCACGGAATTTAATAAAATTTTAGATTCAGTTTGACCCTGATATAAATTGGTGCTGATTACTTTTTGGTGTAAATCGCCCAGAAGCTGGCGCTGCTATGCTGCATTTTTCATGATTTCCACAATAGTATATTTCAAGAACTAAAGCACGGATTTACAGAAAACATCAGATTCAGTTAGTCCTTGTTACAATATTTGGTGCTGCTAACTTTTTGGTGTAAATCGCCCAATAGGTGGCACTGTTATGCTGCATCATTCATGTTCATCGCAATAGCTCTATCTCAGGAAGTAATGCACGAATTTTCACCAAACTTCACATTCAATTAGTCCCTGATATAAATTAGTTCTGTTTAGTTTTTGGTGTAAATCGCCCAACAGCTGGCGCTGCTATGCTGCATTTTTCACGATTTCCGCTTTCCGCAATAGCTGTATCTCAAGAACTAATGCATGAATTTTCATCAAACTTTAGATTGAGTTATTCCCTGATATAAATTGGTCCTGGTAAGTTTTTGGTGTAAATTGCCCAATAGGTGCCACTGATATGCAGAACTTTTCACGATTTCCGCAATAGCTCTATCTCAAAAACTAATGCACCGATGAGAAGTTCACGTACGTTGTTGCTGATTAGTTTTTAGTGTAAATCACCAAACCGGTGGTGCTGCTGTGCTGCATTTATCAGGAAGTATTAACATATATGAGATAGAAGAAAGTTTTGGGATTGCCATATCCGACGAGTTAGTTATGGATAGAAGTGACATGAGATTCTGTATTTATGTATATATATATATATATATGTTTATTTAATGGTTATATATATACATATGTATATATATATATATATATATTATTATTATTTAACAAAAACGCTGTCGAATCCAATTATACACTGGAGGCAAGTGCCTCGCTTGCCTTCGCCTCGGAGTTTTCCGGCTCTGACCAAAACCTTCTTTTTACTACGTAAGAAAAAATGCATTTATTAATGAAAGTATCATAAAAACACAGTTTAAAAGTTAATGCAGGTTATCATATTGTTTTGCGCCAACGACATATTCTAAATGGGGATTGATTTTTTCTTTATCTCTTAAGCCACTCTTTACATAAAGTTTAATAAAACATTGTTCATTTTGCATATTCATACATATAATTTTCAAAATTTTTCCTTTAAAGTTGTAACATTTTATTTTTGCAGCATATAAAATTAACAATATATTTTTGAAAACCTAGACCGATTATACCCTGTGCAACCAAAACATCGCTCACCACTCATAATTTGCGAACCGTTGAATTTTCTGTAAGATTTCTATTTTTATAATTAAATCTTAAGATTTATATGTTATATCTTTTTTCTTTTAGCTTGTTATTATGTTATAAAGTATTGTTGTTAAAAAACGATAAAGAGGTTTTTTAAATCACCAAAATATCTCCCGGTTTTTTTTTTTTTTTTTTTTTTTTTTTTTTTTTTAACTAGAGTATATTTGATTAATATAAATATTTGACAATTTTTTCCAGCAATCATATATACCAAATAATGATGATAGGTGGAAGCACTTAAAATTTTTAATCTCACTCGAACGGCATCAGATATGCATAACTGAGATTTATATAAACAATAAACGGTCAAGTGCTAGCATTACTCGCGCACAGAGGGTTTCGTAGAATAAATATATGAATTTGTAATTGTATTATATATATAATAATAATAAAAAAAAAGTTGCTAAAAGAATTTGAAAGTTGCTAAGACTTTTTAAAAAACTATATAACGTAGGGTTAGGTATAACTGTATATACTATAAAATAATAGTGTAATCGGGTATCATGAAAGTTCAAAGAGATATATGGAACAATATCAAATATAGCTATTCGTATAACTCTTTTTTTTAATATTATCCTAATCTGTTTATGATGAACTTAATTCGGTACTGACAATAAAAGCAGTGCATAGTTAAACTTCATTTGGCATTTCATGAAACTAAATTCAGCGTAGTAATAACCTTTATTTCTACAGTGTATCTAAAACAAAACCTTTGTTCAAAGTTTAAATTTGGCATTGTGCAAAGCGCGCTTCGAATTGAGGTCTCAAAGTTGCAACGCCGCCTTGGTCAGTGCCGCGTTTTTCCAGATTAAAGTCACTCGAGGCGAATTGAGTGATACAATCAATGCAAACTATCGCGAATCTCACAGTATTTATGCGATTCATTCTAATTAAATATTTCGAGGGCGATGCCCTTAAAAAACAGACACCTAATTTTAATTCCAAAACAGACAAATGGCACCAAGAATATTTAATTAAAACTTTCCTTTCATCATGTACGTGAAAATAAGCAAATTCGCATTTTTTAATAAATTCGTTTATAAATTCTCGTGTCAGTTCATTATTTCATAAGTTTATAAATAGAATTACTCCGTTCCGGAAAGGATTAAGTGATCGCAGGACTCTTAAAGCTTCAAAATTTAAGAAATTTTAATTTTTTTAGATGTTAAACTCCTATCTTTTCTGAATATTTTGATATAATTGTTTCCTTGAAATTCCCATTAGAACAGAAGTTTTGGCTTTTAGAATTATACCCGCTCAATAGCTGAAGCGGCGATTCCGAAACTTTAAAGTCATTATTTTCCAAATTGCGTTTTTGGGTATAACGCGCAGGATACCTCAAAAACTTCTGAATATTTTTTCATGAAATTTTCAAAACATATATTCCATGTTATTCTGTATAAACTGAACCTAAAATTTCCTTTTTATTGTCCAAAAAAATATTTTTTTAGGTGATTTTACTGTTGAAATTTTCAAAATTTTGTACTAGCTAAATGCAGCATTGCATTAAAAATATAAAAATGCTTTAAATACAAATTTATTTAAGTTCAGGGAAATTATTACAATCTGTAGTATAAGTAAGCACCAAAATTTTCATTCTAGTTGCAATATTTATTTTGTAATCCTGCGCGTAAACTGTTATGCCAATTTTTTGTTCGACAAATGTCTAACAGTTTCGAGCCCCCTATAAATACTAATTCTGTATCTTGCAATTTTTTAAATACATGAAACGAAAGAACATACTTATATCTTTCATTCCAATTAAAATTGTGTTTTAAAATCATATACATTTTAAGACATTAAATGTTGAAAATGGTCTTTTTTTCATTTTTTCCACTTTTTAGAGTCCCGAGACCCCTTAAATTAGTATGTTTTTAACAATTTAACGTTTATTGCTTTTCTACTGTTACTGGACATTACATTACACATATATATCATTAAAAGTCGTTAACTAGGCATAGAGTACGCCGCCCTGTCCTTGCATATGTCCAAACTGACCGTACATTTAAGGGTTAATATCTCAGCTAATTACCGATGATTTTTTTTCGAAAATCATTATCAACAATGCTTTTATTCTTCTGCAACGGTAGGTATATTCAGCGATGCTCAACAATTTTTCTGAATGCCCGTAAATCGAAATTTGTGTATAACAGAAAAATGCTAATTACTCAAAAACTATGTGACCTAGGGTAATCACTATAATTTTCCGGCAAGGTTTATATTAACGTCTACTATCTCTAATTTTTTTCATAATTTTAGTTTCAGTAGATTCGGAATTAGATGGCAAGTAGCATAATTAGCCCCTCTACTTTTTTACTAAACATTTTTATGAATGTTTATTAATCTGAAAATATGTGGGTCAATGGTCTTTATTAGTTCCCCGAATTTGAACTTTCCACGTTCCATAGTTTGCGATTAAAATGGCTGTGACAGACAAACAGACGGACAGACACAGGAGTGATCTTATAATGGTTCCGTTTTTACTTTTTAAGTTTATGATGAATTTAATTCGGTGCGGACAATAAAAGTAGTGCATATTTAAACTTCATTTGACATTTCAGAAAACTAAATTCGGAGTAGTAATAATCTTTTTTTGTTACAGTGTAGCGAAAACAAAACCCTTGTTGAACGTTTAAACTTGACATTGTGCTAAGTGCACTTCGAAAGGAGGTCGCAAAGTTGCAACGCCGCCTTTGTCCGTACCGCGTTTTTCCAGATAGGTTTTTAATTAACTTTTAAAGACACCGGAGGCGTATTGAGAGATCTACTCAATGCAAACTAGACGCGAATCCCATAGTATTTATGTGATTAATTCTAATTAAATTAGTCTTTTTTAAACAATTTAACGTTTATTGGTTTTATACTACTACTAGGCATTGCATTACACAAATATATCATTAAAAGTTGTTATCTAGGCTTTAAAAACCGATGGTATATAGAGTACGCCGCCCTGTCATTATGTATGTCTAAACTGTTGGTGACTTTAACCCTTTTGGGACCGGCAGCTTTTACGCAAATTTTATTCGATTGGCACCACTTTTTTTAAAAAAGTTACCTTTACTTAAATAATTTAAAAAATGCTCCAATTAAAAGTAGCAAATATTACCTTTCTTTTTTACTGGTGGCTAAAATAAATTATGTATGCTCTTTTTGAGGGTGCATATATGCACCCATTGTCCCGAATGGGTTAAGGATTAATATCTCGGATAATTACCGACGATTTTTTTCAAAAATCATTATCAACAATGCTTTTATACTTCTGCTATGATAGCAAATCTGCCACAGGCGACTATTTTTTAATTTTACTTCGTAGAACTTTCTGAAAACAAAAATCTTTGACATACAATTTGACAACATTTGCAAAAGAAATATACTACAAAATTTATTTTTTTTTAAATAGTGGTGCGAATAGAATAGAAAAATAGTTGCCTGTGGCAGCTCTGCGACAGGTATCTCCAGCGCTCCTAACAGCTTTGCTAAATGCCCGCAAATCGAAATTTGTGTGTAGCGGAAAAATGCGCTTTTCTCAAAAACTATGCGACCTAGGGTATATACCTAGGGTAGTCGCTATAGTTTTCCTGCGAGGTTTAAATTGACGTCTACTACCTCTAAATTTTTCATAATTTTAGCTTCGGTATTTAGAGCTTCAGATTCGGAAATAGAGGGAGGTGAACCTATTTTTGCACTACATTTTGGACGATATCTATGAAAATATAGTACCTAAAATTAAAAAAAAATGTATTTTTGAGTTCAGCGTTGCGAAAGCTTTCACACGATACCCCACACAAAGGAAAGATTTTTTATTTTCAAGTAACTTAATTAGCCCTCTACATTTTTCCTAAATATATTAATGAATGTTTAAATCTGTAAATATGTGAGTCAATAGTCTTTATTACTTTCCCTAATTTGAACTTTCCATGTTCCATAGTTTAAGAGTAAAATGGCTGTGACAGACAGACAAGACACAGGAGTGATCTTATAATGGTTCCGTTTTTACTTTTTAAGTACGGAACCCTAAAAATTATGTATAATCAATTTTGCATGCATATTTTCCGGTATAAGGTGAAAATTTATCCAAAATGTTTTCCAAACGCATTTTTTAACTAAAAGCACAAATGGAAATAGAAAAAGATGTGCCTAGAACTAATAAAGAACTAAAGAAAAATCAAAAATTTATTTTTGCAGCATATAAAATTAACTAGGTATATATTTTTGAAGATCTCAGCCGATCATCCCCTGAGCCACCAAAACATCGGCCGCGCCCATAGTTTGGGAACCAATGAACTGTCTGTAAGATTTCTGTTTTCATAATTAAATTTTAAGATTTATGTTTATATAAAACATGTATTATAAAATTATATTATTATATTTATAAAATAGTATAAAATTTTAAGATTTATTTATTACTTTTTTTATTGATATTATGTTATAAAGTATTATTGTTAAAAACTCATAAAAACGTTTTTAAAATCACCAAAATATCTCCCTTAGTTCTTTCTTTCTTTCTTTTTTCTTTCTTTTTTTTTAGCAGAGTGTATTTGAGAACGTGAGTTTCAAAACTCACCTTATCCAGAAAATCAAATTTTGGGAAATCGTGAAAAACCGATGACTGCGTTCATTGGTTTTCACTGTAAACCAAGATTTTACAGTGCCAGAAATGCACGATAAAACTTTTTTGTCTTTTTGCAGACTGTAGTGTTTTTTCGGTGCATGTTCACCAATAGAAAAGATTGATAGCAAAAAATCGATTTTTTTAATTCTCGATAAGGCGTGTTTTGAAACTCTCGTCCTCATTTGATTTATAATATAGATATTAGATGACTATTTTTCTCTGCAATCAAAGTACCAAATAATGATCACAGATGGAAGCACTAAAACTTTTTAATCTTACTCACACGGCATCACATATACATAACTTTGATTTATGTAACCAGACTTGTTTCTTATCGTAGGAAAAATTGATGTTTTATAATAAATTTTGCATGTACGTTTTCCGGGTTAAGGTGGAAATTTATTCAAAATATTTTCCAAACGCATTTTTAATTAAAAGCAGAAATGGAAAAAGATCGCATTTATATGCTTAGAACTAGCAAAGAACTAAAGAAAAATCAAAAATTAACATTTTTGTCTGCAGATGACAACAGCCTGACAGAAAAGGATTTAGAAAAATCTCACAATGAACTGAATGAAACAGAAGAAAGAAAAAAGAACTGCATTCAAGAATTAAGAGACAAACTTTCTAGTAAGTTTTAAGATGCATTTGTTGCTATTTTAGAAACATTTTTATTGTATCTTTGTGTAAAACAAAGTGAGACTGTGTGTAGAATGATTATTCATATATATCTTTTTTTGCATTAATATATAAATGTATCAACATCATAGCTGCGCTGTATCTAAGGTTACATAATCTTTTATCCTTTTTTACAACAAAGAAAAAAAAAACAGAAATCTGGCTTACTTGATTAGATTGAAACATGAGTAAAAAGGATTTAAATTAACCATTTGTACCTAAATTAACCATTTGTACCAATGCGTTGCATATCTGCAACAAGTTTTCTGCGACAAGTCTCATTAACAGCAAAATTTTTTTGCAGCATGATATTTTTTAACAATGGAAATGAATGATAAATTACATACATGAGTAATACATGACACAATTAGCAAAAACACACTGAAGAACTAATATACAGGGTGTCCACATATAACCTGACCGATCTTTATTTTCGCAACCGTTGGTCCTAGATGCATACTTCCAATTACAAAAGTGGTCAAAATTAGGTGCAGAGTTAAGATTTAAAAAAAAAAGTTTGAAGCGAAAAAACAATTTAGTGAAGAATGACAGAATCCAAATTTTTATACAACTCCCATGTCCTTATACTTATATTTAGGGACGTTTTGTCTATTCAAAAGTATTTAAAACACAAAAAGTTCCGTATCTGTACGACCAATATTCACTGAGAAATTTGAGTTCAAAGTTATCATGCATAGTATGGGGACCGTATACAAATGGAGATGAGAATATATCCCCTATCAGAAAGAAAAGGAGTTTTCAGAGTTAGAAATGATTATGACAGAAGGGTTGTTGTTCAAGTCAAAAAACAGTTTAATATTTGTCTAATCACTGGTATTAAAAATAAAAATGTATATTTTGTATAATACATAAAATCACAGCGCACAAACCCAAATAAGTTTAATAAAGTAATTTGAAATAATAACATAGTAAGTTTAAGTAGTGCTTCCTCGCAGATAATGTCAAATGAAAACAAAATAGAAATAAACAATGTGGATAAATATCGTCTTTCATACTTTCTCACTACATGTGTTCCAAGTGTCTTCCCTGGACTAGAATAAATAGACGGACACGTTTGACATTGATTCTTACACATTGATTCTTATGTATTTTTTAGCGCTGAATCCGAAAGTGACCTTTATTTTAACCTCTTCGGTCCCTGGGTCCCCAAACGGGGACCTCTGTTCTTTTCCTTATAAAAACTAAAATGTCCGATTTTTTTACAATTTCACATCACTTCTTAATAGCTGAATGTTTATTACGTTCAAAGCAAACGAATAAATGGCAACATCTAAGCTGATTCCCACATAAAATAAATGTTATTTTCATCTGAGTTTGCAAAATGCCTAAAAATGCCCAAAAGACAGTATGACCAAGAAAGTGAGAAATTTTCATAAGTTCTTAAGTCTTTTTTACCCGACTGCCAAGAAAGGTTATGTGTTTCACGGGTATGTGGATTTCTTTATACCTTCGAAACATACCAATGGCTGGATGGATTTTAATGAATGGGGTTTCTATCGATTCGTCTTAACCGTCCGATGGTTATAGGCTACGTTTTGTTTTTTTTTAAATTCAAAATGGCGGCCGTAAAATACAAAATGGCGGTAGAGACAAAAAATATTTTTACGCACCACATTGAGTGACATATCATTGGATAGGTCTTTCAAAATGAAGACGATGTTTCATTGACTATTTTACAGTCACACTCTAAATTAAAATGTCTGAAATTCAGACACTTAAGTGTCTGAAATGGAGTGTTCAATTTTCAGACATTTTAAAATGTCTGAATTTTTTCAGACACTTTTTGCGTCTGAATTTCAGACACTTCAAACGTCTGAATCGCATCCATTTTTTTGTAAGCATCATACGTAGCCATGTTTGACCACGTTGAATCCTGAAAAAATATTTGGCTGTGGTCCTGCCCCTCTCCCCCCCACCCAATACAGCCTGATTTTTTTGGTGCTCTCAGTTTTGGTATACAATTTTCGTTACGTTGATAATTTAAATCTTTTACGACATTGTACTGATTATAAAACAAAAAATATTTATCTAAATATTAGATTTTTTTAAATTTATTTTGTTTTTAACCTTATTTTACTTTAAAAGTTCAAAATATTGATTATAATCAGTACAATTTCGAAACAGATTTAAAATATAAGCTTTACAAATATTGCACATCAAATTTGGGGGCACTACAGTCGTAGGGGGACGGGGCACTTCCCAGTTTGCCCTTCCTTTAATCAAGAAGTACTTTTGCAAAAAACGCAACCCTGCATTATAGTTGTCTAAATTGAGATGTCCGGTATTCGGGAGTATCCGTTGTGGAGGTTAATGGACATTCTCGAATAGCGAACACCTCTATTTAACGAATACTTTTTTAATCAGCAGACATACATATTTGTATATTTTTACCTCAAAAAAGTAGACATCTCCAATTATCGGACAAATTCCGCGGTCCCGAAGTGTTCGCTATTAAGGGCTTTTAAGGTACATAGATAAATATATATATATATTTTATAATCTTGTCCTACTCTAAAAGTTCAAAATATTTATTATACTCGGTTGAATGTGGAAAAAGATTTAAAATATCAGATGTACGAAAATTGCAAAAATCCCCCCCCCCAAAAAAAAATGAAAATATAAAAAAATATATTGCCACATAGGCAATTTTACATATACATCACTTGATAATCACAACAGCCATTTAACTATGAATAATGAAAATAAATAAATAAATATTCTACTTTAATAACATTGGGGAAAAAATGACTTTGGTATTTTGTTAAATATATTTGCGTTTTTAAACTTGTCCTACTCTAAAAGTTCAAAACTTTCATTATAATCAGTGCAAGATTTAAGATATCAGCTTTACAAAAATTCATGCAAAATCCCCCCCTCCCCCCCCCCCAAAAAAAAATGAAAATACTTATTTAAAAATTATGTTTTTAAAAAATTTATATTTCCACATGGGCAAGTTTTTATGTAGATCAGAGGGTACTCACAAAAGCTATTCAACTATCAATAAAAACAAATAAGTACATATTCTATATTAAAAACATGAGGAAAAAATAACTTATGATTTCCAAACTTCTTTCGTCTTAAATATATACAGTAACATCTGTCATTTTTGTATTTTTCGTATAAGTGCATATAAATAAAGTTACCACAATTTTAAATACGAAATCTAGTTAGAGGTTTTTACTTTTTCCCATTATAAATTTCAAATTACTTTTTTATTAAAAATAATAAAAAAATCAGTATTAGAGTTGATTGCAAATCAAATACATATGTATATTTTTACAGGCAGCTTCATATAATAGACCAGTCTCATTTACTTTATTTATCTTTTTTTAATCTGCGGTTTTATGCCAGGAAGTAAGAAAGCATTAGGTCATCTTTCAAAGTTTTTTTTTTTCTTTACTTCCTTGTGGCCGTCATTTACTGCGAGATAAAAATTATCCATTGAAACTAAGAACTGACATTGAATATATAATTCGTAATAAAAAAGAACGTCATAAGTTTAAAAATATATACTTCTAGAATTAGTGGGGTTTTTTTGCGAACAGATTCAAAACTAATTAAATTTCATGCAGGATTTTGTTTAGTACAATAAATAAAATCATAAAATACAGTAATTTTACTACTATAAAGAAACTTACTTGAGTTGCTGCAAGAGGTAAGAAATATTCCTCGATTTGAAATTTTAAAAACTACCACAACCACAGTGAGGGAGAAAGACTTTCATCAGTTTAAAAGGTAATCCCATAATACATCCGACTAGCCATATTTAAAGAATGAGATGTTTCATCCTAAAAACAGGACCCGCCAGACAAAAGTTTCTTTTTTTTTGCCAGTTTCGACAGGACGAAGATGAATAACACAATATTATTGATATAAATTGATACGAGTTAACACTAAGCCCATTGCACACGCTTTGTAGAATTTCCGGGTGTAATCTTCAACCGTCGTCTACTTCTGTTCTGTGTCTATCCCGCCCTTGTATCGACGACAGATTCTAAGAGACATTTGATGTCGAGCACACACGTCAGATGTATGTATTGAATAAATAAATAATCCAAGTTAATACGAATTAAAATCACAGTACTTCACATTTCGCAAAAAACGAATTAAAATACACGCGTACATAAAAACAAACTTTGTTTGAATTACAACGTATACCACTTCGAACGAAGACATCTAAAACGCATGCGCAACTGGGAGTGCTAGTGCCCCCTGGTGGTTATTGCGTCAGAAGAATCAAAACGTCTTAAATTAAGACACTTTTAAAGCAATGAAGTGTCTTAAAATAAGACGTTTGCGGATATTTTAGACATTATTCTCAGTTCGTTTACACCATGGTCATAGTAAGACGCTTATGTATCTTAAATTAAGACATCTATAGTGTCTTAATTTTCAGATTAAGACACTTAAGTGTCTAAAATTCTTTTTCAGTCACATATGTGTCTAAATTTAAGACGCTTCTATTTGCAGTGCAGAAGCTCCGTTTAAGTACTACACAGCCTGGAAGTTGTGTAGGTAGGATCTCTAGCTTTACTGCAACTCTAACCATCATAGACATCTGTAGGCCTCATCAAAACAGTGTTTATAGATAGGAACTAACAATTAAACACAACTTAAAAGTCATCAATGCAAGTAAATAAAAAAAATAGGTAAGTAATATAAAAAATAGTTTCACATTGATGAGAAATAATTAATTAGTTTGCGCAGTCGGGTTTTTTGATTTTTTAAATTTAATTTTTACTTGTAAATAAAAAAATTTGATGATTTTTTGATTATTTACTTGTTTAAAGCTGAATTGAACTTGTTTAATTTGTGATTGCATTAATTTAGGTTAATGGTTATTAAATTGATGTTTTAAGCGGGTTTGTAGTTTCAGATCCATAATTTTTAACCTAAATTACTAAGCGCCCAAAGGACCAATTTCAGAAAAGATATTTTTTCTGTCATTTACGATGTCATATTGTTTCGAAGAAACCAATGAATAAGCCTTTATTTGTATTATTATTTTAGCTTCGGAACTGAAGACGTTATACCATCACGAAGTTTTGCCGGATTGGGGACTTTTTTAATTCAGATTATTTTACTGTCACCACTTTTTAAAACTAGTATAATTCACCTTATTTTTCCAAATTTTAATCTAGTTTTAAATAGGTCGAATATTTCTATTTCAAAAAAGCGGTGACAATCAACAATCTGGGGACAAAAAAGTTCCCAATCGGGCAACACTGACATCACGTCACGTCAGGATTTTTCTCAAATCGCAAATTTCAAAGTTAAAAAGCTCAAAGTTAAAATTGATCCCCCTCCCCTCCTAACCTCATCGGACCCCTGAGCTGTTTAGCTGTAAGAAACCCAGTATAAGCCAAAAAACTGAATAAATTATTGAATTAAATAAAATTAAACTGAATAAAAATGTCTTACATCTATTTTATAGTATCAGAATTTTCACTATTTTTTAACCTTGAAATTTACGATTTGTAAAAAATCCTGAGATGATGGTTAAAAGTTAAAGCAATTTTTTTTATTCAGCGTTAAAAAATTCATAAAACGTAAGTATAAAAGTTAAAAAGCTCAAAGATCGCAGGTTTATGTTATCTAATCTAAAACTCTTTTCTAAACTTGTTGACGGTAATCTATCCGAATTTTTTAATGTTATCCTCTAATATAAGTATGTATAAGATGGTAAGCGTCGAAAATCATAATAATATTACATTGCCATCGGATTTAAGTCAGTATGTAAAATTTAACTTCGATCGGACATTTGAAAGTGAGTTAAAGTTCTAGTACAAATTTTAAACTAGAAAGACGATCGTTGCAAGTTAAATAAAACCTTATGAAAATAACATAAATTTTGTTAAAAGAAATCATAACCTCAAATCCTTACAAAACAAAACATGTGTTAAAATACAATTATTTTAACTAATGTGAAACTTAACTAATAAAAGTTATCTCGTATCTAATAGTTGTACGATTTCTTTCAAAGCGCAGATACCTTGAAATAAGTTTAAGTACTTTATATACGACCCCTGAAAGCATGGCCGAAATCATCTGTTTTAGATGCAAAAAGAATGGTATAAGTCATGCATTTCAAAGTTTCATAACTCGGTCAATTTTAATATTAGATGAATGGGACTTTTTTTTTGTCTTACTTGTCAGTGCCACAGTAAAGTTTTACTAAATATCTCTTATAGGACCGGGGGACCGTACAAAAATTTAAATTTCGTATTTTTTTAATAAATGTTTTTCTTGACCCAAATCGCTTTAAAAATAATTCTTTGCCTTATTTAAACCCCTTTTGTGATTGGAAGTATGCATCTAGGACAAAACGGTTGCGAAAATAAAGGTCGGTCAGATTATACGTGGACACGCTGTATAAAAAAAACATGTATTATATATTTTTTTTATATCTAATTGTCTTATATGTTTGTAAACTACATGTAAAAAAAAAGCCAAAAACCTAAATTTAATAAATCAGCATTAAAGGAATTATTTAACATATTTTCAGAAATTTCTAAAAAACTAAGCTGAAAATCCGAAGTTGCCTGGGTTAAATAACACGAAATGCGAAAAAACTCGAAAAATCATAATAAAATATCCTGCCTTCGTATTTACGTAAACTAAACAAAATAATGCAAAATAAACAAGAATTATGTATGTCTTTTAAAGTTTGTAGATGAAATGCGCATTTATATTCTTTGAAAACAAATTTACTAATGTGAAAACATCGCCGCGAATTACAAAAACTCCTGAAAAAAAAAATCGCTAAAAATTCAAAAATCACAGAATGTAGATTTTACTACAGTGGACATTGTAACCGGAATTCGTTCTCGAATGTCAAAAAATTGGCGAGTAACTCGAAAAAATGTTACAAGTCGCACTGAAAAAAATAGATTACAAAATGAACTACTATGTAATGCTAAATGTTGGAAACGCGAATTCCTTTTACGAATATCAAAAAATCGCCGCTGATTGCGGAGAAACGCTGAAAGTCACAAAAAGAAAGAACAAAATTTACTAAGAACGAAAGTTTGTAATCGAATTCCTATTACGGATGTTAAAAAAGGTACCATGGAAAGTGAAAAAACATTATTTATCTCGATAGAAAGCGTTAAAAAATCGAAAATCGCCCAGGAGAAAATTTACTATATTAAGCCACCAGTAATGTGCTATATTGAAACCAATTGCTTTTGCCACTGTCAAAAAATCACTGCATTAAAATCGGAAAAATTCAAAATCGTGGAGGAGAAAATTTGCTATTTATGTTATTAAGATTAAAGTTTGAAACCAAATTCATATTGGGCTAAAAGTTTGAAACATAATTACTTTTACAACTGTAAAAAAAATCTCCGTGAAACCCAAAAAATCGCATATAAAATGAGTTAAAAAATCGTTAAAAATTCAAAAATAGTGGAGGAAAAAATTCACTATATTAAGCTAAAAGTTTGACACCAAATTCCGTTGCCGAATGTCAAAACAATCGCCGCGGAACTCGAAAATAACCTAAAAATCTCATTGTAAATCACAATTTAAATAGCGGATGATGAAATTTACTATATTAGTCTAAAAGTTTGAAACATAATTCAGTTTCCGAATGTCAAAAAATTGCCAAGGAGTTCTAAAAATTGCCAAAAATCGCATTGAAAACCGTATTAAAAAATCACTAATAATCAAAAATCATACAGGACAAAATTTATAATAGTAGGGTAAAAGTTTGAAATCAAATTCCTTTCCCGAATTTCAAAAAATCGCCGCGAAACTCGAAAGAACTCTAAGAATCGTATTACAGGTCACTAAATATCACAGAAAAATTTTATATATAATGGAGTTAAACATTATTATCTGAATTCTTTCGTGAATGACAAAAATCGTCACGGAATGGAAAAAATTTCTAAAAATCGCAAGTTCCAGAATCGTAGAGGACAAAAGTTATTATATTAGGCTAAAAGTTTGAAACCGAATTTCATTTACCAAAGTCAAAAAATCTAGAAAATTAAAAAAATCGTTGTACGAATTCCGAATAAACTTTACAGAAAAGATAACAAAATTTACTTTTTTTGAGTTGAAAGATTGAAACGGGATTATTTTTATTAATGTAGAAAAATTGCCTAAAAAACACAAAAGCAAAGCACACATAAAAAAAATTAAATTAAAAAAAAATTATCAAAAGGATTAATATCGGGCTTTGCGATGAGTCCACTACTATATCCACCTCAAAAATTTTGGTAATATTAAGTTTAAGATAGTTCTTTTCACATTATTAATTTCTTAATAATCTTTAGAGGGCTAAGCCCGCTGCAAAATTGATTATATGATATTTATGTATTTAATCTTTCGAATGGTCTAAATTGGTTAATTAGTTAAATAATTATCATGAATTTAAATTTTCATGGTAATCTCTATTCATTCTCATTGCCCACTTTTTTTTAGCCCCCGGAATGCTATTTCTTTCTCCCAGCTAATATAGTGTCTTCTCCAAAAAGTAACGTTACGTTGTATAAGCCAGCCTTAAAGCAAAGCAGATGTATCATTGTACTGTTAAATACTCTTCTGGAAATTTTTTAACTTCTAAGCATCGCACATTTTCAATTTTTAGACCGTCGTATTGGGGAAAAAAGTACTTTTTAATGCAATTTGTTTGAAAACTGCATCTCCATTTATTTTTGTAGTTTTAATCGTTATTTGTTTAATTTTGGTAACTCAAATACTCGATTTCGGTAGAAAGTATAGGAAAAATAGTTGAAAATAGAAATTATATCTTTTTGTTGCCATTTTCCCATAAAAAGTGAAAAAAATTTACTTAAACTACGTGCTATTTAAAAAATATATAAATGAATGATGTCTGATAAAACATGGAGCTATTATAAACTAAATTCAATTTTCAGATCTATATTAATACAGTAAAACCCCGATATAACGCTCTTCCGGGGGACCGGGCTAGAAGAGCCTTAAAAGCGGGAAAGCGTTAAATGCGGGAGTATGTTTTCGGCATTTTAAAATTGAGAATATTAGATTATCTGCTTTAAATAATGCGGGGAATCATTTTTGTGTATTATTTAAAATAGAAACTCCACAGTATAGGTACAAAAACGTTTCCTTTATTTAAAATATCACAAATTTACATAGGGTTTACAAAGTGTATTATTATTTCAAATCAGAGTAAGTAAAAGAACTGTTAGCATTAAACAAAAGCTACAAAATATATTTAACATTTCTAATAGGAAACTTTATTCTTATATTAAACATAAAATAAAATTATGAAAAAACTAATATTTTGTTTTTTAAAAAAATGTAACATTTGTATTCTTGAGCAACACTATGAGGACTATAAACTTTCACTTACTGTTTATTCTGTTTTAGAGAATAACTCTTCAAGTTTCGTCTGACGGGTGGACGAATGACCACATAAAAGAGCGTTTTCTGCCTTGTTTATGTGTCTTAATATATCTTCATGTGAAGCGGCGGTATCTACTGAAGCGGTGTATAGGCGGATAGTGCTAAAAGCTTCCATTACTTCAGCTATCGTTGGGATGCGCTCTTGAACATCGCCAGCAGCAACTTCCTCAGGGTCCTCTTCTTCTGCGGCACCCTGTGCAGTGTCCCCTATAATGTCGCCAATGCTCCTAACGTTGCTTTTGATAACGTCTTTATCAATGTTAAGATAGTTCTGAAGGCTGTGTGCGTTTTCTGCAAGATGCTCGCAAACAACTTGCTCGTCGTCTATAGGATCTGACCCCTCTTCAGCCGCATGCATATCACCGTCGGCGTCCGTTATGAAGCCTGCCTTTTTAAAGCAATTTTGAATTATTTTAGGTTCGATAGCATACCAAGCAGCGCTAAGGTAATTCATGGCGTCGAGGAGAGTTACAAAAGATCGACTACTTCTAATTTCCATTTCATGTAGAAATCGTTTCACTATACGTTTGCGATAGTGTTGTTTTAAAACCTTTATGATCCCTTGATCCATCGGTTGAAGTACGCTTGAGGTGTTTGCAGGTAAAAATTTCACAGAGACGTTTGAAATATCTGGTATTTCTTGGGGATGTGCTCCGCAATTGTCTACGAATAGTATGACATGCCTATTTTGCTTCCGCATCTCGACATCAAAATCAGAAACATTAATGAACTGGGGAACCGTCATCCAAGCCTTACGTTGATCTGCATAGTCACAGGGCAGTCGTTTGATGCTCTTGAAACAGCGCGGTTTGGCCGATTTTCCAATCACCAGAGGATTGCATTTGTCGCTCCTATCGGCGTTGGAACAAACAAGCCCAGTCACACGTTCTTTACTGAGCTTTCCTCCATGGCACTGCTCATCTTTTAACGTTAAGGATTTATCAGGCATCGCTTTAAAAACAAATTGGAAATTGCTCGTCAAACGTGGCAAATGAGGTGCGTTCGTACTATAACTAGTTTTATAATTATTTTTTGCACCCCATATTGTACTGAATGTATAATTTTTTGCACTTCATAAAGCGCATAGTCTGATACATCATTAAAATGCACTTCCAATATTTTTTTCCCATTCCCCGTAATGTAACGGAACACTTTTGACTGTCCCTGTAATTAAACTATACATCCGATTTTCCTAAAATTTGAAATAGCTCAACAAAATTTTGCAACAATTATATCTTTAAAATTTCAGACCATTCGGAAGGCTGTAATATCATTAAAATGCACTTGCAATAATTTTTCCCATTGGCCGTAATGTAAAGAAAAACTTTTGACTGTCCCTGTAATTAAACTATGCATCCGATTTTCCTAAAATTTGAAAGGGCTCGACAAAATTTTGCTACAGTTATATCTTTAAAATTTCAGATCATTCGGAAGGCTCTAATATCATTAAAATCCACTTGCAATAATTTTTCCCATTGGCCGTAATGTAAAGAAAAACTTTTGACTGTCCCTGTAATTAAACTATACATCCGATTTTTCTAAAATTTGAAAGGGCTCGACAAAATTTTGCAACAGTTATATCTTTAAAATTTCAGATCATTCGGAAGGCTGTAATATCATTAAAATGCACTTGCAATAATTTTTCCCATTGGCCGTAATGTAAAGAAAAACTTTTGACTGTCCCTGTAATTAAACTATACATCCGATTTTCATAAAATTTGAAATGGCTCGACAAAATTTTGCAACAATCATATATTTGAAATTTCAGACCATTCGGTTGGGTAGTTTTTGCTCTGTTACATGCGGACAGACGGACAGACGGACGGACTGAACGACGACTATAGGTGCTACGTATTTATATAATTACGAACGCACCTAAAAAGAGCCAAATTCGTCGGCGTTATAAATATCACAACTGCCATATTTTTTGATAAGCCTTGGAAGACTGTTCTTTTTCCAAAATTCTGCATTTTCTATGTTCACGGCAGCGGATTCTCCGCAAATCTTCTTGTACACAATGCCGTGGCGGGTTCGAAATCAGTCTAACCACCCATTAAATGGAGTAAAATCTCCAATTCTTAGCTTTGGGGCTACTTCTGCAGCTTTTTCTTTAACTATGGATCCGCTGATACGCATGTTACAGTGTCTTGACGAAGAAACCACTCGTACATAACTTTTTCTAATTCTTCATATTTTCCTGTTTTCACTCTCTTTTTCTTTGAGCCACCAATGACAGCATTTTTTTCAATATCTTTTCTGTTTTGAAGAAGAATCCGAAGAGACGGCGGCGCGATATTCATAGATAACGCAAAATCTTTCTGCGAACTGAATAGGTGATTTTTGTCATAATTTTTTAGAATTTCTAATTTTTTCGAATGTGTCAGCGTCTTTCTTTTCATACTCTTAGCTTCCATGTTGCACCAAAGTGGAGTCGGCAACGATGCTACTTATGTGTAAGTGAAAAAAGCGAAAACAGTTTGTGTGAAGTAAGAGACAGACAGGTGCTTCGGAGATGGACGGCATAAATTCTTGTTCTCCGATCCAATAAGAAAAAAAAAAACCGCCGCGCCGGCTGATTTTTTTTTTTTTTACATAGTCTTTGGGCTTTGGCTGGCTGCCAATTCCACGTATCCTCTCTTTCTCTCCCTCTCTCTTTTTGTACGGGCGAGAAAATGAGAACTCCGAATGTAAACCAAAGCACCAAAGCGTAATATCCGGGGTTTCTTTATTCAAAGGACCAAAAAAAGCGCGTTAAAAGCGGGGAGCGTTAAAAGCGAGGAATTTTTACATTGTTCATATGGACATGGTTCAAGGGATCGGAACAAATGAGCGTAAAAGGCGGGAAAGCGTTTTAAGCGGTGAGCGTTATATCCGAATTTTACTGTATTGCAAACACATGAAGGCGTATGAATCATGAGATAGTTGATTTTTTTTTTTTTTTTTTTTTTGACGAGTTTCTTGAATGATGATATTTCTTTTTTGGGATTTGTGTATTATTCAGTGATAGTGACATCATATGCTGTAGATGTTGTTTAATACTGAATCACAAATGAGGAATTCTTCAGCGGTTGCGCATGGCATCATTTTATATTAAATAAAAGCGCGTGTTTTAAGTCTTAAAACTGAAATATGTTTTATACTATCTCTATATTTTTTTTTCATCGGGGGCGACAATAAATTTTGGAGAGGCAAAACTCCTCTTTTCTAGTTTTTTTTTTTTTTTTTTTTTTTGTAAGTAAATATCTCTGGCGCCATTAGTTTTTTTGCTAACAATAAACATTTCCATCCGATTTTTACAAAAATTTACACACTGATGTAAAATACTTTTCTACTTATGCTCTGATATTTTCAAATTGATATTTTATTTAGTTTTCTTACTTTTTGCTGATTAGTTAGTAAAGATTATTATTTTTTTTCCTTTCGGAAATTATATTAGGGGAGGCCGACGATCTGCAAAAAGAAGATCGCATTATTGAACATAAGTTTTTATTTAATATCACGTTCCTGTTACATTCTTTTTTAGATTTTGTATACCTCTTGTATTTTAGATATCTCTGGCGCGATTAGTTTTTTTACTAAAAGTGAGAAAACTTATCGTCTGATTTTTACAAAAGAATTATACACTGATGTAAAATAATTTTTTACTTATGCTCTGAAATTTTTACATCGATATGATAATTAGTTTTTTTTAAATTTCGCTAATTAGTGAAAATTCTTAATTTCTTTCAATTCTGTTATGAAATCAGGTCCATATATCCGCAAGCTTTTGCCATTTTATGAAAGAAAATATTGCGTTTTTGATGAGTTTTTAATTATCTTGGCTAATTATCGAAAAATTTAAAGTGCCTCAGAATCTGCCTTGGATTTCCCTCATCCAAATTTCCAGACTTGCACATGAAGTAGATTTCGCTAGCCATCGAAGACACACACACACACAGACAGAGCGAAACTTAAGTTTCTTAGTATAAATAAATTGTCTCAAGTTGACAGGTTTGTGACACTCTTGAGAAACATACAGATATGTGCTTTCTCTGTAAACATATGTAAATAGTTGGTTGTATTGGGTTTTATGGCGCAAAATCCCTGTAGGAACATGCTGCGCCAACATATGTAAATAAATATGTGGTAATTTCAATTTGGCACTTTTTGAATATCATCGCCCTTGGCAGTAGTCCAAATGTCAAGGGCCTTGTTATGCCACTGCCTAAATGAAAGCGTTAAATGAAATTCTTGCTAAACAGTATTGTTCCTTTGAAGTTCAGTCTGTATTTATTTGAAAAGCTATATATTTAATCCCTTCTTTTTCATCTGACGCATTTTTTTCTTTTTAAAGAGATCCTTTGAATTTGTAGTCCTAATAATTTTTCTGGAACAGTTTATGAGGCAATTTCCATAAATGTATATATATTTTTTTATATAAATGTAGGTGTGCCAATGAAGATCCCACCCCAGAGACGATTGCCTTGATTAAATATTACGATACATAACAATAAAGTATTTTACGTAACTTGGCGTCTAATTAAAACAAAATTTGAGAGGAATTATAAACATGGTTTCCGAACTGACAACAAAATATTCCCCACTACTTTTCCCTCTCATATTCTCTTGTATTTTGGGGAAATTTTTGTTTCTTATTTCCATTCAATTCCGCTTAATACGTATTTTTATTAGTATTATTTATTATATTGGAATCGACATTTATGGTATTATCTGATTTATTAGAAATCTATTTTTAAATGACTTTATGCTTCAATCAAATATTTCTTCCTTTATTTGCTTCATGAAATTATTCTAGCATAAAATTCAAATTGTTATTTTTCGCAAGGAAAGATAAATTCGATAAAAAGCACAGTAACACAATAACTGATATTTTGTGTGATTGATAAGGACTGTTATCATGCAAATGATAACAATATACGAATTAGGGCCAATTACAGAATTATTTTCTTTGTCCTGAAAAAGTTCCGATAGAACTAGATATATGCTTTAAAAAATGTATTAATTATTGTTTATTAGTATTGCATAGCTGCCAACTTGTACGGATTTTTGCTACTACTAAAATTTAATAGAAAATTTTGCCTAAATCAATCGCCGAATTGCAGTGAATTTTAATAATTAAATAAAGTAGAAATTTCTGTTAAATTTTAGTGGTAGCAAAAATCCGTACAAGTTGGCAGCTATGGTTGCTTACAGGCAGCACTATTGATAATTCCTATGCCTTCCATCTTACGGAATTTTAAAAGTCTGACTATTTTAATTTAACCTGTAGAGCAGTGATTCTCAACCTGTGTGCCGCGAAAAAAATCTCAGGTGTGTCTCGAAACTTTTAATTCAAGTTGCATCAAATTTTTAAAAATTCGAATCTGTAATATTCGACATTTCATATTATACGGTTTACTTTGAAATAAGGTTTAGTGTCACAAATTTGCTTTATTTGGGAATTTTTTTTTATTCTGTTACTCATTTTAAGAGTAAATGAGGAAACCCTAAAAATGGCCTTACGTCTCTTGAGTTAAATTCTTTCAGGGAAAAAAAAATCGTATCACCTGAAGGAAAAAGATTATAATTTGAAATACAGTAGAAAATATCGTTGAAAAATGATTTAAGAATATGCCTATCAGGGGATTTTATCTTACGCAGAAAGTATTCTAGCTCTTGTCTATTTCCTGTAACTTCCTGCACTGCTATTGATCAATAAATCTATACCTCGAATCCGCTTCTCCGCCAATATGAGAAAAATTCCATGATTCTTTGCACTGATGGCGGTATGCTGAATCAATTAAAAAAACCCTTAACGGGTTAAAAGTTTGTGACGCAGCACTTTATCTTATTGCTATAAGAATTTTAAATATGGAACTTAAAAATAATGATATCAAATTTTAAGTGACGCTATATTATTTATTTTATCATTTTATTTTTGTTTTATTTATAATTGCATGCGTAAGAATTATGTTAAATTTAAAAGGATGTACAAAAATGTATTCATTGATGCGTTATCATTCACATTTTTCATAAATTCAAACTATGAGTTTTAAAAGATATGATATCAAAATTTAAGTGACGCCTTGATGTAGCCTTAAACAATTTGTTTTAAAATTCAATTTTAATTGTTTTCGATTTGGCTAAATATATTTACACATCTAACCAAAACTTTTAATTTTCCAATACACTGTTAAAAATACCACTTTCACTGAACCTGTGCAATGCACTGTAATGTATTTATATGAATAAATTGATTTATCTTTTGTGCCACGCTATCCAAAATCAAAAGTAAAATTTATGCAAGTGATTTCTTTGCGCCATTGTATCCAAACTAAGCGAAATATATGCAAATGGATATTATGACGTAAAGAAATCACTTACATAAATTTTACTTTTGATTTGGGATAGTTTTGAGTTCCGCCATCTACGAATTCTACGATACGATTTTAGGCTTAAGGCTGCGTCACTCGGAATACTACCGTCTTCCATGATGATACTGAAACTAGTGTTAAAAGGGTGTTTCATCTGCTTATAAATGTTAATGTATATTAAAGAGAAGTATATAAAAAATTATTATAAGAATTTTATTTAAAATAATTTTCCTTTCCTGTATTCGGACTGTTTTGCTTGTGATAGTAAATAAATAAAAAATTATCTGTAATCATTTCTTATGTAATGATAGATAATCTTTCTTTTTTAAAAGTCATCATAATTTTAGTGTGCCTCACAAATTTAATACTAGGTTTAAGTGCGCCGTGAAGTAAAAATGGTTGAGAAACACTGCTGTGGAGACTTACGCAATACCGAAATTTTATCTAACAGTAAAACTTTTTGTTTCTATTACGATGGTAACCAGATACTATTGTATCAATTAAAGGCAAATTTCAAACCAACTGTTAGACGTTATAGCTGCCAAATTTCCTGTTTTCTGAGTACCTCTATTTCCAAATAGTATTATTTGTCTTATTTAATCGCAGTTAGACACTAAAATAACCTGTTTCGTCATAAAAATGAGACTGTTGGGTGGTTAAAAAGGTATAAGTTTTTGAAATATTTATAAATGTCATGTACTTTTTTTATTCAACAAAATTTTTACAGGCTTATTTTAAAACACATCATTTTAAATCAACAGACCAAAAGAAAAAAAAATCGGTGCATCTATCAGAAAAATATGCGAAGCTGTGCCTGTTTGTATGTCACTTTATTCTGTCACTAGTTTTTTTTTGTCAAAAAGGGAATAAAATATTAATTTTCCCGTAGTACTTGCATATTATTTTACACCCTTCATCGACCGGCCTCTAGTTGCAAACTAAAGTAATAGAAACAACTAGTTCCATGTCAAAATTTCTGCATGGCAATGAGATACAATGCATATGCATATACAATTTTATGGTTAATAATTTTAAGTTACTGGTATCGTGGAGTTATTACATATAATGTTTAGTGATGCATTTATTGCAATACAAGATAAGTATACGCTGATTCATTATCATAGTCATAAGATGCAAAGGGTTTGACAATTTGTAGAAGGAAAATTGTTGATTTTTTTATGCAAAAAAAAAGAAAGAAAAAGGAAAAGATACTTTGAATAAGAGAATTATGATTATTTGAGTAAAGTGCCCATATTTCGTCCCCTTTCATAATTTCGTCTGCTTAACTTCTCCGCTTCTGCGAAAGTGGCGACACTTATGACGGAAGGTAAAAGGGGTCAGTGTTGAAAGTTTCGTTTGCCAAGACGCATACATAAATTAAAGACGGCGAATTTCCTATTTTTAGAAAACCTGAGTTCTTATTACGTCGTTTGTAGAACGTTATTTACTGTACTGTAAGTATTTATTTCTTATTCATTGCATGTATTTTACTTTGGTAAGATGCTGACAGTAGCATACAGTGAGTTTTAGGACGCTCAGTTCATTTTGCGGTGACTGAAGCTCCGTCATATTCGGAAGTAGCGTGGTCCCAATTTCGTCCCCCTTGCAGTTCTTATTTTCGTTCCGGGGACGAAACTAGGAATGCTTTTTGATGACATTTTTTTTCAAGTTTTTCGTCATGTTTGGATGGCTAATGTTTCGTTATGTTATTCTTCCACTGATAATTAGTACATTTCTTTGTGCCTTACTTTAATGTAAATTAAATTACTTACTCATTCAGAAATAAATTTTGATTTAGTTATAAGTTAAGCCTCAGTGTATTGGATTTTTTGGGTGGGGCGAAATCGGGACCATTTTTTTCTTTTGCATTTTTTAGATGCTTTTGAAAAAATAATTTTTCGCATTGTTAAAATTTTTTGTGCGATATTTACCTATGTTTCTATGTGCGTGGGTAGTTAGTCTATGTAAAATCCAAATTTGGTAGATTTTCACTCAAAATTACATCTTCCAAGGGCCTAAAAGTGACTGGGGGACGATAATAGGGCACCTTACCCCATATAAATGATCATTATATGGAAGAATATCTGGGCTGACACAATAAAATGCACTTTGATACCAGAAATAAGAGGGAATTTCTTTTAATAAATAATTATATTGAAAAATACTTATTTACACAATACATACATGAAAATACTATTTACATAAATATTAATACATCTTAAATTCAACTTTATCGTCGTTGAAACATTACTACGTCATTTTATATACATCTTTTTTTACTACATTCTGTAGCACATTCTCTTCACCGCCAAAACACTCGAATGTTCTTTTCTTCCTCCACTCACTTCAGTTTCTGCTCGCAGAACGTCTGTCGTACCGATGGTTAGCTCTAGCGCGCCTGCGTTGCTAGAGCGTGATCGCTAGAGTATCTTTAGGGCGGAGTTGCGATCTCCAATCACTCCTGGCGGCGCTTTGTAAGCTAACGCTCTGGTGCCTTGCAAATGCAGTCCCACAGCTCGGCCGTCCTGCTAGACATTCGGCCTCGAATGCATCCTTGTCTGCTGGGAGCAGCAGCTGGATCACCTGGAAAGATAAAAAAAAAAAAACAGCAGCATCCAAAGTTCTATTTTTTAAAAAGGCATCATTATTAAAATCTCTTATCAAAATTTAAATTATTTCATGAAAAAATTCTTCTTATTCTTTTTTTTTTTTACGTCTTTTCGTCGTTTTTTCTTCTTACGTCTTTTCGTCTGATTCGTCTTCCCTTTTCTTACTTCCTTCCGCCTTCCTTTTCCTTACATCTTTTCGTCTTCTATTTCCTTACGTCTTTTCGTCTTCTTTTTTCTTTCGTCTTTTCGTCTTCTTTTTTCTTACATCTTTCCGTCTTATTTTTTCTTACGTCTTTCCGTCTTATTTTTTTTTCATTCCTTCGGGATTAATTTTGTCAAAATCCTTTTAAAGTCAGTCCGGTGGGGTGTCGTAGTCGGGGTAGTGTCATAATCGGTGAAATTCTTCTTCTTTTTTTCGATGTCAAGCTTCGTCCGTCCACGGCTTCATGTACTCGGCGCAGGTACTGGTGACCATTGGACCTTCATTAAATCCAACTTTCTTTATATCGTTGGTGTCATTATTTTTTACTTTTGTGACCTTGTAAGGACCTAAATATTTTGATTTTAACTTCGAACCTTGAGCTTGTGGTGTGTGTTTTATAGCAACCATATCATTAAGTTTAAATTTGTTAGGCTTTTTTCGTCTGAGATTATAAGTTTTACGGTTCTCATCTTGGACTTTTAAAATTTGTTTTTTAGCGTCTTTTCTCAATTCTTCACGATTATTAATAAAATTGGATTGTATTTCAGCGTTCAAAAGGCTAGTAATCTCAATGTTATTTTTTAGCTTAATTTTAGTACCAAACATCAGCTCGAAAGGGGTTGTGTTAATACTTCTCTGAAAGGTCGAATTTATCACTTGTTGGACTTCGCTTACATGTGTATACCACTTCGTAGGATTATCTACAGATAATTTAGACAGAACAGATATTATGATTGATTTTAAACGCTCGACTTGTCCGTTAGCTCTTGGAAACCTTGTGGTAATCGGAATATGTTTAATATTTTCTTTGACGCAATAATCTTCAAAAGCTTTAGAGGTAAAGGCAGGACCTTTATCTGAAATTATGCGAAATGGACTTCCAAAGTCAGTTTTTTTTATTTCTAATTTAGAAATTACTTCTGCAGTGTCGGTAGATTTTATGGGATACAACCAAACAAATTTTGTGAATACGTCAGTGACCGAAAAAACATGTTTGTAATTTTTATTCGTGCTCTCCAATGGACCTAAGTGATCAACATGGTACGTATGTAACGGAGTTTCTTCTTTTTCTGTCGGGTGTAGCAAACCTTCTTGTTTGCCAGATTTTCGATTAATTAAAATACAGGGAACACAATTTGATATGCATTTCTCGATTTTTTGTTTAACTTTGGAGATGTAAAAATCATTCTCTAAATTTTTTTCCGTCCGGTCGACTGCGTAATGACTGTTATCGTGAGCGGCCTTAATTATATTCATTTGCATTGCATCTGGTACAACTAATAAATCATTACCATTAACACATTTATAAAGAACATCATTTTTAACTAAATAATCATCATAAGATTTTACTTTTAGAATTTCTTTTATGATTTTAATATGCTCGTCAGTTTCTTGAGCTTGGATCATTTTTAAAGATAAGCTACCTTGTATTACCATACAAATACGATATCTTCTTAATGCATCAACATGCCTCATACTAGTACCGTGTCTATGCTCAATAGTATAACCGAAATCAGATAACATTACTGCCCATCTAGCTATTTTTGTACTCATTTCTTTCTTATCCATAGTCATTTTAACACGTTTGCGGCTAAGCCGTATGAGGTGAAATCATTCCTCGTGGCTGAAAGTTTTTTTTTTGTTGAAATTTATTGTTGAAATTTTCTTGTTGAAATTTTGTTGAAATTTAATTAATTTGTTTTCTTGAAATTGTTGCAAAACTCTTTAAGAAGGGTAGGGAAAAATTTAAAGATGTTACCAGTTGGCTAGACAGATACAGAATGAATTGAAACAGTATTAACAGGTGTCGAAGGGTCGTCGACGGCCGCCATTTGGAGACAGAGGGGAGCTAGTGTCGAACACCCTTCGACACCCGCCGCCAACGTGTTAAATGCATTACAGTCGATTACAATTTTAAATGGAACACCTAGCACATATACTCTAAACTTTTTCAAGGCTTCAATTGCAGCTAAGACCTCTAATTCATAGCTAGTATACTTTCGTTCAGCTTAGGTTGTTTTTTTACTGACGAAATAAACTGGATGAAATTGATTATCTACTGGAGATTGTTGCATTAATACTGCTCCATAGCCATCAATACTCAGGGCCCGACTCAGGCTATGGGGGGCCCCGGGGCAAGAATCAATCTGGGGGCCCCCCTTCTATCTATCTATACATTTTTTTATGAATAATGTGGGAGTAGCTAATACTAAACTTCATACATATTGTATTATATGCATAAATTTTGTTAATCAAGAACGTTAATCAAGAATTTCTTTTGAAAACAATAGAATATTAAGTTATCATTATAAAATATTAAGCATTAGTTTTCTAATGATATAGTTTGTTTTTCACATGGGTGGAGAGGGTACTGGAAGCAGAGAGGGGAAGGGACACCGTACTCCAGTGTTGAATTCAGGGAGTGGCCCGGGGGAGACATTCCTTCCCCCGCAATGAAATGTCCCCGGAAGATTTGAGATTTTTTGTTTTCAATGGTCAAAAAGTGCAATTTCCACCCCGGAACTCTGTAATGTCTCCCCCGGAGCAACAGAAATCCCTCCAGGAGAAAAGTTGTCTGAATTCAACACTGCTGTACTCCCTTCCTAAATGTTTTAAAATACATGAATTTTGGTCACTTTGGCTGATTTTAATAATGTGGCACCTTTTAATGAAAATCCTGACTACTCCCATGGGGGCCCTAAAAGGGGGGGGGCGTGGCAGCTGCCCCGCATGCCCCTGCATAAGTATGGCCCTGTCAATACTGGCATCACAATGGATTTCGGTCGCGCTTTTGGGATTGTAAATTGAAAATACTGGCTCTGACGACAAAATGCGTTTGAGTTCATTAAAAGCTTTCTGTTCTTCTACATCAAACTTAAATTTAGAATCTTTTCTTAACAGGTCACTCAACGGTTTAGCTATAATCGAATAATTTCTTATAAACTTTCGAAAGTATCCCGTTAATCCTAAATAACTTTGAATATCTTTGGTAGACTTTGGTTCGGGAAAATTTATTACTGCTTTTGTTTTCAGTGGGGAGGGACACAATTTACCATTTATGATTCTATACCCCAAAAAATCAATTTTACGCTTCAAAAAATTGCATTTTTAAAGTTTTAATTCCAACCCGTATTCCGATGTAGTTTGAAGAACAAGTTTTAATTTTTCTAGATTTTCAGCTTCGTTTTTGGAGGGTATTATTAGCTCATCCATATAGTAAATGACTACTGTGTGATCTTTTAATAGGTTTCGAAATACATTATAAACAATTTTTGAAAAACACTAGGGCTATTGGTCAGCTCGAATGGACACTTTAAAAATTCATACTGTCCTTCATGAGTGACAAAAGAGACGTATTTCTGGGAGCCTTCTTCAACCTCTACATGAAAAAAACGTTTTTTAAATCTATGATTGTAAATACTTTGGCAGAATGTAATTGATCTATAACATCATTTATTACTGGTAATGGGAAATGCTCACGCACTGTCTTTTTGTTAAGGCGTCTGAAATCAATATAAAGTCTTATTGTGTTATCTTTTTTCTTAAGCAACACAACCGGCGATGAAAAATTAGAAGAAATTTTCCGAATGATTCCCTGAACTAGCCACTCCTCAATTTGGTCTTCAACTATTTTTTTCTCACATGGTGGTAATCTTCGAGGGGAAGAACAAACTGGGATTTCATCAGTTAAATTAATTTTCATTTTTAACATCTACTGTTTTAGTTTTAATTGGCACATAATTCTCAATTAAAGAGGATAATACCGAACGCAAATTTTGGTCAGCAATGTGACTTAAATCAATTTTAGGTTCATATAGAACATTTACAATGTTAACTAAAAAGTCATTAGACTGAACTTCCGTTTTAAACATTTTCACTTCGTTCTCAGAAATAGTTAATGTACATTGATGAATAACATCAGTGCCAATAATTAAATCGAAATTAATATAACTGTCATTAACGACAAAAATGTCAATTTTAAATTTTGAATTATCAACTTCAATTTCTGAATTGAAATAACCTTCTGGCTTAATTGAGGTTTTTCCTAAACCGGTCAAAGTGTTACCCGTAGGTTTTAATTCCACAAAGTTCTTCAAATTATCATAAACACTTTTCTTTAATAGAGTCCTCTGACTACCAGTATCTATCAAGGAGGTTAAATGTAAAGAATAAAGCTTTATCTCTTTTAGAATTAAATCTTGGGATGTAATAGTGTTAACTTGTGACTGAGCGTTTTTAACATTTGTATCTTTCGATTTATTACACTGAAATGATTTGTGGCCATAACTGTTCCAAGAGAAACAAAGGGGCCCTTTATCTTTATTAACGCAGTTAATGCTTTTATGATTATTCCAGCCATAATTATAACAGCGCATATTTGGCTTTACAGGCTTAAATCTGTTCTTAACTTCAACCTCGGATTTAATTTTAGGCTTAGCTCCTGCATGTTTATGAGATTTTGCATTTTCATACTCCGACCGTAACTTTTCATAGACTTTTAATTTTTGTTTGAATTCTAAAATCGATTTACATCCGTATAATATAGATTTTCTAAAAACAGGGTCGGGTATACCGTTTATAACATACTGCATCAATGCGTAATCCTCAATGTTACCGCGTGAACCTAATTATTTCATAACAAGAAAATACTCCTCAAGTGTTTCATTTTCATATAATTTTCGTTTATTTAACAAATGATGTAACTCCACAGAATTATAAGTAGTGCTAAATTCAGAAATCAAAAGTTGCTTCAATTTCTCATATAAATTTATATGAAATTCGATCTGAACCAACAATTCAGCTTTTCCTCTTAAGGATCTTTTTACAAAAATGAATTTATGTAATTCCGTTAAATTAAATATACTAGTGACATCATGAAAGTTACTTAACCATACATTTATGTCCTGGAATGAACTACCATCAAACGGAGGTACAACATTTTCAATATCACTAAAATTGATAGTTGATGGCACAAATTTTGAACTGCAAATTTCTTGTTTTTATCCAAATTTGATGATTCCATGTCATTACTTGCTGAACTATTATTTAAAGGTAATTCGTGTTCCGAATCTGTATCGCTATCATTCTGAACATTAGCTTGTAGCAAGTTTAAATCTGATAAATAGGTAACTAATCGCGTCGTAAGATCAACTAAAGATCCTTCATTCGAAATACAAAGTACATTACAAATTGTAATTTAATCATTCAGAGAAAAATCCGCTTGACTTTTAGTTATTTTATTTTTAAATTCGGAACTATCGGTTTGATAACCAAAACCAGAAAATTCTCTGATTCTTTTTCTATTGGATCTGTCACCTTCTGCATCGAAAAGGAATTTGTGCAAAATCTTTATTTTGCTTGTTTTTTCATTTTTAATCTAGTTCTAGTTCAGGAATATCAACCAATTTCATCATGAAATAAAAAAGATATTACATACAATGTATTCACCACTAAGAATAATATCCACTTGAATGAAGAAGTTTCTATTTTTTTTAATTTTACAGCTTTGCTTTGCCGATATTATCACACTCTAACACTTGTGGGCAGCGGCGTCAAAACATTAAAACATTCGTCCCACTTCTGACACCAAAATTTATGGTAGAATCTCTTAGCTGACACAATAAAATGCATTTTGATACCAGAAATAAGAGAGGCTTTCTTTTAATAAATAATTATATTGATAAATACTTATTTACACGATATATACATGAAGATACTATTTACATAAATATTAATACATCTTAAATTCAATTTTACCGTCGTTGAAATGTACTACGCATTTTATATACGTCTTTTTTACTACATTCTGTAGCACACTCTCTAGTTCACCGCCAAAACACTCGAATGTTCTTTTCTTCCTCCACTCACTTCAGTTTCTGCTCGCAGAGCGTCTGTCGTACCGAAGGTTAGCTCTAGCGCGCATGCGTTGCCGCTGATCGCTAGAGTATCTTTAGGGCAGAGTTGTGATCGCAAATCACTCCTGGAGGCGCTTTGTAAGCTAGCGCTGTGGCGCCTTGCAAACGCAATCCTGCAGCTATATGAAAAATACATATACATATCATTATTTTAATCCTTTAAGACCTAACCTACAAAATTGTGTAGGTGATCCTAAGGCAAAAGAAAAAAAAACAATTCTTCTTTTTGTATGATTTAAAACCTAGCCTGCACCGACACAAGTGTGTGGATCCTTCCTTGACGTAACCTGATATCTGAAAAAAAAATTTAAATTTTTTTTTTCAACAAAATGTGATCCTATTAATTAGTTTTAACCACCAAGACTTTTAATTTCTACCAAAAATCTTCAGGTCTTAAAGGGATATGAGGACGTGAGTTTCAAAACTCGCCTTATTCAAAATTTAAAAAATCGAGTTTTCTCTGTCAGTCTATTTTATTGGTCAACCTGCATCAAAATTCACTACAATCTGATAAAAAAAAAAAAAAAAAAAAACTATTTTCATCCTGTATTTCTGGGCATTATAAAATCTTGGTTTACATTGAAAACCAATGGACACAGTTTTTTTGCGATTTCCCAAAATTTGATTTCTGGATAAGGCGAGCGTTCTCATATAAATCAGATATATATAAAATCGTTACATACTGACAGTAAACCCCTTCTCACTGAACGGGTCAACTAGTTGTAAATTAAGATTTTCAGTAGTACACCTGTATATATATTTTCCCAGGGAGCATTGCTTACATATATAGATATGTTTTCACATTTTATTGCATGGCGGGTGAAAACTTATGTGTACGTTGTACTTGAGGTTTATCAGGGAGCTAGTGCCATTTAATGGCTTAAGGAAAAATATATCCTTTAGCCTTAATATTGATTTTGAAACATGTTTTCAACATTCTTAGCATATAGGAGCACTGCAGTTCACAAAATTGAACTAAAAAAAACTCTCGTAACATGCCTCTTGGGGCTTTTAGCTTCAAATGAAGGCATGGTCCTAATTTAACAACGGTGTGCGAAATCCTAAGAAGGCGGTAGCGGTGAGCGGTTTTTCTTCAAAGGCCTATCAAACCAATATTACTCAGATTGAAGATAAAATAAGATTTTTATTTTGCTAAATAAAACAAATTATCTCTAGGCTAAATAATTGTCAGTTTAAGTATAACACAACAAAATTAACATGTAGAAATTATTCCATGCAAAGTTTTACATAGTCTGATGAGAAGGTGGCAGCTTGCAATATAAAGTTCCTTTTGAGAGAAACACCAAAGGCTACCTCACTACAATGTAAAGGCTAGCTGATCGCTGTTCATGTAGATATATTATTGATCAATAGTTCGATTGTTATATCCAGAGATAAAGATATCTTCACTGCTATGGCACCCAGTGCTAACACCACAGTCAGTTAACTATTACCGGCTAGGATGGCGTCTCTTTGCCGTCTCGGTTCCTATTCACCTCGGGTCGATCGCCCGTGAACCTTGAGTTCGCCTCAGAGAGACTTTCTCTCCCCTTTTCAGGTTCTCCCTGAAAGCTACTCTCTTGAGTCTAGCAAATTACTAACTGATTAAAAATCATCCTCGTCTTCTATATATTCAAATTATCTCGTTCTAAAACAATAGTGAGTTTCTCAGCCACTCGCTGACTTCTCCTGTCAAAAATCTTTGACAGCTGTTCATTGTATGGTCGGCCAGGGGTCCACCTATTTTTTTGCACACGGAGCCCGCGAGCGGAGATCTTCTCGTGGGAAAATATGTGAGCTATTTCCCACGCGGTGGATCAAAGGCACTACAGGTGGTCCCTTGCATTAGCGAATTGTCGTAGACTGTCAAACACAGTAGATCGATGATGGTCAACTAGTTCGCTTTGTCTTGCCGCTCAGATTAGTGAACTTAGCTATATTTTTGCTCTGCTTTGGAAACACATTAGATTTTCCTATATAGTGAAACTGTGTCATCGAGGGTTTTCTGCAGGAGATATTGTGAGACCGTCCAAGTCTTTACAACGGAAACAACTGTTTATTAAATCACTTTAAAAGGGGGAATAATAGTGGCGTAACAAGATTAGCTTTAGGTTGCTCTAAACAAGCGTAAGAAAAATATTTCCTTATTTGTTAAAATTCAAGTCGTACACTAAGTTATGAGTTCAGAATGTCTCTAAACAATTCTGTTTCCTGGAAACAATGCTTACTTAATGCTAAATAACTAAATAGGCTTGATGAGTTTAAAATCACTTTATTCTAAGTAGATGATAACACTACTTACGAATACAACGCACCCTTGCGGTAAACCCGCTCTGCACATGCCAGCCAATGTTTACCATATTTCAAGCAAAAATCTCCATCACGCGTTGATAGTAGCTAGAGTATCTTTCGGTGAGATCCGTTGTAATTCCGATTATTCCAGCACCTCACTGTGTATAGCTACTACACAACCAAAATCGCATAATTAACATATCTTTTCAAAAACACTGTTATAAATTCCGGAGATTTGCACGAACTTTATTAAACTTAGAAAAAGACAGAATAGATTTCACATTCATTCACAGAAGTTAGTAATTCATGGCAACACGATCGCACTCAAAATCACAAAAACTCACTCGTTCCTTATAAAAGAAAAACTACAGGCATCTATGCAGAACCTCACTGCTACTGTATTTGATGCGACGGAAAAACTTACTCCTTAGGTTGAAGGGCACTGAATTTCTTTTAACACCAAGTTACTCGAACTTCCTCATAATATTTGAATAATGGTCTTTTTTATATTTCAGGTGACGAGGTAAACTATCGTACTGATGATGAATATTTGCTTCGATTCCTGCGAGTCAGGAAGTTTAATACCGACAAAGCCTTCAAGACAATTCAGGATTTTTATTCTGTGAGAAGGAAACACCCCGATGTTTTCGATTTGCCGCCTAATCTGAAATCGTTGCTGAATATGAACTTCTTCATTCGTCTTCCTTATGTAGATGAAGATGGGAGGATTTTATTTACAGTAGACTATGGTAAATTGTTTTCTACTTTCAAAAACTACACTAGGGTAAATATAACATCATATTAATTTGACCGTCTATGAAAAATCATAGTTTTCTTTTCAAAGTCTCCTGAAAAAAAGAAAATATGGGAAAGGTTATAATTAAAAACAAGAATGATAAGAGGGAAAAAAAAGCCTGCTTTCTTGACAGTTGGATTTTGCATGAGTTAAGATAAACATTTTTGTAATTTTTTTTATTGACTTTATTTTATATATTTTTCAAAATATTTCCTCAATGGCTTTAAATGTTATGAAAGAAGGCTTTTTCAAATTTTACAATTTTTAGAACCAGCGGTTAAGAGTTATATAAAATTGTATTAATTTCTGTGATTTGCTTCACAAATCTCGTCAAACTCTATTATCAAGCATCATTTAAATATATCCCACATACTAAAATCGTCCTCGCAAACCTTCCTAATAAACAGTGTGCGTATTTTTCAAATCCATTTATCAGAAATCATCAGTTATGTTCATTTTCCATGATCGGGGTTCAATACATGCAATATAACGGCATTTTTTTTTTCAACAGATGAAAATTACAAAGACTAATGAGGGATTTTCCATAATCTTAAACCCTATCATATTAATAACTGCATCAATGGTTTCTTTACATTATCGGCGTGGTTTCGTCATAAAACGCATGACTTTTCTTCGGCGATTGAAAGCCTTGAGAAACTCTGTCTCTTATTAAATATCTTACATGTATTAAATTATGATTGAGTTTATGAAAAATATGCAATAACATTTTCCTATCCAACTTCCACTGAAGATATGATTTTATTTTATCAGAATGTGATAAGAGATCCAGGAATTGCTATCTGTTTTTTAAAAAATACTGCTTTGATTTATATTATCGGATGTACAGTCGTGGAAAAAAAAGTAAACACCCCCTACTAACTCCTCAACAAATTATCGTAGAAGAAAGTTACTGGTACCGAATGATTTGAAATAAAGTCTACTTTTAAATGATGTATATAAAATTTGCTTACGGGGCCATCTACATATTAAAACAAACTCAAACTTCATTTTTATCAATGGCAATACCCAATTTTAACAAAATATTTCAAATCATCGGTTCAAACTATGCCTAGACACCAAAGTTCAAGTCATTTGAATGATAAGTTTTAGAATTATAAACATCAAAATTTAGTGCTTCTAATCTTAAATTAAATTTTCATATTTTTATTAATATCTCCTGAAATTATATTCCTAATGTGCTAATTTTTTGTGTAGCAATAATACTAAAATACCCAAACATAAATACGCTGAATTTGCAATTTTTATTATTTTATGATATGAATTATGAAATTAATAAGTGAAAAAATTATGAATTGCAAACCTACAATTTTTTTGATGGATTTAGATTTATTAAATCCTGCTTTATGGAAATCCAAATTTTCACATTCTTCTTCCAAGTAGTTTTCAAATTATGCTTAAAAAACGGCAAAATGATGGTTTAAGGGGCCGTCTATGATAGAAGTGACTAGATATTTTGAAATTTCTTATGCTATCCTGTAATCTAGCAATCTTCAATGACTGCTTGAGTGATGCTTAAGATGCCTTGATCAAGAAGGGAGCTCTTTCGGTTAACAATCGAGTACAGAACTTCAATTTGGATACAGGCCCTAAAATAAGCTCGTTTTAAAATAATTGATTTCTCGGAAACTTATCGTACGAATTGCATAAAAATTTGTTTTTAGGCTAATTGAAGGGTGTAGAGTTCATTTATGCTGTCAGAATTGTGTACCTCTATTGAAAAAAAAATAAAAATTATGGTTCCTTTTAATATGTAGATGGCCCCTAAGCCAATTTTGTATACATCATTTAAAAGTAGACTTTATTACCAATCGTGTGGTACCAGTAACATTCTTCTACGATAATTTTTTGCAGAGTTAGTAAGGGGTGTTTACTTTTTTTTTTTTCCACGACTGTACTTATCGCACAAAACATGTGATTATCAATTGTGCTGTAGAGGAATTATCCAGAAATATAAAACAAATAATCAATATTTACTTCTTATTCAAAAAGCCAAAACGACGGGCTCAGGCCTGTGTATGAAGTTCTTTTGAAATTAAAGAAAGATAATCCATTTTAACCTAATTCATCATTTTTAATTGTGAATATAAGCACCCGATTTCACAAGTGAAAAGTTACTCGTGAATTCTTGATTTGACAATTCAAAAATACTCATACATAAACTAATTATTAGTTGTGTTCCAAGTGCCCATATAAAAACAAAACAGTTTAATATTTTTCTTTCGTATGCTAATATCGGTGTTCAAAAAGATCTCTGTGTAACTTGCGCTCATGACATGATTACAGAAATTCTTAAAATTTTTTGTGATGTAATTCTACTGATGTACTGCATCTATGATAATGAATGAAATTATTGTCATTTTGCAGAGTGTGTGGACTGTTCAGTCTCAGTGTCTGTCCAAAATAAGAACTCATATGTAATCAATTTTGACAATATGAAGCAGGCAAAAAGACAAGTAGACAATATTATTTCTTTATGTGGGGATTTTTGTATACATTTATTTTCGGCGTAGGCATATTTCTCTATCTTTTGTAGGGACTATTTAACATTTCATCTGGCAGCACTGCTCTCTAATCGTCTCTAACGGACAATTCGACTACTCGATTAGACATAATACTCTATAAGGAACGATGTTAAAAACTTATTTTTATTTAAATTAATAAGTTACTATTTTTTTTTCAATACCCTTTTTAACATTTTTCAACATAGTTTACATTTATGTTATGAGTTTTTAAGTTTAAACTAAATTTTTCATACTACGTGGGGCATATAAATGCTATAGGTAGGTCACACAGGGTTACACGTACACGCACAAAAAAAAAAAATCATACATGCAAAAAAGAAAAAAAAAATACATTACTGAGTATGAGCGTGAATTGCCTAAATGTGGTTTATAATTGAGTTATGCATTTTCAAGCTGAATCATTCATTGTACTAAGAGATGCTTGTAGAATGTAAATAAAATCATATGCAGATCATGCGCAAAAAACTGAATACATGGCTGCCTTGGAATGATATTTTCTAGAAAAGTGATATCAGAAGTTTTAAGCGTTTTTGAATCCTTATAAAATTTTTGGACAATATGTGGTGTGTATAAAAAACTATAGGAAATATACAGAACTGTACAAAAGAATTCAATATGTTTCCTTTTATTGTTAGAAATTTCTGTAGGTGAATTTTCAACCTATTATGCGATTTATTACTAAATTAAATTTTAGCATACTTTGTAGAATATATGCAAATCAATGGATCAAAGACAAGGCTGCACAAAACAATTGGAGTAATTTTCAGGCTATGGACGGTAATTGCTGAAATCTGGTTTTCAAATATATTATGCGTTTTCTAAAATGTTTTCTCAGGGATGACCGCCCCGTGAACACAGCTTTCTGGTTTAGAGCATAAGTGCACTTATCTTATTTACCTTATTAAACAGCAACGTTTTATTAAAATATTCTGGAAGTGTCGGAAAAATAATCCATTCTTGACGCATGATTTTTCCCTTCTTCTATCTTTACAAGAAAAAAGTATTGGATTCATGAAAATTTTCGAATTCCGGTTTTCAAAGGATTTACACGTTTTAGGGGTCAGAGAACCCGTAAACATGTTTTTACAAAATGTCTGTCTGTGAGTCTGTCTGTCTGTGTGTGACACAAATTTTCTTGGCGCTCTATCTCAAGAAATAATAAACGGAATTTAATAAAACTTTAGATTCAGTTAGTCCCTCATATAAACTGGTGCTGATTACTTTTGGCGTAAATCGTCCAACAGGGTTCGGCTGCTATGCTGCATTTTTCACGATTTCCGCAATAGCTCTATTTCAAGAACTAATGCACGGATTTTCATAAAACTTCAGATTCCGTTAGCCCTTGATATAATTTGATGCTGATTACTTTTTAGTGTAAATCGCCCGACAGGTGGCGCTGCTATGCGGCATTATTCATGATTACCGCAATAGCTCTATCTCAAGAACTAATGCACGAATTTTCACGAAATTTCAGATTCAGTTAGTCCCTGATATAAATTAGTGCTGTTTAGTTTTTAGTGTAAATTGCCCAACAGGTGGCGCTGCTACGCTGAATTTATCACGATTTCCGCAATAACTGTATCTCAAGGACTAATGCATGAATTTTCATCAAATTTCAGATTCAGTTAGTCCCTGATATAAATTGTAAATCGACCAACAGGTGGTGCTGCTATGTAGATTTTTTTACGATTTCCGCAATTTCCTCAAAAACTAATGCACGGATTTTCATCAAACTTCAGATTCAGCTACAATTTGACATAAGTTTTTGCTGATTAGATTTTAGTGTAAATCACCTAACCGGTGGCACTGATATGCTTTATTTTTCAGGAAATATGTATGATACAGAAGGAAGTTTTAGGATTGCCACATCCGACTAGTCCTTTCTTGTTAAATACTGCTTTTGTTTTCAAGTTTTAACAGGTTCGGTTGATTAAAATATGATAATTAAATGTGACAATCTATAACCTTAATCTGGAATGGTTTTTACTATTGTTAATCCAAAGCTATAAATTCAGTCACTCTTGATGCTTCAGATGTGATTATAAACAGTTTTATTTTATTCTTGAATGTTTAATTCATTGTTATCATTTAATAGTCACAAACGATTTTTTATTTTGTTATACTGAATAAATAAAGATCCTTTATTTATACAAGTAACTAGCAAAACCCGCGGCTTTACTCGCGTAATACACTGGTTTCCAATTAAGGAAAAACAATAAAGTAGTGATTACTCTAAAATGCTACAAGCAGATTTTAATAAAACTGAGCCACGATGTAGTAAGGTATAAAATGACATTAAAAGAAATTACCAGACGATTGTGGTGTTCAAGAAATTAACACAATTATAAAATAAAGAAAATAAATGTGTCTGTTTGGTATAGGAAAAGTACCTTTAATATGAAGTATGATCACCCCTAGAAGCAATACAGCACATACAGCTATGTGTCATACTGTCAATATGCGATTGATAAGTTCGCTGGGAAGTGCGAGCCATTGCTCTTGTAAAGCAGCTGTAAGCGTGGCAAGGGTCTGAGGAGGGGGATTGAGAGCAGCGACACGTCTTCCTAAAGCTTCCCAAACATGCTCGATGGGATTCAAATCCAGTTATCGAGCTGGCCATTCCATGCGCTGAATTGTTTGGTGCTGAAGATAATATTCTACGATGTGAGACCTGTGCGGTATAGCGTTATCGTCCTGTAACAGGAAATCATTATCTATTGCACCGGCATAAAGGCTCACATAAGAATCAAGAATGTCATCTCTATAGACGTGAGCATTCATAGTTCCACGTGGAAAGACATGGAGGTCTGTACGCCCGCCCAAAGAGATACCATCCCAAACACAGACACTGCCTTCTCCATACGAATCTCTTTTACGTATGTTTGACGGATGATAGCGGGTTCCCTGTTCTCCCCAAATCAAACAATGCCTACTATCTCTTTGAAGGCTAAACTGAAACTCATCCGTGAAGAGAACACGCCTCCATTGATCAGCTATCCAGTGGACATGTTGACGTGCCCACCTTAAACGTTCCCTACGGTGACATGAGGTGAGCAGCACACAAATGTCTGGTCGCATCGCGTAAAGATCACCTTCAGGACGCCTTCTATTCACAGTAGACGTTGATACCAACCTTCCAGTGACTGCAACAAGGGTGGCTCTAAGATGAGACGGGATTGCTGTTCTATTCCTTCGTACACATAACCGAAAATTTCGGTCATCAGTGCTTGTCGTAGCTGTTGCCCGTCCTTGACTAAATCTTCTCGAAGCCGAACCAGTGGTGTGAAATTGTTTCCAAAGCCTATGAACAACAGAAGGATTCAGAAATAGCCATCTGGCCACCTTTGTCTGATTTTGGCCTACCTTCAATCTTCCAATAACTCTATATCGCAATTATGCGGACAAATGATACCTCGAGATCATATTAAGGAATTGGCTATCTCAGTTTTCTTATCTCATAATCATAGCGACACCAGCAGCCGTACTCTCTAGCATGCATTTTTATGCCCCTCACAGATGACGCAATCCGATTGCAGCGCCACTAATTTGCATTTTGTAATTTTATTCACCATGTTTTAGTTAGCAACATATGCAAATTTCATACGGGTAGGTTAATTTTTTAACGAGTTATCGCTCTTTTTGTGATTTTTCCTTAATTTTTGGAAATCAGTGTAGTTCAAATATGCCAAGTGGTATTTGTGTGCCTATTTTTATTAGAAAAAAAATTATACTGCTACGAATAATAACAAAATTACTAATTAAGCCACAGTTTGACTGCATTATTACATTACATTTGGCAAAGATGAGACTTAAATTAATGAGAAGAACTGAAACTAATTCTAAATAAATGATAATTTAGAATGTATTTTGAAGCTTTTACGCTCATTTCAGTTTTCATTTGAAGTTTTTATTTTTGAGAAACTGTTCTTAGCACGCATTTACATCTTAAAATTAACCATCATGCTAGATTCCAAGCATCTAGTCCAGACAGTCCGATCCTGCGACCCATCTATCTTTTATCTGCTGCCCGAGGCACTTGAGATGTGCATAAAAATTATTTAAGAAATTCACTGTTGTTTTCTATAAGGAAAGGGCAGCTGACGTCACTGTTGGTTGAATTACTGTTGGTCAGCAAGAAAAACCTGTTCATTCATTATGACTCCTACCTGTACACATGAGCTAGGGAAATTTGATTGGTCCACGTGTAACAGGTCTCTGATATGATTGGCCTACATCGCCAAGACTATTCCTGCATGATCGTTATGACAAAAATGTAGTTGGTAGATTGGTTGACGGAAGTGTTTGTTTGTAAACATGCCCTTTCCTTATACCGAGTGTTTCAAAAGTTCAGTGCAAAAGTAAAACGCGATAAAAAAAAAAAAAGATCGATGGGTCGGAGAGACATGCGGTTTGCAGATAAATATTCAGCGTGATACTGGATTTTATGTGACACCAACAAAAAAATTAGTTCAAAATCTCGACGATTGAGTGCGCTGCTGAAGATAATTCTATGCAATAATTCCATATTGCTCACACAATGCAGGGTTTTGATACAAAAACATTACAGAATACCGTATATACATTTTTTTGTATCAAATCTTACGTTGTGTGAGCAATATGAAATTATTCCATGGAATTATCTCCAATAGCACCCTCTATTGTTAAGAATTTGAACTGATTTTTTTGTTAGTGTCATGCAAAATCCCGTACCTCACTGAATATTTATCTGCAAACCGCATATCTCTCCCATCGATCTTTTTTTTTTTTTTTAATCGCGTTTTACTTTCGGACCGAACTTTTGAAACACCCGGTATTTTCGTGGGAAGAAAAAATCTGTCCTGTCATTATAGGTAATTTAAATTTATGTTAAAACATCTTAAATTCCGTTTTCTTAGTCAAACGTTCACAAATTTACACTATATGGAAGAAGTTTGGGTATTATGAATACCAGTTACATTTTTATTTGTAAGTCAACAGAAAAAAAAATGAGATACATTAAAAGTTAATAGAGAACAAACTTTGCCTATTTCGTAATACATTTTTAATACATTCAAGTGGAAGAAAAAATGCATATCAATATTTAGCTTTTAAAAAAAGTTACATCTTTTGGGTAATGGTAACCAGTAGGGTAATATGGAATAGGGTTATATAAGGAATATTTAAATTGCAAGACAAACCAAGATTTAAAAGAATAACCAAAATTATTTAACACTTTGAGGTCTACGTCAAGTGTCAGTCGGTTTGTCGTTTTCGGTGAAGGGAACTAAATCCGACGGTTTCTCGGGGCCAGCTTTTAACCCTCTGATCTATAAAAGTACCTACTACAGAGCTGCCAAAGGCACCCATTTTTATATTCTGTTCGCACCATTATTTTTCTAATATAAATTTTGAAGTATGGGGCATTCTCCCAATCTTTTGACTTTTGGAGGAAAAAAATCTGGCGAAATTAAACTTGCTAAAATAACATTTTGATCTGATAGACGAATGCCTTAATGATTCAAAATAAAGAAAAAGGGGTCAGCAGCAAAAATTTTTTATTTAACTGAGGTTTAAGTTAAACTTGCGAGTTTAATTTTCCTTGCCGTTTTACCCCTATAACTTTTTATTTTCTTCTAAATTTTTACTTATAATGAATTTGCTTAGTACCCACAGGACATTCAAATAAGAAATAATAACAATGTAGTATACTTTTAATACAGAATTTTGGTATAACATTGTCTCAAAGGGGTGTTAAAGAAGTGGCGGTAAGGTAAAAAAGGGGGATGGTATTGGAAAAAAGGGACGAAATGGTAAAAACAGGGACGGTAAAGATGTTACGGTAAGAAAAATTACCATTTTTAGGAAATTCATGTTAAGACTAAGTGATAGCCACAATGTTAATTGATTTTTAGAAACAGTTGTTAACATTGGATTAAATTAATTTTTTTTAATTTACCTCGAAAAGTGCAAGAATAAACCTTGGGACGGTGAGACTACCAATAAAGCCACGATGCTTGAAATTGATATTTAAATGCTGATTTAAATTCTAAAGTAAATTTCCTGCCAAAGAATTTTAGACATTATTTCTCTAGCATACTTCTTCACAAGAAAAAACTTGAAAAAAATTCTGCGGCTGCATCTGAAATGATTTTCTGTATAATTTTAGAAGAAGGATGGTAAGGAATCTAAAACCCAGGGACAGAGTTTAAAAAATAATAACAACCCTAAAAATGTGTGCATGTTAATGTTTAGCCACATATTTATATAAAACAATAGTTCCAGTTTCAGAAAAAAATTACATCGAATTATTTTTATTGAAACAATTTTATACAGACAGCTCCAAACTTAAAAATCAGCATCAGGGACACGGGACGGTAGATGAGTTTTCCTGGTATTTGGACCTCCAACATCCTCCAAAACTTATTTATCTCGTTAATATTGTTATGTAATCATGCAATGGGATGTTCCCCAGTATATGAAATAAAAAAAACACAAAAAAGTGTATTAAATAAAAAATTATTATTCAGGGACATGAAAGTCAAAAGATTGTGAGAATGCCCCGTATATTTCTCTTGCAATTGCTCTCAAGGTGTGGGATAAGTATTTCTGTTTTGAGAAAGTGGTGCCAGTTAGAATTAAAAATAGTCGCCTGTGGCAGTCCTATACATTCGCGGTCTTTTCAGATATTATCTGCGAATCTTTTATTTCGAACAAAAATATAGGTGGCAGCCCTAAACAGAAATAAGTATATGAAAATACCTAGAATCGGAGCTTATTTCGAACTTATTGTGGATTTTGTAGTGTTGCTTTTTGTGCAAATCCGTGCTTTGAAATGTACCACACAAAAGCAAATTTTACTAAATAACGTTCATATGCAAATAAAACCTACTTTAAGATATTTGTACAGTATTTGGGTAAGTTTTTACTCAAGTCTGTGTAAAAGTTTATGTTAAAAAATTATGTTTTCCTATCCGGAACTTTTTTTAAAAATATAAAACATGCTTTTTTCAATAATTTTTCAATAAATATTAATTTTAGTACATTTAAATAGTTCCTTCCTTATGAATAAGAACAGTTTGAAGTTTACAATAAAAAAAAATTATTAAAATACATATGTCCCAAGTATTTTTTAAAAGATCATGAAAAGTACAAATACCCTCAGTCCAGAGGGAGATATGCGGTTGAAATAGCTAGACCTCAAAGTTTTAACGAGTAAACCTTAAAGCATCTTCTATAAATCATCAGATTCTTGGAAAAATTCTTTTATTTTTTAGACTTTTCTTGAAACAGTTGTCTTGCTAATATTCCGTATTATCCGACACATCATCTTGAAAAACATAACCTCTTCCCTCGTCAACTAGTTAGCATAGAGGGAAAAGGACTAACACAGCAATACATATAACTGTTCAACTTTATACTGAATTTGGTTAACACCACTGACAATGAAATTTTAAAATTAATACGAATTTTGTAAAATTTACCTGCAAAATTTGAGAATAAGATTTTACTTCCTCTCGTCGCTCCAACAACAGGTATTCAAACAGAACTGAGCACAGTATCTCACGGGAGTAATAGGAAGTCGTATGGCAGATCTATGCTTGGCTGTAACACCGTATGCGCTAGGTACTGAAGTATTCCATATTGTCCGAGCTTTCGATAATTACCAAACTCCTCTATTTCTACATTTAAAAAAAATGTCATGAGCAAAAGTAATTGATTTATTAGTGCAAAGAATTTGTACACTTCTATTTCCAAACAATAAAAGCAGTATATTTCTACAACATTTGCAATAGAAACCTACCACGAATGTTATTGTTTGGAAAGAATGGTGTTAATTTTTTAAACACTACTCCCGCAACAACCGTTTAACACTACTGATAATATTAACTTTGTTATGATGCTTTATTATGCTATTTATGTTTTCTTACTATTTTAATTATTCTTTTATAAGTTTATTGCGGGCGGTCTAACGTCGAGACGCGAGAAAAAAAGGTTGAGTAGGCTGATCTAATCTAACAGTCTACTACCCCACTGCTGGTAGTGACGCCCACATGAAATACAGCTAGAACATGGACTATCATCATCAATTTTTCAACATTAATTTTGAAATCGGTTGGGTATTTCCTGAGATTCCGTAGAAATCGTAATTTAGAATGTTTTTAAAATGCTTTTCGCTCTTTTTACCCCTTTAAATTTCGAATCTTTTTAAAGCTGTTCTTAGAGAGTATTTACAACTTATAAGTATCTACCATGCTAAACTTTAAATTTCTATCTTTAACAATTCAATAGAAATCGTAATTTAGGACATTTTTAGAACGTTTTTCGCTTATTTCACCCCTTTTAAATTTCGAATTTTTTTAAACTGTTCTTAGAGCGCATTAACATCTATAAGTAACTACCATGACAAATTTAAAGTTTCCATCTTTAACAATTCCATAAAAATAGAAATTTAGAACGCTTTTTGCTCATTTCACTTTTTTGAATTTGGAATTTTTTAGAAACTGTTCCTAGAGAGCATTTACATTTTGTAAGTAACTCCCATGCCAAATTTCAAGTTTCTAGCCTGTTCAATGTAACAAAAATTGCAGTTTTAGAACGTTTTTGGCTCCTGCACATCCCTTTCGGTAGTGGCACCGACATAAAATATAGTTTATGTTGGAGCAGGGACCGTCCCCATTAATTTACCTTCACTACTTTTGAAATCGGTTTGGTATTTCCCGAGTTTCACAGAAATCGTAATTGAGAGAGTTTTTAGAACGTTTTTCGCTCATTTCACCCTTTTAAATTACGATTTCTGTGGAACTGTTAAGGATAGAAACTTGAAATTTGACATGGCTGCTACTTTTAAGACGCAAATAGACGCACAGAAGAGTTTTATTATTATTATTATTATTATTATTATTATAATTATTATTATTCGAAATTTCAAAGGGTGCAGGAGAAAAAGACGTTATCAATTATGATGTTTGTGATAGAGACCAGAAGCTAGAAATTTGGCATGTATGTTACTTTTAAGATACAAATACCTCGCAACGAATGACTTCTACAAAAATTCGAAATTTAAAAGGGCGAAATGAGCGGAAATCGTTTTGAAATCGTTGAATTTGTCACATTTGAAGAACAATTTTCAACTTGTTTTATTCTGTGATGCATAGCTGCCAACTTTCCAGGTTATTTTTTTTTCAAAGTTAAATAAAATAAGGGATTTTATTAAATAAAAAATTAAAACAATAACCTCATAGAAAAAAGAAACTTTTCATTAAATAAAAACTTAAAAGTGCTAAACAGTGTGATCACAATCAGCATTAAGGGGCTTCCTAGTTGAAGACAACTTCACGCCCAGTCGAAAAATACCGTCTTTCTAATATGTGTAGTCATAAAGAGATAAAAGTATATAAATGTAGTTAGATTTGGTCGAAACCAATAGGCTCCTCCTACTTGGAATGACTGCGGAATAAGAAGAGAAGTTTTAAGATAGTCCATTAATTTAATAAAAGTACAAAAGATTAAAATTTGGGCAAAAAATTAAAAAAAAAGATAAAACTTAAGTAAAGGACTAGTAAAAAGCGGGAACAATGGAACAATGTGAGAAACTTTAAGGACTTCCCAGTTGCGTGGCAACTTAACGTCCAGTATAGAGGTAATTCGTCTTGCAAAAGCATTAGGTACCCGTAAAAAAAATAAAATGTTTGGATGTGGCTGGTAGCCATATGAGAAAGAATTTTAAAAATATGAGAAAGAAAAAAAGAAAGTAGTATATTAAGTTTACTAAAGAGTTTAACAATATAAAAAGAGAAAAATAAGATAAAAATAAAAAAGAAGTTTCCATTAGTTCCAAAAATGAACAGGCGAAAAAGCTACCGTGGGAAAACCACACCTAAAAAAAAAAAAAAAAAAAAAAAATTCTTTTTACAGAAACCATACATTAAGGTTTAACAGTGCTAAATAAGCAAACTATCAAATTTGTTTATTTTTGTATTAGAAAATTTTGGACAAAGTAAGGAAAATACAGTTTAAAAATAACAAAAAAGACGAAATTTCAAACTATAAGAATATTTAAAAACAGTAGCATGAGAGAGAAATAAGAAACGATTAAAAAATTTTAAAAAGTGGGACAATGTCCCCACAGAAAGAAGAATCTTTTTATTAAATAAATTTTCTGGTTCAAATTATGTTTATTTAGCATAAGAAAATATGAATGATGAGTAGAGATATGTTGGTACTATTTAATGTTTCATAATAAATTTTAACCTCTTGTGTTTAGGAAAATGGAATCCTGCTGAAGTACCCTTTTTCAAACTTCTAAATTTTATAACTGTCGTTTCGGACATTGTTACAATGAATCCTAAATCTCAAATCAATGGCATCATCACTATTGTTGATCTGAAAGGACTGACTAAAAGTCATTTCGCCCAGTTTGTATATCCAAGACGCGTGATGCTGTTTATCAAAATACTACAGGTAAGAATTGTCATACGTTAGTGTTGTAAATATGAAAATGAATTTTATGAAAAATTGCATGAAATATCTTGTGGTGAAAAAAGACACGGAGTTTAAATTTTTTTTTTCTTTTATGCAATGGAAGAAACGTGATAATTTTAAAAAATGAAACTCTAAATTTTAGGGATATTGATAAATTTGATTGGGAAAAAATGTTCTATTTATTTTCATCAATATTGTTCTTTTTATTTTCAAAATATTGAATATTTGAAATCCCTAATATTCTATTAAACATCCTGTAAATGCTTTTCACTTTTGAAAAATATTTCGAGAAAATATTTTTGTTTAAAAGTTTTATACTGACATACAGATGCAACACTTTAAGTAATGCATAAAAAACACAAATTAAGCTTCTGGGTTGCGTGACAAGGTTTTAATCTATTGCTGAATATCGATTCTTAAGCACTTTATTGTAAAATAAAACTCATTAAAAATTTTTCGATTGTATTTATTTTTATTAATTTTGTTTTTAAAAAACCCATGCAAAAAAAAATATGATATTAAGATATATTATTTAAAAATGGTAATTTGAAGATGAAAAATATTCTCTTTATACAGCGCATTTTAATATTTTACAACTAATGACTTACATATGTGACTTTTTCTTTACAGACATGGACGGCCTCAAAGGAAGAGGAGGGAGGTAGGTAAGGCAACGGACCCTCCCTGGATTTTAAAATTTAATTAACTATTCAATTAACTAATAAATTTTCTTTTTCTCTAGTGATTTTGAAATTGTAAAAGTGTAGTTTTTTTTTCTTTTTTTCAGTGACAATATAGTTAAACTCTAACGGACAAAAAAACCCCATGCCGAACCGTTCACCACTTTCCCCCCGGGGAAAGCAAGTTTTAGTTCCGTTTTTCTTTTAACGATTATGTGTTCAAATGCTCTCTTAAACAGGGTCAAAGCTGCTAAGTTTCCGGCATTTTGGATATCAGTATTTTAGTATAGAAAATGTTGCTTTATTTAATGAAAACATTCTGTGATATAAAAGACCAACATTTTCTCTACGATAACACTACATTGCTCAAACAATTAAAGGATATTGTAAGACTTACATAAAATAACGGTATAAGAGGGGGAGGGGGGGGAATGCAGAAAATGGAAGAAGAGAATCACAAATGCAAATTTTTCTCATTTTTAAACTTCGGAGTACGCAAATTTTGAGTTTGACATCAAAAACGACGCTTTAGCGCAGCGAATGAAATTTGGCTTTCAACTTACTGAAAAACAAAGCGGAAAACAATGATCGATGATAATCAGTAAGTGCTTTGTTTCGATGAATGCGATGTCTCAACGAAGTCATTTAACCGAACCAGAAGCTTCGAGAATTGTTGATCGGTTAGGGGGGGGGGGGGGCAAACACAAGCCGAAGTAGTAGAAGCCACTGGAGTTTCACGAAGTGTGATTTTCAGGATCTGGAACCGTTTTTTGGAGACTGGAAATGAGGCCGAAGACCAGGGCAAGGTCGTAGACGTGCAACAACGCCCAATGAAGATCGACATTTTATGCTAACGTCTTGGAGACACCGAAATATGAATATCACTCTTCTTCAACAACACTTTCGCTCGGCTACTGTAACCACGGTTTCGACTCAAACTGTCTAAAACCGGCTCCACGTTGTAGGTCTGCAGGCTGGCAGACCAAGGGTATGTGTTACATCAACAGCAAGGCACCATAGCGCCCGCAGGGAGTGGGTGACAGAGCATGTGAGCTGGAGGAGAAATGAATTGTGCAATATTCTTTTCTCTGACGAGTCCCGTTTTTCTGTTCATCCTGATAATAGGCGTATTTTCATCGCGAGGGAACTTGAAAAAGAAACAATCCTGCGATCGTGCAAGGAATTGTCAGATTTGGCAGGAAGGGGGGGGGGGGTTATGGTCTATGCTGGCATCTCCATTGATGGGCGCACCGACCTCCACATCATTCGAAATGGAGTTTTGACCAGCCAGCGATGTAGGGATGAGATCCTCAGGCCTATTGTAGTCTCTTACGCTGCAGCAATTGGAGATGATTTCATGTTAATGGAAGACAATGGCAGGACAAATCGTGCTCACTTAGTGGATGATTTCCTTTCCGAGGAAGGAATCACACGACTGGAATGATCAGCGTGTTTTCCGGACATGAACCCAATAGAGCATGTTTGGGATATTCTAGGCAAACGAGTTACTGACCGCCTACCATCCCACAAACTCTCCAAGAACTGGAAAGAGCTCTTCTGGAGGAGTGGGACAGAATACACCAGTTCCTCATTAATAGCCTCATTGACTCCATGCCTCAAAGGTGTTCAACGTTGCTGGCTGTCCGGGGAAGCCATACCCCCTACTAAAACTGATTTTATTTGGAGGAAAGACCTTTTTTCATTCATTTTTTCTCATATGCACAAATTGTGTTGTTTTCCTTTTGTACACAAATGCTCAGTACAATGCATTTTTTCTGCCAAACGTATGTAATTTTTTTCTCATATAGATTATCACGTCATTCGATCATGTATCAATCATCTAAACAATTCCCCAGCCGCAAGATCCATCCACGACCTCAATATCCTTTAATTGTATTGAGCAGTGTAGTATGCAAAAAGCCGGAGTCTTGGCAACTCTGCGGGGTGTTCAGATAAGGTGATCTCGTCTGATGAGAAAGGTAATACATTGTTTCTATTTTCCATTTTAAAAGAAGTCGGTAGAAGCTTTACTTTTGGATTTTTTAATATTTTCTATTTGTTTCATTTTTGTATTGATTGTTACGCTGATACGTTTAAAGATTGTCTTGCAGGAATTGCCTTATGAATATATATATATGTATATAGTTTAGCTTATTTCTTGTTTTATATTCGCCATTTCAAAAACGCATTCTTGGCAGCAAACTAGATGTACATCTTTCCAAAATCTTGCCCCTCCCTAGATTTTCTTCTGTGTGCACCCATGTATACAGATACTGTTGAAGTCCCCATGTACACAACTTACCTTACGCAATTCGTTTATTAACCAATATTTTAATTACCACTAAATATTCAATATGGTTAATTACTACCCAAATAGTATAGTTGAAACCTGACAAATATTACCGGAAATCGCTGGTTTCAACAAAATCCCTTTATTGTTGTTATCTGATCTCAGTTGAACAGTAATACATATAAAGCAAGTTACTAGCTTAGAGTAACTGGTTTGGCCTTTTGCTCGACGCTAATACGCTCGCCTATTGTTCATGAGGTCTCTGGTTCAATCACCAGCCAATCGATTTTCAATTGTCTACTGCATTATTGTTTATTGCAATCACTGCAAGAAATGATGACTTTAAAAGAGTTTTAGGCATAAAAAATATTATTGTGAAGTCGTAACTATAATTTAACTAAAGTTTTTTTCCCATGATAGTAGCTTTAAATTACAAGAAAAATATTAAACATATACAATTTTATTCAAAATTAATTCTAGATATTTTATATTTTCTTATTTCTTTTAATTCATGCAAGATTGTTTTTCTATAAAAGTATTTTTATATTATACAGTTATTAAACTTGAAGTAAAACTACCAATATTTTACAGATGCGTAAGTTTACTTCTATACTGCTTTAATTATCTATTCACACCACTTGAACATATTTATTAAAAAATATTCATTTCTATAAAAGATGGATATTTGTTGCAAAGATCTTCTAACAAATGATATTTGTAATAAATTTCCTAAATTCTTTTAGCTATAAATATGTGCCATAATTTGTTTGAGTTATCTATGTTTCATATTTTAAAAGCACAGAAAAAGTATTTATCTCATAAATGCTTATTACACTAATGTTTTCTGATGGGGCCTTTCAATTAATTGCTAGTGAGATTATTAATTTAATAGATATGCGCAAAACTAGTATTAAGTCAGAAGCTATTATTGCTCATAACAGAAAAGCGTGCACCCATTGATTACTGAAATTTGTTGCATATTTAACTTCAAAAAATTTTGGAGGTAATATTTTTGTTTTCAGTATTAATTTTATTAATTTTTAATGTTTTGCAGAGCTAAAAAATATCAGAAAAATGATCAAGCTCTTACAATTGAAAAAAAAATGACCTGAAGAATGTCAAATATATTTTTATTCGGCTTGTTTTTAATTTAATAAAGAGCTTTTTATTGTAAAGATTGTAAATATCCCTTTACTTATGATATTTTATGAATTAATTTACTCTTATTCCTTTTTGTATGAAACTTTATTGATGTTTATATTTTATGTTTAGAGTTGTTATCCATGGAGAATTAAAGCAATAATTGGAATTAATTGCGGAATAGCCACTCAGATGTTGTATAAACTGTTTCAACCTTTTCTGAAGAAAAAATTAAAAGAACGGGTAAGAAAAAAATATCTACATTAACGATATGTTTCATATGGTGAAAAAATGATTCATAAATTCAATATTACCATTTTTTTTTACATTTAACCCTCTCGCTGCGCATCTCGCGATTTCCACGGCAACGTAAAAGTAGCAAAATTTACGCAACCCACGATTTCAGCGATCTTTTTTTTTTTTTTTCTAATTCTATTCCGATCTAATTCTATATTAAACAAGAAAGAAAAAAAATCATGCGTCAAGCATAGATTATGAAACACTTCCCAACACATTCAGAATAATGATACAAAATTGCACAGTTTAATAAGTTAAAATATTATGTCTAATTCAACCCTGTGGAAACGCATAACACATTTGAAAACCCAATTTCAGCTGTTTCCATCTATAATCGGAAAATTATCCGAAATTTTTCAGCAGCCCTGTATAGGATTAAAACAGTTAAATTTAAAAGCGCAAGCCGAAATTGAAAACGCACTTCAGCAAGTATTAGTCAAAGATAGTATTGTAACCGTTTTCTTTTGTGTGTTCCTGTAAATGAACGACAAATGATAATACCCTATTCTGTCGTAATCGTCTTGTAGTGAAATTCAGTGATTTATATAAGTATCAATGCATTTGAAACAGCGTAATGTCATTAAAATTCTCTGCAAACGATTTCCCCCCATATACCATAATGCAATGGAATTCTTTTGGGTAGCCCTGTAAATGAAATATTAATCCCACATACTTCATATGCAATACCAAACATGGTTAGGTGACCTTAAATATGGATTATCAATTGCATAAGAATCCGAGTATATTTACGGGAGTTAGAGCGTGGACAGACGGCCAGACGGCCTTACGGACAGATGGCCAGAAAAACCGAATGCATAAACACTTTTTAACTTTGTTGGAAAGTGTTAAAATGAATTCTTTTACGAAAATGTTTTACTTATTTTAACTGTAAAATATATATTAGATTTGAAATATGTAATAAAACAAATGCGCAATTTTTGAACCTATTTTGAATTTTTAAAAATTACGCAGTGAGAGGGTTAACTACTATAAAAAGCAGGGCTATATATATATATATATATATATATATATATATATATATATAGCTAGCGACCTTTTTTATATTCTAATTGCACCACTATTTTTAAAATATAAATTTTTTAGCATATTTCTTTTGCATATGTTGATAAGGTGTCCTATCTCTATAATAATAGCCTAAGTCATGTGACTGTCATCAATAGTTCCGGGCTGACCGCTTCGCTTTTTATATGCCAGGCGACCATTTTTTACATTTTTTATTTTTCGCGTGGTAAATTAAAACAATGCTTTGATATTGAAATTAAAAGTCATGGTTTTTGGTATTATTTATTATTTTCTTTCCTTTTTCTTAAAAAAGGGAAAGAAAAGGTGAAAGTCAGGAATTTCAAATTAAAATTATGTATTTTATATAAAATGAGTGAAATTATTATAATTTAGACGAATTTAATGAAATATGAAAAAATGCGATTGGAAAGACAATGTTTGATGATTTATCACTTGCGCCTGGCTAGCATAAAGAGGTACTACTTAGTTATACCGTCGACCCATTTCGCCAAATTATATAAATTTCCAAACCACTCGCCAAATTATACAAATTTACATAATTTTTATTTTAAATAGCGAAAGAACAAATAAATTAGTATAACATTAATAAAAATACAAATAAAACGTCGAAATAAAAATAACTTGATGACGTAAACACGTGCAACTTGCTTAAAAACAAGCGAATATGACATTTACTATCAACCATTATATTGATATTTAATCTTAATATAAATATATATATGATATTTAATCTTATAGTTTGGCGATATATTTTTGGTCGACGGGATAACCAAGTAGTACCCATAAAAATACGGAGTTCTTGATTTCTCTACTAGAAACTTCTGATTTAACGAAGTATTGAGAAAGTAAATTAAATTTTGGATAAAAGTAACATGGTACAAAATGCTTAGCACACATCTAACGGAGACCAAACTGGTCGCCAAGGGCGGCTAGTATAAAAGATTTTTGTTTTGAAAAAGCGGTGCGAGAATTAATTTAAAAAAAAAGAATGGCATCCCTAAAAAGGTGTCTCATTGAGCGCTATAAAGCTCACATAGAACCCTCGGTTCTTTTAAAGCTCTGTCTATCATCTTAGTTCTAGATGGTATATATTCTGGAAGGCTAGACGCAAGATACTAGAGACCGATATAGATCAGTGTTGCCATATTATTATTTTAGAATGTTAAGTAAAATAATAATTAAAATAAAAATAAATAAATGAAATAAATCGTGATTTGGACACAAAAGCGAGGCATTTTTTTTATTAAAAAAAAAAAAAAAAACAGTAAATAATTTTAAATGTTTACACATTTGAGATCAATTAGCGTGAATTATTTTTTAATTGTAATTCAAAAATTAGGAAACAAGTTCGTCAAACTTTTTTAGCGTGTGAGAGTCCACAATCTGCATATGCGAAATTGTCATATATGTTAGAGCAGGGGTTCCCAAACTTTTAGACTGACGTTCTACTGAGCCAAAATTTATAATTTACCCGCACCACCAGGCTAGAACTTAATTTCTAACAAAAAAGTTCCAGAGCTCTAATATTCTATGATACTAACAATGGTTAGCGTATCCGCTTGCTCTCCACCAGCATATTTGTATTTCATACATTATTTCCAAAATTTAAGTAATTTTCTCTTCAGCATTATATATATATTTAATATATTTATATACATGTGATGAAATTTAATGAATGAAAAGGTAGCAAAAACATTTATAATCAGGGGTGGAGAATTTTCAGAAAATCTTACTTGACAATATTTTGTTGTTGTTCGTGTTATGAACGAGCAAAATGTAATATACAGTGCTGTTCCTTTGGAATAGCATGTTTGCGTACCAGTGTTTGCGTGCGCAGTATATAGTATTTATGAGTTTCGATTGGATCTGACTAATATTTAATTATTCACTAAAGACAAAAATGTACCGGAACTGAACTCCGGAGCAATTTAAGCACTGCGATCAGGTAAGGAACCTAATTCTATCGGGGACTGATTAAGAGTAGAAATCCAGCCTTCATATCTTGAGACTCCACTAGAAAACGGTCCACAGAACTCTAATAAAAGAACGAATGTAAATTAGCTACTCTAGGTATACTAAAAATAGATGCATGCCAATCGCCCGTCAAGTTCATAAATCGGTCTCTGAGAGCTAATGTTTAAAACTGCATGATTACATTACTAAAATTAAAATCTTTAATTGGCATTCACACATGGAATCGTATCATATGCTGCTACATTAAAAATGTGCAAAATATCATGAAACAATTCGGAGGGGGGAGGTACAACATTTTATGACTTATTGGCATGCACTTTTATGTATACTGTTGGCTGACATATGTATGCGCTGACTGTGTTTGTATCGCCGCCGATGCGAAATTTGCTTAACCAAGCGTTTCTCATGTCTGGTTCAGTATTTTTTTATTTCATGTCTGACTCAGTATTTGTTTATTTTACGTCTGATGCCAAACTTTATTTATTACTAAATTTTATTTTCGCGTAAAGATGTGAAAGAAATGCATTGTTACATTGATAGATTGTGCTAAATCAAGCAGAAATTAGAGGTTATTCCATTCGCCTCAGCCAAACTCCGTTAATTCACACTTTTTAAAATGTTTTCATGAATTCTACTGCAGAATAACAAAATAATGTTTTTCCCCACAATCTCTCTCTTCAGTGACGATGGCAGAATATTTTCAGTGAAAATGGGATTTCTGCTAAAAGATTCTATTGCCATGTTTGCTGGAGGGGAAAATCTGCTATGATTTAAAGCTGCTTTAAAGCATTCACACTCTGTATTTCTATATCACTCACCTATCCAGGATAGGATGTACTTTTACTATTTCATTTCCATCAATAAATATATTCAAGATTAGAGTTAATGATATTTTCCCGCTATTTAAAAAGGAAGTTATAAAAGATCCGGAAGTAAAGATTTCTCTTTTTCACGGTGAACGAATGATGTACTGCAACTCTGAAAGCTCTATTCAGAATAGGATGTTTGCGTACAAGGGTCAATATCACAAAATATGGAAATTGCAGTCCGCACAATAAAATTTCTATTTAATGTTATATAATGCAATTTTCTTTTGTACATTCTAATAAAAAATATTCTTAGAAGTATTTTCAAGAGATATTATATTCATAATAACACAAAAATAAAGCAATTAAAATACTTAAAATTTCAGATTGTCATTTTCCTGGCATGTCACACTGTGATGTGTGTAAAGTAAAAGGCTTTCTGCTATACTGTACAAATATCTTTTTCTAGTTTTTTTTTTTATTTCTAATTAATAATTATCCCTCATATAACACATATATGTGGAAGGTAACAAGTTCTGTATTTTACAAATAATTTTCCATAATTAAAATATGATTGTCACTTAAAATGAATGTCATTGTTCTGGCCTGCCCATTTTAATTATTTATGAGGTATAAAGATGGCGCTGCAGAGTAATCCTTCTTGCTCTTGTCATAGTTCAAGTCAGAAGTAGTAAAAGCATTGCTACCACCAAGATATTTTAGATATTTCTTTGAAAATAATGTGTCTAAAGGCTTTGCAAAAATTGAGTAGAATTTTACTATGTCATTTTCCTGTCGTCTATAAGTTCCAAATAAAACTCAACATTACACTGACTTTGAGGTATTATAGAGGAAACATGTCCCTTTAAACAAAATTAAAATGTTAGATCTAAAAAAAAAAAAAAAACAAGAATGTGAAAAATGTTTTAGAATGAAATTGTCATTATCCTGGCATACATATACCAAGAAAATGACATAATTATAATTACATAAAAATGAACGTAAGCTCTTCAAACTTTAACAATTTTACACATAAATTCCTTTATTCAGCTGTTCAACTAACATTTTTAAAAAAATCAAAAGCTTTGAAACGATTTAAATTTTCAAAATTTTTGTTTTCAAAATCTCACATTTTGTGATATTCACCCACCAGTATCGGATGGCTTGCATAACATAACGTGTACGCATAACATGGTTTAGGAAACACTGTGTTTGAGTATTTCAGAAAATCATTTTTCTGTTATGAGAAAGAAACTTTTTATTTACAAAATCGACATAAAGCAACTATGTAGTACTCATTCTTTTTATTACCAAAACGAATAGCTAGTCACAATCCGTTACCCTCGAATTTGTTTATCAACATTTTTTTAATTTGAATTTTACCTCGAGAGATGCTAAGTTAAGAAACTATTGTAATCAAAATTTCCAAGTCATTCTTAATGAGAAAACTTTATGATGTATACGAAATAGACAAAATAGAGGCTTCATCTCGATATCATGTTCAAGAAAAAGCAGCAATGCCAAATGGTCAACTGTGAGTAGAATAGTGATAAGCGGCTTCGTAAATCCACCTCTGTCGGCAGGTTTTAAACAAAAAGTATCCCTCATCTCTCATCACATTCATTTTTTGGCCTGCTTTGCGCAATTGAGCTTTGAATGCTCCAAAAGAAATCACGAACAATCCAACGGCTCTAATTCATTTATTTAAAAAATCGTAAACATAGCTGTTCCAACCTCAAAAGACATTTAATTTTAGATTAAAAAACTGAGAGACGTAGGGGTTTGGTTTTTCGATAATATTCTATTTACGCACGACTTAATTTGCGCCGGAGCCCACCTGAGCCCGGCTTCGGTACTTCTCTGTTTTTGGTAAATATTTAAATATTGGTCGGAATTCACCGGAGTTCATAAAAACAGGTCTCCGGAGCCCAGTGCAATAGCGCTTCCGGAAAACCGAAGCCAAAATTACCTTTTTCTTTCCTTTCCATCTCCAAGTTCTTGCATTCTTTTTTACCAAAACCCTTATTTGTGATGTAATGCGTGGCACACGTAGGAGATGGAGATTACCCGACTACGGCAAAGCCAAAGGAGGGTTATGATTTTGACAGGCTATGTATGTATGTATGTATGTATGTATGTATGTATGTATGTATGTTCATCTGTTCCCTCGTAACTTCTAAACCACTAATCAGAATTCGACAAATGACATATCATTAGAAGCGTCTTAATTGTCCGCTGGTTATAGGCTATATAGATTTTCACCAAATTCAATGTGGCGCCTTCTAGCGGACAAAATATACAGAGTAAAAAAATAAAGTTAAGCTAGATATGCCGTGTTTGGTATCATTTTAAAGCGCTTCACTTCAAAACCATAGAGGGTTTGTTTATAAGTGCCTTGGATCATAATAAGTTGCTTAAAAATCCACATGACAGTCAATCGTTAGCAGAATTAGATAGATTAAGAAATCTTCCTAGGTCATCTTAATACATGAAACCTTCAATCTACATTACACATTTACACATTACACTAACGACCTCATCCACTAATCGGTCCATTACCCATTTGCTGCCATCGACGGATATGTGCGTCACTACTACCAAATACTGGAAGCGTCATACGTCAAAAAATAAAGTTAAGATAAATATGCCGTGTTTGGTATCATTCAAAAGCGCTTTACTTGTACATTTTGAATATATCTATATATTACTAGCATTTGCTTGTGACTTTACCTGTATTCATGGGGTACTTTTATACTTTTTCAGCGTAGTTTTTTGTCGTAGTTGGGTTTTAGTTTTTTTACTTTATCTTAACTGATTATCTTAACTGATTACTTAACTGATATAATAAAACAGACTCAATTTTTATATCAGTTTTGGGCTTGGACTGACTCGAGCTCAATCTGTATTACAATTAAAATTTTATTTATTCATGTATAGAAAAAAAAACTTTTCCTCCTTTAAAATTACGTATTATATTCTATTTCAAATCATTTTAATGCTATTTTGATCAGAATGAAGGGGGAAAATAAATCGTGTTTTTCTATTTCAAATTTATGTTGGCGACAACGTGTTGAAACAGCGCCACTCAAGAGACTGAACAATGAATTTGCTTTCAGTTCGATTTTCTTTTGTGACAGTAGAATGATTTTTTATTAGCAGGGTTTTTTGTTTTTTTAGCTATCTAACCTGAAAAGAATCTTTTCTGTTTTAGCCAACGCGCATCAGTTTGAGGTTTTTTGTCTTCTATTGCGTATAAGTATAAAAATCACACCAGTGATTTTTCTATTTCTTTTGTATCATGAACGGTACCCATGCAAAGGCTCTGCTCTGCACATTTACGAAGTCACTTTCATTTGTAAGTAGATATAATTGCCGTGTATTGTTATTCTGATAGAAAGCAATCGAGCAGTGTTTCCCCATTTTCTATAAAAGCATGGATTCTTTCCGATAATGGTGGCAAATTTTTAATTTAATCTGATTTTCAGACTCACCACAAAGATTGTTATGCGGAAGGAATCGATTATAGTTTAAGATATGCACCTTTTATACACTGTAAAAAAAAATTCCGCGACGTTCCTGGGAAAAAATGGGCAGCTGAGTTGCCCATTATTTCCAAGAAACATTTCTTGAAAATGACTGGAACTTTACTGTATATGTTAAAAACTTTCTACAGAAATGTCAGTAAGTTTCCTGCGAAATACCAGGAATATTTCTGTTGACAGCAAAACATTACTGACATTTCACAGCATGCGGGATCCGCAGACGATTTTTACATTTCCAGTTGACAATTTTCGCTTTATTATCATTATTTGTTAGAATGAAAAAATATTTTGAAATTGACATCAAAATTATTATTTATAATTTACACGAAAAAATAAATTTTCAGTTAAAATTCAATAAAGTAAATATATATATATGATATATTGTTTCTGAACTTTGCTTAAAATATAAAAATATATAAATGTAAATAATAATTACAAAAAAAAATCTAGACATAAAATATTTTGGATTTTCGTCAGTAATTATGTTAGTTTACAAGTTGAATAAAATACATAAATTTTCATAAAAAAAAAACCTAAACGTAATTGTATATTTTTTCCGAAAATAAAAAAAAATTCAAATTTGCAGCAATTCAAAGTGTCAAATATATATAAAATTTAAATCAAATTGTAATAAAGTGTTAAAATATAAAATTAATTAAAAAAGAAAAAAAAAGTCAAGAGGTAGCATCGAACTCGGGCCGTACGGGTGGCGTGCGAGCTTTCTGCGTCCACACCACGAAAGACACGTTGAGAGTTGCAAACTAATGGGTATTTGAAACGTATGCTAAACCTCGGCATCTAATTTCGGAAAATCTAAGGCCCATTTGAAGAAATCCTTTCACAAGAATAATTAGAGATAAGAACTCTAAAACATACTTTAAATTAATCAAAATCGGTGAGAATCATGTTTGATGGTCCCCTGGTTAATGGAGATCCAAATAATAGGTGTATTTTTTACACGGTCTGCTCGTTAAACATTCCACAGACAAGTACGAGAGATAATCTCTTAGCGATGTCACAGAGGTATTGTATTTTCATCTGAATTGTCTTGACAATAGAGACGTAAAGGATTATGTCGTCTATTGATTTATTTGCATTCCATATTGATTTTTTTACATTCATTTAAGGAATTCGTTTTCGACACTCGCGCGCGAGCAACGGATTATAGCAAAAAAATAATAAATGGCGGCCGCAGTGTTTTGCTGTTTCCAACTTTTGTTCAGGAACGTTTCAGATAAGAAAACCTGAATTTCACAGGAAAGAGCTAAATTATTCTGAAAACCTGAGAAAAGGCGAAACGTTCCTGGATTTTACATGGAACGTTACCATTTTTTTTTTACAGTGTAGAAATTATAAAACATTGTTCCATTCTTCAGCATATAAATATTAATTTCTGTAAATTTCATTCATTTTTTCTTAAAAATGCATAGCTGCGAACTATCCCTTTTTTTGTGTTAACACTATTCCCTAATCATAATTCTTACTATGTTTAATCGCAGAATTCTTCAATTAATTAGCTTTAAAATTAGGCAAAAGTTACTATTAAGAAGGAGTGATAACTAAAAAGTGGAATAGTTGGCATCTAAGTATATGCTGATAGATACATTTAAATTTTTTATTTTGCTAAAGAAAAAAAATGCTTTAAATTTTGCAAATAATGTACGAAACATAAATGTGCAGATTGGAGTGACAGGAGGGGGGGGGGGATACGGTTGTTGTACCGGTACCGCTGAATATTAGGGCTCCGGTACTTTTTTGTTAGGAATTAAGCCCTGATGTACAGATAAATTTCAAAGCGCTTTAGCACGGGTTTTCAAGTGGCACACGCGTAAAAGGGCGTGCAAAACAGCTTAAAAACTCATTTATGCACCTAATACTTAGAAACACTGATTCTCGTTCTGCAGGATTTAAGCAATCTTGCTCTTAATGAGGCATCCTATACATTATGCATAACAGGGACTAATTTTGTTCTAACAGTATTAAAATTTCAAATAGTTGTTTAAATTTCACATCAAAAGACGTAGGCTATATTTAATTTATAAACTTCGTCTAAAGAAAAAAACAAGCCTCTTGTCATTGGTAATTTCATATTACAAAAATTATAATTTTGTTTAAAATAAAATTTCAAGCATAACAATTTACTCTATAGTATATGTATTGCTCTATGCAAGTAGTATGGATGTCATTTTGTAAAATGGAGAAGTATCTCTCTATTCTAAAAAAAAAAAAAAAAAAAAAAAAAATTAATTAACGCTGTCACCGCCGCCGTTAATGAGTTTTTTGTGACCGGGGGTCTTTCTTCGTTAATATTAAGAAATTTCTGTATACAAAAATCGGTGGTATTATAGACAAAATTTTTGATAAACACGCTGATGCAGACAGTTTTTAAATCGAATAATTATTTTAAGAGATATTTAATGTTAAAGTTGGTCAAAATCGTTCCATTAAAAAAGTTTTATAGGAACAAAAACTGTGCATAGGAATGTAATAATGTTTAGACCATTTTATACATTAGAAGTTCCCGGTGTGCAGACTGCATTTTTTTTATTAATTTTTTATAGATTTATTTCCATTTTAAATTCAAATTTTCAGCATGTCGAGAGATATCTTTTACATATTTTAGAAAAGGGTATTATTTTAAATTGCTGCAAATTTTAAAAACAGCAGAAATGAGAAAGAATAATATTTCCTTCAAAATAAATTTTATTTACACGTGGCTATTATACACAGGAAAAAAACTTTCAAATTTGAATTAAATGATTAAGTGTTAAAAGCAGGAAAATATTGAAAATTACGTCATAAAAACTACATTTACACATGAATTTTAAAAGAGAAAGAAATGTTTGAAATAATAAATTCATTATTATGCGTTAAAAGTCGTAAATGGAGGAAATTACGTAATATTTAAAATGGCCAAATAATAATATTAACAGTTTAAATTTAAAAATATATTTGCGCGAGACAATTATTTAATATTTTGAGATGATCTTTTCAACTATTGTTGTGAATTTTAAAACAGCACAAATAATATTTCATTTCTAACAACAAAAGTATTTTCACGTGAAAAAGGAGTAAGATTAAAAAGAGTAAGAAAACTTTGGTGAAAATTATGTCAGATTTAAAACGGTACATTTAAAATGTCCTATTCAAAAGAACTTTCTTATATCGTTGTTAAAAAGGTATTGGGAAACAAAGACTCTGTTGACTTAATTTATTTTACATTAGCTTATTTTCAACTGTTTAACTGATTTATTTAATCAAAGACGAAAACAGCCATTGTATCTCTTGACAGTAGCTGATTTTGGCCTTAACACGTTAAGCGCCACGTCAGTCACCGGTGACTGACACTGAACTTTCTTTTTAAAACATGTCATTCACCGACGACTGACGGTCTAAATCATGATATATAAAACTAAATATATATATACATTGTTTTAAGTTTGTTTTTCTGAAAATTGAAGTCTGAAAATGTATTTAAAATTTACTTACCTTTTATTTATTATAGGATTATACTTTCTTGAAAATTACTTAAAACATTGTAAATTTTTCAGCTTCATTGTCAGTCACCGTGGCACTCAACGCGTTAAAAATCCCCAATCAAAGGAAAATGAATGAAAACCCGTTTACAGGAGATCGTCATTGTTTTTAACACTTTTTAACAAAGTTGAAAAGTGTTTATGACTTCGGTTTGTCTGGCCGTCTGCCCGTCTGTCCGCGCTCTAACTCCCGTAAATATACTCGGATCGTTCTGAAACTTTTGTATGTTAGTAACCTCTACCATAGCACGAACCCTATTTCAAATGAAGTTTATAGCACGTTGAGTTCATTTACAGGGACAGTCAGAAGTTTTCCGTTACATTACGGCCTATGGGAAAAAATCGTTTAAAATGATTTTTAATTACGTTACATGTTTTCAAACATAATAAAATTGATATGCATTTATCAAGTGTACTAAAATATGCATTCTGTAGAATATGCGGCTCAAGGAATAGTTATTATTCTTTTACAGGGCCACACAAAAGGATTCCTTTACATAATGATATAGGGGTGGAGGGAATTTTTTCCGGCGTATTTCAATTATGTTAAATTATTTCATGCATAATGAAATTGATATACGTCGCTGAGGTTTACTAGAAGTTATTTCATGTATAATACGAAGTGCATAGAATTATTTACAGGGACACACAAAAGATTTCAGATACTATATTGTATCCGAAGTACTGTACATTAGCGTATTAGCGATGATTGCTGGAAATGCATTTTTAATTATGGTATGTGCTTTTATGTTTCACTATATGTATGTATTGTATATGGTGTGTAAAAATGCTCTAACTGATGTACAGGGCTACACAAAAGAATTCGTAATGGTTACTGGGTATGATTGCAAATTGTTTAAAGGTGGTTTTTAAATGAGTTATGCATTTTTACGCTGAACTTCATTTAGTTTACTAAGAAATGTTTGTAGAATATACATAAAATGATATACAGGGTCACTCAAAGAATTGGATACATGGCCGTCTATAAATGATAATTTCTGGAAATTGATTCTAGGTAGTTTTAAGAGCGTTTTACTTTAAATTAAACTTTAGATAAATAGTGGCGTATAATAAAGGTGCTAGGTTAACTACAGGGTTGTACAAAAGTATTCAAGTGTGTTTCCATCTATTAGTATAAATTGCTGAAAGAGAAATTTCAACCTGTTATATGTTTTCTTGCTTAACTAAATTTCTCCATTATATAGTATCTATATCAACCTACAGATCAAATACAGGGATTTCAAAAGAATTGGAATACATATTTGCTATGGAAGATAACTGCTGAAATCAGTTTTTCAAATGTTTTATGCGTTTTCTGAAATGTTTAGTTAGTTCTCTTATATACTTTATTTCCCTAAATAACGAAGTTTTGTTAAAGCATTCAAGAAGTGTTGGAAAGTGTTTCATAATCTATGGTTAACGCATGATTTTTCTTACTTGTTTTTAATTAAAATTCAGTTTTCCGAAATCTTTTTAAAGCCGATCAAATTAGCGTGCTTTTAGAGTCTGTGGTGTCTGAACGGGGGTTGGCGAACGTAGCTCGTAGGGGGCAGAGCCTCCTAGTAAGATAGAAAAATGTATATGCAGTTCTGAATATAATGTATGGAGTATGGAGTATTCAGCATAAAGGTGATTTAAAAAGTAAACATTTTTCATTAATTTGACGCGGCAATAAAATCTACCGATAAGGATGTTATTATTATTATTATTATCTTGTTAGGGTTTCGTTCATCTGACGAAACCCTATTCGTCTCGCTCCTCTGTCTGTCTGTCCGTCTGTCTGTCTGTTTGTCCGTCAGAGAGCCCGTTCTCAGAAACTATACATGTTGGAGACTTGAAATTTTGCATACTTATAGCTGAACACCACATATCATACGACAAATTATAAAATTTTGAAAAAGTCGGACATTTAACCCTTTGGGCTCCCACGTGTGTATTTTAAACAATTCTTTCTAAGTGGGCCCCTAATTAGGTTGAAGGCGTGAAATTTTGCGTACTTATAGCTGGGCACCTCAGATCAAACGACAAATCATAAAATTTTGAAAAAGTCGCAAATTTAACCCTTTGGACTCCCACATGTGTATTTTAAACAATTCTTTCTATGTGAGCCTCTAATTAGGTTGGAGGCGGGAAATTTTGCATACTTATAGCTGAACACCCCACATCAAACGACAAATCATAAAATTTTGAAAAAGTTGTAAATTTAACCCTTTGGGGTCTCATATGTGTATTTTAAACAATCCTTTCTAAGTGAGCCCCTAATTAGGTTCGAGGCGTGAATTTTTACTTACTTATAGCTGAACACCTCACATCAAACGACAAACTATAAAATTTTGAAAAAGTTGTGCATTTAACCCTTTGGGCTCCCACATGTGTATTGTAAACAATTCTTTCAAAGTGAGCCCCTAATTAGGTTGGAGGCGTGAAATTTTGCATACTTATAGCGAACACCTCACATCAAACGGCCACCATAAAATTTTTAAAAAGTAGTATATTTAACCCTTTGTTCTCCCGCATGTGTATTTTAAACAATTCTTTCTAAGTGAGCCCCTAATTAGGTTGGAGGCGTGAAATTTTGCATACTTATAGCGAACACCTCACATCAAACGACAAATCATAAAATTTTGAAAAAGTAGTATATTTAACCCTTTGGTCTCCCACATGTGTATTTTAAACAATTCTTTCTAAGTGAGCCCCTAATTAGGTTGGAGGCGTGAAATTTTGCATACTTATAGCGAACACCTCACATCAAACGACAAATCATAAAATTTTGAAAAAGTAGCATATTTAACCCTTTGGTCTCCCACATGTGTATTTTAAACAATTCTTTCTAAGTGAGCCCCTAATTAGGTTGGAGGCGTGAAATTTTGCATACTTATAGTTGAGCACCTCACATTAAACGACAAATCATAAAATTTTGAAAAAGTCGTACATTTAACCTTTTGGGCTCCCACATGTGTATTTTAAACAATTCTTTCTAAGTGAGACCCTATTTAGGTTGGAGACGTGAAATTTTGCATACTTATAGCTGAACACCATCATGCGACAAATCATAAAATTTTGAAAAAGTCGTACATTTAACACTTTGGGCTCCCACATGCGTATTTTAAGCAATTCTTTCTAACTGAGCCCCTTATTAAATTGGAGATTTGAAATTTTGCATACTTATAGCAGAACACCTGAGGCCAGGCGACAAATCATAAAATCTTGAAAAAGTCTTACGTTTAACCCTTTGAGCTACCACATATGTATTTTAAGCAATTCTTTCGAAGAGAGCCCCTAATTAAGTTGGAGACATTAATTTTTGCATATGTATAGCTGAATACCTCACACCACATGACAAATCATAAAATTTTCAAAAAGTCTTATATTATTTACTCCTCCGGCCGCTAACTTGTGTATTTTAAGCAATTTTTCTAACCTCTGCCCTTTTCACCCGGGGAGCACTTTTCCAACTTTTGCCGACACCCCTTTGACCATTCTTTCATAATTTGCACCATAGCCTTACATATTTTAGTTCCACTTTTTACCGCCAGGGGCGCCTACTTATCTCGAGTGCTATGGGCCCAATCCCCTCGACTAATATATCTACGGATAGTATGTAAAACGAAGTTTCGTTCGGATAGAGGTTTGTTTAGAATAGAGTGCGCCCCTGCCTTCGAAATGTGGAACTAACAGATTTTTAAAAAGGATAAAGTGTTTTGAACGGAATATTAAACGAAACCCTCTGTACGATCTGTGATCACACTTACCCACTTGTTTTTATTTATTCTTCTTTCAGTTTAAAATTCTTTATGTTTTTGTCACCATTTAAAATTTATTAAGGGTACAGATATCATCTCGACTTAGCGACCGAAACAGATTTAGCATAATGTTTGAAAGCATGTAATTGTTTAAGAACAGATGTGTGCTAAATTACTTTTTCATTTAAAATAAATAGATTTTAGTTTATAGATCAGAGTTTCCAGGGAAATACCACAACCGAATTAAAAATGTCATTATTTTCGTACAGTAATATTCACCCTTTTTAATCACAAAAGTTATGTAATTAAATAAGGCTAATACTATTAATCGGAAGTATTGGTATTCAAAATTCAATAGAGGTATTTTTCTGGGAACTTTTGATATGACACAAAAAATACTTTCTGTATACATATTTTTATTTAATGTGAGTGTTTAATTTTTTACAGTTCTGATTGTAAGTCAGTTAGGTACAATTTTCTAAAAATGTAGATAATTTTTTTAATTTCTGCATTCAGGCTAAAAATATTTTCGTTTTACAATGAGAAGCATTTTTTCAGTTTACCCAAAAGGAAATGAATTAAAAAATAATTACTGAAACTTTTTATGAAAACGTAGAAAACAAATACTTATATTTTCCTGTATTTCTTCTATTATATTAGTAACAGTCATAGTTTTAGATAATTCTAAAGAATAAATTAGCTATACAATCGTGAAAATTTTCCAACTTCAGCTTTAACAGCTTTATAAAAAGTGTATCTAAATGTGTAAAAAATGTACTCTGAAAAAAAGGTAAAAAGAGAGATTTACTCTTGAGTTCTGCGTGGGTGGGGTTGTACCCAAACGGAACTGTTTTAATTCAACTCGCAACCCAACCTGAATCCGTCAAAACAAATTTCGTTGACCTGCAACCAGACCCGAACGCGACAAAACCTTTTCCGTTGTAATTTTTCCTAACGTCTTGCGAAGTCAAAGAAAAATGATTCATAGTTTAATATCATTAGGGAAAAATAGACTATACATAGTCATATCTCTAATAAAAGTTTATCTTTTATGTAGAAAAAATGAACATGCGACATTCATTCGCATTCCTGTGTATAGTTTTTCATCTGTAACAATATTATGGAGCTCTTTTGAAAAATCGGTTAACCCTAACCTGATCCGTAATTTAACAAGAACGTAAAATCATGCGTTAAGCATAAATTATGAAACACTTTCCAGCACATTCAGAATTCTATAATGAAACTTCACTTTAATAAGGGGGAAAGATATGTCTAAGTAAACAATTTGTAAAACGCATAAAACATTTGAAAACACAATTTCATCAATTCTTATTCATTTCATTCAAGTTTAAAATAAAAGAAAAATCTGAACTTTTTGCACCTTTATATGAACTATAGGTTTATCATATAATACTTAGTATGCTAAACTTTAGTTCAATTAGAAAACACATAGCACAGTTGAAAATTTCCTTTCAGCAACTTCCGGAATCACAAACGGAAATGTACTTCAGATGTTTTGCGCAGTCCTGTATGTGATGTGTAGAATTTATACACGCTAAGAAATATATTTTAAAAAGTTTAATTTAAAAACGCGTACCACATAAGAGAGCACTGTACCCGAATTATTTTGTGTGTCCCTGTATATCAATGACGAATGTTTACACATCATATTTTATAGTAAATATCTTACAGTGCACCTCAGAGGTATATCTTCGCATCAGAGAAACAGTAGGACATCTAGTAATTATTGAAAGTAAGATGTTTGACTTAGTGCTATAGAAAACAGTGTCTATATCTAGTGAAACAGCAGGAAAATTTTATATAAAACACATCTGAGATATACCGGGTGTCCCAAAAAGGACTGACTGATTTTAAAATTCAATAACTTGTAAACGGTGACAGATATTTAAAAAATTCTTGCAGGAGGGTTATGCATAAGGTCAAAAGTTTTTTTTACAGTGATTTTCAATTTTAGTTCGAATTACAAACAATAGATGGCGCTGCGATCAATAGACGCTAAATTCAGGCTCGATTTTTGGTACTTCATGGCCCGGATAATACGTTTCCATCTCCTTTTTCTGCATGGAACAAGATAAAGGACCAAAATTCGAGCCTGTATTTAGCGACTATTGCTTACAGCGCCATCTATTGTTTGTAAATCTAACTAAAATTGAAAATCACTGTAATAAAACTTTTGACCTTATGCATAACCCTCCTGCAAGAATTTTTTTAATATCTGTCACCGTTTGCAAGTTATTGAATTTTAAAATCAGTCAGTCCTTTTTGGGACACCCGGTAGTATCAGGTTGTAACGAAAGTTTCCCGCCACAGCTAATACGGTCTGTGAAAACAGTTGGCGTTGAGGTGTTTGCTCATATTTTGTCAAACGATTTTTGGCATTTGAAAGAAAGAGACTTGCTTTATAACACTATGTTGTGAAATTTGAAAAAAAAATATATCGTTATCATTAAGGCTGTTCTCAAATCTAAAGGGTCAACTTTCTGACATAAGTTTTAATTCATTTTTGTTCGGAAACGCCTGAAACTAGAAGGTGTTGTTATTCAGAAACTATGTCATCGAACTGTTTTTTCCGTTTTCTTGTAAACGCAATAGATCTTCCAGAAAATACTGTCAAAGTTGGCATTTTGAACCGAACTTTCGAATGAAAGAAGAAAATCCAGTCAATAACGGGAGGAAAATGGCTTATAACTCAAGAGCGAATTTATTGATTAAAAAATGGAAAAAACAGTTCGATTCCAAATCGCTTCCATGGTCAGGCTTTCCAATTTTATATCTTTCTGTTAAAAAATGAATTTGTAAATGTGTCAAAACGTTTTGCGCTTGTTGAGCAGAGCAGTTAAGAACAGCCGTACAATGTGTCTGAAATGGAACTATATCACGCTACCAGATTAGAACCATCATTTACTTCCAGTTCTGTTGCATAAAGTCAGCTACAGAATGTCACCGAATAAAGTGTACAGCTTTAGGTACTAGTGCTATATCATATGACACTGTGAACGTTTGGAGGAATGGTAGTTATATATAAAATTACAGTTAATTATATATATTAAATTAGTATTATGTAATGGTGATTTGGCGGAAAACTTTCGTTACAACCTAATATTAAAGATAACTTTGTGTTTTAGAAGTTGTTCCACTAGATGCAAACACAGTTTCTCATAGCAGTAAGTCAGACATCTCCTGTTTAATTATTACTAGATGTACTACTGTTGCTCTGAGGCGACGAATTATAATTCCAATATGTTGTAAATAGTTATAACATGAATAAAACACACCGCAAACGATTTTTTCCCCGTAGAGCGTAATGTAATGGAATTCTTTTGAGCGTCCTTGTAAATGAACGATGAATGCTATCCATACTATATCGTACAGTAGGCATCTCGTAGTGTACTTCAGTGATATACAGGGTGTCACAGAAGTAATGGGACAAACTTTAAGGGGAGGTAAGGGACATCACAAGGATTCAGATTTGCATAGCAACCCAGGGTCGGCAACGCTTTCCTGGCGCGGTAGTGACGACACAAAACATAAGAAAGACAGGATACGAATAAGAGGAGAAAACATGTTTATTATCCTTAGTACATCAAAAAACTTAGAAGAAAGAACATTAAAGGGACAACGATTGTCATCAAAGTAGGTGTTCGAAATCACGAGCCCGGGCAGTGATGCATGGAAGCGCATCTCCGGCGTATGGAAGATCTACTGTTCTCGAAAATACTGGGAGTGCCCCGGACTTCCCCAGCAGCTGCCACGATGCGTGCAACAAGTTCCTCAACACTTTCCAGCATTGTCCCGGCATTTTTGCAGTACTAAGAATAATAAACATGTTTTCTCTCCCCGTTCGTGCCCTTTCTTTCTTGTGTTTTGTGTGGTCACTACCGCGACAGGAAAACGTTTCCGACCCTGGATTGCTATGCAAATCTGAATCCTTGTGGTGTCCCCTACTTCTCCTTAAAGTTTGTCCCATTACTTCTGGGACATCCTGTATAAATTTCAATGAGTTTGAAATTGTGAAACATTATTAAAACTCACCGCAAACGATTTTTGTCATAGGTCTTAATGTAACGGAATATTTTTGAATCTCCCGGTAAAGGAACTGCAACTGCTACAACCTTCATTTTTCAATATCAAACATGTCATAGTGAATATCAATAACATATATCAATTTCATGGCGATCCGACTATATTTACGTGAGTTAGAGCGCGGACAGATAGACGGCATACAGACAAACTGACATCATAAACACTTTTCAAGTATGTTGGAAAGTGTTAAAAATTCAACCGGTAACCGATTCAAACCAAAACAATTAGAATCAACCGGAACCGCAACAACAAGAATAGCGCAAACCCGAACCGACCTGTACCGTAGGGTGAGTCGTGTTTAACGACCCAATGAAGCAACCTAATTTACACGTCTATGCCTGGTGATGTTTGTTTATGAACGTACAGGCTCTTCTTAGAGGTTTGTATTTTGTAAAACTATATAAATGGATTATTTTTGGAATTATCTGAATGCTTGTAGAAAATTCAAAATTAGAAGCATTTTATTTGATCTGTTGAGTTAAGGGTATGAATAATAACATAATAATATAGTATGAAGACCTTTTTACCCAACAAGGTCTGTTCCTGCCAGATTTTTTTTTTTTTTAGTTTAACCTACCTTTTTCTTTCTTTTTTTTCTGTTAAGTCAGTTAGACTTGTATTAGCAGCCAACGGTCGTAAAACGATGAACTTTGGAAATTCTAGCCTTGACCTTGTCCTGCTTTGACCTTATTGTAGGAAGTGGGACAAACATATAAAATAGCTACTGTCTTATCTTAAAACGTAAAAGCATTTTTGAAAGAAATAGAGTAACAATGACAGTTTCGATTTTGAGTAACGATGGGCTGATTTCGATATTCGAATGAATCATTCCGGCATGCTCAAAAGCATAGATGCCGACCTTCATACTCTTCTTAATCAATTTAAACCAGAAATTTTTTTTAAGAATTTCTCTTTTAAAGTTGAAACTTAAATATACTGTTCAACAGAAAAGTGTTTGGATATTTTATTATTTAGACTTTTTAAAATCTGGCAGCAACAGAACGGCTATTTCAAAATATGAATTAAATTTCGATTCAGATAATGAAATTCTGAATAAAAAAATAGAAATCAAAACTTAGACAAATTTAATAAATGATGGGACACTGCACACCACAATCTAGTCAAGTAGGCTAACGCCCCCCAACCCCCCCCAAGGAACTGACACATTAAGGATTCTTTCTTGTTCAAATCACTATTACGAAGTTTTAAATCCATTTTATTCTTATTTTTATTACTTTGTTCTATCTTTACAAGAAGAAAGTATTGGATTCGTGAAAATTTTCGACTTCCTTTTTTTCGACGGATTTATACGTTTTAGAATGTTTTGAACACGATTTGATGGTTTTTAGAAAATGTCTGTCTGTCACTCTGTCTGCCACTCTGTGAGTCTGTATGTGACAAAAATTTTGTGGGCGCTCTATCTCAAGAACTAATGCACGGAATTTCACAAAACTTTAGATTCAGTTAGACCTTGATACAAACTGGTGCTGATTAGTTTTTGTTGAAAATCGCCCAACAGGTGGCGCTTTTCGATTTTGAGTAACGAACGCAGGTATGCTGCATTATTCATGATTATCGCAATAACTCTAACTCAAGAAAAAATGCACGAATTTTCATCAAACTTCAGATTCAGTTAGTCCCTGATATAAAAGTGCTGTTTAATGTTGGGTGTAAATCTCCCAACAGGTGGCACTGCTGGGTTGCATTTTTCACGATTTCCGCAATAGACTAAGATCTCAAGAACTAATGCATGAATTTTCATCAAGCTTCTGATTCAGTTACTTCCTGGTATAAATTGGTCCTAATTAGTTTTTGGTGTAAATCGCCCAACAGGTGGCGCTACTATACAACATTTTTTACAATTTCCGCAGTAGCTCTATCTAAAAAACTACTGCACGGATTTTCATCAAACTTCAGATTCAGTTAGAAGTTGTCAAAGTTGTTGATAATTAGATTTTGGTGGGTGGTGCTGATATGCTGCATTTTTCAGGAAGTATTAATATGTATGAGATAGAAGAAAGTTTTGGGATTGCTACGTCTGACTAGTTTTTGAAAGTGTAGTAGAGATACATTAAAAAATAAATTTTTAACAAAATTTTGAAAAAATATACTTTTTATTAATGAATTTTTTTTTCATATAAATAATGTTCAAAAACTGTAATAACTGACACCATCCCGTTTTTGAAAAACCAATAACTGAAACATAAATTATAACAGTCAAGAATAAGCTACATCCAAATAGTATTATTTGCAGAATTTTACAAGAAAATGTTTATTTGAGTTAGACTTTTGCTGAAGTGTCAGTTACTAGTTAGGAGTTAATAATTGGGGATTTCACCCTATATGACTGCAAATGATGTTTAAATTGGCTATGCAAAGTGTTTGATCTAATAAAAATTATTTAACAGACTAAGCTAAAAAATGCTATAAAAGTGATAAAATTTCTCTAGATTAACGAACGTTTCATCACACAAAAGGCGACATTTTCAAAATCATTCTTGATAGAAATATTTTCGCAAAAATATTTAAAAACAATAACTTGATAAATAATGTCATGAGACCTCATGCATAATGAAAATCAGTGCAAACATAAAATAACATGAAATTGGATATTTGTGAGCGTGGATTAATTTTTGCTATTGCTACTGAAACTGCATATCATCTCCTTCCAAATTTTAGGTAACTCAAGGGACACTGACACATTGCAAATGTTCTCGTTGGGTAAAAATATCTCTATTGACTCCCGGACAATGAATGGCAAAGAAAATCTTGACGAATAAATTATTCTGCTATTTTAAAAATCAATGTGTAAAGATTCTTTGCTGCATAATCTGGCCAAAGCTGTGGTGGTCCTCTTGTATTTGATGTCTGTATATGTTCTTTGACTCTAGTTTTAAGTTTTCTGCTTGTCATACCTACATAAAACTGCATTGTTCCATCATCTTTGGTGAAAGGTATTTCAATAAGACGAAAAGAAATTCCAATCCACGAAATTCCATGTTATCCACTTTACAATATTTTCCTGGCTTCTTCGAACGTTTGATATATAAACTCAATAAATTCGATATCTCCCTTGTTACAAAACTTTCCATGAAATTAAAAAATGTAATATGCGAGAAAATAGATACAATTCAATCAAACCAGGAGTATATGAAATACCTTTCGCCAAAGAAGATGGAACAATGCAGTTTTATATAGGCATGACAAGCAGAAAACTTAAAACTAGGATCAAAGACCATATAGCAGACATCAAATACAACAAGAGAACCACAGCTTTGGCCAGATTATGCAGCAAAGAACCTTTACAGAGCGATTTTTAAAATAGCAGATTAATTTATCCGTCAAGATTTTATTTGCCAACCATTGTCCGGGAGTCAATAGAGATATTTTTACGCAACGAGAATATTTGCAATGATTCAGTGTCCCTTGAGTTACCTAAAATTTGGAAGGAGATGCTACGCAGTTTTAGTAACAATAGCAAACATTAATCCACGCTCACAAATATCCAATTTAATTTTATTTTATGTTTGCACTGATTTTCATTATGCATAAGGTCTCGTGACAATATTTACCAAGATATTGTTTTTAAATTTTTTTGCGAAAATATTTCTATCAAGAATGATTTTGAAAATGTCGCCGTTTGTGCGATGAAACGTTCGTTAATCTAAATAAAGGCATTTTATCACTTTTATAGCATTTTTTTGCTTAGTATGTTTCATTATAAGTGATTATCATACATATTGTTAAAACTTATTTAACTTAATAATATTGACCAAATGCAACATTAAATAGCGCTTAAAATAATTCTTCAATTTAAAACCCGCCTGCTTCTACGTGTTCATCATACATTTCTCTACAAAACAATCAGTTTTCATATTTTTATATTAAATAGTTTTTTCAGTATAAGTTGAGAAAGGGAAAAGGTTACAATAAATTCAATACGGCAGCAGCAGCGTTAGTTACTTTTTTTAAAAAAATAGGGAGAAACAATCTATTAGAGATGAATGAAATTTAATTTTCCAATTGTAGGAAAGGATAAAATTACTAGAAATTTTATTATGGTAAATAAGAATGATACTTTTATAAGTTTATCGATTTTTTTTAAATTATTTTTCAGGCGAATTTCGACGAGTTGCACTCCGTACGCAAGCTATATAATATTGACGAAAAATACAATGCATTTATTTTTCACGGCTGCCGAGTTTGCTTCCAAATTTTCAGTTTTTTTTTTTTTTTCGTCTGGCTAATGCTTGCTTATTTATATACAAGAAAATGCATTTCGTAAGAATTTATTATAGTCTACCGTACAGAAATATAATAGTTAAACTGATACTTTCCTTAGCTGCTACAAAAAAAAAAAAAAAAAAAAGTTTTAATGTTATTTTAACGTATATTTTTACGCACGTTGAAATCATTAATTTGGGGCAAACTTCCTGTCCCGCCTTTTTTGCTTACTAAACAGAACATTTATTTGGCTTTATAAAATAGGTTGGTTTTTATCTCTACGATGATTTGAAAGACTTCATTACGTTCACATTAACTCCAAAAGTATTTTTTTACGAGTGATTTTCATGCACGAATTTGTTTGCGTCAAAAAGGATGGCTCAGAATATTAAGGAAAGGTTACTTAGAAACAATTATTAAAAAAGAAAATTGCCCAGTTAAACTGATGGCTTTGAGCTCACAGGTTATTCACATTAATTGTATATTACACTCTTAGAACAATGCCTCTCAAAAAATAAATTAAGGGGTAGCCCCCTCAATTTACCCTTTTATAATTAACCAATCAACATCCAAATCTAATCAGGGAAGCGCCTTATCAGAATAAATCGGTATATCAAATTTGAAGCAAACCGGATAGTTCTGTATAAAAACCCAGTTACCTAAATTAAGGGGATTTTAGCCTCCCGTTCCAACCCCCCCCCCCTCTTTTATACTTAACCACTGAACCCCCAAAACTAATCAGGGAAGCGCCTTATCAGAATGAACCTATACCCAAAATTTGAAGTAAATCGGATATTTCTATTAAGAGTTATCGCGTTACGTACATACATACGTACATACAGAACCTGCCGGCACAATTAGCTCTCAGGCTTTGATAGCCTGTGAGCTAAAAAATCATAACTTCTTCTGTAGTGAGGAAAGTGTCAAAAAAAAAAATTACATTCCACAGTTTTGATGAAACTTTGGCTTTTTTTTTTTTTTTTTTTCAAAATTTTAATGTAATTTTTAATTTGCTGCTTGATATTTTTTTTCTTTTGAAATGTCCGGTTTCTTATTATTTCCTGTAGGACAATACGAGACTGGTCTTCCAACTTTCATATAAAGAATATTTTAAACTGATTGGGGTTACAGAAAAATCTCTTTTGACAGAACTTGACAGATTTAAAAATGTAAAACTTCAGTCTTTAGTTAATTGCTGAAGTTTACAGGCTAAAAAATTGATTTCCTGAATTATACAACAAAGTTTCTTTGTTTGACTTAGAAATTATATACAGATATCAATGTGATTAATGCAAAATATAAATCTACACACGGTAAGCAGAGATTGAAATAAGGTACTAAATCTGAAACGTAACACAGAGAAGTGTAGAGAGATAATAAGTGACAGTCTCTTACAGCCCCTTGTGTGGTTATTGCACGGGTAAAACTGACATGGGTGAGTGACTCATGCGTCTTATTACCTATGTAATAAGAGCACAGAGATAGTAAGAGACATTGATCAAATTAAGATTCTGAATAATTTTTCATAGCAAAGTAAAATAATGATAAACATCTTAGTATTAAATCATATCTCTATGACGTATCAACTGTACAGTAGCGCTCAAAAGTATTTTGACAAAGATAATAATTGACTTAATTAAAAACAATAATGAAATACAAAAATGAATCATTTATTTTATTTAACCATATTCAATGTTTTACAGAATTTTAGTAAATTAACTACCATTTGCTAGAAAATAACGTGAAACCCATGCAAAATCAGAAAAATGATAATGTAAAAGTCTTTTGACATTATAATAAAAAATCGTTTTAACACAATAATTATCAAATATAGTAATGTGTCAGTCAATATTTAGTAGCATATCCTCTGGCCTTTATGACAGCCTCACGACGCGCGGGCATCTAATCGACTAATTTTTGTATTCGATCTAAAGGAATCCGGTCCCGCTCATTTTTAAGAGCTTCGTATAAAGCCTCCTTATTTGAATAATTTTAGCATCTAACTCTTCCCACAGATGCTCTATAGGGTTCAAATCCGGATTTTAACTTGGCCACTCTAGAACCTTGACTTTTCTGCGTTTCATAAAATCACTTACGTACTTGGATTTGTGTTCCGGGTTATTATCTTGCTGAAAATATCACTTCTTAGGCATGTTTTGTTTAGCATATGATAGCATATGAGTCTTTAATAGTGATGGGCGATAACGAGATGTTTTTCTCGATTTTCTTGATTGTATGGACATCTCGATATTTTTCGATTGTATAAATTTTTTCTCGATGACTACAGTTTGCAAATTTCTTTTACAAATCATATATTATGTATTATATACGTCATACATTTATCAAGAATAGTCTGCGGGTGAACTGAAATGAGTCGATGTTAATAAAGACTAGGTGACTTCGACCGCTAGCGGGCCCCTCCTTTAATTGGGGCCCCTAATTTATACGTAATCTTGTAATATGAAATCACGAACAGGTTACCCGCTATATACGGCACTGATATATGATAGCAGGTGGGTGTGGTGTGCACGTACTACAAAATCTTGTAAAAAATATAATATCGAAACGAATGAACGTCGCACCAGATCTCTTGGGGGAGGGGTCAAAGCGAGCGGAGGGGCACAGCAGCCACATAATATGATTAAGTCGTCGCAGGTCTTTAGGCCTTTCCAACCATATGTCACATGAGAAGTCTGGATCTGAATTTATAAAAATGCCCTCCCCGTGGGGGGAAAGGGGGGGAGGGGTGCGGGAGGTGGATAACATGAGTAAGTGGTCATAAGCCTTTCCAACAATATTTCACATGAGGGGTCTCGGCTAAATTTAGAAAAACACCCCCGTGGAGGAAAAGTGGGGGGGGCGGTCACCGGAGGTGCATTACATCAATAAGTAGTCACAGACCTTTCCAACGATATCTCACATGTGGGGTCTTGGCTAAATTTGGAAAAGTGTCCCCCGGGGGGGGGGGGTTCAAAATGGGGGGATGGACACCGGAGGAGCATAACATCAATAAGTAGTCACAGACCTTTCCAACGATATCTCACATGAGGGGTCTTGGCTAAATTTGAAAAAGTGTCCTCCGGGAGGGGCAAATTGGGGGAGACTGTCACCGGAGGTACATAACATCAATAAATAGTCACAGACCTTTCCAACGATATCTCACATGAGGGGTCTTGGCTAAATTTGGAAAAGTATCCCAGTGGAGGAAAAGTGGGGGGGGGGTGGCGGTCACCGGAGGTGCATTACATCAATAAGTAGTTACAGACCTTTCCAACGATATCTCACATGTGGGGTCTTGGCTAAATTTGGAAAAGTGTCCCCCGGGGGGGGGGGGTTCAAAATGGGGGGATGGACACCGGAGGAGCATAACATCAATAAGTAGTCACAGACCTTTCCAACGATATCTCACATGAGGGGTCTTGGCTAAATTTGAAAAAGTGTCCTCCGGGAGGGGCAAATTGGGGGAGACTGTCACCGGAGGTACATAACATCAATAAATAGTCACAGACCTTTCCAACGATATCTCACATGAGGGGTCTTGGCTAAATTTGGAAAAGTGCCCCTGGGGGGGGCGCAAAGTGGTGGTGGGGACACTGTAGGTACATAACATCAATAAGTATTCACAGACCTTTCCAACGATATCTCACACGAGGGGTCTTGACTAAATTTGGAAAAGTGTCCTCCGGGGGGGCAAAGTGGGGGGGGGGGCGGCCACCGGAAGTGCATATAAGTAGTCACAAACCTTTCTAACGATATGTCACATGAGGGGTCTTGGCTAAATTTGGAAAAGTGTCCTGAAATTTCATATATTATAAATAATATTTAGCGAAGGGCTCCATAAAAAAATCCGATCTAAAATGATAAAAGCGGAAAAAACTACCCTCGCAGTGGGGGCCAAATTGGGGAGGGGAGGAAGAAAGTCTCATAATATGAAAGAGTCATCCGAGAGCTTACTGATGACATATCACATGACTGGTCCAAAAAAAGTTTGAAAATTGCTCCCCCTCTCCCCCCCCCCCGTGGGCCCACTCTTTCACCCCGGAATTCACACAGCCGCCACTTTAAAATTTTTATGTTCAATAAATAATGTTTACCGGAAGACTGCATAAAAAACCCATATTTAAAGTGATATTTAAATTTATTATAGAAATCGGCTACGGCTTAAATTAAAAATTTGTTCGCCCCTTCCCACCCCCCTTTGGGCGAAGAAAGGTTCATAGTATGAAAGAGTGGTCAAAGGGCTTTTCGATTATATGCCACAGGAAGGGTTCGGTAAAATTTTTAAAATTGCACCCCATGAGTCCACTCTCACGTCCTCCTCCCTCGAAATCACCCGACCCACCTTTATCTTTGAAAATTTTATATTTAATAAATAATTTTTAATTTAGATAAATAGGTTTTTCATGCAGAATTCTTCGATTTGCTCCAAATTTCGTATACCGGTTTATTATGTTAAGGAGCTTCCCTGATTAAACTTGGAGGTTCATTAGTTAAGTATGAAGGGGGGAAAGGGGGGTAGACACCCTCCTTAATTTAGATAAATGGGTTTTTCATGCAGAATTACTCGATTTGCTCCAAATTTGGTATACCGGTTCATTATGTTAAGAAGTTGCCTTGATTAGATTTGGAGGTTTACGGGTTAAGTATAAAGGGGGAGAAGGGGGCTAGACTCCCCCCCCCTTAATTTAGATAAATGGGTTTTTCATGCAGAATTATTCGATTTGTTCCAAATTTGGTATACCGGTTTATTACGTTAAGAAGTTGCCTTGATTAGATTTGGAGGTTTACGGGTTAAGTATAAAGGGGGAGAAGGGGGGGGGGGCTGGTCCCCCCTTAATTTAGATAAATGGGCTTTTCATGCAGAATTATTTGATTTGCTCCAAATTTGGTATACCGGTTTATTATGTTAAGGAGCTTCCCTGATTAAACTTGGAAGTTCATTGGTTAAGGATAAAGGGGGAGAAGGGGGGCTGGTCCCCCACTTAATTTAGATAAATGGGTTTTTCATGCAGAATTACTCGATTTGTTCCAAATTTGGTATACCGGTTTATTATGTTAAGGAGCTTCCCTGATTAAACTTGGAGGTTCATTAGTTAAGTATAAAGGGGGGAAAGGGGGGTAGACCCCCTCCTTAATTTAGATAAATGGGTTTTTCATGCAGAATTATTCGATTTGCTCCAAATTTGGGATACCGGTTTATTATGTTAAGAAGCTGCCTTGATTAGATTTGGAGGTTTATGGGTTAAGTATAAAGGGGAGGGGCTAGTCTCCCCTTAATTTAGATAAAAGGGTTTTTCATGCAGAATTATTGGATTTGCTTCAAATTTAATATACCGATTTATTCCGATATGGCGCTTCCTTCATTAGATTTGGAGGTTCGTTGTTAAGTATACAAGGCCGAAAAGGGGGCAAGTCCCCTCCCCTTAATTTAGATAAATGGATTTTCATGGAGAATTATTCAATTTACTTTAATTTTTTTTCTATGTTTGTTCTGATAAGGAGCTTTCCTGATTAGATTTGAAGGTTCATTAGTTAAGTATAAAAAGGTTGAAGGGGTTAGACCACCCTTAATTTAGCGATATGTTTCTTTTTTTTCATGCAGAATTATCTGATTTGCTTCAAATTTGATATACTGATTTATTATAGTTAAGGAGTTTCCCTAATTAGATTTGGAGGTTCATTGGTTAAGTATAAAAGGGGCAAACGAGGGATATTTCCCTTCATTTATTTTTTGAGGGATATTATTCTTTGAAATAAGAGTATAATATACAGTTAGTGTTAATAACCTGTGAGCTCAATGCCATCAGTTTAACTGGCACTTATCATTTTATTGCTATTAACCGATGTGGGTTATGAAGCATAGTGGTTTATGTATTCAGTTCTGTATAGTCCTAGTTTCAAACTTTACTGTTAAATTTAGTGTCATTTTGCCCCGAATTTTCAATGTTTCTCTTATTTTAGCTCTGCCAAGCTGCCCATACCTGGAGACTCAGATAAATACTATTTATTAAATTTAAAAAGTTCAAAGAGGAAGGTGAGTGAATTCTGGGGTGCGCGAGAGTGCAGAAAGGGGGGGGGGGTAATTTTCAAACTTTTACCAAACCTCTCCTTGACATATCATCGGAAAGTCCTTTCACCACTCTTTCATATCATGAACCTTTCTCCTCCCAGAGTTGAAATCCGGAAGGGGTTCGGGGGGGGGGGGGGGGGGGGAGCGGTGCGGGGGTGACTTTTTTTTTTTAATTGTAGAGATTTCTACATTAAATATCATTAAATGAGATTTTTTAATGGAGCTCTCCGAAAAATATTATTTATTAAATATAAAATTTTAAAAGTGGGGCTGCGTGATTTCCGGGTATATTCTAGGATAAAAGAGGGAACCCACGTGTGAGTGGTAGATTTCAAACTTTTTTGGACCAGTCATTTGATCTATCATCGGAAAGTTTTCGGTTATCATCGCAAAGTTACTCTTTCATATTATGAACCTTTCTTCTTCCTTCCTTAGTTTGGCGCCCCGAGAGAGGCACTTTTCGAACTTTTTTGAAATCGTAGCGTTTTTAAACATTTTAGATTTTTTTTACGGAGCCCTCCGATAAATAATTTTTAATATATGAAAATTTCAAAGAGAAGGATGGGCAGGGTATATTTCGGGGGGGGGGGGGGGCACGATAATTGGAATCCTGGGAGTTGGGACTCTTTTCTATCTTTTGCTGACACCCCTCATGTGATATATCATTGGAAAGCTCTGTGACTACTATTTCATTTTATATATCGCCCGCGCCCCTCCCCTTACTTTGCTCTCGAGCGGGGGCACTTTACTAAATTTAGCCAACACCCCTCATGTGCCATATCGTTGGAAAGTCCTGTGACCACTTATTCATATTATGCACTTTCCTTGCCCCTCCCTCCTACTTTGCTAACCGCGGGAGTTCGTTTTTTGTATTCCAGTCGAAGACTTTATAAAAATGGGGAAATTAAAGATCCAATCTCAAATGACGTAGAAAAATCAATAAAAAATTTTGATCCCTTTTATCATCCTTTAGTTCATATTTCTGCCACTAGGGGGTGCTTTTGATTCTTATTTCTTTGGCCATTTTGGTGCTAATTGCCGAAAAATTCTAATTTTTGATACTTAAACTCCCCTTACCGTTTCATAGCTACTCGCGTTTTTTCAGCTTTTTTCAACCAGGGGGCACCCTTACAAGACTTTTCCAGTCTTATGGCTCCTTTATAGTTTCCCTTTGGTTTGTTGTTTTTTTATTCCATCTGTTTTCAGTTACCCTATATTTAATAAAATCTGCCTTATATATATGTAAAAACAATGATTTCAATAATCGGTTCTAGAACATCTCCTTTGTAGATTCTCGAAAGTAATCGATGACTGTATCGATTGTGTATTTTACGATAACGATTTTTTTCGAATGGTAAATTTTCGAGAATCGCCCATCACTAAGCCCTATCACTACTATGAAATTGTCGGCCAGAATAATAGCTAAGTTTTCCAATAACTGTTTTTAGCTTTTCTCGTTATAATCGATTGTAAAACATCTCGATTGTAGATTCTATGAATTAATCGATGGCTGTATCGATTGTGTTTTTTTACGATGACGATTTTTCTCGATTGTCGAATTCTCGAGAATCGCCCATCACTAGTCTTTAATATATCGGCATACATGAACTGATCCATATTCCCCTCAGTTCGAACTAATGGTCCAACTCCGCTACGAGAAAAACAACTCCAAACCATCACATTGTCGCCTCCATGTTTGACGGTGGGTATTTGGTGTCGAACATCATATTTTTTTGGTTTTAGGACGTGAAATGTACTCGATTCCATCTGAAGACACTAAATTAAACTTGCTTTCCATTGCGCCACAAATCTTTAGACCACTGTACACTTGTCCTCGATTTGTGCCGTTTTGCGAATGCAAGTCTAGCCTTTTTATTTTTAGCAGATATCAAAGGCTTTTTTGCTGGTCTTCGGCCATGTAAACCATAGAGATTTAAGCCTTGTTTGGCAGATGAAACGTGTAATGTCTATGGAGTAATTTTCTTTCAATTAATTTTTTATTACAACAGTCGATTTACGACAATCACTTGTAGAAAGCTTTTTTATAACTTTTTTATAACGGCTTTTTTATAACTTTTTTATAAGCTTTTTTATAAAGATTTTTTATAACTTTTTTTATGGTCAACATTACAAGTTGTTTTTTATGATGACCACTTCGAGGCTTATTTTCGATAGGTATTTTTATTCAAAGGTATTATATATATATATATATATAATACCTTTGAACAAAAATTTACCTAACAAGTTCGTATAACGAAGTTAACCAAAATTCTTAATGAAGATGGCATGTAATAATATAATACATTAATCATTATAAAAAAAAATATCAAAGTAAAGCTAAACGGCATACAGAACCCACTAAGAAATCTCAAAATATTGAAAAATCTAAGCAGGTGAATGTTATAATATCGTAAATGCTATAAAATAGTTGAATAAAACAAAAGTGGAAAATTTAGTTTCAAAAAGTGAAGGAGCAATATTTGTAAGAGGAAAAATTTACGAAAGGAATGCAAAGAAGAATGAATATCATGAATAGCCAGAAGACGAATATCACTTATACTGTGGGCTTTTTCATCAGGGACAACATTCCACAAATATAAGTAAACACAATTGATTTCTAATTGAGAAAAGCATGCATTGCATTTAAGAGCTATTTCTCAAATTGCCTAATCAAATGTGATACCGGATTTACAAATAAATCAAAACCGATAAAAATAACAAAAGCAAAACAAAACTAATAAATTCCATGAAATATAATGAAAGAAAAAAATTAATAATAGAAAATTGACATAAAAAACATTTACCAACCAATTTCATACAGAAATGATAAACAGAGATGCATAAAGCTATCATTCCACCTTAAAACCGAATAGCACATGGAATATTTTGCAGTTAATTCAACCAATTGCAAATAAGTACAAAAATAAATAAATAAAATAAATTTATATTGGAACAATCATGAAATAAGTATAAATAGATTAAATTATTAAATATTACTACCCATATACATAAACTCATAAGATTATATAAAAATTCATAAGATTTTTCACATTGTACTGAATCGACAATCCTGCTTTTTGCAACATACTAGCGATAAGACAAATCTTCGAAATCAATAAAATTTATTTAAACTACGGACATATTTAAAATATAAATTAATATTTAGACCAGAGTTATCTGAGTCAGTTTTTTCAACAAAAGAATCAATGAATTTGCAAAGATATATCATTGTCTTGTAGATTTGCAGAAAAAGATGAAAATGAGACTCCTATACTTTGAAGAAGACACCATCTAAAAAATATATTATTTTATTTAATAATTAAAGGGCATTTATAAAGAATGATAAATAAGGAATGTGCGTTATATAGATAACTCAGAGAGATTTTCTTTTTACTAAACAGTACTTTAAAATCTGAAACTCTTCCTAATAGTTTTTTCTGATATGCAGTTTGATAATTGATGCTTTTGCAAGAGAAGAAAAACAAATTTTTCATTTACATAAGTTATTGTTTATTACTTTAATTTGCATTGTGTGTTTGTACAGTAATGAAAACACATCATTTAATACCTTGAAAATTATACGGATTTGAATTTTCTGGTAATTTTCTTTCTCTGTATTTGTTAACGCTATTCAACAAATTTTAACGAAGTTACTGTTTCGCATTATACATTAAGAGTTTACTATAGTTTTTTGGGTGTTAAAGGAAATGTCGTTAAAAAATTTATATCACATTTCAATTAAAAAAAAATAATACTTTATTTTTTTTCGACTTAAGGCAATTATGGTAACATTATATTATCCATTTTATAACTCCATTTAATCTACAAACGCATATTTTGACTTTAATGGAATATGTAACAAGAGAGTAGAAACAAATTTTACTTTGGTAATTTTGTTTATCATTCATGAATTATCATACTAAATTTCAATTATGTTTAAAATATTCTCTACATTAAAAAAAAAAAAGAATAATACTTTAACTTTTCAATATTGTAATCTTATTATTTTTTTATTCTATGTAAGCGTTCCTTTAGTCATTTATTTTATTTCCAAATTCAAAATTTTATCTCTGCTACCTTCTTGAATTTTCCTACAAAGTATCATTTTATGTGTATAAAATTTATCTCTGAATTTTCTAAAAGTAATAACACTGCAACTGTTTAATACTGTAATTTTACTTATCAGCGATTTAAGTCATCATTTAATCACTTATTTTATTATTAAAGTCTTAAAGTCAAATTTTTCTTTTTAGCGCCTTGATGAATATTCAGACTAAATTTCGTTTATGTTTAAAAAGTTTCTCTTTAATTTCTCTTTAATTTCTCTTTAATTAAAGTTTTTCTTCTTTTTCATTTTTTCTATAAAAAAAAAGAAAGAAAGAAAAGGAAAAAAAATAACAATGAAAGTTTTCAATATTGTAATCTTGTTTTTTTAGCTATGTAAATGTTCATTTAATCATTTATTTATTACTAAATTCAGATGACAAAATCATTAAAAATGACATTGCTTTTTACCCGACTGCCAAGAAGGGTTATGTGTTTCACGCGTGTCTGGGTATGTGGATTTCTTTATACCCTCGAAGCATACCAACGGCTGGATGGATTTTAATGAATGAGGTCTCTATCGATTCGTCTTAACCGTCCGATGGTTACAGGCTAGGTTTTGTTTTTATAAATTCAAAATGGCGGTAGACACGAAAAAATTTTTTGCGCACCCTATTGAGTGACATATCATTGGATAGGTCTTTCAAAATGAAGACGATGTTTCCTTGACTATTTTACAGTCAGAAGCTCCGTTTAAATATTACACAACCTGGAAGTTGTGTAGGTAGGATCTCTAGCTTTACTGCAACTCTAACCTTCATAGACATCTATAGGCCTCATCAAAACAGTGTTTATAGATAAGGACTAACAATTTAACACAACTTAAAAGTCATCAATCGAAGTAAATAAAAAATAGGTAAGTAATATAAAAAATAGTTTCACATTGATGAGACATAATTAATTAGTTCTCTTTCTGCTCAGTCGGGTTTTTTGATTTTTTAAATTTAATTACTTATTTTATTTTTTCCAAATCTGCTGGCGATGGAACCTTTGAAACGGCGTACTCTTTTTCCGCATTAGCTTACTTACTGCGATTTAAAAAAAAAAAAAGTAATTGTACGCTTTTATTTATAAAATATTTTTATTCCAGTGATTTTCTGTCATATTTCATTCTTGTTGTTTGCAGATATTCCTTCTAGGTTCGGATATGAAAGAGTTGCATCAACATGTCAATCCGGTTGTTTTACCCAAACAGCTTGGTGGAGAATTAGAAGAGAGTGAATGCAGCATAACTCAGCAAGTATTAGATAATCTTTCATATCTGAAGTACGAACGCTCATTTGGAACTGATAGTACGAGTGAAAAGGGATAAGAATTTTCCCGAAATCATGTATATTTATATGTGTATAATTTTTTGTTTTTATAAGAATAATAAAAAAAAGTTGATTTCTTGTGATACAGTAGAGTCCCGATTATCCGAATTAATATGGACCAAGCTCACATCGGATAAGCAAAAAACTGGGATAAAACGGATTTACACAAATCGTCACCAAGGAGATGAAATATAAATTTTCACTTAATTCATCCATTTTTATGGTACTAGTAACATTTCTTTGATGTACATTTTGATTACTTTTAAGAACAAGTTGGAAATTGCTCGTCAAACGTGGCAAATGAGGTGCTTTCGTACTATAACTAGTTTTATAAATATTTTTTGCACCGCATATTGTACTGAATGTATATTTTAGTGCAGTTCATAAGTGCCTATCAATTTCATTCTGTTCGAAAGGTTATGACACCATTAAAATTCAACAATTGAAATAATTTTTTCCCATTGGCCGTAATGTAACGGAAACTTTTGACTGTCCCTGTAATTAAACTATACATCCGATTGTCATAAAATTTGAAATGACTCGACAAAATCTTGCAACAATTATATATTTAAAATTTCAGACCATTCAGAAGTCTGTAACATCATTAAAATGCACTCGCAATAAATTTTTCCCATTGGCCGTAATGTAACGGAAAACTTTTGACTGTCCCTGTAATTAAACTATACATCCGATTTTCATAAAATTTGAAATGACTCGACAAAATTATGCAACAATTATATATTTTAAATTTCAAACGATTCGGTTTGGTAGTTTTTGCGCTGTTATATGCGCATGGACAGACAGACAGACGGACTGAACGACGACTATAGGTGCCACCTATTTATATAATTACGAACGCACCTAAAAATAGGGAACGAAATTATTTATTTGAAAAAGCCCTTGATAATTTTTTGTTTGTTGAATGTCAATTTTGCTGCAGTTTTTTTTTTGTTCCTGCAATATTACGCTTCTGCATAGCTATCAATTTCTTACCACTAAAACTTACCAGTAAATTTTGCCTAATTCAATCGCAGAAATCTAACATTTGTCAACGATTAAATACGGCAAAAATTTGTATTAACTTTAGAGGTAACAAAACCGTACAAATTGGCAGCTATGTGATTCTATTAGTGTCATGAAAATTGCAGGAGTAGCCTCTTCTTTCTGCTCAAAGTATCAAATAGTTTTTTCAATTGAACTTATACCTTTAGAATGGATCATTTTCTTCTGATTAAAAAAAATTATGGCCATTTTTTTCCCCATTTTGACCAGAAAATCAGAGTTCTAACTTTTTACGACTGCTCTTTCATCTTCACCTAACACTTCATTTATAAAGGCTGTTTCATAATAATAGAAGCCATCAGTCCATTAGAAGAAAATAACTCGGTTAAAGCGGAAACTCGGTTAAGCGGGACTCGGGTAATCGGGACTCTACTGTAATTTAAATTTGTAGTTTCCATTATGAAACACAAGAAACACCTGTATAAAATCTGCATTTCTATACAACAGGACTACGCTCTTAACCCGTAAGCACACGGGCCTATTTTGTAACTTTAGCACACGCATGGGGTAAATCTCACCCCATTTTTATCCCATTATATTTTTGACTAAAAAGTACGTTTTAAAAACTAATCAACTGACGTATATTGTAAAATGCACGAGTTTTACTTATATTTAAGGGGAAAAAATCATGCTTTTTATATTCATTTAAAGCGTGATTTTTATAGCAGTTTCTTTAAAAATCACGCTTCGTTTTTCGAAAAGAAAATGCGACGTCTACCCTGTGCGCGTGCTTACGGGTTAAGAATTCAGATGTAACATAATGTGATGCACTCATAACAAAATTTTACCTTTTTTCTTTTTTTTCAAAAATTACCAAAATTCCTGTAATAAAATGTTATAGATGTTAAACTTGTTTAAAACTTACAATCCACGAGTTTTCATTTTCATGCGCAAAATATATATTTGTTATAATTTATGATATAGATCGTGGGAGAAATAATAACAATATTAAAAATAAAAAATGAATATTTTATTAAAATATTTTATTATTATTATTGCGCTTTACAATGTATGTTATCACATGTACTTAGCATTAAAAATTTAAAAAAAAAAAAAGATATTTACTCTTCTTTAACTCACAATATTTTTCAACGTATAACAATTTTTCTTACATTTTAAATTTTCGAAAAATAGTTTTTATTGAATTCCCATAAACTAGCAATGCAAGCGATTATTTTTATTTACTTAGCAAATAACCGAGTGAGTGCAGCAAGGATAATATCGAGCAATTTATAAGTTTTATGAGCAAATTATTAGAAATTCACACATTTGAGCTAAAATCCATTTTAAAAAAATAGGTAAGATTAATCATGGGTGCTTACAAAAAATAGTTGCTTCGTAACTTATGATGAACTATTTATAACAGAATTTTCTACTCCAGACTACATTAGAATATAGGAAGCCATTAATTGGGTCATTCATGCCGTGTCAAATCAACGCAGCCAACAACCTGAGCTCCTTAGAATTTTATTATTTTTTATACACTAGTTTGGTTTATGAAGTAATGGATAAATAACCAATGATAAGTCTATTTATCGCTCTCTGTAGGTTTCTGAGATAATCAGCTTCAAGGATGAACAAAAAACGTAAATGCTTACAAAAAATGCAGTACAAATAGAGTCATATTTTGTTCAGGGGTCTTACTTTTGGTGGCGTTAGAAAGTGCTTGATTTGAGCATTCTATGATATATTAATTGAACAATTTTTTTGAATTTTTTATTTCAAGGTCAAACTTTTTTACCTTTAATTTTTCCCTTCTCAAAAAAGAAAATTTTATTATTTTTTTTTTAATTTCGTGTTATTTTTCATTTATTATCTATACTATCTCTGCATATTGATTTGGGACAATCATGGGATATTGAGTTATAAATTAAAATCTAAACTGCTTAATTCTGATCAGGGGTCTTACTTTTGGTGGCGTTAGAAAGTGCTTGATTTGAGCTTTCTATGACATATTAATTGAACACATTTTTTGAATTTTTTTTATTTCAAGATCAAACTTTTTTACCTTTAATTTTTCCTATCTCAAAAAAGAATATTTTATTATTTTTTTTTAATTACGTGTTATTTTTCATTTATTATTTATAATATCTCTGCATATCAATATGGGACAATCATGAGATATTGAGTTACACACTATATGGCCAAAGGTGACCGGCCACTTGCGATTTTAGACGTTTTGTTAAATATCTAGAAAACTACATAAGGAATTATCCTGAAACTCCAGGTGTGTAAACAGAATAGTACAGGTCATACATTTCCGTGAGGATTTTCCCCCGAAATTCCATAGGGGACCGTCAACAAATTAAAAAAGAACGAATATCTTTTGGATAACCCTGTAAAAACTAATGTAGCAAAAGCATTCAAACTGTAGATTATGATTAAGTGCCTTATTGTAATAAAGTGTGTTCATTTTTAATGGGAGAGCATGTATACTCGTAGAGAAATTAAAGTTTTTATAAAAAGAGTCCCAAATTTTGCCAAGGTTTTTGCTTATAATTTGTAGAGCTCTTAATATAAAAAATAAGTTCTTTTCAGAAAATATAACAAACAACATCGTACACAATACTCTGCAATCAAAATTAAAAAATAATAAAAATTGTATGAAAAATGAGCACGTTTACTAAATAATGATTCACTGCGCATGCCCGAATGTAATCAAAATGCAATTTGAATAATGTATTAGCTAAATGTATAGAGCAACTTTTGTGAAAGTAGCAAAAACATAGTTTGAAAAGTCTGAAAATTATCGTTGATAGAATAAACTCAAAATCCATTATTCCCAAAAGGAAGCAAAAAGATGAGGGGTTGTATCCAAATACAGTAGTGCGTGCAATATTGTGTATGTTATATTGGCACTAATCAATGGATATATGGATACAGCCCCTCATCTTTTTGCTTCATTTTGGGAACGACGGATTTTGAGCTTATTCTATCAACGATAATTTTCAGAATTTTCAAGCTATGGTTTTGAGATGTTTACAAAAGTTGCTCCATAAATTTAGCTAACACATTATGCACATTATATTTTGATTGCGTTCGGGCATACGCAGTGAAACATTATTTAGTAAACCTGCTGATTTTTCATACAGTTTTTACTATATTTTATTTCTGATTGCAGGGTATTGTGTACAATGTTGATTGTCATATTTTTTTAAAACAACTTTTTTTTATATTAAGAACTCTGCAAATTATAAGCAAAAAACTTGGCAAAATTTGAGACTGTATTTATGGAAACCTGAATTTCTCTTCGAGTATACATGCTATCCTCATAAAAATGAACACAAATTATTACAATGAGCCACTTAATGATAATCTACAGTTTGAACGCTTTTGCAACATTAGTTTTGACAGGGTTATCTAAAAGCTATTCGTTCTTTTTCAACTTGTTGGCGGTCCCCTATGGGGTTTCAGGAAAAAAAAAAACCTTCGCGAAAATATATGACCTATACTATACTGTTTACACACATGGAGTTTCAGGTTAATTCCTCATATATTTTTCTAGATATTTAACAAAACGTCTAAAATCGCAAGTGGCCGGTCACCTTTGGCCATATAGTGTAAATTAAAACGTAAACTGCCTAATTCTGATCCAGGGGCTTTACTTTTGGCGGCCTTGATTTGAGCTTTCTATGATATATTAATTGAACACATTTTTTGAATTTTTTATTTCAAGATCAAACGTTTTTACCTTTAATTTTTCTTATCTCAAAAAAGGATATGTTATTATTTTTTTTAATTTCATGTTATTTTTCATTTATTATCTATAATATCGCTGCATATCAATATGGGACAATCATGAGATAATGAGTTAGAAATTAAAACGTAAACTGCTTGTCGCCATCTGAATACCAAAGTCATTTATAGATATACATAAGTGTGAATTTGCTGAAAATGGTTTTCACTGTAAATTTCAGAAAACATTTTTTTAAGTATGAGAATTAGGAGGGTGTCAGAGTTATTTACGTAAGTTCTAATGTATAAAAGTTACTTTTTTACATATTCATAGAATATTTGGTTATGCGTGAACTGTTTCTTTAAGCTCAACTCCAATCTGGCTACGACACATTCCTGAATTCTTTTTGTTCGTTAACAGATGAGATTCATCATGGCTCTTATTCCGAATCTATGAAATCGGATAGTGTTTTTTTTTTTCATTTTTCGATAAAGGCATATTATTTTTCATTAATAATAATAATAAAAAAAGCTGTCAAAGTTAATTTTTTAAACCGAATTTCCGGATATTTCCGAGCTTACCGAATACAATCGATAATTGTCATTTTGAGACAACAATTGCTTATAACTCAAGATGTAATTCATTTATTGAAAAAGCAAAATAATTGGAGCCCAAATCACTTCAATAGACGTACCTGCAAGGTCATGTTTTTACGTTAAAATGCGAGTGTGTATACGTGTCTGGAAGTTTCGCGGAAAAAATATTTTTTTTGCGAACATCCTTAATGCATTTTGTCTTTTATGTTATAACCAGTTTTGAATTCAGACATTTCCCCATTATAGAAAGGTAATTTTATATTCTTGTGGGAAGGTTGGGCAGTTCCAGGAGGAAATGTAAGCAATTAATATAATAAAAATTTCGAAATCCTCTGATGGAGGAGAAACATTTTCGTCCAAAACATTAAAGAAAGTATTTTAAAGAAGCATCTTTTAAAATTTATTTGTGTTTTAAAAACTCCTGGAAACAGGAATAATTCGAAAGGGCGCCATGAAAACCTCTATAGGGTGCTATGGCGTCCGCGGGACAGTCCTGTTATACTGTAACGCATTCTCGCCGCAGGCTTCACTTAATCCTTGATAAAATTTAGAGATTGCACTTATACTCTAAAGCGAAAGCTGGGTTCCCGGAGCGGTCATCCCTGTCATCCCTGTATTTTGGCCACGAGCAACCTCGATTTTAATCCACGACCGCTCATCACCTTTTGTAAACATGCTTTATAGCGGTAAAAATGACACTGTCCACTTCAACGACACGCAGCAACTACGTCTTCTAACTGGATTTATTGTTTTATGCGCTCTACACATCGGCAACAGCGCCACCTCACTGCTACCATATTCTGTTTGCTCATGCCTGATCTTCTGCGACTTTCCGTTCTACGTTGCCACGACTTCATTTACAGCCCTCGTATTATCAGTATCCAAATTTTTCATTGTTTAAAAATTGGTACTATTTTACAATATTACATTGTTTTTTTTTTGTTTTTTTTTTAACTATAATTGTCATTTCCTATAAAAAAGAAAAAAATAGTTCTGGTACAGCTTTCTGGTCTAATCTCAAACTAAAACTGTGTTTCAGTTTTGTTTTAAGTTTAGGTTCTAAAGTTAAAGCTAAAGCTATTTTGTACTGGGTTAATTAAACAATTTGAGAAATTGGAAACTGAAAAAGTTTTATTCTTATTTTTTAATTTGAATGTAATATATATTTATTTAATGAAACTTATAAAAACAGGTGGATTTTTGCATACTGATAAAAATTGTGTTCGACTAAATTTTGCTCAGAAAATTGCTCACATTTTCTTCGCAAAGTTTATTTGCATGCATTTATATTTTAAAAATACTGCTAGACAAGTCTAAGAATGTATATTTAAAGGAAAAGAAAGAAAAGAGTAAAAGAGCTTCAAATAACTAGATAATTTCAACTGCATGTTAATAAAAAAGAATTATTTTTTAATAATAATTAAATATTTCTCATTATTACCATCTGATTACATGAAATATTGTAGCTATGCCAATACAATTAAATGCATATTTTCAAATTGTATGTTAAATTTTCAACTTTATCATTTCCATTAATTGGTATTATTGAAATAATTTTGCTCAAGAATTTTCACTTTAAACAAAAGAAGTAAGATTTAATTAATTATATTACCAGTGGTCTGCTTAGATTTTTTTTTTTTTTTTTTTTTTTGCTTTCACACAATCCCGTTTTTGTGAAATTTAGAACTTTTGTAGATATTTGAAAAAAAAAAAAAAATGAAATCGTAATTTTGTGATTTAGAAATTATCCTTATGTATTTAAATACCAATTTAGAAATTTTTAAAAAGGTCCTTCGTACCATATAGTATACAGCTATAATAGGTTCATTAACAATTTTATCTGTTATGTGACATTTTTTTTTTTTTTTTTTTTTTTTGTATCATTACAATTGTGAATGATTCAGTTTAGAGATTGAAAACTTTCATGAAATATCTATTTTTAAGACAAAGAATTCTGTGAAGGGTTCTATGTTTTAAGGGGAAAAAAATGTGTAGGGTCCTTTAACCACTTGAGGGGCGGTGAGACATATTATATCCCACCTAATTTTAACTAAGATTTGCACCAGAAACATTTAATTAAGTTTTACTTTTATAACTTTGGTGAAAAAGAGCTGAAAAAATGCTTTTCCTTATTTTGAAATAAAAATTTTCCGAATTTCCGGTGGGAATTCAACATTACAGGAACACCATTGCTTGCCCCTCAAAGGGTTAAAATTCTCCCTAAACTTATAGTCCCAGCTTATAGATAATATTTTCCATGTTAATGTTTTTATGTTTGACACTGAAAAAAATATAAAGAAAAAGTATGAGAATGTAGCTATTATAATATCCTGAATATATTATTTTATAAATGAAATTTAATTTTTTTTTAATTTACCAAATGAAAAATAACTCCTTCGGAAAAAAAATTTCCCCCCAAAAATTTCCGTTTTTTCCGGGGGCATTTCCATCTCTAATTCACACTTTTTTACGCAAATAAGTTCTTACAATTCCAGTTCTTGAGTTAACTTTGGTAAGAATTGAAGTTGAATAATGAAAGATAGAGATGACCGTGAGGATAGAGGAAGCTAAATTTATCTTTTCTGTATCATTGTTCGCATTCAGTACATATCCTACCTACCATTAAGCATTATAAATACAAGTCACAAATCCATTTATTTCTTCTAAATTCCTTTTTTTCTTTGGTTACTTTTAAATCAAGGCATGAAACTTCTAGGCGGCCCAAAAGCAACACGAGAAGATAAAAAATGCTCCTGTAGAGTTATTTTCTTTCTCATATTGCAGAGAAAGCAAAGTTTTGGTATTAAAAAAGTCATGATTTTTTTTATTTCTTGCAACAAAATTAATTAGATAAGAAATAATTTAAATAGAATATAATCTCAGAGAGCATTTTTGTTTAAAAATACAATGGTGGCCAAAATTGTGGACATTTTTTGAAATTTTCATGTTTTATAAATTTGCGTGCTTGAAGAATATAATAAATTACACTTAAATACAAATGTTTATATATCAAATTCAAGGAAATTTAATGTAGAATTTAATTTAAAAAAAACATAATTAAAAAATCTATATTTCAAAAAAAGTTACGCTTACAAAAAATAAGATCTATCTCAGATTTCATTGTATTTTAAAGTTACACATTCAATATTTAGTAGGATAACCCTTGTTTTTTATTACAGCTTCACAGCGCCTTTTCATTGAGAGAACTAGTGTTTGGAGTTCATCCTTTTTAATCACTTGATGCCAAGAATCAATTACAGCTTCAATAAATTGCGTTTTATTAGATAGACGCTTTTTTGTACAGGATTTTCAAACGTCGCCACAAATTTTCTATAGGATTCAGACCAGGGCTGTTTCCTGGCCAGAATAATAATTGATATGCTTTTATTTTTAAACCATTCTCGCATATTTTTGCCGTGTGGCATGGAGCTGAATCCTGCTGAAAGATAAATGGTGCTTTATTGGGGAAGAGATCCCTGATGGAAGGTATCAATTTTGGTTCCAGGACAGTTTCGATGTATTATTATTATTTTTTTTTTTTTGCATTCAGAATGCTATAAATCACTTGAATGCAGTCCACACCATCTGCAAACATACAGGGCCAAATCATGACATTTGTCGGTTTCTTTGTAGTTGCTTGATTGCAATCAGGATGCAGCTCTTCCCCTACTCTACATCTCACATATTTTCACTCATCACTACCAAAGAGCGGTATTTTACTCTCATCGCTCTAGATTATTTGCTTCCACCAATTAATGTGTTCTTTTGTCCACTGAACTCGTTTCTTGCGTTGATGAACATTTAAAAATGGTTTTTTCCTCGGAATTCTACCTTTCAGTCCAAAACCTGCTAATCTTCTCTTTATTGTTCTTGAACTAACTTAAATACCCATTGATTTATTTCACATTTAACAGCATCTGATGAAATTCCTCTATCTTTGAGGCATATCCTTTTTATATTTCTATCGTCAGAAGCACTTGTGCATTTTTTTCGGCCTGATCTTGCCTTATTTATCACTGATTTAGTTTTTTCATAACATAAGCACAACTTTCGTACGCCAGATAAAGTGACTGATTTCCAACCTGTCTTGCAATGTCAGCATAGAGAAACCATTTTCTCTCAATATGACAATTCTACTTCTTTTTGTAGGCGTCCAATCAGTTCTTGTTGTTGATGACATTGTTTTAAATTATTTGCATTAAGAAAAAAATAGAAATATTTAAAAAAAAAATTCTATTTAGTTACACTAGCATTCACCCTTCTGCAAAATTCATTCCAGCAAAATACCGCTTTTACAAATCAAAACATACTACAGTTTAGTTACTGACATTTGATCGGTTTTCAGAACAGTCATTGTGATTGGCTAGGAAACTTTTATTACAATACATTTGCACATTCATGACTAATTGTGTGGGTATTTTAGACTGAAGTAAATGTAACTTTTTTTTTGTAATTCAGATATTTTAATTCTGTTTTTTTGTTGTTGTTGTTGTTGTTGTTTTTGTTTTTTATTATTAAATTCTACATTAAATTTTCTTGAATTTGATATATAAATATATTTGTATTTAAGTGAAAATTAATATATTCTATAAGCACACAAAGTTATAAAACATGAAAATTTAAAACAATGTCCACAATTTTGGCCACCACTGTATGTCGTGTAAATGCCTTGTTTTGTTAAATTTGAGGACAAAGCAATTTTTCTATTCGAAATTCTGTATAATAAAAAAGTGGATAATGACAACTATTTGTCGTCAAATACATTTTATAATTCCTGATTGCAATGAATATCTGCTTTTTTAGTGAACTTTTTGATAAAAGAGAACTTTCAATAAAACGTGAATATGTGACTTTACTGAGACGTCAACAAACAGTTTACATTTTAATTTATAATCAGTATCCTCTAATGGTCCTGACGTAATATACACAGATATTGTGGAGAAGTAATGTAAAAATAACATATATTTTTAAAAAAAAACTTTCTGAGATATGAAAAGTTTAAAGTCAAAATGAAATTACCTTGAAATTTAAAATTCAAACAAGATGTGCATTTGATGTATCATATCGAATCCCAAATCGAACACTTTCTGACGGCACCAAAAGAAAGACCCTGTGACAATTAGAGAACGCAATATGACTACATTTTTAGATAATATAATGAAAAAAAATTACATTTTTCGTCCATCTTTGAAGCTAATTGTCTCAGATATAAAAATAGATAGAGATTTGTCATTGGATATTTATTCATTTCTCTATAAACCTAACAAACTAGCCTAATAGCGTAAAAAACTGAGGCGTCAATTTGAAAATGCTATTTCTTTGTGTTGATTTGACATTAAATGACCCTAGTCTTTGTGCAGACAAAAATAAATGAAGCGAAACCACACTGAATCCAAAAGGAAAAAGTGATAAAATTATAACCTGTTTTTTGATGCAATACATTTTAATGCTGTTTAGATTATCTGAGCTGACGGAAACGAAACATATCCTTTTTTATATACGTTGTTATTTCTTGGAGTAGAGTTAAGACGCAATGTTTCAGAAAACCAGGATTAAGGAACGAAATATTACCACGAAAATAAATTATTAACTCGAGATTTTTCTTTCTTTCTTTCTTATCCTTTCCATTCCTTTTTCTTCCTTTCTTATCCTTTCCATTCCTTTTTCTTTCTTTCATTTCCTTTTTTTAAATTTTTTTTTAGTGAAAAAAAACTGCAAACACTGGGTGTTTCAAGACAAATAGGCAATGTAAATCGCAAAAGTGTTTAAAATAAGTAAGAAAATAAGATTATTCTAATGAACTAAATATGCCTCCTAATAATTTTTAAAAAGGTCCACTTTTTAAATCTTTCTATGATCCTCATAGAGAAAATTTCAATTAGGTTTTCTTTCATTTTGCTTTATCAGTATCATTACAAATAATTATAAACTTTTTAACAACAACAACAAAATAAATAAATAACCGCTTCAATTACATGATTTTATATTAAATTCAAAAATTTGCTAGGGACGTTTGGCTCACCCTGTATTACCGTACAAATCACTCCACCGTAAAAATATAGTTCTTCAAATGAAGCGAGTGTACCGCAGAAATATTGGGTGAATTTAAACGCTTTACAATTTTGATTTTTTTTTTCATTTATTTATTAGCCCTCGATATGCTATTTCTTTCGGCCAGCAATTAAAATGTCGTCTCTAAAAAATAACGTTACGTTATATAAACCAGCCGTAAAACAAAGCAGATGTATCATTGTACGGGATAATCTCTACTAAAATTATTTTAACTTCTAAGCATCGCACAGTTTTGATTTTTATACCGTCGTATAGGAAAAAAAAGTACTTTTAAATGCGATTTGTTTGAAAACTGCATCTCAATTTAATTTTGTGATATTAATTTTTTTGTAATTTTTAACGAAATTTTTTTAATGTTGGCAACTGAAGTTCTCCATTTCTGTAGAAAGTAAAGGAAAAATAGTTGAAAAATAGTAGACTATTATATCTTTTTGTTGCCATTTTCCCATAATAGCTGAAGAAAATCTAATTAAAATGCGTGCTATTTTGAAAAAAAAATATATAAATGAATGTTTTCTGATAAAACATGGAGCTATTATAAATTGCATTTAATTTTAAGTATCTATATTAATGTTACAAACAAATGAAGGCATATGAATCATTAGATAGCCGATTTTTTTTGTCGAGTTTCTTGAATGACGACATCGCTTTTTGCTGGAATTGTGTATTATTCTGCGATAGTGAAGTCATATACATACTTTTCTGCAGATGTTGTTTAAGACTATATTGTAAATGTGGAATTCTTCAGCGGATGCGAATGACATCACTTTATATAAAATAAAATTGTGTGTTTTAAGTCTTAAAACTGAAATACATTTTGTACTACCTATATTTATATACATACTGTAAAGATTTCCCTCCTCCAAAAAAGATCTGGTAGCGCAGAAGACAGGAAATCTCTCTAGGTTAACCTTCGAATAATTTTATTCTGGGTTTTTACAGAATTATACACATATTAATCAGGGTCCGCATCAATTATGAATACGAAGGGACATTTGCCATAAAGTCTAGGACACTGGAGACTGCTGTCTTTCGAAGAATATCTTATTATAGAATGTCTTAATACTCTAGAGACGGGTGTCTCTAAAAGAAATCTCACCGGCCGGTGTCGTCTGCGAATATTTAAGAACACGTTCACAAAACCGTCTAGTCGCTAATTTCTAGCGGTTCAAAGTCTCTAGGGGCTAGGGATTTCGCCGGCCGATGCCGTCTGCGAAAAATCCAAGAGTCCTTTCTCTCCAAAAAAAATCTCTCCTCTGTTTCCTCCCCCCCCAAACCGACGGGGCATGTTTCTCCACCAATCGGCCAAGTCATCGCGTTCTCATTGGAGCCTCTTCGTTCTCCGCTGGCGCCCTGTTGCCATTCCGAGTCTGCTGAAACTCTCTGCGCGGAGAGGTCGGCTGAAGGAGAAACCGATCCATAAGGGACGGGCCGTGGCGAAAGGCTAACGTCGCGAGACATTGGAACTAGAATATCTTGAGAGATTCTCCTATTGTCCATCAAAGATTAATGGTTTCTAACCCGTGGGAACGCAGTCCGCTTGAGAAGTCTTGGTACAGGCATAGTTCTGGTAATTAATTATTTAATTAAGCCAAGACTTTACAATATATTTTTCTTTCATCGGGGGGTGACACTAAATTCTGAAAAAACAGAATTCCTGTTTTCTAGTTTATTTATTTTTACTGATTATTTACGTCATAAAAGTTTTTAACGGTTAAAACATTGTTTTTTGGTTTTTACTACAACAGTCTTAGAAACAAAACCGTGTAAAGATTGGAAAATAGACGAGTTTCGGTAGATCTGTTGTACATCGGTTGCTCGAAAAGAGATGGGCACTTCGCATCCAGCTAAACCAGCGATGTGCGCTAACGTGCAGCAGAGTGGGGAAAAACATTGATTTTATTGATTTTGTTGAATTTTTTTTTTTAATACCGCATCTATTTTGATGAAATTTAAATGGGACCAATTCGAGAGTATCTTCTTTCAGTTAAAAATATCACATGAATCGGTCGCGTAGTTTCGGAATAATCGGTGGATAATGCATACATTAAAAAGTAATACGTACGTACAGTAAAAATAATATATATATAATAAAAAACATACACGTCGAATTGATAGCCTTCTCCTTTTTTGAAGTCGGTTGAAAACTGCATACCTGTATTTTTAAAATTAAATGAATTAGGTAAAAGGAAAAAGGTTTACTTATGTCACTTTGTCGCGGTATTTAAAAAACTATTTCATCAGAAAAATAGGGACCATATGCAATTTGATGATGGCATTCTTTATATTAAAAAAAAATATACGTTAACAAATGTGAAGAAAAGTGCATTACAAATACATCTAAATAAGGCATTACAGAGACAGAAATTACGTAAAAAAACAAAAGTAGTTTTAAATTCCAGAAACATAATTAAAAAAAACATTTTGAAAGTGTTTTTTCTCATCATCAATACATTACTGAGCTTTTCTAAAAATGCTTCTGTAAATATTTCTGAATTCTTCGCCATAATATTTTTGCAAGTATTGATTATTTTCTGTTTAAGGTCAAGGTTTCTTCCAATATCCCACATATTTACATATATAATTTGATATATAGCCCCCATTCAGAATGATCATTTTTTAAAAGGTTCATGCAAAATACAAACCTTTAGAATAGTCTAAGATTTATTTCTACTTCATTTGAACAGAATCCAAGTCTTTAGGGTATTTTAAGCATCATATTGTTTGAATTTTATTTCTATTTTTAATGTTCAATTGGTTTGACTTATTTGTATCCAAAATGTAACATTAAATTTAGGACTAACTGAATGAAATATCTTAATATCTGTCTCTTCTCGAGATTAAATAATGTAAGAATTTTTTTTTTTGTTCTACAAATTATGTTTTTGTTTAATTAATTATGGAGATATTTTATTTGCGTTTTCGGATAAAGTGATTCATCTATAATTCAAGAGAATGAAATTTCATTCGCAGAGAATAATAAGTCCTTCCACTCGGATTCTATACATAGATACAAATTTCAGACCACTTCTTTTGGTAACATTCTTATTAATTGAAAAATAAACATTAGATCAGAAGACCGATTAACATTCAACGGAAGTTTGCATGAAAATTTTAGAAAAATTATGTGACTAAAAGATTAATTGTCGCAAATGCATATTTTATAAAGCCTAAAAGTGAAATATTCAACATAAACTGTATAAATTATCTTTTTTACTTTAAAACTAAGCTTAATGTAAAAAAATATATCATAATGTGTTATATATATACATACGTATACCATATCGTGTTAAATACACTTTCATAGTGTTTTACTGGGGTTAAGTACAAATTTATTCATCCAGAAAGTCAACCTCGTGATGCTTGTACATTTGAGATAAAGAACTGAAATTTTATGCAGAATAACAATATTTGAATATTCATAAAATAAGGAAAAAACATGGTTATAATTCTCAATTAATCAAACCACCATTCGAACCAATCGAACCAATTAATCAAAGGTTTTACGCCTCTACATTAGGACATAGAAAAACATTTACAATTACTGAAAATCCACGAATTACTACTTGAAGTTTTCTAAAACAACTGCTTGAAGTTTACTAAATTCGATCGCTTGGAAAATAAGAAATGTGAAATGCAACTCATTAAATCCCAGTCCAGTTCAGTATACTCTTAAAAAATTATGAAGTTAATTGGAAATTTGGAGACTATCAATAACGAAAGATCATCAGCGAACAAATATGACAAGGATGAAATTATGCTAACTTGGCATTCAACTTCAAACTATAGTGCTGTTTGTCCTTTGCCTCTTGACAATTGCCTCCTACCTATGCCTGCTAATTATTATTCCGAATATGATAGATCGGAAAATCGACTGCACCAGACCATCACAATGCTAGCGGCATTGTGTAGGGATAATACGTAAGGAAAAGAGCGTGCAAAAAAACGTTCGTCTGACATTAGCCTTAGACAGAACTCGATTAGCCTGTTAAAACGGGACTGGTTTGCCAAGTCATATCTTGGTGGAAACCACCTGCAAGCCCGATTTTAGGGATTGATCGGTAGTTTTATCATTGCGTTTACCTGCACCCAATGATATGGAAACATGGAGGACTGGGATCAGGAAAACACAATAATAAACCTACCAGTCAACCACTGCGATCTGGTTTCAGGTGTTTTCCAGCAAAATATGACTTGGCAAACCAGTAGCATTTTAATATGCGAATCGAGTTTTAACTAATCCTGAAATTTCAGCCGTTAATTCGATGAGGCTTGTGCTGTCGCTTCCTGGTCTGTGAGTAACATAACACAAATAGTAACCAATTTTCAGATGATTCCAGCTATGCTAGATAAAAAGTAACTAAGTATGAATCTGATATTATTTTGCATCTAAGATGCAATGCAGAAATCGCAATAATATTTTTATATTCATTCGAAAACATAATACCTACATATAACACCTCATATTTTTCTAATCCTAATAATTCAGTATAGTTCACTTCAGTAATTTTAAAATGTCAGTAATTTTGATTCATTAAATGCTTTGGTTGTTGACACGTCAGGGTTTAAACAAAATATTTTTTGGAAACATTTTTGCACACGGATGGAAAAAGATTCGCCATTCATGATCTATGGTAAAGCGTTTTAAGATCTATAATAAAATTAATGTATCTGAATTTTATTCAGCGTAAATCGCATCGGTTTTTTGACTACGCATCTACGAATTAGATCCTTGAACTTGAACATCTGGCTTGAAATGCTTTAACCTTCACCATGGAATTATGATGTTTCTTTCTCTCTTATGTTTTTTATGGATGTTTCCTCGGTGTATCATTTTCAATGACGATTTTATACAGGTACTAAATGATCGGAATCTTTTCTCATTTTTCTACTGTCGCATAAGTTTTTACCTTAAAGAAAAATATGATTGTATCACAAAATATTCCAGATAGCATTTTTTATTTGCAGAAAATTTGCAGCTGTCTTACTTTGAAAACCTGCAAATTTGCAGCAAGCTCAGCATGACAAGACTGAAAGTTCATAACAAGACTGCAGCAAGATAACGCAAACGCCGAAGTTACCACAGTCTGAACTTGCAGCTAACTTGTCGTGCAAGTTAAATTCATGCTGTGCCAAATTCATTGCAAATTAACGGCAAACAAGTAATCAAAAATACTGCAAACTTACTCAAAGTAGTAATCTTTCCACACCCCACTATCTGTTTACAACTGTTACACCATGAGTTTAACCCTTTCGGAGGGGTCCATAGACCTAATCAGGTCTATTGATGCGATACACAGCGTCAGAAGGTGCATGCATCGTTTTCATCACCATAAACAAGTTAAGGTAATATTTCTACTTTTCAATACGAACCTTTTTTGGTATTTGATAAGTATAGTGTTTAAGAAAAGCGGTGCCAACCAAATAAAATTTCTGCAATTTCTGCGCATGTGCTGATTGTCTATTCTCTCAACAGAGGGATTTTTCGCTTTCGTTACTTTCGTGAATTAAATACAGTCTTGCCATCAGTTTCACAACAAACTACTCATGCAAGTGGGGGCTGGTATACCTTGCGGGAAATTTGCTGCGAATTTCTCAATTCAAATTTGTCACGGCAAGATAATGTAAAAAAAAAAAAAAAATCAAACTTGCTGCTAATGTTCATGCTATCTGGGATATTACATAGAGCGTTTAATCCTCACTTTTGAGTACCATTATTCCCTAATAGTAACTTTCGCCTTACTTAATCACAGATAAATCAGAATTTGTAATAATTACCTGCGTTTAAATAAAGTGAAGATAACTATTCGGAATAGTGGTACTCGAAAATAAGAAACGTACATACTCTGTATTAAACGTGCACCAAAATATCTCCACATACGATAACAGAACCTGTGAAGCTCCGTAGCGGGTGCTGTTTTGAACCTTGTAGGTTAATCTAACAACTGAAAAGAAAACAACAACAACAAGTAATTCAGTCAATTTCTTATCATGCTTTCTGTAACAGTAAGTAAAGTATGTAATAAATTATTTTAAAAGATTCAGTTGTGCTTGAGTTGTTTTAATTGTATATATGAGCTTATTGTTCTTTCTTACTTGTATTTTAAGTCTATTGTATTAAGATTGCAAATTCAGTTTTAAAGTGTGGGAATTTTTTAAGTGTATATTTTATACATCCACCAAATGCTTGTAAATGCGAATTTTGCTTAGCATATAGATTACTATCATCTTCCATGATAGTAATCTTAGTCCGGCATCACTGAGGTCGCAGATAAATTTTGTTTCTGCTCATCGACACAGAAAAATCTGCTACTTGGTACACACGTAATTAAAAATTCGAGTTCAGAAAGAACATTCAAGGATATTTTTAAGATGCAAGCTTTCTTTAAAGTAGAAATTCATTCATAGCTAATAGGGGGAAAGGGAGACTTTTATTTAGATGTGTATTGAACTGTTTTAAATATTGAATTTATATTAAATAATAGCGGAAATTCTTTGGTAAATCAGTGATGCAAATCAAAATAAGATTAAACGTGCAGTTTGTAATCCTTGCTTGAGTAAATTATTCGTAACTCAATAATACTGTTTTTTGTTTTTGTTTTCTTTTCAATTGTAGGAAATCGCTTTGTTGTTAATTCAAAACCTAAATCACGTTGTTTTTTATGTAATCAGATAGTACGATATTTTGAAAATAAAACATTAGTAAAATTTCCTTACAATTTCTTTTTCATTTTTGCTCATTTCAGAAAGCGCACGTTTCCTGTACTGTAAAACTAATTATAATGATATTTAACTGAAAATGTTTCTACAGTATGACTTCAAAAATCCGGCATCAAAACCATCTTTTCCCTTCCCTTTTCTTTTACACTTTCAAGTTATGGGAGAAGAAAAATGACAATTCTTTATGAATTAAAAACTTCAAGATCGAAAATAAAAATGCAAAAAAATAATATTTGACTTTTTTTTTTTTTTTTGCTTGTCAGAGGCAATTATTTTCTGAACAAATTTCCTGGGAGTAGCACTGTTGCTTCGCAACTTTAACAACTTTGGAGACAACTTTGGCGAATGCATGGCCAACAATGAATGGCCGGAACAAATTATCGGCAACGACGACATCAATGATGAGGAAGAATTTTCAGGCTTTTAAATTTGCCGTGAAAAGACCGCAATTTATGACCTGATTGATCACGCAAAATCTGAAAATGTATTAAGTGTCGAAAATAGGGATATAGATGATTGGCTAAGCATTGACGAAAATGCATCAACAACGAACAATTTAACGGACAGCGAGATCACTGACGCTGTGCTAAATAGAACCGCCGATAATGCTAGTAGTAGCTCAGAAGGTTAGGGTGAACAACCGGCAGAAGAGAAGGTGTCACTATAAAAATGCATAAATTTGATTGGAGAATTAATATATGCTTCAGAGAAACAAGACTGTATTTCCGAAATAGACATTCTTCATTTGTATAAAATACAAAAAAAAAAAAAAAAAAAAAAAAAAAAAAAACTTGCTAAAGAATGGCCAAAAAAATTTAAGCAAACAAAGTCGATATCGATGTTTCCGAAATTACAAAAGAAGAAACAATTTCACACTTTTCTTTTTTAGATTTTTTTCTGTAAGGGGCTGTACATACATATATAACGTTATCAACTTTTTGGTAATTTTGGACCCCTCCACCCCTTACGATATCATATGTTATCATCCCTTGACACCCCCCCCCCCCCCGTAAAGATATCGTTATCAATGTTTAAAAATTCTTTAGATATTTTTAATTTTTTTCTTTTGTTTGCAGTGATATACAAATATGTTTATAATTACATTTATTTTTCGCATTCGTTATTGATTCAAATGAAGAGAAATCAATAAAACATCAGTTTATGTATGAAATAACTGTATATCAAATAACACTTAAAAGAAATAGTTACTATTTAAAAGTATTTAATAATAACCTTTTGTTACGTAATGCATTCAACAAGTAATAATGTCTTTTTGCACTTGCCCCCGCATGGGAAGGGGCAGACAGAACTTCGTATCAACAAAACAGGCGAACAACATTCTTTCTCTTTTATTTATTAGTAAATACAAGTATCATTTCAAACATACTTCGCATATGGCTTGTAGAACAGCGGATTATATATGCAATGCATACATGTATGACAGAAGAATAGGAATGCCTATCGTTGGGGTATATTTTGGAATTAAATAATTTTATAATAATTTAATGATTTTAATAATAACTTTGTATTTTCAAAAAAATAGATAACATACTATTTTGATGTAAAGACCAGGTTACAAAAAAAAAAAAAAACATTTGGTTGGATCAAAAATGATAATGATATCAAAAGACAACCCCCCTCCCCCTGGAGATATCTTACGATATCATGTGTCAGACCCCCCCCCCCTCCCTCCTAAAATGATAACGTTATATATGCATAACCCCTAACATAGAAAATATCAATTAACGTAACTTTTTTTTCAATTTAATTTTCTCTTTTTGTTACTTAATTATCACTTAATAATGAATTAAATTATGGCTGAAGTCACCATTAAGCATATAGAAGTACTTTAGATATTCCTTCAAAAATCCGGAATTTTCAAAAATCCGCCATAGTCTCTGTCCCGATGATGCCGGATTTTTGAAGCTACACTGTATTCCAAAATATAAAAAAATTAAAATATTTGACATAGAAAAGATAAATTTTGCTTCTTTATTAATCTAAATTTCAATGTCTCATGTAAACATCAAAATGAAAGTGGATATTTCATAACAATTGTCATGTAAACTGTGGAACGTATTCTTGCAGTCTGCTAAGAGAACTTGCTAATACAAAAAGAAACGTTCCGGTACTGGAAAATTTCAGAATGCACCACTGGTAGTCATTAAAGATAATCACCCTATTAACTAAAAACACCCATCAGATTAAAAAATCCTATCACTTAAATGCCGTCCTAAATCACTTATTGCTTTAAACTTACTGAAATCTGAAATGTAGAATTTTATATAACACAATACTTAAAAAGAAAAAAATAATAACCATTTTTTCCAAATGGTTAAAAGCAATTTAACAAATTACAACGACCATTTGGAAAATGATTTTTTCAAAGACTAAAATTTAAGAAATAAAAAATCGCACGGAGTTGATCATACATTATGTACGCCGTGAATTAAACATTAATAGTGTTATTACACGTAAAAATTGAGAGATTTCCTGAAACTTACGTATTATCCAAGCATTACATTGGCTGTTCGGGAAAAGGCTTTTCCATCGTCAGATTTCTTGGAAATCTGACGACCAATTTTAAATGAAATTTCATTCTTAAACTTCTAAACATCCCACAATATTACTTTTTACACCGTCGTATGGAGAAAAAAATGTACTTTTAAATGCAATTTGTTTGAAAGCTGTATCTCAATTTGTTTCTGAGTTATTTTTTTCGTAGTTTTTATTACTTTTTTGTCATAGTGGCAACAGAAGTATCCATCTCTGTTGAAAGTAAATGGAAATACAGATTACTGTATAGACCAATCAGAAAATGAATAAAATGTGGATTAAACCAATAAAAAGCTTCAGATATGCTTTTGATTTCCTACCCTGACGAGGACAATAACCATTTTTCCAAATGGTTAAAAAAAAAAAAAAAACAGGAGCTAGCTCGCTTTGAATTAAGTTCGAAATTCCATAAATTTCAAAAATCTCATTCTTAATGACTAGATATGAATTTTTATCAAAGGTCATCTATAGAAACACAGCAGTAATCCGTCAACATTACTCCGCAGTTTATACTCAGAGCGTTGAATAAAGCATACTGACTCTTGTCTTGTCAGCTATTGATCTTCACCTATAGCCGTCCGTGCCTAAAACTGCATTTGTAAAAACTGGCATCTTCTTTGCATAGTTTTTTTCTCCGACAGATTCGATTGACATCTTGCATTTATCATTATTATTATACATTTTGTACTTACAGGCCAATGTTCCCAATTGAGAACGTGAGAGAGTAATTCTTTAAAGTTGAATCATTTTGAGTGAGTTTATCGCATTTTCAAAATTTCAAATAACTTTTAAATTGTTTACTGTGCAAAATCGCCCAAACCCAGTTTTAATGATTTTCTCTACATTTACCATTTTATATCTGTAACGTAATTTCAATCTCTAAAAATCAAGCAATTTTTCATTTATAATTTTCTAATATTTTTAAGTAAATATGAATGAGATTCGATACTCCCAATTACGAATATTGTCCTGTAAAACATTAAGAGATCCTGAACGATGTCTCTGGTCCATGTTGCTTTACTGTTATTTTGTCTCTAAACGTCTACAGCAGACAACTTGGTACTTCGATGACAACAAAACCCAGAATCAATAGTAATAACAATATAGTACGGCTATTTTTAATATTTATATTAAGAATATTCTTTCATCATTTTTCCGGTATAAACTTTTCAACAACATTTTTAGACAAAAAAAAAAAAAAAGTTTAAAATACGTACACACTTTTATTCAATTGTCATCCATTGTTCAGCTTTTCGGATGAATTTTTTTTTTCCTGCAGAGGATCGGGCGCCAAAGATTTTCCTTCGTTCGTATTTTCTTAAAAACAGGATCATAGAAGAGTTTTCACGGCGTCGCGTCGTTTCGTATGGTTCTATTTCTAGGTATTCACAATTCTACATATTATTAGCGCATATTGCCAAGAATTAACAATGAAAAAACTTAAACCATTAACAATTTTTTGATTTTTTTTTAATGTATCTATTTATTTGCACTACTTTAAAAGAGATGTAATAAAATAACTGGTAAAAACGTTTTAGTTTTGAGATTGGTCAGGTGTGTAACTTAAGTATGAATTAATTCTGCGGGCTTTAACTTAAAGAAAAGAGATTACGAATGATCATGATTTATAGATTAGAATATAAAATCTTTTTTTTATTATTGTCTACAACGCAAAAAAATTCAATTTTTTTAAAAAATCTTCTTATTGAAAAACGCTGTAAAATTTCTTAAAAAATAATAATGATTTTAATAATAGTAATAATAATAAAAATAGCATAATTTTATTTAAATAATGCAAATTTGAAAGGAAGTTTCGTTCTTCACATAATTGTTATTTCAAAACATGGTTGTATTTTTCTAAATACGTATTTTATTTTGCGCAAGATTAATAATTCTTGGTTATTTCAAGGTTTATTTCTTTTTTTCTCATTTTTTTTTTTTTGTAATATGATCCGCCTCCTTATGTATAATATTTAATGTGGCCCTTGGTATTAAATAAGTTTGACATTCCTGCCTTAATAAGACAATATTAAGTAACCGATTATCAAATTACTATTGAATAATTAATACCAAATTCTAATCGATGTACTTCTAGAAACTATTTATAGATTACAATTCATATATTTTTAAAATATTACTTTAATAATAACTACTGTAGCGACGTCATCTCTCGCAATAAAACTTCAACAAACAATGTATGATGAGTCACTGGCACAGAACAATCGAGCTAGCCTTTTTCTCTGCGCTACGGCGCTCGCCTTCTATACAATAGTTCCCAAGTTCAAACCCAGTCAACACCGATTCCCCGAAACCTACATTGGTGACCCGAAAAAAAAACACGCAACCTTCACAACAGATGGCAGCACCACAACGAATTCGCCCCCAATAGGCAAAGCCTCATACTAACTAGCTAAACGAGCGCAAGCCAATGTCTAAATAAGACTCTTTCACTGGGGGTGGAGTGTGTAGCGACGTCATCTCTAGCAATAAAACTTCAACAAGCAATATATGACGAGCCACTGGTACAGAACAATCGATCTAGCCTTTTTCTCTGTGCTACGGCGCTCGCTTTTCATACAGTAGGTCCCAGGTTCAAAACCAGCCAACGCCAATTCTCCAAAACCTACATTGGTATTGGCGTGGAAAAAAGTAATACGCAACCTTCACAACAGATGGCAGCACCACAACGAACTCACCTCCAATAGGAAAAGTCTCACAGCAATTATCTAAACGAGCGCAAACCAATGTCTAAATAAGACTCTTTCACTGGGGATGGAGTGTGTAGCGACGTCGTCTCTCGCAATAAAACTTCAACAAACAATATATGATGAGTCACTGACATAGAACAATTGAGCTAGTCTTTTGTTCATAGCAACGTCGCTCGCCTTCCATACAGTAGGTCCCTGGTTCAAACTCAGCCAACGCCAATTCCTGGAAGCCTACATTTACATGTAAAATATGAAAACAATTAGGTTGGTATTATTTGCAAGTGGCATAATAAAGTTCATTCAAAAAGAAAGCATTTTTATTCAGGTAGTACTAAGTATAATTATCCTTTTTCTTTGAATTTCATCAGCTTGACTGAAAAGGACAAAGATCTTAAAAATTTTATAACATATATATCAGTTGTTAATAGATCGTTTATACAATTTTCGCATAAAATTAGCTTTTAATTAATAGTTTAAAAAAAAAAAGAATCACTCACTGGTGTGGGGCAACTTCTGACATAGAGGGATTTAGGGGATAAAAAAACACGAAAGTTGTCTGATGTTAGTAATGGATGACCTCTAATATTTATTCTATTTCGCATGTAAGATAATACATAAATGAGTAAATTAACTAATAATAACAATAATAATACAAAACATTTCTTTAGCCATAAAACAGTTTAAAAACCACCATTTTAAAAACTCATAATCGTAAATAAAATTACTTACGATGACTTTACAAAGCTAATGTTGTATATCATCGCGAATGTGCGTAGTATACGTAAACTAGTATGTTGTGGCCATCACAAAACTTTCTTCTATCTCATACTTGTCAATACTTCAAAATTCATTATCACAGTGCATCTATGCTCATCATGAGGATTCTAAAAAGGTGAAATTCCGTGCATTAGTTCTTGAGATATTCTGCTCCTAAAATCGTGTAAATCCATCAATATGCAGCATAGCAGCGCCACCTATTGGGTGATTTACACCAGAACCTAATTATCATCAACTTATGCCAATGTCTAACTGAATATGAAGTTTGGGGAAAATCCGTGCATTAGTTCTTGAGATGGAGCTATTGCGCAAATCATGACAAATGCAGCCTAACAGCGACACCTGTTGAGCGATTTACATAACCACATAATCAGCATCAACATTTATCAAGGTGCACTTGAATCTGAAGTTTGATGAAAATTCGTGCATTAGTTCTTGAGATAGAGCTATTGAGGAAATACTGCAAAATGTATCACAGCAGCGCCACCTATTGGGCGATATTCACCAACACGTAGTCAGCATCATTTCATATCAAAGAGTAACTGAATCTGAAGTTTGGTGAAAATGTGTCGATTAGTTATTGAGATAGAGCTATCGCAGAAATCGTGAAAAATGCTGTATAGAAGCGCCACCTGTTGAGCGATTTATACCAAAATGTACAAAATGTCAATTCATATCAAGGATTAACTGATTCTGAAGTTTGGTGAAAATTGTTGCATTAGTTCTTGAGATACATCTATAATGGAAATTCTGAAAAGTGCAGCATAGCAGCGCCACCTGTTGAGCGATTTGCACCAAAACACAAACAGCACTAATTCATATCAAAGTATACTTGAATCTGAAGTTTGTTGAAAATCCAAGCATTAGTTGCTGAGATAGAGCTATTGCGGAAATTGTAAAAAATGCAGTATAGCAGCGCCACCTTTTGAGCGATTTACACCAAAATGTACAAAACTTCAATTCATGTCAAGGACTAATTGAATCTGAAGTTTGATGAAAATCCGTGCATTAGTTGTGGAGATTGAGCTATTGCGGAAATCGTGAAAAAGGCTGCATTTCAGCGCCACCTGTTGAGCGATTTACACCAAAAACTGATCAGCACCAATTTATATCAGGGGCTAACTGAATATAAATTTTTATTAAATTCCGTGCTCTAGTTCTTGAGATAGAGCGTCCACAAAATTTGTGTCACATACAGACAGACAGACAGACTAACAGATTCACAGACTCATGGACAGACATTTTGTAAAAACATGCTTTTTCGGGTTCTCTGACCCCTAAAACGTGTAAATCCGTCGAAAACCGAAAGTCGAAAATTTTCACGAATCCAATACTTTCTTCTTGTAAAGATAGAAGAAAGTAAAAAAGACGGATCCATAGCTACGCCGTGAAATTCAGTGTTGTCAGTCCTGGTCCTGATGCATTTTCTATAGGACGGTGTTGGTCCGTGCCCGGCAGATGGAAAAAGACCTGTTTTGTAATTGTGAACTAAGAAATAAGGCAAAACTGTTGAGCGGCAAAAATGCCGATGATGAAAGCTTTGTTCAGATTAAGGGATTCAAGTTACTTAACTAACTACTACTCTAATCTAAGTGACTTAAATGACACCGTAACAATGTATAGAGAAGTCAAGCCTCGTTCCGTGTTGCCCGCTTCAAAAACGTAAATTAAGTCAATTAAATGCGCTAGTCTGAACGGGGTCCATAAAATATATGAAAAGCTCATGGAAATGTATGGTCTACGCGTGCCATTGCCCACATTCGGTTGGGAGCGCTTTGCCCATTCGTCCTACAACTCAAATCTGCGCTAAGACCTTTTTGCCAATTTCGGACAATGAATCGCTTCAGCACCAAAAAGAGAAATGAAGAACAGTTCTTCCGTATGCAGGACATGATTTTTTATGTCCGCCGGCTACTACATATTTTAAATGAAAACACTGACCAAAGTAGCCCAGTAAAACTGTTTTTTTTTTTTTCCTACTTCCATTTGTAGTGTCAAGTATACCTAATATTAGAGGTCTGCACATGCTGAAATTTCCAGGCCTAGCTCTGTGTAAAAACTAAAAGTTTGAATCGTTTAAAATTTTGCAGTTCATGGCCCCGCACGGCCCGTTGAAAGATCAATGAAATTAGGACCGGCCCGTGCAAAAATCAATGAAATCAGGCCCGGACCGATCAGACTCAATTTCTACGAAAAATTTCGATTATTTTAATATACAATTAAGATTCTTTTAATTTATATTAATAATAATAATAATTTAATATTTTGTCTTCATATTTATGGAGAAATTTTACGGTACATTTTAGGTTACTATATGTCTGCAAGTCATAGGATACAGAATAGCAACCTTAATGATCACTTAGGTGTTAGGCCATAACGTTAAAAAAAATTAATGTAGTTTAGAATAAAGAAAAATCACATATTTTTAAGCTGCATAATAAAAAAAGTAGACTTATGAAAATATTCTCTATAATTGATTAAAGTATATTTTCAAAGATTCGGTTATTATCGATATCATTATTTTTACAGAAAGCAAAACAAAAAAGAGCTTGTCAGACACATCCTGAGAATAATTAAGCACAGTTCCAACTATGTCCGAGTATGTAGAATAAAATATAATCCTGATCCCGGACTGCCTTGGGTCTGATGAAAAAATTAAGTCCGGGCTCAGACACGATATAACTGTCTATGCCGATCTCCACGCTGGGCGTGTTATATTTCTGTACTGATGTTGTCAAGCTAGCATCATCGGCTCGTGCAGCACATTTGTGCTTATTCTCACTCCAGTCACGCACGTTGAAAATTGTTCATATTTTATCAGATTAGTTTGATGCTTTTAAATTTGTCTTTATTCTGCCGGCCCGGCCGCGTTTGAAAATTTGCTTTCATTTTGTCGACCCGGCCCGAGTTTGACAATTTGTCTTCATTTTTCAGGCCCGGCCCGGGCCCGTGCTGATCTCTATTTGATACATCTCTGTATGCTAATTTAGTATAATTAAACAGTACGGAGTCGGAGTGTATTTTTTTGTATCTACATAAAATATTCGTATTTTTATTTAATTAATTAATTAGCCTTGATCCTCTCTTAAAAGTCCTTTTTCTTGCTTCTTCTTTTTATCGTTATTAACAGATTTATAAAATTTTCCTACAATAAAACCTCTGAAAACGGAATCTGTCTATAACAGAAACCTCCCAAAATTGGAAATTTTTTATAATACCCGACGAAAATAATATCATAATCTAATTATAGCTGCTAAAACATAAACCTGTCTAAAACGAAAGTTTTTTCCGTTTTCTAGAAAATCCGTTTTCTCAGGTTTTATTTTATTTTAGTTTTACTGCATTTATAATATTTTAATATTTTAATTTTAAAGCCATATAAATAAGAGTGAATATGGATCAATAAATTACGTTATAGTTATTAAGTCAGCCATTTCCTTTTTTTAAATCTACTCCACATACTTCTAGGACGTTTCAACATTGTTTTCTCCTTGGTTCAAGGCTGCTTAAAAGCGGGTCAAATCACGCGGTTTTATCTACGCAAAATGACTAAGCCAGTTTTATTTCTTGTCTGCTCTTCCGTTAAACAATAAGTTTCTAGTATTCTAAAATTCTTCTTTATTTTATTGATGTTTCCATGAATGTAAACGATTACGCATTGTTGTTTCTTAAACTCTTTCAAAAAATTTGAATTTTGAGTAAAAATATACCACAAGTTTTCCTTACATATACAATATGTCCGTGAATTCTATTAATAAAATAAGTAAAGTGATAATATACGTATAATACGTAATTTATTTATTTATTTATTTTTATTTTTATTTTTATTTTTTTTTTTTTTGGGGGGGGGGGTGATTAAAGAGAAGATGGTTTCAGCCCAACCCAACCCCGGACTCGACGCGGGCTCAGGCTCAAATAGAAAATTTTATTTATTTAAGAATTGAAAACAGGGGGGTGGTTGGTATTGGAAGACTAAAAATGTTGTCTAAGTTTCGTAAAGTATTTTACAATCCTTCGCAAATCAGTTTGAAAGGGAATTTAACTGTTATTCAAGGGGCTTAAGGGGTCTAAAGACTCTTGAAGCTTCAAAATTTTCAAAATTTTAATTTTTTTAGATGTTAAATAAATTTCCATTAGAACAGAAGTTACTGATTTTAGAATTATACCCGCTCAATAGCTGAAGCGGCGTTTCCGAAACTTTGAAGTCATTTTTCTCTAAATGACGTATTTGGGCATAACGCGCAGGATATCTCCAAAATTTCTGAATATTTTTTCATGAAATTTTCAAAATATATGTTTCATGTTAGTCTGTAAACCTAAAATTTCCTTCTTATTGTTCAAAAAAGTATTTTTTTAGGTGATTATACTGTTGAAATTTCAAAATTTTGTATTAGCTAAACACAACTTTGTATTAAAAATATAATCATTATATATAAAATATAAAAATGCATTAAATACAAATTTATTTTGGTTCAGAGTAATTATTATAATCTGAAGTATAATTATGAACAAAAAATGTGTTTCTAGTTGCAAAATTTATTTTGTAATCCTGCGTGTAAGCTGTTATACCAATTTTCTGCTTGACAAATGTCTGACAGTTTGGAGTCCCCTGTAAATACTAATTTTGCTTATTGCAATTTTAAATACATGAAATGAAGGAACATGTTTATATCTGTCATCGCAATAAAAATTCTGTTTTAAAATCATATACATTTTAAGATACAGTAAACTCTCTGTAAGGCGGACACTGTGTAAGACGGAAATCTGTCTAACTCGGAAAGATTTTCAAGTCCCTTCGAATCCATAGACATAGAGTAAAATTTGTCTAAGGCGGAATATTGTCTACTACGGAAAATTTTCTCGGTCCCGATCGATTCCGCCTTAGACAGAGTTTACTGTATTAAATGTTGAAAATGGTCCTCCCCCCACAATTTTACGAGTCCTGAGACTCTTTAAGGAGAACAGGTCGATTTTATTTAGCCAAGCTGCATGTGATTTTTTAAAATTTCATGCTTGAAAATTACTTTAAAATCCATTTAAAAAATCAGTAAATTGAAATACAGATTTCAAATAAATTGAACTTCGAAGTACATTTTTTTCCCTATTCGCCGGTGAAAAAAATTAAATTATGCGATGTTTAAAAGTAATTAAATAAAAAAAAAATAAATAAGAAAAAGAAAGTAAAGTAATGGATTGTTTAGTTTAGCCTTACTCAACCCGCGGGCCGCATGTGGCCCGAAACACATAATCCCTATTTATGAAATTAATTGATATGTGCATAAAAGTTTTTTTTAAGACTTTCACTGATCTTTTGTATATTTTCATGGGAAAAGGAAATCTGCCCTGTTATTTATAATTACTAATTTAAAATTATGCTAAAACAGCTTAAATGTCATTCCCTTAGTCAGAAGTTCTTTTTATATGTAGTCCTATATGTGCTACACTGGTCTTCATCACTAACTTCATTATATCAAATTAATTAAATATGCGCTACATATTTTTACATTAAAAATTAAATAAAAAGTTTTTGTATTGAACAAAAAGACTGATTTACTAAAGAAAATCTGATTTTTTTTTTCTTTAGAATTTAGAAATATTGCATTATTATATTATTGCGTTTTATATTTACCATATAGCTAATAATGCTTGTTAGGGTTAAACGTTTGTTGCGGATAAAAATTAGCAGCAAAGAGTTTTCCATCCTTGTTTCCAAACAGGAAACTTCGTGGCATATTTCTATATCATTTGCAATAGAAATCAGCCACGGAATATATTGTTTGGAAATAGTGATGTGAAAATTTCTTCCGAAAATTTCTGCGACAAACGTTCAATTTTACTGATTATGTTAACTTTATTATATTCCTTTTTACTTTCTTCTATCTTTACAAGAAAATATTGGATTCGTAAAAATTTTCGACTTTCGGTTTTCGACGGATTTACACGTTTTAGGGGTCAGAGATTCCGTAAAACATGTTTTTACAAAATGTCTGTCTGTGAATATGTGAGTCTGTCTGTATGTGACACAAATTTTGTGGGCGCTCTATCTCAAGAACTAATGCACGGAATTTAGTAAAAATTTATATTCAGTTAGTCCCTGATATAAATTGGTGCTGATTAGTTTTTGGTGTAAATCGCTCAACAGGTGGCGCTGCTATGCAACATTTTTCACGATTTTCACAATAGCTCAATCTCCAGAACTAATGCACGGATTTTCATAAAACATCAGATTCAGTTAGCCCTTGACATGAATTGATGTTTTATAAATTTTTGTGTAAATCGCTCAACACGTGGCGCTGCTATGCTGCATTTTTTGTAATTTCTGCAATAGCTCTATCTCAAGAACTAATGCTTGGATTTTCAACAAACTTCAGATTCATGTGTACCTGGAATTAGTGCTGTTTAGTTTTCGGTGTAAATCGCTCAACAGGTGGCGCTGCTATTCAGCATTTTTCCCGATTTCCACAATAACTCAATCTCCAGAACTAATGCACGGATTTTCATTAAACTTCAGATTCAGTTAGTCCTTGACATGAATTGACGTTTTATAAATTTTGGTATAAATCGATCAACAGGTGGCGCTGCTATGCTGCATTTTTTGCTATTTCCGCAATAGCTCTATCTCAAGAACTAATGCTTGGCTTTTCAATAAACTTCAAATTCAGGTATACCTTGATATCAATTAGTGCTGTATTATGTTTTGGTGTAAATCTCTCAACAAGTAGCACTGCTATGCTACATTTTTCAGTATTTCCGCTATATACTGAACAACTTCCGCTCTATCTCAAGAACTAATGCACGAATTTTCATGAAACTTCAAATTCAGATGTACAGTAGCCTCCCGCTGAACCGGCCTACACGGGACCGAGGGCAAGCCGGTTAAGACAAAAACCGGTTAAAGCAGAGAAGTAAAAATAATAATAATGATAATATTTGCGTAATTTAATTAATTAAACCCGTAAGGATGCATTTAGTTTTTTAATTTGGGTAGTTTTAAAAAAGAACATGTTTTCTATAGTTTGTGGAATGAATATTAGTTATAATAACTGAATTGAACGAAAAATTATCAGTGATAAGAAATAGTGAAAAATATTTAACACAAATTAAACTGTTGAAAATCGTGTCACACACCTTTATAAGAAGTTGAAATTGTTCTACATTATGCATATTTAAGTTAATCAACCATAAAGAAATCAGTGACCTTCTTCTGTTGAAGGGAAGATCCCGGCCTTTTGCAGCATTAATTCTCCATCTCTTTAACATCATAAGTTTAACCGAGGAAGCTGCTTAACATATAGCGTACCGCCAACTCTATTGCTTTTACCCCTTCCGTATGAGGAATTTTAGCAGTGTCAACTTTAACTGGATCCTCATCAGGATCGTCTTCGTATTGAACAACATCAGTTATTGCCCTAATTATATTGTCGTCAAATAATGTTTAACGCTTGAGATCTTTATCAAACTCAAACAACTCTTATACATCTACGGTGATCTGTTCTCATCCCTCAAGCTTTTTAAATGTTTGTACAAAACAGTTTGCTGATAGATAAGACATTATAGAGTTCCAAACACAAAATCTCAAATCTTCCGAGGGGACATCTCATTGTTCCTGGGGGGAACGCCCCCCCCCCCGACAACACTGTTGAATGTCAACGCGTATCTATTTAGGAAAGACGTTCTCCTTTCTGAATTTTGCCTCCTTTCCCTCGGGATTGCACTTCAACTTGAAAGCGTAAGCTGAGTTCCTGAGGCCGTCATCCTTGAATTTTGCCTGATGTTGGGGAAAAAAGTCGGCCGGTTAAAGCGGAGTTCCGGTTAAGAGGAGGCCGGTTAAGAGGGAGGCTACTGTACTTTGATATGAATTGGCGCTAAATTGATGTAATTTCTTCTACTATTTAAAGGATTTGATTGACGTGATTTATATAGAAGAAATTTTTGAGATGGCCACAACATACTAGTTTATACTACTTTTGTTATCCCGCTATTTTAATTACCTGTTTTTTGCGTTATTACTTTCTTCTATTTTTACAAGAAGAAAGTATTGGGTTCGTGAAAATTTTCGAATTCCGGTTTTCGACGGATTTACATGTTTTAGGGGTCAAAGACTCCGAAAAACATGTTTTTACAAAATGTCTGTCTGTGAGTCTGTCTGTCTGTCCGTATATGTGTCTTATATGACACAAATTTTGTGGGCGCTCTGTCTCAAGAGCTAATGAACGGAATTTAATAAAACTTTAGATTCAGTTAGTCCCTGGTATAAATTGGTTCTAATTACTTTCTGCTGTAAATCGCACAACAGGTGGAGCTGCTATGCTGCATTATTTATGATTATCGCAATAGCTTTATCTCAAGAACTAATACGCGAATTTTCATCAAACTTCAGATTCAGTTAGTCCCTGATATAAATTGGTGCTGTGTACTTTTCGGTGTAAGTCGCTCAACTGGTGGCGCTGCTATGCTACATTTTTCCTGATTTCCGCAGTAGTTTTATCTGAAGAAGTAATGCACGGATTTTAATCAAACTTCAGATTCAGTTACAATTTGACTTAAGTTGTTGCTTATTAGGTTTTAGTATATATCGCCCAACAGGTGGCGCTGCTATGCAGAATTTTTTAAGATTTCCGCCATAGCTCTACTCAAAAACTAATGCACGGATTTTCATCAAACTTCAGATTCAGTCAGAAGTTGACATAAGTTGTTGACGATTTGATTTTGGTGTAAATCATCTAATCGGTGGCGCTGCTATGCTGCATTTTTCAGGAAGTATTAACATGTATGAGATAGAAGAAAGTTTTGGGATTGCCACATCCGACTAGTTATATAAATGTGTTGCGGTCTGCCTAACGTAACAAACATATGTTTGCGGCCCGCGAGAAAAAAAAGGTTGAGTAGAGATGTTTAGTTCGTTGTCACTGTCGGTATGACGTCAGCATTAGTCGCGGACATGCTTTTCTTTATAATATAAATATAATACAAAAGAGTCTAAAAAACAAATGACCTTTCATTATTCATTGTTTGAAAGCATAATTTATTAAAATTACCTATGCATTTTACGCATATGACTTCATATGTGGATGATTCAGAGTAGTAACTTGAGTACCAGAAATCACCTGATAGCGAAAATAAATGAGCGTTCTAAAACTACGTCGAAGACTACGCTGTATTGCGCAAATTAATTCACCTTGAATATTCAACTCCGATTATTTTTTAAACAGATTTATACTTTAAAAGATAATCAATTTATATATACACATGTTTACACCGAAATATCCAATATAACAAGAAATATAGAAATTAAGTTTAGTTTTTAAATATGGCAGTTGTTTTGCAGGTGACCTCCTTTTCCTGTTACTTGTATTTAGAAAACTGGCGCCCTGCGTTTGAGAATGACTTTTAAAAAATCCTATTATTTTGCGCCCAAAGCTTGCCATGCTATAATACTTTATGAATTTTCACTATTTTTCGGCACTAAATATTTTAGAATAAGACGCTTTCTCAGAATAAAAGAAGTTTTGTTAAAAAATAGTTTTATGTCAAAGCAAAATAACTAAAATTGTAATACTGAAAAAACTTTATTCAAAATGCTCATGAATAACTAACAGGCCTAGTAAAAAACCATACTAATTCCTCTACAAATAACAGTAGAAACTAGTTGGATGTGCCAATCCCAAAACTTTCTTCTATCTCATGTATCTTAATATTTCAAAATGTTGTTACAAATACCAATAATTCATTTTTATTAGTTTTATTTGTATTTTTATTAGAATTATGCATAACTTCATACGCTTTTCGATAGTACAATATTGAAAATTGCACAAAAATCGTTATTATCGTTATTACAGCGCCCCTTCCGGCGTAATTTTTCCAAATTCAGGGAGGACCTTCTTTCCATGGCCAAAAACATACACAAAAAATTTGGTTCAATTCTATGCATAACTTCATACCCATTTCGATGGTACAATATTCAAAATGCATAAAAATCGCTATCACAGCGCCCCCTACCGGCGGAATTTTTCCAAATTCAGGGAGAACCTTCTTGCCATGGCTAAAAACATACACAAAAAATTTGGTTCAATTCTATGCATAACTTCATACACTTTCGATGGTACAATATTAAAAATGAACAAAAATCGCTATTACAGCGGCCCCTACCGCTGGAATTTTTCCAAATTCAGGGAGGACTTTTTTTCTATGGTCAAAAACATACACAAAAAATTTGGTTCAATTCTATGCATAACTTCATACACTTTCGATGGTACAATATTAAAAATGAACAAAAATCGCTATTACAGCGGCCCCTACCGCTGGAATTTTTCCAAATTCAGGGAGGACTTTTTTTCTATGGTCAAAAACATACACAAAAAATTTGGTTCAATTCTATGCATAACTTCATACACTTTTCGACGGTACAATATTCAAAATGCCACAAAAATCGCTATTACAGCGCCCCCTGCCGGCGGATTTTTTCCAAATTAATGGAGGACCTGCTTGCCATAGCCACAAACTTAAAAATAAATTTGGTTCAATTCTATGCATAACTTCATACAATTTTCGATGATACAGTGGCGACATACAGACACACGCACAGACCGACATTTTCTATAGACATATTTTTGGGGATCTCTGACCCCTGAAACGTGTAAATCCGTCGAAAACCAGAAGTCGAAAAAAAATTATGATTACAATACTTTCTTCTATTGAAGATAGAAGAAAGTAAAAATGTATAAGTCTAATCAGTTTTAACGTCTATCTTTATTTAAAATTTAATTTATTTTTTTTTTTTTTTTTTTTTTTTTAGTTTAAAGCCTACCTTGTTCCCTTTCGGGTCCGATTTTTTTTAAATTTTGAGAAGAAAAATACTTTTACATTAATAATGTAAATAGTAGCTATCCAAATAGATTTACTGAAGTTTAACGAATATGTCATTGTCCGAAATCTAACAAATGTTGTTATTTTGCGTATTATTCAATTTGTATTCGTATGACTATAGACTAAGGAAGAATTTTTGAAGACGTTTGGAAAATATCATATTATAACACGATTTAACGCATATTACAACTTTCTAATATTTTTTTGTGTTTTATAACACATGATTCGTTCAGAAAAGTAACCTGTATTTTAAATTTAAAGAGTGAAATATATGTTTAAAATAAAAGAATCGCCAACGGTGCAAAGATAATTAAGAAAACTTTTGTTATAATTGTTATTACTAAATGCCCAAACATAAATAAAGTCATAATAAGACATGCATAGACATATGGGGCATTCTCGCAATCTTTTGACTTTCAGGAATAAAAATCTGGTGAAATTAAACTTGCTAAAATAACATTTTAAATTTATAGACGAATGCCTTAATGATTCAAAATAAAGAAAAAACGGTTAGCAGGGAATTTTTTTTTTAATTTAACCGAGGTTTAAGTTAAACTTGCGAGTTTAAATTTCCTTGACGTTTTACCACTATAACTTTTTATTTTCTTCTAAATTTTTACTTATAATGAATTTGCACAGTACCCGCAGGACATATAAATAAGAAATAATAACAATGTAGTATTTTTAGTACAAAATTTTGGTATAACATTGTCTAAAAGGGGTGTTAAAAAAGGGACAGTAAGGGAAAAAAAGAGGACGGTATAGGAAAAAAGGGACAGTAAGGGAAAAAAAGGCGGGGGGACGGTAAGGAAAATTACCACCTATTTTTAGGCAAATTATGTTGAGACTAAGTGATAGCCACATTGTTCATTGATTTTTAGAGTTATTTACATTGAATTAAATTAAAAAAAAAATTAATTTACCTCGAAAAGAGCAGGAATAAACATTGGGGACGGTAAGACTACTAATAAAAACACGATGCTTGAAACTGATATTTAAATGCTGATTTAAATTCTGCAATAAATTTCCTGTCAAAGAATTTAGGCATTCTTTCTCTAGCATACTTCTGCATGAGAAAAAGTTGAAAAAAATTCTGTGGGTGCATCCGAAGTGATTTTCTGTATAATTTTAGCAAGAGGGACGGTAAGGAATCTAAAACCCAGGGACAGATATTAAAAAAAATAATAACAACCGTAAAAATTAGTGCTGGTTAATTTTTTACTACATATTTATGTAAAATAATAGTCCCAGATTTGGAAAAAAAAATTACATCGAATTACTTTTATTTAAACAAATTTATACAAACTTAAAAACAGCATCAGTGACACGGGACGGTATAGGAGTTTTCCTGGTATATTTGGAAACCCAACATCGTCTAAAACTTATTTATCTCGTTAAAATTGTTATACAGTCATGCAATGGGATGTTCCCCAGTATATGAAAAAAAAAAAAAAAAAAAAAAAAAAAAAAAAAAAAAAGAATATGTACTAAAACAAAAATTATTATTCAGGGACTTAAAAGTCAAAAGGTTGTGAGAATTCTCCAATATACTACCGTTACTGCACATGTAGGTAGTAACAAAATTGTTAAGTCAAAATAATACTCAATGAAAAGACATGTACTATTAATAGTACGCCAGACCCAAACGGGTTAAAATGAATACAAACTTTATTTTTTAGGGTTCCGTACCTCAAAAGGAACAAAAACAGAACCTTTATAGGATCACTTTGTTGTCCTTCTGTCTGTCTTCCCAGAACAGCTGAAAGTATCAAGTTAAAATTTATGTCGAATAATAAGGTCCACAGCCGCATTGTTTTCGATCTTCTAGCTCAATGCAATAAAAAGTTGCTGCCTTAAAACTGCGTTCTTTTCCCATACAAAGTCACTCTCAAAACCTATAGGGTACCAAAGGGGATTGACCAAGTATCTAGAAATTTGGCACGAAACACATGTAATAGGACATGTAAAGGAAAAAATCTGAAAATCATTATTTTATAATTCTATGTCGATTTATCACGTGACGCAAACTCGTCTGACTTTTTGTCTATTAAGACCGCTGTTTGTTTGTTTGTTTGTTTTCTAGGAATTGCTGCAGATATAAAATTGAAATTAATATCAATTAGTCAGGTCTACGGCCCAATTATTTTGTAAAAAAAATTAACTTCTAACTCAATGGAATATAAAAAGTTGCAGCCTTGAAACATTTTTTTTTTCATACAAGGTCGCCATTAATACCTGTACTTTCAGTTGAATCTTGAAACTTGGCACGAAGGGAGGTCTTATAGCAAATGTAAAAGAAAGGAACCGAAAATCATTAATTTATAATTATATCTTGATTTATTACGTGACAAACTCGTCTATCCGTCTGTCTATCAAGACTGTATGTAAGTATCATGTTAATGAACAATTTCTAAAATAGATTAGTCTCCATAATAACAAATTTTATTTTAAATCGAAATAATTTTTATTATAAGTAGACTTTTAACTAATTTGTTTAGAAATAAGTACTTTTATTTGAAAATAAAAGCAATCATTAATTTACCTTACAAAACATTGTAGTAAAGAAGAAATGTTTTTCAACTTAAAACTATCGAAGCGAAAGAAAAGAAAGGCAAGGGTGGGAAATTCAAGCTCTTAGCTCAAAGCACCCTTTGTAAGCCGGTTTTGACAAATCAGGAGTGAACTAGATATAAATCTGTAAATAATTGTAATTTTCTTGGATTCTCAGATAAGCATTTCTCCGGGGAAAGTGAATCTAGACCTAAACACCAATTTTTAGCCGACTTAGAAAAAAGGAGGTTACTCAATTTAACGATTCTCTAACGTTGTTAAAGTACATTTAAAAAATATACATCATTCCTGTTGCATATAATTTCGTTCCTTCTTTCTTTCTATTTTTTTACAGAGGTACATAAAATTTTTGAGTATATGATCTCTACAGTACGTCAAACGAGCAATATTGACAGGAATTTAGTTTCAAGTGAGTGAATAAATAAGAAGGGTTGTTACAAAAAACTATCGCTAGATCACTCTCACTAGAATTCGATAACTGGCATGCAATGATGCAATAAGTAACTAAAAAAATCACTTGAAGTCGATTTTATTACCGTCAACCGGGGCTACTTTGGGCCACTTTTTCCTGGTTCCACTAACATTTCCATTATTAAAAAATATTATATATGATTTTTCAACCTCGAAATTGAATTGGAATCAATTAACAGGAATCAATAAAGCAAATTGTATGGTTTTAAAGAGGCATTTTTTTATTTTTTAACTATTTTTAGGGTTGTGGAACAAAGTAGCCCTGCTGGGGCTTCTTTGGTCCATTCACTTATTTTCATATAAAATGAATACAATTCATATGTTGGAATATTGAAAGAATTGATTGCGATAGGATCTGCTAATGAATTAACACTGCAAACTTGATAAACAAATGTTTTTTTTTAAACATTTAAACACAATAAACCAAACGTTAATATTAAAGACACGAGAAACAGTTTTCATCATGTTATCCTCAGCAACTGGAACAAAAATAATTACTGTAACATTTTTCTAAAGTAACATTTGAAAAAAAAATGTTACTTAATACATTTTTAAAGAGATTTCATTGTATAAAAGGCATTTCCGAGCAACCGGTACTTCCGGACCAAAAAAGGCCTGGCACAAAGTAGCCCCCAAAAACTAGTTTTCATGTTAGCTTTATGGAAACGTAAACATTTTCTGTCTAAATAAAAAGTTAAAGGAAAAACTATGAGTCTATGATCACACATGGGTTACAGGTTACTAAAGGTAATATTTTGACACTTACCTTATTTTTATCTCTTATCCAGATTGTTTCACTGTAGAAAGTTTGGGGGGTTAAAATCTACACACGAAAATAGTTGTTTACAAACACATCCAGTGTTGCCACTAAAAATTTTTAATCACCCCCAAACTATTCAAATACCCTATAGTAGAGTCTAAAATATTTTTCAAGGGCAAAAACTCCGAATTATCTTGTATTGTTTGTTCAATACAAAGAATAAAACCTTTTTTTATAGGATGGACCAAAGTAACGCCAAAGTATGGGATGGACCAAAGTAGACCAAAGTTGACGGTATTTTTTTAATTATTTTTTTTTATTTTTTATCATTTCTGAGTGTTCAATGAAAATTTACACTAAAGTTTCCTAATTATAAAATTTTATTTTATTCAACTTCAATTCTTTTTCTGGAGGAGAAAAGGTGAATGGGACAGCAGTAGGAGTGGGGCAATACTAATTTTTCTTAAACTAAGCACTATTACTTATTTTCATTTTTATACCATATAGTGAACTTGTAAACCCATTTCTACACTGCTTTTCAAAATGATATGAACGCCCAGTTTTGCAAGCATTAAAAAGAAAAAAGTCCTTCCGGCCAGTGCCGGGAGGAAGAGGTAGCTTTCATATTCCTTATTTTTAAAAAGCCAACTTATATCATTCAAACACACGAAGCTCAATTTAGTGGAAACCGAATATAGGAGATTCAATACTAATTTTCATCAATATAATGAATGAGAATTTCGCGAAATTAGTCAGCTTTATCCAAGCTGCTTTTCTTTAAAGTAACTTATATTTGGCTGCCAAATTCGGCGATTTCTTAAAGTGCCTGCCATTTTAAGACAACGTGGTGGATGAGGCTAAGTAGTGAACTTGGTCGAGACTTTAGTAATTGCTGTGCACATGCTCACTCATATCGGAATCGGTTGATATATACGAGTGCTGTCGCATGCAAAAAAAAAAAAAGATTTTTCAAAATGCCACCCACAATAGAAATTGAAACTGCTATATCTGAGCCATTTTTTAATGTAAAGACAAACAAAAAATGCTCCTGAATCCTTATATCAAGGTCAAATACTTAAGAAAGAAACCTTTTTCAATTTCTAATTTTTTTGCACCTCACTTTAAAAATATATATTTTTTTTAATTAATGGCCGCCATTTTGAAACAAGATGGCTGATGAATCTGGCCAGCGAACTTGGTCGAGGTATTCATGTATACTATCCACATGCCTTCTTATATCAAAATAGGCGAATACGTGTGTTATCGCGTGACAAATACAAGATCGTTTCAAAATGTCAGCCATGCTAGAAATTCAAAGTGCTATAATTCAACCATTTTTTGAGATATAAACAAAAGAACAAATTTTCAGAAACAAAACTGCTCCGGAATCTTTGTATCAAGGCCAAACACATAAAAAAAATCTTTTTCATTTTCCAATTTTTTAATACCTCATTTTAAATTTTAAATTTAATTTTTTTAGGTAGCTTTCTTTACAAAAAAGCTACCTATTGCAGCCGTTCGGAGGAAAGCGATTTCAAAAAATTTTGGTATATTTTCATTGATCATGACCTCCAGACCCCGAAACCACCCTCCGTTCAAAATTGATATATATATATATATATATATATATATATATATATATATATATATATCTGACCTATGTCACACTGTAACTCCCGTAATTATGAACCGATTTCGATGTAATTCGGTGTGTGCATAGTACATACCAATGTCTCGACCGAGTTCGTTGGCCAGCTTCATCCGCCATTTTGTTTCAAAATGGCGGCCATTTAAAATTTTTTTAAAAATTTTAAATTTGAAATGTGGTACCAAAAAATTGAAAATGGAAAAATATTTTTTCTTATGTATTTGACCTTTATACAAAGATTTCGAAGCAGTTTTTGTTTCGTCTATATCTTAAAAAATGGCTGAGTTATAGCATTTTGAATTTCTAGCGTGGCTGACATTTTGAATTGTCCTGAATTTTGTCACGCGATAAAAGGAGTATTTATGAACCGATTTGGATGTAACTTCGTTTATACATAGTACATACCAATGTCTCGACCGGGTTCGTTGACCAGCTTCATCCGCCATCTTGTTTAAAAATGGTGGCCATTTAAATTTTTAAGAAAAATTTAAATTTGAAATGTGGTACCAAAAATTGAAAATTGAAAAAAAATATTTTCTTCTTATGTGTTTGACCTTGATAAAAAGATTCGGGAGCAGTTTTTGTTTCGTCTATATCTTAATAAATGGCTGAGTTATAGCATTTTGAATTTCTAGCGTGGCTGACATTTTGAAACGTCCTGATTTTTCTCACGTAATAACAGGCGTATTTATGAACCGACTTGGATGTACCTTGGTGTGTACATAGTACATACAAATATCTCGACCGAGTTCGTTGGCCGGCTTCATCCGCCATCTTGTTTCAAACTGGCGGCCATTTAAAAAAATAAAAAAATAAAATAAATTAAATGAGATACCAAAAATTTGGAAAGTGAAAAAGATTTTTTTTGTATGTGTTTGACCTTAATACAAAGATTCCGGAACAGTTTTTCTTTCGTCTATATCTAAAAAAAATGGCTGAGTAATGGCATTTTGAATTTCTCTTGTGGCTGACATTTTAAAACGACCTGATTTTTGTCACGCGATAACAGGCGTATTTATGAACCTATTTGGATGAAACTTGGTCTGTACATAGTACATACCAATGTCTCGACCGAGTTCGTTGGCCAGCTTCATTCGCCATCTTGTTTCATAAGGGTTGCCATTAAAAAAATTAAATTTAAAATTCAAAATGAGGTATTAAACAATTGGAAAATGAAAAAGATTTTTTTATGTGTTTGGCCTTGATACAAAGATTCCGGAGCAGTTTTTGTTTCTGAAAATTTGTTCTTTTGTTTATATCTTAAAAAATGGTTTATTTATAGCACTTTGAATTTCTAGCATGGCTAACATTTTGAAACGATCTTGTATTTGTCACGCGATAACACACGTATTCGCCTATTTCGATGTAAGAAGATGTGGATAGTATACATCAACACCTCGACCAAGTTCGCTGGCCAGATTCATCAGCCATCTTGTTTCAAAATGGCGACCATTAAATTAAAAAAAATATATATATTTAAAGTGAGGTGCAAAAAAATTAGAAATTGAAAAAGGTTTCTTTCTTAAGTATTTGACCTTGATATAAGGATTCAGGAGCATTTTTTGTTTGTCTTTACCTTAAAAAATGGCTCAGATATAGCATTTTCAATTTCTATTGTGGGTGACATTTTGAAAAATCTGATTTTTTGCATGCGACAGCACTCCTATATATTAACCAATTCCGATGTGAGTGAGCATGTGCACAGCAATTACTAAGGTCTCGACCTAGTTCACTGCTTAGCCTCATCCACCATGTTGTCTTAAAATGACAGGCACTTTAAGAAATTGCCGAATTTGGCAGCCAAATATATGTTACTTTAAAGAAAAGCAGCTTGGATAAAGCTGACTAATTTCGCGAAATTCTCATTCATTATATTGATAAAAATTAGTATTGAATCTCCTATATTCGGTTTCCACTAAATTGAGCTTCGTGTGTTTGAATGATATAATTTGGCTTTTTTTAAATAAAGATTATGAAAGCTACCTCTTCCTCCCGACACTGGCCGGAAGGACTTTTTAAATGGCAACCCTTTTGAAACAAGATGGCGAATGAAGCTGGCCACCAAACTCGGTTGAGACATTGATATGTACTATGTACGGACCAAGTTACATCCAAATCGGTTCATAAATACGCCTGATATCGCGTGACAAAAATTAGGTCGTTTTAAAATGTCAGCCACAATAGAAATTCAAAATGCTATTACTCAGCCATTTTTTTAGATATAGACGAAACAAAAACTGTTCCGGAATCTTTGTATTAAGGTCAAACACATACGAAAGAAATCTTTTTCATTTTCCAATTTTTTGGTATCTCATTTTAATTTTTAAATTATTTTAAATGGCCGCCATTTTGAAACAAGATGGCGGATGAAGCTGGCCAACGAACTCGGTCGAGATATTTGTATGTACTATGTACACACCAAGGTACATCCAAATCTGTTCATAAATACGCCTGTTATTACGTGACAAAAATCAGGACGTTTCAAAATGTCAGCCACGCTAGAAATTCAAAATGGTATAACTCAGCCATTTCTTAAGATATAGACGAAACAAAAACTGCTCCCGAATCTTTGTATCAAGGTCAAACACATAAGAAGAAAATATTTTTTCAATTTTCAATTTTTTGGTACCACATTTCAAATTAATTTTTTGTTAAAAATTTAAATGGCTGCCATTTTTAAACAAGATGGCGGATGAAGCTGGCCAACAAACCCGTTCGGGACATTGGTATGTACTATGTATAAACGAAGTTACATCCAAATCGGTTCCTAAATACGCCTTTTAACGCGTGACAAAATTCAGGACGTTTCAAAATGTCAGCCACGCTAGAAATTCAAAATGCTGCAACTCAGCCATTTTTTAAGATATATACGAAACAAAAACTGCTCCGAAATCTTTGTATAAAGGTCAAATACATAAGAAAAATTATTTTTCCATTTTCAATTTTTTGGCACTACATTTCAAATTTTAAATTAAAAAAATTTTTTAAATGGCCGCCATTTTGTTTCAAAATGGCGGATGAAGCTGGCCAACGAACTCGGTCGAGAGATTGGTATGTACTATGTACACACCGAATTACATTAAAATCGGTTCATAAATACGCCTTTTATCGAGTGACAAAATTCAGGACGTTTCAAAATGTCAGCCACGCTAGAAATTCAAAATGCTATAACTCAGCCATTTTTTAAGATATAGACGAAACAAAAACTGCTCTGGAATCTTTGTATAAAGGTCAAATACATAAGAAAAAATATTTTTCCAATTTTTTATTTTTTGGTACCACATTTCAAATTTTAATTTTTTTTTAAATTTTAAATGGCCGCCATTTTGAAACAAAACGGCGGATGAAGCTGGCCAACGAACTCGGTCGAGGCATTGGTATGTACTATGTACACACCGAATTACATCGAAATCGGTTCATAATTACGAGAGTTACAGTGTGACATAGGTCAGATATATATATATATATCAATTTTGAACGGAGGGTGGTTTCGGGGTCTGGGGGTCATGATCGATGAAAATATACCAAAATTTTTTGAAATCGCTTTCCTTCGAACGGCTGCAATAGGTAGCTTTTTGTAATGAAAGCTACCTAAAAATGCTACAAAATAAACTTAAGACGCATCAATGTTAGAAATAGCACAAATACTTATATTTTAGAACGAAATATAATTGAAATGAAAATTTTTATATGAAGGTAACTGCATTTTCCCATTATGAGGCGTTGCATAATGATATGAACACTTACCCAAAAATACAGATTAGTAGACTCTTCTGTGTGCCAGATTTTTTAATAAGGAAAGGACAGCTGACGTCACTGTTGGTCGAATTACTGTGGATCAGCAAGAAAAACCTGTCCGTTCCTTATGACTCCTACTGTACACATGAGCTCGGGAAATTTTATTCGTCTACGTTTAACAGGTCTATGATACGATTGGCCTACGTCGCCAAGACGATTCCTGCAATAATCGTTATGAGAAAAATGTAGTGGTAGAATGGATGACGGAAGTGTTTGTTTGTAAACATGCCCTTTCCTTATTAATGTAAAAGCACGATCAGGCATGGATTGGTCCAAGACTCTTAATGTATTTTGCTCGATTTTTTTTTCCAGTGACATATAATAGCAGCTTATAATTCTAAAAGTGTAGCACTTGAATAAACTTGAATTTTTTCCACTTGAATATACTTCTCTAACCAGTAAACTCCACACGTTTTCCATTGGGTTTAAATTAGGAGTTATACCCAGGAGAAACCCGCCATTATTCAGGCACGATTCCGAAGAGCTATTTGCCGTGTGAGTGATTGAATTGAATTGTCCTACTGGAATATCCAGAAAGGTCCACTAATTGCTTCAGCAAAAAAGCAACAAGTTATCTTGAAGTAGATCTTCAGAGGGAAACGCAACAATGACTTTACTCTCAAATCCAAATCCAGCCCAAACGATGAGTGAGCCTGCACGTTGCTGCAGTTTTAAAAATGTTTGAGTTGCCTTGCGCAGCTTGTGCCAATAATAATTTCATAATTCAATTAAATCTTTCTTTCTTTCTTTCTTTTTTTTTTTTTTTTTTTTTTTTTTTTTTTTTTTGAAATACTGAATAGCTTTTGTAATATTTATTTTGTAGTAAAATCGATTTTGAAACAAAAATCACTTTTAATCTAAAAAAAAATAAAAAAATAAAAATAAATAAAAATATAAAATTCAATTTAACAAATTACAACGACCATTTGGAAAATAATTTTTTCAAATACTAAAATTTAAGACATAAAAAATCGCACGGAGTTGATCATACAATACATTACGTACGCCATGGATTACATTTTTCGGTACTGTAAATTTTTAAACTTCTACGGAGCTGGTCATTCATTACGTACGCCATAGGTTAAATATTAATATTCCTAGACCAATTTTAAATGAAATTTCATTCTTAAACTTCTAAACATCCCACAATATTACTTTTTACACCGTCGTATGGAGAAAAAAATGTACTTTTAAATGCAATTTGTTTGAAAGCTGTATCTCAATTTGTTTCTGAGTTATTAATTTTTTTTTATTGTTTTTATTACTTTTTTGTCATAGTGGCAACAGAAGTATCCATCTCTGTTGAAAGTAAATGGAAACTACAGATTACTGTACAGACCCATCAGAAAACGAATAAAATGCGGATTCAACTAATAAAACGCTTCAGATATGTTTTTGATTTCCTTCCCTGACCGAGGACAATAACCATTTTTCCAAATAAAGTTAAAAAAAATTAAAAACAAATAATTTTAATCTTTCAGCTGCAAATTTTGTAGGTTACATACTATTGAATAAAGTCAAATCATGCTTTCCATTTAGTTTAGATCTATGAAAGTGTAATATTCGTTAAAATGTAAATTCCTCTATTTTCCCTCTACTTTAGATGTACGTCCCAGTCCTCCATCAAGAGCAGGAGGAGAAGAAAAAAATTGTGTAGAAAATTTGCACAGTTTTCAAATTGTCTGGAAATTAAAATTTTCAAATATTTTCGCCTGTCTTATGTATAGGACCAATTAAGGCAAATATGAAATACCGAAAAAAAATGGAGCTAATGTGAGGAATACAAAAAAAAGTTTTGTGATTATTTTATAAGCAATATATCATTTTATTTATATCCATTACGAATACGATCAAAATTTAAGGAAAAATATTCCCAAAAATTACATTACATAACCTTACTGTTTCGATGAAAAAAACTTTTCTGTCAGACTTCAAAACTTTTGTTGTTGAACAACACTTGGGTAAAATCTTATGTGGATGATTGTATAATTGCCATTTATTCAGCGAGGAATGGGCGAGTCTTTTTAGCTTTTAAACTTTGAAATATGCTTAGCGGAGTCTGAGTCTGAGTTATAAACCAACAAACATAGGGAACTAATGTGAAACTGTGTACGAGGTTAATGTGAGACTGTGTACGGGATTATGTGAGACAGTCTATGGGGATAATGTGAGACAATGTATGAGGCTAATATCAGAGGGTATTTGGGACTGTGACAATATTATTCTATCATATAACTTGAAACATCCGCCACAAATAAAAACAGAAAGTATTAATTTTATTTTTATTATTTCTTTATTTTTTAAATGCCACATATGTTTTTTTTTCTTTTCTTCCAAGCTTAATTATATATTCTTCGATACTTGTTACTGAATTTTAATCGACTTATAGAAAATGCTAGCTAGTTCATTTAACGATTTAGTTTTATACAGGAATGTGCTGTGATCGATCAGATTACTTATGCAGCCATGTATTATTTTCTTTCTTTCTTATCATTTATGTTTTATGATAATTTTAATATTACCAATTATAAAAACTAGTCAGATGGGGCAATACCAAAACTTCCTTCTATCTCATAAATTCTAATATTTCAGCCTTCACTATCACAGTGCCAAAATTAAATGGCAATCTATAACCATCGTGAGGGTTGTAAAGGTATGAAATTCCGTGTATTAGTTCTTGAGATATGGCTATCACTAAAATCATGCAAATCCTTCAAAATGCATCATAACAACGTCACTAGTTGAGTGATTAACACTAAAATCTAATCAACAACAATTTTTGTCAACGCCTAGCTGAACCTAAGTTAGATGAAAATTCGGGCATTAGATCTTGAGATATAGCTATTGCGGAAAAAAGCAGCATAGGGGGGCAACCTGTGTGTGTGGGGGGGGGGGGGGATTTACACCAAAACGTAAGAAGTACCAATTCACATCAAGGATTAGCTGAATCTGAAGTTTGATTAAAATCCGTGCTTTAGTTCTTGAGATAGAGCTATTGCGAAAATCGTGAAAAATGCAGCATAGCAACGCCACCTGTTGGAAGAGTCACACCAAAATGCAAAAACATCAATTCATGTCAAGGACTAACCTAATCTGAAGTTTGATAGAAATCCGTGCATTAGTTCTTGAGATAGAGCTATTACGAGAATCGAGAAAAATGCAGCATAGCAGTGCCACCTGTTGGGAGCTTTACACCAAAACGTAAATATTACCAATTCATATCAAGCATTAACTGAATCTGAAGTTTGATGAAAATCCGTGCATTAATTCTTCACATAGAGCTATTGCGGAGATCGTGAAAAATTCAGCATAGCAGCGATTTATGCGATTCATATGCTGTTGAGCGATTCATATCAAAATGCAAAAAACATCAATTCATGTCAAGGACTAACCTAATCTGAAGTTTGATAGAAATCCGTGCATTAGTTCTTGAGATAGAGCTATTACGAGAATCGAGAAAAATGCAGCATAGCAGTGCCACCTGTTGGGAGCTTTACACCAAAACGTAAATATTACCAATTCATATCAAGCATTAACTGAATCTGAAGTTTGATGAAAATCCGTGCATTAATTCTTCAGATAGAGCTATTGCGGAGATCGTGAAAAATTCAGCATAGCAGCGATTTATGCGATTCATATGCTGTTGAGCGATTCATATCAAAATGCAAAAAACATCTATTCATGTAAAGGACTAACCTAATCTGAAGTTTGATAGAAATCCGTGCATTAGTTCTTGAGATAGAGCTATTACGAGAATCGAGAAAAATGCAGCATAGCAGTGCCACCTGTTGGGAGCTTTACACCAAAACGTAAATATTACCAATTCATATCAAGCATTAACTGAATCTGAAGTTTGATGAAAATCCGTGCATTAATTCTTCAGATAGAGCTATTGCGGAGATCGTGAAAAATTCAGCATAGCAGCGATTTATGCGATTCATATGCTGTTGAGCGATTCATATCAAAATGCAAAAAACATCTATTCATGTAAAGGACTAACCTAATCTGAAGTTTGATAGAAATCCGTGCATTAGTTCTTGAGATAGAGCTATTACGAGAATCGAGAAAAATGCAGCATAGCAGTGCTACCTGTTGGGAGCTTTACACCAAAACGTAAATATTACCAATTCATATCAAGCATTAACTGAATCTGAAGTTTGATGAAAATCCGTGCATTAATTCTTCAGATAGAGCTATTGCGGAGATCGTGAAAAATTCAGCATAGCAGCGATTTATGCGATTCATATGCTGTTGAGCGATTCATATCAAAATGCAAAAAACATCTATTCATGTAAAGGACTAACCTAATCTGAAGTTTGATAGAAATCCGTGCATTAGTTCTTGAGATAGAGCTATTACGAGAATCGAGAAAAATGCAGCATAGCAGTGCCACCTGTTGGGAGCTTTACACCAAAACGTAAATATTACCAATTCATATCAAGCATTAACTGAATCTGAAGTTTGATGAAAATCCGTGCATTAATTCTTCAGATAGAGCTATTGCGGAGATCGTGAAAAATTCAGCATAGCAGCGATTTATGCGATTCATATGCTGTTGAGCGATTCATATCAAAATGCAAAAAACATCTATTCATGTAAAGGACTAACCTAATCTGAAGTTTGATAGAAATCCGTGCATTAGTTCTTGAGATAGAGCTATTACGAGAATCGAGAAAAATGCAGCATAGCAGTGCCACCTGTTGGGAGCTTTACACCAAAACGTAAATATTACCAATTCATATCAAGCATTAACTGAATCTGAAGTTTGATGAAAATCCGTGCATTAATTCTTCAGATAGAGCTATTGCGGAGATCGTGAAAAATTCAGCATAGCAGCGATTTATGCGATTCATATGCTGTTGAGCGATTCATATCAAAATGCAAAAAACATCTATTCATGTAAAGGACTAACCTAATCTGAAGTTTGATAGAAATCCGTGCATTAGTTCTTGAGATAGAGCTATTACGAGAATCGAGAAAAATGCAGCATAGCAGTGCCACCTGTTGGGAGCTTTACACCAAAACGTAAATATTACCAATTCATATCAAGCATTAACTGAATCTGAAGTTTGATGAAAATCCGTGCATTAATTCTTATGATAGAGCTATTGCGGAGATCGTGAAAAATTCAGCATAGCAGCGATTTATGCGATTCATATGCTGTTGAGCGATTCATATCAAAATGCAAAAAACATCTATTCATGTAAAGGACTAACCTAATCTGAAGTTTGATAGAAATCCGTGCATTAGTTCTTGAGATAGAGCTATTACGAGAATCGAGAAAAATGCAGCATAGCAGTGCCACCTGTTGGGAGCTTTACACCAAAACGTAAATATTACCAATTCATATCAAGCATTAACTGAATCTGAAGTTTGATGAAAATCCGTGCATTAATTCTTCAGATAGAGCTATTGCGGAGATCGTGAAAAATTCAGCATAGCAGCGATTTATGCGATTCATATGCTGTTGAGCGATTCATATCAAAATGCAAAAAACATCTATTCATGTAAAGGACTAACCTAATCTGAAGTTTGATAGAAATCCGTGCATTAGTTCTTGAGATAGAGCTATTACGAGAATCGAGAAAAATGCAGCATAGCAGTGCCACCTGTTGGGAGCTTTACACCAAAACGTAAATATTACCAATTCATATCAAGCATTAAGTGAATCTGAAGTTTGATGAAAATCCGTGCATTAATTCTTCAGATAGAGCTATTGCGGAGATCGTGAAAAATTCAGCATAGCAGCGATTTATGCGATTCATATGCTGTTGAGCGATTCATATCAAAATGCAAAAAACATCTATTCATGTAAAGGACTAACCTAATCTGAAGTTTGATAGAAATCCGTGCATTAGTTCTTGAGATAGAGCTATTACGAGAATCGAGAAAAATGCAGCATAGCAGTGCCACCTGTTGGGAGCTTTACACCAAAACGTAAATATTACCAATTCATATCAAGCATTAACTGAATCTGAAGTTTGATGAAAATCCGTGCATTAATTCTTCACATAGAGCTATTGCGGAGATCGTGAAAAATTCAGCATAGCAGCGATTTATGCGATTCATATGCTGTTGAGCGATTCATATCAAAATGCAAAAAACATCTATTCATGTAAAGGACTAACCTAATCTGAAGTTTGATAGAAATCCGTGCATTAGTTCTTGAGATAGAGCTATTACGAGAATCGAGAAAAATGCAGCATAGCAGTGCCACCTGTTGGGAGCTTTACACCAAAACGTAAATATTACCAATTCATATCAAGCATTAACTGAATCTGAAGTTTGATGAAAATCCGTGCATTAATTCTTTAGATAGAGCTATTGCGGAGATCGTGAAAAATTCAGCATAGCAGCGATTTATGCGATTCATATGCTGTTGAGCGATTCATATCAAAATGCAAAAAACATCTATTCATGTAAAGGACTAACCTAATCTGAAGTTTGATAGAAATCCGTGCATTAGTTCTTGAGATAGAGCTATTACGAGAATCGAGAAAAATGCAGCATAGCAGTGCCACCTGTTGGGAGCTTTACACCAAAACGTAAATATTACCAATTCATATCAAGCATTAACTGAATCTGAAGTTTGATGAAAATCCGTGCATTAATTCTTTAGATAGAGCTATTGCGGAGATCGTGAAAAATTCAGCATAGCAGCGATTTATGCGATTCATATGCTGTTGAGCGATTCATATCAAAATGCAAAAAACATCAATTCATGTCAAGGACTAACCTAATCTGAAGTTTGATAGAAATCCGTGCATTAGTTCTTGAGATAGAGCTATTACGAGAATCGAGAAAAATGCAGCATAGCAGTGCCACCTGTTGGGAGCTTTACACCAAAACGTAAATATTACCAATTCATATCAAGCATTAACTGAATCTGAAGTTTGATGAAAATCCGTGCATTAATTCTTCACATAGAGCTATTGCGGAGATCGTGAAAAATTCAGCATAGCAGCGATTTATGCGATTCATATGCTGTTGAGCGATTCATATCAAAATGCAAAAAACATCTATTCATGTAAAGGACTAACCTAATCTGAAGTTTGATAGAAATCCGTGCATTAGTTCTTGAGATAGAGCTATTACGAGAATCGAGAAAAATGCAGCATAGCAGTGCCACCTGTTGGGAGCTTTACACCAAAACGTAAATATTACCAATTCATATCAAGCATTAACTGAATCTGAAGTTTGATGAAAATCCGTGCATTAATTCTTCACATAGAGCTATTGCGGAGATCGTGAAAAATTCAGCATAGCAGCGATTTATGCGATTCATATGCTGTTGAGCGATTCATATCAAAATGCAAAAAACATCTATTCATGTAAAGGACTAACCTAATCTGAAGTTTGATAGAAATCCGTGCAATAGTTCTTGAGATAGAGTTATTGTGGTAATTGTGGAAAATACAGTAAGCAGCGCCACCTGTTGAGCAATTTACACCAAAAACTAATCAGCATCAATTTATATCAGGGACTAACTGAATGTAAATTTTTATTAAATTCCGTGCATTAGTTCTTGAGATAGAGCGCCCACAAAATTTGTGTCACATACATACAGACAGACAGAGTCACATACTCACAGACAGACATTCTGTAAAAACATGTTTTTTGTAATCTCTGAACCCTAAAACATGTAAATCCGTCGAAAACCGGAATTCGGAAATTTTCTTGAATCCAATACTTTTTTCTTGTAAAGATAGAAGAAAGTAATAATTTAGTAACATTTTTTTAACAAAATCTATAAGACTAGCTCAACTACTATCTGAAATAGTCCTTCCTTTCATTGAAACTACATTCAAAAACAGGAAATAATTACACTTTTCCTGGCTGTATAAGTATTGATGAACAATGAATTAATAGTCAAGATAGTAGATTGCCTTTTTTATTTTTTATTGTTCAATAGCAAATGCTGTACCATAGTTTAAACGCTGTAGATAATTTTCAGGTTTTTTATGAAATCCTAAATTACCATTTAATAAATTAAGGAAGGGGTTTATTTTAATGAGTTTTCATAGGTATTCAGGTAGATGCGTGGAAGATTCTCCGAAATTAAAGTCAAAATGAAAGATGAAACAAAAACAAAATAATACTGCTTAACCATTAGACGCTGCTCAACATTGAGAAAGGCCTTTCATTTCTTTAGTGTTTGCAACTACTCAAAAATAATGATGTGTCACTTTAGCCCCTTTCGGTTAGGCTAATATAACACAGGGTTTAATTTTTTTACCTTTATTTTTATGGCAAGCAATATTTTTTAATTCGTAATAAGTTAAAGGAAAGAAAAACACAAATGAAAGTATTTTTTATTTAGGCCTAGAGTGAATAGACCGCAAGTAACGGGAAATTTTAGAATTTTGTCTCATATTACCCGATCGACCCTATGTGCTATACATATGTACATGTGTAATAATAAAAAAATTTCGCCATTTTATCTTAATTAATTTATTCCAAATCCTTATAATATCTACCTTTTTTACCTGTCTTTTAATAATATCTCATATAGCAATTATATATTTAATCCCATGCCTTTAATCAACCCATTCTTTTATTTCTTATTCTAAAAACCTTAATCTGTTAAAAGAAACACTCTTCGTAAAAACGCACTAATTTATTTTATTCTTTCATACGTTGAGATATAAATTTTTTATTTCCTTCGAATGTTTATTAATACCATTTTTATCTTTTATTAAAATTATTATTCGATATCCCAGCATTCCTTGCAAGTATTTGCCACGTCTAAGCGATTCACCTTTTTTGTTTGTACGCTATAAATAGGAGTTCTGACATTACGTCATGAATTTCCCGCCTTGCTCATCGTTTTCATCCAATAAGCTAAGCGCGCCACCCCCATCCCCCCCCCAGACATCTCTATCTTGAATTTCGTTGGAGCTTCGAAAAGCAGCGTCATCATATCCTGGGGCGAATTGCTAATATAAAACGAGATTGCACTGCCTTGGAACTTAGAAATTGTACGTTTTTTAGACTGCTAAATGAAACCTTGTCATCTGATAGAGATATTTTTAAAACGATGTAATTCTAATACGTTTTAACATCTTCGTTCTTTGCTATGATGTGGTGCTACCCAGATACAGGCCCGTAGCTAGACGACACTTCCAGGTCGAGCTAATGTTTTTCCAAGAGGGGCAAAATTACTTCTTCATTTTTTTAGACTTTTACGATCCTTTAAAAATATATATTACGTATTCAGATTCAGTATAAGTTTATAGCTCTTCCCAAAGTAGTTGAAAAATGATATTCTCTCATCTTGCTGTCAATCCATAAACTAATTTTTGTAAATATGGTTAAGATAATGTGGATTTCCACTAAAATATTGGATGTTGTTAAGGATTACTGCAACAGCGTCACCAGCCAGTTGTCTGTGGACACCCCCCCCCCCTCCCCCGAAGTTGTCCGTAGAAAAATGTGGATACTTGCATTTTTATGCTTTATTAATAATAAACTAACAATACAATATTCCAAGAAATTCATTTACAGTAAAATCTGTAAAAATTGATTCGCAAAGGATCGAAAAAATATTCCGTTTTAGAAAGTTTCCATCTTATGAGGTATAATTGCAGTGTTGAAGCCCGGTCGCCCGATCAATGAAATTCGCGATTTTTTCACACCTGATTACCAAAATTCAGGAGTTTGTCATCCCCCTCCCACCACCACCACCACCACCCCAATTGGACGAAATTCGAGATTCTTAACTGAATCTGATGAAATATAGAATTTTTTGCGCGGTAAACTGACAAAATTCCCGATTTTGTTCTGGTGATAAACTGACGAATTTTACGCAGCTGATCACCAAAATTTGAGATTTTTCCGCGCCCGATCAACGAAATTCGCGATTCTTAACTGTCTGACGAAATTTACAATTTTTTCTCGCGGCAAATTAACGAAATTTGCGATTTTTTCTTGCGGTAAACTGACGAAACTCCGGATTTTTCCGTAGCTGATCAACGAAATTTACAATTTTTCTGCGCCTCATCGACAAAATTCATGATTTTTCCGTGCACAATCAACGAAATTTGCGATTTTTCGCTCCCGATCGACAAAATTCGAGATTTTTCCGTTCCCGATTGACGAGACTCGAGATTTTTCAAGTCCCGATTGGCAAGACTCGCGATTTTTCCGTTTCCAATGCGTTATTTTCCGGTCTCGATCAACGAAACTCGCATTTTTTCCGTGCCTGATCAACGAAACTCGATTTTTCCATGCCTGATCCACGAAATAAACCCTTTTTTCATGCCCGATTGGCGAAATTCGAATTGTTTTTCGTTTAGCGACTGATGGAATATGCAACTTGGGAATTTCCTATGCTGATATGTATGGTATCGGCTGGCCGTTTAACAAAGTTCGCAATTTAATTGATTGACGAAATTTGCAATTTTTTCCTGCGACAAATCGACGAAATTCACGTTTTTTTCCCTGCTACCTATGGACAAAGATTACTATTTTTTCTAATTAGACGAAATTCGCGAGCCGCAAATTAACCCACCGAAGGCCACTTTTGGATCGCAGGTCACAGGCTGTGCATCCCTAACCTGAAAGTCTTCTTACAAGCGTCTTTCCGCTAAATATCAATAGTTTTCCACGAATCTTGTGCATAATCTTTGAAACCATTATGTTTATGACTCATAAAAATTTCAAAGAGTTAAGACAATAAGAACTATTTTATTATTATTATTATTACTAAATGTCTGATGAGAAAAAAAATCCGCGCATTTTAAAATTCTGAACCCGCTATTTTTTGTTGAAATACGGAAAGATATATAACATCCTTTAAAGAGCGCATATTTTACTTTAAAATGTCGCATTCGGTATAAATATTGCGGAGCCAACGATATGAGGTTCGTTTTGATTTTTTTTTTTTTTTTTTTTTCAGAATAAATTTTTAAAATATCGGATTAAAGATATAAACTAATGCAAATTTAAGGTCAATATTATCACATCACGGGCGACAATGGGCTGGTCAGCAAGTATCACACAAATAAAAACTATCATGGTAATGTATGTCAATATATTAATTAATAACATGTTAATGTATGTCAATGTATGTCAACACTATTGTGGCTTTCCATTCGAACTCTATATTCTCTAACTCAATCACGAAAACATTTTTATGCTTAAATTCCATAAAGTTACAATTATTTTGATTCTGACCCCACACAAATATTGTTGATTGCAAATAGCGTTTTCTGTTTTCTATAAAGACAAAGTATATTTCAGAAGAAAAAAAATGCAAAATGGTGTTATAAGCCAATTTTTGAGGCTAGGAAAGGTCATCTGAGACACTATCGCTTAAAGCTCAAGATTCGATGCATTTGTCAAAAAATGAAAAATGCTATACCATTCTAAACTACTTCAATAATCTTGCATGCGAATGTCAGGCCTGAATCATAAAATGCCTTAATCATCGATGCCTTAATCATCGTTCGCATAAAACCGCGAACGCATTATAAAGTTTCACAAAATCAAGTGAACAAAAATATTTTTTACAAACAGCCGTACTTGATTATTGTTTGCAAACAGCAGCAATAAATTAGGGAAATACCAAAATAAAAATGAGTATTTCATAACTTAAAAATATTAATGCTCGTTTAGTATTTTTTTAATTTTTCAGTTTATTTTACCGCTTCGCAATCTTTCATTTATTTCCCCTTTTTCATGCAGAAACTATGTAATATTTGGATATTTATATCACATATATAGGAAGAAAGGAAGAAAACAACAAAAAAGTACAATAAATAAGGTGATATCTTTGTTAAAAATTAAAGGTTGGGGGAAGCACCATAGAAAGCACTTTTTGTACTCATAAAAATAATAATTTAATTCCGTAATATTCGCATTGTTAAATTACATTTAAATCATTTAATTAATAATTAATAAATAACTTAGACAGTATATTCAAATAGTCATATATGACATTTACAATGATTATTTAGCCCCTTTAGTCTGAAAAACCCTTCCTAGATATTGCAATTCTGTGTGATAATGATTTTACAAACTTTTATGAGTTACAGCAGTGTCACGAAAGCTGTCTCAAAAAACATTTCCCACTTTTGTTGAAAAGCCCCCAAAAGCAATATAGTGAAGTTAACAATGACAAAACCACATGATTGTAACACATGATAGTTGCGTGTTTTGTGGAACTGAAAATCCAAGCATTTGGTTTCAACCTTACATGATTTCAATAAATTGCACGTATGACAGTTGTATAAAGAAAACGATTTTCGCGGACATCAGAACCAGTTTGAGAAAAAGAGTTAAGAGGATAATTTCTAAACCCTATTATTCTTGTAGTTTGACTCTTTGGGGAGGCGGTAATGTAAATTTCTACAAAGGAACAAAACGAAAAATGTCCTTCATTTCCTGCAGATCTTGGAATGAAAGAAAAAAATGTCTTTACAATTGAATTTTTTGTTTAAATTGTGTTGTTTGAATTGAGAAGTTTTAGAGATGGGTGTCTGTTAGGTTATGGTCTATTCTAAAAAAAAAGTTTTTCTTTGAAATGAGGCAAAAAAACCCTTTGGAAATTTAATGTATTGATCAGGGGTCAGGATGTCCAGTCGATTGTGCTAGGTCGGGCAAATATTTTTCCAGGTCGGGCTTTGCCCGACCTCGCCCCCACCTAGCTACGGGCCTGCCCAGATACGAGTTTCAACTGGATGACTAGTGGATTTATCGCTGATATGTGAATTTCAATAAATTCGTTTATGATTATGCCGCCTCTGTTTGATTGACCGGGAAAATCTTCTCAATGATTTCATTCATGTCTTCCATCGAAAGCCACTTACGACTGCAGAAAAATATTCTGCGAATTAATTGCTAGTTGGAATGATATGTCATGTGTTCACCATTACAATTTGCATTGATATCGAGAAGTATTTCATATATATATATCCAAAACAGAAGTCGGAAAAACTGCTTTTTTTATTGTAGCGAACTACAAGTACAACTATTTAATCGAAAATGTAGTTAATTACAACTAAAACTAGTTGCTTTAAAAAGTAGCGACTGCAAACTACTTTTCAAAAGTAGTTCACTAGTTCGCTTCTTTCAGATTTTCTCAAGGTATTCAATTTACACTCGAAACCGAAGACACAGATTAAATATTACAGCAATCCCTCGTTATATCACATCTGCCGGGGTACAAATAAGCAAGTGCGATTTAACTGAGGGCATTAAAAAATTAAGAAAGATAAAATATAAGAAGATTTTTGTGTTTTTCTCGAAAATGTTAGTTAATACACATATTGAAAATTTCTTAGCGAAATTAAGAGAGATACATAATATAATCAATATTTAAATACAGTTACTTAAAAAAAAAAAAAAAAATCCGGAGCGACACGACTTTTAGAAGACTTTACAGAATAATGTGGATTCAAATAAATCTACCCTATATATATAAAATCCTAATGAAACGATTTTATGAAACGACTGAATGAAACGAATTTATGAAATGATTTTATGAAACAACTGATTTTATTTCACGGCGATTTCTCCTAAAATATGGAATACTATGCGGTAAAATTAACACCAAAAATCCGTATTGATCCGCAGATCTCAAAGTGGGTAATAGAATTAAAAAATTTGAATTAGTTTTCGAAATATTAATTTTTTTCTAATTTTAATTACATTTCGATAGTGAAAATCTGTAATGGCAACAAAATTATTCCCCGCCCCTTTTTTTTTTAATTTGGTAAAAAAGGGGACAACAAGAAAAACTATAGGGATTATTAGATTTCTTCTTTTCCGACAATTTCAAATTGATAATTGAAATTATCTTTTATTTCAACCGATAGTGAAACAATATTATGATTAAATTATGTTTTTCAGGTAATTTCGAAAAAATAAAAATCAGATTTGGTTTTTGCCGTAAAAAGGGAAATTATGAAAATACGAAAGAAATTTTTAAATAAGAATTAAATGATCACGTGTCAAAAGCAGAAAATAAGTAAAATTACGTCAAAATATTTACACGTAAGTATTTAAAATGTACGAAAACTTAAAAAAAAAATATTTCACGCGAAACGCATTCAAAGGAGATAATTACGTCAAAATTCTCAAACATTAAATATTGTCATAATTAAAGTGAATGGATCGTATTCTTCCATTCGGTTCGTGGCTATAAAAATCGCCATTTTACTAATTGTGACGTCGCAGGAATACAGTGCATTATTACGCGTGTAAAACTTTTAATGTTGAATATTAGATTATATTTGAAAAGGTCAAGTAATCATATTCCCAAACAGTTTTAAATTAGATAATGCACGTGCCTGCGAATTTTAAAAGCGGAAAAAAGTTTAAAGAAATAAATTATTACATGAGCAATGCATTTAATAGTGAAAATTGCGTTATATATTTAAAAGATGCATTTTAAACGGTTTTCATTCCGAAGAATTTTAATGTGACGTCAGATGGTATAAATGGAGTGCGACTATAAAATATGTTTACATATTACATGATTTGATGCAGCGTAAATACAGGTAAATCTATGCGCAAAATACTTTCGATAAATACATTTTTGAAAATCCGGATATTTATATAAACAATATACATTGTAAAATATACATGATGGTGTATTAAAATAAAGAAAGAATTTATGAATAAGCTATATCTGTTCCTGAAAATAACTAAAATTTTATCAAAACATAAAATATAAGGTTAAAATCCAAAAATACAATGCTTTTCATTGCGTTCCGAAAGATACTCCCAAGCAGACCGAGTTTTTTAATTTCGAAACTAAAAGTAGGACATTGTCTGTCGTTATAAAAGGCTGAAAGATAACGGCATTTTTAACCTAACCATTTTATACAAGCTGATTTTCAAATGTGTAATTGATCTTACTTATCAATCCTGAAAACCGCTATCAGTTGTTACGACAGCGATGGATGAGGCCATTGTAATAGAAAAATTTCCCATTCAAACGGAAAAGAATGGCAACTCGATTATAGAAGATAGCCACCGTTATATTAATATCATCCAATTTTCCGTAGCCTGGTAATATTTTTTAAATAGGGCACATTACCGTGTTTTTGAAGTCTCTGAAGCCTGGACAGGGGTTGGCGGGCGTAGCTCGCAGGGGGCAGAGCCCCTAATAGTAATATAACAATGGATAAAACTTAAAGACGTAATAAAGAATAAATTGAAAAGTGTTGCCGGCAAGAAAATTAATTTTTCTGGTGGTTAGTATTTGATTTTCGCCGCAAGTGTCAATAAAAAACTCATGACTGTATGCAATACGTTGCTATATGCTGCAGCTCAGATTCGCAAATTGTTGAGCAGAACAAATTTTGCATAAAGAAGCAAGTTACGGCCACCTGATTTGTAGAATGGCACATTTTTTTTTATGTAGCATTAAAAGTAGCGTGGATTTTCGTTACAAACAACTGATTTTTTGTATCGCGCTACTCGCCACACTACATTGTTCAAAATATAGCGCTCTACACTACAAAACACTTATAAAAAGTAGCGAATACTGTAGTTTCGCTACTTGTAGCTCGCTACTTCCGATTTCTGACCTAAAACATTGAAGCATATAGTCAGTAAGAAATAATTTTGTTAAAATTGCCCCGTAACTGCGTCCTCTCCCCCATATATAAATGCTTGTTTAAAAAAAAAAAAAAAAAGAAGAAGAAGAAGCTATATAAGCTTGATAATACAATGTATTTGAAGTATGATAAACCTCCATAGCGTTGTCGTTAATAAGCAATATTTCTATTTTCATCGGGTGCAATTTTTTCTTCTACTTCTTTTTGTTATTTGTAAGAAAGGTGCTTCTTTAATTGCCTAAACTATCCTTCTGATGTAATGCGAAGGTCTTTGCCCTAGGTTCCGAGTTATCCATACACTTCCCTTTTATGTATGAATCACCTTGGTTTTGGTCCACCGCGTCTTCTGAAATGCCCATTATTGCGAATTCAATACCGCTTTGAAACGATCTCTCCCATTTTATTTCACTGTTACCATGATACTTTGCGATAATTAAAGAGCATTCATTGCTCATGCCTTATCTGTTCAAAATTCAAATGCAGTCATATTGTTTACCTATCTAGCTAAGTGAGGTATTGGGAAAAGGTCATTATTCCTGCCGTAGATTATATGAACTTGAAAACTGGCAAAATGCGCATGTAAATATGCGTTTAAAAAATCTTCAAATATGCTGTTAAAATGAAAAACATGCACTTATATTTTTTAATGAAAATCCACTTCCTGTAAATGCTTTTCTAGTTTTAGTTTTATTATTTTTTTTTAAATATCTAAGCATAAGTGAAAATTAAAATAAATATTTACTACCTGACAACAAATATATTATACAGAGTGTCCCTTATCGTTTTAAAACAGGTTATACATTGAGTGTTATTTATACCGTTCCTGGTTCCTATAAGTTTTATTTAGAAAAGCTGTCTCAGTGCTTAGAAAATAAAACAATAAAATTTTCATTTTTGTATGACCAAAACTTATCTAGTTATGATACTTTGAATTTTATGAAATTTCAGCATTTTTGGGCACTAAAAATGGAAAAACGTCTCATGCAAGCTACCTACAATAAATTATAACATACAATACTTACAATAATTTATAAAATAGTACTAGACATAATGAGATAAAGAATTGTTAAGGAATTTATAGAAATTCGAACATTTTCTAGGACTAAATTTTTTTAAATATGTATTCAAACGCAGTTTTATGAGATTTTATGCATTTATGTTTTATTTGGAAAGAGCTTTAAAATATGTAAGGACTCTATTCATAATAATAGAAAAATACCTCTATCAAGGACTCTATTCATTTAAACTTTAATATCTATCTACTTACTAATATCTATTAAGGACTCTATTCATTTAAACTTTAAAGTAATGTAGCATCCTATTCCTGATGATGTTCATATAAGTTGATCGAAACGTCAATTTTAAGTATTTTAATGTTTGTTTAATTTTTAACTGTTCATTATTGTGTATACACCAACATTGTGACATTGTGATTTCTGTTTTGACGATAAAATTTTACAGTAACTTTTTCATGATGTAATGATCCTGCGTATTTATTATTTACTAGCTGTACCCAGCCACACATTGCTGTGGCTCAGTCTGGCTAAATGGAAAAGAAAGAAAAGAGAAAGTGCACGTTTCTAATATGCTTAATTTCACAATACTTGTGGGTATACAATAATTTTTGTTGTTATATTGTCTGTGCAGATATAGAGATTGTCTGATTTGCCTATTCTAGAACACGAAACATATAATTGCCCGTGTGATAAGCAATTCATGTCTAGATCTAAACCGCAGAATTTTAAAGCTTGGCCCTAAGCTTTGTTGGTGGAGATTACAAACGTCAATCAAATAGGTAACTGCAATCTCTTAAATTGAAATTGCGCATCCATTGGAATCAAAGAAATGCGAGGAATGAGGACATCTTCACCTTTGAAAAGTCCTGTCAAGATTGTTGCTTCTGTGAAGCTGCTCATTATTTTTTTTACTGCAATCCGCGTGCGTTGCAAAGATTTTGGCTTGTGAATATTTCGCAACATCGTAATTGTCAGGTCGATTGTCAATTGCAGTACATGCGGTGGCATACCTGGCAAATCGAGTGAATTAAAAAGATATGTGCCTAGTTAAACTTATGGCATTGAGCTCACAGGCTATTCACACTAATTGTATATTATACTCTTATTTCAAAGAATAATACCCATTGAAAAATAAATTAAGGGGGATTACCCCCGTTTCCCCCTTTATACTTAACCAATGAGCCTCCAAATCTAATAAGGGAAACGCCTTATCAGAATAAACCGGTATACCAAATTTGAAGCAAATCTCATAATTCTGCATGAAAAACCCATTTATTTAAATTAAGGAGGTATTAACCCCCATTCGCTCCTTTATATTTAATCAATGAACCCCCAAAACAAATCAGGGAAGCGCCTTATCGGATAGAACCTATTCACAAAGTTTGAAGCAAATCGAATAATTCTACATGAAAAACCAAGTTATCTAAATTAAGAGGTTGAATTAGCTCCCCGTTCTCCTTTGCACAACCAATAAAACACCAAAACTAATCAGGGTGCACTTTATCAGAATGAACCTATCTACAAAATTTGAAGCAAATCAGATAATTTTGCATGAAAAACCCATTTATCTAAATTAAGGGGAGATTAGTCCCCCGTTGCCCCTCTTATGAACTCGCAAAACTAATCAAGGAAGCGCCTTATCAGAATGAACGTATTTACAAAATTTGAAGCAAATCGGATTTTTCTATCAAGAGTTGTCGCGTTACATACATACGTACATACAGAACCTGCGGGCACATTAGCTCTCGGGCTTTAATAGCCTGTGAGCTAAAAAGAAAAAAACACGAACTAAAAAAACGAAGAAAAAACAAATATCATAAAAAATACTGACGAAATATTTCAGTAATGTGTCCCTCCGGAGGGCATACTGAGGGGAGATGCATAATATGAAAGAGTGGTCGAAAGGCTTTCTAATAATATACCACATAATGGGTGTCGAAAAATATTTAAAAAGTGTCCGGGGGATGAAATTGGGGGAGGGGGGTGCGAGGTTCATAATAGTAATATAAAAACACGCGCGCATTCAAATGCAACGCAATCGGTGAATTTCAAAGAAATCGGTGAGGAACTTTCGGAGGTTTAAGATTTCGAACAAACGAACATTTACATTTTTTTTAATATAGAAATGCGTCCCCACGGGGGGTGAAAGTGATATGAGGGGGATGGTAGGTGCATAATATGAAAGAGTAGTCAAAGGGCTTTCTAATGATATGTCACATGACGTGTGACTGAAAAAATTTAAAAAGCGCCCCCTGGCGAGGAAATTGGAGGAGGAAGGAGCGAGGTTCGTGATAGGTATATAATAACACGCGCATATTCGAATGCAACGCAATCCGTGAATTTCAAAGCAATCGGTGAAGAACTTTCGGAGGTTTAGGATTTTGTACAAACGAACATTTATATTTTTATTTATATAGAAATGTGCCCCCACGTGGGGAAAGTGAGGGGGCGAGATGCGAGGCGCATAATATGAAACAGCAGGATAAGGGCTTTCTAATGATATATCACATGATGGGTTTTGGAACAAATTTTAAAAGCGCCCCCTGGTGGGGGGTGGGGGGGAATGGGAGAGGGGGAGCGAGATTCATAATAAGTATATAACAACACTTCCGTATACGAATGCAACTCAACTCTTGAATTTGAAAGCAATCGGTGAAGAACTTTCGGAGATTAGCGATTTTGAACAAACGAACATTTACATTTTTATTTATATAGATTAAAAAGATTTCATTGAAAATACAAACTTATCAGTGCATGCAATCGATTTTAACATTAAAAATTTTAAGAGTTAAATATCCCGAAACTACTTGGTATCTTATTTGTTACATAAAAAAGGGAGAACTGCAGTTTGAAAATTTAAAAATCCGAAAAAGTCTGCAGATTTAATAGTTAGAAATATAATCGATACCTATGTTGCTTTTTTACCTACTGATTTATCATTTCAGAGGATAATTACCAAATATTGGAGACAGAAACTAATAGATTTTCGAACAGCTCATGTGACTTAAAACAATTGTGTTCCTTTGAAGGGGAGGAGGAGCAAAGGTCTGCATGGGCCAAAATTTGCAATCCCGACACGTTTATAATTTCGGAGTTCACGACCCGGCCCGTTCAAAAATCAGTGAAAACAGACTGTGCCCGGCCCGTGCAAAAACCACTGAAATTAGGATCAGCCCAGCTAGGCCCGACCGGACTCAATTTCGACAAAAAATATTAGGTAGATTTCGTAAGAAATACTACCTATTGCAGTCGTTACCATGGTACAACTTTTGAAAAATTCCTTCATAACTAACTTTTCTTTCATTATATGACCCCAGGAACCTAAAACCACCCCCACCTAAAAAGTTTATATATATATATATATATATATATATGTACTAAATTTTGTCCGCACGATAAAAGTTGCAATTATGCACGGATCGTCTTCAAACTCGCCAACAACTCTGAGATGGCTAATATCTCGGCAGGGATTGAAAATGGGCAAAATCGGGCCAAGGGAATGGAAATGGGGAGCGTTCAAAATTTTGAATACCGTCTTAACATTATTCTGATAAAACCAGCTCTTACACAACAATGACAGGAAAAAATAAATATTTTTCGTTATAGCAGTTGCCAACAATTAAAAAAAAGCAATAAAATTCTCACCACACCAATTGCTTTTCTATTGCAACATTTTCACGTGAAAAATTAAATTAAACAAACAGTTTGAGGAATTGAAAACAAATTGAATATTACGTCATAAGTTTACTAGAGCAAGATTTCCGCATGAAAATTCAAAATGAAATAAATAGTTTGACAAATTAACAAAAAAAAAAAAAAAAAAATTATTGCGTCATATTGGAAATATAATGGACCTCAGCAGGTGAATATGTAACGTCATTTGAGTTTGAAGAAACGTATTAAAACATGATAAAAACCCAACTATGGAAATATTAACATATTTTAACACTTTGAGGTTCTCTGAATTTGCTTTAGCCATTTTTAAACCTATTCCACATGCATGGGTGTGTGTATTCGTGTATATTAGAATTTTCACAAAATGTTTAGCTCCCTAGAGCTGATTCTTAGTGAAGGAATTGGATTTATCTCTAATCTTGATTTAAGTTTTGTTGGTGAATTTAGTACTTAACTTCGAAATCTACCTCCGCCTGTAGGCCCGAGCCGGCAGGAATTTTTTTAACATACAATTAAGATCCTTTTAAAGAATACTGCATCCATATACTATATAGAAAATTTTAGATTAGTTGCTAATATATTCGGTATATTTTAAATTACTATGTATTCGCAAGCCATAGCAATTCAACATCAATGATTACTTAGATTCTTGGACTATTTACATTCAATAGACTCATTAAAAAAATAATGTAGTTTATAGAATAAAAGATGGTTAAAAATATCATAACTTTTGAAGCTGTATAATAAAAAACAGTAGATTTTTGAAAATATTTCTCTGTAATTTATTAAAATATGTTTTCAAAGATTCCATCAACATAAGTTCATTATCTCTATTACTATATTTATAAAACAAAGTGGTCCCACACGTCTTGGGCACGATTAAGTCCTATTCTGGCCGGACCCGAGTATATAGAATAAAATGTAAGCCTGATCTCGGACTGACCAGAGTCTGCTGAAAATATTAAGCCCAGGTACAGACACGATGTAACTGTCCGATGCCGATTTCTACGCCGGATGTGTTATAGCTCTGTATTGATGTTGTGCAGCACATTTATACTTATTCTGCCCTAGTCATGGCCATTGAAAATTGTTCATATTTTAGCGGCTTAGTTTGATCCTTTTAAATTTGTTATACCTGGCCTGTCGACCTGCTTAATTTTTTTATCAGCTCGGCTGACTGTTTAATTTTTTTTATCGGCTCGCCCCGTCCCGTTTATTTATTTTATTGGCCCAGTCCGGCTGTTAAAAATTTTGCCTCCATTTTGAAGGCTCTACCCGTGCAGACGGGTGGGAGGCTTAAGGGGTCTCAAGACTCTTAAAGCTTCAAAATTTTCAAATTTAACATTTTTTTAGATGTTAAACTCATATCTTTTCTGAAAATTTTGATATAATTGTTTCCTTGAAATTCCCATTAGAACAGAGGTTACGGCGTTTAGTATTATACACGCTCAATAGCTGAAGCGGCGTTTCCGAAACTTTGAAGTCATTTTTCTCCAAATGACGTTTTTAGGCATAACGCGCAGGATATCTCAAAAACTTCTAAATATTTTTTCATGAAATTTTCAAAACATATGTTTCATGTTAGTCTGTATAAACTGAACCTAAAATTTCCTTTTTATTTTTAAAAACAAGTAGCTTTTGGGTGATTAGACAGCTGAAATTTTCAAAATTTTGTATTAACTAAATACAACTTTGTATTAAAAGTATAAAAATGCTTTAAATACATATTTATTTAGATTCAGGGTAATTATTACAATCTGAAGCTTAATTAGCCACAGAAAATTTCATTCTAGTTGCGAGTAAGCTGTTATACCAATTTTCTGCTCGACAAATGTCTGACAGTTTGGAACTCCCAATAAATACTAATTCTGCAGTTTGCAATTTTTAAAATACATGACATGAAAGAACATACCTATATCTTTCATCCCAATAAATATTTTGTTTTAAAATCATATACATTTTAAGATATTAAATATTGAAAATGGTCCTTTTTTTTCTTTTTTTTCCAATTTTAAGAGTCCTGAGACCCCTTAAGTCCCCTGAACCCCTCTCTTTCCAACGTCCCTACTCTTTCTTACTCTCTCTATTTTTTTTTTTTTTTTTTTTTTTTACTCGACTGTTGCATGCCAAACAAGGTTATGTATTATTAAATAAGGTTATACGTAACCTTGTTTGCATGGTTACAAGCAAGGTGTTGGCACACAAAACAAGGTTATGTTTTACTGATAGATTACTATTTTCTGAAATTCTGAACTCTAACATGTCTAATAAGTCTACCATGTGACATAAAACACGCATGACGCTCGTAAATTGTTTTAACAAAATAAGAGGGGTGATAGTATATATCAAGAGAAACGTATTTTATATAATAAACCAAAGTCACTCTCTTGTTATTCATTCGAAAATACAGGTGTCTCACTCCAAACTGAATCCCAATTTTCGTTCATAAATTTGTCAGTATAATGTAGATAATACAAGAATATTTTCAACAAATTTACTTTGCGTTCTCATATATGTGATAATATCACAAGAAATGTTGCAGATGACCAACATTTGCGTCTAAACGTAAAAAAAGTATTGTTTTCAGTAGAATTATCCCTATACTGTAAAAAAGATTTTCTTAATCTAAGAAAATATAATATAACCAAGAACGAAAATCTAAAATAACCTCTTCCAGGATACTATCATTCCGAAAAGCGTTCTTTAGCTTTAGAAAACTCAGAAAACAATGTATTTTCGAGGTTTAAAGAATCATTTATAAAAACAAGGTTTTTTTTAATCCTACTGATTTTCTGAAATGTTTCCCATTAGTTTTTTTATAGTGTATTAATCAGTTTCCTCAACCCGGAATTAGAGGTCTGCACGGACCGAAATTTCCAAGCCCGGTTCCGGCCCGACCCATTTTTTATTTCAAAGTTCACAGACCGGCCGTTCAAAAATCAGCGAAAACAGGCCCACCCGTACAATAATCAATTAAATCAAGACCGCCCGACTGACTGAATTTCTAGAAAAAAATTCAGATTTTTTAACTCTTAAAACTCTTTAGAAATAAAGAAAATTTAAATCAGTTTAAAAGATCCAGAGAGGAGCAATCCCCCCCCCTTTCCTCCCCCTTGCGATCTTCTGTATGTGGTATAATCTGTACGTGATGCATGATTTTTTTGTTGTTGTTATTTTATCCTCTTTTGTTTAAAAAAAAAAAAAAAAAAAAAAGTTATTCGTTGAAGGTAATCCAGGAAGTAATATTATTCTGTAAAGTATGTGATAACGCTATTTTATTGCTCCAGAACTGAACTCTGAAATTAATTTGTAGCTGACCAGAATCGCTAATTAGTATTCTAGAAGCGCCCTTCTGTTTCTCTCCCACTGCTAAATGACAAGGTCGAAAAGTCGACGAAGCTCATCCGTGCTCGATCACGGTCACAGGATAGCTGTGACCAGACTTGAGATACAGAAATTTGGACCTCTATTCTTTTTTCATAAAAACTAAACTTTTTGTTGTTTTTTAGTCACCGATATGCTGTTTCTTTCTCCCAGCAATTAAATTGTTGTCTCCAAAAAATAACGTTCCGTTGCATAAGCCAGCTGTAGAAACAAAGCAGATGTATCATTGTACTGTTAAATACTCTACTGCAATTTTCTAAACTTCTAGGCATCGCACATTTTCGATTTTGAGACCGCCGTATTGGAAAAAAAAAGTACTTTTTAATGCAATTTGTTTGAAAACTGCATTTCAATTTATTTTTGCGATATTATTTTTCTGGTAGTTTTTAGCGCCATTTGTTTAATTTTGGCAACTCAAGTACTCCATTTCTGTTGAAATTAAAGAAAAAATAGTTGGAAAAAAATAATTATATCTTTTTGTTGCGATTTTCCCCATAACTACTGAAAAGAAAATGTAATTAAAATATGTGCTATTTTGAAAAAATATAAATGAATGATTTCTGATAAAACATGGAACTATTATAAACTACATTTAATTTAGTTATCTATATTACAAACAAATGGAGGCATATGAATCATTAGACAGACAATTTTTATTTATTTATTTATTTATGTCAAGTTTCTTAAGTGACATCTTTTTTTTTTTTTTTTTTTTTTTTTCATATTATTCAGCGATAGTGATGTCGTATGAATACTTTACTGTAGATGTTGTTTAAGACTGGATCGTAAATGAGGAATTCTTCAGAGGATGCGAATGACGTCATTTTATATAAAATAAAAGCGTGTGTTTCAAGTCTTAAAATTGAAATATATTTTGTACTATCTATATTTATATACATACATTTTTTGGTTTCTCAATGGAGATACCTTATCATTGACTCTCACAAAAAAGGGAAGAAATGAGCTTATTCACCTCTCCTGTGATGGGTTACTGGAATCCACATTCAAGAAGATGAATGTAACAGAATTTTGTAAATATGTATTTGGCAATAGCACCATAAAATATACTTAAAATATTTGTATTCGAATTAAATACAACTTGCTAAATGGTACATATAACATAAAAGCGTTATTACGAACACATTAAAAAACTACGTTTCGAATCGCTTCCGTGACCGTCATCAGGATTAAAATGATGTCACACAAGTCTAAAAATTCAAAACCTTGAGCATTTAGACTTTTAGTTTTGAACTTTTAGACTTATGTAACATCATTTCAATCTTGATGACGCTCACGGAAGAGATTCGAAACGTAGATTTTTAATGTGTTCGTAATACCACTTTTATGTTATATGTACCATTTAGCATGTTGTATTTAATTCGAATACAAAGTTTTTAAGAACAGAATTTTGGTTGACGAGAAAAGATGAATGCCTTCTGGTATTTGTAAAAGCTCTAAATTTCTTACTTGTTTTTACCACAACAAAAGTTTCTACACTTTCAGTTGAAATACCAGTACTTTTTTATAGAAACACTCGACTAATCGCGCGCAGGGGCGCCATTTGAGGGGGCTGGGGGTGGAATAGCCCCCCCCCCCAAGGAATTTGATTTTTCAGAAAATTTATCAACCATCTTGTCAGACAAAAATTAAAAAATTGCTCAAACGCTAAAATAATTTATCAGATTTGATTGCAATAAAAACATATGCATTAAATAAATGCTTTATGTATAGAAATTAACAATTATAAAAAATATTTCCTATTCGAACTTTCTTAAGGCGAGACATATATCATACTTTGGCTAATTAAAAAAATGCATGGAGCCATTTTTTTTATCAATTGCTTCTCAGCTGTATACAACTTGATCATAGAAAAACTAGTGGCCTCATCCCTAGAAATTCACGAGTAAAGTTCTTTCAGATAGTTTTGCTTTCTGTTTGTTTTTTTTGTTTTTTTTTTGGGGGGGGGGGGGTGAAGGGGCCAGTATAATTCAAGTTCTTAATTATCCGACTTTTTTACTTTTTCGGATTTTTATGTAGGAAAATAAAGATATATACAGGGTGTTTCATAAAAGATATGCAAAACTTTTAGATGTGATAGTACACATCAAAACAAACAATTTTCATCAAAAAATGTATGGTCAGAATTAAAACGCAAAGATGCTAGAGAGAGCCAAAGGAGATATTGAGTGTTGCCAGTGGGCTACTTTTTAAAATTCAGATTTATTGCACAACTTTTTTGAAATGGTAAAGTTCCCCTTGTTTTAGCCTTAATTAATATGTCATAAAATAAGGCGAATTTACAGTTTAAAAAAAGTCGTGCTAATCAAGAAATCTGAATTTAAAATAGTAGCCCACTGGCAACACTTTGTTGTTATGCGAGGCAAAAACAAGCAAAGAACCAATAAGTGACAAGAGAAAGGTAGGAAACCCCTCTCCGTACAATTGTTGAGTCTCTGAGCAATTTGCATTTGCAGTTCCGTAGATAAAATGCATATCAGCCTTTTCCCTTAGTGAAGGGCGACACCTTCCGTTACGTTCCTACTGCGATTGACAGTTGCACGCTCGGATTAGCAGCTTTTATGTATTAATCAAGGAGGAATTTTAGATACGCGTGCTTCTTCTTCCCCGTATCATATTTGCATGCTATTAGTGTTATACTTCTCCCAATAACTGCCAATAGGAATGGAGCTTTAACGTTTGCATGGACCAAGTCAGTATTGCGAGTGGGCTAATTTTTTTTAATTAAAATTTTTTGATTGCCACCACTTTTTACAAATTGATATTTCGCCTCGTTTTCTCCTTTTTTAATCTGTCATTAAATAAGGCAAATTTCGCTATTTCAAAAAAATGGTGGTAATCAATAAATCTGATTTTTAAAAAAGTATCGAACTGGCAACAAATTTCCAAATGTGCCAGCACTTTTGCGTTTTATTTCCGACCATGCATTCTTTGATGAAAGTTGTTTGTTTGGATGTATATTATCACCTCTTAAAGTTTTGTCCATCTTTTATGAAACACCCTGTATATAGTATTCATTAATGTTCAAATATGTAGCTTTTTCATCTGAAAAATATTCAGGATTTCTTTGAAAAATAGTGTTAACATGAATCTACCTCAAAATACTGAAAACGCAATCCGAAACAATTAACGCTTTACCTTACCTTTTACTTGCAGAAAATCCCTAATGAAAATTTTGTTATCGCTATAGGTCACAAAAGTTGCAAATTTCGTGACCTATTCATGACGTTCGTGGGCTGGTTATCTCATGACTGATTGAACTTCAGGATTCTTTTTGCGCGATCATCTGACGAAATTTGCGATTTTTTCCGCGACCATTTCACGAATTTCAGGATTTTTTTCTGCAACCGTTATCGACATTGGTTTTTTTTTCTCGCGACCATTTGTCAAAATTCACAATATTTTTCTGCGACCAACTGACGAAATTCCATATTTGTTTTTGCGATCTTTTGACAAAATTTGCGATTCTTTTTCAGGATTATTTGTTGAAGTTCGTGAATATTTTCTACCACCGACTAACAAGATTTTTAATTTTTTGCGCGATAGTTACACGAAATTTTGTATCTCATTTCCCGATCGTTTGACGAAATTCCCCTCGATTGTTTGACTAAATTTTCGTGATTTTTTTGTGCAATCTTTTGACGAAATTCGCGATTTTTTTTGCAATCCTTTTACAAAATTCAAGATTTTAGTTTGTACAATCATTGGACAAAATCTGCATTTCTTTTCGCGATCTCTGGTGAAATTAGCAATATTTTCACGGTCGTTTGGAGAAATGAACGTTTTTGTTTCTGCGACGATTTTTTTTTCTTCCCAAAATGTACAAAATTTGCGATTTTTTTCTGCGACTCATTGACGAATTGATTTTGCGGAATTCGAAAGAAAAAAAATTGTGCACTTTCATGAAAATTAAAAAAAATTCGCAGGCTATAATCTCATGTCCGTGAAAGAAGTTAAGGAGAAAATCACGCAGATTTTTTTATTGTGCGGGATTTTCCCATTTTCTGCGAGATTTGTGCAGTTCTCACTTTGTGCACATTTGCACGTTCCCTGTTCTACAAAGAAAATTTTACCTTGTCCTTCGACAGTAAACTTGAAATGGCGCCCCTGTAGTAAAACCTGAAAAAAAAAGAAGTCGAAAGGGATTAGAAAAAAGTTCCATTTTAGACAGGTCTTTGTCTTAGCAAGTATAATTATATGATGTTTTTTCATCTAAATTTGATTTTTTTTCCCTTTGAGAAAGAATTCTGTTATAGACAGGCTTTGTTTTCACAAGTTTTACTGTATTACATCACTTTTCAGAGTGGATGGTTTAACAGTCTTCAAGGATAGCTGTAAAAATAGAACCTATAATAGGATCATGTGCAAAAAGAATTTTTTTGCATATTCAAGACATTGAAATTTTACCTGCTAAGACGGAAACCCGTTTAAAACGACATATTTCTTTGGTTCTTGAGTTTCCGTATTCAAAGTTTTTACTGTTTTTGTAAACATGATTCAGTTTACGTTTCTCGTTCGGTGTGTGTGTGTGGGGGGGGGGGGTGCAGACGCCTGGATCCTACCCTTATCGATATGACTTCCCTCAAAAAATCTTTCCCCCCCCCCCTCCCAAGAAATTTCTGAAATGGCGCCCCTGATCGCGCGATTCCAAAAGGTGATTTTTTCTCTGAGAGAATACTGGTGTTTATTTCACCCTAAGTCAGGGAAATTCCCTGATCTGTAGGAACCCTGACAACGTATCTTTGTGAGAGTGCTTTCTCTGCACTTCTTTACATGAAAAACAAAGACAGGAATAAACTAAACATCAAATCTGTCTTACGTCTAAAACTAACTAAGATTGAACCAGACATGAGTAAGCTGTGTTTGATAAAGCAAACACATCCTTCTCATTAGCAATACAAGGGAATTAATAGAGTCATTTTACTGTATATGTATCAATTTACGCCAATATGTCATTAAGTATCGTAGATTTTGTTTTCTACCAAAACACTGTATTTTGATAATGTACATATTATTAAAATGTAATGATGATTTGGTTGGTTGGTTGGTTGGTACGTACTGAGACCTATGCTGCTACCCGAAAGGGAAGCTTTTGTCTCGAAAATCCAGCGTTGGGAAAAGCAAAAAGACAGAAAAACATGCAAGAAGCAGAAATGCGAGGTACAGCTCAAAAACAGCAAGGCCAAGGAAGCGGGATCACAAACAGGCGGACCAAGAAACTATCAAATCAAATGCGGGAGAGCCAGACGGGAGAAACGGATGAGCGCTACAACTCCATGGGGAGAAGAGAGGGTGACCACCATGACGTCGCTATAGCTTGAGGAGGCGGGTAGTTTGAGCGTGGAAAAGAGCTGACGGCGAGGGCCGTTGAGGTACATGCAGTGAAGCAGCACATGTTCCGGTGTGTCTGACTCGAAACAATGCCTGCAAAGCGGGGAGAAAACTTGATTCATTCGGAATAGCCGCTGTCGAGTGATAATCATCCTAGCCCTCCATCGGGCAATGAGCACATCAGTGGCCCAGGACGGAGTCCACAGAGAAAATGGCCGGTCTGTTGTGAGATGAGAGTGGGTGGGCGCATAGTCACTATTAAGCCACAAAAAGTCGTTTTCAGTGAGCCAGTTCTTCTTGAGGTGGGAACGTAAGTCCTCCGGGGAAATCCATGGAATAGGCTGGCAAAGAAATGGACCATTTTTAGCCAGAGAATCAGCCCTCTCATTCGGGATGAGGCCCTTGTGAGCGGGACACCAGACCAAGGTGATGGAGTAACCCATGTCGCATCTGGATAAATACTATGGATCAGGTGGAGGATAACCTTAGGCGAACGAAGAGAGTAGGCCTGGAGAGCACGCAGGACTGACAGGCTGTCCGTCAAAAGAAAGACTGTTCTATTAACAGGGAGCAGATGAGTAACGGCCAACCACAGGGCAATCGCCTCCGCAGTAAAGATGGAGTTGTAATGCGGGATCAAGGCTGCAACTGCGCGGTTAGAGCCAGCATCAACTGCCGCCACCGACGTCTTTGCATAATCTTTGGAGGCATCTGATGATAAAACAGCACAGGAGCGGTGGGCCTCGCGCCAGTGGACCCACTCGCCAACCAGCGCACGGTCCGGGAGAGAGATGTCCTGAAAGGGGAGACCCTCAGTGATGATGTGGAGGGACAGATTCTGAGGAAGAGGGGGCCAGATGAAGCGGATTATCTGGGATGGATCAAAGCCGTATGAGACAGTCAACTCGTCGCAGAGACGAGACCATTTGGATACAGGTCCAACAGGCAGGGGTGATCTGAGAGAGTCGCTAAGTGCAAGTCCTGGGGGCATGGCGAGCTGCCTTAAAAGGAAGGTCTTGGCCAGGAACAGGAACCGACTTTGGATAGTGGTCTCGCCAGCTTCACGGCGGAGGATCGGGATAGGAGTGCACAAAGGGAGACCGGTAGCGGTGCGAAGAGCAGCATAATAAATTCTCTCCAGAGTCGTCATGGCAGTTTTATTGAGGTCGAAGAAAAGCGCACTTCCGTACTCGATGAGGCTTCTCACCAGAGCGTTGACAATACGCAGCAAGTGCGTGCTAGCCACGCCTCTAGAATGACTTTCCACAGCCTTGATGTAGGTGAGACGGCGAAAAGCTTTAACATGGATCATCGAGAAGTGTTGCCGAAAGTTGAGGGTGCGGCTGATCCAAATTCCCAAAATTTTCACAGTGGCGCTCCAAGGGACATCCCGCCCAGCAACTATCGGAAGTATACCCGGGTCGCGGCGACGAGAGAAGTTGATGGCCAAGCACTTTTCGGGAGAGATTCTCAACTTGTTGGCAGCACACCACGTGCCAATCTTCTGAAGTGCATTATTTAACTTGTCACGAGCACGACATTGGTTGGGGGCGATGACGTACACAATAATATCGTCGGCATAGACTATGAGATAAATGCCGTCTTCCAGGATCTCCACGATATCAGCCAAGTAAATCAGAAAGAGGAGGAGGGAGAGCACACTCCCCTGGGGGACACCATGATGACAAGGGCCCACCCCAGAAGAAGCCGACCTCCACCTAATTTGGATTCGGCGATCCGTGAGAAATTCTGCAATCCAAAGACCCATACGTCCGCGAATGCCCAAGGAAGCCAACTTGTAGATCAGATTATCAATCCAAATCGAGTCATAGGCAGCTTTGATGGCCAAGCACACGGCAGCCACGAACTGGTTGAGCTCCCGCGCACGGCGCACATGGTCAACAAGGATGCACAGAGCCGTAGTGCAGTTCCTAAAGGGAAGAAAATCAAATTGACTGGGAGGGAAGATATTTCGCACGCCCGTCCAAACCAGGAGACGACGGAGGATCATCCTCTCCATGACCTTGACGCAGACTGAAGTCAGTGCAATTGGTCTATACGAACTTGTATGCATAGTTGGTTTGCCCGGCTTGAGAATCGGGATGATGGTAGCCAACTTCCAGGAGTCAGGAAGCGTTGAACTCTCAAAAGAAGCATTATACATCGAAAGAAGCTTTTGCCGATTGACAGAGTGCAAGTTTTGTAAGAGACGGGCGGAGATACCGTCAGCACCAGGGGAAGTAGGTCTAGTGAATTTAAGCGCATGCGACAGCTCCTCCAAGGAAAAGCAGGCATCCAAGGCGCAGTCGCCATCACTAAGATCAAAGGGCAGGGGCTCAAAGGCGTCCATCTGTTGAAAGTGGTGCAAAAAAGCCTCGGCCTGAAGATACGCAGAAACAATTGGATGTGGGTTGCACAGCACATTGCCACTGTGTGGAGTCTCTCGGTTCGCGAGGCACTTCAAGATTTTGAAGATGCTACCACTCGTGCAACTATTCCGACAGATCTTGTCCCAATATTGGCGGGACACAAGTTTAATGTGCTTCCGAAGCTTTGCAGCGAACAGCTTGTAGTTTTTCCAGTGATCTCTAGAGCAAGTCGAGCGGGCCCACTTCAGGAACCTCCGATTCTTACGCAAGAAGAATTGACAAGTATTATCCCACCAGGGGGGGAGCGCGCCTGGGCACGCCGAACCACCTGGTGAGAGTTAATTGCCTGCTGGCACAAACGTTCAAACTTTGCATAGGAGGGATCCGGGGCTTTCAACAGCTCGTTAAGACAGGCACTTGCCCTGGACCAATTCACCGACGTCAGGCCAGGCCCAGTCGGGGCGATCATGCTGTTGGAGAACATGCAAATAGGATGATGATCAGAGTCAAAAGTGTCAGGGTGAACATAAAAGTGAATGTCCCTGTGAAGGGAGGGAGATAACAAAGTCAAGTCCAGCAGGGAGGAAGGCCCATTGGGAGAAGAGCGTTTCGGTGAGTCCATATTCAAGAAACAAACCTCCTGAGTGGCGGACCAATCCATCAGCTGACGAACTCTAGGAGAAAGCGGTGAGTCACGAGCCAGCATGTTTATGTTGAAGTCGCCCAAAAGAATGATCGGAGAGTCGCACGTATCGATGACGCCAGAAAGCCACTCCTCTGGAAATGTGCCTGAAAGGAAGTAGACGTTCAACAAGATCCAGGAGCGATTAAGTCAGACTTTAACCGCCAAAGCTTCAAAATCAGGCAGTGGGCAGGGAGGCAGGGGCACTAGGAGAGCAGCCAAAGAGGCCTGAACGGCCGTCACAAGGCCACCACCACGGGCAGCCAAGCGGTCCTTACGGAACACGATCTTGCCCGGAAGCACAAAGACATCCGATGGAGAAAGGAAAGTTTCCTGAAGGCAGATGATACGAGCCTGGGCGAAGGTAGGGGAGCGGAGCCAATGGCCATTGGCCCGAACGCTCCTACAATTCCACTGAACTAACAAGCTGAGCATAAAAGAAAACCACGAAGAAAAGGGTAAACAGGACCCAGACAGCCAGGGACCCATGAACCCCAGCCCAGGGACACGGCAGCAGGAACCGAACACGAGGATGACTCGTAAAACCAACCCAAACCCGAGAAAACATGGCAGGACAAGACAATAATACAGCAAACTGCAACACAAAACATGAATACAGAAAAACAAACAATAAAAACACCACGAAAGGGAACAAAAAGGAAAAAGAAACTTACCTCAACCACCCTACGTGACGGAGGCGCCAGGATCGGTCTTGTCAAGCATTGAAGAGGGGTCTTCCAAAATCCAGAACTCCCCCGAGGAAGAGTCCATACTTGGCGATTGGAAAGGGGACAGGATGGGCATGGCAGTACACAATTTTTTACTATTTTTGATGCGTGAAGGCGGATGAGCCGGAGGAGTTACAGGCCGCTGCTGTTTTCTAACAGGGCCGTGTGACGGGGAAGCACCTGGGACAAATGCGTCCCGCAGGGCCCCGGCAACCGACGAGGTGATGGTAGTCAACATATTTTGGCCTGGGCTTCCAGGACTGACTGCATCATGGCAGCTATGTTTTCGGCGAAACCTTGAAGCATGGCGTGAAGATCAATTTTGGTAACGTAGTCAGCAGGCGGGGGGAGGGAAGCAGAGACAACGTGGGCATATGACTCAGTCTTAGCATAAACACTGGCCGGAAATTGTTTCCGAGCCTCACTGAATGATAGGTGGTTTACACTTTTAAACTTCAAGAATCTAGTTTCATGGATATACTTGGGACAGGCTTTATCCGTGACGCAGTGACTTCCTTTGCAATTGGCGCAAACCGGGGAAACAGCCATACAAGGACCCCTGTGAGAAGCAGCGCACTGGCTACATATTCGGTTGCTACGGCAAGCGCGGGCGCCATGGGTAAATTTCTAATAATTTGAGCACTGCCTAGGCCTATCAATGAAGAGTGAGATTTTGTACACCTGGTACCACATTCTAACAGCCTCAGGTATAGTGCAACCCAACTTCGTCACTAGAACGGTCGCTGTGGGGCCAGTGTCCTTACGTACGAAGCGTCGCACCTCCAGAACAGGGATGCCGGAGTATTCCAGCTCCTCCGCTATGTCTTTGCAATCCATTTGAGGATCCATGTTGTGCAGAAGAAATCTTGAGGTAATGTTATCGGTTAGCAACATGGCTGAGACAGGGGTATCCAGGAGGGTTTTAATGTTTAAAGCTTGGACCGCCGTAACCGCATCACGAGTGTACAAAGTGAGCTTCCCTTGCCGAGATAGCCGAACAGTATCAATTCCCACGTGATTGTTAACTTGCGCAGCAATGGCGTCGCGTAAGGCTTTCGGGTGGGCATTCGGAATAACACCCGTGTCAGCAGAAATGACTATAGAAACACCCGCTATACCCGCTTCATTAGCTTCAGGAAAATTTTCAACTTGAGATTTGTTTTTGCGATATAATACAGCACTATTCTGTGAAGAGACTTCCTCATCTTTCATGTCAACATTATCCTCCTTCTCGTTACTACGTGCGGCCGCAGTATTTTCGACCACTTGAGTTTGGGGAGACCTCAACATTGAAACAACTCAGCAGTTATACAACATGAAAAAAACAACACAGAAATACAAACACTAAGCTATGGAAAAAACCACGAAAGAGCTAGCCAGCAGCTCAAATAAACTAAATAACAAAAATAATACAACCAGAAAGTAAAAGAAACCTTCCCTTGAAGGAAATAGAAAAGCGTGTACACTTCACACGCAAAACCAACAACGCCCACCACGGCAAAGTAAATATCGGAGCTGTTGCCAATACGCACCAACCTACTCCGACCAAAACCCATTTACCTGTAATGATGATACTTTCTTTTGTTTTAATGTTAACATAAAGCAAACAATCTAAGTACCAATTTAATAAAATAATCATGATATTAAATACACATTAAAGTCTGTTCAGATGGAAACACAAAAGACTGAAAAAATGTTTCATTTTAGATCTATTCCTTTACACAGATTTTTCTATATTAGCTTTAAGTTTGTCAACTAGTGGTACGCGGAAGTACCCAGATAGCATGAACATTAGCAGCAAGTTTGATTTTTTCTGATATTATCTTGCCGTGACAAATTTGAATTGAGAAATTCGCAGCAAATCTTCCGCAAGGTATACCATCACCCACTTGCATAAGTAGTTTGTTGTGAAACTGACTGTAAGACTGTCTCTAATTCACGAAAGTGACGAAAGCAAAAAATATCTCTGTTGACAGAATAGACAATCAGCAGATACGCAGAAATTGCAGAAATTTTATTCGGTTGGCACCGCTTTTTTTAAAGGCTGTACTTCTCAAATACCAAAAAAGGCTCGAATTGAAAAGCACAAATATTACCCTAACTTATGTATGATGGTAAAAACGATGCATGCATCTTAACAGTGCGTATGCATCAATAGACCCGATCAGGTCTATGGACCCCTTCGAAGGGGTTAAACTTATAGTGTAACAGTTGTAAACAGTTAATGTGCTATGGAAAGATTACTACTTTGCAGTAAGTTTGCACTATTTTTGATTACTTGTTTGCCGATAATTTACAATAAATGTGATACAGCGTGAATTTAACTTGCACGACACGTTATCTGCAAGTTCAAAGTGTGGTGACTTCGGCGTTTGCGTTATCTTGCTGCAGTATTGTTATGAATTTTCAGTCTTGTCATGCTGAGCTTGCTGCAACTTTGCAGGTTTTCAAAGCAAGACTTCTGCAAATTTTCTGCAAACTAAAAATGCTATATGGGTATGAACTTCTATTTAGTGGTACGTCGGTCTAAAAGTTTGGGAACCCCTGCTATAGATGATATACAAGCCAGCGCAAAAGATCTTGAATACATTTCTGTTTACTGAGGGGAAAAAATCTGGTAGAGAGTTACTTTTGGATTTTTAATCTTTATTATTTGCTACATTTATGTAATTGCTTTTTATGTTGATATTCTTAAAAATTGACTTTCTGGGGGATCTGACAAAGAAAATTATTTTAGCTTATTTCAAAATTATATATATATATATATATATATATATATATATATATATTTTTTTTTTTTTTTTTTTTTTTTTTTAACGCTGCTTGTGAGACTTAGCACTCTTCCAAAATCTTGACTCTCCCTGGATTTCGTTTTGCCGAAGTGCATGTGAATTCTTAGAAGGTTGCGGCGATTTGAGATTTAAAATAAATTTATTTTTAAGTTTGCTTTACTTTTTCTCTAGCCCTTTAACACGTCTATACACTCACAATAAAGAAATATAACAAACACTCAAATAAATTCGCGTATTTTTATCTTTTAATCATAATAAATACGTTTGCCAGATGTTTGAAAGAATCTTGGGGGAAAATATTAACTGTATTTATTTTTCTTTTTAGAATATTTTGAAATGAAACTTCTTTAATGTGTGAAACTAACGTAACTAAACCAGTGCTAGTGTAGCTAATGCTTAACATGAAAAAAAATTGATTATTTCAAAATTTAAAAAGTTTACATTTTAAACATTTCATTTTTTTAATTAGTAATTCTTGGATAAATGACTTAATTTGGATAATTTCCTTAATTTTCAGCAGCACAAAGTTAACGTCGAATGCTTAACCTTTAACTGGTGTTGACGGTCTCTCAGACCGCAGCTTTATCCAATTTCCATAGTTTAACTTGTAATTTTCAGTTTAAATCTAGATACTAGTGAAATTTTGTTTCATTTGGAGTTCTAGTACTATCAATAGAGACTTCTGAATACGTAAATTTCAATCATAATAACCCTGTGCATAAAGTTTAGTACAGAAACAGTATCTTATGAGTGAATCGAACCTTCTATTCATGCTTCGATCAAGTGATCTCAGAGACCGCTCACAGTAGTTATGCGACAATTTTTGTCACACCAGCTAAGGGTTAAGGAAGTCTTTGACAGAGTTATTTATTTTTATTTCTTTGCAAAAGAATTTGTTTCGTGAAATGCATGCTTATGCAATTACAGTTTATCAGCATGTTCACTACCACAGATTGCTGTGAATTGGCTGTTAGGTCGAAGGTTTTCGGTGAAGCGAACTTTACAGTAAGTCCTTCTTTTGTTTCTTAAGAGTTCAGAGTACAATTGGCCCTCCCTGCCCACCCATGTATTGTATCTTCATAAAAATTGAAATCTTGAAAGCAGATGGTGTACATATGGATAAGACCAAGTTTAGTACAATTCGGTACATAAGTAAAAAAGTTATTAGCAAAATGAAGAATGGACCGAATGGACATGAGTAATACTATGATTTGGCCACGCCTAATATCCTATGAAAACTCGTGTTAATTTAAAAGTCATTGAAGCAAATTTTACAGTAAGTCCATTTTTTGTTTTTTAAGAGTTCAAAGCACAATAGTTGGTTCACAATTTTCAGTCGCGGCAAGGACACAAAATGTTAATTTCACCCATTTTTAATTCAAAAATATCAAATTTTAGTTATTTTTATACGTTGAACGACAAACTGAAATCACTAAACACACCGGATGAAGTGTGTGGGGGGGGGGGGGGAGGGAGAGGGCACGGTGTTCTTTTTTTAAATTCCTAACTAGCAGGCTACGTCCGCTGCACTGGTCATTTTTTACGAACGAACCTCGAACTAAACGAAATGGTGAATCTCTCTCTCTCTATATATATATATATACATGAATGCACATACACATATATATACATACATGCATTGCATGTTATACTTTAGTCATTTACGTAAAAGGTGTTGTTAGTCTAGTGTTGAGTTGTTCCATAACTATTCGATTTAGAAAAATATTCTTCAACTACTGTGCATTCTTTTAAGGAAATTTAATTTATCATGTTGCTATGGCAGCAGACGATCAAACGATATCTTTGGAATAAGGGAATAAATATAATAAAAAGTTTTGCTGATGTTTGTGATAAAATGTTTTTCTTTATTTTTTAAAAAAAGGTAATAATTAAGCGCAATTAAAAAATCGCTAATTATTTGCATGCAAGGTAACAGAATTACCGTAATACCCGCTACAGCTTCTTGGTATTGCAGCGTGGCGTACGTAATATGTATATCTCACATTGCAGTAAACGTTTAGAATTGGTTAGAACTCGCACGATTGCAGGTTGAACATAGAAAAGGCAAAAATTCGTCAAAAACATTAAAATTTTTCGAATTTTTTGCTCCAATCGTTCATGGATCCTCTACCACCAACCCGTGTGCCAAATTTCGTAGCCCTGCGCCCTATGGTTTGCGAGCTTTTGATGTTACATAGATACGTGCACGGATTTTTATAGGGTAGATAATAAATTATAGGAATTTTTCATAGAAATAAATTGCCGTCAGTGGAAATATTGGTGGCGCCACACGTATTCATGTGGTATGGGGACATATTTCTGGCACACATATTTGTGTGTCATGGCAAACAAAGTGTTAAAGTGTGTGTGGGGGGGATGGCAATTTAAAATTTAAAACTTAAAAAGAAATAATTTGAAATAATACTGTATTTGCTTTTCATTATAGTCATCTTCAAAACATGTTGTTTAATTTGCGTATTTTTTGTTTCACTTTTAAATAGTGCTTGGTGGTTACATAAATTTCATAAAAAATATTAAGGAATCACGCACAGGATAGCTGAGTGATGTGTAAGTATAATAATAGCTTTCAAATTTTTCGTTGAATATTGAACCAACTTAAAATATATAGCCTATCTGAAGAACTACAAGCTGTATCAAAAATATAGATACAAATTTTAGACTATCTAGGGTCCCGGGGCAAGCATTATTCTGGGGGCCTTCTTTCTAGCTATTCATAGAAAATTTTCTTGAATTATGCTAAGGGGCAAACTTTCAAACATAAATTTCGTACTAGGTACTATTCACAACTGTATACAAAGTATCAAAAGAAAGATGTCCACGACTTTAAGAGATGATAGAATACACTTTTTTTCTTTTTTTTTTTTTAATAGGAATATAAGAGCTCATGCAAGCCGTTGAAATGTAAATACAAGTCGTTCAGTCACCCTTCAATATTTTTCATAATATCATACTTATTTCATGCGATGCCTAAAAGAAAAATGTCTCCAATTGGTCATCAGTAATAGTTTAAATTTGCCTTGTTACGAGAATAACGCCAGTATTGAATTTTTCTTGACAACAATGGACTACTACATTGTTGTTATAATAAAATATTAATCACTAACTAAAGTACCCGGCATTGCCCGGAATTTTAAGAATGCTTGTTTTTTTTTTTTTTACGTTATTTCCAATTTTTTTTTCTTTTTTTCATTTAATCCGGACGACAGATTAATATAATCTGCGATCTGGACTGAGACAGAGATTAAAACCTTTTGATGAAAAGTTGTTTCCGAGTATTTTGTTATTTAAATAATTTTTTCATGATTAAAGAAAAATGGCAAGTACAAAAATTGTATGAATTAAAAAAAAAAAAATCTGAAATCTGTATTTCATTTCTTCACTATTAATGACCTCGAGGGACGTAAAACTTTGTGGAAATTCTAATATACACGCATACACACACGCATATACGTGGAATAGATTTTAAAATGGCGAAAACAAATTCAGAGAACCTCAAAATGTTGAAATATGCCAATATTTCCATAATCAAGTTTTTATCATGTTTCAATACGTTTTTTGAAACTCATCTGACGTTATATATTCACCTGCTGACATCTATTATATTTCCAATATGACGTAATATTCACTTTTTTAATTCGTCAAACTATTTAATTTTCATTTTTCACGTGGAAATCTTGCAATAGAAAAGTATTTGTTGTGGTAGGAATTTTATTGTGAATTTTTAATTGTTGGTAACTGTTATAACGAAAAATGTTTAAATCTGATAGGAAATTGCTGTTAAATGGGTTGTTTTTTATTTATTAAAAACTAACTATAAATTATTTCGATTCCGGATTACTTTAGTTGCCTCGACCGTGTTTTAATACACATGTGCGTAACGTTTCACAATTCAGATATTCAAGAATTACAGGCAGATAGACAAATTTTCATTTTTATATATTAGATAGATTAGCTTTTTGATGTTGTAGTTAGTTCTTTTTTTTTGGGGGGGGGGGGGGGGGGGGCATGGAAGCATGAGAGGTGGACTACAGTCTACCTCTTTGAAAAAGTTCTCTCACAATTTCTGTCACTTTTGGAAATTTTTTAACATTTGGTCTCCTTTAATGAAATTCCTGCTTACGCCCATGGGGCACCCTCAAACTGGCGGCCCTGGGCAGCTACGCCACATGCCCTTACATTAGTCAGACACTGACAACAAGTAAAAGCAACTTTTGTTTAAGAAACTAGGGTTGCAATCTATTTACCCAGTAAAAATCGGGGCTGCGGAATCCGTGGGGAAAATGGACGACTCTGACTCCGGGAATTTTAACAGATCCGACTCCGACTCCGGGAATTTTAACAGATCCGACTCCGACTCTTTCGCTCAAAAATGGGTCGACTCCGACTCCGGAAATTTTAACAGATCCGACTCCGACTCTTTCGGCCCCACCAGTGGCTGAGAGGTTCTGCTCTCGAATCTGGTAGACGGGAGGTGCTGGGTTCGATCCCAATCGCGCCCGTCGGCCTAATCGTTCGGAGTTTTCGTGGTTTTCTTCGAATCTTGGATTTCCAAGCGTTAATACGGGTTAGGTTCTCTTAGAAAGACCCCCACGAAGGGCACTCCCCCCGGGCCTATATCCCTCGTGCAGATAATTGGCCGTCATAAATACAACCATAAATACAACCAACCGACTCTTTCGCTCAAAAATAGGTCGACTCCGACTCCGGGAATTTTAACAGATCAGACTCCGACTCTTTCGCTTAAAAATGGGCCGACTCGGACTGCGCAGCCCTGGTAAAATTACTGTCATCACTCCAATCCAAATCCGGATCTTTGTTTATAACTTCAACAATAATTAATCTTTATTTTAATGAAACAAAGGAATCTAATCCGGTCTTCTCGGGTTACAAAACATAAGTGAAAACCATTTTTACTTTTATTGCATTTTCTAGTAGATTTTTTACATTTGTGTATATTTTTTTAGATTGGCCACTAACACTATATATATATATATATATATATATATATATGGAAAATTATCAATAATGTAATCAAATAAAGTATTGAAATGTATTAAAAGCGGTTCTTTTTTCGTATTAGTCGCATTCTAGGAGTTAATAATCGAAGAAATTGCCAAAGATTTCGTTTCTTACGCCAGCCTTTTTAATTCTGATAATTTCCAGAGGTTTAAGTGTTCGGTTCGATAACATGTCTGTTAAATTTGTGTTTATTTTTATTATTTTGGTGAAGAATTTTTAATTTTGTTATGGAATATTAGCTGGAAACAAACGCTGTATTATTTATATTGTTATAGATGCAATCGATTGATTCTTCCGTAATCGAGCTACACGCGATTGAGATTTTTTTTTTAAATCATGATTGAAAATAATTTTTAAAATCATAAAAAATTAGTAAATTGAGATACAGTTTTCAGACAAATCGCATTTGAAAGAATATTATTTTTTCCTGTTCGACGGTGTAAAAATTGAAACTGCGGGATTTTTAGAAGTTTAAAAAATTGCAGAAAAAGCCAAATTTATTGGTCAGATGTCGCCACCGTCAATATTATATCATTATTACTCACAGACATGTGTTTGCTTTATAATATAGATTAGCAACATACCTTTCATACAAAGAAATGTCAGACTGTTGAAAACTTCATTAAAATACCTTCATGTTAGCCGGGCGCAGGTGACAAACCGCCAAGTATTGTTCCCATCATCATCATTCATGCTGTATTAATTTTATTTAAAGCACAAACATTTCACTCATTTCCTTTAAAATATATAATTTAATTTAAAATACATGTGTTACATAAATTTAAAATACACGCCTTTCACTCATTTCGTGTGAAATAAGGAAAAAAAATTAGAAGTAATACGATAAACCAAGACATTTTCTTGCAACACCATTACTTCGTAAATGGTATATAACAATGTATTAATATCTATCCTATATGGGTGTCTTAAAAAGGACTGACTGATTTTAAAATTCAATAACTTGCAAACGGTGACAGATATTTAAAAAATTCTTGCAGGAGCGTTATGTATGATGACAGGAATTTTTTTACTGTGATTCTCGAATTTAGTTTGAATTACAAGCAATAGATGGCGCTGCGAGCAATATGTGCGACATCCAGGCCCGATTTTTGGTACTTCGGGGACCCACTCAATGCATTTTAATCTCCTTTTTTGGCATGGGAGAAGAGAAAGGCCAAAAAATCCAGCTTGAATTTAGCGCCTATTGTTTGTAGCGCCATCTATTGTTTGTAATTCGAACTAAATTCGAGAATCACGGTAAAAAGAAAAACTTCTGCTATCATACATAACCCTCCTGCAAGAAATTTTTAAATATGTGTCACCGTTTGCGAGTTATTGAATTTAAAAATCAGCCTGTCCTTTTTAGGACACCCATATAGAGTAGATATTAATACATTGTTATATACAGTGGACTCTCTCTATCTGAACAGTCTCTAATGTGAACACCCCGGTATTATGAACACATTCTGACGATCCCGGCAAAACTCCATAGACTTACCAAAAGATGAACGCTCTGTATATATCTACCCTATATATATATAAAAAATCCTAATGAAACGAATTTATGAAACGATTTTAAGAAACGTCTGATTAAACGACTGATTAAGTTTCACGGCTATTTCTCCTAAAATGTAGAAGTTTTGGCGGGGAAATTAACACCAATTATCCGTATTGATCCACAGATGTCAAAACTGGTAATAGAATTTTGAAATTCGAATTAGTTTTCGAAATATAATTTTTTTTTCTAATTTTAATTACATTACTGTAGTCACAATCTGGTAATGGCAACAAAATTACTCAATGTTTTTGGAAAAAAAGGGGACAACAGGGAAAGACTATAGGGATTATTAGATTTATTCTTTTTCGTCAATTTCAAATTGATAATTGAAATTATCTTTTATTTCAATCAATAGTGAAACAATATTGTGATGCAGAGCCCCTTAGTTATCCATATAAATCTCAACGATAGTAAGATAATTTTCCCCTCCAACCAGTATTATCCATCCATTATAAGAGATTCTAAGACGTAAAACTAACAGATGTAACGATACAGCATCATTCAACTTTGAACTTTGAACTTTGAAGGGGGCTTTCTCTGAGACCTATAGCGGCATGCTGTTGTTTCAAATGATCCACAAGCAGGAACAAAACACGACATATCAAAACAAGGGGTAAGAAGCGATCAGTACATTTCAAAAACAGAAGGGAAGAGATACCAAAGTCCATAGAACGACCTAACAAGAGCAGAAAGTCCTTGTAGGAAAGAAACCAACATTGATTCAACACAGGACACAACAACACAAGGCGTTAGAAACGATCAATACTTTTCAAGAAACGTAGGGTAGACATACGAAAGTCTTTAGAACGACAGAACATGTTCAGAAAGTCCTTGTAGGAGTGAAAGCAACTTTGATTCAACACAGTGCTGTCCCAGCATAACGTGCGGAGAGTGTGATATCTTGCACAAGAGAACAGAATATGTTCCACAGAGTCGGTAACCATGCAGCTACCACAATTGTCATCGTCAGTCAGCCCGAAGCGGAAGAGGATCGCAGGTGTAATCAACATCTTGCAGAGCAGCCTAGAGATCAGGACATCTTCGCGTCTGTTCAAAGCCCAGCTAGAAGTTTTGTTCATAGATGGGATGTCGCCCAGAGCCGAGAAGTATTTGCTTGACTTGTACTGGAGATCAGAGATTAGATTGGTTTTCCGTTTATGGTATCGAACAAGGTCATCAGAAGAGAGCCAGTTAAGTAGCACATCATGGTCTGAAACATTTTTCGCCAGACGATCAGCCTGTTCGTTCAGGGGAATACACCGATGGCCCGGTACCCAACAGATGCACATTTTGCCCAAAAGCGATGCTGCTCTATGTATCTTATTGTGAAGCCAGAGGATGATTCTGGGAGACTTGATAGTAACCACCTGAAGCGCCTTGATAACAGACAGGCTATCCGTTAGAATAACGGTAGGATGATTCCCGATGCAAAGTTCATCGAGAGCCGTGGCGATTGCCAAAGCTTCAGCCGTAAAGATTGAGTTTGCTGGATGAACTCTATAACTAAAGTTAGCGGTGGCCGTGCACCTTGCAATGGACGTAGTAGAAGTAGACTTTGAAGCATCCGTGGCGACGTTAATCCACGGGTTGGTGAACTGCTGAATGAAGTCGTTGTAAAGAGGGACAATGATACTACTGTCAAGATCTGTACTTTGAAATGGTTGATTTTCGAAAACGTACTGGATGGCATCTGTGTTTCTCGGCAACGGCATCTGGAAGTCAAGAAGGTGCTCCGGGCGGCCATCGATCTCCTCAAAAATTTCGGCAACACCAGGGGCAGTACTAGTAGCCATATGAAGGTTTCCTTCAAAGAAATCCCAGAGCGGAGACCACTTGTTCAGCGAGCAGTGCTTGATCCAGAATCCAAAAGCAAGCGAATTAATTCTGTTATGGAGGGGAGGAATACCAGCGTGCTTCCGTAGATCAATATTCGGGACCCACCGGGACAACCCAAGGGCCGTCCTGATGGCTGAGGACTGTATCACTTCCAGCTTCTGAAGGAGAGAATCACAGGCTGTATTAAGAATTGCTGCTCCGTACTCAAGAATGCTGCGGATGGAGGAAGTAGCCAAGGTTAAAAGATGGTATGAACGTGCTCCATATCTTCTGTGTGAGAGAGCTTTGAGGATGTTAATTCTCTTTAGTCTCTTTTCTGTCTCAGGTACTCTACGTGCGAACGGAAGCCCCACGTCTTGTTATATAAAGACCAAGAAACTTGATTTCGTCCTTCCAATCAATAAGACCACTATTGATAGTGAAATCAAACTCGCAAACGCCCTTTCTCCGGGATAGATTAATAGCAGAGCATTTATCTGGACGAATGTACAATTTCCAAAATGCGCACCATTGAGCGATAACCCGAAGGGCCTCTTGTAATTTATCACGGCATGCATTCAACGAAATATCGGTGCAGTAGATGAAAATATCGTCCACGTATAGAAGGTATTTCACTCCCAATCCGTCGAAAGCTTCGAAAAAAGCATGCATGAAGATGGTGAAAAGGATAGGGCTGAGGACAGCCCCCTGAGGACAGCCCCCTGAAGAACACCTCTACCTGTGGAGCGGGACCTAGAAAACCGATCTCTCCAGTAAATCTTGATGTTTCTGTAGGAAAGGAACCGATGGAGCTAGCGAAGGATAGAACCAGTAATCCCACCCTGAGCACACTTCCAAATTAGCCTGTCTACGTATACTGAGTCGTATGCCGCCTGAAGGTCCAGGGCGATGCCTAGAACATACTTCTTGGCTCTCTTTGCTTGGGAAATGTCATGATGAAGGATTGACAGGGTGGTATGGCTGTCTCTGAATGGTTGAAACCCGAGGTGACGATGGTTCAGGATGTTATTTTCTAGGATATGGGCACTAATACGGGCTGCAATTATACGTTCAAAGATTTTACAGGGAACTGAAGTAAGTGTGATAGGACGATGTGAAGTTATTTCCTTTCTCTTTTTCCCTGGCTTTAGGATCGGTAAGACAATAGCGGAGGTCCATGACTTGGAGATGCTCCCAGAGCTCCAGATTTGGTTATAGATACGAAGCAGTAAGTCAGCGATTTTTCATCAAGTCCTTTGAAAAACTTGGCACTGATTCTATCCTCGCCCGGAGACGTCATCTTAGTTTTGCGTATTGCATCCTTCAGCTCCGACAGCTGGAGAGGGCCGTTAAGCAATACACTCTCATCGTAGCCATAGCTCAAAGGAAGAGGCTCGTGAGCGGCATCTTGGCTGAAGTGGTCTGCAAAGATCTCCGTTTGAAGATCGTAGTCAGAAATTAAAGAATCCTCGTGCAAGAGACAAAGGTGGGAATCAGGAGTGGAACAAGACCTGTTTCTAATTTTTCTGAAGGTCTTGTGGAGGATGCACGGGTCGCTGGCATTTTGACATACCGAATCCCAGAACTGGCGCTTTGATATTCCAATCACATATCTAAGTTTAGCAGCTACTTTTTTGTATTTCGTCCAGTAGACCATTGACACGGATTGCCGAGCTTTTCTCAATAGAAAGTTTTTTTGCTTGCGTAGATTGGAGCATCTGGCCAACCACCAGGCCGGGAAGCTTCTGGAGAGAGAACTGCGGGGGTGCATGTGCTTAATCATAATTTGATGAGTCAAGCCAAAAAAACTGTCGTAGTCTGGACAGCGGTGTTCAGAAATAGTGCTATTGAACTCATTGCAGATGCGCTTCCAACTGAAAAAGGAGGGAATAGGCAGGACAGGAGTACTGGCATCAAGAGTAATCGATATGAGTTAATGGTCACTGTCAAAGAGCTCGTCTACGACGGTCAAGGAAGAGATGGCATACAGATCAGCAGAGCAGAGTGAGAGGTCAAGAAGAGAGCAAATACCGCCGGGAGATACATGCGTCGGGACAGTGGAGTTGAGAAGACAAAAGGAACTGTTTGCTAGCCAATCTACAAAATCCTCGCTGGCACGAGTGGCAGAAGGGGAGCCCCAGAGAGGGTGGTGCAAGTAGTAATCACGCAAAAGTAGTGTAGAGCCTGAGAGGAGCTGGCAAACTTTGGAGATATCAGTGACGGTCATTCCTGAGCTAGAGTAGATGTTAACCATGTTAATGGAGAGAGCACCGAGAGAGATTTTAACACCCATGATTTCCGACTCGAACTGAGTACCATGGAAGTCAACCCATGAGGAGCAGATTGAAGAATCGACTGCAATGATAAGGCCACCACCGGAACGACCTGACCTATCCAGACGGTAGACTATTTTCCCAGGAATATGACAAGATTTGTCAGTAGACAAAAAGGTTTCTTGGAGAACGAGGATGTTCGCAGTGGAAAAACGGGGAAGGTTAAATCAGGTCAGTTTATTAGTGATACTCTTACAGTTCCACTGGATGATATTTAGGCCCATAAAAAAACAAGGTTAGTAACAATAAATATGACACACAAATAAGATAACTAAGCAACCAATAAAAACAGACCCAGGTGAAACTGTCCCTGGCAGCCACCCAAACCAAAAGGATAAAAATGCAGTCAATAGCAGAGAGCACTTACATAATGTGGGAGCTTGTACCATTGTTGTGACGTTTGCGCCTATCAGGCGACTAATCGCTTGGCAAGACAGTTCATAATGGTGGTGCTTAAAGTCCCTATCGCTTCGCTGATTTTTTCTGAGTATTGAGTTATGTAGTCAATGATGACTTTCAGCGTGGCATTAGTACGGGCTTCAATTAAGGTTTTAAATTGCTCAAAGTCAGTTACCAGTTTGCTAGTACCTTTCGCAAAGGATTTAGCTTCCGTTCTTTTGGCGAATTGTCTGCGCGCTTCCACAAAAGAAAAAAAGTTGTTACTCTTAAACTTTAGTAGTTCGAGTTCCTTTAGGCGGGCCGGACACTGGTTGTAGTCAGACCGGTGCTCCTTGTTACAGTTTATTGCATTTCACTGGATTCGTGCACGGACCATCGTGTTGGACGCTACACGTAACGCATAATTGCTCAGATTGACATTTAGCAGAAGCATGATTGTATTTAAAGCATTTACAACACTGACGGGGGCGATCAATGAATTGCCTCACTTGCTGAATTGAGAGCCAGATTTTGACATCCTTGGGGAGGGCAGTGCCCAAAATAGTAACTAACACCGGAGACACTTCATTCGTGTTTCTTTGATGGTGAAATCTTCGGAGCTCCAAAATGTCCAGATTGTTCTCAGTAGAGATTTCATGTCCAATTTCCGCCAACGGGATATCAACCGGGATATTGAATAACAGGAACTTATTAGTGATATTGTCCCAAATCACCCTGATAGTCACCTTAACCCCGAAAAAGGAGGATATTTTCGAGATGTCAACGGCGCACATTAAATCATTGGTGCTGATAATGACCGTACCTGTGCGGGTAAAACGAATATTTGAAATATGCTTAACATGTTCAGTAACTTCTTTAAGAGCGGTTTGAACAGCACGAGGATCTTTCTTGGGCAAACTGGAAGTTTCAGCACTTATGACAAAAATGTTAAAGTTTTTTTCCGTCGTTTTGGGCAGCCAATTGTAATAGACTACCGTAGAACGAGCAAGGTTTGGATTTATCTCAGAAAATTGAACGCTGGTTTCTTCACTAGCTTCTTATAAGTCGACCATATCAATATTAGACGGAGCAATTTCAGCAATGTCATCCGTAACAACTTTAACTACCGAACTCGCCACAATGACGACACCAAATTGAAAAATAGACTAGACAAGCCAAAAAATAATAACTAACACACTTGGGAAAAACTCCGAGCTACAAACTATGAAATAATTCAAAACGCTTACCTCACTAGGAAAGCAAACTAAAATAAAAACACCCACCAAGAAATACTACACACCCGGAGACCGCACAGCCTGCCGCACAGTCAGTCAACGCCCCCCACGTGTTCCGTGGAGAGCATGCAACCTACACTCACGACAATCCAACTCCGAATCATCATTCAACTTACCAAAACTGTGGCTCGAGTTACTCAATGGTTTCGAAAATAGAAATAAACATCCAAGTAAAATACAGGGATGAGAATACTCCCCGACCCAAATGGTTGATTTTCACTAGTAAATTTTAATAGTATTCTTTGCTTTATTAAATCTCAGAAATTCTGTCATTAAATACGGCGAAAAATATTATTAAAATTTATTGGTAGCAATCGGTCATTTGGGTCGGAGAATTCTCATCCCCGAAAAAAAAAAAAAAAAAAAAAAAAAAAAACGTGCGTTGTATGAAAAACTGAATGATGGCTTTCAGTTCATTGCATCATAGACCGTACAATTTCAGAATATGATTATTTATTTGTTTTGAAAATGACTCGGAAAGAGTTGAAAAATGCCAACAGTCAAATAAAACTATTTTACTGTTTTTAAAGTTTTAATCTTACACCTTTTTAGCAATTAGAAATAATACCATTACTTTGTTACTAATTGGCACACACGAAAAATAAAACTGCGCAGGAAAATAAAAATTCTATTGGCGAGATTTGCACCCGGCTAACATAAAAGTATCTTTATTACTCTTAAAGTTATGAACAAAAATCTGGGTTTGGATTGCAGTGGGTCATCTTGTATTGGCACAGATGTCATATACGCGCGATTTTTTTCTGACGCCAATGTCATATACGCACCGGGTTCTTAACAGGCGCCAAAGTGTCGCTATTTTGCTTGATATGGTAACCCGGATATAGATGATATAGTAACAAGTTTTCGCCAATTGGCGTCGGAAAAAATCCCGCCAATATGGGGCGTATATGACATCTGTGCCCTTGTATTTTTGATGGAATAAATGGATTGCGAGTGCGACCACAGTTTAAAATATAAAAATTACTTGTATTTGTTGTAGTGTTCTGTACTTTCCATAAAAGTTTATACTGATATTTTTAGACACCCTAATGTAAGAATATGAAACAAAAAATTACAACTGAGATCACTAGACTGTAATCGGGACAATCGCATAATTGCGACCCACAATTGAAAAATCGTTGGATGCCTACAAGGATTGTGGTCATTCAAAGAATGACTAAAAGAGAAATTCTGAAGTTTATAATCGCCCTTCATCAAGCAAGAAAATCTACAAAAAGAAAAAAAAAAAGAAAAGGTATGAAACACATTAATATTGGAAAAATGCGTCAATAATTTCCAGTATCAATTTAAAAGAAATCGCTCTCCCCTAAAAAAGGGTGGACTGGGTCCACCCCTGACTCAGAAAACTAATAGTCAGGGACGCGCGACAAGTTGATTTTCAAATATATAATAAATATTAGGTAAACATTCACGAAAATAGCCGCCAGCTTTAGTGACCGTGGTCGATGCGGCTCTGGGGTCTCAACAACGCATAGTCAATGCAAAACAAACTGTATCTCTATTAATGCTAAAGACACTTTTACTAAGGCTATTGCCTCCGGTCAGAGTAACTTCCGTAATCAGGATGCCATTCATTTCACTTTGATTGTGCAATGTTGCGGCATCTGAAGCCGAATCCAGCGCGTTCGTGATAGCTGATGGCTGTTTTCGTGATTGATTAGGAAAAATCAACTACATGTTTCAAAATTAGCCTTAAAAAATGTCCCTGCCTTCCGGAATGCAAGTGATGTGTGTGATAACTGCTACTAAAAAGACAAGAGATAATGTCACTTCAATGTGTAGCCAGTATTTTATTGTCTCAAATAAGAAAAATGATAAATTTTGCATTTACTGATTTTTAGAAATCCCTCTACATACCAATTCAGTTGATTGCAAAAGGTGTTTTTCTCCACACAGTTTCAGAATCTTTGTTTTCTTTAGAGAGATCCAGCAAAATGTCCCGATCCTCAATGCAGCACAGAGCGTACATGTGAATTTGATTGAAAGGTGAAGAGGTCATTTCAACATCCCATGCCTGAGCTTCGTCGTTCCATACACAAGGTGAAAATCTGGACTTATCCATTAAACTGATTGGACAATCATCAAACACCATTAGCTTATCTTGCAGTATTATTGCCTGTGGGAGCTCATATGGGAAAGGCAGAGGTGGGAATTCTTCCCATTCGTTGTTCACGGCGCTATACTTCTCAACCGACGTTGTAAGGCTGTTTTCTTCCGTTCTTCCGCCTAATATGTACAGTTGATCCCGGAAATTGATAATTCCAAAATTTGTTCGGAATTGCTTCGGCTTTTCGATATCCGACCAATCATCAGTAAGTGTGTTATATGCTAATGCTCTCATCTCTAATATATCAGAATCTTCAGGAAATCCAATCACATACAGGGTTTTGCTTATTGCCACTGCTCCACTGATGTTAATGGGTGGAATTGACATACAATACTTCCAAGTATCTTCCAATATGTCATAGCATTCAACGTCTGTATTTATCATCATAAAATTAAATCCTCCAATAACGAATAAGCTATTTTCACACTGGACGGCGCAATATGCCTGACGGGCTGATCGCATACTTTGTTTTTTTATCCACACTTTTTTGAACAAATCGAATGCGTTCATTTCTTTTGATACTTTATTAAACATGAAAATAAAACTATTTTTAGCAAACAGGGCATGAAAATCCTCATCTGTTTCTCCGACTTTACGCCAAATGTCAATCTGTTCATCATATGTGAGGTATATCTCTGACGTGTTATTAAGATAAGGCGAGGTGTTTCTACAGACAAAGATGTACATTTTACTGTGGCATCTATCCGGAGAGGTATTGTAAATATCAGACTGTAGCATTTTATATTTCAACATTGATGCGTATTTCTCCAGGTCAATATTTCTACAAAATACATTTTCTCGAACTATGCTGTTTTCACAGATATATGATGCCAATCTGTAATTGTCAGAATTCCATCTTATATAAGTCAAAAGCTCAGGAACATATTTCAATCTTTCTTCATCGTTCCCATTTACCCAAATTTCAATAGCTTTCCATACAGTTTCTTCATTAGCTACGCAAAGGCTGTCATCTTTTAACAGGCTTTTTAATGTATTGTATGGCAGTTCTTCAATGCCTGAGTTGATGTTATGAACAAGGCTTTCGAAATGAACTTGTACAAAACGATAACAGTGCTCTGCAATTCCTAATCTTTCCACAATGTATGAAGCAACGAGCAAAGACGTGCAGTTTTCCACAGATATTTCCCGTAATGCGAAAGGTATGCACTGTGGAAGTAAATCATCAATCTGGAAATAATCGGCAGCTATGATAGTGGAAGCAATGTTATGGGTATGAAGACGTACTTCTCCGCAATAGATAAAGATTAAAATGTCTTCTAGAATGTCTTTACGAACGGCTACAACCAACCTGTTTTTCTTTTCTATGTGACCTTTAAAATAAGTACGAAAATATTCACTTCTCATTGACAAAAATACCTTGTGTGAATTAAATTCGGTTCCATCTTCCGCTACAATGGTAGCATCACATAATTTGTGTAAATCTCTATAGAGGCTGCCTTTAAAAAGATCGTTGAAAGACTTTATATTTAATGCCATTTGAATTAATCTATTCTAAAAAAATATATTTGTTACTGGATAGTTTTATTGCATTGAAATATTTAAGAAATCTCTAAAATATAAAGTTTACCAAAGAAATGCATTTAAGAGTTTAGTATATTTTAGGGACCGACCCTCGCTCGGTAGTTTTTTCGATATATATATATACATTTAATAAACACAGAAAAGTGAAAGTTACTATACCCAAAACATCAATAAGTTATGGAGGATACAATTATATCTATGACTCGTCATGGAGGAAAGAGATAGATGGAGATGCAGTAAGGTGGCTGGGGGTGACGCCAAAAAAGTAACCCTAAAATCCGCTGCAGTAGGCCCAAACACAAGAACGTTCTTTCACGAAAAAAAGAAGAAAACGTTTAGCAATACAGTTTTTAATTCATAATACAATGGAATGCTGCTTAAGAATGCTTAAAAATAAGCACATCACTTTCATTTAGAGAAAAAAAAATGCACGGGTGATGTCAAAGAATTCGGTCCCTGTTCCAGGTGCTTGTTTTGTTTGGGCCTGGTGAGAGCATTTAAATAAACCTTTTTTACGGCATACTACATCTCCATAGTCTTAGCACGGTCGAAAGTGAAAAGTCAATGAAAATGATGTCATAGTTGTGCAAAAAGTGATGATATGTTTTCAGTTTTAAAATAAAAAAAAATGCTTGTTTTCTTTTAAATATAACATCATTTTTTTCCGCGGTGGTGGTGGTGTGAGGGGAGGGATGTAAAATTTAGATTTTTAATTCTGAAACGTTCATTCGAGAACGTAAAAAATATTTAAAAAATAAAAAAAAAACTTTGTATATAACAGGAAATTTGGATTTTCATTTATTGTTATAAATAACGATTTCTATATGAATGCGATCATATCATGCGTATCCTGACCTCTATTCTCCATGTTTTCTTAAAATTTAAAAGATGAAAATGAAAAGAGTGCAGAGCATATAAAACACGATAATGTCTTTTGTCATTGTTAACGTTAATGCTTTTACTTTCTTCAATGTTTACAAGAAGAAAGTATTGGATTCGTGAAAATTTTCGACTTCCGGTTTTCGATGAATTTATACATTTAGAAAATGTATGTCTATCACTCTGTGAGTCTGTATGTGGCAAAAAAATTTGGGGCGCTCTATCTCAAGAACTAATGCACGGAATTTCACAAAACTTTAGAGTCAGTTAGACCTTAATATAAACTAGTATTGATTACTTTTTGGTGTAGATCGCCCAACAACTGGCGCTGCTATGCTGCATTTTTCACGATTTCCGCAATAGCTATATCTCAAAAACTACTGCACGGATTTTCATAAAACTTCAGATTCAATTAGTCCTTGATATAATTTAGAGCTAATTACGTTTTGGTGAAAATCGCCCAACATGTGACGCTGCTATGCTTCATTATTCATGATTATCGCAACAACTCTATCTCAAGAACTAATGCACGAATTTTCATCAGACTTCAGATTCAATTAGTCCCTGATATTAATTAGTGCTGTTAAGTTTTTGGTGTAAATGGCCCAACAGGTGGCACTGCTGTACTGCATTTTTCACGATTTCCGCAATAGCTGTATCTCAAGAACTAATGTATTAATTTTCATCAGGCTTCAAATTCAGTTAGGCCCTGGTATAAATTGGTCCTAATTAGTTTTTGGTGTAAATCGCCCAACAGGTGGCACTGCTATACTGCATTGTTCGCGATTTCTGCAATAGCTCTATCTCAAGAACTAATGTACGGATTTGCATCTAACTTCAGATTCAGTTAGTCCTTGATATGAGTTGATGCTGATTAGGTTTTGGTGCAAATCGACCAACAAGTGACGCTTCTATGCAGCATTTTGCAGGATTTTCACGATTTTCGCAGTAGCTGTATCTCAAGAACTAATGAATGTATTTTCATCAAATCTCAGAATCAGTTAGTCCTTGATATGAGTTGGTGCTGATTACGTGTTGGTGTAAATCGCCCAACAGGTGGCGCTGCTGTGCTGTATTTTTCCCGATTTCCGCAATAGCTCTATCTCAAGAACTAATGCACGAATTTTCATATAACTTCAGATTTAGTTAGACGTTGACACAAGTTGTTGCTGATTAGGTTTTGCTGTTAATCGCCCAATAGGTGCCGCTGCTATGTTGGAATTTTCACGATTTTCGCAATAGCTCTGTCTCAAAAACTAATGCACGGACTTTCGCCAAACTTCAGATTCGTTTAGACATTGACATAAGTTGTTGCCGATTAGGTTTTGGTGTAAATCACCCAATAGGTGGCTCTTCTAGGCTGCACTTTTCTGGATTTACACGAGTTCAGCGATAGTCATATAGCAAGAACCAATGCACGGAATTTCATCTCTTTAGAATCCTCATGATGAGCATAGATTGCCATTTAATTTTAGCACTGGGATAGCGAATTTTGAAGTATTAACATGAAAGTTTTGGGATTGGTGCATCCGACTAGTTTGACAGCGGAGTCAGGGCCGAAACTAAGAGGGGGCATGTGCCCCGGGCGCCAGAACGAAGGGGCGCCAAATGTAGGATTATACCTTTGGAATGGATCATTTTCTTCTGATGGGCTGATGGCTTCCATTATTGCATATTCCATTATTCCATATTCCATTATTAATAAAATGGCCATTTTTTCCCCATTCTGACCAGAAAATCAGAGTTCAAACTTTTTACGACTGCTCTTTCATCTTCACCTAACACTTCATTTATAATGGCTGTTTCACAATAATGGAAGCCATCAGCCCATCAGAAGAAAATAACTCGGTGAAAGTGGAAACTCCGATAATCGGGACTCTAGTGTATATTTCATTTTAAAAAGGATCTTTAGGATATTTTTGTTGGTGTTCAGAGGGGGGTCATGACTCCCGTGACCTCTCCCTTGGATCCGCCATTGTAGATTACGTAGTAGTATTACATATTTTATGATTATATATTTTAAATTTTGAAATAAATCGGTTATTAGAAAATTAGTAAATTTTCTTTGTAAACATACTTTGCGGAAGAGAGGGGGGTGGGAGGGAGCCAAAATCCATGTTTGCCCCGGGTGCAAAAAAGGCTAGTTTCGGCCCTGAGCGGAGTGCTTAAAGCTGTAAGATCTTAAAAAGGTGCAAAAAGACCAAAACCGTATGATCGAAAAAATAACCTGCTGCATAGAATTAAAAAGCTTCAGTAGCCTTCTCATAGATCAGATGCCAATAAAAGTTCGCATTTTTAAAGTGAAACCAAACATTTTAGTCACGATAGAACGGACTTGCATTTGGCGACGGATTTCTGGTGACATTCTATGGAATATATGATTATTTGTGAAATAAGTGACGTTTTGAGAATTGAGCGATTTTCTGCAGAGTAAGTGACGATTGGAAAAAATGGTTATTTTACTATCTCTTTAAATTATAAATGAACATTGATGGCAAGTATAAATTATAAATGAACATTGATGGCACGTAATTTAAAAGACCTGTTTGTAGGGGGGGGGGGGGGGGGGGGGGGAATTGTAACTGCATTTTAATTCTAGAAATATAAGCATTCACCCAAGAGGTTAAAAAAAAAGAATAGTTTAAGAAATCCGAAAAAAGCCAAAAATCGCAACCTGCGATAATAATTAGCTCAAAATTTCTGCAATCAGCAAACATAAAGCTTTACGCGCAATTTTAAAAGTTAAATAGTGCCTTTAATTAATTTAGTTTATATCTGAAATGAAATCTTTATAACTTGTTATCCGGTTGAACAATTTATATAGATTATTAATTAGACATCTATAACCCCCCTCTTTTTTTTAACTAAAAAATACGGAAAATGCAAATATATTAGGTATTACCTAGAGTTTTTATATTTTGTCGGATACTTAACCCTTTGGACTCCAGCGTCTCTTACACAAATTTTATTCCGTCGGCATCACTTTTTTATAAGAAGTTTCGGTACAGATGTCATATTCGCCCCATATTGGCGCGATTTTTTTCGGTTGCCAATTTGGCGAAAACATCAACAGCATAAACAACATAATCCGGGTTACCACATCAAGCAAAATAACGACACTTTGGCGCAAGTTAAGTACCCTTTGCCTATATGATTTGGCGTCAGAAAAAAATCCCGACAATATGGGGCGAATATGACATCTGTTCCGAAGTTTCCTTCAAGTACGCAATTTCAAAAATGCCTTGATTAAATAAGGCAAAATTTATTTTCCTTTATTACTGGTGCCAAAACAAATTTTGAAAAGAAAGATGATATAGCCGCAGCGGCAACAACGGAGTGCAAAGAGTTAAATTACCGTAATGATATTGAGATTTGTTTCTTTATTTTAGTGTATTTATTATATTTCATTGCAATCTATTTCATCTTTGAAAGTTCTATATGTTTGACTGACTGGTAATTCTTGCACTACAGTAATACTAGAAATAACCAAACTTAAATTCTTAGTCGCAGTCTCAATGTATCTAATCCTTCTATATATAAAAAAAAAAGTTTTGATTTGGAAATGGACCAATAAAAAATCTGCGTAGATACTGTGAAATGCATCTGATTGGTCACAGCTTTATGATGCTATAAGGGAGGTTACCAATGGGTGGACCCGTCTCTCTGTCGCCAAAAGTGACGCCAACTTGGCACTATTTCCAGTATTTCGCCTACCTTAAGGGTACTTTTCCGTTATACGGACAGCATGCCAAAATGTATGCTAATGCGCCAATTATTTCAGCCCTCATCGTGAAAAGGATTTTTCTTGTAAACCATGCGAAACATTGTGATTTGTTATTTATGAAACGTGAATTACGTGAATGATTATTATTTAACCTTAACCTTGGAAAGCTTTTTCATTTGCTATTATTCGAAATAAAAATGCTTTTTTTTTTATAAAATTATAATTTACTTTTACTGCTGACGCTGAGATGGATTTTACCATTTGTCAATTACCAGATGATGAGAAAGTTGCGATAAAACTGTTTCAGAAATTTGGAATTCTGCATAACAAAAGGTTGTGTTCAAACAACCATGAAATGAAATTATGGATGAGTTCTGGAAATCCGAAATGGAGATGTAGCTTATGATCATGCGAAGAAAGCTTAGGAATACGACAAAAAGGCACAGATGTCATATTCGCCCCATATTGGCGCGATTTTTTTCTGACACCAATGTCATATACGCAACGGATACTTAATTGGCGCCAAAGTGTCGTTATTTTGCTTGATGTGGTAACCCGGATTATGTTGTTTATGCTGTTGATGTTTTCGCCAAATTGGCAACCGAAAAAAATCGCGCCAATATGGGGCGAATATGACATCTGTGCCCGACAAAAAACATGGTTTGAAGGATTGCGGTTGTCTTTTCTTAATGCTTTGAGGTTTATATATTTATGGTGCCAAGAGTTGACATCGATTGAGCTTTGTGGGCTGCAACTTTATATGAACCACAACACAACAGTGGACTGGAATAGTTATTTTAGAGAAGTTTGTGCAAATGCTTTATGTTCACGACCAAATAGAAAAATCGGTGGACCTAATAAAATTATAGAAGTAGATGAAAGTCTTTTTACCAGAAGAAAAAGCAACGTAGGGCGTGTTTTTCCTCCTCTTTGGGTGTTAGATGTTTTATGCCGTGAAACACGGGGATGTTTCCTTACTCCTATTTCCGATCGCACGGCTGAAACTTTAATGGCGGCAATAGAAAACAATGTAGCTGATGGAAGTATTATTTATACAGATTACTGGAAAGGATATAAAACAGATGAACTGCGAAGTGCTGGTTATGACCATTTCACAGTAAATCACAAATACAATTTTGTCGACCCTAATACTGGATGTCATACTCAAAACGTTGAGAGATTATGGGGCATCGCAAAATGGCGCAACAAAAGACATCAGGGAACAGTTCGTCATCATTTAGGTACAGATGTCATATTCGCCCCATATTGGCGCGATTTTTTTCGGTTGCCAATTTGGCGAAAACATCAACAGCATAAACAACATAATCCGGGTTACCACATCAAGCAAAATAACGACACTTTGGCGCCAGTTAAGTACCTGTTGCCCATATGATATTAGCGACAGAAAAAAATCGCGCCAATATGGGGCGAATATGACACCTGTGCCATCATTTAGAGTCGTATCTCATAGAGTTTATGTGGCGACATCTTCATTCAAAAAATGAAATGTTTACTGCAATGCTAAAAGATATGGCACAGATGTCATATTCACTCCATATTGGCGCGATTTTTTCCTGACGCCAATGTCATATACGCAACGGGTACTTAACTGGCGCCAAAGTGTCGTTATTTTGCTTGATGTGGTAACCCGGATTATGTTGTGGCACAGATGTCATATACGCCCTATATTAGCGCGATTTTTTTCCGATGCCAATTTGGCGAAAATATCAACAGCATAAACAGCAACATCAATAGAACAATGACATCTGTACCTATGTTGTTTATGCTGTTGATGTTTTCGCCAAATTGGCAACAGAAAAAAAATCGCGCCAATATGGGGCGAATATGACAACTATGCCAAAGAGATTTGTAATTTTATGGCAGCAGTTTAATATGATTTTTTTATTTTATTACTTTATTGTATAACAGTTATTTGTTCACTTATTTTAATTATATATTCGTGATTTAATAAAATAGTTCGTAAAATTCTGTAATTTTCAAATGTTATATTTTTAAAATGCTTACTTTACTATCGACAATGTTTTTCTTTTATTTTTCAAATGTTTCAATTCACGTGATTTTAATTTTGCGCCAACTATTGCGCTTGGCGACAATGCTGTCCGTATAACGGAAAAGTACCAAAAAGCACAGCCTACTATGATATATACGGCCCACGCATTTCGCCGAAAACCGTCGAAAAAGTGAAGTCTGATTCAGCTTCAAACCATAGACTTCTAATATAAGTGGACGCAGAAATGGCAACCTTTTCTTGAGGCACATATCATGCTGCCCACCATCACGTGATGGTGGGGAGAATGCGCGCCAAACCGGGTTTTCCCGCATCCCACCAAGACCTATTGTGTCTGTGTTCGTTTCGGAGAGTTTCTTTTATCAGGAGAATGAAAGAGGAAAATTGCCAAGAAAGGGATCACCGCCAAAAAATGACACCCTTTTGGCGATGAAATCTCCAACATGAGTGCATCAAGGTTCCACGGATGAGAACAATGGGATTCGCTCTCTATTCAATTCCTCCTCTAAGCTTCAAACCATGAACCAAAACATCACAACGTGCTCTTTTTTGTTTACATTTATACCCTGCCCAGGTAGCGGCTTCTTTCTCATCGTCGAAGTTTCAGAATCATTGATCGTATTTTCAGAATAATAAATTAAATACTTATATTCTTCAATTTCCTTCGATTTAAAAGGATATTTTACACAGCTTGTAGTATTTTAGTGATCACATACTTTTAAGATTAGCTAAATTACTTATTGTTTACTTGATCGTTTGGTTCATTCTGTTATCCTTTTTGGTACTTGTTAGTTATCCCGTCGACCAATTTCGCCAAATTATATAAATCGCCAAACCCCCCGCCAAAGTATACAAATTGACATCATTTTTATTTTAAATGACAAAAGAACAAGTAAATTAATATAACATTAATAAAAATACAAATAAAACGTCGAAATAAAAATCACTTGATGAAGTAAAGACGTGTTGTCAAGTGAATGCGACATTTACGATCAACCATTATTGGCATTTAATCTTACAATTTGGCGATAGTAATTTGGTCGACGGGATAACTAACAAGTACCTTCTTTTTTTAATCGCCCGTATTTACATAAAAATAGCTTGTGTTTCATATACACGTTTTAAAATTAAAATTTGGTTTTTATCAAACTACAGTTCTCATAACTGGCTTGAAGCAGTTATTTTTGATGAATTTATTGCTACCCGTAAAATGTTTGTTTGATATCGTCCGAACTAAATAATAATAATAATAGTAAAAAAAAAAAAAAAAAAAAAAAAAAAAAAAAAGACCATCTTCCTTAAACATTAAACATTCTTATTTTTAATCATAGAAAGAAATAGTGATCGCAGATTTAAATATCGTTGCAATATTTTATGTTATCCAAGCAATTTTGATTAAATCATGTAAGTGTATTTGTTACTTAATAAATTATATTTATTAATTATTACAAGGAATTTTATGAGTACTTTAATATATTTAAAAGAAATTCCATTAGTTTTATTGTTTCAGCAGTGAAGATAGCAAATAAATTTGTGACATTGATGTTTTTAGACTATGCATGTTTTTATTTATTGGGGTGAATCGTAGAATACTCTACTTCTCCCCAACCTGGCGATAAATGCGCTAAAGTGGCAACCTTGGTATTTAGTATTAACTTGGTATTAAGTAGCAACCTTGGAAGTATTCTCCGATCGCACCATTTATTATTCCGATAATTGTTAAAATGATAATTTTTTTTTTTTTTAATTTGATGATTAGAGTTAATATTTTTATTAAACTCTTTTGAATCATATCTATACGGAAAAACAAATCCCTGCCGGCCCTGGCCTACAGGCGGAGGTAGATTTCGATGTTAAGTACTAAATTCACCAACAAAACTTAAATCAAGATTAGAGATAAACCCAGTTCCTTCACTAAGAATGAACTCTAGGGAGCTAAACATTTTGTGAAAATTCTAATATACACCAATACACACACGCATGTATATGGGATCAATGCAAAAACCCTTGACGGGTTAAAAGTTTCTGACGCAGCACTTTATCTTATGCTCTAAGAATTTTAAATATGGAACTTAAAAATACTGATATCAAATTTTGAGTGACGTTATGCTATTTCTTAAAAAATATATTTGTATTTATTTCACCATTTTATTTTTGTTTTATTTATAATCGCATGTGCAAAAGTTATGTTCAACATGAAAAGCTGCATAAAATTTTATTCGCTGTTGCTTTATCATTTACATCTCTCATAAATTCAAAATATGTGTTTTAAAAGATATGATATAAAATTTAAGTGACGCCTTGATGTGACTTTAAAAGGTTTGTTTTTTAAAATTCAATTTAAATTATTTTTGACTTGGTTAAAATATTTTTTTTACATCTACACAATACTTTTAATTTTCCAATTCACTGTTAAATATATCACTTTCATTGAATCTATACTATGCATTGAAATGTATTTATTTCAATAAATTGATTTATCTTTTGTGTCACGCTATTCAAAATTGTGAGTAAGATTTATGTAAATGGTTTATTTGCGTCAAACTATCCTTTTTCATACATTTCATGTAGTTTGGACACAATGACGCAAAGAAACCATTTACATAAATCTTACTCACAATTTTGAATAGCGTGACACAAAAGATAAATCAATTTATTGAAATAAATACATTTCAATGCATAGTATAGATTCAATGAAAGTGATATATTTAACAGTGAATTGGAAAATTATAAGTATTGTGTAGATGTAAAAAAAATATTTTAACCAAGTCAAAAATAATTTAAATTGAATTTTAAAAAACAAACCTTTTAAAGTCACATCAAGGCGTCACTTAAATTTTATATCATATCTTTTAAAACACATATTTTGAATTTATGAGAGATGTAAATGATAAAGCAACAGCGAATAAAATTTTATGCAGCTTTTCATGTTGAACATAACTTTTGCACATGCGATTATAAATAAAACAAAAATAAAATGGTGAAATAAATACAAATATATTTTTTAAGAAATAGCAGTAGTAGAAAAAGGACAGTCCGGCTCCAGCAGGTGGAGGGTGGAGGGAGCTCCTCCTCCTCCTCCTCCTCCTCCTCCACCACCTGCTCCTCCTCCACCTGCTCCTCCTCCACCTCCTCCTGCTCCTCCACCTCCTGCGGAGAATGTGTGCTCTAAGAGGAGGGGTTAGAAAGGAATGTTGATCTCTAAGAAGAGGGTGGAGTTTAAAAAATTTTTAGATTTTTTTTTTTAAGAGTGAAATTTTTTTTAGCGAACTTTAGTACGAGGGGTCATTTTGGAGAATGAATTTTGAGAAGTGATGTTTGATGCTGCCCTCTAACGGTGAAAATTTGAAATAATTAAAAAATTATTTAAAAATAATTTTAAGTTGTGTTGAGGTTTGAACCCTCGCAAAATGTAAGGATGGCTTAGTGATTTTAGCTGTTATCTTAACCACTAAGCCATCCTTGCATGTCTTGGAAAGAGTATTTAAGGAAAGGGTGTGTGATTCTCCTCCTGCTCTCGTTGCGAGTACCATGCTCCTCCGCCTGCTCCCACCTCCTGCTCCTGTCGTGAGTACCGTGCTCCTCCGCCTGCTCCCACCTCCTGCTCCTGCTCCTGGCACGAGTAAATGGCCCCTCCACCTGCGGAGAGCTTGTTGTTTAAGAGGAGGGTATAATTAAGGAATTTTTAGGGGCATGCTATAGGTTGAGGTGGAAATTATACATGAAGATTTAATTTAAAATATTTCATTTTAGGACTTAGGAAAAATTTCGAATAGGGACTTTTTTTTTTTTTTTTTTTTTAAATTTACTAATGGATACCGAATTGGAAAATTTTAGAATTTTCTCTAGTAAGTTTAGGCTTTGGTAATATTTCATCCCCACCTAACTTTAATTGTTTATTACTCATTAATAAATTATGTTAATTACTTTTTTTATTCAATGCGAATTGTTCTTGCGCATTTTTAAATTTAAATTAAATAAATAGTGTTTCGACAAAAATTGAATTTTCGTGGTCACGTGCCCCCCACCCCCCTTTTTTTTTTTCAACTTGTATAATAAACTATTGAAATTTCATTTTAAAACCTAGAATTAGATATGCTCCAAATAATTATTCGAATTTTCAATAAGGTATGAATACTAGAAATATTTTTTAAACTGATTAAATATTTATGAGATGTTTAACGAAATTATATCGATATACAGGATTGATCAAAGATAGATTTTCTTTTGACATGTACGAAAGCTTTTACCTCCACCCCCCCCCCCCTCCCCTTAGTGGCTGCTTGATACTTTTTTAAATGAATGCCCGGTAAAATTAAAATCAATGCAAAAACCCTTGACGGGTTAAAAGTTTCTGACGCAGCACTTTATCTTATGCTCTAAGAATTTTAAATATGGAACTTAAAAATACTGATATCAAATTTTGAGTGACGTTGTGCTATTTCTTAAAAAATATATTTGTATTTATTTCATCATTTTATTTTTGTTTTATTTATAATCGCATGTGCAAAAGTTATGTTCAACATGAAAAGCTGCATAAAATTTTATTCGCTGTTGCTTTATCATTTACATCTCTCATAAATTCAAAATATGAGTTTTAAAAGATATGATATAAAATTTAAGTGACGCCTTGATGTGACTTTAAAAGGTTTGTTTTAAAATTCAATTTAAATTATTTTTGACTTGGTTAAATTATTTTTTTACATCTACACAATACTTTTAATTTTCCAATTCACTGTTAAATATATCACTTTCATTGAATCTATACTATGCATTGAAATGTATTTATTTCAATAAATTGATTTATCTTTTGTGTCACGCTATTCAAAATTGTGAGTAAGATTTATGTAAATGGTTTATTTGCGTCAAACTATCCTTTTTCATACATTTCATGTAGTTTGGACACAATGACGCAAAGAAACCATTTACATAAATCTTACTCACAATTTTGAATAGCGTGACACAAAAGATAAATCAATTTATTGAAATAAATACATTTCAATGCATAGTATAGATTCAATGAAAGTGATATATTTAACAGTGAATTGGAAAATTAAAAGTATTGTGTAGATGTAAAAAAATAATTTAACCAAGTCAAAAATAATTTAAATTGAATTTTAAAACAAACCTTTTAAAGTCACATCAAGGCGTCACTTAAATTTTATATCATATCTTTTAAAACTCATATTTTGAATTTATGAGAGATGTAAATGATAAAGCAACAGCGAATAAAATTTTATGCAGCTTTTCATGTTGAACATAACTTTTGCACATGCGATTATAAATAAAACAAAAATAAAATGATGAAATAAATACAAATATATTTTTTAAGAAATAGCACAACGTCACTCAAAATTTGATATCAGTATTTTTAAGTTCCATATTTAAAATTCTTAGAGCATAAGATAAAGTGCTGCGTCAGAAACTTTTAACCCGTCAAGGGTTTTTGCATTGATATCATTACTTTTTTGAGGTTAGTGATAAAATGATTAAAAAAAGGATACTTATGGAATTTAATGCAGATTTAATTTTTACTATTTTATTACAATTTTCCTTATAGCAGTTTGTATATAAAAACAACTGGGTAAGTATAATCGCAGATCGCACAGAGGGTTTCATTTGATATTCCTTTAAAAACACTTTATCCTTAAATTAATAAATCCAAAATGTTAATTTATAATTATTAAATCCTTACATAGATGGTGCACCAATAGTTCCAGTTTTCATGGGGCAGGGAACGCACTCTTTTAAACAACCCACCTTCCAATTGAAGTCATCAAAAATCAAGTAGAATAAGCCAGACCCCGTTGGGTTGTTTGACAAACAGCAGTCTCATGTCCACTCCTTCCCCCCTTTTTCAAAATTTTTCAGACCAGTACCTAAGAATGGAACCGAAATAATTTTTTCTCTTCAGAAATTACGATAAAAAAATAGTATGCAGTACTCATAAATTTACTTTAATGCTATATAGGGTGATTATTAAGTTAATTATAACGTTTGGAATCTGTTGCTTGATTTCCGAAATGTAGTTTCTGAGTTATGGAAGCTGAACCCATAAGGCGCCATAGAGGGGCGAAGCCCGCTAGTGTCTATCATAATTATATCTGCCATGTAGACTAATTGCGATATTTAATCAAAATAGTCCCCCCCCCTCCTCATCCCCGGAAATACAACAAATACAAAATGTGTCTTTATAAACCTATCGTCAAATAGGTTTTTATTTCTTTTTCCCTAAAAAAAAACATGATTTTTATATCCGTAACGTAAATAGCGGACGAAGCCCGCTAGTTCCTATCATAATATATATTTTTAATAATTTTATATAGTCTATAATAAAAATAAGACTTAAAATAGTCTAGTTCCATGAGTACTTGTAGTGTCAGTTACATGCTACGATTTTTGGATACCAGTATTTTAGAATGGGAAAATGTGACTTATTTTATCGGAGATATCTCATTAATTGAATAAGGTGAAGCAAACTTTTTGAAAAAAAAAGGTGGCCAACAAGCATGGCAGTTATCAGCTATGTGACTTTGTGCTAAAGTCCATTAATTTGATCTGCTTTAAAAAGATTACGGAAGATTGAATTATAGTAGAGCCTGGATTAACCGAGCTTCGATTAATCGAGGTTTCTGTTAAAAGAGCCGATAACAAAGTCTGATTTTTTTTTCCTTTTGAATGAGCCTTAAAAATAACCACACTCTTTAGCTCACTGTCTGTGCTATACAGGCCCTTCTGCCCCCAAAAGCACTCAACTCCAAAGAAACATTGGACCCTGAGAAGTCAATAGCGAACAATGCTTTGTTTCCAGTGGCTGTGTGAACTTTCGTAAATTTTTCAATTTGCATTTTAAAATTTACTACTGGTAGTTGATTTTCTTTTTAAATTTGTTAAGCTGTGAAACAGAACTTTACATATATTTATTTTTATTATTTAAAAAACGTTCTATATATTTTTTTAAAAGAGATGTTAAATTCGCAAGCACGGCGAGTTTTTACGCACAGTTTCTATTAACCGAGATTTCCGATTCCGATTTACTAACAGTCCCAATTAGCTCGGATAATCGAGGCTGCTCTGTATAATTAAAAAATCAATGGCGATCTTACTGTAAACGGGTTTCCCTTTTACTGAGGGATTTCAAAACCGAATCAGCTGATGTTAGTTGCTGTTTCCGTGCTTGATTAAATAAGATTAGTTAACATTTGAAAATTACCAAATATAAAAGGAACTAAGTCAACAGAGTCTTTGCTTTATGGTATTTTTTAACAACGCTATAAGAAAATTATTTTAAATAAGAGATTTTAAATGTAACGTTTTAAATCTGACATAATTTTCACCAAACTTTCCTTTCTCTTTGTAACATTCAACTGAAAATATTTTTATTATTAGAAAGATAATATTATTATTTGCGCTACTTTAAAATTGGCAACTATAGTTAAAAATATCATCTCGAAATTTGAAATAAATCTCTCATATAAATATATTTTTTAATTTAAACTGTTTTGCAATATGTTTTGCAATATGTTTTGCAAACTGTTTTGGCCACTTTGGCCAATATGACGTAATTTCCTCCATTTACGACTTTTAACACATATCAATGAATTTATTATTTAAAAATTTTCTTTTTCTTTTAATATTCACGTGTAAATATAATTTTTATGACGTAATTTTCAATGTTTTCCTTCTTTTAATGCGTAATCATTTAATTCTAATTTGAAAATAATTGATTATTTTATAATTTTCTTTCATTTTAAGTAAGCATGTGTAAAAACAATTTTTATGACGTAATGTTTAATATTTTCCTGCTTTTAACACGTTATCATTTAATTCTAATTTAAAAGGATTTTTTTCTGTTGAATAAATTTTTAATTTAAAGGATATATTATTCTTTGCGCTGTTTTAACAATTGGCAACAATTTAAAATAACTTTTTCTAAAATATGTAAAAAATATCTCTGGAAATTCTGAAAATTTTAATTTAAAATTGAAATAAACCGTCAAAAAATTAGGCAAGTTAAAAATAATAAATGCACTCTGCAAACTTCGAGTTTCTATTGAATGATTAAATTGAATGAAAATGATTAAATTCCCATGTATATTTTTTTTTCCTATGAGACTTTTTTAATGAGTCATTTTTATCCAGATTTAACATTAAATATATCTTAAAATACAGTGGAACCCGGTTAAGACGCTCACGGTTAATACGCGATCCCGCTTAATACGCGGATTTTTTCCAGCTCCTTGAGCATTGCCTATAATGCTAATGTAAAACTATCACGTTTAATACGCGAACGGTTATTAAGCGATCTCGCTGAATACGCGATAAATTTTCGAATTTTTGGGACAAAAAATCCCGTTTAAGACGCGAATTCATTCATCTAGATGCAAATTCCTTCTCTCTCATCTAGTAGTGTTGCGAATTTAGTAGATTTTTTTCATGAAGGCAAAAAACACGTTTTACGAATAGTGTTATTCACTTTATTTAATAACAGATTAATTAAGGCGAACATTACTAATCGAAAATAGTGGTAGATATTTCAATAGAAAAAAACACCCTCTAAATTAGCAACGCTGGAATTCGTCTTTGATCCTGCCCCTGCACCTAACATTTTTTTTGTCTCTCGCTTCGTGTAGGTTTTTACTATAGTAGAGAGAGATAGGCGAATTCAAAATGGTCAGATACATTATAAAAATTATTATGATTAATGATGTTTATACTTGTTGTTAGTGAGTTTTAAATTACGTACATCACAACTGTGTTTTATAATGCATATTATAGGTTTTAAAAAAAAAGAAACTTGTAAAGATTAAACAAAATACGACTGCGGTTTTATAATTATTTTGTGTTTTCTTTACTTTTTGCTATGCTAACAATATTTTTTACACAAAGATGAAAAAGGATAGTTTTTCTTATATTAAAAAGTAGGCCGCATTATAATGGTATTCATTATGACAAATATTAAAGCCCCACCAGTGGCCGAGAGGTTCTGCTCTCGAAGCTGGTAGACGGGAGGTGCTGGGCTCGAACCCAATAGCGCCCGTCGGCCTAATCGTTCGGAGTTTTCGTGGTTTTCTTCGAACCTTGGTTTTCCAAGCGTAAATACGGGTTAGGTTCCCTTAGAAAGACCCCCACGAAGGGCACTCCCCCCGTTGGGCCTATATCCCTCGTGCTGATAATTCACCGTCATAAACACAACCAACCAGCCGGCAAGTACTAAATTTGATTTTAACAACTGGAATGTGCTTCAAAGATTTAATATTTTTTTCTTTATGTTTAAAAAAAATACTACAGCACGAAAATTATTTTTATTTTTATTTATTTTTTATTGTAATGTATTTATCGACAATAAAGCTATATTTGAATCCCTATTTATTTTCAATTGTTATTCCAGTCGGTCCTATAAAAGGAAAGAATGAGTAAAACATTAATTCTATTAAATTTTAATCTAAATACGAAAAATACACAATTTTCAACCGTAAACATATAAATAAAAGCTCTAAAATTCATTTAGACGATTAGATGTGTAAATAAGCCCAGTTCCTGCACCATTATACAAATCACGTTTAATACGCGATCCCGCTTAATACGCGACTTTTGTCCACTCCCTTGAAACGCGTCTTAACCGGGTTCGACTGTAATTCTTCGATTTAAAAGCTATGTACTTCAACGTTTTTGTCAAACATTTCTCTATAATACTACGCAATTGCGTCAAAAGATGGCGACACCAGAAATCTGATATGCTTATATAAAAACAATTGTCTCGGGGTTATCAAACTTCATTGATATTTATAAATAAAACATTTCAACTAAATTATTTATTATAAAAGAATTATTACATCACAATAGCTTTTATGCAAGGAAAATAATAATTATAATAATAATAATATTATGGATGTCAGTGATTATATATTGATTGACCGTCATAATAATAAAAAATGATATTATAAAAAGAAGAGCTGAAATGAATTACTTTTTTACGTTTCTGATCGTGTGATTTATATTCAAATAATAATTATTAATGTATATTTTTTGTAAAGTGATTGAAATTTATTATTTATAAAATTTATGGTAATATTTTTATTGTTGAAAAATTGCCAAGAAATAATCATCATCAAATTGGCGTCATTATAATTGTAATTTTATTTAACTTAATAGCAATTAAAAAAATTACAAAGGAACTGAGAATAATGGTCAACTAGCAGACTTAAAAAAAAAAAAAACATTCACATGTGAAAACACGTTCCAAGGAGTATCGAACTGCCTATCCTAAGGTCAGTAAACGATGGCCCTTAGCCACTCAGCCAGTGGGAAGACAAAATTTTTCTCCCCAAAAGTGGTTAAAAAGAAAGCATGTGTATGAATACAGTGTCGTGCATTTTCGGTGAAATTTCCATAGAATGGCGAAGAAATATAGTCCGATTTTTCATGCGCATTATAAAACGAACAAGAGTCTTGCTGGAAACAAGTAAATTGTTATTTGGTTCATCTGAAACATATTTATTTGATTTTTTAAAAATCGCCCGTGTCATTTTCGAGAGAAAAAAAAATCGAATTATTTAACGAACGAGAGTTTTCCCAGAAAAAAGAAAAGTGTTATTCACCTCGCCTTAATCACATTTATATTATGTATCAATTTAAAAATAATCGTTAGAACCGTTTTCGAGATTTTCAAATTAGGAACTTCCTCGATATTATACCAACGTTTTCACTTTAAAAATGGCTATTTAGATCTCAAAATATACTGCACGTAGAAATGCAAAAATTTCAGTATACGATTAGACTGCGGATATAAGACTGTTCTAGAAAATTCAGAACAATAAGACATATATCTGCTGAGTTATTAAAAGGCGGCTTTTCGCGTTTTCTTTGATGTCGAGTTAGCTGTATATATGAGTTCCGCCATCTACGAATTCTATGATACGATACGATACGATTTTAACGATACGATACGATACGATTTTAGGCTTAAGGCTGCGTCACTCGAAATACTACCGTCTTCCATGATATACACCCTTTTCTATTATGTTAATGAGTCAATTCGTGAATTTCGCTAATGATGTCATGGAGGTCTAATTTTTTTGACGAAATATATTTATTAATTATATATATATATATTTTAATGTCGTTCGCAAAATATATGAACTCATTTAGATAATATTTTTAATACTGAATGCATTTTTATTGTTATTCGTGAAAATTTTAATGTTATTACCGAAATATATTTATTGCACTTAATAAATTTTTAATGTTATTCGTGAAAATTTTAATGTTATTACCGAAATATATTTATTGCACTTAATACATTTTTAATGTTGTTGGCGAAGATTTTAATAATATTGGGGAAATATATTTATTAATTATATAAATTTGTAATGTTGTTGGTGAAATATATGAACTCAATTAGATAATTTTTTAAATATTGAATACATTTTTATTGTTATTCGTGAAAATTTTAACGTTATTGGCGAAAATAATTTTTTTTTTTTGTACTGAATAAATTTTTAATGTTGTTGGCGAAGTGTATTAGTAAATTTTGAATGCTGTGGACGAAATCTGTTACTAGTTTTCAACAATGCGAAAGATACGTTTGAATAGGAGTCTTACGCAATAATTCCTGCATATACAGGACAGTGCAAAATAATTAGATGAATCTCGTTAATATGTACATTTTATTGAAAGTGTAAAACTATTTTATTGTAAAAATAATTTCGCATACAAGATTTTTTTCGCCGCCTTTAGCAAGTAGAATTTAAATAGCGATAGTGGGATAAGCGAGTTTTTTTTTTCCCACCTAACCGACGAATAATATATAAATCACAATTTTAAGCCAGATTTAGATAAATTTTAATTAAAAATCGAATTTGTGTTTTAAAATATCGTTTGAACTGTATTAGAAAAATGCATATACGATTCATTTTCAGACTACCTGTATATTCATTATTTGGAGAATGCATACCCTAATCATTTCTAAACTACGTTTTGCCTTTGAAAGCAATTTCAGTAAAAGATGTTCTGACATATTATTTATTTTGTGTGCGATTAGTTTTTTAAACCGCGACTATATTATTTTTGGATAATATCTTTATGAATAATTTTTAGACTAATTTTGGAGATTAAATATAGTTTTGATTCATTTTTTTTTCTTTAAGGTGTTGGTCCTTAGACTGCCTCATTGAAACTGCATTTTTAAAACTATATGTTCATTGAAACAGTTATAATTTGAAAACAATCTAAGTAAATTATACTGTATGCTATTATAAGACCAATTGAAATGCTTTCTTCAGTGATTTTTGAACTAGGATTATTTTTAATAAAATTCAAATCTAAAAAAATTTTTGAGTTCGAAAAGAAAATAATTTAGAGAAATCCTTTACCTAATAGAATATTATTTTGTAAAAATATTTCACATGATTTATTTTACTTTGTAAAAACAATGCATGAGATTTTCATATCGCGAAAATTAATATTTCTAATATTATGTTGGAAAAATAAATATTAAAGAATAGATTTGAAATAGAGATAACATCTTCATAGATTAATATTAATGAATTTCGAACCTGCTATTCCCAAATTAAAACATATAGTATACGCAGTTTCAATTATACTCAAAAGGAAATTTAACGGAAAAAAATAAATACCTAGTTTTAGATGTATATTTTTTAATATTAAATCGAAATATAAAATAGCACAGTACCTGTTAATAATCCATAATGTCTTCTCAAATTTGGCCAGTCACCTCACACGTTAAAAATCTCGCTGCAACTATACTGTTTATCTACTTTCTGTCGGAACATGCATCTACAGGAATGTTATCTCAAAGATCAAAGGAGCCGCATTAAGCGGTCCCTTTCAATAGATAAAAGAGATAAGCCGATATTATTCGAATAACAATTAGTAAAGTCTGTCTCAATTACAATATATCTTAATTAAGGGATTCTTATAAATTTTTAAATATAGGATAGATTGAAGTTTTATACCTACATTTAGATTTTAATAACAGCATCAAATGTACTATACTGAAAATCTACGTATTCATTTTTTTTTTTAACATAATGTTAGCCTTTTACCCAGTTTTTGAGATGAAATCACTATTAGGTATCATACTTTTTAAATAATTTACAGTTATGGAAATATTTAGACGAAACTTTCTGTACATGTTATATTCAAGGATAATTTTTCAAACATGCATCGACCTAAATTTATACTATGTTTTAGAAACAAATATTCTATGCGACTACCTATATCCATTTTAATACACGTGCATACTATTTAATATAGTTACACCATTCGAAATACATAAATTAACTACACACATCCCCATTGAATCAAAATTTCTATATTTATAATGCTAATAGATGATAAGCTATTTTCTAGGGTGGTGTAAGAATAACGTTAAATGCTTCACGTATTCTTATATAAAATATACCTCAGTCATTATTTTCACTTCGTTAGAGACAATAATAATTAATCGTTTAAACTTTTTTCTATCGATATACCTAGAAGTATTTTTTTTTAAGTATTTTTTTTTTTTTTTTTTTTTTTTTTTTTTTTTTTTTTTACTTTAGCAAAGGAACCCAAAGAAGACAATTTAATTATTTTCACATTTTTTTTATTATTAGCGAAATGAAACTTTAACATTTGAAAAGCAATTTTACAATTATTTGTAAATTTTTATTATTATTAGCGACACAAATTTTAAACAACTTCAGAGACGGAAGAAAGTGACCCGAATTATCGATTTCATACAAGAACAACTTTTTTCAGTCACCTCGTCTGGTTCGAGAGGTTTCCAACTCACATGGCCTGACTTCACATTTCAGGTAGAGCCCGATTTAGATTGCAGTGGTACCCAAGGCCCAACAACTTTTTCCCTGCCCTTCCCTCATCCATAGACCCAAGGGCCTGGTTGGCCTGTGCGGGAATTAGGCCCCGATTTTAGGGAGCCTGGTTGGCCTATGCGGGAATTAGGCCCTAATTATAGGGCGCCTGGTTGACCTGTGCGGGAATTAGGCCCCAATTATAGGGAGCCTGTTTGGCCTGTACGGGAATTAGGCCCAGATTATAGTGGCCTGGTTGGCCTGTGCGGGAATTAGGCCTCGAATATAGGGCCAATACATTAACCACAACGGTTGATTGTGTTTTTGACGACCAATTATCATGAAGAGGGATATAGGCCCAAAGGAGGTAGTGCCCTACGTGGGGGTCTTTCTAAGGGAACCTAACCCGTATTTACGCTTGGAAAACCAAGGTTCGAAGAAAACCACGAAAACTCCGAATGATTAGGACGACGGGCGCGATTGGGTTTGAACGCAGTACCTCCCGCCTACCAGCTTCGAGGGCGGAACCACTCGGCCACTGGTGGGGCCTAAGCACAGTATATTAGTCACGTGATTTTTATCTTTTAAGTTTTAGAGCTACATTTTCACACACTAGACTATTTTAATTTTAGGAAAGTATTGTTATTTTTCTTTTCATTATTAAAAGTATACTTTTTCAGTTTAGTGGATTTGAACATAGATTTAAACTCAAATAGTTGGACTAAATCAGATTTTGTAATATACACTAGGTAAAAATCGATAACTTCCCTACTTAGTTTGAAACATTTGTCAGATCACGTGACATTAATGTTTTTAGAAATAATAGATAATTAATTTGATTGTAACTTTTAGTCAAAATTTAGTGATCTTAGGAAAATCTTTCTTAGCCATGTTATTTATCGCATATCAAATTACCACTATACATTTCACCCTTCCCCTAAACCCCCAGAAAATGAACTAGATATTTGAAACTCGCCACAGGAGGAAAACCCTATTTAAATTAATGAATCAGTAATGAACTATAAAAATTAAACAGCACACATAAAATTAACAAATGAATAACCAAAAGAATTTCAACTATCACATAAAAATTTCCCTGTTGTAAGAAAAAATATATGTTTATTAGTTAGTAAAAGTAAATTATTCCTTTTATACCTTCTAGTGTTTGAAAATTATCGTCTCAACATGCTAGTACACCTTATGTGTATATGCATACTTATAATACATATGCGTATGTATATGTTTGCCATTGAATGGTTTTGAAAAATATTCACGTTATGAAAAATGATTTGTAAACAGTAAAACTTAACTCAAACATAAATTTTAGAAATCACAACTAAATAAAAAATGTTTCTTTTTAAATATATAATAATAAAAAAGTTTTTAACAAATCACAACTTGATAAAAAAAAAAAAAAAAAAAAAAATTCAGGAAGATAAAAAAGTTAAAAAAAATACAAACGAAATAAAAAAGTAAAAAAAAAATTTCATGTTAATAAATAAAAGTTAAAAAAAATTACAAGTCAATAAAATTTTTGAAAGAAAATAAAAATTTTCTAATGGTTATCAAAATAGTTTTTGAATTGTTTGCAAGTTAATAACATGTATACGACAATATATATGCACATTCATATATGCGTATTTATACCAATGTAAGTATATCCAGGCATACTATTTGCAAGTAATGTCTATGTGTGTAAATATACGAATTTATTCGGTTTTCGAATTATTTACAACTTTAGAAAAATATTCGTATGTGTGGATATGTGTGCTTATTATATGTATACAAAAATTAACCAAAAAGAAAAAAAATACCTACAGGTTAGTCGAAGTGTTTAAAAAAATTGTCATTATATATTTATACATGTGTGTTTGTAAAATTTAAATGTTTTGACTAACGACCGAATACATCCAACCAACTAATTGTTTATCCTGGCGACCATTTGGTCTATGCATTCGCCTAACCAACCAACTGCTTACTTTAGCAATCAAATATTTTATATTTGCACATGCGTAGAAACTTAATTGATAAGACAATACTTGTCTAAACTTGAAGTAGACTATTATGTATGATTTGATAAATTAAGAAAACATTGAGCTAGGGTGCAAACTTTGTACATTCTCCACGATAATTCACTTATCTATTATTAGATATCTATAGAAATCAACACAGTGAAAAATTAATAACTAAATTCTCATATTCGTTTTCAATATAAGTAGCTTATATTATTGCCTTGTTAACTAGGGTTGCCACTTAAAAATTTCTTTTATGGATTTACTATGATAAACAACTTATCTGACTAACCTTTTACTATTTTCAGTTCAACTCACTTTCGTAAACTAAACCTGCACAGCTTACAATTCTACTTTTCAATTAGTTTACTGTATCAAATCATTGATTTTAGTTCTTTTAGTTTAAAAAAAATAATTATATACTCTAGCATAATCATTTTAAGGCATTCAAATTATAACATATAACAGAATCATAATTCACACTTACCTATATACCAGCTTCTTCAAAACACGTCTATCTCATAGCACGATTTGGTGTGGAATGCCAGTTTCTTATCACAAAAACCGGAAATCACGTGGTCGAGGGTTGGTCACGTGACTATTTCCTGATATAGGATTGGCCGATAGCGATTCCTTCTAAGTGACGTCACACGACGATAAGAACATCTAGATAAGCAACTTTCACGCCATTTTGATTACTGTTTTCGAAGGAGTGTACTTCTCGGTATAGCTCGGTTGTCTGCATTGTCTAAACTTGTCTGACCTTGTCTGCAGCTTCTTTCTTTGCTAGTCTAACATGTGAGTTTATTCATGAAAATCGTTAGAGACATATATTTTTAATTACTATAATTGATTAGATAATTTAAACACCAATTGTTTATTATATTCAAATCATTTGCATTAATTAAATTTTTATAATAATTAAAATTTATTTATTATTTTATAAAACATAGTATCGATTTTAGAAATAGCTATTTTCTTAAAAAAGCGAAAAAGAATATATCATCATAGGCTTTATATAATATATAAGTCAGTTGCGTTTGTATATATCCTATTATTTAAAAACATTTATCGGAAATAACATAATAATTGAACAATCATTTTATAATATATACATAAAAATAGTATACTTATCTATTGTTTATTATAATCATATCATTTTCGTTAATTGATTTTTATAATAATTCAAATAATAATTGATTTATCTATTTATTATTTTATAAAACATAGTATCGATTTCAGAAATAATTTTCTTATGAAAGCGGAAAATAGGTAGATTAATGAATGTCTGTTGTTTTAGCAGCAAATCGATTTCATATGTGTCTATCCGTGTGTGTGTATGTATCTATACTTGCCTCTAAAATCGTGTATAGGTATTGTCTGCATGCATGTGTGTGTGTATGTATATGTGGATAAGTGTCTATTTGCCCGGCTATGTATTTATAAATTATTTATTTATTATTTTTAAAAAAAATTTTAACAAATTAAAAAAAATTTTGAAAAAATTACCTTACTTTAAAAAACTTTTAGAAAATTTACCAGACTTCAAAAATTTTCACAAAATTTACACAGAAAAAAAAAAAATTAATAAATAATAAAAAAAAAAAACTTTTTTTAAATCATTAAAACTTTCATTTTAATTTGTAATAAAAAAATTTCTAATTTTTTAAAACTTTAAAGTAAGGTAATTTTTTCAAAAATTTTTTTAATTTGTTAAAATTTTTTTTAAAAATAATAAATAAATAATTTATAAATACATAGCCGGGCAAATAGACACTTATCCACATATACATACACACACACATGCATGCAGACAATACCTATACACGATTTTAGAGGCAAGTATAGATACATACACACACACGGATAGACACATATGAAATCGATTTGCTGCTAAAACAACAGACATTCATTAATCTACCTATTTTCCGCTTTCATAAGAAAATTATTTCTGAAATCGATACTATGTTTTATAAAATAATAAATAGATAAATCAATTATTATTTGAATTATTATAAAAATCAATTAACGAAAATGATATGATTATAATAAACAATAGATAAGTATACTATTTTTATGTATATATTATAAAATGATTGTTCAATTATTATGTTATTTCCGATAAATGTTTTTAAATAATAGGATATATACAAACGCAACTGACTTATATATTATATAAAGCCTATGATGATATATTCTTTTTCGCTTTTTTAAGAAAATAGCTATTTCTAAAATCGATACTATGTTTTATAAAATAATAAATAAATTTTAATTATTATAAAAATTTAATTAATGCAAATGATTTGAATATAATAAACAATTGATGTTTAAATTATCTAATCAATTATAGTAATTAAAAATATATGTCTCTAACGATTTTCATGAATAAACTCACATGTTAGACTAGCAAAGAAAGAAGCTGCAGACAAGGTCAGACAAGTTTAGACAATGCAGACAACCGAGCTATACCGAGAAGTACACTCCTTCGAAAACAGTAATCAAAATGGCGTGAAAGTTGCTTATCTAGATGTTCTTATCGTCGTGTGACGTCACTTAGAAGGAATCGCTATCGGCCAATCCTATATCAGGAAATAGTCACGTGACCAACCCTCGACCACGTGATTTCCGGTTTTTGTGATAAGAAACTGGCATTCCACACCAAATCGTGCTATGAGATAGACGTGTTTTGAAGAAGCTGGTATATAGGTAAGTGTGAATTATGATTCTGTTATATGTTATAATTTGAATGCCTTAAAATGATTATGCTAGAGTATATAATTATTTTTTTTAAACTAAAAGAACTAAAATCAATGATTTGATACAGTAAACTAATTGAAAAGTAGAATTGTAAGCTGTGCAGGTTTAGTTTACGAAAGTGAGTTGAACTGAAAATAGTAAAAGGTTAGTCAGATAAGTTGTTTATCATAGTAAATCCATAAAAGAAATTTTTAAGTGGCAACCCTAGTTAACAAGGCAATAATATAAGCTACTTATATTGAAAACGAATATGAGAATTTAGTTATTAATTTTTCACTGTGTTGATTTCTATAGATATCTAATAATAGATAAGTGAATTATCGTGGAGAATGTACAAAGTTTGCACCCTAGCTCAATGTTTTCTTAATTTATCAAATCATACATAATAGTCTACTTCAAGTTTAGACAAGTATTGTCTTATCAATTAAGTTTCTACGCATGTGCAAATATAAAATATTTGATTGCTAAAGTAAGCAGTTGGTTGGTTAGGCGAATGCATAGACCAAATGGTCGCCAGGATAAACAATTAGTTGGTTGGATGTATTCGGTCGTTAGTCAAAACATTTAAATTTTACAAACACACATGTATAAATATATAATGACAATTTTTTTAAACACTTCGACTAACCAGTAGGTATTTTTTTTTCTTTTTGGTTAATTTTTGTATACATATAATAAGCACACATATCCACACATACGAATATTTTTCTAAAGTTGTAAATAATTCGAAAACCGAATAAATTCGTATATTTACACACATAGACATTACTTGCAAATAGTATGCCTGGATATACTTACATTGGTATAAATACGCATATATGAATGTGCATATATATTGTCGTATACATGTTATTAACTTGCAAACAATTCAAAAACTATTTTGATAACCATTAGAAAATTTTTATTTTCTTTCAAAAATTTTATTGACTTGTAATTTTTTTTAACTTTTATTTATTAACATGAAATTTTTTTTTTACTTTTTTATTTCGTTTGTATTTTTTTTAACTTTTTTATCTTCCTGAATTTTTTTTTTTTTTTTTTTTTATCAAGTTGTGATTTGTTAAAAACTTTTTTATTATTATATATTTAAAAAGAAACATTTTTTATTTAGTTGTGATTTCTAAAATTTATGTTTGAGTTAAGTTTTACTGTTTACAAATCATTTTTCATAACGTGAATATTTTTCAAAACCATTCAATGGCAAACATATACATACGCATATGTATTATAAGTATGCATATACACATAAGGTGTACTAGCATGTTGAGACGATAATTTTCAAACACTAGAAGGTATAAAAGGAATAATTTACTTTTACTAACTAATAAACATATATTTTTTCTTACAACAGGGAAATTTTTATGTGATAGTTGAAATTCTTTTGGTTATTCATTTGTTAATTTTATGTGTGCTGTTTAATTTTTATAGTTCATTACTGATTCATTAATTTAAATAGGGTTTTCCTCCTGTGGCGAGTTTCAAATATCTAGTTCATTTTCTGGGGGTTTAGGGGAAGGGTGAAATGTATAGTGGTAATTTGATATGCGATAAATAACATGGCTAAGAAAGATTTTCCTAAGTTCACTAAATTTTGACTAAAAGTTACAATCAAATTAATTATCTATTATTTCTAAAAACATTAATGTCACGTGATCTGACAAATGTTTCAAACTAAGTAGGGAAGTTATCGATTTTTACCTAGTGTATATTACAAAATCTGATTTAGTCCAACTATTTGAGTTTAAATCTATGTTCAAATCCACTAAACTGAAAAAGTATACTTTTAATAATGAAAAGAAAAATAACAATACTTTCCTAAAATTAAAATAGTCTAGTGTGTGAAAATGTAGCTCTAAAACTTAAAAGATAAAAATCACGTGACTAATATACTGTGCTTAGGCCCCACCAGTGGCCGAGTGGTTCCGCCCTCGAAGCTGGTAGGCGGGAGGTACTGCGTTCAATCCCAATCGCGCCCGTCGTCCTAATCATTCGGAGTTTTCGTGGTTTTCTTCGAACCTTGGTTTTCCAAGCGTAAATACGGGTTAGGTTCCCTTAGAAAGACCCCCACGTAGGGCACTACCTCCTTTGGGCCTATATCCCTCTTCATGATAATTGGTCGTCAAAAACACAATCAACCGTTGTGGTTAATGTATTGGCCCTATATTCGAGGCCTAATTCCCGCACAGGCCAACCAGGTCACTATAATCTGGGCCTAATTCCCGTACAGGCCAAACAGGCTCCCTATAATTGGGGCCTAATTCCCGCACAGGTCAACCAGGCGCCCTATAATTAGGGCCTAATTCCCGCATAGGCCAACCAGGCTCCCTAAAATCGGGGCCTAATACCCGCACAGGCCAACCAGGCCCTTGGATCTATGGATGAGGGAAGGGCAGGGAAAAAGTTGTTGGGCCTTGGGTACCACTGCAATCTAAATCGGGCTCTACCTGAAATGTGAAGTCAGGCCATGTGAGTTGGAAACCTCTCGAACCAGACGAGGTGACTGAAAAAAGTTGTTCTTGTATGAAATCGATAATTCGGGTCACTTTCTTCCGTCTCTGAAGTTGTTTAAAATTTGTGTCGCTAATAATAATAAAAATTTACAAATAATTATAAAATTGCTTTTCAAATGTTAAAGTTTCATTTCGCTAATAATAAAAAAAATGTGAAAATAATTAAATTGTCTTCTTTGGGTTCCTTTGCTAAAGTAAAAAAAAAAAAAAAAAAAAAAAATACTTAAAAAAAAATACTTCTAGGTATATCGATAGAAAAAAGTTTAAACGATTAATTATTATTGTCTCTAACGAAGTGAAAATAATGACTGAGGTATATTTTATATAAGAATACGTGAAGCATTTAACGTTATTCTTACACCACCCTAGAAAATAGCTTATCATCTATTAGCATTATAAATATAGAAATTTTGATTCAATGGGGATGTGTGTAGTTAATTTATGTATTTCGAATGGTGTAACTATATTAAATAGTATGCACGTGTATTAAAATGGATATAGGTAGTCGCATAGAATATTTGTTTCTAAAACATAGTATAAATTTAGGTCGATGCATGTTTGAAAAATTATCCTTGAATATAACATGTACAGAAAGTTTCGTCTAAATATTTCCATAACTGTAAATTATTTAAAAAGTATGATACCTAATAGTGATTTCATCTCAAAAACTGGGTAAAAGGCTAACATTATGTTAAAAAAAAATGAATACGTAGATTTTCAGTATAGTACATTTGATGCTGTTATTAAAATCTAAATGTAGGTATAAAACTTCAATCTATCCTATATTTAAAAATTTATAAGAATCCCTTAATTAAGATATATTGTAATTGAGACAGACTTTACTAATTGTTATTCGAATAATATCGGCTTATCTCTTTTATCTATTGAAAGGGACCGCTTAATGCGGCTCCTTTGATCTTTGAGATAACATTCCTGTAGATGCATGTTCCGACAGAAAGTAGATAAACAGTATAGTTGCAGCGAGATTTTTAACGTGTGAGGTGACTGGCCAAATTTGAGAAGACATTATGGATTATTAACAGGTACTGTGCTATTTTATATTTCGATTTAATATTAAAAAATATACATCTAAAACTAGGTATTTATTTTTTTCCGTTAAATTTCCTTTTGAGTATAATTGAAACTGCGTATACTGTATGTTTTAATTTGGGAATAGCAGGTTCGAAATTCATTAATATTAATCTATGAAGATGTTATCTCTATTTCAAATCTATTCTTTAATATTTATTTTTCCAACATAATATTAGAAATATTAATTTTCGCGATATGAAAATCTCATGCATTGTTTTTACAAAGTAAAATAAATCATGTGAAATATTTTTACAAAATAATATTCTATTAGGTAAAGGATTTCTCTAAATTATTTTCTTTTCGAACTCAAAAATTTTTTTAGATTTGAATTTTATTAAAAATAATCCTAGTTCAAAAATCACTGAAGAAAGCATTTCAATTGGTCTTATAATAGCATACAGTATAATTTACTTAGATTGTTTTCAAATTATAACTGTTTCAATGAACATATAGTTTTAAAAATGCAGTTTCAATGAGGCAGTCTAAGGACCAACACCTTAAAGAAAAAAAAATGAATCAAAACTATATTTAATCTCCAAAATTAGTCTAAAAATTATTCATAAAGATATTATCCAAAAATAATATAGTCGCGGTTTAAAAAACTAATCGCACACAAAATAAATAATATGTCAGAACATCTTTTACTGAAATTGCTTTCAAAGGCAAAACGTAGTTTAGAAATGATTAGGGTATGCATTCTCCAAATAATGAATATACAGGTAGTCTGAAAATGAATCGTATATGCATTTTTCTAATACAGTTCAAACGATATTTTAAAACACAAATTCGATTTTTAATTAAAATTTATCTAAATCTGGCTTAAAATTGTGATTTATATATTATTCGTCGGTTAGGTGGGAAAAAAAAAACTCGCTTATCCCACTATCGCTATTTAAATTCTACTTGCTAAAGGCGGCGAAAAAAATCTTGTATGCGAAATTATTTTTACAATAAAATAGTTTTACACTTTCAATAAAATGTACATATTAACGAGATTCATCTAATTATTTTGCACTGTCCTGTATATGCAGGAATTATTGCGTAAGACTCCTATTCAAACGTATCTTTCGCATTGTTGAAAACTAGTAACAGATTTCGTCCACAGCATTCAAAATTTACTAATACACTTCGCCAACAACATTAAAAATTTATTCAGTACAAAAAAAAAAAAATTATTTTCGCCAATAACGTTAAAATTTTCACGAATAACAATAAAAATGTATTCAATATTTAAAAAATTATCTAATTGAGTTCATATATTTCACCAACAACATTACAAATTTATATAATTAATAAATATATTTCCCCAATATTATTAAAATCTTCGCCAACAACATTAAAAATGTATTAAGTGCAATAAATATATTTCGGTAATAACATTAAAATTTTCACGAATAACATTAAAAATTTATTAAGTGCAATAAATATATTTCGGTAATAACATTAAAATTTTCACGAATAACAATAAAAATGCATTCAGTATTAAAAATATTATCTAAATGAGTTCATATATTTTGCGAACGACATTAATATATATATATATATAATTAATAAATATATTTCGTCAAAAAAATTAGACCTCCATGACATCATTAGCGAAATTCACGAATTGACTCATTAACATAATAGAAAAGGGTGTATATTTTAATTTTACCGGGCATTCATTTAAAAAAGTATCAAGCAGCCACTAAGGGGAGGGGGGGGGGGGTGGAGGTAAAAGCTTTCGTACATGTCAAAAGAAAATCTATCTTTGATCAATCCTGTATATCGATATAATTTCGTTAAACATCTCATAAATATTTAATCAGTTTAAAAAATATTTCTAGTATTCATACCATATTGAAAATTCGAATAATTATTTGGAGCATATCTAATTCTAGGTTTTAAAATGAAATTTCAATAGTTTATTATACAAGTTGAAAAAAAAAGGGGGGGGTGGGGGGCACGTGACCACGAATATTCAATTTTTGTCGAAACACTATTTATTTAATTTAAATTTAAAAATGCGCAAGAACAATTCGCATTGAATAAAAAAAGTAATTAACATAATTTATTAATGAGTAATAAACAATTAAAGTTAGGTGGGGATGAAATATTACCAAAGCCTAAACTTACTAGAGAAAATTCTAAAATTTTCCAATTCGGTATCCATTAGTAAATTAAAAAAAAAAAAAAAAAAAAAAAAGTCCCTATTCAAAATTTTTCTTAAGTCCTAAAATGAAATATTTTAAATTAAATCTTCATGTATAATTTCCACCTCAACCTATAGCATGCCCCTAAAAATTCCTTAATTATACCCTCCTCTTAAACAACAAGCTCTCCGCAGGTGGAGGGGCCATTTACTCGTGCCAGGAGCAGGAGCAGGCGGAGGAGCACGGTACTCACGACAGGAGCAGGAGGTGGGAGCAGGCGGAGGAGCATGGTACTCGCAACGAGAGCAGGAGGAGAATCACACACCCTTTCCTTAAATACTCTTTCCAAGACATGCAAGGATGGCTTAGTGGTTAAGATAACAGCTAAAATCACTAAGCCATCCTTACATTTTGCGAGGGTTCAAACCTCAACACAACTTAAAATTATTTTTAAATAATTTTTTAATTATTTCAAATTTTCACCGTTAGAGGGCAGCATCAAACATCACTTCTCAAAATTCATTCTCCAAAATGACCCCTCGTACTAAAGTTCGCTAAAAAAAATTTCACTCTTAAAAAAAAAATCTAAAAATTTTTTAAACTCCACCCTCTTCTTAGAGATCAACATTCCTTTCTAACCCCTCCTCTTAGAGCACACATTCTCCGCAGGAGGTGGAGGAGCAGGAGGAGGTGGAGGAGGAGCAGGTGGAGGAGGAGCAGGTGGTGGAGGAGGAGGAGGAGGAGGAGGAGCTCCCTCCACCCTCCACCTGCTGGAGCCGGACTGTCCTTTTTCTACTACTAATAGCATAACGTCACTCAAAATTTGATATCAGTATTTTTAAGTTCCATATTTAAAATTCTTAGAGCATAAGATAAAGTGCTGCGTCAGAAACTTTTAACCCGTCAAGGGTTTTTGCATTGATATCATTACTTTTTTGAGGTTAGTGATAAAATGATTAAAAAAAAAGATACTTATGGAATTTAATGCAGATTTAATTTTTACTATTTTATTACAATTTTCCTTATAGCAGTTTGTATATAAAAACAACTGGGTAAGTATAATCGCAGATCGCACAGAGGGTTTCATTTGATATTCCTTTAAAAACACTTTATACTTAAATTAATAAATCCAAAATGTTAATTTATAATTATTAAATCCTTACATAGATGTAGCACCAATAGTTCCAATTTTCATGGGGCAGGGACCGCACTCTTTTAAACAAACCACCTTCCAATTGAAGTCATCAAAAACCAAGTTGAATAAGCCAGAGCCCGTTGTGTTGTTTGACAAACAGCAGTCTCATGTCCCCTCCTTCCCCCCTTTTTCAAAATTTTTCAGACCAGTACCTAAGAATGGAACCGAAATAATTTTTTCTCTTCAGAAATTACGATAAAAAAATAGTATACAGTACTCATAAATTTACTTTAATGCTATATAGGGTGATTATTAAGTTAATTATAACGTTTGGAATCTGTTGCATTGATGTCCGAAAGGTAGTTTCTGAGTTATGGAAGCTGGACCCATAAGGCTCCATAGAGGGGCGAAGCCCGCTAGTGTCTATCATAATTATATCTGCCATGTAGACTAATTGCGATATTTAATCAAAATAGCCCCCCCCCCTCCTCATCCCCGGAAATATAACAAATACAAAATGTGTCTTTATAAACCTATCGTCAAATAGGTTTTTATTTCTTTTTCCCTAAAAAAAACATGATTTTTATATCCGTAACGTAAATAGCGGACGAAGCCCGCTAGTTCCTATCATAATATATATTTTTAATAATTTTATATAGTCTATAATAAAAATCAGACTTAAAATAGTCTAGTTCCATGAGTACTTGTAGTGTCAGTTACATGCTACGATTTTTGGATACCAGTATTTTAGAACGGGAAAATGTGATTTATTTTATCGGAGATATCTCATTAATTGAATAAGGTGAAGCAAACTTTTTGAAAAAAAGGTGGCCAACAAGCATGGCAGTTATCAGCTATGTGACTTTGTGCTAAAGTCCATTAATTTGATCTGCTTTAAAAAGATTACGGAAGATTGAATTATAGTAGAACCTGGATTAACCGAGCTTCGATTAATCGAGGTTTCTGTTAACCGAGCCGATAACAAAGTCTGATTTTTTTTTCCTTTTGAATGAGCCTTAAAAATAACCACACTCTTTAGCTCACTGTCCGTGCTATACAGGCCCTTCTGCCCCCAAAAGCCCTCAACTCCAAAGATACATTGGACCCTGAGAAGTCAATAGCGAACAATGCTTTGTTTCCAGTGGCTGTGTGAACTTTCGTAAATTTTTCAATTTGCATTTTAAAATTTACTACTGGTAGTTGATTTTCTTTTTAAATTTGTTAAGCTGTGAAACAGAACTTTACATATGTTTACTTTTATTATTTAAAAAACGTTCTATATATTTTTTTAAAAGAGATGTTAAATTCGCAAGCACGGCGAGTTTTTACACACAGTTTCTATTAACCGAGATTTCCGATTCCGATTTACTAACAGTCCCAATTAGCTCGGATAATCGAGGCTACTCTGTATAATTAAAAAATCAATGGCGATCTTACTGTAAACGGGTTTCCCTTTTACTGAGGGATTTCAAAACCGAATCAGCTGATGTTAGTTGCTGTTTCCCTGCTTGATTAAATAAGATTAGTTAAACATTTGAAAATTACCAAATATAAAAGGAACTAAGTCAACAGAGTCTTTGCTTTATGGTATTTTTTAACAACGCTATAAGAAAATGATTTTAAATAAGAGATTTTAAATGTAATGTTTTAAATCTGACATAATTTTCACCAAACTTTCCTTTCTCTTTGTAACATTCAACTGAAAATATTTTTATTATTAGAAAGATAATATTATTATTTGCGCTACCTTAAAATTAGCAACTATAGTTAAAAATATCATCTCGAAATTTGAAATAAATCTCTCATATAAATATATTTTTTAATTTACACTGTTTTGCAATATGTTTTGCAATGTGTTTTTTAAACTGTTTTGGCCACTTTGGCCAATATGACGTAATTTCCTCCATTTACGACTTTTAACACATATCAATGAATTTATTATTTAAAAATTTTCTTTTTCTTTTAATATTCACGTGTAAATATAATTTTTATGACGTAATTTTCAATGTTTTCCTTCTTTTAATGCGTAATCATTTAATTCTAATTTGAAAACGTTTTTATCAAACATTTCTCTATAATACTACGCAATTGCGTCAAAAGATGGCGACACCAGAATTCTGATATGCTTATTATGTAAACTGTAAATATTGCAAAATTAAATAAAAAGAATTGTCTCGGGGTTATCAAACTTCATTGATATTTATAAATAAAACATTTCAACTAAATTATTTATTATAAAAGAATTATTACATCACAATAGCTTTTATGCAAGGAAAATAATAATTATAATAATAATAATATTATGGATGTCAGTGATTATATATTGATTGACCGTCATAATAATAAAAAATGATATTATAAAAAGAAGAGCTGAAATGAATTATTTTTTTACGTTTCTGATCGTGTGATTTATATTCAAATAATAATTATTAATGTATATTTTTTGTAAAGTGATTGAAATTAAATATATTTATAAAATTTATGGTAATATTTTTATTGTTGAAAAATTGCCAAGAAATAATCATCATCAAATTGGCGTCATTATAATTGTAATTTTATTTAACTTAATAGCAATTTAATGGTCAACTAGCAGACTTTAAAAAAAAAAAAAAAAAAAACATTCACATGTGAAAACACGTATTAGGGAGTATCGAACTGCCTACCTTAAGGTCAGTAAACGATGGCCCTAAGCCACTCAGCCAGTGGGGTGACAAAATTTTTCTCCCCAAAAGTGGTTAAAAAGAAAGCATGTGTATGAATACAGTGTCATGCATTTTCGGTGAAATTTCCATAGAATGGCGAAGAAATATAGTCCGAATTTTCATGCGCATTATAAAACGAACAAGAGTCTTGCTGGAAACAAGTAAATTGTTATTTGGTTCATCTGAAACATATTTATTTGATTTTTAAAAAATCGCCCGTGTCATTTTCGAGAGAAAAAAAAAATCGAATTATTTAACGAACGAGAGTTTTCCCAGAAAAAAGAAAAGTGTTATTCACCTCGCCTTAATCACATTTATATTATGTATCAATTTAAAAATAATCGTTAGAACCGTTTTCGAGATTTTCAAATTAGGAACTTCCTCGATATTATACCAACGTTTTCACTTTAAAAATGGCTATTTAGATCTCAAAATATACTGCACGTAGAAATGCAAAAATTTCAGTATACGATTAGACTGCAGATATAAGACTGTTCTAGAAAATTCAGAACAATAAGACATATATCTGCTGAGTTATTAAAAGGCGGCTTTTCGCGTTTTCTTTGATGTCGAGTTAGCTGTATATATGAGTTCCACCATCTACGAATTCTATGATACGATTTTAACGATACGATACGATACGATTTTAGGCTTAAGGCTGCGTCACTCGAAATACTACCGTCTTCCATGATAGGTTTAAAAAGGGCTAAAACAAATTCAGAGAACTCCAAAGTGTTAAAATATGTTAATATTTCCATAGTTGGGTTTTTATCATGTTTTAATACGTTTCTTCAAACTCACATGACATTACATATTCACCTGCTGAGGTCCATTATATTTCTAATATGACGCAATTTTTTTTTTTTCTTTTCTTTAATTCGTCAAACTATTTATTTCATTTTGAGTTTCCATGCTAAATCTTGCTCTAGAAAACTTATGACGTAATATTCAATTTGTTTTCAATTCCTCAAACTATTTATTTAATTTATTTTTTCACGTGAAATTCTTGCAATAGAAAAACAATTGTTGTGGTGAAATTTTTTTTTTTTTTTTTTTTAATTGTTGGCAACTGCTATAACAAAAAATATTTATTTTTTCCTGTCATTGTTGTGTAAGAGCTGGTTTTATCAGAATCTTGTTAAGACGGTATTCAAAATTTTTAACCCTCCCACCCCCCTCCCATTTTCATTCCCTTGGGCCGATTTTGCCCATTTTCAATCCCCGCCGAGATATTAGCCATCTCAAAGTTGTTGGCGAGTTTGAAAACGATCCGTGCATAATTACGACTTTTATCGTGCGGGCAAAATTTAGTACATACATACATATATATATATATATATATATATATATATATATATATGTATATTAAACAAAACCTAATTTGCAGAACAAATTAAAAAAACAAAATTTATTTCCTAAATTGTTTAAGCCCGAGAAGGGGCAGATAATAAGCTATTTCATTCAATTCGTTCTACATTTAATGTTAAATTTTTGTAATAAATAAGTTAAACCAATTGAAAATTAAAAAATAAAAATGAAATTCATACAATATAATGCTTTAAACACCTATATACTTAGATTCCGTTCAAATGAAATCGAAATAAATCTTAGACTTTTTTTAAAGTTTTGTATTTTGCATGCACCTTATCATATTATGTACAATCGTCATAAACATAATGCAAAATCTGCAGTACAAATATTTACAACTTAAAAATGAAAAAAGTCTAAGATTTATTTCGATTTCATTTGAACGGAATCTAAGTATATAGGTGTTTAAAGCATTATATTGTATGAATTTCATTTTTATTTTTTAATTTTCAGTTGGTTTAGCTTATTTGTTACAAAAATTTAACATTAAATGTAGAACGAATTGAATGAAATATCTTAATATCTGCCCCTTCTCGGGCTTAAACAATTTAGGAAATAAATTTTGTTTTTTTAATTTGTTCTGCAAATTAGGTTTTTGTTTAATATGTCAAGTTTTTTAATAACTACTGCATTCAGACAAACACATTTCAAAATTAATGGAAGGTTTCATCAGGCTTTGATTTGTGCGATATCGCATCACAATTTGTGATGCAATTTACCAATGTATAATTCAAAATGTTTCACCAGTGCAGTAATGCAGGTTGTTGTAGTTTGGTCAAAAAATTATAATCTGAACTTAAAAAATCTGCTTGAAAATGTCATTTTTCCCCCTATGACGTCATATTCATCTTCTTTTTAATTCTTAAAAAAAAAAAAAAAACTATCTAAGTTTCTTCAGTTTCATGCTTCACGTGAAAATCATTCAACTAAAAATAGGCAAATTATTATTACGGCTTTTGAATTATTTACAACAATGAAGGAAAAATGTTAAATTTTATTAGAAAATGTCCGTTGATTCTCAATAAAAAAAGCGAAATTTGGAATTATTAAGAAAAATATTTGAATAATGTAAATAAAAATTAGCCCATGTTACTCTCTAGATTATAATCCATCTATATGCAAAGGCATTTTATGATCCGTTTTGATCCTGACGTCTGGCAAATGTTTTTACACTTTGAATTTATAATATTATTAGAATTAGCAAAGAATTAAAAATGAGTGGCATCAGGGACAAAAAGGTGGGAAGAAAAAATGAAAAAGTTATGATCACCATAGGCTTTTCTATGTTAAATTAACATTGAGAAGTGACACTGGAAATAAATAAGTATTGCGCTGCCGCGCAATACTTAGGTGGTTTTGGGTTCCTAGGGTTCTATAATGAAAAGTTATGAAGGAATTTTTCAAAAGTCGCACCATGGTAACTGTAATAATATGACCCAACTACTACTTCAACTTCTGCTGTAATTGTAACTGTTGTTGATCGAATGTTTACTGGTTAGTTAAAAGACGTTAATATAAAAGGCCTGTGTGGCATATCCTTTATCTGCTTAACTTAATATAAATAAAAGTAGTTAGTATACGATTATGCTTATTTATTTATTAAAGTAAAGAGCACCACGCAATATGACATGGTGGCAGCTGCATTTGGCATCGTAAAGGTCAGATATTTTTATACTTATATTTAAGAGCAATTGATTGTATGCGCTTTTGAGAATAATTTTTGTATCCGTTATAATGGATTTAAAGGCACCTTCAAATATGAGTTTAATTGGCAATTTGGCCGAGAATTGGAATAAATTTAAGCAAAGATTTATGCTTTATTTAGAAGCTTCTGAGAAAATAGCTAAGCCTGATAAGCTTAAAGTAGCACTATTACTAGGAATAATGGGTGAAGAATGCATTGATATATTTAATAGTTTTAAACTTAGTGATGACAATGCAAATAATTTTCAAACTGTTATAAATTCTTTTGATGAGTATTTTCAACCGAAAACGAATACTGTTATTGCGCGCTATAAATTTTTTAACTGTAGACAAAAAGAAGGTGAATCTGTTGATTCGTTTGTTACAAATTTGAAAAATTTGTCTAAAGATTGTTCTTTTGAGGATCAAGAAGATAGTTTAATCCGAGATTTGTTAATTATTGGTGTTAAAGATTCCGCTATGAAAGAAAAGTTGCTAATGGAAACTGAGTTAACCCTTGCAAAGGCAATAGAATATTGTAGAGCTAAGGAGTCCAGTGGTAAACAAATGGAAATAATGAATAAAAATAATTGTTCTACCACCGTAAATGCTGTTCGTGCAAACAAAAACGAAACACATAGGAAAATATACAATAAGGAAAAACGTAATTATGTTAACCAGAAAGTTAATAAAAGTTGTTCTAAATGTAAAACTGTTCATGATTATGGAAAATGTCCTGCATTCGGTAAAAACTGTTATTATTGTAACGGATTAAATCATTTCTCGGTTGGCTGTAAAAATAAAGGGAAAAGAATAAATAAAAAAGTACATGAAATTTCTAATAATGATAATTTTTACCCATCGAGTGATGACGGTTCTGTTAAGTTGGATTCAGTTAAGTGCCAGGTTAATTCTTTAAAATCTGAATGGAGAGAAACTGTTCTTATAAATAATTCAGAAGTGTCTCTTAAAATAGATACCGGAGCTGAAGTCAATGTTTTGCCACTTAATATTTTTAATGATGTGAGAAATAATGAAGTTGTTAGTGAAACTAAAAGAAAGTTGATGTCTTATACAGGACACAGTTTAAACGTAATCGGGGTTAGTAAGTTAAAATGTAAAGTTAAAAATAAATCTGAATTTCTAGATTTTTACATTATTGATCAAAAATCGAGTGCTTTATTAGGAATTGAAGCTTGTGAAAAATTGGGATTTGTAAATAGAACATCAGTGTTAACTCTGTACATGCTAGAAATTTTATAGAAAAATTTAAAGATGTATTTACAGGCAAAATGGGAAAATTACCATACACGTACAAGATAAAATTAGATGCCAATGCTGAACCTAAAATATCAGCCTCTAGGGTTATTCCACATGCCTTAAAATTGAAAGTAAAGCACGAGATAGATAAAATGGTTGATCAAGGTATATTAGAAAAAGTTGTAAAACCAACTGATTGGGTGCATCCTATAGTTATAGTACAGAAGCCTAATAATCGTGTAAGACTCTGTATAGATCCACGTATGCTAAATAAATATGTAAAGCGAGAACATTATCCAATTCTAACCCAACAGAGGTTATTTTCTCAAATTGAAGGAGAATTTTTCACAGTACTTGATGCATCGTCAGCTTTTCTGCAAATACCGCTCGATCAAGAAAGTTCAGATTTATGTACAATTGCCACTCCGTTTGGAAGATACAGATTCTGTCGTCTGCCTTATGGATTGACGAGTTCCCCTGAAGTGTACCAGAAAACAATAGATAATATTTTTGGAGATTTAGATGGAACTTTAGTTTACATTGATGACATTTTAGTATTTGGCAAGACAGAAGCAGAACATGATAGAAGACTTGAAGCAGTTCTGAAAAGAGCTCGAGAGTCTGGTTTGAAATTGTCTTTGGAAAAAAGTCAAATTAAAAGAAGTTCTGTAAAATATTTGGGTTATAATTTAACTGGAAAAGGAATTTCAGTAAATGGTGATAAAATTAAAGCAATTGTAGATTTCAAAGCCCCTACTAATAAACAAGAGCTACAGAGATTTTTAGGCATGATTACCTATTTAGGGAAGTTTATTAAAAATTTATCAGATAAAACAGGAATTTTGAGAAAACTCTTAAGTAAGAAAAATGAATTTATTTGGACGGCTAATGAGCAACCCAGGTAGCACTTGACGTTGTTATAGCGTTGAAAATAAGGCGGAACTGTTGAAAATTGGTTTCGTTATTTTATGTCCGTTGAAAAAAAGTACTTTATTTCGCAATATTTTAGACTAAAGAATTTGGAAATTTATTCCGTGATAGAAGACACTTTTAAAAGACGTTGTTTTATAGTTAAGATATTTCGGTTATATCTTCGTCGTTTTAAAATAGGTTTTTTAACCGTTTTCTATTTCCCTGTAGTTCAGTGAAAATTTTCAATTTTCCAACGATTTACTAGGTATTTTTCCAAAGGGAAAAATCCGTTGAAACAACGTCGGATCTACTCAACTCATTTCAGAATACGCTGCGCGACCTGAATATCTTTCGATTCGCCAACCTCCCAACCAATCCACCTTCTCAGAAGCAAAACAAGACGAAGACGAAATTTATCCGCCATTGCTTAAACCTAATACACGCTCGCTGTTTTTAGCTGAGTTTGGATAAGCCAAAAGCCATTGGATTGGTGATTTGGATAAATCACCTTTATCTCTTGAAAAAGTAAGTTAAGACAGATCATTTTATAATATTTTTTAAATGTTTCTATCATTAAGTTTTTTTTTTTTTTTTTTTTTTGTCTCATTTTATTATGTTATCATTTACGGAAGGTAGGTAAAATGATTTGGTGTTTTTAATAAATAAGATACATCGTTTTAATGATATGTTCTATACAATTCAGAACTTTGAATGTTTTTAAAAAGCAGCATTATTTTAAAAGTTCTGAAGATATAAAAAGTAAACAAATTAAAAATAATTATAACCGTTTCTTCAACCCTATTATCACTGCTTGTGATATCAAATTTGTTTATGTTTAAAATGATTGCTGCTTTCTATAATAATTCTTATATTAACAGCATAAAGTTGTTTAATGTGAATTAAATTATATTTTGTAATTTTACTGCTAAATAGCGTGAGTGCACTAGTAATGCTGGGTTCGATCTATGTAATATTTCGGGCCTATTCAAGGCCCTTTCACAAAAATCCATTTAAAACAGGCTCCTTCACCATATTTCTGTTAATAAAACAAGCCCTTTCACAAAATTCCATTTCATAAAAATATACTTTTCATTGATTATTTTTATTAAAATGTTTAATATTTAAACAAAATATGCTCACCAGAAACCAACTTTAGCATAAGGATTTACAAAAGTTATTATGAATAAACAAAACATTCACAAATTGAAAAAAGTAACGAAAAGATAAAAAAGCAGGATGAGCAAGAGCATATCCTTGAGCATATAATAAAACTATCTGCCCTAGCTTTTTGTTTCAAGTCTTTTTCCAGAATTATTAGAAAACAGAATTCATATCTTTTTTTCATAGATGTACAATGCTGTTTTATTATAATTATAAACTTTAAAAAAAAAAAGTCTTGTTACTTAATTTTGGTACTTTTCGGTTAGCCGGGCTCCAGTGTTATATATACACACTAGTACATACAGGGGTCTGTCCAGATTTTTCTCTCAGGGTCCTGTTTTTTGTGAAATTGTGAAGAACTTTTTAACATTTGTGAAAAATCTAGTCCTAGTTTTGTGAATTTAAAATTATCGTGATATTCAGGTTCTCTTTTATATGTTTTTAAGAAGATATATGTATGTAAAATACCTATATTTTCTTTATATATGTAAAAGTGACAGGCCAGATTTTAGTTTTAAGCTGAAAATTTTTGTAAAAGGTCTATTTTTAAGAACTTTTTTTTTGTGAAGGGCCCTTTTTTAAGGTGAAAAGTTTTGTGAAGGGTCCTGTTTTGATATGAAAATTTTTTTTAAGGGTCCTGTTTTGAAATGAAAAATTTTGTGAAGGGTCGTTTAAGGACCCAATTTCTTCTTAAACAGGTCCCTGACATATGTATATATATATGTGTATATGCAATATTTATACACATATATGTGTATACTTATATATATGTATATGTCTAATCTATATGTGTGTGTTATAGGTCAAAATTAACATTTTTACCTGCTGGCCACTGGCCAGTACACCGATTTTTTTCTCTGGCCAGTAACAAAGTTATGCACGCTCCATACAAAATTGTGTTTTTTCTAACTATCAACATTGTAATTTACTTATATATAGTTACTTACATTTCGATATGATTACACTCACTTGAAAAATTTTATTTTTACTGTTAATTGCAATGAAATAAATTCACAGGAAATTTTCAGAAAGGTTACAGTTTTGAGGGGGACACCCCCCCCCCTCGGCACTAATTAATATGCATTCTTCTGCGACCATTTAACGAATTTCGCAATCTTTTGACGAAATTCACGTTTCTCGTGACCTTTTGCAAAATCTTTTCACGAAATTTGCACTTTTACGGATATATATATATATGTATTAATTACTACCATTATTATATATGTATTAATTACTACCATTAGGACGTTTTCTGCCGAAATTCGGTTTCAGTTTCGGTCAATCCTTAGTTATGTTATACACAGAGAGATTAATGTAACTGCAACTGAAATAATTCAAGAGCTTTGTAAAAAAAAAAAAAAAAAAAAAAAAAAAAAAAAAAAAAAATACATTTTATAGTAAAGGCAGGGGCCCTTTCCAAGACTAGAGGCAGTGAGTGCCTTTACAAGAATTAACTGTGATGCCAGAAAGAGATTAATTTTTCTTTTAGTTTATGAATTCACATAAAATTCTGACTGATGAATAAAATTTAAATGAACTAACCCAAAAATTTGCATAAAATTAATTATTGAATCGGTTATTTCAAAAACACATAAGTCAAGTTTTTTTCCAAACATGAACCGGGAAAATTTTTATGTTAATCATCTTTTTATTATTCATAAATTATATTCAATATATATAAAGTCGAAATGATATAATAAGCCCAAAAAAATCCATAAAAATTTTAATTTGTTTACTTGTGAATACAGGGTTTTTTTTCTCTCTAAAAAGCTCTGATTCAGTGACTCATGTGGTTTTTGAAATGACCTATTCAATTCATCTCGTCTAGGCTATTTTGGATATTTTTCTTTAAACTACAACATTTCTGACAGTCAGATAGATATAAATAGGAAATTCTGTAAATGTTTTTAGGATCTGGTTAAGTATTTAATTTCTATATATTCAAAATTAATTTTTTAAATTATTAATTTAATTAAATTTTAAATATAATAATTTTTATTAAAATAAATAACTAATTATTAAATACTGAATTAATTACAGTAATTTGATCATTACTTAGGGTGTCCTTGTAATTTCGTACTGTAATCATAATTAGAGAAATTTTGCCCCTATTAATTTTATTTTGTTTCGCCACCAATGCTCCCCCCCCCCCCCTCAAGATAAAATCCTGGGTGTGCCACTGTTTGAGGCTTAGCATATACAGGCAAATAATGCAATTATGTTTGCATTATGCAAACATAATTGCATTATTTGTCTATTTTCTTTATACTGTCTTTTTTTCAAGTAGATAAAAAAAAAAAAAAACAAATACTGAAAATATAATCCTTTCTGAATTCAAATTTGATAAAAATTGAATATACAGAAGCATTACATTTTGATTTTTGTTCTTGGTTATTTAATGTGTAAAAGAGGCTGATTTGAATTTGATCCACACATGCTGTAATAACTGTTTAATTAAATGTTTTGCATGTTGCAGTGTTGTTAAATGTTGTTTGTGGATTTTGATACACACATTCAAAAATAAGGTTCACCATCCGTGATCTTAAAACTCACTCGTCTGTTCAAAAAATGCACTTGCTGCTGTCAAGTAATTTTATGCAGTTCCCAATTCTTACCTATGTTCTGTGTTCATAATTTTATAATTCATCACAATCACTTTTCTTTTCAGATGCTGTTGGGGCTAAATTAGAAGAATCATTTGATGAAAAGATAGTAGAACACTGCATTAATTATTCTTAAAATATGACCTATTAAAAAATATATATTCTGAAACTGAAATCTATTTTCTTGTAACTTTTTTCTTTATTTTTTAAATAAATGTTGATAGAAACTATGTTGTCTTTTTGTACGTACAGCCGAATAAAATTCTTTAATATTTTTTTAAGTGTAAAATTTTTAATATCATTGAAATATGTAAGTATATTTTCAAATTTCATTTAATTAGCTTTAAAAATATTCATTAGTGCTTTCATTAACACATTCTACTGTGGTATGTTTTTAATTGATATTGAACAAACAACATTGCAATGCAGAAATAATATTCTAAAAAATAAAATTTAATAAATTTGTTGTTTTTTTTTTTAAGAATTTTTTTTAATTACCTTATAAAGCTCTTTATATTAGCTACCTTATAAAGCTCTTTATATTAATCCTTCCTTGTTAGCTTGAATCTCAAGAGTAATTAATTCATATTAAAAAAAACCCCTATAAAATTTTGGTTTGAGAATTAAAATTACATATTTCAATGATTCAGATAATTCAAAGATCTTTAGTTGCAACGTTTCATTTGTTTATTTGTGCACATACTAAAATAATGTAAATGTACATAATTATAGGTAAGTACACAAAGGTTTTATAAGAGAAAATACATGTTCATGATTTACTTTTTACTCTTTGTAGCTGCTAAAATGGAGATTTTTGTGATTTTTTTTTTTTTAATACATTAATAATCAGAAGAGAAAAAAAAAATTAAACGAATATTCAGGTCTTTTCAACGATTTCTACAAAACAATATTTCGTTTTATTGAATAATTTCCAAGTTTCGAGTTTATTGCACTGGATAAAGACGAAACAGTATTGTTTTCGAATGCTAATGCTTTTGAATATAGTGCTTGGATCCAAAATGAGTGTATGTTATGTAAATTATTTATATTTTAAGTATTGTGAGTGACCTCAATACACGAGTTTTCTAAAGTTAAAGTTTTAAAACTTCTTTTTTTTAGATAATATTTTTGGAATTTTGGTTTGCAATAGCCTTACTCTAAGTAAATTTACATGCATGTCTATAAAAATTTTATTATTCTTTTCAGCTCTGCAATAAAACCAAAAAAGGAGAGGTGTTATTTTTTAATGGAATATGATTCAGTTGTTAATAGTGTAAATAAAAAATGTATGTAATTTATTTTTTTAAAGTTGCTAATTTTGGTAAAATATCAATGAAATTTTTATTTTATTTTTTTAATTGCATATTACATTTAAAAATAATCAGATTTTTCTTCTAGAAACCCGCCATCAAAAGATGTGTTTTAAAATTTATTTACTATTTTATTGAAAATTCATTTTTTTTTTAATTATGTAAGTGGAATACTACAGTTTTAATTCTTGAAAATTTATAAGATAAAACACTTATCAATTAAATGCTGACATTTAATACAATGGGGACAGACAGCTCAACATTGGAAGTGTTAAGAAATGTAATTGAGCTTTAATTGAACAACATAACATGAATTTTCTAGTTTTTTTCCTGGTCCTAAGATGTGTCGTCAGAAAGTAATCAGTGTTGTAAAGAAAGCAGTTTTTTTTTTGTTGTTGTTGTTGTTAACTAAAATTCTGCACACATGCTTATTTTAGAAGCCTTTTTTTCTCCCTCCTCTTATTTTAAGATATTTTTTATTTGAATTGAGATAGAAAAGCAGTAATTTCTAAAATAATAAGTTTTTGCTACCAACTTACCTAAAATTTGAAACTCATAATTTTTATCATTGCTTTTTTGCCCCTCTTTTCGTGAAAGAGACATGAGAACATAAAGATCGCTGGTAAACTTGCATGTCACTTATTTGGCCAACACTCTTTCCAAATAATAATCTTTTACAACATTTGAAATTAATTTTACAATGACGATTGTTTTTTGGACTTATTGGTTGCTTAAATGGGAATAATCTGATCTCTAAGATTGATTTCAGGTATTTCAAGTACAAATGTACCTGTAATAAATCTGAATGTATGTGAAGAAAAAAAAATCATTTTATATAATATCAAAATATTGATACCCATCAAAATTTTTAACCTTTCTTAAAAACTGACACATAAAATCAATCCTAAACAAAGCTGCTATTTTCATGTTGAAAGTGAAGAATATGAAATTTTATTAATTGATTGTTTAAAATGACACATGTAGAAGAAAAAAAGATCATTAACTAATTAGCATGGTTTATAACAAATTTGTGTTGTTTGGAAAAATAAAACTGGTAATAAGTTCTTTATATTAGTTTTGACACGGGGTGTTTTGTTAATGCAGGTCTGCTTATTGCAGAAGATATTTTTCAGATTTAATGCTAAATTTATTTTGTTTAGAGTATTAATTAATCATTCATATTTTTTTATTCAAACTGCAATAAAGGCTAATAATAAATACAATTAGCAAGTAATAAAAACATGGAAGAAAAATTAGAAAAAAAACTATTACTTATGCTACTGAGACTATTAATTATACAGTACTATAATTTTTTTAGAAAGTACAATATTACATCTATAATTAAATGTTATGTCTAGAAAAGAAGAGTGAAACACATATTTAAAAGATGTTTTAAAATCTAGAACTCTACTGAAAAAATGGATATAAAAAAATTTCTAGAGATATTTTTGACAGCTTTTTCTTTTTTACTTAATAATTCAAAAGTTAAAAAAAAAAAGTGTTATTTATTTTTTTTTTTTACATTTATTTACTAAAAAGAAAAAAATATATTCTTAAAAAAATAAATCAGGTTTAGTTAAAAGAAAAAATAGTATGGGAAAAACCAAGCTTAATAAAAATAAATTAATCTGTCTTTCTATGGAACAGAAAATTGTTAAAAACTTTTTACAACAGGTTAGAAAAAAATAATTTTGCTGTTTATAATTATATATATAAGAAAGTTTACCGAAAAAGGTAATTTTATATTAAGGCTGTTTGTCAATTTCCGAATTCCCTTCGCTAACGTTAAGTCTGGGCGTGTGATACATTTTATATTTAAAATATCTCCTCAGGAAATTAATATTTTACCTCTTTTCTGTGTACTCTTCTTAAAGGATGTCTCCCTTTTCCTTAGTAGTCAAAGTATATCAAAAAATATATACTTAATTTTATGTCAAGTGTTAAAACTTTACTCGTAGTTCGTCATCTTTTAACACATAAAATATTAAATTAAGCATAGATTTTAGAAAAATTTTAAGAACTGAGAAAAAAAATAAAACATCTTTTGAGAAGAGTACAAAAAAGAAATAGAAATATTAATTTCTTGAGGAGATATTTTAATATACGAGTGCATTACACGGCCATAGACTTAACATTAGCCAGGGGAATTCGGAAATTGATTAATAGGCTTAATGTTTCTGATTTTCCCTTATATTAAAACGTTTTTTCTGGCATTAAAATGCCGTTGTAAAAAGTGCTATTAACAATACAATATTGCGGACTTATTCCTATTTTTAAACGTTTTCTGCGGCATTAAAATGCCGTTGAAAAAATGGTAAAACTAACGACGGTATTGCGACTTTCATTGACGTTTTAAAAACGGTTGTTATTGCGTTGAAAATGCAGGTACTTTTACCGTTGGAAAATAATCGAATCAACGAGACATATTTTCGAATTTATAACGTTAAAGAATAACGTTTTTCCAACGATGTGTGTTGTCGTTTTTTCAACGATTTAAAAACGAAACTGTGCTGCTTGGGAAGAAGCTTTTGAAAATTTGAAGAAGTTGGTAACTAATTCACCTATTCTGGCTTATTATAATCCAAATTTGAAATCAGTTGTTTCTGTTGATGCTAGCCAGTATGGATTAGGTGCAGTATTACTTCAAGAAGAACATCCAATTGCCTATGCTTCATGTGCTCTAAACGATACCCAGCAAAAATATAGTCAAATCGAGAAAGAACTATTAGCTGTTGTCAACGGATGTAGAAAATTTCATTACTATGTGTATGCTACTGATTTTATCGTAGAAACCGATCATAAACCTCTCCTCGGTTTACTGCATAAACCAATTGAAAATTTGTCTCCAAGATTACAGAGAATGGCAATTGAATTATTTAAATATAGATTTAAACTTGTGCATGTTCCAGGGAAAAAGCTTTACGTAGCAGATGCCCTGTCCAGAAATCCCACTACTATGAGTGTAGATACAAGTTTTTTGGAAGATGGAGCTGCTATTGTACATACAATTCTATCGACCACTGAAGAACGCACAAAAGAAATGCAGAAGGCAACACTAGAAGATGAAGATCTTTCGAAGTTAAAGTTGCTAATTAAGAATGGTTGGCCACAACAGTGTAGTCAATTGCCCGAAAAATTAAAACCTTATTGGAATAAGAAAGAAAAATTGAATTGTTTTAATGACTTAATTTTTATCGGAAATAGATTAGTAGTACCTAAAACAATGCAAACTTATGTGTTATCGAAACTGCACCAAGTACATCAAGGTATCACTGCTTGTCAAGAAAAAGGCCAAGACAGCTTTATATTGGCCCAATATGATGGAAGACATCAAGAATTATGTTGAAATGTGTCACATTTGCCAGCAGCATCAGCGTGCTAATTGTAAACAGCCTTTGATGCCTTATGAAGTTCCTAGTCTACCTTGGGAAGAGGTAGGTGTAGACTTTATGTATCTTGCAGGAGATGACTTTTTACAAGTAACTGATTACCACTCCAAGTTTATTGAATTAAGAAAAGTTAATGCTAAAACAGCTTCTGCAGTAATTAGTGCATTGAAACAGATTTTTCGTACTCATGGTATTCCACGAAAAATTCATTCCGATAATGGTCCACCATTTGATAGTCAAGCATATTTTTCATTTCTGAAGTCTTATGATATTTGCCCTGTTACATCATCACCTAAGTATCCAAGATCCAACGGGATGATTGAAAGATCTATTGGGACATTGAAAAACCTTCTCTTTAAAGTGAGAGCTTCGGGAGGAGATCCAAATCTAGCTGTTCTCGAGTATAATAACACTCCAAAATTTAAATTGCCTTCTCCGGCAGAGATGCTGATGGGAAGATCTTTGAGAACCTCCATTCCTTGTAAGACGAAATTGTTAAGACCTAGATTTCCAATTAAGAATACTCATCATCAATTACAGGAAAATCAGAGAACACAGAAATATTATTATGACTCATCGACCACAAAATTAAAAGAATTGAACATTCAAGATTCAGTCTATCTTCAATCTGGTCATCGAGAATGGACACCAGGAACTATTGTCCAAAAACACAGTCCAAGATCTTACATTGTGAAATCTTCAGAAGGATCAGTTCATCGTCGCAACAGAATTCATTTAAGACCTAGGAAGTTAGCGATTGAAGTTCCTGTAAATTCACAAGAAAATGCTGATGCAACGCAAACTTGTAACCTGACTAATACAGAGACTCCAAAAATGTCAAGTCCTCAACCCCATGACAGTCCATTAATCCAGCCTGATTCTCCGTCTAGTCAAACAGTCACCATCAATCCCAAACCTGCTTTGCCAGTACTGTCAACTCCAAATACACCAAAGATAGAAAGACCTAGAAGAAATATAAAACCACCTGCTCGCTTCAAAGACTATATTTAAGGTTTTTTTTTTTTAAGACTTTTCATTCGAACACTTCTTTGGACTCTAAATATCTTTTTTAAATTTTGCTGTTTTGAAAAGAAAGGGCATGTAATAATATGACCCAACTACTACTTCAACTTCTGCTGTAATTGTAACTGTTGTTGATCGAATGTTTACTGGTTAGTTAAAAGACGTTAATATAAAAGGCCTGTGTGGCATATCCTTTATCTGCTTAACTTAATATAAATAAAAGTAGTTAGTATACGATTATGCTTATTTATTTATTAAAGTAAAGAGCACCACGCAATATGACAGTAACGACTGCAATAGGTAGTATTTCTTAAGAAACTACCTAAAAATGTAAACACATTGGAATTCTCTGAGCCCTGCCCAGAGCGGTTTGGTTGGTTCTCGTCGTTGAAGTTACGGTCAGAGTCAAATTTCTGTTTTGTGCAAGTCCTCCGGCGAGCAACGTCATACATTAAACGCAAATAGTATGCCTTGCAAAAAGTAATGCTTTGGAAATGGAACAATGAAAATTTGCGTAGATACCGTGAAATGCAACTGATTGGTCAGAGCTTTATGACGCTATAAGGGAGGTTACCAAGGGGAGACCAGTCCCTCTGTCCTGTCACCAAAAGTGACGCCAACTTAGCGCTATTTCCAGTATTTCGCCAAATTTCCACAGACTCCCATTGAAATACAATAGGGTTTACTTGCATGCAGGAAATCAACAAATTGAGATATTTCAGTGCAACAAAAACTAATATTAGCTTATGAATAGAGCTTAATTGAACTATTTACATTATTTTTAAGCACAAACAATAATCTGGAGTTGGCTAGAAAATAGGAATTGCTTCGCTATACCGAATGGAATAGCTAAGCGATTACGCGGGGGGTTGGTGAGCGTAGCGAGCAGGGGGGCGGTGCCCCCCTAGTTAACAAAAAAAAAAAAAAAAAAAAAAAAACTTAACAGCTACACAATTAATTTAAAATAAAGAAATAGAACTTATCATTATTATAAAAATAATCTTTCTTCAAGGTTTAAAAAAAAGGTTTTTGCTATTTTTGCTAATTGTCGGATCGATATTAGTGCGTTAACAGTCTTAGATCGTAATCTACTTTAGTTTATGTGTATTCTAATATATAAAAGGAAAGTTTCGCTCCGTGTGTATGTGCGTGATGGCTAGGGAAATCTACCGCATGTACAAGGCTGAAAATTTGGGTGAGGATAATCCAAGGACTATCCTAATGCACATAATTTTAATATGTTGATAATTAGTTGAGTTATTAATTAAAAATTTATCGATAACGCATTACTTTTCTGAAAATCGGCAAGCCCGCTCAGTTCGATGAAATCTTTTTTTTTTTTTTTTTTTTTTTTTTAATTCTCAAAATGCAACACCTGCTCGATTGTCGAGAAGGAGAACGGACTGCCAGAAAAAAAATGCGGATTTGAAAGAAAGATAAGATAATGGATAAACAGTAAAGAAAGAAACAGTGGGCCATCAGCTGGAAAAAAGATGGCAGCCAGCACTGCCATCAGCGGTAAAGTGCAATGGTGCGATTACTTAAACCTGTAAAAAAGTGTCCGTGCGGAATGCAGCTGGCCCTCAGTGATGGCCAGCATTGGTATGCCATCACATTACTTCAATCCGGCACTTTTCCTGCAGTGCTAACACCTATCCCACTGCTAATCCTTTGCTGGCCCAGCACTTTCCCTTACAAAAAATTCTTATAGAATTCTATAACAAAACAAAGTATTATGGCTCTTTTTTTCACCAAGAGCTATGGAAATATCTGAAAAAAAATAAACGACGTCTGTCTATAATAAAAATGTCTATTGAAATATTTGAACTTGCAACGGTTTTCCATGTGGTCACCCTCCCAAGTACGAACCGCGCTCGATGCTGTTTGGTTTTCGTGATCGGACATGAACAAGTACTCTCAGCGTATGCTACGACCGCTCGTGGTTTTCAAGCTCTCATTAATCTATTTCAAGTTTGTTTCTTTTGTGATTTACGTTCCAAATCATTAAACTGGTATAGAAATTATTGTATTGTATAGAAATCCTATATATTTTATACGCTTTTTTTTATTATTGATTCTCAACTGTGTAAATTATGAAAACCGAAATCCTTTGTGACTTAGTAGAACCAGATTTAAGGAGAAAATAAAAGTGCGTTGAAATAAAGAATTTATTTATTTATTCATTTACTTATTTATTTTGTTGGTGGCAGTGGTCCTATATTATTTACAGTTTACAAAAAAAAAAAAAAAAATAGCTTCACCGCTTAAATTGTGTTAAAATATTCATTTCAGATTTGTGTTCAAATACTCAATGTCTTCGATATTCGCAACGCCACCTAGCGAAAGGGCTCCCAGCAATAATACTGCAAAAGTTCGTGCACTTCTATGTAGTGGTGGGCCAGCGCATGAGATAAAATGGAAGGAATTTATCTGATGATTACTAACAGCAAAGTTGACTGAAGCTGTCCAGCAGTTGTCATGCAGTGGTAGACCATTAGCCAGCACTTCTCCATCATTGCCAGCACTTATCTTGCTGCTGGCCAGCAATTTCCTCTTTGCTGGGTATTTTAATGCAGATGGAAAAATTAAAAAACTATTTGAGTTAGGAATTTGAAAATTTTCACACATACGTAAAATAATATTCTATTTCAGAGGTTCCAAAAATTAAAAAATTTCGTCCACAAAATCCTTAAATATCAGTTTAAAAACATTAAGAAAATGATTTATTTTTATTTCATCGGTAAGCTGTCTACTACCTGCTGGGATCCATCAAAATTGGAAAAAGTGTTGCTAGAGAGTCGGGTTACAAGGTTAGCTAGTTGGATGTGCCAATCCTAAAACTTTCTTCTATCTCACACATCTTATTATTTAAAAAAGTAGTTAGATATGTTAATTCTGCAATATTATTAGTTCAATATTGTACCAACTTTGATTTTCTTCTTCAATTTCTGCTTCACTCAATTAATTGGAGTAAAAACGAGTTAATCTCGATGATGTTTATTAAAATCAATAGTGTTTCGTTATTATGTTGTACATCAGCTGTTTGCGAATAGCCGGCTTAGCAGGACACGAGTTCCCGTCGCTGCACGAGCCGCCGGTAGACAACAAAACTACGAAAAACCGAGAAAATTATACAAAATTCTCTATCACAGCGCTCCTTTCCGGCGAAATATCTCCAAATTCAAGGAGGACCTACTGGCCATAGCCAAAAACGTTTTTGAAAATTTATACAAAAAATTGGTTCAATTCTATTCATAACTTCATACACTTTTCGGCGGTAAAATAACAAAATGGCACAAAAATCGCTATTACAGCAATCCCTTCAGGCAGAATATTTTCGAATTCAACAAGAAACTGCTGGCCACAGCCAAATACATACACAAAAAATTTGGATCAATTCTATGCATAACTTCATACCCTTTTCGATGGTACAATAATGAAAATGGCACAAAAATTGCTATTACAGCGCCCCCTTCCGGCAGAATATTCCTAAATTGAAGGAGGACCTGCTTGCCACAGCCAAATACATATACAAAAAATTTGGTTCAATTGTATGCATAACTTCATACACTTTAACTTTTTGATAGTACAATGGTGACATACGAACAGACAGACACCCCTAAAACGTGTAAATCCCTCGAAAACCGGAAGTCAAAAAAAATTTCGATTACAATGCTTTCTTCTATTGAGAATAGAAGAAAGTAAAAATCATAGTGGGACATTTTAAGTGATATTTAAATTTTAGAAACTATTTGAGATAGGGATTTGAAAATTTCCAAGGAGGGATTGCAAAATTAAAACTGCTATCAGCAATCTTCTAAAAGGCTTTTTCTCTACTGGGAGGGAGCGAGAGCCGCTGGTGCACTTTCTATAGACCAATGGTTCTCAATCATTTTACAATCATGCCCCACATACGCATCTCTAAAATCATGATCCCCCCCCCCCTCCCCTCTTCTCCCGTGGCATATCATTAAAAGAAAGATTCCCATTCTTTCTTATTCACAGAAGGAAACCTAAAAGTTACAATGATCTCGAAGTTATAATGATCTCGTCCGTTATATTAAACGCCGCGGCATTTAATTTTGGCCATGCACCACATATGTATCTCTAAAATCATGATGAACCCCCCCCCCCTCCCCCATGACATATAAATAAATAAAGATACTATTATTATTATTTCTTATTCACAGAAGGAAGCCTAAAAGCTATAATGATCTCGAAGCCTCTGCGGTAGTCCGTTGTATTAAACGTCCCACTAGCACGCGGTCTGGTCGATGACGTAAACTTATTGAATTTAGCTTTTAATTTTTTTCGGCACGCGCTTCCGTGATCGGGTCCACTACCGTTACAGTCAGTAACTGAAGAAAGGGGCCTCTGATGCCCTATTCCACGCGCGCCGCCTATTTCGAGGAACTTATAACCTAGTCTAAACGAACTTTCAAAGAACAAGAGAGACGGTTGCTTGCAAAGCTACAAAATTTGGCAGAAAAAGACACCTATATGTCTGCAGTTATGAAGTCTCGAAGGTTGCTGTTGGATTTTTTTATAATTAGCCGAGATATTAATTAAAAGCCTGATGAGCATTGCGAAATGACGAGCTTCTTCTGTCGTGCTGTCGATTGTGTCTGCATCTGTTCGGACTTTCCTCCGTTTTTCAAGCAAAAGAAGGAAAAATATTTCATTTTTTCTGCATTTTGAAATCGCAATTGCCGAGTCGCCCGTGCAGTCACACACACACAGAAAGTGACTAGAATGTAATGTAACTAGACTATAACTAGAGTTGCAAAAATTAAAATCCGAGAATTTTGGGGTAGAAACTGGGAAATTTGGGAATATTGATAACTGTGGAGTAAAAACAAATCCAAGAAATCTTCAAGCAACAAAATATTGCTTACATGAAATAAAAAAGTTTTGAGGTTTTCAGATATTGTTATAAATTGTATTTTTGTATTATTTGTACATTAGATATGAAAATTATTGTCAAAGCATTGACTTTTCATACGATTTTCTTCTTACCTCGCCCGATGAATGCGGGCGCTAACTTGGGGTGCTAAAATTTTACAGGCGCTAAAAAATTGTTACATATGAAACAAAAAAGGTTGCGCATGGATGCCAAGGATTACGGATTTTGAATATCATTATTTCTCAACCCTAATATTTGTCTTATTTAATACAGAAAGTCTGCGATTAAATAAGGCGAGGATTACCATTCGGAAATAGTGGTATTCAAAATCCATAATCCTTTGCACCTATATGTTGGCACAATATTTTGGATTTCAGTATCTGAATAGAGATTTAATTCCTAGTTTGAAATAGCCGTTTTTTACCTTCAGTTGCCAGATTTAAAAAAGCCCAAATAATAATACTTAAAAACACGTTTCAATTGAAATATATATTTATAAGTGAATATTAAAAAATAAAGAAAACTTTAAAATAATTAAATAATCAATTGCAAAAATCATTTGATGGTGACAATTACATCATATTTAAAACGATACGTTTAAAATTATTTTCTTATAGCGTCATTATAAAAGTCCGGGAGGCAGAGACTCTTTTCGCTTAACCATTTAATACAAGCTGATTTTTAAATGTGTAATTAATTGATTTTACTAAATTAATCACGAAAACAGCCGTGAGCTGTCGCGGTCTTGAGAACCGAAAAATCACCTAGTTAAAGGGAAATGAATGGTAATCCAATTACAGAAGATCGCCACTGGTCGTGAAAATATTATTCAATCTTCGGTAATAGGGTAATCTTTTGAAAACAGAACAAATTACCTCGTTTTTATAGAGCCTGCAGTATCTGGACGGGGGTTAGGAGCGTAGTTCGTGAAGACAGAACCCCTAGTATATAGTCCAAGAGCTGTTAAACATTTTAGGGAAGGTATTTGAGGCACCCTGAAAATTTGTTCAACACTTCTTTTGTAATGGCTGAATACAAAATCGAATGTCTGGCTGAAGGATCGTGGCCCAAAAACTGTGCCAGACACGTGTCAACTGCCATTTTTTGACTACCCCCCAAAAAAGGTATTTGAGGCACGCTGAGATTGAGACAGAATTATATTTATACTTAGAAAAAAATATTTTGAAAACGTCAGACACTTTAGTCGGCCCAAAAACTGTGCCAGACACGTGTCAAGTGCCTTTTTTTGACTACCCAAAAAAAGCTATTTGAGGCACGCTGAGATTGAGGCAGAATAATATTTATGCTTAGAAAAAAATATTTTGAAAATGACAGACACTTTAGTCGGCACAAAAACTGTGCCAGACACGTGTCAAGTGCCAAATGGCACTTGACACGTGTCTGGCACAGTTTTTGGGCCACGATCCTTCAGCCAGACATTCGATTTTGTATTCAGGCATTACAAAAGAAGTGTTGCACAAATTTTCAGGGTGCCTCAAATACCTACTCAAAAATGTTCAACAGCTCTCCTACTAATAGTGCTGCACAACCTTTTTGCCAGAAAACTGTTTGCCACCACAAAAAATTTAAAAGTAACATTTTAATTATTTAATAGCAAAATTTCTGTCAATTAATTAGGAAATTTTTCTACATAAAAATAGTGGTAATATCGGTGGACCGCGGGCCACAGGTTGTGCACCTCTACCTTAGTATATTTAGAAAATTCTTGTATAGCTTTATTATTTCTTTGTTCTTTAGCCTCTAAAAGAGCACATTCACCATAAGATGCCCCACACTTTTGCTAGACTATGCCAGCGTGTGCATTTTTCCCGCTCCTGTTTCTCTTTGAGGGGCTGGGAAGAAACTGCTTATATTAACAATATTGTTTACTTTTAAAACACATATTTGGTAATTTATCTCGCAGCCTAAATTATTGGGTGGGCTCGGGCTCCATGGACCTATATATAAGTTGGCGCCATTGATTTATTTGGCTTCCAATTCTATCTTTTTATTTTCACTTATGCTTGCTTAGATTTCTCTAGATAGATCAAGGACGGCGAACCTATGTGCTGGAAGTGTTATCATATAACTGATATAAACACCCTTGATACCACTTCAGCAGGTTGTTATTTTTTTAATGCCATAAAAAAATACTATTATTTATATATTTTGATTATTATTATTATTTTATAAAGTGTGTATGTATATATAGAGTGTGTTCTTACATGTATTTATTTTGATTATTATTATTGTTATTTGATATAAATATGCTCATATATGTATTTACGCTGTAAAGCCTTAATAAGTGAAGGACTGCACAGTTGGGTCTTATCTTTAAAGGGGATCTTTTTAGATAGACACGAAGTCTCCAAGCCTAACAAAAGCTTGACATAAAATGCCAAGTTGTATTTATGACTGGATGTTAGTTTATTTATGGGACCTAATAAAGAAGTCGTAAAAGATGGCGAGGGAAGAAGGCCCGGGGTTTCCACATCTCACGATCGCTGACGCTCAGGGGGCGGAGTACTGTATACCCCGAAAAAGTGTAATACCAAATCAGAGGTCTGCGTGAAGACGGAAGAAGTGGGGGTCGGCAAGACTGACCGACCATTTGACGAAGGGGGCAAAGGACCATCCTCCATATTGTTATTACGAGGTGATGTCGTAACCGAAGAATGAAGTTACAGCGAGATTTTGGCAGCTCTCCCAACTATGATGGTTCATAAAGATATCAGTCCGACTTCTCAACTATGAAGGTTCATAAAGAGATCAGTCCGACTTCTCAACTATGAAGGTTCATAAAGAGATGCGTTAGAGATCAGTTCGAGTTCTCAACTATGAGGGTTTAATAAAGAGATCAGTTCGAGTTCTCAACTATGAGGGTTTAATAAAGAGATCAGTTCGAGTTCTCAACTATGAGGGTTTAATAAAGAGATCAGTTCGAGTTCTCAACTATGAGGGTTTAATAATGAGATTAGTTCTACTTCTCAACTATGAAGGATGTTTTAAAAGACTTGTGCTGTTTCTCAACAAAGTTGTTCCAATTCTCAACTATGATAATTTAATAAAGATGAGTTCTATTCCGCAACAGGGATAGTTAAATCCAGATGTCCTAAGGGTTTCAACGATGCTTCTAACAATGATTTTGGGTTATTCCGGTCGCGTTTTCCCGCTAAGGGACGGCTCTAAGAACGGCAGTTCGTGGACTTTGATACATCACCTGTTTTAAATAAATTTGTGAACTTTTCCTAGAGTATGAAAAAAACATTCAAGGAGCCACGGATATAAGTGTGATTTAAAACTACGAGTAAGCCTCTACTACAGAAGGTATGTGTTATTCAATATTTTTGTATTCCCATTGTTTTAATAATCTATGTTGTGTTAGGGATGTACAATTTATGGTACCCAAGCATTTAATTAATATTTGTAATGATAATTTAAAAGGTAAATTTAATGCAATTACTAATTCTATTTCGTTCTTTGGAACGCTGGTGTCTGTGACACTATTCTATTTTATTTTTGTAAATATGTAAATTAACTGTAAATAAACTTTTTGTTTATTGTTAAATTTTGGCTATGTTTTTAATGCAACATGAGTCCACTGTTTTACTTTAATGTAAGTTTTATTTCAGATTATGAACTTCTTTAGTATTTAAGTATTGCGCGGCAGCGCAATACTTATTTATTTCCAGTGTCACTTCTCAATGTTAATTTAACATGGAAAAGCCTATGGCGAGGCCTATGGAGATCATAACTTTTTCATTTTTTCTTCCCACCTTTTTATCCCTGATGCCACTCATTTTTTATTCTTTACTAATTCTAATGATATTATAAATTTAAAGTGTAAAAACGTTTGCCTGACGCCAGGGTCAAAACAAATGATAAAATGCTTTTGCATATGCGTGAATTATAACCCAGAGAGAAACATGGGCCATTTTTTTTTTTTTTGCATTATTCAAATATTTTTCTTAATAATTCCAATTTTCGCTTTTTTCATTGAAACTCAAAGGACATTTTTCATAGAAAATGTAACATTTTTACTTCATTGTTGCAAAAATTTCAAAAGCCTTAATAATAATTTATTTCTTTTTAGTTGAAAGATTTTCACGTGAAAAATTAAACTGAGCTAGTTTTTTTTCAAAAATTAAAAAGGTGAATATGGCGTCATAGTGGAAATAAAAAGGGTTATTTTCAGAATAAGTTTTTTGCTTTGGTCAAGTTTATATTTTAGTAAAAAGTTTCTAATGAATAGCTATTTTTACGCAGGTAGCGAACTTAGTGGGGAATTACATAACTTAAATTTTAAAATGTATTTTTTTCCGAGATGAGAACTATTTATACCCCAAGTTAAACTTAGGTAATAATTTTCAGATGTGTTTACATCACCCCGTGGGTGAGAATAAGGTTTAAAAATTTAAGTAAAACATTTATTTGTTATTTTTTACTGAATCACAGCTATAATATTGTTATATATTAGCAGTAAGGATTCAACACAATTTGCATTTACATTCAAAGCGTTCTTGAGTGGGAAATAGGGTATCTAAATTTAAGTTAAGTTAATTTTTTATGTTTTTATTATAGATTTTTTACGTCCAGATTGGAAGTTTTTGTCCAAACTACCGCAACCTGCATTACTGCAGTGGTGAAACATTTTGAATTACACGTTGGTAAACTGCATCCCACATTGTTATGCAATACCGCATACATCAAAGCCTGATGATGATACTCTCAATTAATTTTGAAATGCGTTCGTCTGAGTGCTGTAGTTATTAAAAAACTAGACATATTAAACAAAAACATAATTTGAAGAACAAATTAAAAAAAACAAAATTTATTTCCTACATTGTTTAAACCTGAGAAGGGACAGATATTAAGTTATTTCATTCAATTAGTTCTACATTTAATGTTAAATTTTTGTAACAAATTAGTTAAACCAATTGAAGATTTAAAAAAAAAATCATTCAATATGATACTTAAAACGCCCTAAAAAGTGAGATTCCGTTCAAATGAAATCGAAATAAATCTTAGACTTTTTTTTAAGTTTTGTATTTTGCATGCATCTTATCATTTTATCCAGAATTGTCATAAACATAATACAAAATCTGCAATACAAATATTTCCAATTAAAAATGGAAGAAGTCAAAGATTTATTTCGCTTTCATTTGAACGGAATCTCATTTTTTAAGGTGTTTTAAGTATCATATTGTATGATTTTTTTTTTTTTAAATCTTCAATTGGCTTAACAAATTTGTTACAAAAAATTAACATTAAATGTAGAACTAATTGAATGAAATAACTTAATATCTGTCCCTTCTCAGGCTTAAACAATGTAGGAAATAAATTTTGTTTTTTTTAATTTGTTCTTCAAATTATGTTTTTGTTTAATGTTATTTATGCGTAGTTTCGATAGGTTTTATTTAGATATAACTGCGCGGTCTATACGCTATTTCTTCACTAAAATTACACAACGCAGTTTGGGGCTGTTTTGGAGATGCGTTTCCTCCCGCCTCAATTTAAGATAATTATGGTTAATCTAATTATCAGGAATAGCCAGGACCATTATTCAATTATTACGATCACAAGTGTTTGTTTATAAATTATAATGTTTTTAAATACCCACTATAATAATTCAGGTACAGTAATTGAGGAGTAGTTAACCTGCAATTACTTAAGGTAATTAGTTTTATTACCAATTATTTTTCACCCACCTTCAAGATTGGGGTTTGCCCTGTCCCCAATCCCATGTATATTTGGGTAGTTAAGTTGGTGCCGGTATATGGACCTGGATCTGCCCAACACTATGGCACGCGTGCCATAAGTGGCAGGCTGCAGATTATTTTTGGCACGGCATAGATTTAGGTTCTACATCAAAATATAATAGAATTTCACAAAATGAATTAATTAATCTAGATTTTGTCTGTGTTTATCTGATTTCGATTAGCTCGTTGGTTGTCATTGTCATACAGATTGAAGAAACTGAAATGTAACTTAATGTATTCCAATATATTTCAATATTGACTCACAAAATTTTAAGAATAACAGAGAATTGGGAGAGTAACGCAAAACAAAAGATTAAAAGGCATTAAAAGCAAGAACGCCGATGGTAAAATTATAACAACTTGAAATTCGATTCTAGACACTAAAAGCTGTAGATTCTGGTGCTTGTTATTTTGACAATTTTTCCTGCGAGACATTCTTTTCGGAAATAAATAATATGAAACGTTCAATAGCCCAGTGGTTAGGGAGTTGAATTCGGAAATAATTAGGGTAAAGCTGGAAATTGTTTTAATCCCTTCAGTTTAGGTCTAGAGTCTAGAATGAATATGCTACGTTTTCCCCCTCGTACTAGATGAGCGTTAAGAATTATGCAAAAATTTATAGTCAAAAAACACGTTTTTTACATGCCATAACAGTATCTCCAAACAGCTAACTCTGTCAAAAACATTGCAAATGTTGTAGAGCTTAAAATTCTGAATAAAATGAGTACCTACACTCAATACTTTTGTTGAATATTAAGGTCACAATTCTACTTTAAAGTTTTAGCCCCGTTGTCAGAGGGTTGAACTCAGAATTAATTAGGGGAAAACTGGAAATCGTTTTAATCCCTTCAGATTAGGTCTAAGATGAATATTCTATGTTTTCCCCCTCGTACTAAGTGAGCGTTAAGAAACATGTACATATTTACAGTCGAAAAACATGTTTTTCCTTAATTTTTTTTTTACATTATTCTCAAAATAGCTAATTCTATCAAAAACATTGTCAGTGCAAATGTTGTAGAGCATAAAATTCTGAATAAAATGAGCACCCACTTTCATATTTTTGTTCGAAATTAAGGTCGCAATTCTATTTCAAAATTTTGCCTTAATCACTAATCAAGAGCTTCAAGCTAGGAGAGACCAGGTTACCTTAACAATATCTCAAAACAGCTAACTATATCAAAAATTGCCAATACAAATGTTGTAGAGCTTAAAATTCTGAATAAAATGAAGACTCACATTAATATTTTTGTTCAAAATTAAAGTCGCAATTTCAGATATTGTTAAAAATATTTTAAAAAACGTGTGTTTCGAATGTAAATGTGTACATATTTCCTAACGCTTACTTAGTACGAAGGGGGAAAACATAGAATATTCATTTTAGACCTAATCTGAAGGGATTAAAACGATTTCCAGTTTTCCCCTAATTTATTTTGAATTCAACCCTCTGGCCACGGTGCTAAAACTTTAAAGTAGAATTGTGACCTTAATATTCAACAAAAGTATTAAGTGTAGGTACTCATTTTATTCAGAATTTTAAGCTCTACAACATTTGCATTGACAATGTTTTTGACAGAGTTAGCTGTTTGGAGATACTACTGTTATGGTATGTAAAAGAACGTGTTTTTTTTAACTATAAATCTACACATATTTCCTAACGCTCGAGGGGGAAAACATAGCATATTCATTCTAGACATAAACTGAAGGTATTAAAACAATTTCCAGCTTTCCCCTAATTATTTCCGAATTGGGCCTTTTTTTGCTCCCCTACCACTGGGCTACAAGTAAAAAGCAACTTGCATTCTCTTAAAAATAACTAAATACGAAGCTGGTATAAATTATTTGGCATCTAAGATGAGACAACAAAAATAATATTTAAAAAATAAATTTCTAAAGTATAACATCAAATATTACCCATATTTTTTTAATGCTAAAAACAAAATTTTAAGTAATTTTGATTCATTATAAATTTCTATTGTTGACACGTCATGATCACGTAAAATACATTATTGAAAAAATTGGCACGTGGATGTGAAAAGGTTCGCCGTCCCTGCTCTAGATAATAATTTTACAATTGCTAAAAATTGTTGACATGTTCTTTTGAATATTTGGTATTTACAACAGTATTATTTATCGGACAAAAATTAATTAATAATATCGTTCACCTTAAAAATATTACAATTATTTTTTAAAAAAGATTATCCAGTCTTATTTTTATCGGCATGACGAAAGTGGCCATAAAAGCAAAAGCAAAACTAGATCATTTCCTGTCTCAACTCCATCAGTCTGATCTCTATCAGAACCGGATTACGCGCGAATCGCACAGCACAGCAGAAATCATTTGAGGAGAAGTTGTCAATCTCGCCATCTCGCGGTATCATCGAGTTGGCATGACGACAGGGGCGCTAATTTGTTGATGTTGCGTCAAACCGCTTTTTATGAAATTAGTGAATTTTGTGCATTTTTAAGTTTCAAACTGGTGTTCATTAATATTATTAAGTTATACAGATTATAAGTTATTATTTTTTCCACTGTGATCTTCAAAAGCCTTTCTATTACAATATATAAGCCTACTTTTTATTATGATTGTGGTGAGTGTCCGTTAAAAATATGTTTACAAACAAACGTGTTATTAATGTAGAACGTATTGAATATATTTATTTTATTTCAGTAGATCTGGCTTATTCTTGATAAATTTATTCGCGCACTGCTTATTGAGAAAGTACTCTCATTGGTCATTTAAATCTTAAAAATAATTAGTTGTTGTCATATTATTTAAATTATTTTAGTATTATTTCGAATTATTTTTGCGGTATATCTTAGGAAGATGGGTTAATTGAGATAGTATTTCTATTTTGTAATACAAAACATATTTTTCTATCTTCATTTATGTTATATAAAACATATTTATTTTAAATTACTCTGTCAGTAGGTATTTAAGTTTAGGCCTGCTTTATTTAAAAAAGTAATACGAATGCGCTTAAAGCTTTTGATATCAGCTGTTAGTATAGGATTATGTTTCGGTTTTTCTTAATTATGAGTGATTGAAATTCATTACATTCTGTTTCAATTTGCTACTTAAATTTCGATATATTTTCTTTCTGTTATTATTTTTTCCCCTTTTCATCCAAAAGTTCTGTAATTAAATAATCACTGCTAGTATAATTATTTGTTGATTTAATCTCCAATTTGTATTCTGTAATATCTGTAAAATATTCTGTAAAAACAAAATTCCCTATTATTCTGGATTTTTTTCTTTCTTTTTGTCAGGTTAATTCAAGAACAAAATTTATAAGCCTTTTTTTATTTTATGTTTATATATTTATTTTTTCATGTATTGTAGGCAAAATATCATGTAAAGAATTTTAAAAGGATAAAATGACAGCTACACAAGATACATCTCCAGATAAAACTGATGAAAATTATCCCAAATCCTCTGTAATGAGGAAACAACCAATTATACACCCTTCTTCTGATGCACCATTATGTAAGAATTGTCATCAGCTGGATCTGCCTTTTTTTGATCCAAACTGTTCTGGTTGTATGGAAATATTAAAAAGTCCTGAAACAACTATTCCTCAAATATTTGCTATAATTAGACAGTGGATGCCTCAAATTCAACAAAACATTGGATTGTTAGTTAATGAGGTAACTATGTTTGTAATTTCTGAATGTCTATTTCTTTTTAATTATATTATTTACTCTATACAGTAACGTGCCATTTATGTATTTCTTAAACTGTTTTCTTTAACAATCAAATTCTTGCCTACAATTTTAATGATTTGAAAATAGAAAAAAAAAATAATTTGGTCAATTCTGAAGTCTATCACTGTGCTAAAAAAAAACAACCCTGATTTAATTACCCCCATTAGTTATGAGTAATATTCATTTGATACAGTTCTCCAATTTCATTTATTATAACAATATTGAAAGTAAAATACTTATGCACAATCTTGTATTAGTTGAAGTCTACGAAAAGTTACCAAAAGTGGGTGTCTTTTTTCAAAAGAGGTGAAAAATCTTTGTAAATATACCTTTTTTCAAACACATCTTTGTTTTAGCAGCTTAGCTAAGCCGTTTAAATACAGTAATATGGAACTGTTTATATGGAAACCAGTTATCCTTAATCATACTTTCTAGGAATGCACCGAATATTCAGTATGTATTTGGTATTCGGACATGTTTACCGAATATTCAGCTTGGCCAAATATCAAACTAGTTGGTCTGCTGAATATCAAAGTATTCGGCCTGCTGAATATTCTGTTTGGCCAAGCCAAATATCAAACTATTCGGCCAAACCGAATACTTAAAAAAACTTTAAAACGTATTTTTAAAAACCTTATACAACTTCTACTTTTAACTGACAATTTATAAAGATATTCAAAATAAACAGAATCATAAAAACATGTATAAAAATCACTTATAAACAGATTAAGTAAAATAATGCTATAATGCTAAAAGTGATAAAATATCTTTATTAAGATTGATGATCATTTCGTCGCACCAACAGCGACATTTTCAAAATCATTTATGATAGAAAATATTTTCACATAATTTTAAAAACAATAAACATAATAAACAATGTCACGAGACATGGTGCATAATGAAAAAAATTGCAAACATAAAATTAAATTAAAATTAAATTAGCTATTTGTGAGCGTGGATTAATTTTCATATAATTTAGCAAAACAATAACATGGTAAGCAATGTCACGAGACAACATGCATAATGAAAAACATTTCAAAACATAAAATAAAAATAAAATTATCTTGGTTATTTGCGAGTGTGGATTAATTTTTACTATTGTTATTAAAATTACATAGCATCTCTTTCCAAATTTTAGGTAAATCAAGGGACACTGAATCATTGCAAATATTCTTGTTGCGTAAAAATATCTCTATTGATTCTCGGATTATGGATGGTAAAAAAAATCTTGATGTATAAATTAACTTGCTATTTTTAAAATTGATCTGTAACGGTTCTTCGCTGCATAATCTGGTCAAAGCTGTGGTTCTTTTGTTGTACTTGATGTCTGCTATATGTTCTTTGATTCTGGTTTTAAGTTTTCTACTTGTCATACCTATATAAAACTGCTTTGTTCCATCTTCTTTTGTGAAGGGTATTTCGTATACTCCTGATAACTGGTTTGACTCTATTGGATCTATTTTCTTGCATACTATATTTTTTAATTTCATAGAAGGTTTTGCGACTAGGGAGATATTGAGTTTATATTTCAAACGTTCGAAGAAACCAGGAAAATATTGTAAAGTGGATAACATGGAATTTTGTGGATTGAAATTTCTTTTCTTTTTATTCTTCAAGCTCTTAATTAATTTTTCTATGGTGCTTTCTTTATATCCATTGTTTCTTGCAATATCATCCTATTTTATTTATTTCATTATTTAATTGCTCGGGGTTACAAACAGTGAATGCTGTATGAATAGAATGTCTAAATACAGAAACTTTGTATGAAAAAGGTGCTTGAGCATTATGAGGGATGATGGATTGACTGGCTATGGGTTTTCTATAAACAGTGCTTTTTATTCCTTGGTGCATCTTGATTAGTAATACATCTATATAAGGTAGCGTACCATTTTGTTCTATTTCCAATGTGAATTTAATTTTAGAATCAAGGCTATTAATCTGGTTTAAAAAGTTATTGAGCAAGGTATCTGCATGTTGCCATATGATGAAAATATCGTCTACGTATCTGATCCATGCATGGGGAGTATAATCCAATTTGTTTTATCTATTTCGACTGGTCTTAATATGAATTCAGCTAATAATCCAGATATAGGAGAACCCATTGGAGCTCCGTTATTTTGCTTGTATATTTTGTTCTTTGAAAGTCCATAATCCACCGTAAAGTCACGATCCATAATCCGAGAATCAATAGAGATATTTTTACGCAACAAGAATATTTGCAATGATTCAGTGTTCCTTGATTTACCTAAAATTTGGAAAGAGATGCTATGTAATTTTAACAACAATAGTAAAAATTAATCCACACTCGCAAATAGGCAAGATAATTTTATTTTTATTTTATGTTTTGAAATGTTTTTCATTATCCATGTTGTCTCGTGACATTGTTTACCATGTTATTGTTTTGTTAAATTATATGAAAATTAATCCACGCTCACAAATAGCTAATTTAATTTTAATTTAATTTTATGTTTGCAATGTTTTTCATTATGCATCATGTCTCGTGACATTATTTACTATGTTTATTGTTTTTAAAATTATGTGAAAATATTTTCTATCATAAATGATTTTGAAAATGTCGCCGTTGGTGCGACGAAACGATCGTCAATCTTAATAAAGATATTTTATCACTTTTAGCATTATAGCATTATTTTACTTAAACAGAATCATATTTAAATAAAAGATAATGTTTTTACATTATTTATTTGGTATTTGTAAAATATCACTTACGAAAATTAACCATTAATGAGGATTTTCATAGGAATTAATAATCTAAAAATGCAAGTTCCTGAACATTGTCTAGTAAATAATCTGTTTATTGCTTTTTCACAAAAAAGGTTGTTTCTTTCAGGATTTTGATAATCGACGTCAAGACAGACAATTTTTGTCTAGGAAACCATAATCGCAATCCACTTTAGAGATATGCACGGACCGGGCTCGGGCCGATTTTCATTCACGGCACTCAGGCTGGGCCTGGCCTCCACTACTTTCGGGTCTGGCCTAACTTATTTTTTCTGTACAGAGCCAGGACTGGTTTCATCCCTAGTCTTCAAGGCCCAAAATTTTCAGTCCTAGTTTTGACCCAGTCCGTACGAAAATCATTGTCTTAGCGTGTCCTGGTCTGTTCAAAGGTCAGTAAAATTAGGCCTGGACAAAAAATTTTTTCCAAAAATGCATGAATTTCTAAATCGTCATTATTCTACACTTAAACATTAAAATTTATCATTTTTAAAGAAAAGTAGATTTCTACGCTTATTAAAATATAACTAAATTAAAATCAGTGTTGGGTTTAAGCCGTCAAGTGACATAGGTTTAAACCGCGTTTTAACTGTCAAAAACACCAATATTTGAATATGGCCAGGACAACAACAAAACAAATTGTTGTTATAGCAAGATGCAACATTGCTTTTATTTAATGATTGTGCACTTTAGTTTTAGCATTTATTTTACTGTAATCAAATATTAAATTATAATTTATTTCTTCGTTTATGGCTAAACTGCCTAAATTTTTTATGTGTATTTTTGTTGTGGCTTTTCAGCATACTTGGTTGCATTTCTTATTTTAAAAAATGTATATTATATATAGACAAACTTTTTGTAATAATAAGCCATTGTAACAAATGAAATCAATCATGATATCATAAAAATAGATTATATTAAATATTGTTGATAGTTTAATATAATATTGAAATAACTGGAAATATAATAATTATAACTATTAATTAAAAAACAATTTTTAAAGAAATTCCTTAAGGGTGTTCATTACTGGCACATCTACCCTATATACAGTCTTTAACAGAAATATTTTCTCTGCAACATTTTTTTCCCTATTTAGTACAAACAATAAAAATAACATTTATTTTACAAATGAGAAAATAATGAAATGTTAGGATAAAATGATAAAATATGATATTTTAATCCTTTTAGCCCAATATTAATTTTTGTAGTGACTGACAATCACCTCTTACTGATGAAATTATCTTATTTATGGAATATATCCTAAAATTAGGGACAAATGAATAATTCGCCATACCAATAAGAAAAAAAAAATGCTTAACTTAGTTTGAAACCTGTTCCAAAAGTGAAAGTATCCTAATAATAATAATAATAATAATAATAAATAACTGCAAGCGAAATCGAAAAATTAAAAAACAGCCTTTGTAGAGATCGAAAAATATTTTTAAATGTTTTTTTGCATTAGTTATCCAATGCAAAAAAAAACATTTAAAAATATTGAAATATTACACAAAATTTCTACCATAGAATTGACATTATTGAGTGGGGGTTTTTCTTTTTACTTTGAAAAAAATCATTAAAAAGTATGAAATTTCAAACAAGATATTTAAAAAAAATTTCTCCTGTAGGATTAACATTAGGAGGCGGATGTTTTCACGTTAGTGAAGGTAGCTCCTTAAACAACCCCATAGAATAAAATAATATAGAATAAAAAATAGAATAGATTCCCACAAATAAAATAGAAGTTTTCAGGAGAAATCAAAAATCTAATCTATTTTTTAATAAAATATCAAAATTTCAAAGTTGAAACAATTCATAACTTTGCTTAAAAGTTGTAAAATAACAAAAATATAATATTAATTTAAAAAAAATAAAAAGTCAGGAGGCAGCATCGAACTCGGGATATCTCTGGCTAGCAACTTACATCAGTATTTTTAAATAGTAATTGTGTCACCTTATTTAAACAAGAATCTCTGCCATTAATAATACAAAAATTATTTTTAAAAAAAATGGTGGATGTTTGTCCTGTATTAATCAGGCTCTGTCATCCTCGAATTTAACAGCATGCCCGATAATTCAAGACTAATTTAATAATAATTTATTAGGTAGCTTTCATTACAAAAAGCTACCTGTTGCAGCCGTTCAGAGGAAAGCGATTTCAAAACATTTTGGTATATTTTCACCTATCATGACCCCCAGACCCAGAAACCATCCTTCGTTCAAATGTTGGTATATATATATATATATATATATATATATATATACACAGTAGACTCCCTTAAATCCACGACTCTAAAATCTACGTATTTTTTCAGATGTAAACAATGAAATTTACAGTTAAGTTGCAGGAACAAAATTCAAGATGGCGCCAAAATCAGCGACTACCGCAATGTTTTAATTACTAAATTTTTTTTTAATCATTCTGGTTATTACAGTTGACTTATTACTAAATAAATTTACATTACTTTTGATTTTGATATAAATTAGCAGATCTATATGATGGCGTATAGATCTTATAATCACTTTACTACTAGATGGCAGCATAGGACTTTTGAAATTGAATTGAATCGATTTTGTCGGTAGTAATTTAATATTTTTCTAAATTTTTCTTTTACATAATTATTTTAATAATTATTTACGTTTAAACTAATAAATTATTTTTATATTATACTCATTTTAATGTTTCACTTTATTGTAAGCATTCATTATAATTTCCCTTGCTTAACTACCAATCAAATTAATGTTTCAAAAATGTAAACAAATCAATGACCAGAAATCCGCAAAGTTCTAAAATCCGCACAACCTCTGGTCCCAAGCTGTGCGGATTTGAGGGGGTCTACTGTATATATATCTGATCTTTGTCACACTGTAACTCCTGTATTTATGAACCGATTTGGATCTAACTCGGTCAAAATGGCGGCCATTTAAAATTTTTTTTAATTTTTAAATTTGAAATGTGGTACTAAAAAATTGAAAAATATTTTTTTCTTATGTGTTTGACCTTGATACAAAGATTCCGGAGCAGTTTTTGTTTCGTCTATATCTTAAAAAATGGCTGAGTTATAGCACTTGGAATTTCTAGCGTGGCTGACATTTTGAAACGTCCTGATTTTTGAACAGGCGTATTTATGAACCAATATGGATGTACCTTGGTGTATACATAGTATATACCAATGTCTCGACCGAGTTTGTTCGCCAGCTTCATCCGCCATCTTGTTTCAAAATGGCGGCCATTAAAAAAAAATTTAAAATTTAAAATAAGGTATCAAAAAAATGAAAAAGATTTTTTTAGGGCCGAAACTAGCATTTTTTGCACCTGGGGCAAGCATGGATTTTGGTGCCCCCTCCCCCCCTCTCTTCCGCAAAGTATATTTACAAAGAGAATTTTACTAATTTTCTAATAGCCGACTTATTTTAAAATATGTAATACTGAACTACGCAATCTACTGTGGCAGATCCAAGGGGGATGTCACGGGGGTCATGACTCCCCTCTGAACACCAACAAAAATATTCTAAAGATAATTAAAAAAATTAAATGTACAGTTAGAGTCCCGATTACCCGAGTCCTGCTTAACCGAGTTTCTGCTTTCACCGAGTTATTTTCTTCTGCTGGACTGATGGCGTCTATTATTATGAAACAGCCATTATAAATGAAGTGTTAGGTGAAGATGAAAGAGCAGTCGTAAAAAGTTAGAACTCTGATTTTCTGGTCAGAATAGGAAGAAAAAAAATGGCCATAATTAAAAAAAAAAAAAAAAAAATATGGCCATTTTTTTTCTTCCCATTCTGATCAGAAAATCAGAGTTCTAACTTTTTACGACTGCACTTTCATCTTCACCTAACACTTCATTTATAATGGCTGTTTCATAATAATAGAAGTCATCAGTCCACCAGAAGAAGAAAATGATCCATTCCAAAGGTATAATCCTTCAATTGGCACCCCTTCGTTCTGGCGCCCGGGCACATGCCCCCTCTGCCCCCCTTAGTTTTGACCCTGTGTTTGACCTTGATACAAAGATTCCGGAGCAGTTTTTGCTTCATCTATATCTTAAAAAATGGTTGAGTTATAGCTAGCTCTTTGAATTTCTAGCATGGCTGAAATTTTGAAATGATCTGATATTTGTCACGCGATAACACACGTATTTATTAACCTATTTGGATAGTATATAGCAATGTCTCGACCAAGTTTGCTGGCCAGCTTCATCCGCCATCTTGTTTCAAAATGGTGGCCATTAAATTAAAATATATATATTTAAAGTGAGGTGCAAAAAAATTAGAAATTGAAAATGGTTTCTTTCTTCAGTATTTGACCTTAATATAGGGATTCCGGAGAATTTTTTGTTTTGTCTTTATCTTAAAAAATGGCTCAGATAGCAGTTTGAATTTCTGTATGTGGGTGACATTTTGAAAAATCTGATTTTTTGCCTGCGGCAGCACTCGTATATATAAACCGATTCAGACTTGAGTGAGCATGTGCACAGGAATTACTAAGGTCTTGACCAAGTTCACTGGTTAGCCTCATCCACCATGTTGTCTTAAAATGGCAGGCACTTCAAGATATCGCCAAATTTGGCAACCAAATATAAGTTACTTTAAATAAAAGCAGCTTGGATAAAGCCGACTAATTTCGCGAAATTCTCATTCATAATGATTTAGTATTGATAAAAATTAGTATTGAATCTTCTATAATCGGTTTCCACTAAATTGAGCTTCGTGTGTTTGAATAATAATAAGCTAGCTTTTTAAAAATAAGGAATATGAAAGCTACCTCTTCCTCCCGGCACTGGCCGGAAGGACTTTTTTTTAAAAATCATCATAATTTAATGTATTTAGAAAAGATCTGCAAATTTTGCCAGGTAAAGGTTTTTACTGCCAGTGGTGAAAAAATGTACTCATCATGGAGGTCTGCACGGGCTCGGCAGGATCAGAACAATTTTTTCAACGGCCTGAGCCAACAGGAAAATTGGCACCTACCGGGCCAATAAAAAAATTAAATCGGCCTGCCGGCCCACTATAAAAACTTAATCAAAGCCAATAAAATATGAGCTATTTTCAATGAAGGCTACTTTCGTAAGAATAAATAATGTGTGTCACGAGCTGATGCTAGTTTGACAACATCAGTACAGAAATGTAACATGTCCAGCATAGAGATCAGTATTGGACAGTTAAATGGTGTGCAAGTCCGAGCTTAATTTTTTCAGCAGATTCGTGCCGGGATGAGATCAGGCTTCATTTTTTTTCTACATAGTTTTTTTCTAAAAGGCCGGAACCGAACTTTATTGTTCAGGATGTGTAGGGACAGCAATATGTTTTGTAAAAATATTAATAGCAATAACGAACTTCTGTTAACAAAATCTTCAGAAATATACCTTAAGGTGGTTGTCAAATTCACTGCTCAACAATGAGAAATTTTCTGACTCATTTTTAACTGTAAAGGCATAAAATTGACAAGCCTGACTATCGAAGGGATTTGAAATCAAATAGCGTTTTCTATCTTTTATAAATAAATTACTTTCCGAGATATAAGAGATTCTTGTCACGTGACTGCAGGTTTTTCTCCTTGCACATGCTATTGCTTCTGGAAATTCTATTCAAAACTTTAACTTTGACAGTATTTTGTCAAAGATATATTGCCTTTATCAAAAAATGGATAATGTTATTCAATTACGTAGTTTCTGAATAAGAACACCTGCCAATCTTATGTGTTTCCAAAAAGAAATGTATCAGAAAGTAGCTCCTTTGGATTTGAGAAAAGCCTTATTAAATGACAGAAAAATATTTTTACAAATCTGCTTTTTATTATACAGCTTCAAAAAGTTATATTTTAACACTTCTTTCTTTCTCTTATTCTAAATTACATTAATTTTTTAATGAATCCTTATTTGAATGTTGCAATGTCTAAGACTAAGTAATCATTAATGTTGCTATTATGTATTTGCTGCCTTGCGAACACATAGTAATTTAAAAATATACTGTAAAAGTTTCCCATACATATGTATGCAGTGTTATTCTTTAAAAGAAGCTTAATTGTATGTATTTAGAAAAACCTGAATTTTTTGTAGAAATTAAGTCGGACCTCATTTAATAGATTTTCGTACGGGCCGGGCCTGTTTTCACTGATTTTCGAACGGGCTGGGCCCAAATTCTGGTCTGTGCAGACCTTTAACTCATCATATGGAATTGATTGTACAATTTAAATTGAGACAGATAATAGAATTAGACAAATCAAAAAAGTTGTTTGCGACAGTTGGCTGAACTTTTTTTTTTTTTCGTAATCATACTAACAGTAATAATTAAAACAAATCTTATGTATATTTTAATGAAATAAAGATTTTTTAACATTGAAATTTATCTGTTGAACTTTTCTTTTTCTTGCTTTTAAGTAGTAATAAATACACATTGCACTGTTCACAAAAGTGTCTAAATGAATTAATATTTAATAGTAATTAAATGCATTTTACAAAAAAAAAAAGTAAATGTAACAAAACAAATTATTTATTATTTATAAATTATAACACTAATTTATTTTGTATATGTTGTTTTTCTTAATCAAATTATATTCAATTTTAAAAAGTCGTTTGAATAAAAAATAAAAAACCTAACTCTGTTTAAGGCGAAATTCATCAGGACCAAAAAAAGTTTCTGTTATAGACCATATTCCACCTTAGACAGAGTTTACTGTATTGAAAATTGCTTTGTGAGAATCTAAAATGTTTCTGCGTTAGACAGATTTCCATCTTGCACAGAGTCTGCATGAGACAGAGTTTAATGTATATTATTTTATTTCATTGAAAATTCAGGTTTTAAAACGAGGTGCAAATGTAAATGACCGGGATGGACTAACTGATATGACCTTGCTTCACTATGCTTGCAAAGCAGGGGCTAATGGAGTTGGAAATGTGACTGCTGCCACCAAAACAGTTGGACTGTTGTTAGATAGAGGAGCTGATTTATATCTTAGATGTCGGTGGACAGATATGGCTGCTATACATTATGCTGCTTATTTTGATGTAGCACCAGTTATTGAGCTGTTGCTGAAAGCTAGCAAATGTCTAGGTAAAATTTATTTTAAATTAAGCTAACTTGAAAATAGAGATACATTTGGTTTGTTTAGTAACTTCTCTTTATAAGAATCATGCTTGTGATTGTTGTAACCAACAGATAATTATAACCTACATGTGGGGAAAAAAAAGGGGGGGGGGGCGAAATAATCAGATAAAAAAAAAAATTTATTGATTTTTATGACTTTTTTTTCCTACATTAAGATATGGAATGGCAACCAAGCGTTGGAGGTTTCCAAAATAATTTGTCTCCATTCTTGGTCTATTCTTGTAAAATTCTTACTAAATTTATGTGAACTTTTTTTTTTTACTGTTATTTTTTTAAATAAAGTTAATAAAGAAGACAAACATTGGTCTGAAACATGGTTACTTTTGGAGTTGGTCAAAGTAGTTTGGTAACACATAGATCTTTTTAAAGTAAACCAAGACAATATTTTGATAAAAATTATTTACTGTAAAAATTAGTTTAGAAAAGTATAGAAAGTATAAAAAAGTTTAGGAAAGTATAAAAGTTTTCATATTTATGATATATGCACTCTCCCACCTCATTTATAAAGTTTTTTTCTAAAGAATTTCTTCTGTATATAAATATAATATATGTAACTAAGTCTTCCATATATATAAATAAATTTTAAAAAATCTTTGTTTTCCATCTCTTTTATGTAATTTTCGCAACGTATCTTGATTCTTATAACCAGTGGTCTGATTCTTGTAATGAGAAATATTACAATGATTTAAAAATTTGTATGTATTTGTTTTTGAGATTTCAGTTCTTATAAACAGTTGATTCTTATAAACAATGATCACTTTAAAAATTAATTCAATGGTGTAATACCTCATTATTTTTAAAATGTATAATTCCTTTTTAAATATTTAATAGTTGTCTAATTACTTTCATTAATTAATCGTTATTTTATGACAAAAGTGAAAATTTATATTCAGAAGACAATTTTTAGTAATTCAAAATATTTTTTAAGATTTATTGTATGCAGTTTTTGAAAAAAATTAGGTTTATTTAAAATAAATTTGCAGATTTATTCTTTAAAAATTTTATCTGCCAAGACTAAAGCTATTTTAAATTCAGACAAAATAGATTTAATAAGAACTCTTGCAGAATAAGAAATACTGTGTATAATTATTTTTGAACTGACTTCAAACAAAAGAGGTTACACAATTCATATTATTTTAATGTATATCCATGCATAACTTTTGAATGTATGCTTCATTTTATAATATCTTTTTTATCTTGACCTTATAAATTTCATCAGGACCCAAAAATTATAATTTTGTCTACCTGTCTGTTTTCATCTCTATCTTAGGTTCCAGCTTTCATAAAATTTGTCCAATCACCATGAATTTTGAATATATAGTTAAGGTACATATTGCTACTTTCCACTGAGTACTGTAATCAAGTGTAAACAATCGAGTACTGTAAAATCCCGATTATAAGCCCCCTCCCTCCCACTTTTTTTCAAAAGCAAAAGAAGTTAAATTTGGGATGGGGGGCTTATAATCGAATTTTTTTTCAAAAAAGTCATTAAAACTACTTTTTCACCATTAACTTAGAAGTAAATAAAACAGGGGGTGAAAATCTCCTGTATTTCAGCAGATTTCCTAGTTGTAAAAAAATATTATTTAAATTGCACCCCCCCCTCCCTAAAATTTCCCCTAACAAAAAACCCCTAAACAAAATTTAAAAACTATTTTTTTTTTCAAATTTACTTCTTTATTTGTTATTTTATTGCAACAACATGTAATCAATCATCTAAGCCTCCCTCCTCCCCAAAAACCTGCTCCTGTCTTTGCCCCCCGCTCTGGTATCAAACATGAATAGTTTAAACTATAAAACTCTTTAATTTTAAATTTCTTCTCTAACCTATTTAATGCACTATAGTAACAAATAGATAAAAAATGCATTACCTAAATTATCCCCCCCACACACACACACACCCTTCTTCCCTACATCTCATGCAGTTTAAAATCTAAAGTTCTTGTAATTTTTTTTCTGCTCGGTTTGAGATTTTGTTGTAAAAATATGAAAAAAATCTCTTCTTTTTTTTTCGTTGCACCCCCCTCCCATCCGCATCTAATACACACAATATAAAGTCCTCTCTTTTCTATTTAAACATAAAATATACATGTGATTCAGGAGTGAGAAGATCCAAACTGCATAAGAGAAATTCTTTTGCTTTCCTTCCACATATTTAGAAATCACCACCGCCCCCCCCCCCCCCCCCCCCCCTTTGGAGGAAAGGATGGAGTAAAAATTTCAAAGAGGATGAAGATTTTAGATGATTGAGACTTATGTGAGATTATGTAGATGAGATTTTAGGTAAATCATCTTTCTACAAAATAAGAAAAATGGTAGAATTAAAAAAATGTATAATTTTAAAGATTTTAAACTTTGGGTGGGGGTCAGAGTGGAAAGACGAGCTTTTGGGGAAAGGAGTGTAATTTAGATTATTGATTATTTACTTATTGTTACTAGCGAGCGACAAATAGAACAAAAGATTTTCAAGACTTTTATCGGTTAAGGAGAGTAAAGAAGGAAAGCTAACATTTCATGTACGGAGGGGAAGGGGGGGGGGATCTCTTTTAGATTTTCAAATAAATTTTTTCCACAAAAAAAGTTTATGAAGGGGGGGGGGGGTCAGGGGGCTTATATTTGGGAATGGAAAAGAAAATCAAAACTACTTAAAAGTGGGTAGGGAGCTTACAATCGTTATTTAATGGTACATATATTACACACATAAACACATATATATAATCAAGGATGGCAATAATGTGATTTGGAATGAATGTAGATAACAATAAATTATTGTCACAAAAAATACTGCATTGTGCTAATATACATTAAAAAATATACAAATTGGTGTGCATTAAGTTAAAGGAAGAGGTCATGGGTTAAGAAACAATCATTTGAAGATTAAATTGTTTTTATTTATTTAAGCTTACATAAGCTTATTTTTGCTTATGTTAATGAAAGACTCGTGAAAAATAAGTTTCAATTATCTATACTGTACTCATTTAAATTTTACTCTGTATTTAACATTTATATTAATAATGATAATTGTTTTATGGTGCATTTGGAAATTTATAAATCTTTTATAACCTCTTCGCTACTGCGTATTAATGCAGTATTATTAATTATTACTGAATTATTTCTTCTCTAATTTGACTTCAGAGCAAGATTTTTATTGTATTTGAATTAGTTCGAATCTTAGACTTCAAAACATATCATTGTGATATCGACATTGTAATTATGTTCGAGTACCATTAATAAAACGGGACAAAACTGAGGTCCCCATCTGGGGACCCAGGGAGTGAAGAGGATAAACATATTTTAAACTAGTGTAAGCTTTAATTTTGATGTGTATCTTAATTTTTCGTACATGAAAAATAATTATAAAAAATTTAATGAGAAAAACTGTTTTTATATAAATGCAAAAATATTAATATTTGTATAATATTTGTTTTATTGTAGATATTAACAGTCCATGTCGAGAATTTGAAGGAGGTTCCCCTATGCACATAGCAGCTACTAATTTATGTACAGAAGCAGTTAAAGTTTTACTGGAACACAATGCAGATGTAACGTTAAAGGATTATGCTGGGAGGACACCACTAGGTATGCAACTGTATTTAATAGTTATCATATTAGTATGGACTATCTAACTTTTATGTCTTCAATTTCATAATGTAGTATTTCTATAGTTTCATTCATTCTCTCCTAATTTCTTTTTTTTTTATTACCTAAGGCTCAATTTTTTTTTTCTATCTAAGCTTTGTGACAATTCTGTAAAGCAGGTGCAACAATAATGCAAATATAATTTATTGCAAGAGACTTGCATGTTTGGTCTTAAGTTGTAGTTATTGACATAAAAATTATGAACTTACCATAGTATAAAGATTCTCCCTAACAGATAACAAAAGTTAAAAGCAAAAAAATCCTTCCAGCCTGTACTGGGATTAAAAGGTACCTTCCCCAATTTCTAGTTTTAAAGAATTAAGCTAATTTTACTCAAACATATGAAGTTAAAATGCATAGAACTCGATTATAGAAGATTCCCAGTTGCAGCAATATTGAATGTGAATGGAAAAAAAAAAAAAAATGTCAGCTATCGTCAAGTTAGCTTCATTTATGGCGAGCTATTTTTGTTCCCAAATTTGCCGATATTTCGCCAAGCATGGCTAGAATATGATGCTGGCAAATATGACTGTAGTTTTAAGAATATGAGAGTTAAAACAATAGTTACAAGAATGAAAGAAAGTTTGAAACCACATTCAATAAAATTCATAAATTAAACCCATTTATGGAGAAATCTGTTATTTTAATCTGTTGTCTTGTTTCAAATTGTCATCCACTTTAGGTTTATAAACTGCTATATCATATAAATTTTTTGAGGTATAAGGGTGAAACAAAAAATGCTCCAGAATCCTTGAGCACTTGAAGAAAAAAATTTTTAGATTCCTTTTTCTTTTCTTTTTTTAACCATTTGGAAAAATGGTCATTGTTCTCGGTCAGGGTAGGAAATCAAAAACATATCTGAAGCGTTTTATTAGTTGAATCCTGCATTTTATTCGTGTTCTGATTGGTCTATACAGCAATATGTATTTTCCCTTTACTTTCAACAGAGGTGGATACTTCTGTTGCCACTATGACAAAAAAGTAATAAAAACCACAAAAGAAAAATAATAACTCAGAAACAAATTGCATTTAAAAGTACATTTTTTTCTCTATACGACGGTATAAAAAATAATATTGTGGGATGTTTAGAAGTTTAAAAATGAAATTTCATTTAAAATTGGTCCAGAATATTAATGTTTAATCCATGGTGTACGTAATGTATGACCAGCTCCGTAGAAGTTTAAAAATTTACAGTATCGAAAATTGTAAAACTGAAATTTCTTTTAAAATTTGTTCATGATGGGTCCAGGAATGTTAATGTTTAATCCATGGCGTATGTAATGTATGATCAACTCCGTGCGATTTTTTATGTCTTAAATTTTAGTCTTTGAAAAAATCATTTTCCAAATGATCGTTGTAATTTGTTAAATTGCTTTTTTTTTTTTTTTGTGCATTTTTTTTAATTTAAAATATTTGAGTGGTTACCATTTCGAAACAAAACGGAAGATGAATGTGGCTTATGAGTTTGATCGAGACCTTGGTAAGCCCTGTACACATGCTCAGTTAATTACATTGAAATCTATTCATAAATACGAGTGCTCTCGCATGATTATAATCTGATACATAACATAAGTCAACACTTGAATTTGAACAAAGAGTGTTTTGGGATCTGAGGTTCATGATTGATGAAAATATACTGGAATGTTTCCCTCCAGCTGCTGTAAGTAGCTATACTTACTGTTTATAACGGAGTCTATCTAAAACAAGAATTTTATTGGAGGCAATAAATTTTGCAAAGGAATTGCATGTGTTTGATCACCATGCATATCTTTTGTATTAGAGACAGAATGCCAATTGCTCATTACTCTGGATGGATCAAAGTCCTCTAATGATTAGTAACAGGCCATTCAGTTTAATAAACATTTTTTAAGACCATCTGACCCCATGTATAACCTCTAATTGTTCTTGGTTAGGTTTAATTAAATTAAATAACTGCTCTTCACAAAATAACTTAGCTAAAACTCAAAATCTGTCTTTCAATGACACTACTTTGCCAAAAAGCTTGTTTAACTTTATCCCATCACTTAACACTTAAAATTCATAACGTTTGTAAAGAGTGGTTTGTTTTACTTTTAAATGTCCATTTTAGAATCCACAAGTTGATTCTTAAAATGTTTTCTTCTCAAGTTCCTTTCCTTTTGGTCATGTGAAAATATCAAACACTCTCATATATATTGCATTACCTTGCTTCCTCTTGAGATACCTTTTCTCTAGGTCAAAGGTTTGCAATCTTTCTTATTTCTTATACTTGTTCTCTTGTTGGGCATTTCATTTATGATTATTTCCCTCTTCCCCCCAGCCCCTCTCACAAACATACCTCACCACAAAAATGATTGTTTTTGTAATTTAGTAAGTAGTGTTCTTAGGTTGTTAAATAAACAACTCAAATTAACTTAATAGCGTTTGAAGCTTTATTTTAAACTTTTTATTTTACTTTTCACAGCGTATTTTAATTTTTTATAATAGCAGCTTAATGTCACTCAAAATTATTCAAAATATGATTTAAAAAGTTATTAATCTTATTATTTGTATAGGATGAAAGTTGACAAAAATTACTTATCTTTTAAATAAGTGTTCTAAATATGCCTCTTAACCTTTTCACTGTGATCTTAAGCTTATATTGATGGAGATGCACTTTTGTATTTTAATTTTAACCATCTTTTTTTTTTTTTTTTTTTTTTTTTTTTTTGTGTGTGTGTGTGTGTGTGTGGGGGGGGTTGCCATTACCAGTATTATTATTTTTGCATTTACCAGCTTAGGAACCACTACTCTGTAATTTTCTCCATATTACACCAAAGTTTCTTTGTCTGCTTGAACAGAAGAATTGCTATAACCCTTGTAGTTGCACAGTCTGAAATTTACCTTGAAGAAATTACAAAGTCAAACAACTACTCATGTCATGAGCATCATGTTTTCCTACAACTGTTGTCTAAAACAAAAAGTTAGGCACCCAATCTGTATTTACATTTGCTAAGACAACTTGGCATCTAAAATTTTTTGGCCCCATTATCTACCTTATATATATAAAATCCTAATGAAACGATTTTTTGGAACGACTAATAAAAAAACTGATTGTGATTCACTGCTATTTCTCCTAAAATATGAAAGGTTTGGGGGTAAAACTAACACCAATTGTCCGTATTTATTTACAGATGTCAAAACTGGTGTTAGAATTCTAAAATTACCCCCTAGTATACATATAAAAAATATTTCATTATAAATATATTTTTCAGTTATTGATTTTTCTTTTTTATTTGTTTTATAGAAACACCTGGTTTCTATTTGTTCTATTTCTCTATCTATTTGTCATATATATTATAAAGCAGTAAGCTCTAAAAGTTCCGCTCGAATGTTTTCAAAAACTACCCGGTGGATTTTTTTGCAAATAGTGTCATTCGATAGAGAATATTCAGGAGGTGGTTTATGAGTAAAATATACAGGGATAACTATTATTTTTGGTTATAAATTTCGCATTTTATTGTTATTTTGAACGAAAAGGTTGCCAGAGTTTATATTTGGCGAAAAATGAATTGAAATCGCTATATCCGTTAGAAAATAAATGAAAAAAATAATTACTGTTATTTAATTGTAAAAAAAAGAAAAGGAAAAATCCATTTAAATGAGGATAATGTTAAAAAATGAAAATATTTAATTTAAACCTAAAAGAATTATTTGTAATTTAATTTAAACCTGAAAGAAATATTTGTAATGCTTAAAAATTAATTTAATGAGAAAGATTACAATTGATACGCAATATTTGGCTCTTTATCGCTTGCGTTAGATTATAGAAATGAATCTGAAAATTTGATTAGATGAATTTTTAATGACTTTTTTTTTTTTTGTTATTTTCTTTTTATTTTGATCTAATTGCCGTCTAATCACGTGACTTATAGAAGAAACAAGCAGATGTAATTGTGAGTCACATGTGTAATTATTATTTGTTTCTTTACAATTTTTTATTTTACTTTTGTCACCAAACAATGTGATTTTAAGCCAAAAATGCATAAGCGTGACATTAGCTTGAGAATAGTCTCACAAATGGTGTTTTTTTAAGTGAACGAGATCATTTTTTGAGTACATTTTTATATTCAATTATAACTTATATAGATATCAGTTAGTATTTTAAAAATAGAATCGAATACTTAAATTTTAGTGTGAATTTCTGCCACACAAACATACATATTGTAAAATAATTTCATACTTTTTAAAATGTTTTTCACCATAATTCCGAAAGTATGTGATATTTATAAACTCGAACTCAGATCAACGAATATTATCTATTGTTTATTTCATTTTTTCTTAAGTCATATCGCCAATTTCATTTATAGGAAAATTCACAGCTTCGAAATCTAGGAAATGAAGATAATTTTTAAGGAAATTTATACAATCATGCGTTATTATTATCGAAAATTTCAACATTTTGAAAAAAAAAATTACAAGTCTTTTGTAATTCGTCATTTCTTCTTCGTCTTTCTTCGTATTTTCTCCTCTGTTATGTAATATTTCAAATGATATTGGACTGATTTTCTATCATCGAGTCAACGGCAAATTGCATATCTATATAGTATATAAAATAAGGTCTGGATTAGGGGACTTATTAACGCACAGCGTAAACTACTGAACCTAAAATCTTGAAAATCGTGGTAAAAATACTTCTTATGACATAGACTTCCGCTAAGAAAGGATTTCCTAAAGTATCACCCCTAACGGCGTTTTTGCAAGGGGAGGGAAAAAATTCCTTAAAAATCGGATATTATAATTATGCGTCAAATGATAGCATAATTTAATGTATTTCTGTATGCTGAATCGAATGGTACCAAGTAAATTCTTATAAGTCCAACAGTTCATGACATTTTTCATATTTTTCTAATTTGGCGGTGTCTTTGGCGTCTAAACCTCAAAATATCTAACATTACATCCGTTACTCTAGCAACGGAAAAAAATCAAATTAACTTTTTTTGCTAAAGAATAAAAACGGCTCTATGAGTTTGAAAAAAAAATATGAATATCTTAATAAAAAAATGGTACTACTTAGTTATCCCGTTGACCAATTTCGCCAAAGTATATAAATCACCAAAGTATATAAATCGCCAAATTATATTAATTGACACAATTTGTATTTTAAATAACGAAAGAACAAATAAATTAGTATAACATTAATAAAAATACAAATAAAACGTCGAAATAAAAATAACTTGATGACATAAACACGTGTAACTTTCTTAAAGTCAAGTGAATGTGACATTTACGATCAACCATTATTGGCGTTTGATCTTATAATTTGGCGATAGATTTTTGGTCAACGGGATAACAAAGTAGTACCAAAAAAAAAAAAAAAAATTAGTGATCTTATCTACACTAATAAAAGAATAAATCGCTCTGTGTGTGTGTGTGTGTGTGTGTGTCTGTCTGTCTGTCTGTGTGCGATGGCTAGCGAAAACTACCGCACGTAGAAGTCTGAAAATTCAGATGTGATTAGTCCAAGACAGGTCCTTATACACCCGAAGCTCGGATTTTTAATTTTTTGAGGGCCGGGGCCCCTGGGCCGCTTTCAGTTTTTATGCACTAAAACGTTAATAACATGCCTCTTTTCTATCCGATCTTCTTCATTTTTGGCGTGAATTATCCTTTCAGTTTCTGCCCCATTTTTACATTTCACTTAAGACCCTGGCACCCTTGCAAGGGGCCCAGTACAGGGCCCCTTGAAGTTTCAGTGCACTAAATTGTTAATAACATGCCTCTTTTCTATCCGATCTTCTTTGTTTTTGGGGTGAATTCTCATTTTGAGTTTCTGACCCATTTCTACATTTCAGTTAAAACCCTGGCACCCTTGCAAGGGGCCCAGTACAGGGCCCCTTGAAGTTTTAGTGCACTAAATTGTTAATAACATGCATCTTTTCTATTCGATCTTCTTCGTTTTTGGGGTGAATTCTCCTTTTGAGTTTCTGACCCATTTCTACATTTCAGTTAAGACCCTGGCACCCTTGCAAGGAGCCTGGTACAGGGTCCCTTACAACTTATGTGTCTTACAACAAATACTAGGAGAAATAATTCTAAAAATGGCTGTATTTGTGAGTTGCAAGTATATTGCTTTACTTTTGTCGCCAAACAATGCGATTTTAAGCCAAAAATATATATGCATGTAGCTATGATGGTGGTTTTTTTTAGAAACTTTTCAGGCGTAAATTTTTATATTCCAATGTAAATTGTATAAATAGCAGTTAATATTATAAATATGGATTCAAATATTTAAATTTCAACGTAAATGTTTGCTACACACACATATTGTAAAAAATATTTAATTTCGCACATTAAAAAAAATTCACCATACTTTTAAATAGAAAATGGCAATTTGTTTTCTTCCAAATATGTAATTCTTATAGACTCGAACACAGATTACCAAATATTGTACTCCCTCTATTTTTTTTTCTACAATATCGCCAATTTCGTTTATAGAAAGATTCATGGCTTCAAAGATAGGAAATAAAGTTATTCTATGGGGGATTTATGCAATTATGCGTTATTACTATAAAACAAACTCACCATTTTGAAAAAGAAAAAAAATTGCATGCTGAAATAAATTTCCGATATTATTTTTAATTCGTAATTTCTTTTTCTGAATATCGTCTATTGTTTTCGGAAGGTATTTAAAAGATATTGGACTAATTTTCCGTATTCGGGTCACCGCCAATTGGAATATTTTTCTATATTGTTGAAAGATTCATTTATGTTTGAAGACTGTGGATGGTGAATGCGATTACAGAAGAACAAAATTCAGTATTATATATTTTCCATCTACTGTTATTGTAATATCACGAAAAAAGTAGTAATTGCAATGTACTGAAAAACTACGTATTGCCAATGCATGGAAAAATATTTGTGAATATATCAGTTAGCCTATGTAAGAAAAAAAAAATACAATTCTGATTAGATAAAAATTATATCATTATAAAGCAATTTTGTCTGACAGACAGTCCTATCAGTTTATCTTAGTAACAAATTAACGATTATTTTCAATATCTGGATTACTTAGGAAACATATTGAAGAATAATTATCTCTTAAATATAATGGAAATTGTAAGCCTATTTATCTCTCTGTGTTTTTATACTCATTAGAAAAATGTAAAGAAAAGTTTCGGTTCGAGTATTCACCAAAAAGATTTTTATTAAAAATGTTGCGTAACTAACGCTATTTATCATTGTCAGTTCTATTTAAGGATTTTTGTTGGTAAAGGATCTATAATTGTATAAATATAGCAATTTGACATAATGTAATGAAAAGTAGTTTGGCGCGTTTGTAACTAACTCTGTTACATTTGAACTATTTCGTTGCAAACACTTCTAATGTTTGATGTCAGCCTTGGCTTTAATACGATTACGGAAGATTAGGAAGATTTTATTGGATGCAAAACTAAATGTTTATTTTTCTACCAGTATCAGCCATCGAAGTTTTTTTCAGGTTAACGGTTACATGATTGGAATTGTTCTATAAAGTGAAAAGGCAATGAAATGACATCCTTATAATTTTATTCAAGCAATTCAGCTTTAAAAATCCACTTTTTTAATGCTTCATTTTTCTTTTGAATAATATGATGGTTAAACACTGTGCTTTGTGTGCAAATAATTTGTTACACTTTTGACTGTATTTTCTCTTCTGGAATCCAAAAATGGAAAACTCTAATAGACCTGCCAGGAGAAGACGCATATTGGGAAAAATAACATAATGTAGAGTGTCGTAATGTGTCAAGCTGGTTAGAGCAACACGTATCGCCAAGCTGAGAGGCCTGGAGTCCAAGAACTAACAAACGAATATGAGTCAACCAAAAATTATTTAAATTTAATGGTCAATCTCTGCAATCATTGTAATGTTCAATATTTTAGTAGAGTGGTGACTAAAGAATATTTTAATTCCTGTTGTCATAACTGCCTCATCTCTCTACCAAACTCGACTATAAATGATCAACTAAAAGAGTTCGTCTGAATAGCCCAAATTCTGTCCAAAGCATGAGATAATACAACAGCGCAATGGAGTTCGCATTTGTATCAATGCGGAAGGACATTCTAGGTGAAGGTCCATGTTGCTTTAAAATACAGGATCATATTAGGTAGCATTCGCTATTTCGTATGATTCAAGGTTCGTTTCACAAAAAAAGACCATAGCCTGCTAGTATATATATAAATTTAAAAGCAATGTTAAAAACGCCAGAATAAGCAAACATTCAGCAGACTAGTTTTGGTAGCGTTTAGTGTACCATCCTCAGTTCAAAGAGTAATGGAAATTTTCTCATTTATATAGAAGAGAAGCGAAATCAACTGAAAAGTCCATTAGCCAATGGGGAAACAGGAAAATGCGGGTACCTTTAATGGTAGAATAGTATAGGTAATGCCACCAGAAATGTGAAGGAAAAAAAAAAGGTAATAATTAAGAAAAAGAGGATTTTATGAAATATTTCCAGCAATCTGATAAAAGGGGAATAGCGAATTCACTATTAACAATATTGTCATAAATTTTGTAGATATGAAATGCTTCAAGAAAGTTAAGCAGGAAACCAATAAATCTTCAATTGCTAAACATTACTGCAACATGAACCACTCTTTTCATTTTAATTCAGCCAAAATCATCGCTAAACCCACTTCTATACATGAACTTAACTTTATCAGAACCCCTTTATCAGATTGCTCGAAATATTTCATAAAATCCTCTTTTGCTTAGTTATTACCTTTTTTTTTCTTTCACATTTTTGGTGACATTACTTATACTATTCTCCCATTGGCTGGTACCCGCATTTTCCTGTTTCTCCATTGGTTAATGAACTTTTCAGTTGAATCTGCTTCTCTTCTATATAAATGAGCAGTTTCTGTTATTCTTTGCACCGAGGATGGTACGCTAAATGCTACCGAAACTAGTCTGCTGAATGTTCGCTGATTCTGGTGTTTGTAAGGTTGCTTTTACATTTATATCATTCTCTACCAAGTAGCATCTTAATAATTATTTGTACAGATGAAACAATGATAAAAAATCTTCCATGATCTTTGATAAAACATTTCCGTATGTTATTTAAAACCCGGTAGCTCAGTGATCAGTGCATCCTGCTACCATGCTACAGGTCCAGAGTTCGACTCTGGACTTAGTCAAGGTTCACTCAGCCTTTCAACCTCTTCTGGGTTGATAAACTGAGTACCAAGCATGCTTGGGATTTAAACACTGAGGGTTCTGTGTCAGGTGACCATTGCATTATGTTTATGATGATGATACATGAAATGATAAGATGCATGCAAAATACAAAACTTTTAAAAAAGATCTAAGATTTATTTTGATTTCATTTGAACGGAATCTAATTTTTTAGGGTGTGTTAAGTATCATATTGTATGAATTTTATTTTTATTTTTTAATCTTCAATTGGCTTCACTAATTTATTACAAAAATGTAACATTAAATGTAGAACTAATTGAATGAAATATCTTAATATCTGCCCCTTCTCGGGCTTAAACAATGTAGGAAATATATATATATATATATTTTTTTACTTGTTTTTCAAATTATGTTTTTGTTTAATATGTCAAGTTTTTTAATAACTACTGCATTCAGACGAACTCATTTCAAAATTAATGGAGGGCATCATCATCAAGCTGTGATGTATGTGGTATTGCATCACAATATGTGATATAGTTTATCAATGTAAGGTGACCGCACCAGTAGTTGATCAAATTTTTGAAATATTGCACCATTTCAGGCGGAAATGAGTTTTACACGTAGCATTAGACATAGTTTTGTTTTAATGTTGGGACACTTGTTGTCACATTGTTGTCAGCTGCCTTCTGTAAGAGAAGCAATTTTGTGAATTTTTTTTAATTAGAAAATGTAAGAATTTAGTTTTAATTAGTTGGAGACAATTACGATAAGTTAAAATAATCCACTTCCATCTTGCTTATTTCAAATAATAGTTTTATACGAATTATTGTTTATCACATCTTTAATCATGATATTTTAAAGATTATTTTTTTAATTTTAATCTGATTTCTTCGATTGATCCAACTACTGGGAAAATGGCAATTAAAAGAAACTATTTAATTATAATTTTATTGCTATTTAATTTTAGCAGATTTCATTTTAGCCCATAGGGCATTCATTAAGGATTGTAGCAATTGTGTTAGTTTACTTCTAAATTCTTAAAAAGAAGGAAATATAATAAAAACCCCATAGCACCGACCATATTTGATCAACTACTGGCTCGGTCACCCTGTAATTCAAAATATTTCTCCACTGCAGTAATGCAGGTTGTGGTAGATTCTCTGCAACATATCGGTTTCCACTTCCCGTTACTCCAAACCTACTTTGAACAAGTAAATTTATTATTTTAATTCTTTTTCCTAAGACAATTCACAGTTCTACATTCATATATTTATTGTTCTTTTCTCCTTTCACAATGAACTTTACTCAACAAGTATAAAGATTTATAATTTCATATTTTTTCCACTTGTTCAAAATTCTCATTCTCCCATATTTATTTTTCTATCTTAACGGTCTTTATTTAAAAGCAATCAAGGACATAGATATACCTCCGTGCATCTGCACTTTTTTTTAACATTTCAATTTTTTTATCGTGTTTTATCCACGCTATAAATAAACCACTCTTATTTCCTATTAGAATTTGACGGGTAAAAAGAAATAAAGAAAAAATGTATTTATTGGAATTGCGGTTTCAAATTATATTTCATTTATCATTATTCCTTCTACATTTCACATACATTTATTGAAGATTTCACAATCACATTTAACTGCAATCTGTTGTTAAAGTAAACAAAGCCAGACTTCATGTCGTCTTATTCTTGAAACATGTAGGGTTGCTTCACATCCTGTGGGTGCGCTGAAAAGGGGGACTGTGGTGTAATTTATCTGCTAAACCTGCCGCCGATGCTTTGTCTCTGTAATTCCGGCATCAAAAAAATTTTGTTGGTTGGCGATAATGCAATACGCCAAGTCATGTGATTCAGTACGCATTAAGTTCAGTTCGCTCCCGACCCTGCTACTGTAAAGGTCCGTGAAAGGGCCGCTGTTCCTGTTGACGTTACAGAACAGTTTATCATGGATAATTATATAGCTACATAGTTTCATATCTGATACTTTTTCTACAAATTGTCTTTTCTTCATTTGAGAATGAATAAACAGTGACTGTACTTTCACCTATAATGTTGGAGTTTTTTTATCTCATCATTTCATCGAACCCGTGAACCACCGCTGCATGGAGAATCAAACGCCACCATAAGTATTTAGGATTCTCCTTCACAAGAATATGGTGCATATCAGGCAAATTTTTTTCTCCAACACAAACAAAAAAAAAAAAAAAAAAAATGAAAGAAATGAATGCAGAGGTGATTTTTACTTTCACCTGCAGATCTGCTAATGTTTATTCTCTGAACGTTCTTGCTGCTGCATGCCATCGCTACTACCTTGCGTATGCTGAAAGGCATTGCAAATCATCGCACGGAAAATTCCCTGTGCTGTCTGTCCAGAGTTCCGAAGTTTTTTATCCGAGTGAGGGAAGTCATTTCTTGGACGGATACGGTGCTGTTTCCCCCCTCCTCTGGCCGAAGTTCATCAGTGGCTACTTCTGTTTTTTTTTTTTTTTTTTTCTACTCTGGTCATCTCTTCATTTTCCCTGCGGGGCTGTGAATTCGTGTCTGATTCCTTTGTCTCTTTAGCAAATAAAAAAATTACCGGTGTTATGTGCAACTTGTCATGTCACCAGTATTTTGTGTGAGGTATGAAAAGGGTGACGTAGAATCCAGTAAAAAAAAATGCAGTTTGTGAAATGTAGCGTTACTTCAAATGCGTGACATTAGTGCAAAGATTAGCGTTGTGTGACAGCCAATTTAGAGTGCAAAAGAGAAAAAACTGCGTGTGAGGTTGTATCGTGAGATAATAAGTGTCCTTAGCTTTTAGTGCTTCAGTGTGTCTACAATTTTTAAGCTGCAACGAATTATGTGATTTAAAATGTGGTTAAAAAAAAATCTGAAATAATCTTCGGCCCATCTATAGTGAAAATTGGTCGTAGAAAAAATTGCCTTCGTCGTACACAATTTTTTTAGGCAATTGATAATAAAAAGAAAACTGCTCATTTTTTCCCCACAAACATATAAAGAGTATGAAAACTGAATGTTTTGTTTTAAATTTTTTTTCTTTCTTTTCAGTAATTTACTGAAATCACATTAAGTGTTTGCATTGCATTATATTTTATTCAGTTTTCCTATTCACGAAAGAATATTTTACAGTGTATTTATTCATGTTTAATTGAAATGATTTATGTTATTTTTGTCTTGACTTTCATGCTCTTTATTGATTTATTTATTTATTTTTTTTATTTATTTATTTTTTTTTTTTTTGATTAAAAAAAAAGAGGATTATTTTCATCATACAATTTAAATCCCTCATTTTTTAGGTTTATGATTTTTTACAAACTTAGGGGATATTTTACATAACTATTTGTATTTTCCTCTATACAAAAAATGAGAGGTTTATTTTGCTTATGCATATTTTTATTTAGTTTATTGGCATGATTTAAGTAGATTTTTTTACTCTTAAACAGGTTTCAATAAGACTTTTATTTATTTATTTATTTATTTATTTATTTGACTAAGTAAAAAGAGAAATTTTTTTTCTTTTCTTTAAATTATGCTATATTATGTTTAATTACATTTTATATAATGCCATAATTTTACATTGCATTTTATTATTTGATATGCTTTGATTTTATTCAGTATTATTATATATGTATTATGCAGAAACTCAGTAATTAACAGTTATTGCATCACTTAAATTGATTTTTTTGTGACAATGGCTAAAAACATCCCAATTGGTGTTATTGAGTTTGATGGAGACCCCAAATTATTGCAATTTTTCTTTGATCAGGTCAAAGCTGTTGCCGAAATAAATAAATATAATGAGCAAACAGCTATTTCGTTCCTCATTGGTAAATTACGAGGACCGGCTCAGAAATTTTTTGCGCAAAATCCTGATTTCAAAAACATAAAAGATTTGGAAACTTTGTAGAAGGAATTCGCGCCTTTCTTTTCCCCGCCAAGTAAATGTGCAGCTAATCTTGAATTGAATAATTTATCGCTCTTGCCTGCCGAGACCATAACGAATTTAGCTCACCACTTAAATGTTTTGGCAGCAAAAGCCTATGAGGATATACAGGATCCCAAAGTGCGGGATTCCATAAAATACATGAAATTTCTTGAAGCGATTCCTTCTCAAATTAGAATCAAAATTAAAGAAGAAGGAATCGCTGATTATCGTGCCACGGTTGAAAGGGCAAATCAGTTATATGAGATTCTGCATAATGAAAAAGTGTTGCATCCTTTACCCTCTATCCCAAAATCAGAATACAATGTTGAATAACAGTTATGCGAAATTTCTGAAAAAATAAATGCGTTAACATTTAAACCTAAGGAATCAAATAAAGATGACACAAATGCAAAATCGGATGATAAATCTAATCGCAACTCGAATAGTTTTCGTTACAGGCAAAATTTCAAACATCAAAGACATGATAGACATTTTTCCTCGCGTAAATTTCATATAAAAAATGTTACAACTTGTCAACTTTGCAACCGATCTGGCCATGACGCTGAGGTTTGTTTCAAATGGAAACGTGCAAATACTCAGAGAAGAGAAAATAATTATAAAACTAACTGTCGCCATGGTCAGGAAAACTAAAACAGAGACGCAATGTTGCTGATGGTATTGTGTCTCACATTAACAGTTCCACATCAGCTAATTTTTTTATTGACCCAAACTTACCCAAAATCTCTAAAGAAAGATTAGTTAACTCTGTTGGTTCTCAAGCCACAGAACATATTACTATTGGTAGTTGCATAGCGACACAAACTGAAAACAACAACAAGACACTAGATATCTGCACTTACTTTTTTCTGAAGGCTCGGGCCGGGCCGGGTCTAACTTAATTTTTCTGTACAGAGCCGGGCCTGGTTTCATTCCTAGTCTTCACGGCCCAAACTTTTCAGTCCTAGTTTTGACCCAGCCTGTATGAAAATCATTATCTCAGCGTGGCCTGGTCCATTTAAAGGTCAGTTAAATTAAGCCTGCCCCAAAAGTTTTTGCAAAAAATGCATACATTTTTGAATCGCCATTATTCTACACTTAAACATTAAAATTTATTATTTTTAAAGAATAGTAGATTTCTATGCATATTAAAATATAACTAAATTAAAATACAGTAAAATGTGTAAAAAGGAACCTGCCTATGACGGAACCCTGTTTTAAACTGAAAAATGTGTTCATCCATGCAAAATTAATATACTAATAAGTGAGAAAAGAATATATAATACATTTACACTTGCTAAGAAGGGAACTTATCTATAACGCATTTTTTTTTTTCTTTTCTATGCAATTCCATCTTAGAAGATTTTATTGTATAGCATTTTTCCGATTTTTAACACTTCTGTACATGGAATATGGATTAACAATATTAATAACAAGTGAAACATTTACATACAAGAAATAGAGATACATTAAAAAAATAAATATCGCAGCCTGCTGCACTTCTATAAAAATAAAGATTATAAACATGAAAAAAAGTTAAGATAAATATTTTTGGTCAGAACTCGTCGTAAGAGTCAAATTTTTAACCAAATCAACGTAAAAATCAATGTTTTGTAGAAGTTCACTCGGGCCGGGCCCGGGCCGAGATTTTAACTTTTTCCTGGCCGAGCCGGGCTCGGGCCGGTCCGGGAAATGTTGGACCGTGCAGACCTCTACAAGACACACTTAATTTGTAATGTAAATAAAGACACTCCTTCTCTTCCACTTGTTAACCTCTTCAGACCCCAGGGTTTATTTTCATATATTTTCTTACTTCAGTTATGAATTTATATTCGCAATGTGATAACTAAGAAAGATTGAAAAGCAAAAAAAAATTTAATTTAATTTTTGTACATAAAATTTGATATATCATATATGACACATGGGACACAATAAATACATTTTTTGATAAATTTTTAGGATATTTTCATTTGTTTTGAATGGAAAAAATAATAAATAATATTAAATAATCATGCATTTAATAAATTTTTTTTTTAATGTGCTCTCCATGTGGTATTTTAACGAATAAAAAAATTATTTACTTTTCGTTTTTGTATATTTCCCTCATTTTTGCTGCAAGTCATTTTTAAATCCCATTTTATGGCAGAAAAAAGCACCATAAGAAACTATTTGCTATTTTGCTTTAGTTTGGCTATCTTTGAAGATTCCATTCACACCATTTTCATTTTATTAATCATTATTTATATACAGGGGAAAAAATTGTAAAGATGTGTATCCTATAGGATACTCCAGGTCCGAAGAGTTTTTAAAGCTACTGTGGCAAAACAAACTGTCACTTTTCTAGCAGATTCTGAAAGTTCCATCTCACTGTTGTCAGAAAAGTTGTTTAACGAACTTAAAACTACACTTAAGTACAAATGACTATCCACTGGCATAAGCATCAAAACAGTAAATTCAGGGTTGATTTTTCTGCATGCATTAGAGCTACAATAAAATTACAACACAAGTCTTTTTCCCACCATTTTTATATTGTGGATATTCCTGAATCCTCGACTTTTGAAGGTATTCTGGGATATGACTTTATAAACAAATTCAATATCATAATAGACTCAGCTAACAAATGTGTACACATAAATAACAACTTAACTATTCCATTAGAGTGTCCAGATACTGAGGCAACTCTCAGTAATTTAACACAATGTAACAATCACTCTGTTCACACAAAAATTCAAGATGTTTTTCTAACACGTAAAGTGACATTAGAACCACAGGAAGAAAAATGGATATCTGTGTACACCAATAAAAACGACAACAAGGAATCTATTAGTTATTTGTTTGAGTACATGCCACATGAAAAAGACATAGTAGGATTTGACGTCATTGTTCAAATAAATAACAAGCCTAAACGCAAAACTGCTCAACCGCATGATTTCTTTACTGTTTTGGTTAAAAACAATTCAAATACTACCATACACCTGCAAAAAAAGACAAGAGTTGGTGAATTATCTGAAGTTGAAGAAATTTTGGAGTACTCTCCTGAAAATTCAGAAAAGCATCATAACTTGGAACGACACTTCATTAATCTTTTACAGCCATCTAAGGAAACCTTAAAAAAGAGAAAAGAAGATTTAACACCTAATGATTTTGATTTAAATCACTTAAACTCTAAGGAGGCAAAGACTTTAACTGAGTTACTACTCAATTACTCTGCTGCATTTTCAAAATCTTTAAATACTTTAAGTCACACTGATAAAATAATTCCAGACTTAAAATTTGTTAATGAATACCCCATTAAAACCCTTCCATTTCCCCTCCCTCAGTCTCTGCAAAAAATTGCTCAAGATCAATTAAATCAACTATTGGAAGCTGGTATAATTGAGCGTAACTGCTCCGAATGGGCATGTCCTATGTTTCTTGTTAAGAAAAAGCCAGATGCTACTGGGAAACAAAAATATCACCTCGCTCTAGATCTTCGAATGGTCAATACTGTAATACAAGGTTCTTCATACCCTCTGCCTAAAATTCAAACAATAATTTCTAATCTGTCATCTTATAAATTTTTCACTGCTCTCGATTTTCATCAGGCCTACCATCAAATCAATTTACTATAAAAATTTCAAAACCAATTAACCTTCACAACCATGTTTGGTTCTTATAAGTACAAGAAACTAGTTTTCGGATTAAAATCCAGTGCTTCTATTTTTCAAGCACTAATGGGCTCTTTATTGGATGAATTGCAGTTAGAAGGTGTTTACACCTACCAAGATGATTTTATATTAGGTGCAAATTCATTTCATGAAATGTATACAAAACTTGACAAAATCTTGAACATCTTAACTAAATACAACTTAACACTTTCACCTAATAAATGTACATTTCACAAAACCGGTATCGACTATTTGGGCTTTCACATTCAAAATCACTCTGTGTCACCAATTAAGTCGAACATTGTGAAAATAACCTCATTCCCCATTCCTACAACAAAAAGGCAGTTAAAAAGACTCATTGGTGTAATCACATATTACAAATCTCTTATTCCATCTTTCTCTGAATTGGTACAACCTCTGAAACTTAACCACCCCTAAAGCAAAATGTAGATGGACAAAGACACACCAGGAAATTTTTGAAACCATACAGAAAATTTTCTTTAACTCGCCCATGGTAAGGTTACCGGATTGGGATAAAACTTTCTATCTGAATACAGACGCTTCAAATGTTGTCATTTCTGCTGCTTTGTTGCAAGAACATGACAATCAGTTATTACCTGTTGCTTATTTTTCCAAATCTTTAAAATCTTCAGAAAAGAAATACCCGGCATTAAAACTAGAATTTATGGCAATTTACAAATCAGTTGTAGCTTTTAAATATTACTTATACAACAGGGATTTTGTAATTCTTTCTGACAGTAAGCCTTTAAAAAATACAACAAAACAACAAATCCTGCTGATATAACTACTAGATGGCTTATTGAACTTTCTGAATATTCTTATACTTTTCAACACATTCCTGGTGCAACAAGTGTATTGGTTGACTATTTATCTCGTTGCAATTTTGAAAATAATCAGCAAGCTTTGCTTACTAATCCTGAACTATTACCTAACACTCAACCACTACCTATTGTGGGCTATGATACAACAGACACTGACAACTTGTCACATATCCACTGTCATAATGTAAACTGTCTTGTGACTGGTAATCAAACGAAACGTGATCCATTGTTAGAAATATCTAATGATACTTTCTGCATGGAACAGAAAAACGACCTTAATTTGTCTTCAATTTACAATGAAATTTTAAGTAAAGGATCTTCACAAAAGTTCCCTAAATATTTCATTCATCCTGATTCGAAAGTTTTAATGATAAAGAAAGAAGATCTGAACAACAACTCCTTTTCTTATCATATTCTTGTTCCAGATACCCTAAAAAGTAAAGTCTTGACTATTTCACATCTGTCTCACTTTGGTTTCCATAAGACATATGAATTTCTTTCTGTTAGATACTTTTGGAAAAACATATATGTTGACACTTTGAATTTTGTCGCCTCATGCGTCAAGTGTTTACAAGCAAAACATCACCGCACTCCTCCAGCACCTTTACAACCCACTTACACGCCCAGATACCCTGGCCACACAATAAGCACAGATTTAGTTGGACCTTTCTCAAATGGAAAACATGTATTAACTGTCACTGATCATTTTTCTTGACACATAGAACTTTATCCACTTAACAATATTTCTGCTACTAAAATAGTTAAATGCCTTTTCAGTTACATTACTACTTTCGGCAGACCTGCTGTGGTTTTGTCTGACTTAGGACCCCAGTATACTGCCCATGTATATAATATTTTTAATGATACTCTTGGTATAAAGGTTCTTCACAATTCTGTTTCACCCCCCCCCCCAGTCGAACAGTCTTTCGGAGCGTATAAAAACCTCAATTAAATATTCCGTTACTACTCTGTTACAAGAGGGTCATTCTTTTGAAAATACAATTTTTATACACAAATCTCTTTACAATGGTTCAAGACATTCTACTACATTGTTTTCCCCTAATTTACTTCATTTTGGTCGTGAACTTTCATTAATTTTTGACACATTTGATCATTCTTGTAATCAACCTTTTCTAGATAAACATATTGAAATTTATAAATTACTAGAGGACTTGCACAAAATTTATGAAAAGCCTATTCTGACATTAAAACTGCTCAAGATAAAGGATATAAATTGTACAGTCGAAAAGCTAAATTAAGAAACATCTGTTTGAAACACATTGTATACTTAAAAACAGTTGACAAATTTAAACCCAGATATACAGGACCATACATAGTTACACATAAACATTCACCTGTTTCTTTCTCGATAAAAAGGTTATATGCTGCTGATGATACAGCATTCCGTGTGCATATAGATAGACTACTCTTTGCACCACCTCATTATGGACATTTGTTTGATCCCTCAAGTCATGTTAATAACAGTAATTTCACTTGTAACTTTCAACCACACACTTACAATTTAAGACGAAGATAATCTTTTATTATTTACAAGACTTATTTTGAATTTATGTATTGTGACACTATGTTGTCAATCTCTGGTACCAAGATTATACATGTGTTGTTTATAGGTGATCTTTGACAATGTTGTGGCTGGTCCATATGTGTTTTGCTTCAAAGATCATGTGTAAACAATATTCTGTGTCACTTTGCATTTTTCTTTTTTACACACGCAAGCTAAGCAAAATAAGCTAACTTTAAACGCTTTCACTTTTAATTACAACTTAGCAGTAACAAGTCTAGCTAGATATTCTTTTGTCATTCATAAAAAAAGAAAGGTTATAATTTTACATGTCACTTATGTCTAAATAATAATAAAAAAAAAAAAACCCTTCAATTAAATTCTATACCTTTTACATGACTTGAACATAATTTTACCAGATTATGACACTTTGTCTCTCACCACTTTAGGATTGTCTTTTTTGCTGATATTTATAACTTAGTTTTTTTTCTTTTTCTAATCATTGCCCCCAAGAAGTCGTGAATCGTTCAAAATTGTTGCCCTAAGGTTCACGCGGCACTGTGATGAGAGACACCTTTCACGTGAATTGGTTTTCCAATTCAAATTACAGTAGAAGATCTTTATAACGCAAACCTAAAAACGCAAGGTTCTGCATTATATGGATCACATCATTAAATTCACCTTGTAAACATGGCCAAATATGTCTGAAACACATCAAAATACATTAGAATATCTTTATACTGCATTCCTTGTTACCAAGAGTTATCCAAATTATAAATTTTTGCATAATATAGGTCAGACATTGTTAAATTTACTTTATAAACATGATCCAAATATAACTGACACGACCATCCCTTATATTAGACATTTTCAAAAATGTTTATTGTAATAATAGCATTTTTTCAGTAAAAAAGTCTTAAATTAGAAGATAAAGTTGAACTAATGTATCAAATTTAGTCCTCTAGAGAGTAGCAATATTTTACAATGTGAAAGTGCAGGTGCTTTTTAACTGCAAAAATCATTGTTTACATCTGAGAAGTTGTGCGTTATATGGAGAATTGCGTTATATAGAATTGCGTTATAAAGATCTTCTACTGTACTTACAAAGAAATTTATATGAGATACTGAAACGCGCTCCTTTCGCAAATCACTGTGATCTACTGGTGAGCGAGGAGGCTCATGTTGTGTGCAATGTGAGTCTTCCTTTTTATTCCCTCTTCCTTTAGGGCTGAGGTTCTAAACTGAAGCCATAATACTTGTAAACTTACAAGAATTACGGCCACACCTTTTTTTATGGGCGTGCTTTAGGCACCTCTTTATTTTGTGGTCCTGTGCCATGCATGAATTTTCAATTTTTACATTTACCCTCCTCATGTTTACATTTAAGGTTTATTTTACAAGTACTCATACTTCATATGTTTTTCATTTTCATTTTTAATATACTTGAATTGTGTTTTTTTTTTATTATTTCTTTTAAATGCGTGCAAATGTGTATTACATGCCTGATCCCATGTAGGATCAAAGTAAAAAAAGTGAGTTTCTGGTACCAAACAAAAACAAAGACAGTAAAATGATTGCTCACTGACTTTAAAGTTCCACTGGATCCAAAGACTTAAGCAACCTATTTGAATTTATGCTTTAAATGCTTACAACTCTTAAACATATATTTTTTTTCTTTTCAAATTGCAAGCTTATGTATAATTATTTTTCTAGTGTGTTTATTTTGTATAATTGTGTTTGAAGATTTACAATTTGAGAAAGACAAAGTGTTTCATTTTCTATAAAGCTGCAACGTAACGTCACAGCTTTTTCTCGGTTGCCCCAGTAAGATATGTGGCAGATTCTCTGCAACATATCGGTTTCCACTTCCCATTACTCAAAATCTACTTTGAACAAGTAAATTTATTATTTTAATTCTTTTTCCTAAAACAATTCCTAGTTCTGCATTCATATATTTATTTTTCCTTTCTCCTTTCACAATGAACTTTACTCAACACGTATAAAGATTTATAATTTCATATTTTTTCCACTTGTTCAAAACTCTCATTCTCCCATATTTATTTTTCTGTCTTAACGGTCTTTATTTAAAAGCAATCAAGGACATAAGTATACCTCCGTGCATCTGCACTTTTTTTTAACATTTCATTTTTTTTTTATCGTGTTTTATCTGTGCTATAAATAAACCACTCTTATTTCCTATTAGAATTTGACGGCTAAAAATAAATAAAGAAAAAATGTATTTATTGGAATTGCGGTTTCAAATTATATTTCATTTATCATTATGCCTTCTACATTTCACATACATTTATTAAAGATTTCACAATAGCATTTAACTGCAATCTGTTGTTAAAGTAAGCAAAGCCAGACTTCATATCGTCTTATTCTTGAAACGTGTAGGGTTGCTTCACATCCTGTGGGTGCGCTGAAAAGGGGGACTGCCACGTAATTTGTCTGCTAAACCTGCCGCCAATGCTTTGTTTCTGTAATTCCGGCGTAAAAAAAAAACTTTGTTGTTTGGCGATAATGCAATACACCAAGTCATGTGATTCAGTACACATTAAGTTCAGTTTGCTCCCAACCCCGCTACTGTAAAGGTCCGTGAAAGGGCCGCTGTTGTTTTTTTTATCCTGTTGACGTTACGGAACAGTTTATCATGGATAATTATATAGCTACATAGTTTAATATCTGATACTTTTTCTACGAGTTGTCTTTTCTTCATTTGAGAATGAATAAACAGTGACTGTACTTTCACCTATAATGTTGGAGTTTTTTTTTATCTCATCATTTCATCGAACCCGTGAACCACCGCTGCATGGAGAATCAAACGCCACCATAAGTATTTAGGATTCTCCCTCACACAGGTTGCTGTAGTTTGGACAAAAACTTCCAATCTGAATGTAAAAAATCTATAATCTAAACAAAGAATTAATTTCACTTAAATTTTGATACCCTGTTTTCCACTCAGGAACGCTATGAATGCAAAAATAAATTGTGTTGAAACCTTACTGCTAATATTTAACAATATTATAGCTGTGATACATTAAAAAATAAAAGTTTTACTTAAATTTTGTTACCTTATTCCCTCCCAAGGGGTGATGTAAACACAAGAGAAAATTATTACCTAAGTTTAACTTGCGATATAAATACTTCCCATCATGAAAAAAAAAACATTTTTAATTTATGTAATTTCTCACTAAGTTCGCTACCTGTGTAAAAATAACTATCCTTTTGAAACTTTTTACTAAAACATAAACTTGACCAAAGCAAAAACTTATTCTGAAAATGTCCTTTTTATTATTACTATGATGCTGTATTCATTTTTAAATTCTTAAAAAAAAAAAAAATTAAAAAAAATCCGTTTAATTTTTCATGTGGAAAACTTTAAACTAAAAAGAAATAAATTATTATTATGATTTTTGAATTATTTGCAAAAATGAAGAAAAAAACATTACATTTTTTAAGAAAAATGTCTGTTAATTCTCAATTAAAAAAGCGAAATTTGGAATTATTAAGAAAAATATTTGAATAATGTAAATAAAAATTAGCCCATGTTACTCTCTGGGTTATAATTCACCCATGTTGAAAGGCATTTTATCATCTGTTATGACCCTGACGTCAGGCAAACATTTTTACACTTTAAATTAATAATATCATTAGAATTAGTAAAGAATAAAAAAATTGTGGCATCAGGGACAAAAAGGTGGGAACAAAAAATGAAAAAGTTATGTGTTCCATACACTTTTCTATGTTAAATTAATACTGAGAAATGACACTGGAAATAAATACGTATTGCATTGCTGCACAATACTTAAATTTAAGTGTGAATGAGCTTGCTTACTTAAATCTCAACAGAGTTCATTGAACAGCTAGATCCACCATCTTGTTATAGAATGTCGACTACTTGAAGATTTTAAACTAAAAAGTAATAGTAAGGAAAAAATTAGAAATCCAAAATTATTTGTTCCTTAAGTGTTAAATCTTGATACAAGAATTCTAGTGCATTTTTTATTTTGCCTCTAAAAAAATAGCTGAGATATAGCAGTTTGAATTTCTAAACTGGTCCCCATTTTAAAACAAGACCGCAAATTAAAAATAAGGGTTCTTCCTAGAGATTACAATCCCGAGACAAATTTCCAATCCCAGGATTGCAAAAATTAGAATTTCTCCAATATCACTAAATTTTACAATAGCTAAATATCATAATCTTATATATAAGATAATTAAAGCAAAAATACAGTCTAACTTACATATAAAAATATACCAAGTTAAAAATTTATGACTAATTAATTATCAAAAAGTATAAAATAAATTATAACTATCGAAAATTGAAACAAATTTGCTGTTGGTGTTTGACAATGTAACAAAAAACATGAAATGTCTATGTTTCATCTTCTAGATAATTTTTTTTTTAATTTCCTGTTAAACAAGTTTTTGTATGGCTTAATGTTTACAATATTAAAAATAATTAATATCATTAATTAAATTATTCTCATAACCACATAATTAAAGATTACAATTCTAGGATATCGTAAACGCAATATTTTCCCTAACATGAAGCTTTTTTTTTTTTTTTTTTCTTGAAATAAAAGAACTTTACACACACACGCATACAATGATAAAACTAGACTTGATGTATAATAGTTTAAATTTCTAAACAGAGATAGTTGTTAAAATTCGAAAACATTGCATAATATAAAAAATTACTACATACCATAAGAAAAAAGAAAAAAAGGATTAGTTTGAAAAGGTCATTGTTTCTTAACTAATGGTTTTCCTTTGAATATATGATCTAAAAAATATCAAGGCATCTAAAGTATCATCTCCAAGTTGACTTCTAATTTTGTTCGCAATAAAACCTGTTGCTGAAAATACTCCTTCTGCTTCTATGCTAGCGGGAGGAATTGTCAGCAAATATTGATAAGCTAATTCTAAATGATGGCCGCAGACTTCCCTACTTTCAAAAAGAAACATCTAATTTCTAATTGTTATTGATAAATCCATTTGCTTTTTGTGTTTCAGGTTCTACAGTTAGCATGCTTTATTCTATTCTTGCAATTTTTCCTTACATGTTCGCTTATCTGATTGCCATTTCGCAGTAGGCTCACTGTGCGTTATTTCTCTATCTTCAGAATTTTCATTGTCAACTCTGTTTAGCCTTTCAATTATTGATTTTACCTGCTTCTTAATAACAGTTTTATTGGGAATAGAAAATATACTGCTAGTTTCTGCACTCAGGTCACCTCGTTTAGGGATTATGCAAGTACTTTACAACACGCAATAATTCCATGCATAGTTTTAGTGTGTTTGTCATTTTAGAAGCAAATTTTGATTTTTTCTCTGACAATTCATTTTAAAGAATTTTTAAAGCTATGTCCGCAGTTAACAAATTACGAAGGCTGTATGATAAGTACCTGGCCTCGGCCAGAGAGGGCGTTACTAGAGTTTAAAAAATTATTTATTTCGCAATGATGACCTTTCACAACAAACTTGGCTAATCGCCAAGTGGCTACGTGGTTTAGTTTGTGAGTGGTAGCCATTTCAATAGAACAACTTTGGTGATATTTCAACAATGGAAAAAATTGAATATCGAGCAGTGATAAAATACCTGTTTTTGAAAAAGAAAACTAATGATGAGATTAAAGCGGAACTCAGCGAAATTTATGGGAGCTCTGCACCTTCGTTATCAACCATAAAATATTGGACAGCTGAATTCAAACGCGGCCGTACAAGCACTTTTGATGAAGAACGTCCCGATCGTCCAACTGAGGTTACGACATCAGAAATGATCGAAAAAATCCACGATATTGTGATAAATGATTGGAGAGTGAAAGTACGCGAGATTGGTGAGACTGTGGACATCTCAATTGAACGGGTGCAAAGTATTTTAACAACTCATTTGGATATGAAAAAGCTTTCGGCAAGATGGGTGCCGTGATTGCTCACTATTGGCACTAAACACACTCGTGTGTCAATTTCAAAAGAATGTCTGGCGAAATTAAAGCACAATCCAAATGATTTTTGGCGTCGGTTCATAACAGTTGATGAAACATGGATTCATCACAGTACGCCAGAGACTAAAGAACAATCCAAACAGTGAGTTTTTGGTGGACAACCTGCGCCAAAAAAGGCTAAGGCGACTTTATCTGCGAACAAAGTCATGGCTATAGTGTTTTGGGATGCACGTCGATTACCTTGAAAAGGGCAAAACGATCAATGGAGAATATTATGCCAGGCTATTGGATCGTTTCGACCATGTTATGAAAGAAAAACGTCCGCATTTGGCGAAGAAAAAAATTCTCTTTCTTCAAGACAATGCACGCGTGCGCACCTGTGTCGTCGCCATAGCAAAATTCCATGAATTAGGATACGAACTGCTACCGCATCCACCATATTCGCCAGATTTAGCCCCTAGCGATTATTTTCTATTTCCAAATATGAAAAAATGGCTCGGCGGAAAAAAAAAATTGACTAACGATGAGGTTATTGCTGAAACAAACGCCTATTTTGAAGGGTTAAGGAAATCATATTTTTTAGAGGGGATACAAAAAATAGAAAAGCGTTGGGCTAAGTGTATCGAACTAAAAGGATATTATGTTGAAAAATAAATCGCATATTAGACACAAAAATGTATTTTTCTGGTCAAGGCCAAGTACTTATCATACAGCCCTCGTAGTATCCCTGTGACAGAGTGCTTCTACTGTGAGATGTATTATTATGGAACTATAGTTTTACTACATGATTTTGAATTGATACTGCAGATTTTGGCAAATAATTATAGCCTTTAGCTATCAGTAAGTTTCTTAAATCAGTTGAAGGGATGAAAACATCAAATGAGAAACCGTCTTTAGCTGTCATTTGTGATAAAATTAAATCCAGTGATTCCTTATCACTATTAAAAGAATCATTTTCTGCTTTTTAGAACACAATGTATCTTCTATGCAATATTGACATGTTGAAGGAATAGAGGTTGAATTACATTCTTTCTGAACTTTAGTACCATGTTTCATAGATAAATGTATATGCAACCCCTTAGTTGATCCACCTAATGTTTTAAGCACTGTAATACATCTTTTGATGTTAAATAGTAGTACCATACTGAAGATGTATCATTGTCTTTCCTATGATCTACAAAATCCTTTTCATTAGACATCTTTAAAGCAGAATAAGTATAAATGGACGAAAAACTAAGATATTAGCATATAGTAATCACTATGATACACAAATGCAATGCTTATCAGTAAACTTTTATTTGAAAATGATTTATGAGGTGAAAGATATTTTCTACATATGCAGCAAAATCGAAGTAAACAAATTGATTTCATTTTTCCTGACTAATAGCTGTGCAGGGTACATCTGTTTGCAAGTGAAAAGATTTCTACATTAAATGATTTAATCGCTTAGAAATATGTGCAAAAATTACTTGAGATATATATTCTTTTTTTAGTAATATATAAATTTCATAAAAATTAATCCATTTTTTTTCCAAAAGCGAAAATCTATAAATATAATTTTTAATTTCAGTTGAATATTGTCTATAATCAGGTTACACATATTTGAGTCTTTTTGAGTAAAGTTAATTGAATTCTTTAAACCAAGAAATCAGGAAGCTCCCTTTTCCTCTCAGTACAGACCAGAAGGATTTTTTTCATGTGTTATAATTTAAACCTGTAAAAACACTTTTTGTATAGTTAAATTATTAAGAAAATTAATGCAATTTGTGGAAGAAATGCTACATTTATGATATTGAACTAAAGAAACATATAAGGTTAGTTGGGGTGACTGGACCCACTAGGTAACTGGGCCATAGGCTATTTTATAAAAAACCATTGAGGTATTTTAAGTTTTAGCTTTTGTGAACAATGCCCCTTAACCTCTACTTCCTAAAACAACATGTGTCAACTCGATCATAACTCTCTCTTTGCTGTGATAGGTTGTGGAAAATTAACGTTTCTTTTTTCAAAAACAACATCCATTTGGTTGAACTTCCTCGGCTTTTTATTAAAATACTGTAAGTACTTTTATTAAACAATCTTTTTTTTTTTTAAAGATTAGGCATATAACTACGTTAATATTATTAGGTATCTATACATATTTACTTCATGTTTCAAATGTAAGTCCGGTGTCCCAGTTACCCCATAAATTTTTCAAGGATGGGGTAACTGGGACATGTATCCGGGGTAACTGGGCCATGATGGATCCAGTTACCCCAATAGTTATAAATAATTATTTTTTAGTTTCTCTTGCAACGGGAAGTAAATTTCTCCATTGTTTTTTGCTCACAATAAAGAAAATTATAGACTGCCTTATTAAAATTATGTAATAAATTTTTTAAAAAGTATATTGAGTGGTATCAAACCAAATTTCTTGACCCCTTGAAAGGCGGTGATGCCTTTATGGCATCACATAATTTTAATTCCTAATTGCCACATTGGCACCGGAATTTTGTAATGAAAATTTCACCTTTACTAAGTATGCGAAAATATACTTTTACTTGTTTTCAAATAGATTCTCTTGTAAATACTGGTGTCATTAAATTATTTCAACATTTTACGAATGCAAGTACCTTGCCCGTGAAAGCGAGACAGCCAAACCTTGAAATTGTACGATACACAGGGATCACATTCTATAGGGAAACTTTTATTGTTCCTACCACTATTTTGAAATAATATCTTCATCTCACCTTTCTTTAGAATATGTTAAATAAAATGATCATGAAGGTAACTCATTAAGGTTTCTGGTTGGAACAATAAAAATTTCCCTATATAATGCGACCCCTAGATACAAATAAAGTACTTAAGTACTTACGTAGCCGTTTGTTCATAGATTTATCTAGCTATTTTCCTTTAAAATACCCATGTGACTTTTATACATATTAACCTATACTAACGTACATAAGTACTTACTTAACTTTTATGTTTTTGTTATAAATAAATCTAATACAGTAGAGCCCCGATTATCCACGAGCGGATTATCTGTGGTGTGGATTATCCGCGAAGTGATTTTTTTTTTTGTATAATTTCAAGCCAACAATAAGGAAAATACAATAAGCCCTACTAATAAATATAAACAGATTAATTCGTGTATTCGAAAGTAATAGAAGAATATTACTAGTTTCGGTTGCCACGTTTAAAATACAGTAGAACCCTGCTAATCTGAACTAATTGGGACCGGTGCGTGTTCGGATTACAAAAAATTCAAATTACCCGAAATTCTGATAAAAATAGAAAAGATAAAGGTGTTTGCTAAAAGAAAATGTAAGTTATAAGTACGCAGTAATACAATAAACATCGTCTAAACCAGCATCCTAAGGCATGCTGAATAATCTGACAAGACTTAAAAAAAAAAGTATTGCTTGTTTAATCACTCTTTATGTTTATAATAATCTAATGGAACTTCAGAATAAGAAATTGCGTAACAACTTTTTGCAAACGGTACAAAATCGCGAATCTATAAATAGCTCATTCACTACATCAACAAGGAGGGTGAAGAAAACATTTCTGTAGATGATTTGCGAAATCAAGCTGTTGAAAAGAAAAATAAATTTTTATGATCTGATCTTTTTGCACTAAAAAAAATAATTTTAAGTGACTGGCAAAACAAACTGATGTTCGAGATTTTTTAGGGTGGCTTCTATGAGTAGGCCTACAGTGCATGTTTTTATTTTATATTCGTGTACATATGTTGTACTTTTACATTATTGAATTTTTTTTCTATTCAAGCTGTTTAAAGAATAAAAAACATGCTTTACTGCCATTGTTAGTTTAATTCTAACTTCAGTTTTTTTCTTAACTTCAGATTTTCATTTTTTTTCAGATTATCCACGATTTTTGTTATCCGCTGTGCCCTTGTCACCCAATTCCGCTGATAATCGGGGCTGTACTGTATTTTCACTTTTAGTGCTTTTTTTAGACACATTGACAGCAAAGGTTTCCCTTACAATGCTCTTTATTAACACATAATTTACATGATCTGCCTGGTTTAAATTTTTTAAAGTTGTTTACACTTTTTCAAACAGGACATGATACCCCATATGAAAAAAAAATAAACGCGTGTGGAACATAGACCCTGCTGGTCCACTTACCCCATTTTTATGGGGCAACTGGACCCATGAGGAAAGAAAGATGAAATGTGCATATTTTTATATTTTTAAATATTAAAATGTAATTTTGAGCATTTCTGTCTGATAGAGGGAATGTAACTGAACACATTTACAGAAGTTCAGACTTTAATTCAAATGAACATTAGCTTTTTGAAGCTGAATTGTCAGAAGCTCCAGAGTCACATTGTAAAATCATGGCCCAGTTGCCTCAACTAACCTTAAATACTACATACAGTTTAAGTATTTCTTATACTAGTAAGAATGTTCTCAATAAGCTGAAAAAATTTGTTAATGTCACAGTGACACTCTGTAATTCATATGGCTTATCCCATTTATAAAAATTTAATTTGACAGTTTAAAAAGTGTTTGTAAAATTTTGCGTTTAATTTATATATTGCAGTGACAAGTGGTATTTTATAATTATGCAGTGCACAGGACGTGGATTCTTCTTTTTACTGCTCCATTTTATTTATTTATTTTTTTTTTTTTTCAAAAGGGCATTAAATTAGCATCTATTAAGTATGATTTTTATTAGTGGATCACATCTACTTAAAATTTTATTTCACACTTCTACTTTAGACTATGCCATTATTTAAATGTTAATAAAAGAAAATATTGCTCACCCACTAGAAAAGTGATGCATCTCAACAAAATAAAATTTCCCAGGAGATGTAAAAGAAGATTCACACTTTTTACTGTAACATGAAATTACAGCACTTAGTTCTGCATGCAGCAGTAAAAACGTGTAAAAGCATAAAACCCTTAAGAATAAAGATGTAGATGAGGTTTGGAGGGCTGAGTAATTTTACCTCCCCACACAATTTACCCCAACTTCTGAAGTCACGAATGGACATAAGTGTAAGGAAACGATTTTTCAGATAACTACACATATGAAACCTTTCCTTCCTGGTGCATCTTGCAATCTCTGCAAGATGCACCTATGCCAGGCCTATTTCTGGAATAAAATGCAAAATGAATTTTTGCGAGTTGTGTCCTTTTTCTTGCACATGAGCGATATGTAAAAAGGAGACCACTAAACGTTGGGGTCACTTTGCTTAACACAATGTAGGTTATTAGAAGACCAAAATTAGGAAATAGCTTTGAAGTAATTAGCTGCTAACTCTCAAAAATAAAAAATAAAAATGATTTTAAAATCTTGCAAGTACTATTACATTTACTTAATGTGTTTAGTCGCACATTTTAGATGGGATGATGGTTGATGAAGTGATCAGAGTATTGGATTTGAGTTTAGAGTGAGCAGGTTCGAAACTTGTGCAGATATTTCTTATTTCTTTTTTTTTTTTCTTTTTCTTTTTATTTATTTAAAAAAGTATTTCATAACTTTCTTTACTATTTTCATGATAAATAGAATACTGTTTATAAAACTGAATTATGATATCTACTAACACTTATGAGTATTATTTGTATTATTAAATTAAAATGTTTACTAAAATTAGGATGCACCAAATAGTGATTTTGGCCGAATACCGAATATTTGGCTAGCCGAATAGCAACTGTTAGGCCGAATACCGAATGTTCGGCCAGCCGAATAGTAATTATTCGGCTTGTCAAATGCTTTAATATTTCAAGGTTTAAAATCATTAAAATGTTAAGTTTTAAAACCACTTTACGTAATATTAAACAAACTTTCATTTTGATAATCAAGACCTTTTTTCAAGTCAACTTTATGCTAAAAAAAATCTGCTTTGAGTTATTTAAGAAAAGGATAGTTATAAAACTTTTTTAATTAATAAAATTTTAATTTTCAGGGCTTCTTCTGTGAATTAAAACAAATGAATAAAATTTTCTTAAATTCAAAAACATACATTTTAAAATCAAAGAGAAATAGTGAAAAAATTGTACAGGATCATATATTATTTGTTTGTCAGGAAGAGACTAAAGTAAAAGTAAATACAATCTATTCAAATTTTATGTGGTGGAAACTTAATTGGATTTTCTAGTGGTAGTTTATAATTGGATTTTCTATTATGATTGCATATTTTAATAGCATATGAACAAAAGGGTGAATATACAAAATAAAAACATGAAAAATAAATAATTATGACATTAGTTAAGAATAGCTGTTCCCTTTGATTAAGCAAGGAAGTTTTTAAATGCATCCTAGATCAGTGTCTGGAGTGGGCGATCATTTTCAGAGATTGTATATGTAGTTCTTAAAACCTTAGCAAGAAACAGATTATTTACTGGACAGTGTTCAGGAACTTGCATTTGTACATAATTAATTCCTATGAAAATCCTCTAGATTGATTAATTTTCTTAAATAATACTTAACAAATAGCAAATAAATAATGTAAAAACATTCTCTTTTATTTAAATATGATTCTGTTTCTCATTGTTCTGAATATCTTTATAAGTTAACTTTTAAATGTAGAAGTTGTATAAGGTTATTAAAAATATGTGTAGATTATTTTTTAAGTATTCGGCTTGGCTGAATATTTCAATATTCGGCCAAACCTAATATTAGGTAAGACGAATAGTTTGCTATTCAGCCAAGCAAAATATTTGGCATACTGAATAGATTGATATTCGGCCAAACCGAATATTCGGTAATATGGCCAAATTGGCCGAATACCGGATAGATAACGAATATTCGGTAACATGGCCAAATTGGCCGAATTCCGGATAGATACCAAATATTCGGTACATCCCTAACTAAAATGTGGTAAAAAAAGTTTCTAAAAATTTTATTATAAAATCGTTTTCTATAGCAACATTGGATAAACATAAATATCTAAAGAACCAACTTAATTTCTTAAAATATAATTTTTTAATTAATTTTTTGTAAGTAAATAGGATAATTTTATAAATATATATATTTTTTTCTATTATGATTGCATATTTTAATAGCATATGAACAAAAGGGTGAATATACAAAATAAAAACATGAAAAATAAATAATTATGACATTAGTTGTAATATATGAAAATCATGTTATTATGTACAAAATGTTTATGTATTCTTTCAGTAGAAAATAGATTAACATTCTAATGAAATATTTTTTTCACGAAGTTTGACGGCAAACAACACATAACTATGTAATCTCAGCAATAAATGCAGAGTACACCTATTTAAATCAAGTTGATTTAAATCACTCTGTTTTATTTTAATCACCGATTTAAATCAGTATTGAAATTTTATTCTTTTGGAATATGATGTTTTGTCTTCATTTAGAATATAATAAAATTTAAACAACCTACATGTTATTTAGAGTCAAAATAGAAAGTAAGCCAAAGTAGAAAAAAAGTGCTTAATAATCTATATATATATTACGCTAACGTACGTGGCACAGAAATCGCGATCATTTGTTATTGTTTAATGGCAACGCCCGAGAAACGCATCTCATTGGTTATTGTGTAAAAGTCATTTGGCAGGATTTAGGCGGAGGTAAATCCGGTTTATTTACGTGTCGCGTTTGTTTATTTATGTTCTCTCCTTCGCTGCAATTATGGAACTTCGCAATATTGTTAGAAATGCCCGTAAAAGGTCTCGGCGAATGCTTGAAAGTGAACAAGAAGCCGCATTAAGTAGAAAAAATCGAAATAGATTGGATCGAGAACGGCGTCAACACAGAACATAAGCGATCGCCAAAATAGGCTTAATAACCGTTGCATGGGCGAACGTGTTGCTTTTGAAATCCAGATTACTGATTTAAACGTTCCGGGGCATAACTGTGGGTATATAGTTATATTGGCGTGCTGTGTATATGACATCTGTGCCATATAAATATTGAGTTTTTTCTATGAAGTCCACTAAAGTGTTATATTTTTCAATGACAGTCCCGGCACAGTTTCTGCCCGGGCAACGCCGGGCGGGTCAGTTAGTAATTATTATAACTGCATAACTTTTGTATGTTTATTAGTAATACTATTTTCTTTTACTTTATTTTTGAGCATTTAAATTGAATAAATTGATTTGTCTATTTCAGTAATTAATTCTACCTAGTTGTATTATTTCAAAGGTTTATAAAAAGACTTTTCCTTTTTTTTTTTCTAATTACAGAATGTATTCCTGACTTTCCTTCAACACAGCATACACCTGACTTACGAGATACTATTAGTTCTCTCAGGCAACTTTTAGAATCCGCTACTCCAAAGCATTTGATTCAAGAACAATCTGTCTATGGCAGTATTGGCGGCAAAGCTGTTTTGAAATCGATTGGAATTCAAATTGGTGACAGAGTTATGATTGGTGGATCAAAGGTACTAAGGGAAAATTTAATGTATATAATTATCTGATACTAACTTGTAAATGTGCTATTTTTTATTCAGTTAGTTTTACTGAAATTTGGCATCATTTTTTGTATATTTTGGTATTTTTATTCTTGATTGTATTTTAGAGTAGAATGTTTGTAATTTTACTAGTGCAGGAAATAATAGCTCATTCCTTTCATTCCTTACAGATTCTCCTCACAGAGTTCTCTCTGTTATAACTTGAAAAATCTGCAACTTTGTATGTGTATTGTACAAAGCTTCAAAAAAATATATGAAAATATTTTCATTTTGTGAAAAGGAAAAGAATCTATGGAAGTACCATGGGAAATGGGATGCATGAAAATTTTCCTGTGATATTTTTTTCATCAAACTATAGTGATACCTCAGCTAATGCATATAATTCATTAAGGTAGAGACAGAGAGTAAACTAGGCATGTTTAATGTGCCGCAGTGACGTTTGATTTTTAAGTGTGCCGTGCTATTTGTTAAGTGTGCCACACTATTTTTTGGTGCTTCATACTATTTTTTAGGCACACCGTGCTATTTTTTAGTGCCCCATGTTAGTTTTTAAGTGCATCCTGCTATTTGTTAAATTCATTGATGATTCTTTGAGAGTGCCCTGCTGATTTTCAGTGACTGAGGGGTGATTCTATTCTGAAATTTCTGCAAATTTAAGTCATTCAGACATGAAAAATTTTAAAAATTGATTATCAGTTCAAAAAGTTTGGCATAAAAAAAATCTCATTTTTTCTTAACATAAAAGCCTCATAATGGATATTAACCATGAGACAATCATATTTTGGCAAATATTTACATCAGGAATTCCCATCCTCAGGTGCAGGGGAGCCATTTAAAGAGGTTTTTTTGGGGAGGGGTGGGGGGGGGTGTCATTGAGATGCAGGATTTGCAATCATGTGCAGAACTGTGCGAATCTTGCACAGAATAAGAAAATCCCTTACACATTACTATTCCCACATACAGTGGCAGTTTAGACTAGAGGTCTGCAAGGGCCAGGCCGTCAGAATGAAGGCGAATTTTCAAACGGGCCAGGCCGGGCCTGCAGAATTAGGACAATTTTTTCAACGGGCCGGGCCGACAGACAAAATAAACAGGCCGGGCCGGCAAAAAAATTAATCGGGCCTATCGGCCTGATGTAAGAATTTAAGCGAAGCAGATAAAATACGAGCCATTTTCAATGAATATGATTTTCTCGAGAAGTATAAATGTGCGTCACAAGCCGATGCGAGTTTAACAACATCAATACAGAAATGTAACATGTCCATCGTAGAGATCGGCATCGTACAGTTGCAAGATGTCTGATTCCGAGTTTAATTTTTTTTCAGCAGACTCGTGCTGGGACGGAACTGGTCTTAATCGATCTCAGGATGTGTAGAACAGTCAGTGTGTTTTGTAGTATTAATAGTGATAATGAACTTCTCTTAACAGTCTCTTTGGAAATATACCTTAAGGTGGTTCTCATATTCACTGCTCAACAATGCGAAGCTTTCAGACACATTTTCTGACAAAATTTTTAACTATAAAGGCATAAAATTGACAGGCCTGCCTATTGAAGGCATTTGGAAACGAATAGCTTTTCCATATTTGATAAATTACTTACAGAGATAACAGAGATTCCTGTCACGTGACTGTACGTTTTTCTCCTTTCCTGTGCCTTCGATTCAAAATGCTAACTTTGACAGTATTTTCAGAAAGATATATTGCTTTTATCTATGAAAAAAAAACGACATTTACATAGCTTCTGAATAAGAATACCTGCCAATCTTACGCGTTTCCGAAAGGAAAAGAATTCATAAATGTGTCAAAATGTAGCTCCTTTTGATTTGAGAAAAGCCTTAAAAATGAGAGAAATATTTTCACAAATCTACTTTTTATTATACAGCTTCAAAAGTTATCATGTTTTTAATCCTTTATTCTGATGAACTACATTAATCTTTTAATGAATCCTTATTTCCATTTTGAAATGTCTGTCGACACGATGACTAAAACACTGTAAGTAATCGTTAATGTTTACTATTGTGTGTTTTCTGTTTTGCGAACATCATAGCAATGTAAAATGTACTGCAAAATGTTCCCATAAATATGTATGTAGTATTAATTAAAAGAATCGTAATTGTATGTTGAAAAAAAACGGATTTTTTTTTTCTTTTTTGTAGAAATTGTGTCGGGCCGGGCCTGTTTTCACTGATTTTTGTACAGGCCGGGCTCGGGCCGAACTTCCAATTTTTACACCGGGCCGGGCCAAGATAGCTTTCGTTCGGGCCGGGCCGGGCCCGGGCCTGGAAATTCCGGCCCGTGCAGACCTCTAGTTTAGACCTATTTAATTCTTTAATTTTCGAGGAAGTCCACAATTTTTTTTTCTTTTGAGGATTTTCACAAAATCAATTCATTGATTTCTTCAATAGAAAAATATCAAAAATCTCAGAAACCAATAGCGATTTTCTTCAATTTGTCGCTGAAAAAAAAAAAAATCGCAAATTTCAGTAATTGGTTGTCCAAAAAGTTTGCAAATTTCATCAAATGATAGCGCAAAAAGCTTGCAAATTTTATCAATCAGTTGCAGAAAATAGTCATGAATTTCAGTAAATGATCAAGAAAAAATGTCGCGAATTTCGTCAAAAAATCACTGAAAGAAATAGCAAATTTTGTCAAATGATCACGGAAAAAGGTTATGAATTTTGTTAATCAGTTGTAGGGAAAAAAAAAAAAATTCGTCAATCAATTTATATATTTAAAAAAAAAATGTGAATTCCGAGAAAGTAGTGTGGGGAAAAAATGCAAATTTCATTAAATGATAGTGAGAAAAAATCAAGTTTCGTGAAAGGAATCGTGCCATGTCAGGTAAGCCGATTTTTCCACTGTTCAGGATTCAGGTTTCTTTCTTTCTTTTTTTTTCATTACCACGTTTCTGATAATTTTAGTTTTAATTTATAATTATCCCTGAATTGAATAAAAATACTTAAAAGTAAAGTCCTGCAACGGGTCAAGTAACTAGATTTTACCAAGTGTCTTTTTATTTGAGGTGGGTGGAGTTAAGTACTTTTTTGCAATATAGTAAGAAGGTTTGCAATATTGTTCAGATGACTTTCTTTAACAAAGTTATTTTTTAGCATTATTATTGTGTTTTTTGTTCAATGCAATTTTTATGTCTCATTATGCTTTATTTCTTCTCTCCTGTGCCACTTGTTCTCTCGCCATGCCATATTTTGCCCCCCTCCACACTATTTTTTTTGGAATAAACTCTATAGTAAGAGATCACACTCATTGACCAAATGTTTGTTATTTATGAAAACTGATTTTTTCGTCCAATTAAACTGTAGTGCTGTCACATTATCAGACCTGCCAACTGCTACGAAAAAATCTTAGTTGCTACGATTTGGACCTATAAACTACGATGCTATGAAGATCGGTGTTAAACTATGATTTTTTGCAAAAAACACAAACACATTTTTTTTGTCTCTAGTTGCTATTTTTATCCCACACAGCATATGTTTCAGGAGTGATTCTGTTCTGAAATTTCCAAAATTTCAAAGTATTCATTTTTGAAAGTTTTAAAAATATGGTCATTAGTCCAAAAATTCGGGTATTAAAAAATGCTCATGGGGGGAAAAAAAAATCTAGGCTGCAAAACAAACTTCTTAACATAAAACCCTCTTTATGTATATTAAACACGAGTGAATCGTGTTTCTGTAAATATTTATCCAGGAATTCCCTTCCTTAGAAACAGGGCGTGCCATTTTAAGAATTTCTGAAGGGGGGGGTCTTTGAGACGCAAGGTTTGAAATAGTGTGCAAAATCTCATGATTTGCAGATTTGCACGCGGAAAAGGAAAGTCCTGCTTAATGAAAAATGCTGTGCAGTATTTCCCTCTACAAATTCTTCCACAGACCTATAATTCTTTTGCAAGGATATTTTGAAATTTCTTGGAAGTCTGCGAAATTTTTTTTTTCTATGGAATTTCCCCAAATTAATTCGTGATTCGATTGCGGTAAAAAATGAGAATTTCTTCAAATGGTCATGTAAAAATATCGGTATTTCAAAGATTTCAGAAACAAATAGTGATTATCTTCAATTGGTCGCTGAATAAAATCGGTAATTTCGTTAAGAGTTCAGAAAGAAATTGCGAATTTCATCAAATGATTGCACAAAAAATCACGAATTTCAATAAACTATCGAAGGAAAAATATTGCAAATTTCATCAAAAGGTCGCGGAAACTATTAGTGAATTTTGTTAATTGGTCGCGAAAAGATATCAAAAATTTTGCCGATCGGTTGTGTTGCGATAAACTATCGTGAATTTCGACAAATGACAGTGTAAAAAAATTAATTTTGTCAATTGGCCGCTGTGAGAATACTTCTCACAGTATTTAAATTTGATTTAATTTTATTCCCTTTCAGCTATTTTTTTTTGCATTGATGTCTATTTAAATCCATCGTTATGATCGACTGCAATAATTATTTCTTATTGGCTGCGATCCAAGATCCGATTGGCTGTGATTTTCGCCCACCGATCTTCTCTTGGCTTTCGGACGGGCTGGCAGTCTTGCGCATGCGCACTCCGCTATTTTAGGAGCACGTCTTGGAGATCTCGTTTCGTCGGAGTCGATTTGCCTTATGATGACGTCATTGAAATGATGTGCCGCCCTCTTTTGACGCCGATCGCTGACAGGAGAATATCGTTTGGTCTTGTTTTCCATTCAGTGAAAACATTTTGATTTCTGCAGCTTGTAATTCGATTTTCATTAATTTACCGTAAATTTCATTTTAGCTAATCAATTTAAAGTCTGCCTTTTAATTACTTTGTCAACCTCGTATTCATCATTTAAATACTAAAACACGTTAATTTTAAATTCAGAATTTGGTTTGATGTTGTGCAAAAGAAATGTACTTTTGCAATGAGTGTTTTCTGCGGCGCGGGTTTTACCTGCCGTCGAATAACGCAAAGTTTGCCGTACTATGTATGGGTCATATGTTAGTTATGTGCATATGTTCTTTCTCAAAATTTAATCTTTAAAGATGTGCTGCCCTCATCAAAGGAAAATCCCATGGAAAAGTATTCTATGCTGGCTTTTATTTTTCTCTTCTTAAAAGATTAGTTCTTTTATTTTAAAATGGTGATCAGAAGCAAGTAATTTCCTAACCTTCTATTCAACTAACGCCCGAAATAAAGAATATTATTTGTTTCATCAAGTTGCCTCTTCACTGTCTCCTGTAAAGTAAGAACTCTACAGTTTTATTATTTCTTTAACGATCAATAGTTTTATCAAAAGAACTTCACAATGTGTACTTAACCCTTTTACGATCACAACATTTAATTATCACCACAGTCGCAAAAGAAAATAAATTTTGTCAAAGGATCGTTGTAAAACTGTGACTTTTCCCAAAATATGGCAGAAAGAAAATGCTAATTTCGTCAAAAGATCAGTAAGAATCTGCAAATTTCATCGAAAGATCAATAAGAAAATGCAAATTTCTCCAAAAGATCACACTAATTTCGTCAAAGAAAGAAAACACTAATTTCGTCAAAGTATCGTTGTAAAAAACGCAAAATTCATCAAAGGATCGCGGTAAAAAATATGAATTTCCTCAAAAGTTCGTGGTAAAAAGTACAGATTTCAACAAAGAATCGTGATAGAAAAATGTGAATTACAATTGTGGAAGGGAAATTTTTGAATATCCTGAAATGATCTCGGGGAAAAAAATTGCGAATTTCGTCAAAATTTACTGCACTGGGCTAAAAAAACTGGAGCAAGGCTCCTTTTACAAATGTCAAACGCTTCGAAACAAGAAGAAACTCTAAAAATCGTATAAAAATTTTGAGAGGAAAAAATTTACTGTATTGAGTTCAAAGACCTTATTCCTTTTACGAATGTCAAAAGATGGCTGCAAAACACGAAAAAACAACCAACCAATCTCAGATTAATTTTAATTTTGTGTGCTACGATTTCTCATTTTCAAAGGTTGGCAGGTCTGCATTATGTTAGGATTTGTGCATATATAATATTATCTTTTTAGGGGGGAGGTGAGGGTCTGACACTTGATATCGTAATATATCTCTAGGGGGAGGGGGTTGTCTTTTGATATTGTTATCATTTTTGATACAGCCAAAATTTTTCTTTTTTAAAAATCTTTACACCAAAATAGTCTGTTTATTCTTTTTAGTATGTTATCTATTTTTTTATGATACAGATTACTGTCTGCATCCCAAAACATTGGATGGACTCTGGAAGATTGTTGTCAAGGAGTGGAATAAAATTAACATTTATATTTTAAGAAAGCTTTTTTATTTTGAAAATCAAGAAGTAATACGATAGCTCAAGAAAAGGGCTATCAGATTGAACATATTAGAAAATAAAATTCTTAGCTTTGTTTATACAGTAAACTCCATCAAATCCGCACAGCTTATGACCAGAGGTTTTGCGGATTTTAGAATTTTGCAGATTTCTGGTCATTGCTTTGTTTACATTTTTAAAGCATTAATTTGAATGTAATAATGCAATCGAAATTATAATGAATGCTTGCAATATAGTAAAATATTAAAATATAATTTAAAATAAGTAAAGTAATAAACTAAAATGATAAGAAGTACTATAATTTTAAAAATTATTAAATTATTAAAAGTAAAGGTCAAGTAAATAATTAATAATGTGTAATTAAATATGCATAATAAAGATGAGGTACATTTTCCTTGAATTATTCAATGAAACCTTCCTCATAAAGGTACCCTATTAATTTACACCAAAATCAAAGTATGGAACTTTTATTTTAAGTTTAGCCAGCCTTAATAACCAAAAAAAGCTGCATTAATACATAAATATATTGGGTAAAAAGATTGTGATTACCAGTGATATCAGCAATATCTGATTTTTTTTTTCAGAAATAAATTTAAACTTCCTTCACGAAAAACTACAAGTTCAGTTATATTATCAAGAATTACATATTAAAATACATACAGAATGATATAAAACTAAAAAAAATCTGTAATTTTCCCCATACATCTGAACTGAAAATTTTATTGTTTACATCTGCGGTGATGTGAAGATTTTAGAGTTTCGGATTTGAGGGAGTCTACTGTAAATTTCATTTTCCAAAATCTTAAAAAAAAAAAAAAAAAAAAATGTATTGTGATTCAGCACCCCAAATAACACACTAAAGACGAAATAACAAGTAACTTGCCATGACACTGCTGCATGAAACAGGGTTGGAAAAAAACATGTTTTTTTTTAGAAAAAAACAAAAAACATGTTTTTTTTGTTTAAAACATTTTTTTCTCATTCAATAGCACAATTTTGATTAAAGCGAGCAAAAATTATTAAATTAAATATAAAGAATGAAAATATTTTCAAAAAACAGTAAATAAGAAAAAAAAAATTTAATAAATACCAAACATTAATTAACAATTAATTTTTTATTCTAAACTAAAACATCTAATTATTAAGTTCTTAAAAATTGTAACAAGCTTGGCAACCTTATCAACACCTAACTGGTTTCTAGTTTTGCTTGGCACAAAGCCAACAGTCGAAAACTCTTCCTAAACCATCCACACAGCTGTATGTAATTGTTTTGTGATCAGCATGATATTTTTATCGACATGTTTTTCAAAGCTTATCCACCAAGATAAAGGTGTTATTTCTACAAAATTGTGCACTTTATTTGATTCTTGAACAGCAAATTTATGATTGGTAACTGACAGCATATCATTTTTATTTTATTTTATTTTTTGCATTATTATTAATAGCGTCAAACATATAACTGGAGAATGGAGCTGACTTAGCTTTATAGTTTATAATTATAGGAATTAGTTCAGGACATAATTCGGCTGCAAGGTTCATGCCTTTTTCTGTCTCATCAATTGTAAGTGATTCTCCTTTAAAGCGTGGATCAGTAATGTCTGCCAAGAAATGTACAGATGTCATGGCCATTTCATATCTGTCTTCTATGGCTTTTTCAATGTTTTTTGTAATCATGGTAAGATTACTAGCAGCACATATTTCTGATATTTCTTTTTAAAAATCTTTCCAAACTTCAACTACATCACTAATAATACAATTATTACTCTGAGCTTTGTCACATGAAATTGCAATATGTTTGAGCCTTTGGATATAATCTTCAACATTTCTTTTTAACTGCAAGTCTATAGACTTTCTTAGAAATAAATATCAGAATTGATTTTCTCTCGATTATCTTCACAAATTTTGAAAATTTGTGACCAATTGCTTATGTAAGACTCCATTGTGTCCAACATGGAATTCCACTTGACACCTGATGGTATCTCAAGCTTTTTAGCAACTGTTTCCCGAAGCTTTGCTGAAGCAAAATGATCATTTTGAAAATATTTAACAATATCAAAACTTGAGCTTTTATATTAGAGATTTTATTGTCTTTTGCTAGAAGATTTGAGACATGAGCTGAACATCCATAAGTTAAAATATTCATATTATGTCTCTCAATCTTTTTAAGTTCATTTCTCATCTTCATGGCAGCATTGTCTGTTACAAAGCTGCCAATAAAACAACCATAGCGTTCCTCTACTTTATTTATGGCAATACTTGCAAGCTCACGAAGATAATTAAATTCATGAGGATGGCCAGATGTATTAATTGAATCTACTAAGTAAATTTGGCCTCTACAAGATACTGTAATTCCTACAACTGGCTCATAGTGAATGTTACTCCATCTGTCAAGAGCAGCACAAACAATCTATTCTCTTAAATCATTTTTATAAGTTTCCAGCACAGATTCATACACTTTGTCAAGTAATATGCCTCCTATTTCATGATGATTTGGTGGTTTGTAGCCAGGTTTTGTACTCGACACCATCTTTTTAAATTCTGAATGATCCACACATGAAAATGATGTATTTGTTGTGTAAATAAAGCATGCAACTTGAATATCAAATGATTCTTTAATAAACATGTTTTAAACATTGTTTTAAATGTAATGTTTTAAACAACTGTTTTAAACAAAATGTTTTAAACATAACAAACCTGCATGAAACCAAACTAAACTAAACCAAAATATACACTTCATCACCTCTCCTTCTCACATATACTAATCCATTACTGAAGACACAAACCTAAAGCAATTTTCTTCTCTATACCTTTGACGAAAAGTGTAAAAATGTTTTTGGGTAACTTTGTTATCTAAAACCTGTAATCTATTACTAGTCAAACGGTCTTAAAAAGAAAAGTATGTCACGGGTTATACACTATTCAACAATCCTAGAACGTGTATTTCACAAGAGGAAAAAAGTGTGAAAAAGGTTTACAATTAATCTTTAAAAAAGCATTAAAAAGCAAGAAAAAAAAAAAAAAACAATATCAGCAGTTGATTCCATATCAACTTCAGGTATATCTTCTTCAACTAAAATATTTAACCTCTTTAGTCCCAGAGCTAAAATAATAATACAAATGCTTATTCATTGTTTTTTTCTAAACAAAATGACATCGTAAATGACAGAAAAAATATCTTTTCTGAAATTGATCCTTTAGGCGCTTACTAATTTAGGTTAAAAAATATGGATCTAAAACTACAAAACCCCTTGAAAACATCAATTCAATAACCATTAACCTAAATGAACACAATCACAAATTTAAGAGCTTTAAATAAGTAAATAATCTACAAATCCTCAAAATTTTTTATTGAAAAATATTTAAGTTATGAAAATTTCTCACTTTCTTGGTCATACCCAGACCTGCCAACTGCTACGAAAAAATCGTAGTTGCTACGATTTGGACCTATAAACTACGATGTTACGAAAATCGGTCTTAAATTATGATTTTTTGAAAAAAACACAAACGCATTTTTTGTTTCTAGTTGTGATTTTTATCCCACACAACATATTTTTCAGACGTGATTTTGTTCCAAAATTTCAAAGTATTCATTTCCGAAAGTTTTAAAAAATTGGTCATTAGTCCAAAAATTCAGACATAAAAAATTCTGAGCTGCAAAACAAACTTCTTAACATAACACCCTCTTTATGTATATTAACCAGGAGTGAATCATGTTTCTGTAAATATTTATACAGAAATTCCCTTCCTTTGAAACAGAGATGCCACTTTAAGAATTTCTGGAGGGGGAGTGGGGTGGGGGGAGGAGACGGTTCTTTGAGAGGCAAGGTTTGAAATAAGGTGTGCAAAATCGCACGGTTTGCACACGGAAAAAGAAAGTCCTGCATAATGAAAAATGCTGTGCGGTATTTCCCCTTTCAAATTCTTCCACAGACCTATGATTCTTTTGCGAGTATATTTTGAAATTTCTTAGAAGTCCGCGAATTTTTTTCTTTTATGGAATTTCCCCAAATTAATTCGTGAATTGATCGCGAAAAAAAATTAGGATTTCTTCAAATGATCGTGTAGATATATCTAGTATTTCGTCAAAGATCTCAGAAACAAATAGCGATTTCTTTCAATGGTCGATGAATAACATCACTAATTTCGTTTAGAGTTCAGAAAGAAATTCCAAATTTCGATAAACTATCGAGGGAAAAATATTGCAAATTTCATCAAAAGGTCAGGGAAACGAGTAGTGAATTTTGTTAATTGTTCGCGAAAAGATATCGAAAATTTTGCCGATTGGTTGCGATAAATTATTGCGAATTTCGACAAATGACCATGTAAAAAATCAATTTCGTCAATTGGTCGCAGAAGAAAATAAATTTCGTCAAAGGATCATGGTAAAAACATGAATTTTGTCAAAATATCGCAGAAAGAAAATGCGAATTTTGTCAAAAGATCAGTATGATAAGGAAAATTTCATTGAAAGATCAGTAAGAAAATGCAAATTTCAACAAAAGATCGCGGAAAGAAAACCCTAATTTCGTCAAAGAATCATTGCAAAAAATGCAAAATTCGTCAAAGGATCGTGGTAAAAAATACGAATTTCGTCAAAAGTTCGTGGTAAAAAGTGCAAATTTCAACAAAGAATCGTGATAGAAAAATAAATTATGATTGTGGGAAAAAAATTGTCAATATCATCCTGAAATGATCGCGGGGCTAGAAAACTGGAACTAGGCTCCTTTTACAAATGTAAAAAAAAAAAAAAACGCTTCAAATCGAAAAGAAACTAAAAATTGTATAAAAATTTTCAGAGGAAGAAATTTACTGTATTGAGTTCAAAAGACTGAAACCTTATTCTTTTTACGAATGTCAAAAGATGGCTGCGAAATACGAAAACCAACAAACTTCCAGATTAATTTTAATTTTGCGTGCTATGATTTCTCATTTTCAAAGGTTGGCAGGTCTGCATACCATCTTTTGAGCATTTTTAGGCATTTTGCAAACTCAGATGAAAATAACATTTATTTTATGTGGGAATCAGCTTAGATGTTGCCATTTATTTGTTTGCTTTGAATGCAAAAAACATTCAGCTATTAAGAAGTGATGTGAAAATGTAAAAAAATCAGACATTTTTGTTTTTATAAGGAAAAGAACAGAGGTCACCGTATGGGGACCCAGGGACCGAAGAGGTTATTGATGAATAGATTAAAAGCTCTGACCAGCAGGAGATGAAAAGGTGAATGCCATTCCATGAGATTAAACATCACCTTCTTTAAAATTGTGACTGGTGACTCTTGAAATACTATCTTACAAAAGCACCCCAATGGAAAGAGATATTGGCTAAATTTTGGCCTACTACAAGAATTGTTGGAGAATGAACCGTAGTCATATGGAAAGATTCACACAATATCATCTTGACAAAAACTAGCGATTTCTCTAATTAATATGAAAGGCAAATATTGGCACATGATTTAAACTCACCAATAACCTGCAAGATCTTACCTCACTGCCATTCAGAATGCTTATTCATGTCTCAAGGACATTATTTGTAAATGGACAGTTGAGGGAATACAGAGAGAAAAAATACTTTATAAGAAATGTGGTTTGGTGAGAATAAATGATATTCGAAATCAATAAACTTAAATCTCTTAAACATTTACAGAAAATAGGACAAGTAGTGTAAAAGAAATATAAAAGTTTAAAAGCATTTCTTTTTTATTCTTTTTTTAATAATTACGTATTGATATTCATATTTAAAAATATACTTTTATAAATAAAACGTAATTTAATCTAATATATATGAAATATGTGGTTAGAGATATTTGCTGTTTTGATAAGATTTTGAGATATTTGATTTAGATTAGAGATGGGCATTATTTGACGTATTAGGATGAATAACAATGTTATTCATTTATAGTGCATTATTTAGTAGCAGATTAACGGAAAGTCCCTGTTAAATTTGGAACGCATTACCTGCAAAGTATATAAAAAAAAGAAAAGAAAAAGCTGAAAGAATAGTTTTTTAGAAATAGATATTAAAATTATAATAAAAATAAAATTTCCAAAATGTGTTTTCGATATTATAAAAAAAAAGAGCTTAAAAATGTACTTTCAAATAAAAAAAAGTCCTATTTTAAATGCTTATGAACGTTTATTATGACGCACCAAAGCTAGGGGAGGGTGGACTAACCCCCCTTTTCCCCTCTTTATCCTTAACCAATGAACACACAAAACTAATCAGGGAAGTTCCTTAATATAATAAACCGGTATACCAAATTCGGAGCAAATCTAATAATTCTGCATGAAAAACCCATTTATCTGAATTAAGGGGGGTGGACTAACCCCCGTTTCCCCCCTTTATCCTTAACCAATGAACACACAAAACTAATCAGGGAAGTTCCTTAATATAATAAACCGGTATACCAAATTCGGAGCAAATCTAATAATTCTGCATGAAAAACCCATTTATCTGATTTAAGGGGGGGGGGGTGAACTAACCCCCCTTTTCTCCCTTTATCCTTAACCAATGATCACCCAAAACTAATCAGGGAAGTTCCTTAACATAATAAACTGGTATACCAAATTCGGAGCAAATCTAATAATTCTGCATGAAAACCCATTTATCTGAATTAAAGGGAGTGGACTAATCCCCCTTTATCCTTAACCAATGAACACCCAAAACTAATCAGGGAAGTTCCTTAACATAATAAACCGGTATACCAAATTCGGAGCAAATCTAATAATTCTGCATGAAAAACCCATTTATCTGAATTAAGGGGGTGGACTAACCCCCCTTTTCCCCCTTTATCCTTAACCAATGAACACCCAAAACTAATCAGGGAAGTTCCTTAGCATAATAAACCGGTATACCAAATTGGGAGCAAATCGAATAATTCTGCATGAAAAACCATTTATCTGAATTAAGGGGGGGGGGGGGGGACTAACTCCCCTTTTCCCCCTTTATCCTTAACCAATGAACATACAAAACTAATCAGGGAAGTTCCTTAATATAATAAACCGGTATACCAAATTCGGAGCAAATCTAATAATTCTGCATGAAAAACCCATTTATCTGATTTAAGGGGGGGGTGAACTAACCCCCCTTTATCCTTAACCAATGATCACCCAAAACTAATCAGGGAAGTTCCTTAGCATAATAAACCGGTATACCAAATTGGGAGCAAATCGAATAATTCTGCATGAAAAACCATTTATCTGAATTAAGGGGGGGGGGGGGTGACTAACTCCCCTTTTCCCCCTTTATCCTTAACCAATGAACACACAAAACTAATCAGGGAAGTTCCTTAATATAATAAACCGGTATACCAAATTCGGAGCAAATCTAATAATTCTGCATAAAAAACCCATTTATCTGAATTAAGGGGGGTGGGCTAACCCCCCTTAACCCCCCTTATTCTTAAGAAATGAACACACAAAGCTAATCAGGGAAGTTCCTTAATATAATAAACCGGTATACCAAATTTGGGACAAATCTAATAATTCTGCATGAAAAACCCATTTATCTGAATTAAGGAGGGGGGGGGGGACTAAATCCCCTTTTCCCCCTTTATCCTTAACCAATGAACCCCCAAAACTAATCAAGGAAGCGCCTTATCAGAATGAAACTAGAAAAAAAAATTGAAGCAAATGGGATGTTTCTATCAAGAGTTATCGCGTTACGTACGTATGTACATACAGAACCGGCGGGCACATAAGCTCTCAGGCTTTGATAGCCTGTGAGCTAAAAACACGTTTTTAATATTACATTGATAAATTGCATATGACTAAAAATGTATAAATAATATTTTCATGTTCTTGTGGTTTTCGCTATGCATATGCGTTGATACACATAGCAGCAACGAAATCGGGAATAAAATTTCACCTTTTTTTTTTTACAAATCATGTTGTTAAAACTGTGTTTATTTTTATACAGGATGTCTCTTCTTATCGTTTACCAAAAGCTAATTTCTAAATCGTTAGTTTTAGTGGTATTGTTCCAATTGCAAAAATGTTTCAAATTTTGTTATGCATCATTTAAAATCCAATTTATGTTAAAGTAAGTGCTTTTTAAATAGTTCGGAAATTAAAATTTTTTCACAACGTCTGGGTCCTATAAGCTTCATTCAAAAAAAGTCTCTCCATGTTCTAACCACTAAAACAGTAAAAATTTTATTTTCCTACAGCTAAAACTTATTGAGTTATGATACTTAGAACTTTATGAATTTTCGACGTTTTTGTCACCGTAAACAAAATACGTGTTTTTAGTACCAGAAAAACTGAAAATGCATAAAATTAAAAGTATCATAACTAGGTGAGTTTTGTCCTGTAAAAATTAAGTTTTTAAACAAAAACTGATTTTAATGGTGTGGATTCACCTTAACAAAAAACAGTGTCTATATGTATGTCCCAAAATTATTTCAAACATTTTGTTTAAAGGCCTTCTAATTAAAACACCGTTGACAGCATACACAACCATTAGTTATACATTAAAAAAATAACAGGTTGTTGGAACCTGTTACTTGTGAAAGTGTGGAACGATGCAACCTGTTAACCAAAAGTAACTCTATTTCCCATCTCTAATTTAGATAAATAAATTGAAAATTATAATATCTGAAGTTTAAATTATATCATGATAATGTCAAAAATTGAGACTATTGCAACAACAAACTATTTGCTCTAAATGTATTTTGTTAGTTATGAATTAGAAATTTCTAATTTAAGCATTAATTTCTTTGGAAAATATTGAGGTAAAATTTCGAAAATTTAAAAAATAGAATGCCTATAAAAAAAAAAAAAAAAAAAAAAAGAAATCTCTGCAAAAGTTTTTTTGAATTTTTCTAAATATTATGATCTAAATTGTCTTTTAAAGAAATAGATCATCTTTTTTCTACATATAGTGAGAAATTTAATTTTGTGCTTTTTAAAAGTATTTAAAAAAATGACTGAACAAAATATTAATTATAATACTTATTTAGATATTAAAAGAAAGAATAAACGCTATTTTTTCATACATAAGAAGAGTATGATGAGAAGTTTTAAAAGATAGAATTTTCTCAGCTAGGATGCAATGTTAAATGAGAATATTTTAATGCTGTAAGATCCAAAAATTGTATAATTAAAATGTATGAAAGTTCGTTTTAATTCAAATAATAAATATAGTTGAATGGCTATATTTTCTACTATGAGATGCAAAAGTGTTTCCATATTGAGGGTATAACTAATTAAAACGTAAGAAATTTTATTTTATTTAAAGTCTAAATATTGTTGTTAAATGATTTTACAAAATCAATTATTCTTTGTAAGATGCAAAAATATTTGTATATCAATAGTATAAGTAACTAATAAGTAAGAACGTAATTTTTAACTTAAAATGTAATACTATTTGCATCTTACAATAGAAAATTAATTGTAATTTTCATTGTAAAATCATTTAACAGCAATATTTAGACTAAACAAAAGAAAATTTCTTGGGTTTTAATTAGTTACATCCTCAATATGGAAACATTTTTGCATCTTATAGTTGAAACTATTCTTAATTAGCAGTATTTATTTTTTGAATTAAAACAAACTTTCTTGCATTTTAAATATACTATTTTTGCATCTTACAAACTTTTCTATTTGATATCATTATCTAGTCACCGAAAGATCATATGATATTGCTATGTACGTGGTAAAAGATTACCAAAGAACCAAATTTTTGAAAATAATAAGCAAGCGTTTCAAAATTGATTCAATAGTAGTCGAGAGGCAATTTGCCAGGTGGCCAGGAAGTCTTATCTGCTGACCCCAAAGAGTGAGGTCGCTTTACAGGGTTGCCAGTTTTTAGCCTGGCCAAAAAAAGCTGGCCGGCTTTTTTTGGTTTTAACCACTTAGAAAAAGCCGGCTTTTATTGAAAAAAGCCGGGTTTTTTTTTTTTAAAGTTGATTTACAGCTAATTCGTTTTAAATTTGGATCAATTAATTTTTATTACACTTATAAAAAATGTTTTCTACTAAAAAAAAAATATAAATTTCTATTAAATTTTGTCAAATAAATAAGTTTTTATAACTGCTAGAAGACAACTGTGAAGGCATTATGTCTGAAAAAAAAAAAAAAAAAAAAAAAAAAAATACATATATACCGGGTGTCCCAAAAAGGACTGACTGATTTTAAAATTCAGTAACTTGCAAACGGTGACAGATATTAAAAAAATTCTTGCAGGAGGGTTATGCATAAGGTCAAAAGTTTTATTACAGTGATTTTCAATTTTAGTTCGATTTACAAACAATAGATGGCGCTGTAAGCAATAGTCGCTAAATACAGGCTCGATTTTTGGTCCTTTATCTTGTTCCATGAATAAAAAGGAGATGGAAATGTATTATCCGGGCCACGAAGTACCAAAAATCGAGCCTGAATTTAGCGACTATTGCTTGCAGCGCCATCTATTGTTTGTAAATCGAACTAAAATTGAAAATCACTGTAATAAAACTTTTGACCTTATGCATAACCCTCCTGCAAGAATTTTTTTAATATCTGTCACCGTTTGCAAGTTATTGAATTTTAAAATCAGTCAGTCCTTTTTGGGACACCCGGTATATATAAATATTGAAAAGGATATAAGTTAGGTTCCAAACTGGTGTTTTGAAATTCTGTATTACATAGCTCCACATGTACTACACATTTTAAACATTATGTTTAATTAAACAATAACAAAATGTAGCACATCAAAATGGAAACATTCTTATGGTTCCATTTGGAGAGATTAAGTTTTAAATGTTAAAAGAGAAATTAGAAAGGATATAATATTTGAGGAGAGTTTGGTACTTAAGTGTAGAAAAAATAGTGCAGTTACACAGGGGAAAAAAAGAAAAAAAGAAATCTCTAAATAAAATTTTGAAAATCTTGTTGCTAAGCATATTCATGCATATGCTATTCATAATGTTTTTAATAGTAAGAAATGGATTTTTTATTACATGACTATGTATAATTTTAAATGTTTACTAGAAATAAAATAAGACTTGTACATTAATAGCTCTTAAAATTAATTAAGTAATACAACATATAACTAAGTAACCATTAGCTTCTTCAATTTTATAAAGCAGTAAAAATGAAAAAATTGGGGGGAGTTAAAGGTCAGTGTAAACCAAATAAAGCAAATGGTATGGCCCTTTTAAAATTTAGCTGACATATTTGCAATTCTGATTACAAATCACCATCACTAGCAAAACCATTTAAGTTTTATTCCAGTATTAATGTCTTCATTATTCAGAAATTGAGTTGCTTATTAAATTCTAGATCAATTAAATGTCATTAAAACTAATTAAAAACATTTTTAAATGTGTAGTTTATAATTACAATGTTTCACTTTATAAAAGCCAACTATGGCCAAAAAAGGCCAATTTTGGCCAAAAAAAGCCGGTTAAAACCAATAAAAGCCACTGGCGTGGCTTTTTTTAATTTTAGCCGGCTTTTTTGCAACCCTGGGTTGCCAGGACAGAAAGTATTCAAGTGTAGGGCATTTGACAGAAGTTCAGCCAGGGATTATTTGCTATTTGGTCATACTGTTGTTTTTAAAGAGCATTAATTAACCCATTTATGCCTAGCGTCCCATTTTTGGGACGTTTCAAATTTTAATGCATTTGTATAATTTTCTTCTTCTTTATAACATGAAAATTGCATGAAATCATTATTTATAAATGTCTTTATCTATAACCAAGAGATGACAGCACAAGGTGGATATTTATTTGCTTAAATGAAGGCTTTTTTCGGTGTTTATAGATTTTTAATTTTTCAAAAGGGCGAAATGTAAAAAGTAAGTTATTTGTATTTTTTCTATCATGGACCCAAAATCGCAAGTTATAACCTTAGCTTGTGGACTTTTTTGAAATATGTATTTTTTTAAATTGCGAAATTAAATGTTCAAGCCTATTTTTTATGCATTTTCGTAATGTACAAAATATAGGGTTCTAGGCACAAATGGGCACATATTTTTGTTAGAAATTTAGTAGACAGTTATTTATGCAATCTCCTTTCGAAGATATTTATGAAATAAATTGTTATTAAGTCTGCAATACGATTATTCTTATTTTATTATTAATAATAGTTATAACGTTATTAGTCTCTGCAAAGAAATAAATATATTTTTTTTGTAGTTCATTAAATACTAATTATAGTACATAATATACAATTTAAAAACATTTTAAATATAAATATAGGCAAAATATATAATTATACATATTATTCTACTAGAAATACTCATATTTAGTTCTTTTACATTTTATCAAATAAATACAAAAAAAATTAAGCTTAATATTTTTTAGTATTTTTCCAGTTCATTTTGCAACATTTTAAAGTGATTTTACCAAAAAATTTGAGAAAACAAAAATTCAGGCACAAATGGGTTAAAAACTTAAAGATTCATGACTTCATAACTATGTATTGTACAATATATATTCCATCAACTTAATGCAATAGACTCCTTCAAATCTCCATAGTGTAGGACTAGAGGTTGTGCAGATTTTGGAATTTTGCAGATTTCTGGTCATTGTTTTGTTTGCATTTTTTAAACAGTAATTTGAATGTAATAATGCACTCAGAATTATAATGTATGCTTACAATAAAGTAAAATATTAAAATAATTACGTAAAGTAATGAAGTAAAATAATAAAAATAAGAAGATTGAAGAAAATGCTTAAAATGTTAAAAGTAAAGATCAAGTGTATAATTAATAATGCATAACGTATAATAATGAGGAGATAAATTTTTCTTGAATTTTTCATTGAAACTTGCCTCATAAAGGCACACTAGTAATTTACATAAAAATCATAAAGTAAAGAAATTTTATTTCACGTTTAGGAAGAATTAATAAAAGCTTGATTATTCAATAACTGTATTTGGTAAAAAGATTGCGATCACCACTGATATCAATGCCAACTTTAATTTTTTTAGAAATAAATTTATGCTTCTTCATGAGAAAGCATGAGTTCAGTCCTATTAACCAGAATTACATATTAAAATGTGTATGACATGATATAAAAATATAAGAAGGCCTTTATTTTTTTTCCCCTACATCTTGACTATAAGTTTCATTGTTTACACCTGCAACAATGTGCAGATTTTACTTTAGGCATTTGGAAATTTTAGAGGGGCATATTTGAGAGATCCTACTGTATAAGGCATGACATTTCAGAACTGAGCATTGGCAAGCTACACAGTAAAATAAAAACAACAAAGTTAAAACTGCCTTCGAAGACGTGGTATAAATATCTGCTCATGATGAAATACGTTCTATTATACATCTCTCACCTGCAGCGATTACATGTCATATCCGGATTCTAAGAGATCCAGACAAGTAACAATAGGTGATGAAACTATCACGGGGGAGATACACAATCAAAAAAACAGATAGGCAACACCATCTGTCATCAGCTGCTCTACTTCTTCGAATACTTTGATGCTAAAAGCCATATCATGGCCATAAATGCCATATCATAACATGGAGGTGAGATGCTGGAATGGTAAATAAATATATTTACCTGAAATACATAAATATGATGAAAAAGTAAAACAAGAATAAATACTTGAAATGCTATAAAGGACTTGCACATCTACCTACTATAATAGGTGTAAATGAAATAAATCCATAACTATTACATTCAAAAGAGTTATAACTAACGAAAACAGGAACTTAAAACCTTCAAAATGTAAGAGATAAATAAGTGATAAACATGTAAGAAAAAGATTTAAATGTATGGTCTTAAAACTATTGAAAATAAAAATAAGAACTTAATATGGAGTATATATCTAGGGATGTTCTAATAACGATCACATTTTGTGCAAAATACATAAAACAATTTATGCTCAAAATATATGTAATGAGCTGATTTTTGATTTTTAAAATATTATGATTTCAGATGGGTATTCTGAGGTACTGTGGTGCAACCCAATTTGCTCAAGGCATATGGGCAGGTGTTGAACTAGAAGAGCCTCTTGGAAAAAATGATGGGACACTTAAAGGAGTTGTATACTTCAAATGTCCTCCAAATCATGGCAAGTATTTTTACAGATTTTGTTTTTTCAACTCATGATTTAAATATAGATGTATATTTTATATATAGTAAGATCTCCAAACAGAAAAGAAAAAGACTATTATTTAAAGATTTAATAATTTTTAAAAACTTCTTAAAAGTATAAAGTTTATTTATATTAATTCTTTAAATAGATTTTAGGGATATATGTATCATATGTATTCCAATTTTTCAAACTGAATGAAAAAGGTATCTATGCCAGGAATCGAATCCAGAATCTTTGTATTAAATTGTCACTTTTAATCAGAGATCCTGTGTTCAACTCCTGGCTTAGACACTTTTTCACTCAGTTGGAAAAGCGTCAACATGTAGCATTTATTTATGAATCAGTATGATGAGTTAAACTAATAAAATGTACATATCTAGTATCTCAATGTTCTAAGGACTATATACTATCTACACTCAAAAGATAATAATGTAATTCAAATAGGTCTATCCCTATCCCTACAGCAGAGCTAGTCGATGTGACATCTTCTTCATGTCACACATGGTCACAAGTGTCACAGTCACTATGGTGGAACAAGATGTGGGATCTTTCATTCGTCTCATTATTACTCTCAAATGATTGTCATATGGTGACTCTGCTGAGAAATCACCAAGACTATTACTTCGTGATGAGTCACCAGATCACATTTCAATAAAGTCACCTTGTGATTCTCATGTGACTGTCATAGGATGAGTCAATTTTGAAGTCATTGTGAGAATGGAATTATGGTGGGTCACCAAATAGTGTCACAATAAATTCACATGGTGACTTTCAGGTGACTCAGGGTGTGTTCAAGATGCACGCGTGCCGCGCACGCTAGCTCAGGAGACAGGAACATGGAGTGGGTGTTTATCGTTGATGGGATAAACATTCAGTGCGTTCAGGAACGGAATATAGATTTCATTCATTATAGTGCTAATTATAAAGATAATCTGTTGCAAGTAAAGTATAAGCTAGACAGCTGAATGGATAGAGCATTGAACTCGAGACTAGGGGTTATGGGTTCGAATCCTTCGCGTCCCAAATTGTATTTGTGATTTTTTTTTTTTTTTTATTGCTTTATATTTTTTATATAAAATAAGATATTTTTGATAAAGATAAATTTTTATATTAATAATACAGAAGCACATGCATTTCTATTATAATAATAAAATACTTATTTAAATATGAGAAAATGAGGTATTTCTTGATGAAAGTTTTGGATTTGAATGCCTTTTAATATTCTAAGTTTCGTTTCAAAGTGATATATATGTATATATATATATGTATATATATATATATATATATATATATATATATATATATATATATATATATATATATATATATATATATAAAAGGCAAATGAAAAAATAAGTATTGTGTGAAAATATCCATTTGAGCGTAGGGTAATTTCTTGGTGTTTTTCTTTCTTTTTTCTTTTTGAATACTTTAGGAGTGAATTTTTATCGAGATTAGAATGCTAATCATATTTATGGTATTAAAATCAATATGAAAATATTATAAAAAAAATGTATTAGATGTATATTATTTTAACTAAAAATATCTGCACAATATTTTATCTATTTTTTAAAGAGATAAAATATATGGGGTTTGCCGTCTAGTTTTGTAGTGAATAAAATATTATTAGAATGCTTATAAATTTTTTACTGAAAGTATAATTAAGTATTTTGCTTATACTAACATGATTTTGAGTGTCATTTGTTTCTCATGTTTTATGATGTATTTTGTCTGTTATCCACACGGTATTAATCCACACAGCAATCATAAAATAAGAAATATATATACTAAAACCTTCTCTGAAAAATTGCCTAACTAACAGTGCAAATTTCAAAATCTTGTTATATGTTGACATCACAATTTTGGTTTATTAACAACATTCTATCACGAAAAAGCAACTGATAAATCACTTTTAAACAAATAAAAAGAAAATTGTTAAAAAGTTAAAATATTTAGATCTCCAATTGAATTGTTAAATTGTATCAGTCAACCTACCAAACAAAGCATAACCAATGAAACATAAGCACAAAACGCACAATCACGTGATCAAATCGCCCACATAATTCTTTTTGGGTAGCTTGCGTGATGTTTGAGTGTGGTTTGACTGATTGCTGATCAAGCTGAAGTGGATAAAATAGGTCACGTGACTCTTTCCCGAATATTTTGAATTTTATCTGAATGAACATAGGCATGTATTCCTGTTACGAAAACCATGTTTTGGAAAGATAAAGAAATACAGTCATTGGTTTTACCTGTTTTGAACCATAAAAATAATGAAATAATTGAATTATTTGAAAATTTCCTTTCTTTGATAAGACCTACTCCATGGCAAAAACTTCTGAGCGTGTGCGCGGCATGAGCTGCACTTCTGAACAGGCCCTCAGACTTTATTGTGAAGTCGCCATTGTACTCCTTTGTGAAAAGTCACCAGATGATTTCCTTTTCTGTCACTTGGGAACTCGTCACAAAGCAACTATCATGGGGACTTTACAATGAAGTCGCCAAATGATGGCCACATGAGAGTCACAAGGTAACTTCATTGTAAAGTCACCTGGTGACTCGTCACAAAACAGCACTCGTAGTAACTTCTCAGTAGAGTGACCAAGTGAATGTGATGAATGAAAGGTATTACATTTCAGTTCATTGTAGTGACTGTGACTCTTGTGACCATTTGTGGTATCAAGGGGAGTTCACATCAACTGGCTGTGCTGTTAGGATAGTATCTACTTTCTACACTTTCTACTTATAGAATTTTTTTTTTGAGCATTCACATATTCAAAAATAAGCATTTTGTGACTGTTGCTTAAGTTTTGCATACTAGTGTATATAATGGTTGTCATTCAATGAAGCATCCTAATTTTTTTTTTTAATGTTTAAACACATGTTTGAATCATTTTGTGCACCCTTTTTTCTCCTTTTAAGCTTAAAACTAAATATAATTTTATAATGTAACTAGGGGGCTCTGCCTCTTGCAAGCTACGCTCTCCAACCCCCGTTCAGACACCGCAGAATCTAAAAACACGCTAATCTGATCAGTTTTTAAAATATTATAGAAGATTGAATTATACTGAAAAAAAAGCTGTGCAGATCTCCCTGTAAACGGGTTTCCATTCAATTTCCTTTGATTTAAAAAATTTAAGGCCGAATCAGTTGCTGTTAAGACATCCAATGGTTGTTTTCGTGTTTGATTAAAGAGGATCAGTTAAACATTTGAAAAGAAGCTAAAAAAAAAAGGAATTAAGTGTACAGAATCTTTGTCTCCCGGTATTTTAAAACAATTTCTATAACAATAGCCTAAGTCATATGACTATCATCAACAGTTCCGGGCGAACCACTTCGCTTTTTATATTCCTGGTGCCATTTTGGTACTTTAATGTTAGCCAGGTACAGGTGATAAGTCGCCAAATATTATTCTATCGCTATCATTTCACCTATATTATAATGGTCCAAGTCATGCAACTGCCATAAATAAATACGCTCTGATCCCTCCGCTTTTCATATGAAAGTTTGGCTCAGATATCATATACGGTTTCCATATTGGCGCAATTTTTTTCTGACGCTAATTTGGAGAAAACATCAACAGCATAAACAACAACATCCGGCTTGCCAAATCAAGCAAAATAACGATACTATGGTGCCAGTTAAGTACCCGTTGCGTATATGACATTGGCGTCAGAAAAAAAATTGCGCCAATATGGGTCCGTATATGACATCTGTGCCGAAAGTTTTCCCTTTTGATTAAAAAATCAAATTTCTTTTTCGAATAAAACTACATAAAAGTTTCCATGGTATAATTTGGTGAGTGGTTTGGCAATTTATATAATTTGGCGAAATGGGTCGATGGAATAACTAAGTAGTACCGTATTTTTTAATTATTTTCTATTATTTTTAAAGGAAAATAACCAAAAGTATAATTAACTATAGAACAAAACAATTTGTGTAATTTAAAAAAAGAAAATAAAGTAAATAAACATTTATTATTAAATAAACAACAATAGCCGGGTTACCATGTCAACCAAAATAATGCTGTTTTGGCACCAATTATGTACCCCAGTGCATATATGACATCTGTGCCTAATATTTTTCTTTTCATTTCTTTAAAAAAAAAAAATAAAGAAGTGAAAGCCATTTATTTTAAATGTTTCAGTTTGTATTAAATAAAATGATAATGAAATACAAATTGAATTATGAATAAAAGTAACATGATACATTTCTTAGCATACATTTAAGGGAGGCCAATCTTCTCGCCAAATTAGTTTAAAATTGTAACCTTTTCTAAAATCTGAAAAAAAAAATATCTGTTTGATTAAAATTTGAGTTGCCATCATTAGAAAAATGTATATAAAATTAGAAAAAAATTAATATTTCGAAAACTAATTCGAATTAAAAAATTCTAATACCAGTTTTGAAATCTGCAGATCAATATTGATTTTTGGTGTTAATTTCATCGCAAAGTACTCCTCATTTTAGGAGAAATCCCCGTGAAACATAATCAGTTGTTTAATCAGTCGATTCATACTTTCGTTTCATAAATTCGTTTCATTAGGATTTTATATATATAGGGTAGATATATCTATTTATATAAAACCCAAGTCTCTGTGTGTCCCTCGCAATTCTGGTAGGACCGCCTCATTGTAATGAGTAATTGTTGAAAAATACTAATGCAGGATTACCACAGTAGCACCAAATATTGATCAGCCTGCTGAAGTATTGCCAAATTTGATGAAATATTGCCAAATATAACACAAAAAATAAGTTGTCATATATGAAGCTAACTTGGCTGGCAATAGCTGGCTAATTTGGTGAAATTCCCATTTAAAACCATTAATCTTCCATAATCGAGGTCACTGCAATATAATTTAAACGTCGCGCTTTTAAGGGGTTTTTTTTCTCAAAATCTTTGGGTGAGAATTTAAAGTGCAATATACAAAAATATACGTCTTTAAATCTTTATCCCAATACTACTAATAACATAACTGCCAATAGACAGTGCTGTACTGTCTGAGCTCCTAACTGCTCGATTTTAATGTGCTTTAGGTATTTTTCCAGTATAGGGGCCTTGGCGAGATAAAGAAAAGGAAATTTGGCAACATATTTTCTAGCAACATATTCACTGTTTTATATACACAAGTAATTTTTCAATATTTATACAATTTATTTAAAATAAAGAAACCATTTAACTATTTTTGTATACAAACAGAAGTAAATTGTATTGAAAAAACAAAAATAATATAGATATAAATTTGTTTTATATATATAAATAAACAAAAAGTTCATTAATTTTGTTTTCATAGTTTATATCATTTAGCAAAAGAATTCGCTTCTAAAGCCGAAATTATGACAAACTTAAAAAAATTATGCCAAGACCTCTATACTAGAAAAGTACTGCGCTTTATATAGCCGGATAGAAAGTTAAATTCTCGGTACTTTTCCACTTTAGGGCCTTGGCAAAGAAGGAAATTTGGCACCATATTTTCTGTGAGTCTATTCACTGTTTCATTTTATATACACACTTTTTTTTTTCAATATTTATACAATTTATTTAACATAAAGAAGCCATTTTTCTAATTTTATACAGAAACAGGAGTAATTTGTACCTAAAAAAAAAAAAAAAAATATATATATATATATACATATAAAATACATATATAAATAAACAAAAAAGCTTATCAAGTTTGTTTTTATAGCTGTTTATATGATTTGACAACAAATCTGACTTTCTGATGCACAAATTACATCAAGCTTTTTAAAAAAAAATGGCAAGGCTCCTATTGTGGAAAAGTACCAAATTATGTATTATTTTGTACTATATGCAAGGGAGAGAACGAAAAGTTTAAACATTAAAGTTTCTATAAAGTACTATAAGACTAAAAAATTAAGAATAAAATAAATGTAAAATAAGAGTAAAAAAGAGCTGTTTGACTAAAAAATTAAAAACAAAATAATTTTTTTAAATTTTTAAATTTTTTATTTATTTATTTTGAAAGACATACTAACATAAAAACAATTTCATTTAAAAATGATATTTAAATCTAATATAATTTGCAATGTCATAATTTCCTTTAAGTAATCAAATTATTCATTCTTTTATATAAAATAAGCATAGCAAGTATAGTAAATTTCTGCAAATAAAAGAATAAAATAGCCAGAATCTTATTTTTTTATTCTACTTTTGCAATAATGAATTTATAGTAAATCTTAGAGTTAAAGCAGAATGAAAGAATGACATCTGCTCAACAGTTATTACAAAAGTAAAATGCTACCTATTGCAGCTCTCCAGAGGAAAGCAATTTTGGAAAATTTTGGGATATTTTCACCAATCATGATTGACCAATGATCCCCTAAACCCCTCAATCGCAGTTCAAATGATGATTTATATATATGTATATATCATCGCCTCAGAGCAACAGTAGGACATAATCAAAAATGAGATGTCTGACTTACTGCTATGAAAAACTGTGTTTGCATCTAGTGGAACAGTAGGGAATTTTTATAAAACACATCTGAGATATGGTATTAAACATAACTTTGTGTTTCAGAAATTGTTCCTCTCGAACTAGATGCAAACACAGTTATTCATAGCAGTAAGTCAGACATCTCATTTTTTATTATTACTACATAACCTTATTATTGTGGCATTTTTAATGGTACTCTCTTTATCAAGTAAAATTTAACTTTAGCTTGGTAATTAATACAGCTTAGTTTTAGCTGTTCAATTTCATTTTGTTCATTTTAATTCTACATATATATACATATATATAATTTTTGTCATGCTGTAACTCTCATATTTATGAACCAGTTTGGATGTGACTTAGTATATGTGCATTGTGCACAGTACATACCAAGGTCTCAACTGAGTTCGATGGATAGCGTCATCTGTCATCTTGTTTCAAAATGACAGCCATTTCAAAAAAATTTTAATTTTAAAATTTAAAAAGTGTACAAAAAAATTAGAGATTGAAAAATATTTAAGTGTACACCCTTCAAGAAGCCTGAAAAACATACAACTGATGGAGAAAACATTCAATCTGGAAACCCTGATACATATATAATATATAATATATATATATATATATATATATATATATATATATATTATATATTATATATGTATATATATATAAAGTTCATAAGTTGATTGTTTGATGAAACATTTGTTATTTGAGATATTACTGTATAACATATCCCACTTAAGACTAAAATGTTTTTTTATAGTCTATGTATTGACCACATCAAACCCTATGTTATCAGATAGAAGAAAAAAAATATGTAATTTAAGTGTAAGTAGAAATGTAAGAATTTAGAGGTTCAGGTTTGCGGAAGGTGAACTGTGGTCTAAGCCACAAGTTAATGCCACTTCTAGTAAGCGTGAGATACTTATCCTCGGGTATGTTACACAAGGATGACAAAATACGGAAAACGTTGCCTTCATACAGAACTATAATATTATTCTTGTCTGCCTTGTCACAACTGTGGTCAAGCATGTAGCAGGATAAATTTTATTGTAATCGCTTTTAAGGTTTACCTATGTTGTTGAATACTGGGATAATTTGTATTTTAAAATAAAATTTAAATAATCATACAATCCAATATCAAGGTCTGCCAGTGTGCAGGTGTGGCTAAATCTTTGACAAAGCGATTTTAAAAGTGTACGTGAATATGCTTTTAGAATCAATTTCATTGACATAAATTATATGTCATTCGAGTAGTTTTGTGTTATTTTCTTAATACCAAGGATGATGTGGAATACTTTTGTTGCACATCTATATCTAAGAAATATTACTTGCCAGGACTGCAATATTTATTTGTATATTTTAATCTTCTGTTTGGGTCTGATTATGAGTATTTTCTGTGTGATTTTTATAACTTTAGCGTTGGAGACCGAAAAAAAAAAAGTATGCTGTGTCCTTCCAAAGCTACAATTTTTCAGATATTGAAATGTAAAACTCCAGTGTTTAGAATTGGTATCATAAAATTTTAAATTTTAAAACTCAAAAAGAGATACAAAAAAAATTAGAAATTGAAAAGGTTTTTTTTCTTAAGTGTTTGACCTTGATACAAGGATTCCAGAGCATTTGTTTCATCTTTATCTTGCGGAATGGCTGACATATAGTAGTTTCAAAATTTTAACCATCCTAGAAATTCAAACAATCTGATTTTTGTCATGCGATAGCATACATATTTATAAACCGATTTGAATGTGACTAAGCACGTGTTCAGGACATACCAAGATCTTGACCGAGTTTTCTAGCCTGCTTCATCTGCTATCTTGTTTTAAAATGATACCAAATTTTAAAAAAAAAATCTAAATTTAAATAAAAAATTTTAAAGTTCAAAAAGAGGTATACTAAAAATTAGAAATTGATAAAGCTTTTTCAAGTGTTTGACCATGATACAATGGTTTCAGAGCATTTTTTTTGTCTTTATCTTAAAAAATTGCTGAGATACAGCAGTTTGAAATTCTAGGGTATTTGACATTTTTAAACAATCTGATTTTTGTCATGTAACAGCACTCGTGTATATTAACTAATTTCGCTGTGACTGGGTCAACTTGGATATAGCTGACTAATTTGGCGAAATTCTCTTTCATATTCAGTATTGACGAAAACTGGTATTGAATATTCTATAATCAGGTTCCACTAATTTTAGCTTCGCGTATTTGAGTAAAATAAGCTGGATTTTTACAAACAAAAAATCTGACAGTTACCTCTTCTTCCTGGCACAGGCTGGAAGGACTTTTTAAAAATTTTAGTGATTCATGTATTTCTAAATTAGCCATTTCAGCTACTTGTTCATGTTATATTATATTTTCTCCTCCCCTTCCTTGTTGTTTCTGTGTTTATAATCAATTTGGGCTCATTCGCGAGGGATTGGATTAAAAAATTTTAAAACAAAACCTGCTCAAGCTGAAAAAAAATTATGTGAATCTGAGGCTTGATTATGTAATGCATTTCAATTTTTATTAGATGCTTTTTCTATTAGTATGTTTGTAAAGATGGAAATTTTTAATAGATTTTTAACTCACTTCCTGGTGTGCTAGAGTTCTAAAATAATGCATAATTGTGTGACTATATGATTTTTTAATATTTTTAAGAACATAATTATGAATTAATAGATTAATTTTGACTACATTCTCATTGCATGTTGAAATGCTGATGTCATAATTAGGATGGCAATAATGTAGTTGTAACTGTTTACAAGTTACTATAATGGACTTAAGTATGCAGAAAACCATGTTTGCTAAAATATACAAATAGTTGTGAATTTGATTACAAAACTTTCTTTATACTTATCTGTATGTAAATATATATTTACACACATCCATACTAGAGATGTATTGAATCTCTTTTTTTAAGCTTGAGTCTGAAAAATTTTGTGTTATCAGAGCGTAAGTTTAATACTGAAAGTACTCAGTAGAAAATTCTTTATAATATTTTAAAATTGTTTCAGGATTGTTCAATTACTCATTTAAAAATCTTCCCTTACATAGAAATAAGAATAAATCCTAAATACTCCTTTGTGATAACATTTCATGATTTTTATGTCCCTAAAAGTCTGTTTTTTTTAAAAGAAAAAAGGTTTTTATTCCCAACAATCAGCAGAAGTCTGTAAAAGTAACGATTCTTATTCTTTTATTTATCATTGTATGACCATGGCAAAAAGTCATGAGTTCTGTTTTGCAGTAGTTTTGGAAAAAGAACTTCAAACAGAAAAGGACGATAAACAAGAGATAGCCTACATTTTCTTTATTTATTAACACTGGCCATGCAAAGGTTTCATAATCAGGTAAAATATTTCTCCTTACATCCGATCAATAATGATCCAATTCCCTTTCAAACTTATTTTAAAGGATTATAATACACAGTGACCTTAAGTAACTTAGAGACTACATTCTTGCTTTGCATATAGGAAGTTTTTTTTTTAATTTGTAGAAAAATAAAATAAAAACTTTGAGCCTGAACCTGAGGATGGGTATAAAAATGGAACCGGAGCCTGCTTCAAGCTCAGGCTTGGGTTGGGGCCGCCTCACCTCTAACCCATACACATTCCTATATGCATGCACATCATGCTTTTAACCAACTTAACTTGTTTTATGCTTTTAAAGATTGAATTTTGTAAGCTATTTTTCACTCACTTCTTTATGTGTTGAAGTTCTGAAATTCTGTAATATTTTGAGAAGTTTGCATTAAAAAGAATAAATCGGTCAAGTATGAGTTTCACCCGCACACAGAGGGTTATGTACTCTGTTTAACACCATGATTAACCTTATCTAAAACAAAAGACCTTACAGAAAGTTTAAACTTGGTATTGTGACAAGCATGCTTTGAAAGGAGGTTACAATGCAGTGTTTTTCTACATAGGCTTTTAATTAATATCACTGCTAATAACTGACAATTTTTTTCCCAAAATCATTATTAACAATTGTTGGAGGATTTTGCAATGATAGGTACCTCATGCACTCCTCAATTACCTTGTTGAGCACCCACAAAATAAAGTTTGTTTGTAGCAGAAAAATGTATCTTTCTCTAAAACTATGTGACCTATGGTAATTGCTATAGTTTTCCTGTAAGGTTTAAATAAACTTCTACAATCCCGAAATTTTGCATAATTTTAGATAAAGTAGACTCGGAAATAGAGAGAGGGGAACATAATTTTGCATAACATTTTTAACAATATCTCTGAAAAAAAAACCTCTAAAATTAAAACATATATTTTTGATTTTGTTGTTCCGAGATCTTTTAAACGATATCCCCCCCTCCCCCCATATGCTATACTTTTTTTTTCAAGTAACTTAATAAGCCCCCCTAAATTTTTCATAAAAATATTTGTGAATGGTTAATAATCTATAAATATTTGGGCCAATAGCTTTTATAACTCTATTGAGTTTGAACTTTCAAAGTTCCAAACTTTTCAAGAAAAATGGCTGTGGCAGACAAACACACAAGTGATCTTATAATGGTTCTGTTTTCACTTTTTAAGTATGGAACCCTAGAAATGGGCAACTCTGTGGCAGCAAGTGTATGAGAGTTACAAGAATGAAATTAATTAATTAAACAAAAACCTAATTTGCTGAACAAATTAAAAAAAAAAAATTATTTCCTAAATTGTTTAAGCCCGAGAAGGGGCAGATATTAAGATATTTCATTCAATTCGTTCTACATTTAATGTTAAATTTTTGTAACAAATAAGTTAAACCAATTGAACATTAAAAAATAAAAATGAAATTCATACAATCTTAGACTTTTTTTAAAGTTTTGTATTTTGCATGTATCTTATCATATTATGTACAATCGTCATAAACATAATACAAAATCTGCAGTACAAATATTTACAACTTAAAAATGGAAAAAGTCTAATATTTATTTCGATTTCATTTGAACGCAATCTAAGTATATAGGTGTTTAAAGTATTATATTGTATGAATTTCATTTTATTTTTTAATGTTCAATTGGTTTAACTTATTTATTACAAAAATTTAACATTAAATGTAGAACGAATTGAATGAAATATCTTAATATCTGCCCCTTCTCGGGCTTAAACAATTTAGAAAATAAATTTTTTTTTAAAAATTTGTTCAGCAAATTAGGTTTTTGTTTAAAATATGTCAAGTTTTTTAATAACTACTGCATTCAGACGAACACATTTCAAAATTAATGGAGGGTATATCATCATCAGGCTTTGATTTGTTCGATATCGCATCACAATTTGTGATGCAATTTACCTATGTACATAGCTGCCAACTTTTACGCTTTCTTCTTACCACTAAAATTTTATGGAAAATATAGACTTATTTAATCGTCGAATTTTCAAGACTAAAAATGGCTAAAATCTCTGTTAAATTTTAGTGGTAGCAAAAAAACGTAAAAGTTGGCAGCTATGTATATATAATTCAAAATGTTTCACCAGTGCAGTAATGCAGGTTGCTGTAGTTTGGTCAAAAAATTATAATCTGAACTTAAAAAATCTGCTTGAAAATGTCATTTATATTTCCACTATGACGCCATATTCATCTTCTTTTTAATTCTTAAAAAAACTATTTCAGTTTCTTGTTTCACGTGAAAATCATTCAACTAAACATAAGCAAATTATCATTACGGCTTTCGAATTATTTACAACAGTGAAGGAAAATGTTAAATTTTATTATAAAATGTCCATTGATTCTCAATGAAAAAAGAGAAATTTGGAATTATTAAGAAAAATATTTGAATAATGTTAATAAAAATTAGCCCATGTTACTCTCTAGATTATAATCCACCTATATGCAAAGGCATTTTATGATCTGTTTTGACCCTGACATCAAGCAAATATTTTTACACTTTCAATTTATAATATTATTAGAATTAGCAAAGAATTAAAAATGAGTGGCATCACGGACAAAAAGGTGGGAAGAAAAAATTAAAAAGTTATGATCTCCATAGGCTTTTCTATGTTAAATTAACATTGCGAAGTAACACTGGAAATAAATAAGTATTGTGCTGTCGCGCAATACTTAAATTAGAAGACTGCGCTCACTAGTGCTGTAATCATAAAAAAATCAGAGGATATGCACCATAGGGATAGTCTATACCCAGATGATATACACTATTGCTTTATTTGAGAAACAGAGAGTATGCAAGGTTTTGTTAAAAAATACAGAAGGTATATGGCAAGTACCATCATATATACTCTATTACACCCCTACATTTACTAAAATACATTAATTGATTGAGGGCTGGATTATGAAACTAAAGAGTAAAAGATAATATTTATTTTTTAAAACATGCTTTTATTAGTATATTTAAAAGTAAAAAATAATTTTCTTATCAGTAATCTGGAATTCAAAACAAAAAACATGTGGTGCTAAAAACAATATTATAAGGAAATTAAGCCATAATCAAAATAAAAAATCATTAGAAAGAAAATTCTTAAATGTTCAATAAAAATCAAAATGTATTATGAATGTAAATTCCAATTTATTTAGAGTATTTCTATCAGTTCATTTTTTTTACGGTTTTTGTTTTGATTGACAAATTAAAAAAATAATAAAAATATATTTTTTGTTTTTAAGTACACCAATAAGAGTGTATATAAATGAATAAATTTTTTATCAGAGTCTCACAAAATGTATTAAAATTGTTGATGTTGAATTTGACAATAAGTTGAGGCAACTTATCTATATACATTGCTCAAAGCAATTAAAGGATATTGAGGTTGTGAATAAATCTTGATGCTGGGGAATTGTTTAGATGATTGATACATGATCGACAGACGTGATAGGCTGTATGAGAAAAAAATTATGCATGTTTGGCAGAAAAAAATGCATTGTATTGAGCATTTGGGTACAAAAGGAAAAACACTGAATTTGTGCATATGAGAAACAATGAATAAAAAAGGTGTTTCCTTCAAAGAAAATTGTTTTTAGTAGGGGGTATGGTTTCCCCAGGCATCCAGCAACGTTGAATACCTTTAAGACTATTAAATGAGGCTATTAATGAGCAGCTGGGGTATTCTGTCCCACTTCTCCAGAAGAGCTCTTTCCAGTTCTTGGAGAGTTTGTAGGGGTGGTAGGCAGCCAGCAACTCGTCTGCCTAGAATGTCCTAATCGTGCTCTATTGGGTTCATGTCTGGAGAACACGCTGGCCATTCCAGTCGTATGATTCCTTCCTCGAAAAAGAAATCATCCACCAAGTGAACATGATTTGGCCTGCAGTTGTCTTTCATTAACATGAAGTCATCTCCAATTTTTGCAGCGTAAGATCTGACGATCTCACCCCTACATCGCTGACTGGTCAGAGCTGTATTTTGAATGATGTGGAGGTCGGTGTGCCCATTAAAGGAGATGCCAGCGTAGACCATCACTCCCCCACTGCCAAATCTGACATTTCCTCACACAAACGCAGGATTGTTTCTAGTTCCATGTTCCCTCCAGATAAAAATACGCCTATTATTGGGATGAACAGAAAAACAGGACTCGTCAGAGAAAAAGTGTTGTGCCATTCATTTCTCCTCCAGTTCACATGCTCTGTTGCCTACTCCCTGTGTGCGCCACGGTGCCTTGCTGTTAACATAACACATACCATTGGTCTGTGAGCGCAAGCATACAGACCTACAGCGCGGAGCCAGTTTTGGACAGTTTGAGTCGAAACTGTGGTGCCATTAGCCAAGCAAAGGTGTTTTTGAAGAGAGTGGCATTCATATTTCGGTGTCTTCAAGCTGTTAGCATTAAATATCGATCTTCATTGGGCATTGTTGCACATCTACGACCTTGCCCTGGTCATCAGCTTGCATTTCCAGTCTCCAAAAAACTGTTCCAGATCCTGGAAATCACACTTTGTCTAACTCCAGTGGCTTCTGCTACTTTTGCTTGTGTCCGCCCCCCCCCCCCTTCCCTCTAACTGACCGACAACTCTCTAAGCTTCTGATTCTGTTAAATAACTTTGTTGAAACATCACACTCATCAAAACAAAGCACTTACTGAATGTTGATCATTGTTTTTCGCTTTGTCTTTCAGTAAGTTGAAAGCCAAATTTCATTCACTGCCACTAAAGCGTTGTTTTTCTTGTCAAACTCAAAATTTGCGTACTCGAAAGTTTGAAAATGAGAAAAATTTGCATGTGTGACTCTCTTTTCCATTTTATGAAAAAAAAAAAAAATTTGTTTATACCATTATTTTATATGATACTTACAATATCCTTTAATAGTTTTGAGCAGTATAATTGAGTTTGTCCTGACTGAATCTTAAACAATACCAAACTTCAACCATTACACCTAGGACAATGAAATTTGGAACATACGTTTCTCGTATTTTTTAAGAATTGACTAAGAAAGGATTTTTGAAAATTTCCCTCCCTAAGGGGTAAGGAAGGGGGGGGGGGCAAAAAATTTAAAACATTTCGTCTTTTCTCACCCGCAGTTTTAGGTAGGAGCATGAAATTCCAGAAAATAAATCTATTAAAAAAATATTTAAACACGTATTTCAGCAATTTTAGAAATTCTGCACCTAAAAAATTAAAGGAAAGATCGAAAATTTTAGGACATTTCGCCATATCTCAGCAGCAGATATATGTTGAAGCATAAAATTCAAGATAACAAATCTATTAAGAAATAATTAAACATGTATTTCAGCGATTTTAGAAATTCTAGTTCTAAGAGGATTAAAGGTATTGTCGAAACTTTTAGGTCATTTCGCCATATCTCAACAGCAGTTTTAGGTAGAGGCATGAAATTCAGGATAACTAATGTACTAAAACATGCATTTTATCAGTCTTAGAAACCCTCCCTGAAGGGGGTTAAATGGGATGGTTGAAAGTTTTACGTCATTTCACCATATTTCAGCAACCGTTTTAGGTAGTAGCGTAAAACTCAGGATAACAAATCTACTAAAACAAGTAATATAAAAATTTTGTTTTTAAAGTCAATTCCTACTTAGTTCATCAAAGAAAAATTTAATATAATCCCTTAAGATATTATTTGTTTTTGTTGCATTAAAATATCTCAATTTGTTGATTTTCTATAAGGAAGTAGGTTTACAATGGAAGTCTATGGGAATTTGGCGAAATTTTAGAGATATCACCAAGTTGGCATCAGTTTTGGTGACTCATTTTGGTCGCCAAATTTGGCGATATATCGCTAAGTTGGTGACAAAACAGGGTCCCCCCCCCTATGGTAACCCCTTATTGAAAATACTTTCATTGATCTTCAATAACCAATGGCCGCCATTTTGTTTCCCATGCAAAACTAAAATTAATTAATATTTGAAGAAACTGTATTAACATCAATTGTTATCCAGTACAAGTTTAAAAAAATTTATTTCAACTTGATAGGATGAATAATGAGTATTTTATTAACGATTGAAAATTTGAACAAGATATATAAATATATAAATAAATATAGGGAGAATGTGAACTAATAGTAGGAATTGAAAAATAGTTAAACAACAGGTATTTCAGTGATTTTAGAAATCTTCCCCTTTACAGGGGTTAAAGGTGTGGTCTAAAGTTTCAGGTAATTTTGCATATCTCAGCAGCAGTTTCAGGTAGGAGCATGAAATTCAAGGTACCAAAAACTACTTAAACTAGTATGTTGTGGCCATCACAAAACTTTCTTCTATCTCATACTTGTCAATACTTCAAAATTCATTATCACAGTGCATCTATGCTCATCATGAGGATTCTAAAAAGATGAAATTCCGTGCATTAGTTCTTGAGATATTCTGCCCCTAAAATCGTATAAATCCATCAAAATGCAGCATAGCAGCGCCACCTATTGGGTGATTTACACCAGAACCTAATTATCATCAACTTATCTCAATGTCTAACTGAATATGAAGTTTGGGGAAAATCCATGCATTAGTTCTTGAGATAGAGTTATTGCGCAAATGATGACAAATGCAGCATAACAGTGCCACCTGTTGAGCGATTTACACAACCACATAATCAGCATCAACATTTATCAAGGTGTACTTGAATCTGAAGTTTGATGAAAATTCGTGCATTAGTTCTTGAGATAGAGCTATTGAGGAAATTCTAAAAAATGCAGCACAGCAGCGCCACCTATTGGACGATATTCACCAACGATACGACGATAGTCACCAACGGACGATAGTCAGCATCATTTCATATCAAAGAGTAACTGAATCTGAAGTTTGATGAAAATGTGTCCATTAGTTCTTGAGATAGAGCTATTGCAGAAATCGGGAAAAATGCTGTATAGCAGCGCCACCTGTTGAACAATTTACACCAAAATGTACAAAATGTCAATTCATATCAAGGATTAACTGATTCTGAAGTTTGGTGAAAATTGTTGCATTAGTTCTTGAGATACAGCTATAATGGAAATTCTGAAAAGTGCAGCATAGCAGCGCCACCTGTTGAGCGATTTGCACCAAAACACAAACATCACTAATTTATACCAAAGTATACTTGAATCTGAAGTTTGTCGATTTTCCAAGCATTAGTTGTTGAGATAGAGCTATTGCGGAAATTGTAAAAAATGCAGTATAGCAGCGCCACCTGTTGAGCGATTTACACCAAAATGTTCAAAACTTCAATTCATGTCAAGGACTAACTGAATCTGAAGTTTGATGAAAATCTGAGCATTAGTTCTGGAGATTGAGCTATTGCGGAAATCGTGAAAAAGGCTGCATAGCAGCGCCACCTGTTGAGAGATTTACACCAAAAACTAATCAGCACCAATTTATATCAGGGACTAACTGAATATAAATTTTTATTAAATTCCATGCATTAGTTCTTGAGATAGAGCGCCCAGAAAATTTGTGTCACATGCAGACAGACTAACAGATTCACAGACTCACAGACAGACATTTTGTAAAAACATGTTTTGCGGGTTCTCTGACCCCTAAAACGTGTAAATCCGTCGAAAACCGAAAGTCGAAAATTTTCACGAATCCAATACTTTCTTGTAAAGATAGAAGAAAGTAAAAATGGTTTAACACAGGTACTTCAGTGATTTTAGAGCTATTTTATCGCCAACACTGGCTTTGACCTGGATAATATAAGATTATTTGAATAAGACAACTATTACTGATTTTTGATTAGATATTTTGAAAATAGATATTTAAAAAAAAACAATTCTCATCATCAACAGTCTCAAAAAAGGTTCCTCCCCCCCATCTTTCTGGATAATATCTAAATTTATTTTGTTTGATTCAAGATTCCTTTGGATAAACTGACCAGAGTGGCGGGCGAAGGCTGCTAGTATATATATATATCAATGCAAAAACCCTTGACGGGTTAAAAGTTTCTGATGCAGCACTTTATCTTATGCTCTAAGAATTTTAAATATGGAACTTAAAAATACTGACATCAAATTTTGAGTGATGTTATGCTATTTCTTAAAAAATATATTTGTATTTATTTCATCATTTTATTTTTATTATATTTATAATCACATGTGCAAAAGTTATGTTCAACATGAAAAGCTGCATAAAATTTTATTTGCTGTTGCTTTATCATTTACATCTCTCATAAATTCAAAATATGAGTTTTAAAAGATATGATATCAAATTTAAGTGACGCCTTGATGTGACTTTAAAAGGTTTGTTTTAAAATTCAATTTAAATTATTTTTGACTTGGTTAAAATATTTTTTTACATCTACACAATACTTTTAATTTTTCAATTCACTGTTAAATATATCACTTTCATTGAATCTATACTATGCATTGAAATGTATTTATTTCAATAAATTGATTTATCTTTTGTGTCACGCTATTCAAAATTGTGAGTAAGATTTATGTAAATGGTTTATTTGCATCAAACTATCCTTTTTCATACATTTCATGTAGTTTGGACACATTGATGCAAAGAAACCATTTACATAAATCTTACTCACAATTTTGAATAGCGTGACACAAAAGATAAATCAATTTATTGAAATAAATATATTTCAATGCATTGTATAGATTCAATGAAAGTGATATATTTAACAGTGAATTGGAAAATTAAAAATATTGTGTAGATGTAAAAAAATATTTTAACCAAGTCAAAAATAATTTAAATTGAATTTTAAAACAAACCTTTTAAAGTCACATCAAGGCGTCACTTAAATTTTATATCATATCTTTTAAAACTCATATTTTGAATTTATGAGAGATGTAAATGATAAAGCAACAGCGAATAAAATTTTATGCAGCTTTTCATGTTGAACATAACTTTTGCACATGTGATTATAAATAAAACAAAAATAAAATGATGAAATAAATACAAATATATTTTTTAAGAAATAGCATAACGTCACTCAAAATTTGATATCAGTATTTTTAAGTTCCATATTTAAAATTCTTAGAGCATAAGATAAAGTGCTGCGTCAGAAACCTTTAACCCGTCAAGGGTTTTTGCATTGATATCATTACTTTTTTGAGGTTGGTGATCAAATGATAAAAAAAAAAAGATACTTATGGGATTTAATGCAGATTTAATTTTTACTATTTTATTACAATTTTCCTTATAGCAGTTTGTATATAAAAACAAGTGGGTAAGTATGATCGCAGATCGCACAGAGAGTTTCATTTGATATTCCTTTAAAAATACTTTATCCTTAAATTAATAAATCCAAAATGTTAATTTATAATTATTAAATCCTTACATAGATGGTGCACCAATAGTTCCAGTTTTCATGGGGCAGGGAATGCACTCTTTTAAACAAACCACCTTCCGATTGAAGTCATCAAAAACCAAGTTGAATAAGCCAAACCCCGTTGTGTTGTTTGACAAACAGCAGTCTCATGTCCCTTCCTTCCCCCCCCCCCTCCTTTTTCAAAATTTTTTAGACCAGTACCTAAGAATGGAACCAAAATAATTTTTTCTCTTCAGAAATTACGATAAAAAAAATAGTATGCAGTACTCATAAATTTACTTTAATGCTATATAGGGTGATTATTAAGTTAATTATAACATTTGGAATCTATTGCATTGATGTCCGAAAGGTAGTTTCTGAGTTATGGAAGCTGGACCCATAAGGCGCCATAGAGGGGTGAAGCCTGCTAGTGTCTATCATAATTATATCTGCCATGTGGATTAATTGCGATATTTAATCGAAATAGCCCCCCCCGCCCTCCTCATCCCCGGAAATATAACAAATACAAAATGTGTCTTTATAAACCTATCGTCAAATAGGTTTTTATTTCTTTTTCCCTTAAAAAAAAAAACATGATTTTTATATCCGTAACGTAAATAGCGGATGAAGCCCGCTAGTTCCTATCATAATATATATTTTTTATAATTTTATATAGTCTATAATAAAAATCAGACTTAAAATAGTCTAGTTCCATGAGTACTTGTAGTGTCAGTTACATGTTACGATTTTTGGATACCAGTATTTTAGAACGGGAAAATGTGACTTATTTTATCGGAGATATCTCATTAATTGAATAAGGTGAAGCAAACTTTTTGAAAAAAAGGTGGCCAACAAGCATAGCAGTTATCAGCTATGTGACTTTGTGCTAAAGTCCATTAATTTGATCTGCTTTAAAAAGATAACGGAATTATAGTAGAACCTAGATTAACTGAGCTTCGATTAATTGAGGTTTCTGTTAACCGAGCTGATAACAAAGTCTGATTTTTTTTTTTTTCCCTTTTGAATGAGCCTTAAAAATAACCACACTCTTTAGCTCACTGTCCATGCTATACAGGCCCTTCTGCCCCCAAAAGCACTCAACTCCAAAGAAACATTGGACCCTGAGAAGTCAACAGCGAACAATGCTTTGTTTCCAGTGACTGTGTGAACTTTCGTAAATTTTTCAATTTGCATTTTAAAATTTACTACTGGTTTCTTTTTAAATTTGTTAAGCTGTGAAACAGAACTTTACATATATTCATTTTTGTTATTTAAAAACGTTCTATATATTTTTTTTAAAGAGATGTTAAATTCGCAAGCCTGGCGAGTTTTTACACACAGTTTCTATTAACCGAGATTTCCGATATCCGATGTACTAACAGTCCCAATTAGCTCGGATAATCGAGGCTGCACTGTATAATTAAAAAATCAATGGCGATCTTACTGTAAATGGGTTTCCCTTTTACTGAGGGATTTCAAGGCCGAATCAGCTGCTGTTAGTTGCTGTTTCCGTGCATTGTGAGATGAAATCTCACAGTGTTTAAATTATGTTACTGTTTTATTTCTTTTGGCCTTATACATCGATGTTCTTTAAACTTAAATCCATATTTATTTTTGCACGGCGATTCGTTTCGACCGCACATCAGCAAGTTCGCTGACTTTCGCAGCGCCTGGCATAGGATGCTTCTCCTTTGAACTTTGTACGATTGTGATGACGTCATCGGCGCAAGCCTCTCACGGCATATGCATTGAATGGGTGGCTATCTTTTGGAGGTGTGTCTATTCGCTGTGCGAGGAGCAAATAAAAATAAAGCTTTTTAAATGTTTTCTTTCGGATTTGTTTATTAAGACATTACCTAATATTTTAAATTCTCTAATAGATTTAAATCTTTTCTTTCAGTAACTTTTGAAGTCCCCGTATTCTTACTATAAATTAAAAATTCCGTTAATTTTAAATCAGAATCTGTTTTGTTGGTGATTTGTGATGACTTAGTTCTTGTTTTTTAAAGATCGCGAGCTTCGGCTCCGGTCTATCTGTCTGCCGATGGATGTGGAATCCGGTAAAGAGTTTTTCTAAAACGATGTCTACGATTTTAACAACTCCTGTTAAATTATTTCTTGATACCGTGGAAAAGAATCTAATTACGTTTCTCATCAATACCAAATTCGATTTATGCTGCACTTTAATTTTTAAAAGAAATATCTATCTTCAAGTGGAGTAGATGCTTTTATTGGCAAGAATTAATTTATGAACGGTGACCAATGGGAAGCCTTTTCTCCTCTTCTCAAAATGAAATAAAAACATGATTTATGCTTAAAAGTCTCCTCTTCATTTATTTTTCAGACAACACGATCCAAGTAAGAAGTTTCATTTATTTCTATTTTTGCTGACCTCAAAGAACAGAGGGTTTTATTGCAAACATTACACAACGCATGTAACTAAAAAGAACTTCAATTCAATTATACCTTCAAATTAACAGCACTTTATTAGTAATACCACATGCTTGATTAAATAAGATTAGTTAAACATTTGAAAATTACCAAATATAAAAGGAACTAAGTCAACAGAGTCTTTGCTTTATGGTATTTTTTAACAACGCTATAAGAAAATGATTTTAAATAAGAGATTTTAAATGTAACGTTTTAAGTCTGACATAATTTTCACCAAACTTTCCTTTCTCTTTGTAACATTCAACTGAAAATATTTTTATTATTAGAAAGATAATATTATTATTTGCGCTACCTTAAAATTGGCAACTATAGTTAAAAATATCATCTCGAAATTTGAAATAAATCTCTCATATAAATATATTTTTTAATTTAAACTGTTTTGCAGTATTATTATTTGGCCACTTTGGCCAATATGACGATATTTCCTCCATTTACGACTTTTAACACATATCAATGAATTTATTATTTAAAAATTTTCTTTTTCTTTTAATATTCACGTGTAAATATAATTTTTATGACGTAATTTTCAATGTTTTCCTGCTTTTAATGTGTAATCATTTAATTCTAATTTGAAAATAATTGATTATTTTATAATTTTCTTTCATTTTAAGTAAGCATGTGTAAAAACAATTTTTATGACGTAATGTTTAATATTTTCCTGCTTTTAACACGTTATCATTTAATTCTAATTTAAAAGGATTTTTTTCTGTTTATAATAGTCACGTGCGAATAAATTTTTAATTTAAAGGATATATTATTCTTTGCGCTGTTTTAACAATTGGCAACAATTTAAAATAACCTTTTCTAAAATATGTAAAAAATATCTCTGGAAATTCTGAAAATTTTAATTTAAAATTGAAATAAACCATCACAAAAATTAGGCAAGTTAAAAATAATAAATGCACTCTGCAAACTTCGAGTTTCTATTGAATGATTAAATTGAATGAAAATGATTAAATTCCCATGTATAGTTTTTTTTCCTATAAGACTTTTTTAATGAGACAATTTTATCCAGATTTAACATTAAATATCTCTTAAAATAATTCTTCGATTTAAAAACTGTCTACTTCAACGTTTTTATCAAACATTTCTCTATAATACTACCCATTTTAATATTTTTGTATGCAGTAATTTTCTTAATATTTGCAAAACAGACCTCTAATCACAAAAGATACTTTCAAAGCGGCGATGAGAGCGTTAGTTCCCCCCCCCCTCCCCCCGAATAAGAGACAAAATGTAGTACGCAATTGCGTCAAAAGATGGCGACACCAGAATTCTGATATGGTTATTATGTAAACTGTAAATATTGCAAAGTTAAATAAAAACAATTGTCTCAGGGTTATCGAACTTCATTGTTATTTATAAATAAAACATTTCAAATTATTTATTATAAAAGAATTATTACATCACAATAGTTTTTATGCAAGGAAAATAATAATTATAATAATAATAATATTATGGATGTCAGTGATTATATATTGATTGACCGTCATAATAATAAAAAATGATATTATAAAAAGAAGAGCTAAAATGAATTATTTTTTTTACGTTTCTGATCATGTAATTTATATTCAAATAATAATTATTAATGTATATTTTTTGTAAAGTGATTGAAATTAAATATAGTTATAAAATTTATGGTAATATTTTTATTGTTGAAAAATTGCCAAGAAATAATCATAATCAAATTGCCGTCATTATAATTGTAATTTTATTTAACTTAATAACAATTAAAAAATTACAAAGGAACTGAGAATAATGCTCAACTAACAGACTTTAAAAGAAAAAGAAGAAAAAAAGCACATTCACATGTGAAAACAAGTACCAGAGATTATCGAACTGCCTATCATAAGATTAGTAGATGATGGCCCTTAACCACTCAGCCAGTGGGAGGACAAATTTTTCTCCCCAAAAGTGGTTAAAAAGAAAGCATGTGTATGAATACAGTGTCATGCATTTTCGGTGAAATTTCCATAGAATAGCGAAGAAATATAGTCTGATTTTTCATGCGCATTATAAAACAAACAAGAGTCTTGCTGGAAACAAGTAAATTGTTATTTGGTTCATCTGAAACATATTTATCTGTCATAATGAAGGGAATGAATATTTTTTCTATAAGAATAAGAATATCATATTTATCTGATTTTTAAAAAATCGCCCGTGTCATTTTCGAGAGAAAAAAAAATCGAATTATTTAACGAACGAGAGTTTTCCCAGAAAAAAAGAAAAGTGTTATTCACTTCGCCTTAATCACATTTATATTATGTATCAATTTAAAGAAAATTGTTAGTACCGTTTTCGGGATTTTGAAATTAGGAACTTCTTACATACCATACCAATGCTTTCGCTTTAAAAATGGCTATTTAGATCTCAAAATATACTGCACATAGAAATGTAAAAATTTCAGTATACGATTAGACTGCAGATGTAAGACTGTTTTAGAAAAAGCAGAACAATAGGACCTATATCTGCTGAGTTATTAAAAGGCGGCTTTTCGCGTTTTCTTTGATGTCGAGTTAGCCGTATATATGAGTTCCGCCACCTACGAGTTCTACAATACAATTTTAGGCTTAAGGCTGCGTCACTCGGAATACTACCATCCTCCATGATATATGGAAATTATATATATATTTATACCAGCATATTACCGAGACTGTTCAAACATTATCCTCAACTTATTTATTTTACTTTAACATCCAAGCCTATGTATTGATGAATTTTTCAGCAGTCATCAATAATAGCAGTTTTAATCGTATTCTTCAAAGTTCTTCCAAATAGGCATTTAACAGAAAATATTTCAAATCTTAATCATTACTACGTCAAAAATTTCTGTGATATGGTTATACTTGATGAATTATATTTTTATGTCATTGTTTTGGGGATTGTATTTAAATAATTTCTTAGTTATCCATGACAAAGTGATTTTAACTAGTGTTATTGGTCATCAACTTAAAATATGATGAGCAACTTATGTGTTATATTTTTGTTTTAACTTAAACGTATAAAAATTATAAAAGAATATTAATATTTAGTTTTATTCCTTATTTCAAATATGATATCCCCATTTCCTACTTTTTTTGTTTAAGAAAAGATTATTTACCTGATATTATATTACATGTAAAATGTAAATAAATCTGTTTTAAAAGTGCATGTTAAAGAACAGTTCTCATCCAAACTTATCAAAAGATTTTTTTTCCCTTTTAAATTTGTGGAAAACTAATTTAGTGTAAGTTATTTCTTTGATGATAAAAATTATCAATTTATGTTTTAATATGTTGGTTAAATTTTTTTTTTTTACAATTATAATTACATAATTTTTTAATTATCTTGCAAACACTTCCTAATCCTATTTAAAATTATGTGCCATTATATTTTCAAATATTAATTAATTTTACATTTTACTAACACATATTTTTATTTTCTATATAGGTATTTTTGCCCCCATAAACAAAATTGCCAAGTATGATTCATCATATCAAAATCGAAATAAATCACCTCATATTTCTCGGAACTCACCTCCTAGAAGCATATCATATTCAAGAGTTAATGTAGCTCATGTCACTTCCAAAGTAGAAACGGGTAAGTATTTAGTATTTATTGTATCTTTGTTAATTTTCATGTGATGATGCATAGATTATTAGTAAAATTTTAAATTATTACTATAGTTTTATTTTTATTTAAATTAATTTCTGTGTGTATGTGTAATCAGTTTATGTTCTCAACTCATATTGTATAATGCATAAACCCTTTTTGTACAAACCACCACAAACTAAATTATTAACAAATGTGTGTGAAAATTATCTGTTTTTTGTATGATAGATTTCTTCAACCCTAAGAAAAGAAAAGAAAAGAAAGAAAAAAAACATGCATCAAGTATATATTATGAAACACTTTTCAACATATTCAGAGTACTGTAATGAAATTTTATCGTTTAGTAAAGTGAAGGAAGGTATCTAAGTAAACAGGACTCTCATTAAATCATTTTTTAGTAACTAGTCCAGTTGTCCAGGAAATTTTCTTATTTTGTGCTGTAAAAAGCTGTAATTTGACGTGACAGATTGTATCATTTTACGTTAAAAGTTCCTGATGGCTTTTTCATGTATCAATATGACACTGTAGTACGGGGTGTGAAATTTCCATTTGCCAGGTCACCATTTGTAACCAGAAATTTGAGGCTGCTGACTTGAAGGCAACATACGGAAATATGTGCTTTTTGAACTCAAAACAATATTTTACTTATTTTCACCAAAAATTTATAATCATCATGTCAGGGTTCGTTGATATATATTTTTTAAATATCAAGATTTTTGATATTTTTATACATACTTGATATTTATTTTCAAAATTTCAAGATGTTTGATATTTCTATTCAAAATATCTCTGTGCAAGATAATTTTGATATTTTCAGTCAAAACAAGCGTAGATGAACTTTTCAACTGTTAGTGACTGTGTCATTCTGTAGATAAAAAAACTGTTGTCTCCGGCGGTGATTCTTGTTTTTGAAACATATATGTTTTCCAGGCTTTATGTTTGAAGCTTTTATTTTTAAATGTAGAACTAATAATTATGTGAGATAATTAATTCGAACAGCCATTGAAAGATAAACAGTCTAATTTAGATAATCAGTTATATACAGCTTCATTAGAAAATAATCTTTTCTGATTTTGGTTTAGTCGAGTCTAAACTGTTTTTATGTTAGGGAATAAAAAATAAGACAAGCTTACATTTATGTTAAAATTCTTCAATTTAAAAAAATATATTTTTATAAATTTCTGATTTCTTAATACTTGATACTAAATCCTTTAGTGTTTTTATAATTTTATTTTATATGCCAATTTAATACAAAGCAAATTGTATCTGTTTTTAATTAGTTGATCTTCAATTTTGTTCTAAGTGAAAAAAAAAAAAAAAAAAAAAAGGAAAAGAGAAATGCATTTTTAGAATATTGTTTGATTAAGTTTTCATGTTAAGTGCATTATGTTTTAGTTTCTAATTTATATTATGCTTGAAAATATTTGTTGTGAACAGTGAGTTGACTATTTTGAAAATATTGGATATATATCGAAAATATATCAAAGTATTGGATATTTTTGATATTTTCGAAAATATCATGATATTTACAAACTCTCCTACATACTAAACTTTATCCATATTCCATATTTTAGCCATTCATTGCTTAAACTTATGAAGTTCTATCTTGAATTATATTAAAACAAAAGTGTATCTTATTTTAGAATTAGCAAACTTGCCTGTCTAGGTCCGATTTCTGCCAAGAAAAGTTAAGCTGCATCCTGGCTCCTGGCCCAAGTGTAATGAGAGAAAATAAGACCATGCAAAGAATTTCAAATTTCTTAATTTTAATAAGTGGTGAATCAAAATTCATTATAAAAAAAAGAGGACTGCCATAAGGTAAAAGACAAAACCACTTATCTTTCACTTAAGAAGAAACACTGTTCCAGTTGTCATAGCAACAGGCTTTGGCAATAAAGAGATTAATATAAGAACCTAATGTTTTTTATTTGAGGCATAGAAAAATTTCCATTTTGATAATAACTTTAAAGCTTTTGTATAAATTCAATTTATTAATTTTTTTAATCAATTGGTCAGGGTTTTCTCCTTACAGGGATATAATATACAGTACAGGACCATTTATCCAGGATGGTAGGGGTCAGATGTACTCGGGATAACTGGTTGGGCATTAAACCAACATCTGTTTGATCAGATTTGTAAAATATATGTGGCTATGACAGTGTTTTGATCTCTAATTATTAGACTATTCAGAAAGAATTAGGTCCAAACAAGATCAGACATTAATCAAAGTTTAAAAGAATTCAATTTATAGAAATACCTTGGAAACAAAAACTCTCCTTTTTCCTATGCATAAAAATCAAAATGCCCAATAAATAACTAAATATGCTTCCATTTCAAATCTTAGTTGTTAGAATCAAGTTATATCATGCATGTTGTGATGTTTAAAGAAATATACATGTCAAACTGGGACTGTATGGCTCATTTTTCTGAAATAAGTCAATTGGAAATATCATTTTGGATAACTGGTATCCGGTTAACTGGTTTCTGGATAAAGGATTCCATACTGTATAACGTTGCATAGCTAAGGTATCGATAAGAAATAGAGTGATGAAAAAAACTCCTCATTTTGGGAATTTGAAAGAAAAACTTAAAAAATTCAAAAATTGCTGTATGAATTCAGCATAACCTTTTTGAAAAGAGTTCAAATTTACTATATTGAACTAAAAGATTGAATTTTGATTGGTTTTATTAGTGGCTCAAAATTGCCTCAGAACTTGAAACATTGGGAAAATAATCAAATTTTATTATTCAAAAATAAATAAATAAAAATAAAAAGAAGGGCAAAAACTCTAATAAAAAATCCTAAATGAAAATCATTTTTCCTAAGAGGAAAATTAAAATGGCCCATTGCCTTTTTGGGGCATAGAAACCTCAGCTCAAATACATGATTTATATGATTTAATTATTTCTGATTGTGATTTGAATGATTCCTATAGTTTTAATGCTGAGGTTTTATCTAAAAATAAAATTATTGGGTTTGTGCCTAAACATTCTAGTGTGGAGGCACTTATTGAGCTTAGAGAAAAACAAATTATTTTTATCTGATCTTGAATCTGGGGATTCGGAAATTAATTTACTTTTAGGTGCCAATTTAATTGGCGTATTATTGATAAATGTATGAAAATATATATATATATAAGCATGCTTGGGTTGTGTATTAACTGGAAAACCCAACCAAAATTTTAATAGTATTTATGATAGTAATACTGTTTTGTCTATTGTATCTCTATATGTAAAGTTTAAAAATTCAGTATGAGCAATCTAGAACAATAGAGGAATTTAAAACCAATATTAAAATTCATTCAGATGGTAGATATAAAGTTTGTTTACCTTTTAAATCTGATACAGTTGAATTGTCCAGTTATAAAGAAATGGTTTGGAAACAACATAGAAAAGGTGGGAACGCGCAGAAAGGGGAGGGGTCTTCTTTTTGATTATGAGAATGTTTTTAGAGAATGGGAAGAGTTAAAAATAATTGAGAGAATAACGGAGGATGTTGAAAAAGGGCATTTTTCAACGCAATTCCTGTTGTGTTTCAAGATGCATTCACCGTCTTCATTTATCCAAAAATTTGTACATCTATACTAATATTATAAAGAGGTAAAAATTGTTTATTTGTAGAAGGTAAGCTCTGGAACTACCGAACCGATTCCAAAAGTAATGGTATCAAAATGATGGTGTTCGTCCAACTTAGAACATAGGCTATATCTTATGTCCGTGCCACTAACCAAAAGGGCGTGCAGGAGCAAAAAACGTTCTAAAAATTCGATTTTTGTGTACCTGAAGGGCCTAGAAACATGAAATTTGGAATGGTAGTTACTTATAAGATACTAATGATCTCTAAGGACATTTCTTAAAAAAAATTGAAATTAAAAAGGGGTGAAAATACGCGAAAAGCGTTCTAAAAAACATTCTAAATGCAATTTTTATGCAATTTCAAGAAGTACCAAGCTGATTTAAAAAAATAATAGTGTCAAAATGATGGTGACAACCCTTGCTCCAACATAGGCTACATTTTATGTCGGTGCCACCAACTCTAAAGGGGGTGCAGGAGCAAAAAAACATTCGAAATTGCGATTTTTGTGTTACTGAAGGGCCCAGATACAAGGAATTTGGCATGGTAGTTACTTATTAGATATAAATGTTCTCTAAGAACATTTCTTAAAAAATTCGAAATTTAAAAGGAGTGAAAATGTGCAAAAAGCTTTCTAAAAAACGTTCTAAATGGCGATTTTTACGCAATCTCAAGAAGTACCAAACTGATTTAAAAAATAATGGTGTCAAAATGATGGTGATAACCCATGCTCCAACATAGGCTACATTTTATGTTGGTGCCACTACCTCTAAAGGGGGTGCAGGAGCAAAAAAACGCTCGAAATTGCGATTTTTGTGTTACTGAAGGGCCCAGATTCATGGAATTTGGCATGGTAGTTACTTATTAGATATAAATGATCTAAGAACATTTCTTTAAAAAATCGAAATTTAAAAGAGGTGAAAATGCGCAAAAAGCGTTCTAAATGGCCTTTTTTACGCAATCTCAAGAAGTACCAAACCGATTTCAAAAATAATGGTGTCAAAATGATTGTGACAACCCTTGCTCCAACATAGGCTACATTTTATGTCGGCGCCTTACCCCCAAAGGGGGTGCAGGAGCAAAAAAACATTCGAAAATGCTATTTTTGTGTTACTGAAGGGCATAGAAACATGAAATTTGGAATGGTAGTTACTTATTAGATATAAATGATCTCTGAGAACATTTCTTAAAAAATTCGAAATTTAAAACGGGTGAAAATGCATGAAAAGAGTTCTAAAAAAACGTTCTAAATGGCGAATTCTACGCAATCTCAGAAAGTACCCAACTGATTTCAAAAGTAATGGTTGAAAATTGATGATGCTCCCTTGTTCTGATATAGGATCTACTTCATGTAGGCGTCACTACCACCTTGTGGTTGCATTACAAAAAAAAAACATTCTAAATTGTGATTTTTGTGATACTGAAGGGGCTAGCAACGTGAAATTTGGCATGGTAATTACTTATGAGTGTAAATGCTCTCTGAGAAGAGTTCCTTAAAAATTTGAAATTTAAATTGTGTGGAAATAAACGAACAGCGTTCTAAAAACGTTCTAAATAGCTATTTCTACGCAATCTTAGGAAATATAAACTGGTTTCAGAAGTAATGGTTTCAAATTGATGGTAACAGTCTCCGCTCCAACATAGCCTATATTTTACATTGTTGTCACTACCACCTGGGGGTTACAGGAGCAAAAAATGTTCTATATTCCATTTTTTGTGTTAAAGAAGGGGTCTAACATTTTAAATTTGGAATCGTAATTATTTCAAAGATGCAAATGCTTATTAAGAATTCACGAAAGACAATTCCAAATTTAAAAGGATGAAGTGAGCGTAAAACATTCTATAAGTGTTCTAAATTACGATTTTTATGCAATCGTATGAAATACGAAACCGATTTCAAACATAATGGTTGCAAATTGTTGGTGATAGAACCTGCTCAAACATAAGCTATATTTTATGTCAGTGCCACAAACCAGGAGCAAAAAACTTCCTAAATGGCAATTTCTGCGGTTCTGAAGAGGCTTAAACTTTAAATATAGCACGGTAGTTATGAAATATAAATGTCCTCTACGAATAGTCGAAAATAAATTCGAAATTATAAAGGGGTGAAGCGAAGGGAAGGAGCGAAAAGCATTCTAAAAGAGTCCTAAATTACGATTTCTATGAAATCTCAGGAAATAATTAACCGATTACAGAAGTTATTGGTTGCGAATCAAGAGTGACAGTCCCTGATCCTATACGGACTTATATTTTATGCCGGTGTCACTACCACCTGATTGGCTGGAACAACAAGAAAGCCTTTAAAAACATCTAAATTCCGTTTTCTATAGAATATTAGGAAATACCAACTGATTTCAAGGTTAATGTTGGCAAATTAGTGGTGACAGTCTCTGTTTCAACATTTTTCGAAACATTTTATTTTGACTCTGTTTCGGCATTTTATGTTGGTGCCACTAACACCAGAGAGGTGGTAGACTGTTAGACAAGAATCTTGGAATTTGACATGATGGTTAATTTTAAGATGTAAATGTGTTAAGATGGTTTCTAAAAAATTCAAAACTTCAAATGAATACTGAAATGAACGTATGAAATGAGCATAAAAGTCTCAAAATACTTTCTAAATTATCATTTATTTGGAATTAGTTTTAGTTCATCTTATTAATTAAAATCTCATTTCTGTCTATTGCACTTTTATAATGAAGTTTAGTCAAACTGTGGTTTAATTTGTAATTTTTGAATTATTCGAAAAAGTGCTCTTCTAATAAAAACAGTCATGCAATTATCACTTGGCATATTTCAACTATTATGCGAGCAAAGCCGCGGGGTTTGCTAGTCTTTTATAATTTGATGAATGGGATAATCACAGTTATAAAAAAATCCTAAATGTAAAGCTCAGGTGCATTTCCACCTATCTTCGTTTATCCGGAGTTAAATTTGCAGAACTCTATGTGTTATAGATTTCGTTTGGGAAGCCAGATAATAAAGTTTAGCAAAAAAGAGCTGCATATAAGTTACAGGATTATTAAACAAGGACCTTAACAGTTACGAATATTTATGGACCCTGGAAGCCTTCTTATAACCACTTTAATTGTATTTTCTTTATCCAGTACTAGAAAATGTTGAATTAGCCTCAAATTTATATTTATTGCATGACAATAAATCATTAGTAAAATCTATAATCTTCTCAATTTGCTTGACTGTAATAGGTTTTGTTTTTTCCCACTTTTTTGGTTTGGGGGTGGGGGGATCCTCATCCTTTTTTGAATCATCTTTCTCAGACTCATCAGCTGTATAGGTATTATTATCCCCATGTATTTTTATTTGTTTAGTCAGATTGAAGTAATTTTCAAGTAATCCTGTCTGAATTGGAACTTCAATAGAACCAGATTTACATTTTTTTTTTTTGGGGGGGGGGGGGGGTAGCAGTAATATCTTTAACAGTGTTCATTAGGGTCACTTTTTTCTTTTCTGATTTGAGATCAATTCTGTTAATCACAAGCTAAAAGCCTCCAACAGTGTTGGGAGGGGGGAGTCAGCTTTCTCTGTATACCTGCATGCATAAATTTTTTAGCATAGGGTGACAGAACGGTCTTTACCATTAACTAAAACCAGCGGTGTATTCATACAAAAAACAGAGGGCATATGCTATAGGCAGTTGGTATATACTATAGCTACAGAGGGTGTACTGAGTTATCCAGAAGGTATATTGCATATACCACCATATACCCTCTACAGCATCCCTGACTAAAACATAGTATGGACTTTGATAATTATTGTCATATTATTTATTGAAAGCTTCCTTCACTCTAACTAAACTTATAAAAGAACATGATCTGACTGACCCCTAATCAACACCGAGCTTCAACCATTGTTCCTAGGACAATGAAATTTGGAAGACATATTCCTCACACTGGGTAGGCATCCACTAAGAAAGGATTTTTGAAAATTCACCTCCTAAGAGGATTAAATGGGGGTCAAAAGCTTTAGGTCATCATTTCACTATATCTTAGCAGCAGTTTTAGGTATGAGCATGAAATTTAGGATTATAAATCAACTAAAAGAATATTAAAACACGTATTTTAGAGATTTTACAAATTCAATCATCCAAATGGGAGATCAGAAGTTTCAGGTCATTTCGCCATATCTCAGAACTGTTTTTGTGCTTTTCATTTTTAGTAATCGAATTTCAATCTTTATACAAAATATAGTGAACAAGCTCATGAATTAAATTTATTATTTATGTCGCAGAACCTTTATTTACATGCTTTTATGAATTTTTATTAGTTATTTTCATATAATTTAAAATAAAGTATTTTATTTATATTTTTCTGTATGCATGTAAAATGTATTTTGTGTGTCCCATACGAAGACTGGTCTTTACACTTCAAAAAACATATGTCCCCTGCCCCCAAGTGATTATCTTGATCAGTGTTGTGCGAACTATTTTCATTTCTGATCCCTATTTTGTGTATCATTTGGTTGCAACACCTGGATAGACAGTTACCTTTTTATAATCATCCACGTAATTAAAGTAAAATTCTTTTTGGGATTTAACTTTATGTTTCTGCCTTATTAGAAGTCTGAATAAAATACATAATTTTATGAAGCAATGGTTTTATTTATGCATATGGGTATAAATTTTTTTAAATGATAAATATTTTTAAAAAAAAGTTTTTACATCATAAGAATTCTGTATGAGGTATGCACTTGCATAAAGCTTATCCTTGCTTCTATGGTCAGATCTGAATTGGAAATTGCAAGCCAAAAGTCAGCCTCTGGATCAAATCGAGATCAATATTTTGTTTTAATGGTAACTAATTTTGAAAAGCAGGTTTCACATAACTAGGTCTTATGCAAACTGAATCAAAATATTACTTCTTTTTTCTTCAAATCGGCATATTCTTTTCCAATTGATAACCAAAATTTTTGCCACATCAAAGACTTAAAACTTAAATTGAATGCACAGTGTTTCGCTTCTTGAAATCAGTAAACTGTTCTTTTTAACTTAAAGCGATATTGAATTAAAAAATTAAGAGAAAATGGGTCACGTATCCAGTCTAATTCATTATCTGGAAATTTTTTAACCTTTTTGAAAAGTTTTCTCCTAATTTTATCATATGATGAGAAATGGGATTTTTAAATAACAAGAAATCTATATTATTTTCTTTAGTAAATTCTGAAAGGCATGGGAACATGTCTGTGTTTTAGTTCAATTCTCCTTGGTAAAGTATCAGCTTATTCTCAAAAGCTTCAATTTTACTGCTCGATGTTAAAATGCTTGTACTCTCTCCCTATAGACTTAAATTCAAATCGTTAAAGTTTTGAGAAATGTAACTGAGTTTTTTCAACCAATATTCATTAATGAATAAACTTGCCAATATATATTTCTTTTCTGTCAAAAAAATGTAAACTTCATTCATCTTTTTTCAAATTGAAAGTACATCGTAGTATTTTGCCATGTGAGAGCCATCTGACTTCAGTATGTAGTAATAATGTCCCATACACAGAATCCATCTCATTACAGAGTATTGAAAAGAGAGGATTGTTTAGACTGTTGCTTTTAATTACAATAACAACATCCTGTGTGCAATACTTTATTAGTGTCTTTTGCAAGAAGAGTTTGTGTATGTATCATGTAATGGTTGAATAATATATAGGGAACAATTTTCTTTATTAATCTTCTTAGTCCTTTTTTACTACATGTTAATGCTACAGCATTCTCATTTCAAACTGCACCACAGTATGTCCAGTAAGGTCATTTGTTTCAAAATATCATTTGTATTGAATATTTTCCTTCAATTTATTTTTGTTTCCAATTATAACAAAAAAAAATCTTCCAATATATTTTCCTCATATACATATCTCATATAAACAGTTAATTGAATCAGTAACGTCAGTAGTTTCAGTTCAGTAGTTCAGTCAGTAGTCAGTAATAGTCAAGTTGTGAAGCAAATACAGGAAAGCAAAATACACGCAAAACATTTTAGACAAAAAAAAAAAACAAAAACAGTTTTACTTTATAAACATTTTAGTATCTATATTGATTTTTTAATTAATTGTTCATTATTGCCCTCTGAGCATGTTATTTACCTGTCCTATATTTAAAAAATATGTTATGTACAGGCAAAGTTCTTTAATCCGCACAAGTTGGGACCAAAGATTGTGCAGATTATGGAATATTGCGGATTATGGAGTATTATGGATTATATGTCATTTTCTTATTTCTGGACACTATTTTAATTCCATATCAGGGGTCTGTCCAGACTTTTCTCTCAGGGTCCTGTTTTTATGAAATTGTAAACAGTTTTTTTACATTTGTGAAAAATCTAGTCCTAATTTTGTGAATTTGAAATGATCGTTATGTTCAGGTTCTTTTTTATATATATTTTAAAAGATGTATCTATGTAAAATACATATGTTTTCTTTATATATGTAAAAATGACAGGTCGCATTTTACTTTTAAATGATTAAATTTGTGAAAGGTATAGTTTAGAGCTGGAAAAATTTTGTAAAAGGTCTTTTTTTAAGGCAAAGAATTTTGTGAAGGGTCCTTTTTTAAGGTGAGAAGTTTTGTGAAAGGTTCTGTTTTCAGATGAAAAATTTTGTGAAGGGTCCTGTTTTGAGATGAAAAATTTTGTGAAGGGTCCTTTAAAGGACCTTATTTCTCCCTAAACATATCCCTGCATATTCAGTATAACATGAAAAGAAAATTATCAAATATAATAATTAATTTAATATGCTATCTTAAAAAATGCATTTTTCAAATTCTTTTATTAAAAAATTGATTATATTTACTTTTATATTTAAAATTTTCAGATATTTCTTTTAAAAAAATCATTTTTTGGATCAAGAATTTGTAAATTTGTTTAATTGTTTACATTCATTAAGCAATGTGAATTATAGAAAATTGCGGATTATGGGAGTGTGGATTATGGATCCTTGACTGTATATGGAATTGATGGGATTGACTGTAGTTGAACTTTGGTGATAAAGGCTTCTGATTGAACACTCGCTGGTATAGAAATAAGCAGGTTTTAATGTCTTGATTAAAGCATAAATTCTATTTACAGAGCACAATAACTATGTACAGGGTTTAGGGGGAATGAGAGGGGATTTCTTACGGCAGTCTAACCGCTTTTAAGATACTCCGACGCATTCTCGGCAGCTTGACTGGAACGTCTTTCCAAGTCAGCTCGCAGAACAACTCTAACGTTACCTCAACCTTCGCTCTCAGGCTGGCCGTTCAAAAACACTAACTCATCAGGTTTATTGTCTTATAGAATTTGCACACTCCATCAGTTCTCATGGGATTTTAGCTGTACCTCTTACTACGGTCAGGATGTGGTTTAGAATGTTTTGGGAACCGCAAGCCACATCCACACTCGGGCATCTTGACATGTGTGCGCCCCTGCACACGTGAGAGCAACCGCAGCAAGAAAAGGGCAAATTAAAATTTATCTAAAAAAAACACTAACAACAAAAAAAAAAATTTCGAAATTTTTAAAGTTAAAAGAAAAAAAAACTTATCTTTAAAAAAGATTTAGAGGCCAAAAGGGAGAGAACTGACAAAGCACAAAAAAAAATTAAATTTAAATTTAGGGTTTTCCATTACAATACATAGGCTGAACTGCACTACAATATATGAAAGAAAGAAAAGAAAAAAAAAAAAAAAGTCTTTGAAGAAAGAGAGAAAAAAAAATGAACGTTAAAAACCGATGTGTGTGCCATAACGCACCGTCTTTCGTCTTTGAAGAAGATCCACCTTGGAACTTTGCGTCTTTCATCATTAAAATATTTTTCGTCATTCGTCTTAAAAATCTAACATAAAAGAAGAAAAATAAAGATTCGTCTTAGGTAGTGCAGGCTTCAGTTACTATACAGTGAAGAAGAAAAAAAAATTTAAATGCAGGTGTTGGGGGGGGGGGGGTACATAACAACAACAATTTAACTAATATATAATTTAATTAATATATAATTTAAACAGTTATTTGAATCAAACTTCAAAATATATCAAAAATGATCAAATATATACAAATACAAGAACAAGACTTATTCATAAACAGAAAATCGTTAAAATAAACAGGTTCTTGCAATAATCAGTAACAAAAGGGAAAGATATATAAAATCTTGCATATGTCACACTTATTGGAATAATAAAAAAAAAAGCATGTTATTCCATTGCTGTGTATAAAAAAAAAAGAAGGAAAGGAAAAAAAAAGTCTTGGTGAAAACTGTCTTATCTGGGAAGTTCTGTAATAAACAGCTGTTGATGGCAAATAAGTTCTTGTCCTATCAGTCACTGATAAAAAAAATATAAGATTTGGAGATGTCTGACTCAGAGTCCAGATAAATAAAAATACAGAAAAGTACTTGCAGTCTGCAGTCTTGATAACGTGTCTATAGATACGCAAACTTTTCGTGAGATAAAAAAAAAAATGCACCACTCTGTAGTAGGAATCACACACAAAAAAATTAACACTGGTTGATGAAAACACTGGGATAATTGGCTGGTGGACGTGACACACAGAAAAAATGAAAACTACCTATGGCGAAATAGAAAAAAAACACACATTTCGCAACGCGGAAACTTATTTGAAACAACAGAAGAGTACTGTGGGCATCTGGTTAACGTTGAGTCCAAGGTTTCATGTAATCAGTTGCAGAAGATGTCGTAATAGGGCCTTCGTGCTGACCTACTTTTTGCACTTGATATGTATCGAGGGGCGTATCGCCTTTAGGAATCGGATGCAAAAATCCTTCTTTTTTTTCCGACTTCCGGGAAGCTGAAATGCACGGGATACAGTTTGCCACAACTGTACTTGCGAGCTCGGGTAGCTTAGGTGTAAAAAAGTTTTGGGACACAATTTCTTCCGTTTTCTTTGCAGAGAAGTGTCTCTTATTGTGTGTATCTTGAACTATGTTAAGCTGCATTGCTTCGGGGATCACTAATAAATCTCTACCACGTTGAACTTTATATAACACGTTGTTGCGAACCACGAAGTCGGCGACTGGGTTTTCGGCTGCTGCTGTTTTGATACCCGATACAAAGGGGTCCTTCTCTTGCGCCCGTATGACTTTGAGTGTGAGTTCATCAAATGTAACATGCAGAACGGGATATCTGCTAAGAGAGTCTACATGTTTCATTTTTGTAGCTGGACAGTGTTTAATTTCAGAATCAAAGTCTTGTAGGAATAAGGCCCACTGCGCGATTTTCGGTGTAAGGTCTTTTTTATCTACCGTTTTTTGGAATGCCTGGCAGTCTGTGATGATACGGAATCTGTTGCCATGGAGGTAGACACGGAATTTTTTAAGTGCTTCAATAACTGCTAGGACTTCTAGTTCATAGCTACTTAATTTTTCTTCCTGTGGTGATGTTTTTTTACTCATATACTGAACCAGATGGAAGTGGCCGTCAGAAGACTTTTGCACAAGTGCTGCGCCAAAACTGTATTTACTGGCGTCGGTGTGCACTTCGAGGTCCGAACCCGGTATAAAAATGTGTAAAACTGGTGCGCTAGTGAGCGGATTACATAAGGTGTGCAGTGCTTGTCTCTGCTCTGGTCCAAACTCGAAAGTTGATGTTTTTCGTAAGAGGTCGCTCAGGGGTCATGCGATAAAGGCATATTGTGGGCAGGGGCGTGCCGAAGACTGTTTTAGTGGGGGGGGGGGTGAACTGAATTTTGCCGACTGCAAGATCGGTGATGAGAAAGGCTTTGTGATAGCCCCCTCACCCCTCAGGGACGGAATCAACTGTTCTACAATACTGTGAATTTATAAAAATGACTAAAAGTCTTAAGTGTTCACCTGCGTTCCCCTGCATTGTTAACCACAGTCGAAATTAAATGCTGTTATTCAGTATGTGTAATTTTTTAAAAATTATTTTACTATATAAGTAGAGTTGAGAATCCTGTTATTAATTAGGATTCTGCTTACGATTTAAAAGGAAATATGTACGGATGTACCCTACATTAACCAGTTCTCAAAAGTATTTATGAATGTTGAAGTACTTCGGAATTTATGTTTCTATAAATAAAACCGCATGCTGTTGTGTAATGTAAGTGTATAAATTTTAAAATACATAAAAAAGACAAATCTTGCTTGCTAAAAATAAGATATATATTAGTATAAGAGACTAAAAATTATCCTTCTACATTTTTAAATTATCGCCCGCCTATCCTTCAGAATAGCCCATTTTCCAGCTACACTGTCTAAATCCAACATGTCAGTTATGTCTGTTTCACAGGTTAATAGCATTAGTTCGTCCAGTCGCTCTTCCGACGTGGTGGTACGCAAGTAATTTTTTACTAACTTTAACCTGCTGAAACTTCTTTTATTACTTGCCACAGTTACTGGAATAATGAAGGCCAACTTGTAGGCCAAAGAAAGGTTAGGATACAAATGAGCCTTCCCCACAAGTTTTTGCGCTGCTGCGCCAATTGTATCCGATTCAGAACTAGTTATTTCTGAGGACATGAGATCAATTTCACATTCCAAGTTATCTACATCTTTGAGATCATCAGGGAATAATTGGCATAGTTTAGAAATATCCTCGGTAGAGCTATACTTGATCCTAGATGGAAGGAGACAGGCCAGTGGTTTAACTTTCTCAAATACCAACTTATGAATGTCTCCAAATTCAGTTGTAAGCCGATCTACCACCTTCAAAATTTCTGCTTTAAAATAATTCTCTCATCTAAATAGAACTGCGGTTTCAAGATTTTCGTCGATCTTCGATGGCGGCCTCCGTCGCCTGTGCCGCAAATTGAACTCATAATCTTGATTTATTCCATGTGTCTCGCAGATGTTGTCAGCCTTCTTAATGATGTTCATTATTGCCGCCGCATCATCATTCCGAAGTTTCTGAATGCTTTCGTAGTTTTCTGCATTATGTCGGTTCCCTCTAAAATGTTCAGGTCTTCACGTTGCAATTGCTCAGTTGCTAACTTGGTCTTAAACATAATTGTTTTCATTGCAAGTAAAGAAACAATGAAATCGTATGACATCATTTTGCTTCTTAACCCTGCCGCCTTAGCTCAAGCATCCTTGTCAACCTTCATGTCTTCAGAAATAATTTGCAGAGTATGGATGAAGGCATCATAGGACGATAAAATAGCTCTGACTGAATCTGCTCGCATAGTCCATCTTGTCTTCGACAAAGATTTCAAGGTAAGACTCTTCTGAAGAACTTCCATTTTCTCTCTCAGTATGCCGAATCGCTTTGTACTCAGTGAAAATAAGTTATAGAGATCCTGAATACTGTCGTAGAACAATTTTATTATATGGCTTTCTTTGCACGCATGTTCAACACATACATTCACTTTATGCGCGTGGCAGGGTATGTATAAAATAGATCTACCAGCTATTTCTGAAAATTTTGATTGACAGCCTAAAATGCGGCCGGACATAGATAACGTAGCGTCGTAAGACTGTGCACGAGCTTGGGAAACCGATATTCCAACTGACTGTAGAATTTCAGAAATAAGCTTAGCCATTCCTTTGCCTGTTTTATCCAGATAATCTTTTAGTTTTAACAACCTTTCTTCTGGCTAAAACTTTGGGGTCACGTATCGGATTACAACTGAGAGCTGGTCAAGATGAGAAAGATCGGGTGTGCTATCACCCATAACGCTAAAAAACCTACAATTTTTGACATTTGCAACAATTTTTTCACGGAAACATGATCCAAGAATCTCAATAAAGTCGTTTTGCGACTTATTACTAAGATTGTTGGGATGGTATCGGCGAAGATGATTATCATCAATCCAGTTTTTTAAAGTTGAAATCCACCTGGACATTAATCTAATGAGCTGAATGTAGTTACCGCTGTCACATTTTCGTCCCCGAAATGCAAGTACTTGACGACTTAAATATCTGGTGCAGTCTAGAAGTATATTAATAATCGTTCTGTTTCTTAGAAGAATTTGCTCTGCGTTAGCTGCTGCCTCTCTACTTTGACTAGATAGAAAGTTGTCAACGTGCTTATTTTTTTGGGCCAAATCATCTAATGATTACACTGCAGCTCTATGAGCATTGCTCGTAAAATGAGCCATTAACTTGCTTTTACGGTTTTTCCTCGGCCTTTCATCTTATGCCATACACGAATACCAACACTGATCCAAACTTCTTCTGCATTTTCAGTCCCCGGGCCATCAGAGCAAAGGGAACAAGCAAAACAAAATGCGGAATCCAGTTGGTCGCTGTATTCTAATTATGGATATTCTTTATACCAGCAGGAGCTAAACTTATTCTGCTTCTTAGGATCTATATCATGATTCACAGCGTACGATGATCTCTGAGGTTGATAAGGTCCACGAGACAGGATGAAAAGTTTCTGGTTTTCGGTTAAATTCTTTCCAATACGATCGGCTGGATCACAACTTAGAAAAGTCGATGTATCTTCCTTTTCAGAAATATTGACATTTTCCATAGAATTGCTTGTTAGGATTTTATCGCATTCCTCAATCAAACTTTCGCTGTAGTGCCGAACCCGGTCTGCAAAAGTCTTAACATTTGCAGTAAAATTTTGTGATGAAAATGATGTTTCAGAAACATTTTTACGAAGCTCTGAACCCTTTTCTATGAGCTGCAGAATTTGTCCTAACTTCCCCGCCAAAGCAACAAAATTTTCTTTGGTATCAAAATGGCATTTGATATTTGGCTTTGACATGGATTCAGTCATTGTAACTTGCTGTTGTGTATCCGGAAGATCCTCTTCAATGCTGACATTATCATCTGCAATTCCAGTGGGTACAGTTGCAGACGGGGAACGCGGTCTTGGGACAGCAGGTGATGCTAATGACGTGCATTGTGTTGGAAAAGTCTGGAGTGCATCCATCTTGTGATTCCTCCTGCATATAGAAATTCTAGATTGAAAGAGTCATGAAAGATTAAGTACTCTTTTATTGAAAATTTCAAGAGAACATGGTCTACCCCCCCTTCCCTCCCTGCGACAAAAAATAATATTTTTCTTTGAGTCTTCAAATAGTCGTAGACACTAAAAATTTTGGACACAGAACCAACTTGAAGAGTGGTGATGCTTAAATGCTCTGATTTTGAAATTTTCAACGAATGAGGTTTAACCCCTTCAGGACGGGAGTCTTTTACGAAATTTTTAATATTTTCTCACCGTTTTTTTTAAACAGAATCGAGAAAATGCGCTCATTAAATAAGGCAAATTTTACGGTAAAATTTTACTGGTGAGGAAAAATAAGGATTCTAAGCGCTTCATGCAGCACGTATACGTGTCGCTCGTCCCCAAGGGGTTAAAGATGATCGCCCCACCCACTCACAAAAAGAGTAACATGTACTTTAAGCATGATTACTATTCCAGATATACCTGTCTACAAAATTCATGTGTCTATGACAATTTGAAGAATAAAACTGGCTTTTTTTTGGGGGGGGGGGGGGTAGAGGGGCTATACAGGAGCCTTTTCAAAAGATAATTTTACATCCGGATGATCTGTTTGAATTTGACTATGCAGGTCTCTAATAGAAATGCAGAAATATCTACATATTGTACATTGAATCCGTTTTCCTTTCTGGAGGTCGATGTTTTCATTCGGATGAAATTTTTTTATATGGCGATATAAATTTATTTTTTTCTGTGAAATGTGTGTGTATGCGATCACAGTGTGTGCATAAAATTTTCACTGAATTATCCACCATTATGCGACAAAAACAAACTTTTGCAAATCGCTCTTCTTCTGTGCCCGTGACTTCATCTTTTAAATCCAAACTTTCCGACTATTCTAAATTTTACCAACTCTTCCAAATAAGTGTGGGGGGGGGGGGGGGGGGTGTTACACCCCCAACAACCCCCGCTAGGCACGCCCCTGATTGTGGGATAAATTTTCGAAAATATCCCGTCAATCCTAGGAGCAATTGCAACTGTTTGACGTTTTTGGGTTCCGGTAAATGTTGGACTGCTTCAACTTTTGTTGGAGAGGGTGCTATGGTATTATTCTCAATGATGTGGCCCAAAAATTCGATTTTTCGCTGCAGAAACTGACATTTTTTGAAGTTGATATCTAAACCGTAATCAGCGGCAGTGTCTAATACTTGTTTCAGCTTTTGGAGGCCTTCGGCTTCTGTTTTTGCGGGAATAATGAGATCATCCATATACAAAATTAATACTCCTTCTACCAGCAGTTCGCGGAAAACACAGGTGAGGTATCTGACGAACACAGCAGGGCTGCAGCAGAGTCCGAATGGGACTTTAAGAAACTCGAATTGGCCGTCATATGTGATAAAAGCTTTGCAGGTCCACGTCTACATGGAAGAATCCATTTTTGAGGTCGAGTGTTGTAAAGACTACAGCTTGCTTTAGTTGGTCAAGGATATCATTGATAAGGGGTAGGGGGAAACGATCTTTAATGATCTTTTTATTAAGTCTACGAAAATCAATACATAGATGCATAGAATTGTCCTTTTTCTTCACTAATACTATGGGACTTGCGCAGTCGCTGCATGACGGTTGTATAATGCCGTCTTTTAGCCACTGGTCAATCTGGTTGCGGATTAGTTCCTTCTCGTTGAGGGACATTCGTCATGGGCGTTGATAGACTGGTACGTTGTCGGTTAGAACTATTGACATCCTTAAATCTGTAGATTTTATTTTATTAGGTTTGTAGGATTGGATTAGGGTTGTTACCTGTTTGCGGATATTTTTGTCAGTAATGTGGGTTAGGTCCACTTCATGTGCGCTGTCACAGATGTTGATGCAACTTATAAATAATGGTGTGACGGGTGTTTTTTTTTTTTTTTTGAGTGAGATACCATTTTGGTCACACGTAAGTATTCCCTGGGAAATGATATCTCGCCCTATGATGAGGGGGATGGTCATGCGGGAAAAGTCTATGATATAAGTAGTAGTAGGGAATGTATCTTCATCTATCTGGATGGTCGTGCAGTAAGAGCCCATTGGGGTTACATTGCTGCCGCCGAACCTGCTAAGTTGAACGGTTACGTGGGTTAGAGGGGTGGGCCGGTACAGGTCTTCCCTTATCGCAGTTATGGGGCTGCCCGTATCGAATAACGCTTCCACTGTTAGGCCTGTGATTTGTACTAATTTTTTCATGTTTTGATGCGATTTATCCAATTCTAGTACGTGGATTTTTCTATCACGCTTTGTCACGGAATTCTGAGGAGGTGGAGGGGTGCCTGTGTGCGACACTGGACGGCAGGTGGTCTGAGCACAGTCATAACTTTTGTGTCCAAAATTATTACACGAAAAACATTTAATTCCTTTGTCTTTATGGGCACACTGTTTCGCAAGGTGTCCCACTTGCCTGCAAGAAAAACAAATCGTTTTCGGGGCTTTTTCTGCGTGTAGGGGTTTATTACTGACATGTGTAGGCCGCGGCTGGGACTGGCGAAGGTGGGAACTTTGATCGCAAATTTGCTGATAAATTTGAAGCTGACTTTTAAATTCGGTGAGAGTTTGACAGCCAAAAAGAATTGCTTTATTATTAGGTGTATCTCTAATACCGATGATAACATAATGCATGAGTGATGCGTCGTCTATTTTTGCTCGTTGGGCAATTTCTTTCATTATTAAAAAATATTCACTCATTTTTTTGTTGGGCTTACAAGTACGTGAATTTCATGTATTTGGGCACAAGAGGAAATATGCGCGAATTCTTGTATTAACGCTTGCTTTAACGCTGCATATGATGTTAATTCTGGCTCACTATGGACAAATAACAATGTGATACCTTTGAGAGTTCTTTCGACGAAAAGGAGTTTTTGCAACTCATTCAGTTGAAATGTTGTGGCCAAGCCTTCAAATCTTTCTAACCATTGTAGAATATTTTCTACTGGCTTGCCAGAAAAAGGTGTAATTAAATTTTCGAAATCAGTAAAGGAAATGGATTGACGTGATGCTGAATGGGGAGAAATGGCAGCATTATATTGCAAAGTAGTTCCAGAAAAATTCGTTAATGGATTGGATTGCAAAGTATTGCGAGAATCGTCATCATCGGGCTCGGAATCGGTTTGTGGTGAAATGGAGGACTGGAATTTTGTTAGGTCTGAAAGTGCTTCGATAATACGTCGGGAAATATCCACTGCATTACCGGCAATGTCCAGACAAAGTAAATTTGCCATGGAAATGAGTTGGGCTAAGGGGAAGTTTTTGGCCGTATCAGCGATTTTATCGTCAAATTCAGGGTCCCCAATTTTAAATTTGAGTCCCTGAAATTTCCGTAAATTTTTCTGATTATTTCTATTTTCATCAGAGCCGAATACTAAGGTATGTAGGATTTTAATTCGTTCTTGCCGAGTTAATTTGAGCTAACACCAGTCGTATATCTTGCAATAACATGTCAAAATAAGAAATAGTTGAAAGCTTACTTCCAAATTGGTATCCTTTTAAAAGAAAATGCAGAATGGCTTAATTATATCCATTGCGAAAGAAAAGGAAGGTCATCGTTTTCTTCTGTCACACACACAGAAACACGGGTGTCTGGATAACAGAAAAGTAGGTCAGTATTACGTAGCGTAGTGACTCGTCTTGTTTTTCTCTCTTTCCTTATCAGAACTGCGGAGAGAAACTTCGTAGATCTTAAATATTTCGGACGTAGGATTTCACAGCAGTTTCATGGATGTCTAGAGGCTTGAGAAATAGTTGGATTCGACACGGTCGAGTGCCCATATGGATTTGGTGGGATTGACTGTAGTTGAACTTTGGTGATAAAGGCTTCTGATTGAACACTCGCTGGTATAGAAATAAGCAGGTTTTAATGTCTTGATTAAAGCATGAATTCTATTTACAGAGCACAATAACTATGTACAGGGTTTAGGGGGAATGAGAGGGGATTTCTTACAGCAGTCTAACCGCTTTTAAGATACTCCGACGCGTTCTCGGCAGCTTGACTGGAACGTCTTTCCAAGTCAGCTCGCAGAACAACTCTAACGTTACCTCAACCTTCGCTCTCAGGCTGGCCGTTCAAAAACACTAACTCATCAGGTTTATTGTCTTATAGAATTTGCACACTCCATCAGTTCTCATGGGATTTTAGCTGCACCTCTTACTGCGGTCAGGATGTGGTTTAGAATGTTTTGGGAACCGCAAGCCACATCCACATGTATATACTCGATTGCAAATTTCCCTTAAAATTAACAAAAGCAGTATATAAAGAGAATTGAAGCATGCATTTGAATGAACATACAAAGCAGTAAAACTGAACTACAAGGGCACAGACAGAAAGAACTGCACAGTCCTTATTGTGACCACAGTATAAAAACTAAATAGCAGGATCAGGTAGAGAATATCTCAAATTGACTATTATTTTTTATCACTATGCATGTTCTGTTAGGAAATAACAAGCCCACTTTCCCCGTTCTCAATGCCTTTAATAGCTCTTTCATATTTCCCAGTATAATAGACACTTAGACAGTATTTTATTTTTCAGACTTTATTTATTAAAGTAACTTTATTTAAATACAATATATTTAAAGTAAAACTTACCTTTTATCCTTTAGTTATTCACGAAGTTTTTTCAGTTTCTTTAAGTTGTATTCTTTTAAATGCTATATTTACTTTTCACAACTTCCGATAGTATCATTTGCCAGACGTCTAAGTCCCGTATAGAAGATTGTACTACGTGGTTTGTTTTTCCTTCGCCAGGTGGCAGTAGTGAGCTTTATGAATGAATTAGCTGACGTAGTCTGCTCTGGTGAATTGCTGCTCCATCGAACATTCCCGAAAGGGGGTGTGTCGGCACGTGTACCGCTGGTCATTGTATAAAAGAATTTTTCCTTCGGAACTTCATTCAGTTCCTTCCTTGCATCGGGAGTTTCGCCATTGATCATCAGTTAAAGTGAAGTGCTTTCATCTACGTTTTAGAAGATCCTGTTTTGCATTTTAAACACTAAAGCTTTTAGATATCATCTTCTTAGTTCTTCATCATGTTTACCAAGATAGTGATTATCATCTTTTAATCAACTTTTAAATCTCTTTGAGTGTTTGTGATTCACTTATTGAGCTGTTTATGGAAATTGTTTTTCCTGTTATTAAAGAAGCATATTCTTGGATCATACAGTAGTGATGAATCCTGAAGGAATGCAGTCTTGGCTACAATAAATGATTGAATACCTAGAAATGTTGATGTATTTCTTGGAATTTTTCTCATGACATTGATGTTGATATGGATGGCATTTGGTGAAATGGAATTTGATATAATTGTCCAGAGATGTCGTTTGAGCACATCAGGATCACTTTCTGGTTTTAATATGAAGCCTAATTAATTAAGTGCTTTTGAGTTCTGGGGTAAATACATATTAATGCCATATACATCTTTAATTAAATATGTGATATATTAATAGTTGATATATATTTTATGAAAGTTAAGTTTGTTTTTATTTTAATAAATATGTTTTTACTTCTAAATGGTTACCTACTTCCACTTAATCCACCACAGTTATATTTTACTTTAAAGTTTAATTGAATTACAAACAAATTAATTTGCAATAGATCTTTAAAGCTTTTAATTAAAGTTATTGCTTAGATCGTGTCTGGATATGTCAATAAGTTAGCCACATAAGCTTACTACTGTTAAAGCTAATATCTACTACTTCTATTTTTATAGACATTACGTTAATAATGGCTAACATGTTCGCCTGCTGGTTATCGAAGTATAGGTATTATATATATATACTAATACAGACAATTTTTTTCAAAAAAAAAAATATAGTTCTATTCTATTTTTAGGGTTCTGTACTTAAAAATTAAAAATGGAACTATTATAAGATCACTCCTGTGTCTGTTTGTCACAGCCATTTTACTTGTAAACTGTGGAATGTGTAAAGTTCAAATTAGGGAAAGTAATAAAGACTATTGCTTACATATTTAAAAATTATTAAACATTCACAAATATATTTAGGAAAAATGTAGAGGGCTAATTAAGTTACTTGAAAAAACAAATATTTCCTTTGAATATCACGTGAAAACTTTGGTAATGCTGAACTCAAAACTTCTTTTCTTTTAATTTTAGGTATTATATTTTCAGAGGTGTCCTCGAAAATGTAGTGCAAAAATATGTTCCCCCCATTTTATTTCCGAATCTATTGAAACTAAAATTATGAAAAAGTTAGAGGTAGTAGACATTAATTTAAACCTTGCGGGAAAACTATAGCGATTACCCTAGGTCTTATAGTTTTTGAGAAAAGCGCATTTTTCCGTTGCACACAAATTTCGATTTGCGGGCATTCAGCAAAGGTGCTGAGGAGTGCTGGAGGTACCTATTGTAGCAGAAGTATAAAAGCATTGTTGATAAGGATTTTCAAAAAATCGTTATTAATTAGCCGAGATATTAACCCTTAAAGACACGGACAGTTTGGACATACATTATGACAGGGGCAGCATATTCTATGTACCATTGGCTTTCAAAGCCTAGATAACAGCTTTTAATGATATTTTTGTGTAATGCAATACCCAGTAGCAGTATAAAAGCAGTAAATGTCAAATTGTTAAAGACAGACTAATTTAATTAGGATTAATCACATAAATACGGGATTCGCAGCTAGTTTGCATTGAGTGGATCTCTCAATACGTCTCCTGTGTCTTTAAAAGTTAATCAAAAATCTATCTGGAAAAACGTGGCATGGACCAAGGCAGCATGGCAACTTTGCGACCTCCTCTCGAAGCGCACTTAGCACAATGCCAAGTTTAAACTTTGAACAAGAGTTTTGTTTTAGCTACACTGCAAAAAGAAAAGATTATTACTACACTGAACTTAGTTTTATGAAATGCCAAATGAAGTTTAAATATGCACTACTTTTATTGTCAGTGCTGAATTAAGTTCATCGTAAACAGATTAGGATAAGATTAAAAAAAGAGTTATACAGAATATCAATATTCGATATTATTTAGGTTTCATATCTCTTTAAACTTTCATGGTAACCCTTTCATACTTTTCTAGTATAACCCTACATTGTATAGTTTTTTACAAAGTCTTATTATTCTTTTAGAAATGATTTTTTTTTAATAATACAGTTAATAATTCATATATTTATTGTATGGAACACTCTGAGCACGAGTAATACACACACTTGACTGTTTATTATAAATAAGATTACCTCGTTTCACTATTTTACTAATACCTGATACTTGTTGAAGAAAAGCGTTATATTTTTTATTGTCAAATAAATTTCTTTGAATTTGGTGACCCACAAATATTTTCTTGTGACTCCTCGGGAGGTCGCAACCCACAGTTTGCACAACACTGTTCTAGAAGAGCAAAGTCCGGCTAGTTTGTTATACTGAAAAGATAATGATCTATGCAGTAACTTATTAGGGTTTTCCCTAGCCGAGGAAGCTAGAGATGAAGAACAATTCATATTACTACTTGAGAGAGTTGAATTGGATTAATTAACCACGACTTCCTTTTCAGCAGTAGTATAATCAATTTTTGTGCATACACACTCATATAACTTTTATGCAATCCTACTTTTGTTATTAAATGAGGTAATTATATAGAATTTCTACTGAAAAATTTAAATATTATGTCCAAAAATAAATTAATTAAAAAACAATATGAATCGAGAAGAAAATGAGAACTTTACAATTCTATGGTGTCTAAAGAATTGTTTATAAGTATACAACAGTGCCTTGTAACTTAAGCTTGTATACATCTCTTGCCTTTCCTATTTAACTAAACTATGGGTAACCCATAGAACTTTAAGAATTTATTGATGTGGCCTTCAGCTATGAGAGGTGAAATATCCCTATTGTGTGATTTATTTTATTCTTAAATTTAAGATTTTTTTTTAAGTGTCTTTGAGTAAATATGTGTTTAGTTAACAGAAGTTAAATTTCAATTGTTATATATTTTAATGCATATATTAATTTTATTTTTTCCTTCTTTTCTGATTTTTTTCCAACTTTAGGTTTATCAACTATTAGAAATCGCCAGAACTCTGAGGAATCTTATGATTTTGTTGTTGGGGACAGGGTACTTGTTTCAGGTCATCGGAAAGGCACAATTCGTTTTGCTGGTGAAACTGAATTTGCAACAGGTAAAGCAGATATGTTTTGTCTTTCATTTAGCTTTGAGTTTAATTATATTTATCAGTTGAGATATACAAAAATGGCTGGTAGAGCTCATATTAAGTATTGTAATTTCCCAATATTAGAAAGCCCCTCTTTTTTTAAAGTATCTTTTCTGTTTAATTTCATTTTTTATTACTGAAAGTACATATTTTTCTTTTATAAGATTTAGCTTCAAAATTTAACTCATTCTGCCCAATTCCTGTTTTTGCTACATTATTCTTGAAATATGTATTACCCCGACCCCTTTCCTCACACTCATACACATAGTTCATTAGTGATCATCTAAACATCAAATTTAATTTGCTGTCTTGATTTTCTTTTATTTAATTTGCTGCTAAAGTAAAGTTAACAAAATAGTTGGATCAAAAGAATGGTTTATTATGCATAGTTATGCCACCAAATGTAATAGTACACCTGATTATAAGATATTGAAATACACAAAGTTTACCTTTTTGCAAAATTTGGTTGTTGCTACAATTCATTACTTTACAAATGCCCCAATCAGTAACTTCTTGCTATATGTTTGAGCCTGTTCGGATCAATCAAGCTCAGTTTGATGTTGATTTATAGTTTCAATTCAAGACTGGATTTCAGAAGTGTTTGGCTATAAACCTGATCTTTAACAATAGCTGATACATAGAAATAGAAATGTAGGAGTGAAAGTTCTGGTAATCATGACATTCATGGAATAACACCTCCACGGCCAGTCTAAATGGGGTGACAGTGGGGAAAGAAGTAATCTCTTTATGGAAGTGACAAGGTGTGTCATCTTGTTGCAAAATGAAACCAAGTTCTAGATTTATTATTAATATGCTATCAATAATTTTTATTTCTAAACAATTTAAAAAATGCTATAATACTTCAGTAGGTAAGTTTGAGTGAATTTTATTTGAACTTGGCACCCACTTAGATATCACTTCTTTTCTTGCCATTGTCTTTACAGAACTTGGCTCCCTTTTTTCACAGCTATGTTTTTGTTATATTAATATTAACATCACCATTTTATTAAGACATGAAATTGATAGGCATAACATTTATCAAAAACTTGCCAAGTTCTAGATTTATTATTAATATGCTATCAATAATTTTTATTTCTAAACAATTTAAAAAATGCTATAATACTTCAGTAGGTAAGTTTGAGTGAATTTTATTTGAACTTGGCACCCACTTAGATATCACTTCTTTTCTTGCCATTGTCTTTACAAAACTTGGCTCCCTTTTTTCACAGCTATGTTTTTGTTAGATATCATTACTTTTTGTAAAGTTACAATATATTTAGACACTTAATGCTTTTTAATGTGTTTACATGTGACTATTTTATTCACCAAGCAACATTCAATTTTAATTTTAATTTACTACAACAAACTATTTGGCTGTCAATTTGCGGCAGAAATCTATATTTTAATACTGCTACATTGAATGCATGTTTTGAAACGAAATGTATTGATTCGAAATTTTTATTGTTTCTGAAAAAACAATTCCTATTAAATTTCTATATTAAATTTTCCAATTAAATATCCTATAGCTGGGCCTGCTTTTTTGTACTGAAAGTGAAAAAAAAAGTTATGTGCTTATGCCACACACTATGTAACATTCATCCATGGTTGCCAGCAAAGAGGCAGTGCAGAGGAAGGACATTGCCCCTCCCTTGATTTTCAAATTTAATTAACTAAATATCCTTTTCTCTGATGATTTTGAAAATAACAAGTAGGTAAGTGTGATCACAGATTGCACTGAGGGTTTCATTTAATATTCCTTTAAAAACACTTTATCTTTTTGAAAAATCTGTTAGTTCCACATTTCGCAACCAGGGCGCACTCTATTCTAAACAAACCTATATCCGAACGAAAGTCCGTTTTACATACTATCCGTAGATATATTAGTCGAGGGGATTGAGCCAATAGCACCCGAGATAAGTAGGCGCCCCTGGCGGTTAAAAGTGGAACTAAAATATGTAAGGCTATGGTGCATAATATGAAAGAATGGTAAAAGGGGCGTCGGCAAAAGTTGGAAAAGTGCTCCCCGGGTGAAAAGGGCGGAGGTTAGAAAATTGCTTAAAATACACAAGTTAGAGCCCGGGGGAGTAAATAATATAAGACTTTTTGAAAATTTTATGATTTGTCGTGTGGTCTGAGGTATTCAGCTATACGTATGCAAAAAGTCATGTCTCCAACTTAATTAGGGGCTCCCTTAGAAAGAATTGCTTAAAGTACATATGTGGTACCTCAAAGGGTTAAACGTAAGACTTTTTCAAGATTTTATGATTTGTCGCCTGGCCACAGGTGTTCTGCTATAAGTATGCACAATTTCAAATCTGTCTTTTAATAAGGGGCTCAGTTAGAAAGAATTGCTTAAAATACGCATGTGGGAGCCCAAAGGGTTAAATGTACGGCCTTTTTCAAAATTTTATGATTTGTCGTATGATATGTGGTGTTCAGCTATAAGTATGCAAAATTTCACGCCTCCAACCTAATTAGGGGCTCACTTAGAAAATATTGTTTAAGATACACATGCGAGAGCCCAAAGGGTTAAATGTACGACTTTTCCAAAATTTTATGGTTTGTCATTTGATGTGAGGTGTTCAGCTATAAGTATGCAAAATTTCCCACCTCCAACCTAAATAGGGGCTCACTTAGAAAGAATTTTTTTTAAATACACATGTGGGAGCCCAAAGGGTTAAATGTACGGCTTTTTGAAAATTTTATGATTTGTCGTTTGGTGTGAGGGGTTCAGCTATAAATATGCAAAATTTCACGCCTCCAACCTAATTAGAGGCTCACTTTGAAAGAATTGTTTAAAATACACATAGGGGAGCGCAAAGGGTTAAATATACGACTTTTTCAAAATTTTAAGGTTTCTCGTTTCATGTGAGGTGTTCAGCTATAAGTATGCAAAATTTCACGCCTCCAACATAATTAGGGCTCACTTAGAAATAATTGTTTAAAATGCACAAGTGGGAGGGCAAAGGGTTAAATGTACGACTTTTTCAAAATTTTATGATTTGTCGTTTGATGTGAGGTGTTCAGCTATAAGTATGCAAAATTTCATGCCTCCTACCTAATTAGAGGCTCACTTAGAAAGAATTGTTTAAAATACACATGTGGGAGTGCAAAGGGTTAAATGTACGACTTTTTCATAATTTTATGGTTTGTCATTTGGTGTGAGGTGTTCAGCTATCAGTATGCAAAATTTCACTCCTCCAACCTAATTAGGGGCTCACTTAGAAAGAATTGTTTAAAATATCTCAATTTTTAAAATATATCAATTTGTTGATTTTCTGTAAGCAAGTAAATCCAGATAAACCCCCAGTAAGTAGATAGGTTTACAATGGAAGTCTATGGGAATTTGGCGAAATATTAGAGAAATCGCCAAGGTGGCATCACTTTTTTCGTCTAATTTTGGTCGCCAAATTTGGCGAGAAACTTGGTGGTATTTGGCGACAGAACAGCGTCCCCTCCTAAGGCAAATTAAAATTTTGCCTAATAGACGTAATGTTAAAGTAAAAATGGGCGCACCCAGGTGGGTAATTCATCGATTTTCTCAATTTTTTTATTTTTTTCTTTAGTTTTATAGTGTAAACGAACTTTGCACGAAATTTGAAGTCTGTAGCTGCAGTAGATATACGAGATCTTTTTGATGAGTGAGTCAGTCAGTCAGCCAGTCAGTGGTAAAATTATCGATTATCAGACATTTTCAAATGTCATTATCTCGGAAACTAATTATGCGTTATTTATAAAATTTTGGATTTTAGGTAATTAGGGTGGCTTTACTACACATTTCGTATAACAAGTACGTAGGTAGTATTTCAGTAGTAGAGCATCGAAATTTGACGAAAATAGCTCGAAATGGTTCATGTAAATAACCCACGGCTATGTCAGGCGAAATTGGCTGACACACTGCTGTGTGTCTAGATATATATATACATACAATCATTATATAATTACAATTCATCTTCTTTTTCTTTTTATTAAAAATAAAATTAATAAATTGAGCATCAATACATTACATTGACATAATACAAAATAAAGCAGGATCATCTATTTTTAATTTAATGAAACATTAATGAATTGTGTCTACTATAATTTACCAATATACTGATCACCAATATATGATGAATTAAAAAACTTTCATAATTGGCGAATGGAAAAACAATCTTGCCCAACTTTATATTCTAACTGTACATAGTTTAAGATTTATATTATACTTAATATTCAGATTTCAAGAATTTTATGATAAATTAAATATGCATATTTGATGTAATTCGTCTGTGTTTTATTGTACATGTGTATACAATTATTTTTCATTTTGAATTCCTGAGGTTTATTTTTTTCCTCGATATAAACACTATTGTTTTTATGCGTTTGTTTCACAAAATAGCCACTGGATTTTTTTGGTTTAGGAGCCTATTACTATTGCTATGAGATTACTATAAGGGCCTGGTTACTATTGTTTTTATGCGTTTGTTTCACAAAATGGCCACTGGATTTTTTTTTTGGTTTAGGAGCCGCTGGCTCCTTCCAGATTTTGGGAATCTGCACCTATTGTGCGAGTCCTACTTGAACTTGTCCTGTTTTTTAAATTACTACCTGATTGTTTCTTAATGTCCATTATTTTATGCCATTTAACTGAAAAGACAATTTGTATTTATGCTGTAAAATTTTTACTATACAAAGTTGTTTTATATGTATTTATTACTCTTTTTAAAATTTATTTAAAAAAATAAATACTTTTTAGTAAAAAAAATCTATTAATTTAAGTTTTAATTTATCAAATATAATATTGCTTAGTATCTGATTACATAGGTCAAAATTAACTTTTTTACTCACTTGCCACTGGCCTGTACATAGATTTTTTTCACCGGCCAGTTTTTTTTTTTAACACTGGCCAGTGCAAATTTGCAAATACTTGATAAAAAGTGTACTTTTTCTAACTATTAAAATCATAATATACTAATACTCTTTATTTACCCTTTGATAAGATTAAATGTGATGGAAAAAACTGTCATTCCATTAAAAAGAGAAATATAAATAAGTAGTTACTGCAGCCAAATTATAAGTGACACACTGTATTTAAAGATATCTTGATGCATTGTATAAAACAGACAAGAAAAATAGATTTTTGAAATTAAAATATATTTTAATTTAAAAAATAATTTTGCAACTTGGATATTTTATTTTTACTTAAAACTTAGGATCTAGATCTAACAACTGCAATAATGTAGTGCCTAATCTTCATGTATATATAAAATAAGAGCTTAAGATTTTAAGAATCTGCATCCATAGTGCAAGTCTTACTTAAACTTGTCCTTTTTTTTTTATTACCACCTGATTGTTTCTTGATCTCCATTATTTTATGCGATTTACATACTTACCAACGCCCCACCAGTGGCCGAGAGGTTCTGCTCTCGAAGCTGGTAGACGGGAAGTGCTGGGTTCGATCCCAATCGCGCCCGTCGGCCTAATCGTTCGGAGTTTTCGTGGTTTTCTTCGAGCCGTGGATCTTCCATGCGTTAATACGGATTAGGTTCCCTTAGAAAGACCTCCACGGAGGGCACTCCCCCCGGGCCTATATCCCTCGTGTAGATAATTGGCCGTCAAAAATCAACCCAACCCCATACTTATCAACTTTGGACATAAGTTCCGTAAAATGTGAGTTAATTTAAACCAGGTTAAACATGTTTCCAACCAAAGAAATGATATCAAACAAGTTCTACATGGAAATTGGGAATTAAATAGCTAATAATCTAAAATATTTTCTGGTTAGAAACCTGTTTAACCTGGTTTAGTCTAACTCGCATTTTACGGAAGTTATGTCTGAAGTTGGCAAGTATGGATTTAACTGAAAAAACTATATTGCACTAAACAGACTAATAAAGAAAGCAAAAAAAAAAAAAAAAATATTTTTTGACACTTAAATTTATCATTTACATTAGGTCTTTGTGCCCTAATTGAGTCCTCCCATCACAATTTTATTGCAGCAGTAGGATTAAATTCATTTAATTTAACTTTAGACGGTTTGACATTTAGGCGATTATGTAATGTAATATGTTTTTCTTCATTGACAAACTTTTGTCCTTTAAAGTGTTTTTTGCACTACTACAAATTCTCTCCACTGCAGCATTACTTGAAAAATTGTTAATATTTTGTTTTCCTTGAATTTCAGAGATTTTAGTTTTTGTAATAATTAAATCAGAGATATGGATGGGTGAAAGTACACGTTTATTACTAGTTTGAACTGGTTCCATTCAGCAATAACATGTTCAATATGAAGGGTAAATTTATCGCCGATCTGGGCGGCTTGTTTTCAAACTAATTTTCCCCCCTCCCCTTCCCAACACCCTTTTTCTACATTTTCCATTCAATATGTGCAATTGGCGAGTGATAGCTATTAAGTTTGACCAGTGGTGGCAATAAAGTCAATCGCCAAATTTTCAGTATTATTTGCTGATTGGCGAGTGCTAATTTTGTCCTATATCTGATTATCTAGTATATTATAAATTAGAAAATATCAGTTTTCTTAAAGTAATTGATGTTTTTTTTATTATTATGAATGAACATTCCAAAGTATCTCTTTTCTATTATTTTTGTGTACTGTTGCAGGTTATTGGTATGGTATAGAACTCGATAAGCCTCAAGGTAAAAATGATGGTTCCATAAATGGTGTTCAGTATTTCTCTTGTACTCCTGGGTATGGGTTATTTGCTCCACCTCATCGCATTAAGAGGTATGTATTTAATCTTAATTTAATATTGTAATTGTTTTCAGTGTGCTTAGCAACCTGATAGTTTTTATTGGTTTTTTATTGTGAAAATACTGATTATTCTTATTATATGCAGACTGGGCTAAATAATTAAAAAAAAAAATTGTGATAAAAGTACTTTTTTTGTTATTTTTTTATGCATAACTCTTATGCTCCTATTTTCTTCCTTTTTTTTTATTTGTTGGAAAGATCTTATTCTGTTGGTGGTTTGTTTAATTTTATTTTCATTATGATCTAAAGATATGTCTGTCTGTTTTATTATCATTATTATTTTTCTTTAATTCATGAGCTTTAACTTTTGGAAAAATTTAGCAATTGTCACAAATTTTGAGTGTAATGTTAAGGTACACAACGTTTATGTACTTTACATTTTAAAAATATTCTTCATATCATATATGGTTTTTTTAACATTTTCCAACAAAGTTGAAAAGTCTATATGCATTCGGTTTGTCTGTCCGTATTGCTGTCTGTCCACACTCTAACTCCCGTAAATATACTCGGATTTTCATGCAATTGTTAACCCTTATTTAGTATCACCTAACCATGTTTGGTATTGCATATGAAGTATGTGGGATTAATATTTCATTTACAGGGCTACCCAAAAGAATTCCATTACATTATGGTATATTGGGGAAAATCGTTTGCTGAGTATTTTAATGACATTACATTGTTTCAAATGTATTGAAACTGATATAAATCACTGAATTTCACTACAAGATGATTACGATAGAATAGGGTATTCATAGAATTTGTCGTTCATTTACAGGGACATACAAAAGAAATTGATTACAGTACTGTCTTTGAGTAATAATTGCTGAAATGCGTTTTCAATTGTGGCAGGCGCTTTAAAATTCAACTGTTTTAATCCTATACAGCGCTGCTCAAAGAATTCGGATAATTTTCTGATTGTAGAAGGGAACAGCTGAAATTTGGTTTTCAAATGTGTTATGCGCTTCCATATGGTTGAATTAGACATCATATTTTAGTGTATTAAACTATGAAGTTTTGTTACATTATTCTGAATGTGTTGGGAAGTGTTTCATAATCTATGCTTGATGTATGATTTTTCTTTCTTGTGCTTACAGGATTGGGTCAAAAATAATTGTAATTTATCATCATCTACTGGATGTCAAAATGATCAATACTAGCATGAATTTGAGATAGTCTTGTATCGGTCAAAAACCCTGATTATGCCTAAGCCTGCATCCCATTTCAGGTCAAATTGAGTTGCCACAAATTTTTTTCATTGCATATCAGATTCAAGTTTCAGCAATAACATTTTTGTTTCTTTCGTACTTAAGAGCCTTATTTTGTTTCTTTTCCAAGATATATTTCTAGAAACATTTTTAAATATTTTACTCTTGTTTACCTGCTGTATTTTCTATATTCCTTTAAAAAAAATTGTGAATGTTATTTAAAAAAAACAGTGTAATATAATCATTATTACTATTATTATTACATTTTTGTTTATTGATTAATTTTCAGACTGCGTAAAAATTCAGAAGATGAATCCTCTGATCAAGATTCAGCTGACTTGAGTTTGAGTAAAAGTTCGACTGGTCAGTTTTGTATTTATTTTAAAATCACCTTCCTTAAAAAAAAAAAAAAAAATTGTGTACTTTTATGTTAGATTGGTGAATATGATAAATTGCCAAATATTGCTCCTATCGCTATCATTCACCTTGCATTCATTTCATTTTAATGTAAATCTTCACACATTTCATTAAAAACCCTCATAATTTTCACTTAAAGTACATTTCATTGTAATTATCAAAATGTATATACTAATTACATTCTGCATTTCACAGATTTCAATTTAACCCCCCCCCCCCCCCAAAAAAAAAAAAGACGAAGACATACCATAAACTCCAACATTTTATTTATTTCAGTATCAGAGCATTGTTTCTAATTTAAACAAACACGAAAATAAAAGTTGTTATTGGCGATATTTGCACCTGACTAACATAAAAGTACCTTTATTTGTTTATCATACATAATTGCAGTTGAGTTTGTTAAATATTTCTGTATTGCATTTTATGTTTCATAATTTTAACTATCAAAGGAAAGGAATTCTTAATTTGTTCGCTAGCATCATAACTTTTATGATTTCCTGATTTATGTGTCTAAACCCTGACATCGCAAATATGGATCTTTTCAAATACAGTGGTTGATCGGTTAACAAACTTAATCCGTTCCAAAACAGTGTTCACTAACCGAATTGCTTGTTAACCGATCATAGATTTGTATGGGAATTCAATTACATATCTAGCTATATAATACATAAAAAATAATATAAATTTTCCCTTTATAATAGGGTTAATATACGTCCTTATTTAATATGGACAGATCGCATTTTGATGGCTTTGCCCGTGTCGTGGCATATTAAAAAAAATAATAATAAAGACATGCCCGGTGTAAAAACTTTTGGGATTACATTCATTGACTATGGCATTAAATCATATCAATTTGTCACTTTGACCTTTCAAAAATTCCGTTGTTCTCTTAAAGATCATGTTTATTGCACATCTCGATAAAGCTCAAGTGGAGCCTAGAGCCTGTTAATAATTTGTGAACTGACTTTCAATTAAAATAATTAATTTGCAATTAAAATCTATTCATTCTAATTTGGAAACCCTAAAATGTAGGATGTGAACCCCCGGTAGCCCACGAATTATTTAGGTCATACGTATACAACTGTTAAAATGTTCTCTACGTCGACAGTAGAAGCAATTAAATACATGTCGGCAAATCCGAAATACAGCATTGCTTCTTCTTGGCTTTGTTTTGTGAGGTGTTCATAAACCGAACAATTCATTAACCGATCACTCACTGTACTTATAACTGCTTATATTAAATTGTACTGTGAATACGACTTGTTGAATTAACACATCAAAATATCTGTAGGATATTTTTAGTCTGTCAAGGTGTAAAGTACTCTATAAGTACTTACTGTAAAAAAAGCAACATACAGTGAAATATGTTTAACACGAAACTAAGGGGTTAAGTGTCTTTTTCAGCATTCTGAGATCTAACTTATTGTGTGAACCAAATAAGCAAAGCTGTCTCTAAATCTTCGTGCTTAGCAGTTCTCATATGTTTTCTTTCTGGCTTAAACATACTGCACTCAAACCTTAACGTAATGGGATCCTTGTTTTTTATTATTGTGTATAAAGTAGAATTGGCAATGCCAAACTCTTTGCAGATTTCTATTTTCACCCTTCTTTTCCATCAACTGCATTAAGCAGCTTCATCTTTATTTGAAGCGAAATAGCAGTTTGTTTTTGCACCAATTTCTCAGCCATTGCGCTAATAAAACATAAGCTAATTTACAAAAAACACGAATTCACTAATTTTCACCCAAAATTCAGTGGTTTTAACTCAAAATTCACCAATTTCAACTCAAACTAACTAGCTCGAAAGTGAATTTTTTTTTGTGCTAAACGATTTTGTTAAAAGAAAGAAAATGCATTAAATTGCATAGTATACTGTCCGGACCGCTATATCATTTCGTATTAACCGATTTTTCATGTTAAGCATTTTCGTGTTAAACGTATTTCACTGTATTTGCAAAAAAGCAATAGTTTTCTCTATATAAATTTTATTGTTTCAAAAAAGAGAGATTCATATTGAAAAACATTTTTTAAAGATATGTGTGTAAAAAAGTGTGAAGTCAAGCCTGAAATTAAGATTGGGTGGTGGGATTCATGCCCAAATTTTCGAAATTCCACTTAAGGGAATTATGAGAGCCTGTATCTTCTTGCCAAAAAATTCGTAAATTTTTGGAAAATTTACTTTTTTGGAACAATTATTACCGTAAAATACCGTTAATCTGCCCCCCCAAACATGACGGAAAATCGTAAAAAAATCAGAGGGGGCGCTTACACGGTATTAAAATTGTAGTAATGGCATCTATGGAGAGTGGCGTGGGTGATGATAATGGCCGATCGACGTAAAATATGCATTATTTTAATAAAGTGAGTAAAGAAAAACATTTTGAAAAAAAAAAATTATTTACAAAATAGAAAAACTATAACTTCTCGATTAACGACAATTTCAAATTATAGAAAATTCTGGATTTCAAAAGCTTTGAAATTGGAATGCATTTAGATAAATAATAACACTAATATCTGTCATAAGATAAATAAAAACACTAATATTTGTCATTAATATGGTAACAGAAAAATAAAAGGAGCTTAATAATTTAAAATAATTAAAAAACACCAAAAATTGCGTTTGAAAATGTCCTAAAATTCTTTCTAAAATTAGTAACATTTTATGCGGTGTCGCCATCTGTTGTAAATTAGGGACATTAAATATAATTTTTTTTTTTTTTTAAATCATCATTTCTTATGTATAAAGAATAAATAAATAATACAAATCACAATAATAACATGAAAAATATTGCAAATGAAACTAATTTTTTTTTTAAATAGAAGAAATGTGTTATAATGGAAAATTGAAATCAGATTGACATAGAATTAATTTTTAAAAAAATAACTTTATCAGTACATTAACTCATTTTAAATAGTAATATATAAAGTAAATACTCGTATTATGCTTATCACCTTCAAATATCAAACTAAATCACCAATTCAATACTTAATAATAATAATAATAATAAAATAAATAATACCAATAAATCCGATTTTGCGTTATTTTGGCGCCATCTACCATAACTTACAAGAAAGAAAACCAACACGATATAAAATTCTGAAAGTCACTAAAAAAAAAGGCTGCATATTGTTATTATCACTATTATTTTATATATTTAGTAAAAATAATACACAAGGCTAATGATATTATGAAAAATATTAATTATATGTATAAATATGAAGTTATGTAGCCAGAATGGAAGTACCGATCGGTAATTCGATGACGTGAATCGATTCTTAATCGAATCGTAAAACGAATAGCTGAACTGCGTTTACGGCTTCCTCTGAGGTTTACGACGATATGAAAACAAAAGACAAGTGCAAACGCCAAAAGGAGATTTGAATAAACTGAAAGAAATAAATTAAATCAAAGATAAGTAGAATAATAGACTTAGTTGAAAAGAAAAAGTAAAGAAATGATTGAAATTGATCTTGACGTTCGCACCGAAATTTTTTTGCGGAGAGGGCGCTTTCTCGGGATTTCTTGAATTTTCCAATTTGTTTACAAAGTGGGATGGGGGCGCTTAATCGGGAAGGGCGGATTAATGGGATTTTACGGTAAGTAATTTAATTTTGAAATTAAGATTGCAAAAATTAAATTTAAAAAAAAACCCAAAATTACTAAGAGCACATAACATTTGTTTAAAATTTTTCAAATTGTTGACAATTTCTTTCAGTGAAGCATTGCCATGTGTTAATATCATTCATTGAAATAACATGTAAAAATAAATGCAGAGTTAATGATAATTTTCTTTTTCTCCTAAACATCTCTACTTCCTATTATTTTAAAATATTTATAGGGAGATACCCTTCCTTAAAAGAAATTTAATTTTAATCCCTGGGGATATCTTGCTTATTATTGTATTGAAGTGTAATGAGCCAAAGGCAAGCAGAGTTTCCTATATATATCTACTCTAGTCTGACAATGAAATGAACACAACCTCTCTGCAATGGCTCAGTCAATTAGAATGTAATTTTTCACAAACATAGTTCAAATAAGATTTAGGTAATAATGTGGCCTGATTTTAGAAATTCACCATGTGGCTTGATTAATTCTAGGTCAGAGTTCTAATACAAATACTAAAGATGATCCTGTTTCTTTGGTTAATCTCCTCTCTGTGACGAAAGTTAATATATTGATGAGATGCCGTGAATAAGATAGAGTTGCAGTAAAAATAAAATGAATAGTCTTACTTAAATGACAACAGTAGACACATTGAAGAGACAGCAGTCTTTATTCGTTGATTCACTTTGAGAGGTGGAAGGTAATTAGGAGAAGTAGGTCACTGTACACATTCGAAGAACGTTCCACGTAGAATTATTAAAACTTGGAAGTAATTCCATGATAAAGATGAATACTGGTTAAAATAATTTTTTAAAGAAGGTCTTGATAATAAAAAGTCCGAAATCAAATATGCGTTAAATTAAAAAAAAACCAGAGACCGAAGATAAACTTTTAGATATCGCGATACAGCTATTGAAGAACATCGCTCTTTGAATTTAGGCGCTAAGGCCCGAAATTCAAAAAAGACAAATCACGTTGTCAAAAATAATACATACTTTCGTAAATCTTAAAATCTTAAAATCTGATCTTAAAATCTGTTAAAAAACTGGCTGCATTGATATATATATACTGCATAAAAGGGGTTTACAAAACTACATGCAGAAATGATTTAAATCTATTTGTTAAATTAAAATTGCGTATGAATTGTAGAACGAATGACAGCAGGGAAAACGAAACTACGTTCGAAGACACACCTCCAATATGACGCGGTCGACGTCACGCTGATTCTAAATATAGAACTGGAAGAGGGGGGGGAAAGCTGAAAATCAAAACTGCGGTAAAAAGGAAAGAAAAAAAGCGATTTGAACGATGTTTTGCATTGAAAATAAATAGTTTAAAACATGAGATAATAATGCTGCATTACAATTTAAAAAATAAATAATAAATGTGATTACTACATCACACTCTCCATAATAGTTTGAAATGCAGCAACATTTTTAGTTAGCCATTTTATACAAGCTGATCCCAAAATATGTAATTAATCTTAATTAATTAATCACAAAAACAGCTATGATGATAGTGGTGGATGTGGTGTTGGAGTACTCAATAATACGAGTTGAATTGAACGTTTTCCTGATTATGTATTTTACTGTGACTAGTAGCAAATTCCCATAATTGGGACACCATTCCTTTTGCTTTGACTTTGTGATGCTGCAGCTTCTGAGGCCACATCAGCTGTTACCGTGACAACTGAGAACTGTTTTCATGATTAAGGTCAATTACATATTTGAAGATTGGCTTGTATGAAATGATCCACTAAAAAACTGTCGCCTCGCAAATTGTAAGTAATGATTGATCACACAGGTTTATACTTGATAAAGCGGTTATGAACTTTGATAGAAATTGTCTTTTGGACTAACATAAGTCAGCTACTGATGTGTAAGAGAAGACATCTATTATTTGAGTTGTCCTACAACATTGACTACTTGCTGAAAATTAACTTGATTACGTCATTGATATCAAAATGCTTAAAGTTACAGTGTCTTATAAAATTACAATAAACTCTATGTAACTTTGTAAAAAATAAAACTTCACTAATTTCAATTGCACACATAATCCATAAAAAACTTGTGTTTCATCTGATTTTTTTCTTTTTATTTCTATAGTATTTTCTTTTGAATTTGGTATTTTGTTAAAAGCTAACTAAGCTGTGGTACGATAAGTTGTCTGAATTTCATATGCAGTATAGGATCCGTTATCCAGAATGCTTGGGATCTGAGATATTCTGGATAAGGGGTTTTTCCGTAATTCAGAACACTTTACTATAAATGTTAAGAATAGTGTAAAATAACGGTATGAAATGTATAAAATATGAATAATATATGAAAATACAGAATTCTATGAGTAAATTAGTTAATTTAATAACTTATTTACACAAAATAAAAAAAACCTAAATTACAATTCAAATTAGCATATAAGAAGAGAACAGAATCCTTTGATTTGGTTTTTTAGAACATTTTTACTAAGATTGGTTGCTTATAGTGTGTCTTTTGCAGTAACTGCTTCTGTATACTGCCATGATTTGCTGTTTGTGGGAGTAGCTTGTTTGTTGCATTCCACAAATCAGTTGTTCAATTGCAAAACATTAATAGCTCATTTGAAATCTTTTTACCACCTCAATCTGCTTGCCATCATCTTCACTTCCATTGGAAATATTCCTTGGCATTATATCACAAATCTCACTGCCAGTCATCTGATCACTTACAGGAGTATCATCATCAGCAATTAGACAATCTTCTACTGGTTTTTGATCAACAATTGAGCTTCTGAACATGAAAGTTCTTTCGCTTAGTCCAGCAAGTCTGTAATAATTTCTTTCTCTTTTTAAATTTTAAAGTCTTCAACTTCATGCTCATTCACACCATTAAAAAATATTGCAGGTTTTTATGTTTTTGAAAGGAAAAATTATTTTTCAGTTATCATTTTGCATTCCGGATTTCGGAGCATTCTGTATATGGGGTTTCCGGGTAACGGGTCCCACACTGTACACAAGCTGACTTCCTGCACTGTTATAAATCCTTAATTCAAACCGCTTGACTCTGAAATGATTTGCACGTAAAATCTGAGTGTTTTAGAAAGTCTATATATCATGGAACATTCCATACTTTCTTCAGAACATGATATAAATATTAAATAAATAATTTTTGGTAAACTATTATCAGCAATAAAGTATCACATAAGTAAAGTTCAAATTCACATATATGAGTGTTTGAGAGTGACATATCCAACACCTTAAGGGTTAATATGATATTGAGTGATAAAAAATATTTAAAGTGCAAAGCTGAGTTCAAGGAATAAAACAGTTGGATCATGGTGATCAGTATCCCTCTGAGAATCCTATTTTCAAGCATTTTAAATCAGAATCATTTGGCAGTTACACAAATGAGTTCTAACCTATCAAAATTCAAAGAAAGAAAATGTTTTAAAAGAAACTGTTAGATTGAATTTCTAATAAACATACAAAAGTAATTGCAATAAAAAAATCAATTTTTCATTGACTAGTCTAACTCTTAAAACAAATATTATTTTAAACCAAAGTTACCAAAATACTATTTCCATTAACTTCTCCTTTTTAAATTACCAAAAAATTAAACTTTATTCATATAAGTAATCTGCAACATGTAATCAAGATAAGTAATTCTGATGAAGTTATCAATTGAGGCTGTGATCTTTGGTATTATGAAATGATTAATCAGCAAAAATTACACCATTTTGACACAATTTTTTTTTCTCTCAAGGAAATCTAAACAATTTGTAATTTTCGCCATCGAGAAAGTTACATGTACACTTCTTATATTCATATTCAACATTTAAAAAATATTTCAGTGCACAATAGGTGAATAATAAATATGTTTCCAAGATCCATTCATAGTAATATATTTATTGTTATTTATTTTTTAAAATGGCTAGTTCCTTTTCAAATATGATGTCATTTTCACTCACTGAAGTATTTTGGCACCCTCTGAGATTAACATCTCAAACTCAGTGTCAGTCGAATGAAAAAATATTGAGTTAAAATGGGTCTTTTTTTTAAAAATGAGACATCATTTTCTGTTCAATTTTTTTCAAAAAAATTATTTTTTATTGTAATGAGAAAATGACACCAGCAAGGTTATAGTAATTCCTATTATTTCCCTTTTATCTGTAACAATGGAAATAACCTGACTGTCATCATTTTGAAGAGATTTCATGAAAAAATTTAAATTAAAAATAAATTATAGAAATATTTAAAAAAAAATATAGCTAGTGCAGGCTCATCTTCAAATAATGAACAGCTTTCAATCAAAGGATAATTATTAAAATTAGTTCATTAGCAAGTCCAGGGTAGATGAGGAAATTAAACTGGCTTGTGTTTTAAATACAATCGACACCGGTTATGATGGAATTTCAGGGGACCAGAAAATGTGGTACGTTATAAGCAATAACCAATAAAATGCAGTGCATAACGTGAAATAAAAAGGTGCATAATAGCACACACAATAATAGTGATTTTAAACAGAAATTTTATGATCAGTAGCCTATTCATATGGGTTGAAAATAATCACACTCACTTCAAGGTTTTAAAAATGGACTTTACTTTACTCAAGTGACATCAAAATAATCACATGCATAATGCATTCCTCCTGCATTTTTGTGTTTCTGAACAGGTATTTCATTCTTCATCAAAAATCCTCCACTTTTCTATTAGTAGGTACAATCACTTTGTACTGCTGAAATAAAAATAATGTCCATAATCCGTGAAATCCTTCATTTCCTTATCAAGCGTTTCTAAAATTACTCCCTCTCCCCTTGTTTTCCATAGCTGCTGGAGAAGTCAGACAATAATCAATGACATTCACTACTCGAACATCAGGTTAGAATACCTGTCTCTTCCATGAAAAGGAATTTAGAGTTCACTGGGATAAATGTCCAAAATTGTTTACCGATTTCCAAACCGGAAATGCAAGATTGACATACAGATTTGGCTTTTTGTTCGAATCTAAAGAAGTACATTATAGCCAGATTAAGGCTTTTGCATAGTCTGTTATAGTCGAAGTTGTATATCATTACATTATATAGGATTTCATTTGGAACCAAGCATCTGAGTACGTTATAAGTGAAAGTACATTATATCCCAGGTACGTTATAACCACTATTGACTGTATATTGATTATATGGTGATGCAATAAATATAGATAGATACAGATAGCATATTTAAAGAAGAAAGGACAATTCATCTGATGGAAGTAGAATCTCATTCACAAATACAGTACAGAACCATTTATCTGGAATGGTTGGGGTCAGATGTATTCCGGATAACTGGTTGGGCATTAAAGCAGCATCCATTTGATAAGTTTTGTAGAATATATCCAAGTGCCATTATTTCTTATTTTAAATTATTAGATTACTTGGATTAAAAATCAGATGCAAGAAAGATCAAAAGTTAACCAGAGTTTGAAAGGAGATAATTTATGGGAATCCCTTGGGAACAAAAATTTTTCAGTTTTCTCTGCATAAGAATTAAAACATCTAAAATACAACTTGATCCTTCATGAATCGTACAGCCACAGGTTTAGTTTTTTTTTTTAAATACAACTAAATATGTTTCCATTTCAAATACTAGATGTTGACATCAAATTATACAATTGTTTCAAGCAATGTATATGTCAAACTGTCATGACACTTTTTTTGGCAAAGATTCTGAAAAAAGTTTATTAGAAATATCATTCCGGTTAACTGGCTTCCGGATAAATGATTCCATACTGTATATTAATGTTTCAATATTTTTGGAGCAAAAAACTGACTTCCAATAGATTTTTATTTCTGCCGTGGTAGTCATGACATGACATCATAGTGCTTACAGAATGCCAACATGGAGTAAAACTGCCATGCGTAACCTCCAACGAACTTGAATTGGAACATAAAGATAAATTTCAAAACAAAGCAAGATCTAAAAGGTATAATTTTGAGGTTTTAGTTTTACTATATTTAAAAATCTTATTTAAAACTTTCTTAATAATGAAATCATAAACATCAGTTTAAAAGCTTACTAAATTTAGCATTAAAAAATACCATCTTCAGTGATGTTTGTTTATTTTTGTCGAGTTTTATATAATGCAATAATCTTTCATGTGAATTTAGTTACATCTGTTAATGATCTTTGAGCAGTGTTAAAGTGATTTTGAATTAGAAACAAAAACACACACTTAGCACCAGAGAGCTGGAGCTGGAGCCCAGAGCCAGAGCGCTCCGGAGCTGTATTTTCCCTGGAGCTGGAACTCTAAATTTTCCACTGCTCCAGGGCTCCTTTAGTTTTTAATATTCTTTTAAATCTTTTTTTTTTTTTCGGTCTTTTAAATTTCCAGGCTTAAAATATTTTAATTACATCATTATTCAGTATTTTAATTATATCATTTTTTAGGTTTTTTTTTTTTTTTAATTACAGATGGAAAAGTTCTCAAAACATGGTAACACTACTTTACTTCTACTTTCTACTTGAGCTAAAAGACAACAGTATTTGAAAACAAATATGACTGCCTGTTGTTTATTTGTATAGTTGTACGACTTTGGTTGTTTGAAAAGTGTAGAAGAAATTTCAGATTTTTGTGTTTAAAATTCCACCAAACTTTCTATTTTAAAAGTAAAAGCTAAAAGATGTCCTATTTTCTGAACAAGCATTTCAAGTTTTGACAGAAGAAAAATGCACTATGTCAGATCTTTAATGAAGGTAAAGGAAGAAAGAATTTGTGAGCAAAAAAATAAATGTGTAAATTAAAATCTGCAACTCAAAAACGCGAAGTTGGAGCCGGAGCTGGAGCCACAGTATTTTATCTAGGAGCGGAGCTGGAGCCACAGTATTTTATCTAGGAGCGAAGCTGGAGCATCAAAAATTGTTCTGCTCCAGGTCTCTGCTTAGCACAACTGGCAACAATTTTTAAGAATCCATCTGATTGGCATGGATAATACGCAAGTACCAAAAAAGTGAAAACTGACCAAACCTGAACAGTCAACTGCAAATTATAGTAACGCTGCTGCTGCTTTCTCTTTATTTTTGCATATTGGTTTATATTTCTGAAAATTTTACTTTACAATAATGAAAATCATATAAATTCACAGGTTATGCAAGCATTTTTTAAATGATTATGATAATATGTAAAAGAATTGTATGTTATGAAGGATCTTTTTCACAGATCTAAAATTTCAAAAGTATAAATTAATTTTTCTACCCACCTTTTTGATTTCTTTCAAACTTACTATGTCGTATGTCGAATCTTCTGTACTTAGAGTTCTGCCTGGATTACAAACAGGCCATTTTGCAATGGATATTACCTGTGATTAATCGGCAAGTGTTCATTGTTGAATTAGATTAAAACAAAAAAAAGAATCATTCTTGAAAATTATTTAACGTGTCATAAAAAAAAATAATTGAATTACAGTTTTCTAGCAAATTACATTTATTTTCTATTTGACTATGTATGTATGGATGGATTATTTCATTTATTTATTTATTGATGGAGTCTTAATTTTGCTACAGAATATTAGCCGGAAACAAATACTGAATTATGTTCAAATGGGTTAATCTTCCATAGCTAGGGTGCTTGCCATAGAGATAGATTTTTAGAAAATCATGCTTGAAACTTATTTTAAAATCCTTAAAAAAATTCATAGATTGAGATGAAAGTTTCAAACAAATTGCATTTGAAAATACTTTTATTCCATATTTGACAACATAAAAATTAAAATTATGTGATTGCTAGAAGTTTAAATTTTTTTTATAAAAGTAAAATTTATTTGTCAATTGGTTGTCACTGTCAAAATGACCTCAACATTGCTCACAGACATATTTTTGCTTTATAGCATAGATTTTAAGCTTCTTTACTGTGCAAATATGTTTAAATTTGTTTTATTTTATATATTAAAGCAAGTAGCTATTGTAGAATGGAATGTGAATTAATAAATCAATTTCATGCGTTCCTGTAGATGCCAAACTATTCCCATGTAGCAAAACACGGCTATATATAATACCTTAATTTAAATTAATGTTAAGAAACTATTTAATGGAATGAGTTTAAAAAAAGTATTGAAGTAAAATTCTATCATGTTGCAATTTTTTGACATAAATGTTTTTATATGTTTTCTTTTTTCACAGATGGTGAGAATGGAATTCTTAGCCCATGCTCTCCTAGATCAATCCTTACAAATCGGAACTCGAATTCTGCGAGGTGTGTACATTCTCTAAATATTGTAAACCAAAAATTAGAATATTATTATTGTTTTCTCCTAATCAAAATTTTGCCATTAAACAAATGAGAATAAATATTGTATTCTCAAATGTTTAGCACTTGATTTCAGTATGTCACATTATTATGTCCCCGAAATATTTTGAAATCCTGAATATATTGCGATGAATTTAAATTTGTAAAAGTTTAGTGTTTTCAAAGATAGTTTAAAAATTTACATTTCCCTACTACAAGTATAAGAAACTATCATGAAACACTTGGCATGATTAAAAATATTTCAAATTAACTGTATTAATTGGTTATGTGGGTTATTTTAATACCATGGAAAATGAAAATATCTTGACTTGGTTAATTTTTTTATTGTTATTTTTTTCCTTTTCTTTACTTACTTATTTAAGAAGCCTTCACCACAATAGAAAGGAGTTAGGGAGTCTGGAGCATCCTTGAAAAGGTAAAATGAGAAAAAAGAATGGAATCTTGTAATGACTTATATACCTATTTATTAAAATTTGGCATACTAATAAACTAATCTGGAAGGCCCAGTAGACTATAAGCCAGTTTGTGATGAAGTCGCTGAGTGTTCTGTTCCTCATTTGTTCAAACTATTATTTTTGCTTATTATTATTATATTTTTTATTATAAGCACCAAAACAGCTCTTAGGAATTTTTTTTTGTTTGAAAGGTTCAACATTGGCATATTTTGCAATGGATTATGACGTTTTAAACATAAAAGTACGATCTTTAATTTGCTATAATTGGTTTATCCATATTTCAGTAAGTTAAGCAGTTTCAAAAAATGAGAGATCAAAACACAAATACAACGTTTCTTACTTATTATCATTATTTTTTAAAAGCATAATGCTCCGTTTGAAAATTTAAAGAATGTAGATGCGGTTTGTGAGACCATTTTTGCACTTTCAAATTTTTTCTGCTGCTGCATTTTGGAACAGGGAACTAGCATGCACTGCCATGGCATTTTTTCTGAAGACCCATTTTAATTGTGGATTTTAATTAATACCTCAGCTAATTATTAAAAAATGAAAAATCTGAGTCCCATGTGCATTACAACCTGCCTTGGACTATCCTCATCCAAATTTTCAGACCTCTATGTAGGTAGATTCCTTAGCCATCGTACACAGCCATCTTCCTTTATTAGTATAGAATAACAGCAGGACATTTGCTTCGGCTAAATAACATCAAACATGACTCTCTTTGCCTTTAACATAAGAACTGAGAGTGCATTCTATGCATTGCTTAGAACTATGATTTTCCTTTTGTATTGGCTGCATTTGCTTGCATTAAGTTTAATCAATTTCTCATTGTCAGTACTGTTAAATATTTCTTTTACTGTAAAGCTATATGTATTGACATTGACAGTATGTTAATAACTTTTTAGGATGCTTAAGAATGTTTAGTATCTACTAAACATTCTTAAATAACTATGATTTATCAGCAAGCTTTTACTTTACATTGTGCATTATTATTACATTTTAATTTTCTGTAATTTAAGTGCAAAATCTGGGATTAACGAAAATTCAAAGTTTTTAGGAGCCAAATAAATAAATAAACTAGAAAACAGGAATTCTGCTTTTTCAAAATTTACTGTCGCCCCCGAGGAAATAAAATATATATATAAATATAGATAGTACAAAATATATTTCAGTTTTAAAACTTAAAATACACACTTTTAATTTATATAAAATGAGGCCATTTGCATCCGCTGAAGAGTTCCACATTTATGATCCGGACTTAAACAACATCTATAGAAAAGTATGCCTATGATGTCACTATCATGGAATAATACACAAACCCAGCAAAACGCGATGTTGTCATTCAAGAAACTCGACAAAAAAATCAGGTGTCTAATGATTCATATGACTTCATTTTTTTGTTACATTCGTATGGATACTGAAAATTAAATATACACTGCTCAAAAAATTAGGGGAGCAAGCAAATAAGTGAAGAGAACTGTGCAAAACAGCAATGTATGAGCATAAAATGGATAGTACACGTGTAGCAATGCGCAATACATAAAAAAAGACACAAAAAAAATGGTAAGGGAGATTTTATTTTTTGAAAAGATGAAAAGATGGTTTAGGGCAACAATTTGGTTTCATGTAAATCATAAAAAAAAAGTATTGTTTAGAAATGATGCAAGATTTTTAATATGGTGTGTGGTCTCCTCGAACAGCTAAAACTGCTGCACACTTGTTTTCCATGGATGCGATGAGGTTATCAATAAGACTTTGTGGGATACTGTTCAACTGCTCAAGAATTGCAATCTCCAAGTCCTGGACAGTAAAAGGAGGCCTCGGTCTTGCAGCAATGTGTCGTCTGAGTATGTCCCAAACATGCTCGATCGGATTTAGGCCAGGAGAGCAAGCTGGTCATTCCATACGCTGTATTGTTTTAGCTTCAAGCATGTTTTCTACAAGACGAACTGTATAAAGTCTGGCATTATCATGCATGGAAAAAAAGAAATCACTAATTACTGCAACATAAAATATGACATGAGGTCTCAGTATCTCATCTGTATTACTCTGAACCGTCAAAGTGCCATTCCGAATGATAGGCAGGTCCGTACGTCCACCTATGCTGATTCCAGCCAAGAGCATCAACCCACCTCGTTTGTAATGTGATCTTTCACGAACGAATGTGGGATTATTTTGAGTGCCTCTTTCTCTCCATGCAAAAACACATCAGATGTCACATTCAGACTGAATCGGGACTCGTCTGTAAACAGAATTTCACTCCAACAACGTTGCCTTCAAACTCGATGTTCAGTTCCCCACCTTCTTTGGGTCGCACAGTGCCTTGAGGTCAACAGAATACAGCCCATTGGCTTACATGCATAGAGACCACCCTGATGAAGCCTATTTCGGACTGTTTGGCTGGACACCCTTCATCCTTTGGCCAAGAACAACTGTGTTTGCAGCTGAGTAGCATTGCCCGTTCCGTCTCGACGGGCTGTTAACAGGATATATCGGTCATCAGTTTCTGTGTTAGCACATTTTCGACCTTGCACTTGTCGATGACAACCATTCCATGTGTCTTGGAATCAATTCCACAGCCTTTCATGGACACTTCTTGCGACTCTAACAGCGTCCAATACACTTCGTTGTGTTTCCCCAAATTCAACTGTCCCGATAACACGCCAAGCCATGGATTGCAGTAAATCATGTTGTTGTGACATTTTCAAACCACCTTTTCTCAAAACACAAGCTGAACAATTGAATTTTACAACTGAGGCAGTGAAACAGACGTTTCTGCAAAATTCCGATTTCTGCACTTATCACCTTTTTCCAGTTTTTGACGTCATAAACTTTAATTTAAGTGTGAAGTTTTCTTTATCTGTTTTCTACAACACTTTAAATTATGGATGTTTTATTTTACGTTACTTATCGGTGTAAATATTTGCGTAATTTCGCTAAAACCATGTGCTCTCCTAATTGTTTTGAGCAGTGTAGTTTATAATAGCTCCATGTTTTATCAGAAATCATTCATTTGTATTTTTTCAAAATTCGGAAAATTTTATTACACACGGATTTATAAAATTGCATTCTTTCAGCTTTTTGATAGGAATTAAGTAAATGCAGAGCAAATATGTCACACATATATATTTTAAAATACATTTTTATAACAGAAGATATTCTTGGCATAGCATATATTTTAATTACAATTTTTTGTTTTTTTGTTTTAATTACAATTTTTTGTTTTTTTTGTTTTTATGAGAAAATGGCAACAAAAAGATATAGTAATCTACTATTTTTCCTTTACTTTCTACAGAAATGGAGTACTTCAGTTGCCACAATTACAGAAATTGCTTTAAAAACTACAAAAAAAAATAATAATAATAATAATAACTCAAAAATAAATTGAGATGCAGTTTTCAAACAAATTGCATTTAAAAATAGTTTTTTTTTCTCCTATACGGTGGTGTAAAATTAAAAAATGTGCTATGTTTAGCAGTTTAAAAATATCAGTAGAGATATCAGTATTTAACCGTACAATGATACATCTGTTTTGTTTTACGGTTGGCTTATGTAATGGAATGTTATTTTTTAGGGACGACTCATTAATTATTGCCTGAAAAAAATAGCATATCAGGGGCTAATAAATCTCCACATTTGGAATCTATAATAATTAAACTGTTGTCAGCATGGCAGGTTTTAATTATTACTAACTTAACTGTTAGATGAAGACAAAATAGCTTTATGCAGCAAGTTCCAGTTTGAAATAGAATGTTAATCATATCACTTTGGATAAAAACTTTCTTGGACTTGTCCTCTTGATTACGTGATTACAAACCTTATCATTTCAGTGTTTAGCACTTTTTGTTTACCTGTAGGTAATATAGTCTCCTCATTTTAGAGATCTTATTCCAGAATTAGACACTATAAAATTAAAATAAGTGTCCATGTGAGAGTGTTTGAAAAAGAAAGGGGATATAGCTATTAGAGTATTGAATTTGAAATTATATTTTATTTTGGAAATTAGCAATTGTCTGTAACTGGAAGATGTCCATTCTGGAGGATTTTAAAACTATCCAAAAGATCAATTTTTATTGAGAAAGGTTTGAGAAATTTTTGTGAAAAGATCAGGGAAAACCTGGAAAAGTTTGAAATTTTTTTACCAGAATTGTGTATGAGCTCTGAAAAAGAGTAGAACATTCCAGAAAAAGTCTCATATTTACAAAATTTTTCGTCTTTTTTTTTTTTTCTCTCTCTCATGAGAAAAATAATTTTGAATGCACCTGTCAGGCCCATTTGACCCATCTGGTATGCGGAGGATTAATACAACATGCTTATAGTTAAAATCATTGTCTGCCCAAGGATTAGTACAGCTAATAAAACTTATTTTGTTGACTGAATTGGTCCATATGTCTGTGGTTAAGGAAATATATTCTGATAATAACAACATGGATACAATCTCTTTTTTTACATTTTAACACATTTTTGGTGTATTGGTTTGCTTAAAATATTCGTGAGATGGAATTTTATACTGTGGTTGGCATAGCATTACACTTTGAGAACTTTCATCTTCTACAAAAGAATAGGGTTGATTATCAATAGCATAATGCAACTCTACTGACTTAAAAAAAAAAAAAAAAAAGGTATATAAATCATTTTTTCACTTTTCTAGACTAGTTTCTAACATTGGTTGTTCAAAACTTCTTTTCAAAATTGTATTTGGGTATGTAGCCAGTGGTGGGATTCAGCTAGTTCGATAGAACCAGTTGTTAATTCTTGATGAGTTCGGCGAACCGGTTGTTAAAATTATACTTTAAATGTGAAAATACTTTCTTTAAATGTTTATCTGTGCAACAGCGTTTTCTAAACATTGCACTGTGGCGTGTTCTGATTTGTTTCATTCACAAAAAGTATATATTTTTTCTTTATCAGCCCTGTAAGAAGTAAATTTAACTTTAAAAAAAAATGAAATTTTGAAGATTTGAAGAATTTTGGGATCCAAGTCAGCAGCCCAGGCTAATTCTAGTTATATGGCATACTTATTCAATTTTACAATAACTATTTATTTCTGAATAAAAGGTACTTTGCTTTGGATGTTTCTTTTGAAAACATACTGAATACTCCCTGTTATTCCTGATCAATAGTTAATAGTTAAATCGTTAGATTAAGTGGCATACTTTCAAAAACATTTTTTAACCATTTCGAAAAAATGGTTATTGTCCTCTGTCAGGGTAGGAAATCAAAAACATATCTGAAGTGTTTTATTGGTTAAATTTGCATTTTATTCATTTTCTGATTGGTCTATACAGTAATCTGTATTTTCCCTTTACTTTCAACAGAGATTGATACTTCTGTTGCCACTATGACAAAAAAGTAATAAAAACTACAAAAAAAATTAATAACTCAGAAACAAATTGAGATACAGCTTTCAAACAAATTGCATTAAAAAGTACATTTTTTTCTCTATACGACGGTGTAAAAAGTAATATTGTGGGATGTTTAGAAGTTTAAGAATGAAATTTCATTTAAAATTGATCCAGGAATATTAATGTTTAATCCATGGCATACGTAATGAATGACCAACTCCATAGAAGTTTAAAAATTTACAGTACCAAAAAATGTAATCCATGGCGTATGTAATGTATGATCATCAACTCCGTGTGATTTTTTATGTCTTAAATTTTAGTCTTTGAAAAAATCATTTTCCAAATGGTCTTTGTAATTTGTTAAATTGCATTTTTTTTTTATTGTTCTTCATATGTTAGAAGTGATTTAAATCAAAGTAGTTATTTTCATAAATGTAGCAAATTTTAATAAAAACCATAAGTCTTATAAGCTATATTTAGAAAACCATATTCCATGCATTAAAAGTGCTATTACACGGGAAATTTTGATGTGACAAAAACTGCATATGACTCATGAGTTTTCCAAGCATTTAATTAGCTGTTCGAGAAGAAACTTTTCCCTCGTCAGTTTTCCAAGCATTTGATTGGCTGTTACAGGCAACATTGCTCATTAAATACTTAAGTAGACATTGTAGGTAGCAGAATTGATCCGATAATAAAAAAAGTTGCTTGTTTTTCGAGCAACAGTTTTGAAGCCATAAGTTTAACATGGTGTTGCCGAAAGTAACAGAAACTTTAACGCCTCGTATGATAACACGTTAACAAATGAAAAAACATTATATGGTCTAAATTTGTCGAGTCTTGATATTTTGTATTTTACGACTTTCCAGCAATGCCTGGCCCATTTTTTGTACCAGGAAATGGTAAAAAATCCTTAAAATTCTAAATATCTTAACTCAAGAGGATTGATTGTGAAAAATTTGTCTCACTTGTTACATGGATAACGTTTTTCTAAATATGTTATAAAACCCAAAGGACCATATAAAATTTTTAATTTTTTTCTAAAGAAAAACTGTTTCTAAGATGATGAAGCATTTGAAATATTTTTTAAATTAGAATTATTGTAAATTTAACGATTTAGGAATTAATTCTTGGTCAGCGATAAGAAGGACGCCCTACGTATTTTATAACTGATATTGCCTTGATGACTGTAAATTTTAAATGAAATTGCTCGTCTTCCAAAAGCACTGTGAACAAGAAGAATACGCGTCATAAAGCATGGAGATGATATTTTTTCTTTGCTGAAAGTAACTAAACGTCTGTATTTTAATACAATCCTTTTAAAGCATCTCAATAGACGAGATTCACATCATCAATTAAAATTTTGAAACGTTTGAACAGGTAAAAATATTTCTTACAAAATAAAATGTGTGAAAATTTCGAAGAAATCAATAAAAATCTGAGTATTTTGTTACGGTTTCTCTCGCTTTCTGCTACTAAATTTTTTATATTGCTTTATTATAGTACTGTTATTGTTGTATCTTACTATTTAAAAAAAAAAAAATTATATGAGTACAGTACATTGCAGTCCACCATAGTAAAGGTATGCTTGTGGCCCATGAGAAAAAAAAGGTTGAGTATGGCTGATCTACATGATTAATCTAGCTGACTGTGTGTTTTATTTTACATTAATTATAACCCTTCTCTATAAAACGTGTTAAAACAAAATTGTTAGATACCAAGAAAAAAATTCAATGTTAGACAAGTATAATATGTATTGTATTCCTTAGTTGGGACCATCAACTGTTTTCATTTAAGGCAAAAGTACATTTCATACAGGTTTTGTTTTCACAGATTTCACTGAATTTCAGTTTTGTCTTATGAAACCTCTAGAGCCAAAATTTTCCCCTAGAGAAAGTCTAGTGGATAGAGGAAAATAGTTGGATAAAATGAAAAAATTAAACACATGGTATAATAAAAGAAAAATTCAAGCAATTCCAGCTTTTAACTAGCTCAACTTCTTATGTGTTACAAATTTCTCTCCCACCTTTCTTTTTTTGTCGAGGTTATTTTTTGACAAAGGTAAAAAGGTTTAATTCATTAGGGAGGAGACAGTTGTTTAGAAGGGTTATCGTTGATTGATGGTTCTATCTGCAACCAGTCCTGCTCTGAAAATATTCTTTTATGATACTGACCATAGAAAAAAAAAAAGAACGACATTGTCACTCTTTCATGGGTATCTTTCCTCCTACATTTCTTAAAAACTTTCATGTGGAGAAAAAAAAAGAAAGCAAGAACAACAAACAACTCTATTAACTTTCCATTATAATGATGAGATATTATAAAATGACACAAAAAGAAAAAAAAATCCCAAGAAAACAGGTCTGCTTAAAAATATATTTGGGAGGGGTATTTTCAACCTTTAATACTCTATTAAATTATACATAATTTTTAGACGCATAAAACACTCTAGTAACCAACAAAAATTTAGAGAAAATCTGTTATGTGTGTTATTTTTCTTGTTAAGAATCTCAGACATTTGAGTTACTGATTTAACTAAAATTTTGTGTGTTTTTAGAGAACCAGCAGTTCAAAATTGTAATCCATACATTGATTCTATCCATGCTATAATCAATTATACATTTAGAGGATTGTAATTCTGTAAATTGTTTTTCAGGCGAAGTGCTAGGTATTCTCAAGTTTCCAGCCCGTCTAATTCCAAGAAAAATTGTTGGTTAACAGTTGGCATAAATGTGTTTGTAAATAATGAAATAGGTAAATATTAAATCCTATTCATAATTATTCTAAAGACTTGTAAATACATTAAAATTCAATTGCTTGTATTTTTATATTCAACGAATATAATTCTTCATATAAAGTCCCCTTTTTTAATTAAATATTGTAACATTTTTTAAACATTTTATATGTACCTTTGTAAGTCTTTATTTATTTATTATTGTTTTTTAATAATTTATGCGAGATTATACAAGAGTGCTGAAAAGTATTTTGACAAATATAATAATTGATTTAATTAAAAACAATAATAAAATACAAAAATCAAACATTTGTTTTATTTAACCAATTCAATGTTTTACAGAATTTTAGTAAATTAAGTATCATTTGCTATCAAATAACATACAACCCGTGAAAATTCAGAAAAATGATAAATCAAAAGTATTTTGACATTATAATAAAAAATCGTTTTAACACAATAATTATCAAATATAGTAATGTGTCAGTCAGTATTTAGTAGTATATCCTCTGACCTTTATGACAGCCTCACAACACGCGGGCATCAAGTCAACTAACTTTTGTATTCAATCTAAAGAAATTCGTTCCCACTCATTTTTAAGAGCTTTGTATAAAGCCTCCTTATTTGAATAACTTTGGCACCTTACTCTACGATCTAACTCCTTCCACATATGTCCTATAAGGTTAAAATCTGGACTTTAACTTGGCCACTCTAGAACCTTGACTTTTCTGCATTTCATAAAATCACTTACAAGGGGACCACCAAACATGGTGCTCATCAATTTTGATGACTTTAAAGTATAATGCAGAGTTTTTATTCCTAGTTATTATGGTCAAAGGATTTCTTCAAATGGGCCTTGGATTTTGAGAAATTGGGGGTCAAAGTTCAGCATACATTTCAAATACTCATTAGTTTGTAACATTCAGTAAGTATTCCGTGGCGTGATCGCAGAGTGCTACCTGCCAGCTAGACGGCCCGAGTTTGATGCTACCGCTTGACTTTTTTTTCTTTTTTAATTAATTTTACATTGTGACACTTTGCAATTTTTAAGCATGGTTATGAATTGTCGAACCTTCGATTTTTTTTTTTTTTTTTTTTAAGATTTTCCTAGAAAATGTACCTTTATTTTTTCATGAAAACTTCTATTATTTTTATTAATTTTTGAACTACATTTCCGTTGGCGCAATTACAGATTAATTTGTGTTTAATTTGTGCACAAATTTTTTTTATAAAATTATTACATATTATTACCGTTTTTTTTTTAATTTTAAATACTCGTCTCAAATAATGAATTTATTAGAAAAAAACATTAACAAAATGAGTACCTTTTTAATATTTGGTTTATTTTATATTATATTAAAATATGTCAAATAATGAAATAGAAAAATGTTTATTATTACTGACATCGACATTTAAGTTTAGTAAATGTACAATTAATCAGGTGACATACATCATAAAAATATTCAAAACGGAAAATTTTCCTATACAGAGCATAACTTCTTACCTAGTACTTGTCTTCAAAAGAAGATAAAAGGTATCTCTCTATTCTAAAAAAAAAGTAACTAACGCTGTCACCGCCGCCGCCGGTTTTGAATTTTTTGTGACCGGAGGTCTTTCTTCATTAATATTAAGGAAAATATTGCATACAAAAATATGAAAATCGGTGGTATTATAGAGAAATGTTTGATAAACATGCTGATGCAGACAGTTTTCAAATCGAATTATTTTAAGAGATATTTAATGCTAAAGTTGGACAAAATCATTCCATTAAAAAAGTTTTATAAGAGCAAAAACTATACATGGGAATTTAATCATTTTATGCATCAGAATTTCCCGGTGTGCAGACTGTATTTAGTTTTTTAATTTGACTCATTTTTTGAGGTTTTATTTCTATTTTAAATTCAAATTTTCAGCATTTCGAGAGATATTTTTTACATATTTTAGAAAATGGTATTAATTTAAACTGTTGCCAACTGTATAAACAGTGCAAACAATAATGTTTGCTTCAAATTAAAAATTTATTTTACACGTGACAGAAAATATAAAAAGCAGGAACTCATTGAAAATTACATCATAAAAACTATATTTACACATGAATTTTAAAAGAGAAAGAATATTGCAAAATAATAAGTTCATTAACATGTGTTAGAAGTCTTAAATAGGAGAAATTACGTCACATTACACTTATTACGTAAAATGAACAAAAAATAATATTGCAAAACGGTTTAAATTTAAAAATTACGCAAGACATTTATTTGATATTTTAAGATGATCATAATATTTCATTTCTAACAAAAGTATTTTCATGTGAACATTAAAAAGAGAAAGAAAAGTTTGGTGAAAATTACGTCAGATTAAAAACGATACATTTAAAGTGTCTTCTTTAAAAAAAACTTTCCCTTTCGCCTTGCTAAAAAATACCGGGAGGACTATTTATTTAATTCATTTTATATTAGCATATTTTGAAATGTTTAACTGACCTTATTAATCAAAGACGGAAACAGCCATTGTATCTTTTAACAGCAACTGATTTGGCCTTAAAATTCCCCAATCAAAGAGAAATGAATAGAAACCCGTACATAGGGAGATCGCCACTGTTTTTTAACTTATAATTCAATCTTTCGAAATCTTTTTAAAGCCGATCAAATTAGCATGCTTTTAGAGTCTGCAGTGTCTGAATGGGGGTTGGTGAGCCAATACAAATTTTTTGATTTATTCTGATTTATTATGAAAGTCTAGCTGACGATTTTTTTTTTTTTAAGTATATTTATATATATATATGTATGTATCATAGGTTATATGTCATGTGGAATCAGCAGATGATTTTTACATTTTCAGTTGAAAATTTTTGCTTTATTATTAACCATTTGGAAATGGTTGTTGTTTTCGGTCGAGGATGGGACCAAATGATGCTCGCATTTTATTTTTTTTAATGAAATTCAACAATGTTCTTTACTTTTAGAAGAATTTTTAGTTGAATAGGTAACAGAAAGGCATAAAATCATTAAAATTTGTTTAAATAGGTAATCAAAAGGCATAAAATTGTTAAAAATTGAAAAAGTTACAAAATGAGTAGGCGCAAATTATCAGATATGGAAAAATCCAAAGCAAAAAAGCGACGCCGAAATGAAAATCGTCTTGCAAAGCAAAAATCGAGATCTTCAACTCATTATGTAGGCCATGAAAATCGAGGTCTTCAACTGATTATGTAGCCCATGAAAATCGAGGTCTTCGACTGATTATGTAGCCCATGAAAATCGATTACGGAATAAAAGACGAACACGAAAAAGGAAACAATCTAATGTTTAATCGATTGATAGTAAAAGGCCATGTCACGAGGGGCTCCAATCCACTAGCCACGGCATTTTACAATCAGTCGGTTTCTAACCGGAAAAGATTGAACTCAACATAGGTAATTTGTCGCAATCTGTGGATGATTCGGTGGAACTGCATTCGATTTGTAAACTGCTTTTCTTCTCGAAATGGGACTTGGAGAGTTTATCAATGAAGGTTTTGGTCGTTTGAAGTTTGATCTTTCTGATCTGTTGTTGAAGAGGATGCGACGGAATTTAGATTTTTCGGTTAAATTTTGTTACGAAGGTGATTTGTCGCGATCTGTGGATGATTCGGTGGAACTGCTTTCGGTTTTTTACCCTCTTATCTTTCTCGGCTTCTCTTGTCGAATTGTCCCAAAATTAAAACTAAGTAAATATTAAGTGAAAAAAAAAAATGGTCATTGTAATTTATTAAATTACAATTTTTTTTTTTTTTTTTTTTTCCCTTGTTAGAGTGAAAAAATATTTTGAAATATAATTTGTCCATTTTCATTCATCTAAAAAAAATACATTTGGACATTTGACATCAAAATTATTATTTATAATTTACACGAAATAATAAATTTTCACTTAAAATTGCATAAAGTACATACATACGTACCGGGTGTCCCAAAAAGGACTGACTGATTTTAAAATTCAATAACTTGCAAACGGTGACAAATATTAAAAAAATTCTTGCAGGAGGGTTATGCATAAGGTCAAAAGTTTTTTTACAGTGATTTTCAATTTTAGTTCAATTTACAAACAATAGATGGCGCTGTAAGCAATAGTCGCTAAATTCAGGCTCGATTTTTGGTACTTCGTGGCCCGGATAATACATTTCCATCTCCTTTTTCTGCATGGAACAAGATAAAGGACCAAAAATCGAGCCTGTATTTAGCGACTATTGCTTACAGCGCCATCTATTGTTTGTAAATCGAACTAAAATTGAAAATCACTGTAATAAAACTTTTGACCTTATGCATAACCCTCCTGCAAGAATTTTTTTAATATCTGTCACCGTTTGCAAGTTATTGAATTTTAAAATCAGTCAGTCCTTTTTGGGACACCCGGTATATATATGATGCATTATATCTGAACTTTGCTTGCAATATAAAAAGGTAAATAATAATTACAAAAAAAAAATAATAATCTGCACATAAAATAGCTTGGATTTTCGGCAGTAGAGATGCTAGTTTACAAATTAAATAAAATGTAAATTTTCATGAAAAAAACATAAACATAATTGCATATTTTTTAGGAAAACATAAAAAAAAAATCAAAATTTCAGCAATTCATAACCCTGCTTAAAAGTTGTAAAGTGTCATAATACAAAATTAATTAAATAAGAAAAAAAAGTCAAGGGGTAGCATCGAACTCGGGTCATCTGACTGGCAGGCGAGCACTCTGCGATCACGCCCCGGAGTACTCGCTGAATGTTGCAAACTAATAAGTATTTGAAACGTATGCTGAACTTTGACCTCCAATTTCTCAAAATCTAAGGCCCATATGAAGAAATCCTTTGACCAAAATAATTAGGAATAAAAACATTTAAATTCATCAAAATCGGTGTGCACCATGTTTGGTGGTCCCCTTGTTAGTGCTTGGATTTGTGTTTCAGGTCATTATCTTGCTGAAAATACCACTCACCAGGCATTTTTTTTTTTTAGCGTATGAGTCTTTAATATAACAGCATACATGAGCTGATCTATATTCCCCTCAATTCGAACTAAGGGTCCAACTCCGCTGCAAGAAAAAATAGCTAAAATGGATTCAGAGCACCTCAAAATGTAAAAATGTACCTATGTTTCCATAATCAGGTTTTACGTGATTACATTACTTTCCTTACACTATATATGTACAAAAAGTAGAAATTTGAATAGAGCTTATTTTTTCGAGAGGCACAAAAATTGAATTATATACAGTCGAGTCTCTCTATAACGAAACTCCATACATCAAATTTCTCTATATAATGAATTTTTAGTAGTAACGGTCCCTTTTGCCATGATCTCATTAAAAATAGTCTCCATATAGCGAAAAATCTATCTCCATATAACGATTTTTTTCATAAAATGTTCTTTATTTATTCAGTTTTAAAACAGCTTCCAAATCACATGGAATCAATTTTCCATCACTGATTCCTGATTTATCGTTCAGTGCTGAGTTTTTTATCTTACTTTTTTACCTTGAATCGCCTTGTTCTTTATGTCCAACAAATTCATCCCTTTTTTTACCGCTTCTGCAAAAAATGCCTCCTAGGAACTGCATAATTCTCTGTGATAAAGTGAAGATTTTGAAAGAAATCGATAAGAGATTGAAAAAAAAAAAAGTGGCATGAAAGTTTGGGATTCTGGCAAACACTGTCAACAATCATAAAAAATAGAGAGTCAATCACCGAGTAGAATTCGGATCTTGGTTCGGCAAGAAAAAGAGAGAGGATGTGCCAATACGAGGACTTCGAGAAAGCAGTGTTTAAGTGGATTAAAGGGATAAAAGACAGGAACCTACCACTTTCGCGACCAATGATTTTAGAAAAGGCTCTAGAATAATTCATCTCTTGAGCACTCTGACTTCCAAGCCAGCATTGGTTGGCTAGAAAAGTTCAAGAAAACACATGGGTTATTCCAGAAAACTATCTGCGGTGAAAGTGCGGATGCTCCGGTGACAGCATGTGAGAACTGGAGTCTTAAAGTAGCAGAAATTCAAAAAGAATTTGCTCCTGAGAACATTTTTAATGCTGACGAAACAGGTCTCTTTTACAAGAGTCTCCCAAACAAGACTCTGGCGTTTAAAGAAGATAAATATTTTGGCAGCAAACGAAGGATTACTATTCTGTTGTGTGCTAACATGACAGGGAAAGAAAAATTAAAGATGCTAGTCATTGAGAAAAGTAAATCTCCTCGGTGTTTTAAGAGGCTACTTCAGTCACACGAAAAGACTAGCTCGCCAATGCTAATCCTATGGAAGCAATTTATAGAGATATCTCGTTTGCATTTCAATATTTTTTTTTTTTTTTTTTTTTGGGGGGGGGGGGGTCAATCTGTTCAAAGGCTGTTTTTTACTTTTTCAATTTTGATTGCAGACGGCGTTTGTACAGATCGATCTCATCTAGCCAATGTAAAAGAATCATTTAAAAATATTGAAATTCAAGCGAGATATATTTATAAATTTCTTCCATAGGATTAGCATTAGCGAGCGTGTCTTTTCTCTGGACTGAAGTAGCCTCTTAAAGGTGTGAAGTCCTTAGAAGTGGACTATGATTTTAATAAAAAGTCCTGGATGACCACTGAAATTTTTGACAAATGGTTAAAAGCACTTGACAATCAAATGAGAAAACAACGCCAAAAAATTGCCTTGCTTATTGATAATTGTCCAGCACACTCACAAAACTGCGGAGAAAAACTGCAAAATGTTGAAGTTATTTTCTTACCACCCAATTGCACATCAAAACTGCAGACCATGCACTTGGGAATAATAAAAAATCTAAAGGTGCATTCTAAGAAAAGTATTCTTAAAGAACTCATCATAGCTACTGAAAAAAATTATTCTATCCAAGACATAATTAGTCTTAGAAAGTGTATTGCGGAAAATTATAAAGCTTGGAGATTTGAAGTAACTGAAAAAATAATATACTATTGCTTCAAAAAGACCGACTTTTCTAAACTGGAGAATAATGCGGATTCTGAGGACGAAGAAGATGTGACTTTAGCAGATTTAAAAGAGAAATGGAAATTAATTAAGGAATGCGAAGATATCGAAGAAAATGTTACTCTCTCTGATTTTTTGGAAGTGGATGCCAATCTCACTATTGCACAGTATTCAACTGATAGTGATATTTTAAGCAGCGTTATGAACAGTGATGGTGAGAGTGACAATGAGCATGAAAACGAAAACGTACAAGAGAAAAAACCATCACGCAATGAAATGATGAGTTCTTTTGATTTTATAAGGAGAGGACTTCAAATGGAGGAAAATGTTCCAGATATAATTTTTCATTCCTTGCTAAAGTGTGAACAATTTTTCGAGAAAGTAAGGAACAATTTTGAAATCCAAACAACGAAAAATTACAGATTGCTTCGTCTAAAATTAATGTAAGTTTTCCTTATGTGATTTTTATTATGCTTTCAAATAAATGTCTGTTCTCTTTTTTGAAACTGTTTAAATAATTAAGAAAAACTATATTAGGTTAATATTTATAGTTAAACATTTCAAATTCTTAATTAAACACCTCAAAAAAAAATTTTTTTTCAAAATTTACACATTAAATGGGAATATTTACTCATTCTCTATATAACGAATTTTTTTACTGGAACAATGGATTTCTTTATATAGAGACTCGACTGTATATGAATGAGAAATATAAGGAGGGGTTACGCTTTTATGTAACATATTTATTTACAATTATGCTACTGCATAAATTTTATTTATTATTCTTACAGTAATCATTGCATTGGAATATAAAATTACTGTTAACATGTATTTACCAATAAATTTATTTACTTAACCCTTAAATGCATAGTGTAACTCAGGAGTTACATGATCTTTTTTTTTTTTTGTCATTTGGTGCTTCCTTTTTGGTCTTTTGGTGAACAGTTATGTGTCACTTACGTGTGATAACATGCATTTAAGGTCATGAAGTCTGTTTTTTGTTCTGATTTGTTATCGCAGGAAGGTTATAACATGTTTTGTTGATACTGCTTGCAATGTGATCGACTCGCATTTTTTCTCTATTTGTATAAGGTAGTCATTATGAATTCTGCAAACTATTTAAACCATTATAAAAATTATATTGTTGAATAGTTGTTATTGTGCAGTGTAAACACTTTAAAGTATATAATTTAAAATTATCATTTTTTGAGCTATTTTTGTTATGTAATTGAACTCAGGACTGATATTATGTCCAACAGAAACATAATAAATTTTTTCACTATTTTTCTAGTAGATAATTAACAAAAATAGGCTCAAAATATAATGCTTTCTGAACAAAATAAAAAATCCTGCATTAAAGGGTTAACTCTCTGATACACTCTTATTACGTTAATTGTATTGAGTTATGTTGAGAATTAATTATATTGAGTTGTCTAATTTTTTAATCTAGAAAATTACAAAAAAAACAACTCTAAATCCAAACAATGAATAAATCTGTAAATAAAGCAATTCCAAATAATAAGAAACCTGTCATTAAAACATGAAGACATTAAAAACGAGTAAACAGACAAGTGTTGCTAGCAAGAAAATGAATTCCTTTGCTGAGTTAGTACTTTATTTTAGCAGTAAGTGTAGATGGGAAAAATCTATGACTTCGTGTAACACGTTGCTATACACTGCAGCTGATATTTGCTACAGAGATTCACAAATTGTTGAGCAGAACAAGTTTTGTGCAAAAGAAACAAATTACAGCCATATGATTTGTAGAATGCCATGTTCTCCCCTCTACCCTGAAGTAGCTTTGGTTCTCGCTACAAACTAGAATAATTACAGTACAGAACCATTTATCTGGAATGCTTGGGGTCAGCTGTATTCCGGATAACTGGTTTTTCCGGTTAACTGGTTGTGCATTAAAGCAGCATCCATTTGATAAGTTTTGTAGAATATGTGTGGTTGTGGCATTATTTCTGGTTTTAAATTATTAGATTACTTGGGTTAAAATTAACCAGAGTTTAAAAGAAGGTAATTTATGAGAATCCCTTAGGAACAAAAATTCTTCTGTTTCCTCTGCATAAAAATTAAAACATCTAAAATACAATTAAATATGTTTTCATTTCAAATACTAGATGTTGTCATCAAATTAAATAATTGTTTCAAGCAAAGCCTGTTTCAAACTGGCAGTGTGTGACACCTTTTTCTGCAAAGATTCTGAAATCAGTCTATCAGAAATATCATTCCGGATAACTGGTTACCGGATAAATGGTTCCATACTGTAATTGTTACTTTACATTTAGTTACCATGTAGCAAGTTGTGACCTCTTCTTTTCATCTTTACTTTATTTATTTTATTTTTAAGAACTTATAATGAATAAAATAGAGAGACATGACATAAAATTTAGAATAATGTAAAAAAAAAAGCTGAAAAATAGCTTAATGCTGAGTTTCTCTTCTTATTTTTCATTTTAGGTGTCATACGCTATATTGGGCCAGTTGATTTTGCTGATGGCACTTGGCTTGGTATTGAATTGAGATCACCCAAAGGCAAAAATGATGGAACAATTCAAGGAAAAAGTTATTTCACCTGTCGTCCTGGGTATGGCTTATTAGTAAGACCAAACCGAGTTACTGTTCGTGGCATTAATGGTGCAAAATTGTTAGAAGAATCATCATCAACATCATCATAAAGTCTACAATCATCCTGGTGTTATTGAGCAAAGCTCAAATTTTTATGACAAAGACTGATTATATTTCACTGTAGTTACTATGAAAGAAACGAGAAACAATTGTTGAAGCATGAATTATTTATTGTGTTGCACAATTACTATGTTACCAAATTTAACCATCTTTATTTACGACGGAAAGAAAAATTATTATTGTTTGAATGTACATTTATGCTTAAAAGGGAGGGGAAAAAAGCAATATTTCATTTTAAGAATCTTTGCCTTTACATTGTAGAAAACAAATTATAAATAATAGCATTAAAAGAGGATGCATGATGAATAAAAGATTTTTTTTTAATATATTTTTCCATTAGTTCTGTGTCCACGTGCTTCTCATCATTTTCTCACCATTTAGTCGAAATTAAATACAAGCCCTGTTGACAGATGTTTGTAAGAATCTCTCCCTTTATAAATGTAAATGTACTGTTCATTTTAACTATATTTTCTTTGATTATTTTCATTATTCACATATAAATTTTTGTTATAAAATACAATGTGTCCCAAAAAAGATTGAAACACACTTGCTTTAATGTTTTACCTGTTGTAGATACATAGGAAGATAAGCAATGTAAATTGTATAAGTGGTAGGATTTAAGGAGGGTAGAATTTAAGGAGGGGATAAGTGGTAGGATTTAAGATATGTTGATGAAATAATTTGCACACTGATTTTCAAAATATTCCACTTTTATTTGTATATGCTCCCTGGGTTTTTACAAGTTATATTTAGAAACATTTTCTTCATGCTTAAAACAGTAAAAATTCCGTTCTTCTATGATGAAAATTTACTGAGTTGAATTTTATAAAAATTTCTGAGCTTTCTGTCACTAAAAATGAACAGACGATTTTTATCTCCAAAATTTCATAAAATTCAAAACATCATAACTCCATGAGTTTTGAGAATTTTTAATGTTTTAGTTGTCAGAGCATAGAATTTTTTTTTCTAAGTATAACATATAGGACCCACTGTACATATACAAATTAAAAATGTTTAACTTTAAAAATTAATGGCACCACTATTTCATCGACATACTCTTAATAAATTCCTACCTTATTTTGAACATTTTTGGAATTTTATACTGCCTACATTTCTCCAACAGGTAAAACATTAAAGTACATTTCAATCATTTTGAGACTCTCTGTAGATAAATTATGTAATTTTTTTCTGTTTCAATTTTCCAAAATAAATGGAAACTGTTTATTATTATTATTAACTTGGAAAGGCATTTCATTAATATTGAAACAGCATATTTTTAAAATTTCAAAAACATTTACTTTTAAAAAATTTCTTTTGTTTAATATTCACTACAAGTTCTTACCTTCTGAAATTTAGTCATCTTTGCTTGGATTGTTTAATATTACAAAACAGCTTGTTTGTATGATGTTAATGTTGAAAAAAAAAATTCTCATTGTTTCACCCATGACCAAAATTACAGTATTATGTAATAAATTATTTTCTCATGTTGACTTTTTTTGTTGTTACTGATTGTGTACATACTTTTTTTTCTCTTAATACTTTGTTGTTTCATTAAAATATAAATTTCTGTGATTTCAACTATTATAACTACATACCGAGAGATTAAGGGTTCTTTCTTCCATTTCACTTATTATACCATGGTTATCCTTGCTTTAAAAATAAATAAATAATAATAATAGCCATACTATATTGTTTAAAAATTATAATTATTGAAAATTAATATAGTTATATTATTTTTTTAATGTACTAATGAAGTATTGGCTGTATATGGATATATTTTGAAATATATATTTCTTTTATTTTCGTTCCATTGGGGGATAAATACTATAAAGAACATTACAAAAACGAAGAAGTATAATGATAAATATTAGATGATCCTGCAATACATAGCTACCAACTCCACTGGATTTGGAAAGAAACACTCGTTATTTTGTACACTCATATTTTGTTTTTCTAAATTTGTATCAAAATCCTTTTAACTATTAAAAAAAAAACTGATTAATGATAAAATCTTCAACTGTTTGTGCATTATTTAAGCAAACATAATAAATTTTTTTAAATCCTTTTTTTTTATATTGGAGAATTGTTTTGAGATTGTTTTCTGCAGTCATCATTCTCTACATTACTTAAGAAACCTATTTTTTTTTCTCTTACTCTGTTTCTTAAAATGCATTACAATAAGCAAAAGTAAAATATTATTGTGTATCATGGCTTTTTTTAATATTAGTAAAACCTATTGTATTTTTTTTATTTGTTTGTTTCTGTATGTGTGGAGATTGCTAGATATGTAATAATGTATGCTTGAAATATGTTTTCCCCCTCCTTAACCACTTCACCGGTGGCAGGTATAGGGAAACAGTGCTTTTACCCCCGAGTTATCTCGGGGCAAACGGTGAAGTGGTTAACATAACTGAAAAAAGTAAATTTTTAAATATAATAATATGGTGCAGTGTTTCTAAATTCTTCCTATTTATACAACTATGTGATGTAGTACAAATGTGATTATTCTTGTTTAATTTGGATATATTTATTTAAACATTCCATATTAGCATCTCTTGTGCTAAATCTTTTCAATCTTGTACATATTTATTTTACTTTTCATTACTGATAGGCAACTTCAAAGGAATACACAGATGCTTCCATTGTTAATATCATATTCCTTGTTGTAAATTGAAAATATTGCCTATGATTTATTTAAATTTTCTTCATTGTGTATGAATGTAAAAAAATATATTATGAGAAATAATGTATGCTAAATAATGACAGCTTTAACAAAAAAAAAAAAAAAAAAAAATCCAAAATTAGTGATGAACACATTTATAAATCATATACAGTACACTCCCTCTAATCTGCACATGTCAGAGCCAAGGGTTTTGCAGATTATAGGTCATTTCATTGTTTGAATTCTAATATTTGGATTTTATCAACAAATATAGTAATCACGTAAATAAATAACACAGAAATGAAAGAAAATGCTTTATATATATATAAAACTCTATTCAATATTAGAAATATATTTAAATGATATAATAATACAAAATTAGTAAAAACATTTCATTTTAAAATCTATCAAGCATTGCAGTGATAGTTGTTTGCTTTATAGCTTTTAATTTATGCTCTGCAATTTAATCTTGAAGCCTTTTAAGAGTCAGGATTTCTTGATCAGTAACAAAAGTTTATTTTTCTCAAAAACTAAGATATTTATCCTCAAGAGCTAACCCCTCTTCAAAATCAATTTTATCTTTTATATAGGCAACAAATACGTTCAGAATATAGCAGTCTAATAGTAATTTACAAGATACACAGAACATTTCCGTCTAATGAATGCTTCTGCATTCATTAAAAGCTTGTTAAACAATTCATCAGATGAGTTATCTTTTATTACAATCAAAGTGTAGATTATCTAGCTTATAAAAAGATTTTAACTGTTTATTTACACCAGAAATATAGTGCAGATTATAGAGTCGCTGATTAGAGGGAGTGGACTGTAATTCAACCTTGTTCTATCTTTTTATTACTTGATGCAAACATGGCCTTATACTTTTGGCATGATTTTGTTGTAATTCTGGATATTTACACAAACACTTTTCTGTCTTTTTTTTTTTCTTTTTTACTGTCTGAATATATATATATAGTTATATATAAATAAATTTTATCTTTGTCATAAAGATGCATTACACATTACACACTAAACTTTCATTGTAAGATTATTATATGTTATATGATAAGGGAAACAGAACATCTTGTTTATCTGTTTTTTGTTGATAATTTATGACATTTGTTTTTTTAAATGTGATAAATGTGCTTTATATATTTTAAAAGACTTGAAACATTCCATGTCTTTTTGTTAATTGTTTTATTATTTTAGAAAAGTAACACAAAATTATAGAATATAAAAAAAGGGTTTATGTATTTATTTCATTATCAGATATATTTTTTAATTCTGATATTTATATTTCTGTTCATGCACATTGCTGTAAAATAGTAAATAACAAATTATTTAACAAAAATATGCATAACATAGCTGCCAACTTCAGGGTGTTAGCCCAGCTCAGCTTTAAATTTCCCTGTTTTCTGTACCAATTTTTTAAAAAAATTACAGGTATCGAGATTTTGTGCTACACATAAAAAATCTTAAAACTTGTTAATTTGAGAGTGGAACTTTCACAACTGATTCTGAAGCACAAACTACTGATTTTTTACTCAAATTTTTGAAAAATTTACAAATTGTTGGCTCCCTAGATATTTTTCTCATAGTTAATGATTGCTTGATCTCCCTATATTTCTTAACGAGTTTTTTATTACTTTGTGTAGATACATTTTTAGCATTAGGCACCATCCAGTTTGTCCAATCGGGACCTTGATTATTTTTTAGCACATCAGTCATAGTTAAATATTGATTGCTTTGACATATTAAAAATAATAATAAATAAATTCTTTATAAGTGGTATATTAGCTCTGTAACTAACCCAATTATAAATATTCAATAAATTAAGCAACAGTTCACAAACAAAGATAAGCAAATCAATTGAATCACATAATCAATTCTACAAAATTGTACTAAGTTTCAGTGGAGCTTGTATTGAAACTCTCTGGGTTAAGAGGAAGAACTAAGAGGGAGACAAAAAAAAAAAAAAAAAAAAAAAAAAAAAAATGCATGAGAGGTTGGAATACTCTTTACAATATTTACGAAGAGCAAAGTTAGATTTTCCTGGTACTGCAATCAGAAAAAATTTCCTAAATTTTTCTCAAAAGTTTCAAATTTCTCTGACGTTTTCTCAGAAATTTGAAGTTCTGATTTTTCCTCAGAAATGGCAAAGTTTCCTGCAACTTTTATGCTCATTTTCTCACACTAAAATATAATGATAAATTTTGCCTTATTTAATCAGCAATTAAATAAGACAAAAATTCCTTTTAAATTTTAGTGGTAACAAAAAGTGTAATAGTTGATTGCTATGGGTATAATATTCATATTTATACAATTTGTGTATTGCGCATATAAATGCATACCTGCCAACATGTCAATTTTGAAATCCTTACAATTTTTATGACGTATTCTTGGGTGCTTAAAAATGCATAACATATGCACATGCAATGAAAAAAGTAATACTTCATAACATTTTCTATGCTATATTCATCTATAGTCTTTTTTTTTCCAAAATAAAAACGTGAGATATCAAAAGAAAATTTTTTGCATGGGAAATTCTAAAAAAAAAATTCTGAAATTCACAGCAAATTTTCTGAAAGGTTACACAGCCAAAGGATTGGGGAGGAAAGGGGGGGGATTCCCTTCCGGTCTAATTATGAGTTTTTTCAAGGCCCTTTGATGAAATTCGCACTTTTTCCATGATCCTTTGAAAAATTCACGTTTTTTTCACGATCCTTTGACGAAATTACTGTTTTTTTTCGCGATCTTTTGACGAAGTTTGCGTTTTTTTCGCGATCTTTTAACGAAATTTGTGTTTTTTTCGTGATCTTTTGACGAAATTCGCCGTTTTTTCGCGATCTTTTGACGAAATTTGTGTTATTTTCGTGATCTTTTAACGAAATTTGCGTTTTTTCGCGATCTTTTGACGAAATTTGCGTTTTTTCCGCGATCTTTTGATAAAATTAGCGTTTTTTTTCGCAATTTTTTGACGAAATTCGCATTTTTCTGCTATCTTTGACGAAATAAACATTTTTCTCGCAATCTTTTGACGAAATTCGCATTTTTCTCGCGATCTTTTACGAAATTCGCGTTTTTTTTACGAGATCTTTGACAAAATTCGCGTGTTTTTTACGTGAACCTTGACAATATTCGCGTTCTTTTCACGATCCCTTCACGAAATTAATGTTCTTTCCCCGCGATCTTTGATGAAATTCGCGTTCTTTTCACGATTCTTTGCCGAAATTAGTGTTTCTCCTGCGGTTTTTGACAAAATTCGCGTTCTTTTCGCGATCTTTCGACAAAAATAGTGTTTTTCTGCGCGATTTTTAACGAAATACGCGTTTTTTTTCGCGGTTCTTTGACAAAATTTGCATTTTTTTTTTCAAATATCTTTGATAAAATTCTTTTTTCCCCGCGATCTTTGACGATATTCGCGCTTTTTCTCGCGAACTTTGATGAAATTCGCGTTCATTTCCCGATCTTTTGAACAAATTCGCGTTTTATCCCCACGATTTTTGACAAAATTCGCGTACTTTTCACAATCCCTTGTCGAAATTAGTGTTTTTTCCCGCGATCTTTGACGAAATTAGCGGGGTGGTTTTTTTTCGAAAATTAGGGCTTTTTTCAAGATTCTTTGAGAAAATTGCCGTTTTTTCGCGATCCTTTGACAAAAGTAGTGTTTTTGAACGGATCTTTGATGAAATTAGCGTTTTTTCAAGCAATCTTTGACGAAAGTAGCGTTTTTTCACGCGATCTTTGACAAAATTCGCATTTTTCAGCGATTGTTTTTCCTGCGCGCAAAACCGTACAATCGTACTGTTCAACCGTACAATTAGAACAAAATCCGTACATTGTACGGCCAATCCGTACAAGTTGGCAGCTATGTAAATGAATTGTTAAGAATCCACCTTATGTGGATTTAATTATAATGTAAACATAAATACAGAATTTTTGTTTGTTAAGTAATATCACATGCCAGAGCTTATGGACAGAATATCATCTTAAGTTTTTCCTAAATACATAGCAATTAAGTGCTAAAATGAACATTGAATTATAATGAGTTTCCTTGAAAACAATTGTTGATTGTTATGTTATTACATTACTTTTGCATCAAAGGAATTTTCAGTATTGTTAGGTATTATAATATATTTAGCTTGATATTAATTTCTTTTCTTATTTATTCATAGATAGGTGATGATTTGTGATTTAACTCATAATGGTGTTGTTTATTATTAACAAAAATTAATTGCAGACTATGACAGATTCAAACATATGTTCCTGTTCTAAATTTCGAGCAAGATAGGATTCCACTACCCTTGAAATTTTAAATCTATTTATAGTTGCTTATGCTCAGCTTTTAAGAATTTGCACCAAAGATATGAAAAAAATGGCGTTCTTTTATTTCAAATATCTTATTAGTGAAATCAATATCACATTCTTCAAATTAAAAAAACCCACTGAATTACTTCCAAAAATTTTTAGCCTTTTTTCCCTTTTTAATCTTAATGAAAATAATAACAGTATTAGAGATCTCAGATCCAGTGCAAGTTTTCGCAGATTAATGGATTAATTTTTGAAAAGTTGGTTACAGTGCTGTTATCACAATTAATTAAATGTAGCGACATATAAATGTTGTTGCAGTAAATGACAGGTGATTTTATTTTTATTTTGCCCTTGCAATAATGATGTGAATGCCTAATCAGTTAAATCTCTCTGAATCGAATATTTTTAATACAGTCTCTTATTTAATAATATATAGCAGCACATTATCTTCTTTTATTTAAAGAGCTTCATAGTTTTCCTGAATATTCAAATAAAATCTATTGGTAACACGATGAAAAGAAGACTGTTTCCACCTATTTTCTAACAAGGCAGCACAGCAATTTTTTTTAAGCTTAAAAGGCTGAGAAAAGCAACTATTTTTATTGTCAAAGTTATTATTATTTTTTCTTTTTTGTAACCTCTCTTAAAGTTTTCTTTCAAAATACCAGGAAACTCATCCATAAGTAAATGTTTTCAAAAATGACATTTCAGTTAAATTTTTAAGAAAGTGCTCTCTTAAGAGTGATGCTTTTCTTTACAGATAATACTATCTTTAACATTAATTTCTTTTATATTTGAATATGCATTATATTGTCCATGACAGTTAATAGTTTATAAATTTTATAGTAAAGTGAACATAGAGATAAAACTATGTTTTTTATTTAATCATAGGAAAATTTAAATATCAGGTGTGATCAAATATTTGTTTTGTCACTCACTTTTCCTTTCTCATCTAGCTTAACAAAGAATAATAATTTTATTTACTTAATAAAGTTTTATACACTTTATAATAGGGCGATTATAAGACTTTAGAGCATAAAAAAATAATGCTTTGGAAGCCAAAGTTTTTGTAGTAAATTAATTCTATTTTTGAAGGTTATACTGTTAATTAACAAGCACAAAAGCTACCAAAATACAGTTTTAGGCATTTTCATATTAAAATTTGTTCTTTCCATTTTATGTTTCAACTAATATTTTTATCAATTACATGAAAAATAAAGCATTCATTTAAGGCTTCTGCATGAAATTTAAAAGGAAAATTTTTGAAAATGAAAGCCTGATTTTTTTTTTTTTTCTCTCTATTTAATACACATTTTCACATGGAAGACTAGTTTTATAATGCTATATGCTTCGTACTTTTGATGAAATTAAATATTAACATATTAAAAAATAAATTAAATGCATAATTAGTTTTATCTACATTTATTTATTCATGACTTACAATTAATTTTTATTTTGACCTTTAAAGCAAGCATTATTGTATCTAAAAAAGTGTATTATGTTCTATATTTATCTATAGAATATGAAATCAACTTATACAGTTGTTTGTAAACAAAGATTTTGCAATTTGGGGTATTGCTAAAATTTTAGGTAATTAAATGAAATCTCTCCCCTTCCTCAGAGTCATTTTTTCAATTTGACCTTTTTTGTTAAATATATTATGTTCAAGCTTATGCACATACATTCACTTTTTGTGTCATGACAATTAATTAAAACTGCATGAACTCTTTCTGAATTTACACTATTTATTGTATATAAGTGCAATATTTGTACAGTGTTTCTTATTGTCTATAGTATATGTGTGAATGCATGAATAGATATGTCTTTTTCACATATAACATCTTGTCATTTAAAAAAAAAGATATGTTTTGGGAATTTCTATTCTCAAGTATGTTACTATATTTATTAATGTTTAATTATTACATAAAATAATAGGTGAAAAACACCTTCAAATGCTTTCAGTTATTTTATGTTAATCCAGAAATGTAAGCCTTCTTAATATCTAGTACTGTTTGTAAATACCAATTTATAATCAATAATAACTTTTTCACCAATAATATGCAACCAAATGGAACAAAAAAGCAATTTTCTATTTGAAATCAAATAAGGAATTTGTAAACAGTATAGCATAGTATTTTTCTTTCTTTTTTAAAAAGTTGTTGCATGAAAAAAGCTCTTCGGCCCTTAATGAAGTTTTAATATGGATTCTAGCTTCTTGAACTTTTATTCAACCATATAGAATTTAAGAAAAGACATCTTTTTATAAAATGGATACCAAGACCAACTTTACACATAATTTGTATAAAAACAATCTTACAAGATTTTCCTTTTTGAGTTAAAGTGTATTCCAGTTACAATTAAGTTTTTACTTGTTTAAACCCTTGAGGGGCAAGTAATCGTGTTTCTGTAATGTCAAATTCAATCCGGAATCTACAAAAAGATTTATTGCAAAATAAGGAAAAGCAATTTTACGACTTATTTAACTAAAGTTAGAAAAATAAAATTTTTCTGGTGCAAATCTTCATTAATCATATGTGGGATAAAATATATCCCACCACCCCTCAAGGGGTTAAAAGTAATTTATATTGAATACGTGATTTCCCATTCAAATTCAATTTTAATAGTATTAGAACATATTTGTAGAAATTTTATCTTATTGTACATAATGAATTATGAAATGTATACATAATGGACCACAAAGTTGCACCTATTTTTCTCTTTTTGCCGTAATAATTGTGATAGGATATTTATATAATAAAATCCAATTAGTAATAGACTCTTATAAATATAAAAAGAAATATTTTTTTCTATTACCAAGGAAAAGGTAGTGCCTTGTACCATTAATTAGAAAGATAGATAAATAGCTCTGTTTTTTAGTTTGCGATCTTATCTGTTCATGAAAATGTATCCATGATTCCATTGAATTCTGTGCTAAGCAATATGTACTGTATCAAAGCCTTTTTTTACCTTTAAAAGTGTTTATTAATTGCATTTGACCTTTAATTGCCAAAACTCGCATTAACAAAACAAAAAACAGAAGTTCATCATTTTGGTCTTTTATTATTATTATAAATTTAACATCTTATGTTAAATTTTACCCATTCTGTTTCTTGTGCATTTTTTCTTCTCTTCTAATTTGCTTTTTTTTTTTTTTTTGACATAAAAAACATATAATTCTGAGAGTAGATACATAAAACTACTTATTTTATATTTTTAAATATATGACTTGTATTCAGGACTGTGTAATTAGAATCACGCAGATTTTTGAGTAAAAGGAGCTGGAGTTGCTCTTGCCGATTCAGGCTCTAGCTTTCTGTTGGGCAATTTGAAGTGAAGTTAAACCAATTATAGTTAATTTTAAATTTTATTTTATTTTTGGACTATAACAAATATTTAGTTTCTAGCTGATTTTAATACCGAGCCATTAATAATAACCTTAAATGAACCATAAATTTGTATGATTTTATATCTTTAACCTGATTGTCTAAATTTATATTTTTAAATAAAAAAATTTTGAAAAAATATTGATTTTTAGTGGTAATTCACTTGTAAGAAGACATTTTCATGTTTTTTCACATGGGGTTATTAACCCTCTCACTGTGTAATTTTTTAAAAAATCAAAATAGGTTGAAAAATTGCACATTTATTTCATTACATATTTCAAATCTACATATATTTTAAGAGTTCAAATATGTAAAAAAAAAAATTATAAACAAGTTCTTTTTTTAATATAGAATTAGATAATAAAAAAAAGACTGTGGGTTATGCAAATTTTGCTACTTCAGGGTTCCCAACAAAATATGTTTGACAATTTCTCTGACCAAATCTTAAAAAATTCAATGACCAAACATGGATATGCAAAATCTGCTTTGATGCAGTAATTAAATTTTTAAAAAATATATTAATTAGTAGAATTAATTTTAAAATATTTCAAAAGCTTTAGATACATTTTTATAAAATTAACACAAAACAATAACAAACAGCATAAAAAAAATCAGAAATTTGTATCATAATAATATTAACTGTTATAAATAGAAAAAATATTGAATTAAATAATTTTTTTTTTCAATAGAACACAAAAATAAAAGCAAATGCATTATAATCACAAAGTAAAAAAAAGAAAGGGATAGTGAGTGATTAAATAGCTCAAACTTTCATAACTTACATTTAAGAAAAAAAAATATTTTGGACAAAAACTTTTAAACACCTCAATATTAATATTTTTTAAATGCTTTTTTCAGTAAATTTAGTTCATTTTCAATTGCTTCTTCTTCTAATTCAGCAGCTTGCTATTTTTTTTTTTTTTTTTTTTCCTTTCTTGTATTTTTTTTTTTTTTTTTTTTTTTTTTTTTTTTTTTTTCCCCTTGCTATCTTGTCAGCCTTTTTTCACTTACTACCTTTTCTTCTATTTTGCATTTATTTTCCAAATCTAATTTGTATCATTTATGGTTACTTTGCACATAAGAAAGAAGTTTTTGGTTAGTATGTATAGTATTAACAGCTCCTGATTCTGTCTCAGCATCATAAGCAAAGCATGTCTCTAATTAACTACAAGATTCCCAACAAAACATATCTGGGAATTTCCCTTACGAAATCTCAAAAAATTCCATGACCAAACAGAAAATTTGCTATTTATTTTCACAATCCTTAAACTTTTTTTTTTTGGCAGTTTGATGAATTTTGCAACTTTTTCCCCCGAGAACATTTGAGGAACTGTGCACCATTTTTCAGTCAGAATGTTTCATGACTTTTCAGAAAATATTTGTAAATTTCCTGACTTTTTCTATACATTTTAAAATTTCCCCGACTTTCCCTGATTACTTTGAAATTTCCTGACTTTCCAGATTTTCCATGATGCTGGAACCTTGTATTTTTATGTTGCCCATCGAAATTGCGGGATGCACAGTGGAATGGTTAAAGTATAATAAATTTCACAACCTATAATTATTCAAATGCTTAAAGATTTTTATATGTTTTATAAAAGATGTATCATTTGACTGTAAAAAATCAGTTTAAAAAAAACCCCTGATATTTAGCAGTAAAAAGGCTTGAAATAACTGCAACAGGAGATGGGTGAATCAACCTTTAAAACAATACATTTCTTTCGTCCAAAGACTGTGTATAATTTCCGTGCTAAGATATTTATATTTAGTTGTAGAACAGTGTTTTTCTTTTTCAGATGCAGGGAATATATGGGAAAATTTTCGAAATTAAACTGATTATTATCCCCCTATATGTTATAATTTAATTAATTATTTTAGAGAAAGTAATGTGGATTCGATTTATTTATTTTTTACAATGCAAATTAAGAACAAAAGAGGTTTTGCTCACTTTGTGTCAGACAAAACTGGTTGCTATGGCAACAAATACATGAGTTTTGAAAAGATTGATACCTCATACCCTGGAACAGAAAAAAATTAAGGCTTTTCTTTTTTTTTCCAAAGTCATTTTTAAGAGAAAATTATATTTTCTAAATTCACAAATTTTTCAGTTCTTTTCCCTCTTAAAAACTTAAAAGTATTCACTTTTTATTACATTTATTATTTTTTTAAAATGTTTTTAACGATAGTGCATTTTAAGAAAGTTAATTATTTTTACTGCTGCTAGAGTTCCATTACTGAACTTTATTCAAATGGAACTTTTGAAATTCTCTGAGACAAGAACTAATGCGAATTTTTTAGAACAAATGTTCTTTTCATTTTGACTGTGAAAACTTTAATCATTGATTGAGATTTGTTGCACTTTATTAATATTTTCTTGGTACAAAATTAAGAATCTTCTTGCTAAATATTTATGCCTTTGGTTTCTTTTTTATATCATCTATTTCTTTTACGTAAAAAAATAAGCTGTCTCTCACTGCATGTGTATACATGTCATGATTTTCAGTGACATATCTGTAGTTATGCACTTTTAACTGTGAAACGCACATGACGAATACAGTAATCCAGAATGTTAATTCCTTAAACCATAAAAAGGAACAGAATTCCAGTAAAAAATTATTTAACCATGAGTGAAAATCAAGCAACCAATTTCATAAGAAATATTAGAGCCATTAAAAATTATTTTAAACTTTTCTCTTATTTATGGGAATTTCCTCTAAAAGCAGAGAAACTGTTCATCAGCTAAGAGGCAATGCCCAAAGAGAACAAAATAACTTTGAGTTAAGTTTTTATAATCTAGTAACAGTCCTGGGGAAAATCTGCATATGACTTTATGCAAAGATGCAGATTTCATAAATATGCCAGCTATTTGGCCTTCTAAAAGAACTTGACCAGGAAACAGTAAAGACGTAAAGTCGTGCATTTTTCATCTGCTTCTATAAATTAAGAGAGATTAAAGACAATCATGTGCTTTAACCTAAGAAATTGATATGAAAATTTAAATCAACTTTCTGAATTTTAAGACATAATATACATATGAAGGAGTCAGTCTGTTATTTTTCTTAATGAATTTATTGTGTTATTATTATCAGGCACATTTGAAAATTGAAAGGATTTTTTTTTTTTTTTAATGCAATTAATTTACATATTCATTTTGTGAGAAATTTGTATTAAAATATTTCTTTATAAATGTATCCTCATTAAAAAACTTTAAAAACATGAATAATAATGTTGAAAATATATATTGAGTTCTCTTAAACATATTAAGTGCTTGAATATCAAAAGAATCATGGATGCACAAAATTACTGTCATAATTTCTAAATACATGTTTAATGTATATTTTGTAGTTTTTAACTAATCTTGAATGTTGTTGTTCAATTATTTTACAGAAAACTCATTCATGAAAGTTTTATTACAAAATATTAGATAATTGTGATAACTGTAACATAATGTTTTTGTGACAAAATGATTGGTTTAATTTGTCAAGGTACTCGTGTAAAAGCCCTTTATATGGAATGTAGAGATTCTGATCACTAGAACAATATATTTTACGATTTCTCAGAAATTCAATAAAGTTCATTGTTGAATATTTTTGTAGTTCTTATGTTACTCTTTCTAATATACAAACATGGTAAGTTTCAGTGTGTATAAGCTGAATTATTTTTTAATCTAAGGGAAAGTTACTGGATTTCCATGAAAAGAGAAGACAAGAAATATACAATTTCAATCAGTGTTGACAAGTTTCTTACAAAGCGAGAGGGGGAAAATTGGCTGTAAGAAATCTGGTTTCTTCCACTAGTCAAAAAATCGAAGAAATAGATTTTGATTCATAATTTGCTACATGTATTACAATTTATATTTGAGATGAAGTAAATGCATTTTTCAATAGATAATGCTGGCAGGGTGTCTAGCACAGCTCAGCTAAAAATTTTCCTGACTTTTGCAAGTTTTCCATACCAATAATAAAAACAAATTCCAAAAATCGAGATTTTGTGATGTTACATACAAAAAATCTAAAAGTTGTATAATAATTGCTTGATGCTCCTATATTTCTTAAAGATAATCTTTTTTTTTTAACATGCTCAGCAGTTTGCAGATACATTTTTAGCACCAGATTCCATTTATTTTGTCCACTCAGGATGAAATTCTTTATCTTATCACTCACAGAATGTGCTTTGCTATGTTCTGATTGGTTGTCTTTGTATTCGCTATTTCTTGGAGGTAAAATTTAAAATTAAGTTTAGAAATGGCCATAAAGAAGTGGATAATGGAGCTAATGTTAAGAAGAATAGAGCACTTAAGCTTACTCCTTTAGAAAAATAGTTGTAGCATTCTGAATAAAATAAAGCCCGCCTAACTGGCAACACTAATTACATTTTCAGCATGCGTGTTCGAACAACTGAATTAACTGCAGGTAAAATACCAAAAGGCTTGGAAGGGACAAAGTGTTTGACATGCCTGGTTTAGACGTATAGTTTCGATTTCTGTTTCAAATGTCGTTTAAATCTATTTACATCAGAAACTAGAATAGTTTTTGTTTTAAGTTACAAAATTTACTTTTTTTACACAGTCCCTGGGTCTTATAAGCTATTTATAGCTTTTTCTTCTTAAAATGATATGGTAATAGTATAACAGATGATGAATACTTTAAAAATATAAGATATAAATTTAATTTTTTCGAATGTATGCAAAATAAATTGCTGGACTTTAGAGTCGACTCCTAGCATTAACACTGAGATTGATGTTTTTTCAATAAACTGAAATACAAATACATGCTTCCACTACTACATTATACATATATTTAAATTCATAGTTTCTCCTTAGCAGTTATTAAAAATAACACAAAACCTTAAAAAAAAAAGAAAGAAAGACAAATACGGATCATTATTTAAAATAAAGAAAAACTAGAAAATTTCTAATTAACAAACACAACAAGTTAAATAATACTTAATCTATTTGAACTTTTCGCTCTAAATTCTGCATGGCTTAAAAATTAAAACTACAACTTTATGTATATGTTATTATAAATGGCCAACGGTTGATGGATCCTAGGTTTTATTAATAAATTTACCAGATCAAGGTAATAAAAGTCTGAAAAATGTTTGTAAACACATCTGTTTGGCACCTTGTTGAAAGCAATTTAGTAAATGCTAGCATTTATCAAGACTTTTTTTTTTCTTTTGTTTTTCCACGGCTCTTAAAGTAATCTTGTATAAAATGAAACACTGATCAGAATTTTCATTTAACATTGCAAAATTCAGTTGTTATCAGAATATCTACTAATAACATTCTGTTTTATTTATTGATTCAAACACTAATGTTCATTATTTTTACTCCATCTTTGTTCAATTGCTGATACTATTTTTTAAACATTTTGCAGAGTAAGTTTTTAGATTTTATTTTTAATTACTTTCAATTTTATCACAAATTAACGATTAAATTTGAACATTAGATTATACAAGTTGAATGAAAATTTATCAGAAAATGAAAAAGAGGGAAGCAAATTTCAAAATAAAAAAATTACCCCAAAGAGCATTTCCAAAATTCTCAGTTGGAACAACTGTAATAAACCCAGATTAAGCCATGAGTAGATGGAGCATGAACAAAGGCCCTCCAAATTTGCATCAAATCTGTAGACAAACCTTAAAAAAAATCGCAATAGTATTTCATGGTGCACTATAGCAGAATGTGAATACCAGATTGTGAAAGTGTTTTATTTTCTTCTAATTTCTTTTGAAAATTATAAGGTTGATGTAAATGTAATTGTATACTCCAATAACACCCTTTTAGAATCACACAAACCCAAATTAATTAGGGAGGGAGATTGTTATCCCCAGTCCACCCCCTGATTCATCACTGCTAGAAAAACATTTACTCCACTTTTAGTGTTATTATGAATTTATTACTTTAAATCTAACATTATTTTACTTTAAAAATCAATCCACCACCTGAATTCATCACTGTTAGAAAAACACCTTACATCGTTCATACACTCGAGAACAAATAAAATTCAAGGACTGTTTAGATACATGCATAAAAATGGCGTAGAATAACACATAAGGAAAATAGCCACCACATTGATTATCTATTTAAAAAAATCTTATCAGGTCTTTTAATTTTTATAAAAGGCATTTTTAAGACACCATATTACTACAGAATTTTTAAAGAATAACGTGTTTTAACTTAGTAAGGTACCATCGAAAGAAATTTCATGTCAATAACAGTTGTATTTCTTATATTTCTCTGACGAAGACTATTTTTTTATAATTGAAAGTATTAAGGTATTAAAATAATTTAACATCTTTTTAATATTGTCTCATCTTTTAAGAAGTTTTGCACATAGTTTAAGTTTAAGAAAACAGAGCTTCATTTTTTTAAGTACAAAAAAAAAAAAATAAATAAAAGGTATGGTATCACTACAAGAATAGAAGACAGGAGTAAACTAGTTAAATTTTAGGAGTTCTGAACACTCATCAGGAGTCAAATATTAGCATTTCAGAAGTTGTGCATATTTTTTTTTATACTTTCTAATAAATATTCTCTGAATTCTCAAACCTTAAACCATTTGTGCTTATCCATACAAAAATAATTGAAATAAATGTTAGATATAAAAATACAAAAGATTTAAAAAAAAAATGAATTTATAAAAAGAATAAAGATTTTATTATCAGTTTACACAGCGAAAAATTTGGAATTGATATAATTCTGTGTGAAGTTTTTACTGATTGGCAACATTCGTGATTTTTATTAATGATCGATTGGCAAATTTCACAATTTTTTTCTGCAACTGAGCTTTTTTTTTTAGGGGGGGGGGGGAGCAGTAGGTGAAATCTGCATCAAGCTGATGAAATTCGCTCACCAAATTGATGAAATATGCATTTTTTATCGATGACCAATGAACGAATTTTGTCTGTGGTATTTTTCCTCGGCAGATTGATAAATTTTGCAATTTTTTTCAATAACAGATTGAAGAAATTCATTATTTTTTCAATGTATAATTGAAATTTACAAGGGTGATTCTGAGGAAAAAAGAAAAAAAAATACTGAAATTCACAGCAAATTTTCAGAAAGATTACAGCAGGGAGGGGGGAAATTCCGACAGATATGCATTTTTTCCGTGGCTCTTTGACAAAATTAGTCTTTTTTCATAATCTTTCGATGAAATTTGAATTTTTTTCGTGATTCTTTGATGAAATTATAGAGTTTTTTCCACGATCCTTGGACGAAATTCACGTTCTTTCTGGGATCCTTTGACGAAAATTGTATTTCTTCCGCGATTCTGGGATGAAATTCGTTTTTTCCACGAATGTCTGAGAAAATTAACGTTTTTTCTGTAATCCTTTGAAAAAATGCATGTTTTTTCTGTGATCCTTTGGCGAAATTCATGTTTTTTCCGCGACAATTTGACGAGATTCGCGTTTTTTTAGTAATCTTTTGACGAAATTCACGTTGTTTTGCGATATTTGAAGAAATTTACGTTATTTTCGCGATTCTTTGACAAAATTTGTTTGTTTTTTTTCACAATCTGTTGACGAAATTTCCTTTTTCCACGATCTTTTGTGAAATTCGTGTTTTTCCATGATCCTTTGGAGAAATTCACGTTTTTTTCCACGATCTTTTGAAGAAATTCACGTTTTTTCCAAGATCTTTTGACGAAATTCGAATTTTTTTAGCGATCCTTTGGCGAAATGACCGATTTTTTCATGTGAATAATTGTTGAAATTGATATTTTTTGTCAACCATTGTCGAAATTCATGATATTTTCCAGCACTTTTCATTCCTTGAAAATGAATACTTTTTTCCAGCACTTTTTCTATTTTTTCCAAAGCATACGAACCATGATTTACTCCACCCTATTACTTTAAAAATAAAACATTTGTTTAATTTAAGAAGAATATGTTAAATTACATTTTCATGTGCTATACACATTAATTTAGTATTGTTTCAAAAATTAAAATGTTTATCATTATATTAAAAAAGCATGTAAGCGACAGATGCATGAAAGTGATTTCATCTTATTACATAGTATATTGATAGTAATATCGTCATACCTTGCCTTATCACTTTCTGGCAGCGTCTCCTTTTCTATATCTTTTATTAATCTTATCTATCTTTCATTAAACAAGCCTATTTACTTTATAACTCTTACTATCTATATGTATCTTTATTAGTTATACTTACTTTCAGTTTAACAGGTTTGTTTACCTGCTATTAAATCCCTCTACTTATTTTTATATCTTTATTAAGGGTGTATTCCGATCCAAACTGCTAATTTTCTGATTCATTTTTGCTCTCAAACGCATCAAACTTGGAAATTCTCTTATTTAGAAACTATATAATGTGTGGTGCTTCTTAATTTTTTGATAAATGCAGAAAATACTGTAAAAAACGCTGTCAAAGTTGGCATTTTGAACCGAATTTTCCGAAGCGGGCGATCTGGGAAGGAAAAAAATGGTCATACTGAGAAAATAATTGTTTAAAAATCAAATTCTAATTAATTGAGCTAAAAATGAAATCACACGGCATGTTAAACATGTCTTCAGAAATCACCCCAGCAAGTTTCATGTTTTTACTTTTAAAAAATGAGTTTCAGACTCTCGAAATGAGTCTGAAAATGTCTCAGAAAATTTCGAGCTGTTGAGGGTGGAAAAATATTTTTTCGAATACACCCTTAAACATATACTATATTAAGTTCATATGTAAAAATTATTTCTGTTTTAGCAACCGCCACTAGATGGCGTCATTCTGGTTTACTGCACATCTTCATCACGCTGGTTTCTCATTTGAGAACCATCAGCCGTCTGCTCCTTGCATTACGTAATAGGCTCGTATTTGTTCAATCGGTTAGTATAAATATCTTATGCTTCTTTCATTCAGTACCTAGCTCTTGTACCTTGTGCCGTTCACCTAAATGTTTTTCCTTGTTCGTTCGTCCGGTGATGTCATTTTACTTTACGTTATTATGTTAGATAGGATATGTTCTTTTAAGTTTATCGTACGTTTGTCAGATATGATTTTCATTTAAAGTTTACGTGTTACTAATTCATATATTCGGGTTTTTCCAGCTGTAACAGTGTTCATCGTCAAAGTAATCAGTAAGAGTTTATTTCAAATACATCTTCGCTTCATAATCAAGTCATTCATACGTTTTTCGTTAAAGCTAATGGCCATTGATTAAATGCCCTAATAGAGGACTCATTTCAGCTATCATCATTCATAAAGAGACATGGTATTGGAGTCACAATGTTTCGTGTAGTGAAGTGAGATAAGAAAAGTGTTTACATTTTCATGCTGCTAATGACGTCTCTGATAAGAAGTGTTTTTCAATAATTTGTGTTTTGCCGTATTAAAATTTCTTCAACTGTTTTTCATCTTGTCTAAAGACATATTTTTAAGTTAATGCTTCGCTATAGATTATCGCAAACTACAAGGATGATTGATGCCTTTTCACAATAGCCATGAAGTCAGTTATCTTTTATTTCTTATTTGATTGTGAATTTAAAGTTAATGAATACATTGTGAAATAGTGATATAGTATATTTAAATATTGTGTGTTATTATATGTTAAAGTTTATTTCATGTTTTATCTTATTTAAATAAACGGTAGTTTGTTTTTAAACTTACTTGTGTTTCTTTCACCGCTTTACTTTTATTTCGTTAGTTAGTTATTTTCTTTTCAGGATTTCAACTTTACTGATTTTTCAACTACTGGGTTTAGGGACTAGGTTTAAGTAACGCATTCACTGCTTAACTTACTTTAATCCTAACTACTAATTTAATCCATCATATATTGCATATAAGGGCCCCGTATCAAGTGTGTGCCCAAAGTCCCCAAAAATCCTAGCTAGGTCCTGACTATAAATATCAGCAGAGCTCAAAAAGATAAATTGATTTCAGAAATTGAGAAAAAAAAGACTTGAGAAGCAGGTAAAATGAAAGCTAATTCCTGTATAACTGTTCTGAAATACTACACTGAGAAAAAATATTACCTCTCTTCTAAAGAAAAATTACTGGTGCTGCCGTAATTTAATTTGTAATGATCTTTTCACTTTCTCAGATTACCTTGCAAAAAAACTATTCCATGTAAAAACATGAAACTGGTAGTTTTATAGAGAATTAATTGTATGTTAAACATGCTGAAGCAGACAGTTTTTAATTGAAAAATTGTTTCAATTATCATTTAAGTTGAAATTGGTCAAGAAAGTTCAATTTCAAAAGTTTTATAGTAATGTTGACTCTAGGCCAATTTAGCAGGGCACAGCCATAGGCAGCCTTTTTCAAACTACTTAATGTGCCCGGTAGTCTTTACTGATCTTTTCAATGTGCCCTTTTGTTTACTTTCATCGTGAAATACGTCAATTGGCTGCAAGGAAAAATTTGTGAATTTTGTCAATTGGCCGAGGTAAATAAATAGTGAAATTCGTTGATTGGCTGAGGGGTATGAAACTTGCCAATTGGTCATAGAGAAAAAAAGCAAGTTTATCATCTGCCAGTGAAAAAAAAAAAAAAGGTGAAATTTGTTGATAGACTGCCGGAAAAAATATCAAAATTTGTCAAAAAAAAAAAAAGAGAAATTTTTCAATTGGCCGTGGGAAAAACTTCTTAAATTTTGTCAATCAGTCGAAAGATGAAACACCAGGATTTGCCAATCAGCCAAGAAAAATAATGCAAAATTTGATAATCGGTCATGAAGAAAAAACTTGTGAAATTTGTTAGTAATCGCAAGAAAAAAAAATGTAAATTTAGTTATTTGGTCACAGGGAAAATATCCTGAAATTTATCAATTGGTCATGTAAAAAAAAAAAAAAAATCCTTGTCAGTTTCGCCAATAAGTCGAGGAGACAAATCTGGCAACTCGCCATGTTGCAAACTGTACAAAAAAAAAATCACAAAATTTGCTGATTGGTTACAAGAAAATACCTCAAAATTTATAAATGGGTTGTGTGAAATATATCTCTTCGCCAATCGTTCAAGAAAACATGACAAAATATTACAGATAAAAGGGGACTCTAAACAAACCAGTTCAAAATATGTTTTTTGAGAAGGACACAAAAGTGACCTTTTTTCATTAAATTTGCGCCTGGCAGCCCTTTTATTCAATAGCAATTAAACCATCTTTTGCAGGCATATAACTGAACTTAGCTAGATTGTGCTGTGTAGTGTCCAATCATTTTTTAAATTTGTTTAATTTTTTAAGGGTTTTATTTTTTATTCAAAATTTCACTATTTTAATAGAGTTTTAATTAATATTTTGAAACAACTGTTTTCATCTACTATCGCCAGACTTTAAAAAGCTTAAATAATAATATATAATTGCATGTAAATGTCGAAAAAGAAAAAAAACTTTAAAACAATTAAATTATTACATGAAAATATCATTTAATGGTGAAAATTACACCATATTTAAAATGACTTCTTACAGTGTTTAAAAGAAAACTTTTCTTCAAGAAATTATAACAGTCTGGGAATTAGTAATATTTTTTACTTAACCATTTTATACAAGCTGATTTTCAAATATGTAATTTATCTTAATCATGGAAATAGCGGTAAGCTGTCATGACAGCAGTTTATACAGCCTTGAGGACTAAAAAATCTCCCAGTCAAAGTATATTGAATGGCAACTTGATTACAGAAGATTACCATTTGATGTGGTAATATTTTCATAATCGAGTAATCTTTTTTAAAATAGAAAAAATTAACATGATTTTACAGCCTGTGGGTTATAGACGAGGGTTGGCGAGCATAGCTGTCTTAAATTAAAAGTAGGTACTGACATAGCAAAGATAGATTCATGATCAATAAACTTGTTATTACATACAATAAAGACAATTTTCATGAACATAATAACATATTCCATGAACTAAAAGTGCAACCACCATTAAATATAATTATATATATGACAGGATAAAATATAAACTTTTTTTTTTTCAAAAATTTTACCCAAACAACAAATAATCCTTGGCCGAACTTCCGCCGAAAGTCCTAACTCGACTATATTTCATCCTGGCGATCTCATTTTCGGGAGTCGGCAGATATGACTTCTTGTCCGCAAGGCTGATCACCTGTCGAGCATCCCCTCCCGACTACAATTGAATCAGTTATGAAGCCTTTGCGTATTAGTTTTCGATAATTTGGTCACTTGGTAATCTTTTACCGAGTACTTTGCAATATCATATGATCTTTTGCCGATTAGCTAATCATATCGAATAGAAGAATTTGTATGATGTAAAAATAGCATTTAAAACGTAAAAAAATTCGTTTTAATTCAAAAAATAAATATTGTTAATTGGGAATATTTTTCACTATAATATGCAAAAATATTTCCATATCAAGGTGTAACTAATTGAAATGTAATAAATCTTGTTTTGTTTAAAGTCAAAATATTGCTGTTAAATAATTTTACAATTAAAATTACAATTAATTTTCCATTGTAAGATACAAATAAAATTGCATTTAATTTAAAAATTATATTCTTGCTTATAAGTAACTCACACTGTTGATTTACAAATATTATTGCATCTTACAAAGAATAATGAATTGTAATTTTCATCCTGAGATCAGCAATATTTAGAATTTAAATTTAAAAAAAATGTCTTACCTTTTAATTAATTACGCCCTCGATATGAAAACATTTTTGTATTTTATAGTGGAAAATATTTCCGTCTAACAATACTTACTGTTTGAATTAAAACGAACTTTGATACATTTTAATTAGATAATTTTTTGCATGGTACAATGTAAAATATTCTCATTTAACATTGCGTCCTGGCTGTGAAATTTTTATCATTTAAAGCGCCTCATTAAATTTTTGTTATTTATGGAAAAAAATTAATTTTTCTTCTTTTTTTCAATATCTAAATAATTATTTTAATAAAAGAAAACAAGTCTTTTTATTTTTTACTTTTAAAAGCTATAAATGAAATTTATTATCTGGAGGGAAAAAAAAAAAAAAAAAAAAAAAAAGGGATCAAATTCTGTATAATTTATACAATACCATTATCTTATTTTTTTCTAAATAAATTAATTTTTTAATCAGAAATTTATAATTCATAACTAAGAAAATACATTTAGAGCAAATATTTTGTTGTTGTTGTAAAATTCTAAATTTCAGATATTATCCTGATATAATCTAAATTTCAGATCTTAAAATTTTCAATAATGAATTTAATTAAAAAAAAATATTTAGTCATTTTTTTAACTTTTAAAAAGGTATAAAATTAAATTTATCACTATTTGGGGAGGGGGGGGGGGGAGAGATAATAAACTTATTTATAATTTATGCAATACATTAACTGAATTATTTTTACATAAATTAATTTTTTAATCAGAAATTTCTAATTGTTTGTTGTTGTAATAGTCTAAATTTCAGATATTATAAATTTAATTTATTCATCTAATAATTATTTTAATAAAAAAAAATGTTCAGTCATCGATTTTTAACTTTTAAAATGTATAAAATTAAATCTATCACTATCTGGGGGGAAAAAGATGATCAACTTCTTTATACTTTATACAATAACATTATCGAAATTATTTTTAAATAAATTAATTTTTAAATCAGAAATTTCTAATTCATAATTAAGAAAATACATTTAGAAGAAATAGTTTGTTGTTGTAATAGTCTAAATTTCTGATATAATCTAAATTTTAGATCTTATAATTTTCAATTTATTTATCTAATAATAATTTTAATTAAAAAAAAAAGTTCAGCTATTTTTTTAACTTTTAAAAGGTATAAAATTAAATTTATTACTTTAGAGAGAAAATAAAAGGAAAGATGATCAACTTCATTATAATTTATACAATAGCATTGCTTGAAGTATTTCTAAATAAATAAATTTTTAAATTAAAAATTTTTAATTCATAACTAAGAAAATACATTTAGAGCAAATAGTTTGTTGTTGTAATAGTCTAAATTTCAGATATTATCCTAAATTAATCTAAATTTCAGATCTTATAATTTTCAATTTATTTATCTAAATCAACAAAGCAGCAAATATCTCTAAACATTTTATTAAGTGTAATTTTAAGTATGAATATCTATACGTAAATATTGAAAAAAAGAAAGACAGAACAAACAAATGCTTTTAAATTGTCAGTTTACTTTTACAGTAATTGCCCTGCTATCTGTAAGTTTTTAAGAGATTTAAGTTTACTGATTTGCAAATAATAATGCATTCTCACCATGGAACATTTCTTGGAAAGTATTTTTATCCCCTATTCCTCCGACTGTCCATTTACAAATGATGTCCTTGAAACGTGTAAAAGTATTTTGAGCGGGAGGTAGATAAGATATTGCAGCACATTGGACAGATTTATTCGCGTGACACACACCCCCTATCATCACTGCAGGGGGTATCTATACAGCGGAAACAAACAATAACAACTCAGTAAAAAGATTCATTTTTCATTACTTTCCGATTGCCGGCCGATTACATGCATAAGAATACTTTTCCGATTAATTGACTTGTAATAATAATACAATTTCCTGCCGACGTTTTTCCACGATATTATCTAGATTAATCAATAGATTTTGTTCAGACGATATTATGTGAAGCTCTCCATTCAACTACTGATCATTTCCCGACAATTCTGGTATTAGGCCGAAATTAAGCCGATATCTCTTGCTATTGGGGTAACTTCTTTTGCTAACTTTAATGTGTATAAAGCTAATTTACCACCATAAACATCTTTGACATTAATTGGTGTTTAAAGAATGTAAATAAGGGCTTAAAATCATAATAAACTTCAGTTAAAATAAATATTAAATGATTCTTAACCCCCTCACTGACAAGTCCGTGTTAATACGTTCACTAAGCTCCAGGTTTCACTGCAATACAAGCAATATTTAAAGTAATATAATTCTATTGATTTAATGTATTTTTAATACATTGAACAATGATTAATACTTCCAAGGATTGCATTCATATTCGTTATTAAGTTTTTTTTATAAAATGTTGAAAGAATCATCTTTTTTTAGCATTTAAAACAAAATGCAGAGAAAACAACATTACAATTTTGCCCTTTTCCAAGACTGTCAGAGGGTTAAAACCCATAAACAGCAATTAACCTTTCCAAGTTTGAAGTTATTAGATTTAGAGCACATAAATCAAACTAAATTATTATGTTAGAAGATGAATTCACATTAATGTCAAAATAAGTATTTGATATGGCATAAGTCCTAATTAAAGATCCTAATTAAAGGTATTAAAGTCCTAATCCTACCCTGACATTTATTAAATCATAAATAACCATTAATGTCAAAGGTGGAAATTACAATAAGTGTTGCAAGACTTGTGTCACATCAGAAAACCAATCATTAAAAATACATTTTACCAACCAGGATTGATGAAAACGCCCACTTTAAACACCGGACCATTACATATATGTGAGGACATGAGTTTCAAAACTCGCCTTATCCAGAAAATCCAATTTTGAGAAATAGCGAAAAACATTTAACTACGTCCATTGGTTTTCCCTGTAAAACAACATTTTACAACGATAAGAATACACGATAAAACTAGTTTTTTTTTTTTTTTTTGCAGATTATAGGTTTTTTTGTACAGGCTTACCAATAGAATATATTGATACAGAAAACATGATTTTTTAAATTTAGGATAAGGCAAGTTTTGAAACTCATGCTCTGATGTATATATTGGGTAAATAAGTGTACATGAAGTATGTAAAAGAAGAAGACTTGTACCAATGCATGTTTATAACATTTATTATTATTAGTTATTATTTATTTTTGATAAAGTTTGAATCATTCAAATAGAAAAATGTTTTCAAACATATCTCAGAATTTTTTTTGTTGTTGTTATTTTTATTCAAATTACTTTGGTAAATTGTCGGATTTAACAAGATTTAGACAATCTTTGGGCTTTTAAAGTAGTGTATATAAACAAATACACAAAAAAAAGTCTTAAAAAAAATCCTCCAAAATTATAGTTAGTAACTAACTTTATGTACATTCAAATACACTCTCCCAAAAAAGTTATATACATTCACAAATATAGAGTTACAAAGATCCAGACTCTATTCGCTGTCTCAACTGAGCTGTAATTGTGCCGATAGGATCAGCTGCATAGTCTGCATTATTCAGAATTTGCTGATAAGTTTGGATATCTTCCATCCTATTAAAAAGAGAAGAAAAATAGCAAATCAATCAGATTAAATGTTTTACATCTCCATATTATTACAATTCTATAATAAATGTATTTTCACCTAACTCTTTATTATTTAAAAGGTAATACCTTAAAATTTTTAATAAAGAAATTTTTGTTTTCTAAAGTTATGGTTTGAACTCTAAAGAATAAGGCAAATTTGGTCAAATAAAAAACAGCTTTCATAAAAATTGTATACATTATAACACCTAATGTAATGTACACTACATTATAGTAGATGGCAATTGTTGTGACGATTTTTTAAATATTCAATGTAACACTTTAAATGTGGGGTTTATAGAACACAGACAGCAATGAAATTATAATATGTTATAGCTACCTACAGAATCATTTCTATTGAAAGAGGTGTGTAGCCTTTATAGCTATTTTACTTTTCTGTACAATGTGATATTTTTTTCTAAAAATTACCCCATTATTGTGAAAGTTGAAGCTCAGAAATTTCACTGGTCAAGTAAACAAATTACAATCCATCATTTTGTGATACATTTCAAAAATGAAACAGAGGTAAAACACAATATTTTTTTTCTAAAAATTACCCCATTATTGTGAAAGTTGAAGCTCAGAAATTTCACTGGTCAAGTAAACAAATTACAATCCATCATTTTGTGATACATTTCAAAAATGAAACAGAGGTAAAACACGATATTTTTTTTCTAAAAATTACCCCATTATTGTGAAAGTTGAAGCTCAGAAATTTCACTGGTCAAGTAAACAAATTACAATCCATCATTTTGTGATACATTTCAAAAATGAAACAGAGGTAAAACACTTAAACTCGGAGCATAATCCAAATGCTGTTTATACCTCTTCAAAGGAATCCATTAATTTTTTCGCAATAAAATTTAGAAAAGATATATTATTTTTCAGATGGTTTTGCTGCACAGTACAAACTTTATAATTAACTTTACAAAATTCTCAGTCTTATGCTTCTACAAAGAAGACTTATACTGTAACAAAATGGTATTTTTCAGTCACAGCACATGGAAAAGGACCTTCTGATGGAGTTGACAGATCCATTAAGAGACTGACAGCTCATGCTAGTTTACAAAGACTTTACGAAAACCAAATTCTCATTCCTCTTCAACTTTATGTATAGGCTATAAAAATTATTTCTAATGTAAATTTTGAATTTTTAACCAGGAACATGTAGAATCTGCGATCCTTCTTAAATGATCACTTCAGTCAGGTAATGAACATTTCTAGACAATAATGTCATGCCGTTATACCTTCTTACGGGAGTATACTCAAAATATATGTAAAAATATTTTTGCAGGCCACTAAATCAACACAAGTTATAGTGGTTAGAGGTACATTATGGTGAAAAATGAAGTACATGATCAGATTTAAAAACAATTTTCTTCATCCAGCTGGCCCCAGTAGCAGAAAATTCTACAAGTGTCTGTGACAGATATTTCAGGGACAAGAAATAATCTGCAGGTAAAATATTTTTACAATTGAAGTGTTAATTAATCAAACAATCACTTACCTGTAGAGTTTTTATGCATTTTATAAATTTTTATTAATAATACTCTTTAAGTTTTTATATTAAATATTAAAGTACTAAACATAATATAAAGCAAAATAAAGGTTCGAAGAAAAAGAATCTGCAAAAGAGAAAAGAAAATCTGCGATGCCCGTCTCCTGTCTCGAAATTTCTGCTACCGGGCAGCTGGCCCTTCAATATAATTTTTTCATCCAGGAAAGCCTGATGTATTATTGATATCTATTAAAGATATTTTATGTAAGATAAATCCTGTGATATCCATAGAAAGAATATGTACTTTTTTAAGGCAATATTTTACAAACAAATTGCATTCCCAAACTAGATGTCATTTTCCAATTACAATAATTAATGCACATTGTACCTAATACAGTATACTTTACAAATGTTTATTTTCCCAAATTTATATTGCTAAAAATGCCAAATTTGGATTTTCTATAAGAATTTAACTGAATATTGAATTATTGTCTGATTTTAATCAGCTTTTGTCTTCTTTATTAATGAACATATCATCATTTCACGTTACACCAACTCATTTAGAAATATAAATGAAATTAAAAAATATATAGAATTATAAATGCATTAAAAACAAGCAATCAGGACATATTTATTGGTATGTAATACTAATTTCATCTTAAACTTATAAATTACATGAGGCATGTCAATACTTTTGTGAAATAGGTTTATATACAGTGAAACCTCCTTGAACGGCCACCTCTAAACAATGAAAACCTCCGAACACCGGCCACATATTGATGTAACCAAACACGTTCCATAGCATTAACATTAGTACGAACCTCTAAATAAGGAATTCTGAACAACGGCCACTCAAAAGTCACGAGAAAAATTTTTTACAGCTCCTGGTACAACTTCACATTTATTTACAAACCGAAATGTGAAGCAGATCAAACAAAAATTATTTGATATGTGAACAAACAGAAAATGAAGACATTAATAATAATGGGGAAATTTTATATAATATTCTTAGAATGGCAGGAATAACTAATATGAAGGCCAGCTTGTTTGCATGTCTGGTCAAAAATTTGGCAGTTACTGCCACATTTTATTCCATACAGTAAATGGTGGAAGATAGAAGAGGAAATAGATAATAGAATCACCCAAAATTTCCAGTATTAACACATATACCAAAGATTGGAAGAACCTTCGTGAAATCCATAATTTCTCATTAAATCATAATGATGATGCGTTGTATAGCAAATCAAATCACATTTTTTTTCTTTGGAAAAAGACATTTGCAGAAAAAACAAAGCATTTGCTAATCACTGATTTTCTTATTATATTAAAACAATGAGAATTAATTAAAATGACTGTCTGAATTTCTATTTAAATTTATGTAATTATTATTTTTTTTAAATGAAACCTCTGAATAACACCTACCTCTGAAGAGCGGTCACTTTTCACTGGTCCCACAGGTAATCATTATTCAGAGGTTACACTGTATATTACACACACATAAAATTACAAAAAGTTTTATTACATATATGTTACATTATTAGATCTAATTCTGCGATTTCCCTATCTTATTCTAAATTACTACTCTATATTCACTAAATCCTTATTCTTAAATAATCTCTTGTCGTTAATTCTGTTAAATTTCTTTTAATTTATTGTCTCACTTGTCTAATTTACTTAAATATTATGTTTTTAGTATTCTTAAATTAAATGTTCCATTTCTGATCTTTTTTCTTTTAGAATGTTCTTTTAGCAGCCATTTTTCTCCTTCCGAGAATTTACTTTCCCATGCTTATTCCGGGGTTTTCCTTTTTACCTTCAAATTCATAAGCTACTCTGTTAGCTCTCTTTCCATGGCATAGTATCCTTAATTATTAATTGGTTAAAAGCGCGGCCTATGTCATATTTGTATTACTATGCTAGGCGAACAAAAAGCCAATACTCGCAATGTTTCCACAGAATTTGGCCATATTTCCAGTTTGTAAAAACCATCCCCTGGTCACCGTCAGATGCGTTCTATTATCTACAACTTTGCTTACCCCTTAATTACTACTATGAAGTGATGGCTAAATATCTCGGTGGAAACTGCACCACCGAAAGATGTTAAAATAAAATCCTGAGTTGACTTTACGTTTTGTCTCAATTATTCTGGAGAAACTTTCACTGGATAAATGTGTTCCATGGCCTTCACTCATTGACTGCAACAACTTTCGAATAACCATGTTGATTACTACAGAAACATTCTTATTCAGCTTATCCTAATGCACAACTTCCAGATTGATTATTCAATTACTATCATATCGAAGTTAAATACACTTTCGAATCACCTTATAACATCAATGCCGTAACCTTTAACACGTCAGGATTTCCAGTTTTCGTTATATATATGCAGTAGAAGATCTTTATAACGCAATTCTCCATATAACGCACAACTTCTCAGATGTAAACAATGATTTTTACAGTTAAAAAACACCTGCATTTTCACATTGTGAAATATTGCTACTCTCTAGAGGACTAAATTTGATACATTAGTTCAACTTTACCTTCTAATTTAAGACCTTTTTACAGAAAAAAAAAGCTATTATTACAATAAACATTTTTGAAAATGTCTAATATAAGGGGTGGTTGTGTCAGTTATATTTGGATCATGTTTATAAAGTAAATTTAACACTGTCTGACCTATATTATGCAAAAATTTATAATTTTGATAACTCTTGGTAACAAGAAATGTAGTATAAATATATTCTAATGTATTTTGATATGTGTCAGACATATTTGGCCATGTTTACAAGGTGAATTTAATGATGTGATCCATATAATGCAAAATTCTATATAATGCACAACCTTGCGGTTTTAGGTTTGCGTTATAAAGATCTTCTACTGTATATACACACACACACACAAATATGAACCCGTGGTAGTCCTACTTTTAAACTTGGGGAATAGGTTAACAACATTGAGAAGTGTTATAGAAAACTTTTTGAAAAAAAAAAAATTAAGATGCACTTTTGCAGAACAAAAATGAAATTTCAATTTGTTTTTGAATTTGTAAAAAATGTTTTCTACTTAATCATATTGTGTTATGTATCATAGGAAATCTATAAAACAATATTGCAAAATCACACTAGTGCATCTATTTAGCCTAATTAACAGAGCTGCTATATCATTTTGAACATATAGCAATTCGGTGATTTTTGACAACTTTACATGAGCTGTATTTTAAAAACGAATAGGAATGTTAAAATAAAAACAAACAATCTATATGAAAACTACCTGACCTTTGTAACAAGTTTCATCAAAATTTAATATAGTAACCTAAAATTTGTATTAAAATTGCAGTGATTTGATATGGAATGGCTCAATTACTATATTTAATTCAAGAAATCCAAATTCTATCATAAAAGTCCTTAAAAATTTTTCTACACAATGATTAAATATAAAACAAATAAAGATCAGCATATTTAAATTAAATAATATTGAAAAATCAAAGACATAATTAAAAATATTAATTAGTTTAAGAAACCAAATTACTTACATTTCTGCATCTTGTTTAGAAAAACGTTTTGCTGCCCTGGGCTTAGCATCATCTCTATTCCTGAAATTAATTATAAAAAAAATTACCATAACTAAAAATGACAAGTAATTTACCTTCAAGTAAAAGAGAGAGAATTTATGCATGACAAAATATCATACAGAGAATCAAATTAATTTAAGATCTTGTTAAGAAAGGGAGGATAAAATGTTAGGAACAACATTTTATATTTTACAAATTTTAATGCATAAAATGTAATTTAAAATCCCTTCGAATAGGTATTAAAAATGTCATCTCTTTAGTTAAAAATTAATACTATATTTAGTCAATTGAAATTAGTTGTTAAATGCTTAATTTTGATTTAAAAATTTCTTATTAAGTACAATATCATCAAAAATAACAAATTTTGTGTTATTTATGCAATTTAAATGTATTTGTTATAAACTTTAAACAGTATTTACTACATATCTAAGCCAGGGATTGAAATTCTAAAAATTTTAAGGTTCCCAGAAAAATTTAAGTGTTCACAGTTTTTTAATAAATTCAGAGCTTAATGAATGAAGATAGTGTGTCACATAAACACAATTTTGAATAATAAACAAAAATTTTAGTTTTATGGTTTATCAATTAATGTTTTGACTGTTCTCTATCCAAAAGCACCTCCTCCCTCCCTTCGTATTCTTATAGATGTATAACTTAAAAGGGAAATGTTGCATTACATTTGACCACTAAGATTAAGCATTACAAATTGCATTTACTAATTTATTCAAATGTATACAGAAGAAATAATTAATATATATATATATGAAAGGAATCTCGGAGGCAGGGGTGATTCTTTGTTTCGCGAACTCATCAACATTAGCGGGGCTCTCAGGAATTCCGGTACGGGGCGGGGGCGTTTTATGATAATGGTTCTCTTTATCCTTTTCGTGTAGTCATGGTATGGGGTGGTGCATTGAGTCCCGTCAAGTCTGACAAAATGTGTGTGTTGAAGTAAAGACACAGTCTTTTTATGGGGACCTGATTTATTTGTCTTAGTTACATCCTTTTGAGAAATCAGGCCCCTTTGGCATGAGAACGGAGATTCGTTTACTGCTTTATGGACATTAGTCTATCGCAACGCTCCCCCAAAGAGCAGACTGGTGTGGAGATTAGTGCATGATTTGGATGTTAAAATCTTTGCTCCTGAGACGCGTGCAATGGTATAAATATAGGGTATTTGGAATTATTTCTGCCAGAGGTCCTTGCTATAAAACTGGGTGCACTTATAATTTAATTGGCCGTGAGATCAATGATTGATTGCCCAGGCCGGGGGGCGTTGGCTCAGTCAGCCTTTAAAATTGCACTAACGTCAGCAAAAATAGTCTGATGAAGTGTCTCAAAACGATCTTTTCAAGTTATAAAATGCTATGCAGGAAAACGAATTTATCTGGGTCAAAGGAAGTTTTAATCATTGAGACACAATTACTAAAGCATTTTAAAAGTTTAAATTTTAATTTTAAATTTCTATTTTTTAAAAAGGGGATTTCAAATTTTAAAAAGGGGCAAAAAGGGGATTTCAAATTTTAAAAAGGGGCAAAAAGGGGATTTCAAATTTTAAAAAGGGGCTTAGCTTTATCCTTTCATATCCCCCCCCCCCTCCCCACTGACTCCTGAAGATCAAACATGTGAAAATAAGTTTTTATTTATTCAGATATTCTTGAAAAACATAATTTAATAACAAAATTGCCAGGGTTGGGTTTTAGCCATCAAAAACTAGTTTTTTATGTGACATAGATTACCATGGTTTAACCGTTTTAAACCATCAAAATCTTCTTTATTCGTTGATTCACTTGAGAGGTGGAAGGCAATTAGGAGAAGTAGGTCACCGTACACATTTTTAAAAAAACGTTCCACGTAGTATTATTAAGAACTTGAAGTAATTCCATGATAAAAATGAATGCTGGCTAAAATCCTTTCTTAGAGAATGTCTTGAAGATACAAAGTCCAAATTCAAAAAAGCGTTGAATTAAATTCCATCGGCGATCTGCGATAAACTTTTACTTATTAAATGAGCACCTTAGAATAACATGATCGCTGAAACACGTTCGCAATCCTTCAAACAGGCACTAGGCCCGATTTGAAAAAGACAAATCACGTTGTCAAAAATACACTTAAAATCTGTTAAAAAACTGGTTGCATTGATATATGTACTACATAAAAGGGGTTTACAAAACTACATCCAGAATTGATTTAAATCTATTTGTTAAAATTAAATTGCGTATGAATTGTAGAACGAATGACAGCACGGAGAAAACAAAACTACGGTCAAAAGGCAAGAGGAGACACACCTCCAATATGACGCGGGCAACGTCACGCTGATTCTAAAAATAGAACAGGAAGAGGGGGAAAAGCTGAAATAAAAAGTTATCTCCTACTTGCGGTAAAAAGGAAAGAAAAAAAAGCGATTTGAACAATGTTTTGAGTTGAAAATAAATAGTTTAAAACGTGAGATAATAATGCTGCATTACAATTTAAAAAAATAAATAATAAATGTGATTACTACATCACACTGTTAATATAGCATTGCTTTTATTTAATGATAGTGCAATGTAGTTTTAGTGTACATTAAATTGTAATCAAATATGAAATTATATTTTTTTTCTTTGTTTATGACTAAATTTCTAAGTTATGTGGATTTCTGGTGTGGTTTTTTTTGCATACTTGGTTGAATACCTTATTATTTTTTTTAATTATATAGCTTTTAATAAATATTTTTTCTGCAGCAGTAATTTTTTTTTTTTTTTTTTTTTTTTTTTTTCCCATTTAGTACAAACACAGAGCAATAAAAATAACATTTATAAACGAAAAAAGAATTAAATTTTGGGATAAAATGAGCAAAATATGATTAACTAAGGACTGACCGAAACTGAAAACGATTTTTGGTAATCTTCCTATTTTCGGCCCGAAAACAAAAATGTCCCAAAAAATTTTTTTAAGAAATTAATGCATACATAAATATACATAATTAGTCATTAATTATAACGATGGCCCAAGTTGACTCTGTGCCTCTAACCAAAATTTTTTATTTTCATATAATATAAAATGTAATTAATTCATCAACGACACAAAATGATATTCTAATTATACGAATTCTATCTAATTAAAAAATGTTTTAGGTATACATACGTTGATTTATCTTTTATAATGATTTGTGTAAATGACCATCTGCTATACTAGAAGTTTCTCAGAGTATTCAAAACATTTCTGCGATTTTGAACTAAACATTTTCTAGTACGGTTAAGTCAGCAGGTTTAATGAGCACGTAGAAAGCGTCTTCAAAGTAGCCCTATATGCATTTCTTGCTTTTTAATTTGCATTCACATTTTGAGTCAGTCATGACTGATAATTATAAACAATGAAGTTTATAACAATAAATAAAGAGTTTCTCATTGGATATAGCTCAAATCAATGAGTAATGTTGAAAATTTCTGAAGGACGAAACAACATTTTGGGAATACAATAGTTTCGGTCGAATTGAGGTAGCTGAATTTTCAGCGAAAATCAGATTTTGGGCCGAAAATGAAACAAAATTTTCAGTCGATTTCTAATTTTAATCCTTTTTATCCCAAAATTAATTTTTGCTAGTAACTGACAATCCCGTCTTACTGATGAAATTATCTTATTTATGGAATATCTCCTGAAATTAGGAACAAATGAATAATTCACCATACCAGTAGGAAAAGTAAAATAGTTACTTAACTTAGTTGGAAAAACCTTTTTATTATTAGGATACTTTCATTTTTGGAACAGAAAACTGCAAGTGAAATCGAAAAATTAAAAAACAGCCTTTGTAGAAATCAATATAAGCTATCCAATATAAAAATAAATAAATAAAAATACTAAAATGCAAACTAAATATTAAAGAAAATTTCTTCTACAAAATTGACATTATTGAGTGGGTGTTTTCATTTTTACTTTGAAAAAAAAAAAAAAAAAACATTTAAAAGTATGAAATTTCAAACAAAATATTTAAAAAAAAAATCTATAGGATTAACAGTAGCGGGTAGGACTTTTTGCATTAGTGAAGTAGCTCCTTAACACTATTCTCTGACAGTAATTTTAAGTACCACTAAAGAAAATGTAACATAAAACTTATTTAATTCGTCTACTAATAAATGTAGATTGTACTTTTCATACAAAATACTTTGCTCGATCATACTTAGAAAGCACAGCGAAACAGTCAAAGCTAAATATTTTTTAATGTGGTTATTTTCTCAACCATTTATATGGATTTAACTTTTCTCCCATTAAAATATTTTATATGAAAAATACGCAACTATAAGACACTTCTCTGTTACAGATATGATCTCAATACATTTATTTACACTGTTTTTATAAGAATTGTGTGGTTTCCAGAAGAGTATTTTTTGTTAATTAATCTAATTATTTTTGTAAATATTTTTTTAAAAAAATATCAAACTACCGATTTATTAAAAAGCTAAATCAAGTTATTATTACATAAATTGTTTTGGATATCTTCAGACATTAACAAAGATAATTATTGAGATGGAGCAATTTTTTTATTCATAATTCGGGACATAAAGGGTTAAGTAACCACTTCCAAAAGAACTTAGTAGGAAGAATGCAAGAATAACTGGTTTTGTACAATAGCAATACTGTTTGTACTGGAAGGGAATCTGCTTATAGCCCTGAAAAAATCTAAACAATTTATTTACATCTGCAAAATTTAGATTAAACTTACATAATTTTAATGATTGCAAATAATTAAGGATATATACATGTTCATCTTAAAAGCATACATTAACGATAAACTAAATCATTAAACAAGAGGTTTTATTCAAAAATCACAATCTAATTGTAGCTTACCATACCTATGCAAATCAGTTTCAAGAATGTATTTCTGCAGTTTACACCCCACAGTTTTAATATATTTATGTAGTTTTATTTAGAATTCATTGATTAAAGTCTATCTATCTTCAGCTAAATAATTCTTTTGATATTATTTTATTAAAACTATGTTTTTGACACTGTTTGACATAACTGTTTTAACCATGGTTAAAATCGGTTTAAACAATCACATGTCAAAAACTTGCCAACCCTGAATATTGCCTTCACTATTGATTGAAATAAAAGATAATTTCAATTTCAATTTGAAAATGATGAAAAAAAAAATACAACAATCCTTATAGTTTCTTCTTTTTCTTCACAAAATGGAGTAATTTAGTTGCCATCATTACAGAAATGTCATTAAAATTAGAAAAAAATTAATATCTCTAAAACTAATTAAAACTTTAAAATTCTAATACCACTTTTGAAATCTGAGGACCAATATGGATAAAAGGCATTAATTTCACTGCTAAAGGTTCCATATTTTAGGAAGAATAAGGGGACAGTTTGCGTTAAAATTGGTCAAAAAATCGATTTTCTTTTTTTAATATTAAATGAAAGCATGTTTAATTCTGAATATTTTGACACCTCATTTTTACCCAGATGGCAATTACATTGTGAGACAGGGTTGGAAAAAAACATGTTTTTTTTTAGAAAAAAACAAAAAACGTGTTTTTTTTTTGTTTAAAACATGTTTTAAACGCTTTTTTCTCATTCAACAGCACAATTTTGATTAAAGCAAGCAAAAATTATTAAATTAAATATAAAGAATGAAAATATTTTCAAAAAACAGTAAATAAGAAAAAAATTATTTAATAAATACCAAATATTAATTAACAATTAATTTTTTATTCTAAACTAAAACATCTAATTATTAAGTTCTTAAAAATTGTAACAAGCTTGGCAACCTTATCAACACTAACTGGTTTCTAGTTTTGCTCAGCACAAAGCCAAAACAGGGTGTCTACAGAAATTTAAAAAAAAAAAGTTCCCTGATTTTTCCATGATTTCCCTGACTATCTTTATCAGACTTCCCTGATTTCCACTATTAACAACACACATAAGGTATTTTTTCATGTATGCCGATTCCTTGTATAACTACTTATCCAACTTGATAATATCTCATTTGGGAGAAAAAACATAAAAATTGCCTGATATTCATTAAGTATTGGTTGACAGTTTTATAAATACGAACTCAACATTTAGCCCAACAGCTTCATACAGTGACCAATGGATATAGGGTGACCAGATAAATGTTCTCATTTTCTGAAAAATATTCAATTCTAAGACTTATCTACATCTGACGGGATAGCTAATTGGATTAAGCTAGCCACTTGGTCAGGTTACGCTAATGTATCATTTAAAATTTTTAAAAATGGGTAAATTGCATTCAATATTTATAAGCACTACCTACAGAAAATGAGGACATCTCGTCACCTTAATTTGCGTTAATCAAAAACTCATACCATGCGCATCTTTTAAAAAATATTGGGAAAGACTAATCAGCATGTGAAAAAATATAGTACATAAAATAGACGAATCAATATCATTGGCAAGCTGAAAATGCAAATATTTTTGCATTTCAAATTACAAATTTACCTGATTTTCTAGTATTTTTACAAAGTTCCCTGATTTTTCCAGATTGAAAAAACCTCCCTGATTTTTCCATGATTCCCTGATTTCCAGATTCTGTAGACACCCTGCAAAAGTCGAAAACTTTTTCTAAACCATCCACACAGCTGTATGTAATTGTTTTGTGATCAGCATGATATTTTTATCGATGTGTTTTTCAAAGCTTATCCACCAAGATAAAGGTGTTATTTCTACAAAATTGTGCACTTTATTTGATTCTTGAACAGCAAATTTACGATTGGTAACTGACAGCATATCATTTTTATTTATTTTTTTGCATTATTATTAATAGCATCAAACATATAACTGGAGAATGGAGCTGACTTAGCTTTATAGTTTATAATTATAGGAATTAGTTCAGGACATAATTCAGCTGCAAGGTTCATGCCTTTTTCTGTCTCATCAATTGTAAGTGATTCTCCTTTAAAGCATGGATCAGTAATGTCTGCCAAGAAATGTACAGATGTCATGGCCAATTCATATCTGTCTTCTATGGCTTTTTCAATGTTTTTTGTAATCATGGTAAGATTACTAGCAGCACATATTTCTGATATTTCTTTTTTAAAATCTTTCCAAACTTCAACTACATCACTAATAATACCATTATTACTCTGAGCTTTGTCACATGAAATTGCAATATGTTTGAGCCTTTGGATATAATCTTCAACATTTCTTTTTAACTGCAAGTCTATGGACTTTCTTAGAAATATCAGAATTGATTTTCTCTCGATTATCTTCACAAATTTTGAAAATTTGTGACCAATTGCTTATGTAAGACTCCATTGTGTCCAACATGGAATTCCACCTGACACCTGATGGTAACTCAAGCTTTTTAGCAACTATTTCCCGAAGCTTTGCTGAAGCAAAATGATCATTTCGAAAATATTTAACAATATCAAAACTTGAGCTTTTATATTAGAGATTTTAATGTCTTTTGCTAGAAGATTTAAGACATGAGCTGAACATCCATAAGTTAAAATATTCATATTATGTCTCTCAATCTTTTTAAGTTCATTTCTCATCTTCATGGCAGCATTGTCTGTTACAAAGCTGCCAATAAAACAACCATAGCGTTCCTCGACTTTATTTATGGCAATACTTGCAAGCTCACAAAGATAATTAAATTCATGAGGATGGCCAGATGTATTAATTGAATCTACTAAGTAAATTTGGCCTTTACAAGATACTGTAATTCCTACAACTGGCTCATTGAGAATGTTACTTCATCTGTCAAGAGCAGTACAAAACAATCTGTTCTCTTAAATCATTTTTATAAGCTTCCAGCACAGATTCATACACTTTGTCAAGTAATATGCCTTCTATTTCATGATGATTTGGTGGCTTGTAGCCAGGTTTTGTACTCAACATCATCTTTTTAAATTCTGAATAATCCACACATGAAAATGATGTATTTGTTGCGTAAATAAAGCGTACAACTTGAATATCAAACGATTCTTTAATAAACATGTTTTAAACAACTGTTTTAAACAAAATGTTTTAAACGTAACAAACCTGTTGTGAGATATTGTAAATTTTGATAATACATCCAGCACAATTACTCATACAAATAAAAACTTTAAATAGCTTTTCTCCATGTTCATATTTTCTTCACTTTCCTGTTTTAAAAATACTAAGGCTTTATTTGTATTTGAGATAGAGATTTAAACTTTTTGTACATGTTCTTTATTATATATGAGATAAATCTGCACATAGAATTAACCTTCAGGTTTTTTGTTATTTAAAAAAATATATATATATGAAGATGTGCTAGATTTCATCGATTTACTCTCTCTATATATATATATATATCAATCAACATCATTCAGACTCTAATAAAAACAAAGCAAATCTTCATATATCAAAAACCCTTAAATATCCGAATACAATTGGTAGAAAGATTTTTAACTACAATACATTTTCAAAAAATACATCTGCTGCAAGTAATTTTCCGTGTAAATGCAATGAAATCTAAAAAAATATATAAACAATGATCGTGGACATATAATCACTGGAAATCTTAATATTGTTAATGATTTTAAATTGAAAAAACTAATGGATATGGTACTAAATATGGACTTCCATCTAAATTTACTGTTAAATCTATTATCAAACAGTTTACATATGATATAGATATTTTTATGTATAAAACTTCAATCAAATTACTAAATTACAAAAAAACTACGTTATTACATATGTAGACAAATCTCCTAATAATTATGCAATCATATGTAAATCTTATTATCACCAACTTTTCACAACCTGTATTTCTTCTAATAAATCTTTTCAAAAAACTAATGAAAATGTAATTGTAAATAATCGTAAAATTCAAAGTTATTATAAACTATTAAATATTCTATCTACTAACTTTAATTATCCTTATTTAGTTCTTATTCCCAAATTTCATAAAACTCCAATTAAATTTAGGACTGTAACTATTGGTTGCAATACATATAATAATAAAGCCAATAAACTTCTATTAAAAATTCTTAATCAATTATATATACTTACAACAAACAAGGATAATACACACTGTATAAAAAATAGCTATCAACTGGTAAATATTTTTAAAAATCTTCATTGTGTGTATAATAACGACATATGACTTCAAAGATCTTTTTAATAATATAGACTTATTAGATTTACATAATATTATAAATGCATTATTTAAAAAGTATTATAAAAAACTGGAATTACCATCTAATATAGATATCGCTTATTTTAAATCTTTAACAAACTTCATTATCTATAATAATTATATCTTGCAAGATAACACATTATATTTACAGCACGTCGGTATACCACAAGGTGGTTGTACATCCAGTTTATTATCAGACTTATACTTATATCACTATGAATGTACTTTTACTAATAATAATCTACATTTATATCGTTATATTGATGACATAATTAATTGGCACTGATCAATCTAAAATTTCTCAATTTCCAGTTGATTATCTCACTAATTTGGAATTAACGGAAAACCTGTTATCTAACAATACAATTAACTTCTTAGATCTTAAAATTACAATAAAAGACAACAAAACAATAACAGATTTATGTGATAAACGTAAAGAATTTAAATTCAAAGTTAACACATTTACAAATTTTAAATCTTGTCTTCATCATTCTGTATATTGAAATATAATACTTAATCATTTACATAGAATAAAATGTTTATGTTCTTCTCATCTAATTAACAATAATATTAAAAAACTAATTTATGATGCATTAAATCATGGTTTTCCAAAAAAATTCATATATTCATTAATATACAATTAGTACTTACATGATCTTTAAAAAAAAAAAAAAACTAACACATGTGCAAACAAAATTACAAAAAAATTTATAAAATAAAAAAATATTTATATAAAAAATTTAAAATTGTAAAATAATAATAAACAATTACTATAGGATGGTTGGGTGGGTAGATGTTAAAGTACGGAGGAGGGTGGTGTTGTCTGGATAATGCGCAATGGTTAATTAAAAAAAAAAAAAAAAAAAAAAATGGGGTTTTTGTATTATAACTACATTTCTAATACGTATTTTATATGGATGTTGATTTGATGTTTTATATGTAATTGGTGACATTTTATTTTAATTCATATTAAATTTAGCTTATTTAATATCATCAAATTCAAAATTAGCTTGTTTTTAAATTTCAGTCTACTCAGGACAATATCATATTAATTATTAATAGTATACCATCTTTATAGAGATTATTATGCATATAAGTTTATTTGATATAACTAACGTTATACTGTATGTATTAAAAATAGGTAATTAGTTTTTATTATTATTCCTCTATACTTTTTAATATTGTTTTACTTTCAACTTTGTATTCCATGATTAATTATCGGTTTAATGTGTTTGATTGTCACAATCATATTTTTTAGCTTTTTTATGGCTAATATGAAGATAATCCACACACTATATTAGTGATCTTTAGGCAATTGGGTATTTTAGAATCTGACAATCTTTTATAAACATCCATTTTTTTTTTCCCTGTTCATTTTATTAATTTTTTTTTTTATTTTTTATAATTAATAGTAATTATTAAAGTTTTTTATATTTTTATTATATATAATTTATTTTATGTTATAGCATATAGCTATATTCTATATATTATCAATGTTACAAAATTATTTAATTTTCTCAGTGTAGATTAAATGGGTAAGGTAATGGAATATATTGAAAGCATTTTATTAACATTTAATTAATTTAATTTTTTTGAATAATGATATATAGTATGGTATTATTTATATATTAGGATTTGTGTGGTAAAGCAGTTGATATATTTTAAATTCATTAGCTTTTATTTGGTTCATCTTGTGACATTTGAATAATAATAATAGTTTTAAAGTAACATAATAAGATGGCAGCACTAAAATTTTGTTAGAGTAATAATTTTAATTTTTTACACCAGGTGGTATTGAACGCTGAATATTGGCAATATTGTAAAATAGAAATTAAACAATTTAAAAGTGTTTTTAGGTATTTTAAATAATGTAATTATTTTCTATTTATATTATATTAATTGAATTTATCACGGTATTTCAAAATGAATTAACTGAATCCATAGGTTTTAATTTCTGTGTTAACTGTTTAATTCACCTTAATCTTATCGTGCTTTTGGATACCATGTGCAGGAAGATATTTTTGAAAACTACTGGGATTTTATTCGGTATGTTGTGTAATATTTCTATTTTTTATGCTATAAATTAAATAATTAAAGGTTAAATTGTTTTTTCCATTTCATGCCATTTGATATTATTCTGTTTTCATCTTGAAACTATTTCTTGGTCATATTGGTTGTTTGAGTACAGGAGAAAAAAAATTTTCAGCTTTTAGCTTTTTTTCTCACAGAAAACAACCAATTTGCTTATATCGTTGAATTCTGTACTCTTGAAAACGTAATTCAATATATAAGTTTTTCAATTATTTTTTTCGATATCCATATTCTTCTTCTTTTCTTCCATATTAATTCTTGTAATTATGTATAAGGCACTTTATTTTATACATACAGTTGTATATTATAGGTTTGTGGGATCCATTTTTATTGTCATTTCATTCACAATATTACGGTTTTTGATGATGGTCGGTAATGTTTAATTAATGGTTATATATCAGTAAAAAAAAATTATTAAAAGTAATATTAGAAGCATCTAAAAATCCATATGCAGTTTTGTGTAATACACATTTGTAAATCTTTTTTTAAAAATTTGGCAAAAATATCAATATTTAAAAAATTTAATTTTTTTTTAAATTTTTAATAAAATATGCAGTTAATTTTTTTATGTACTTTTATTTGAACATTGAAATGCAGTGAGTTCACCATTTGAACCATATTTTTAAAAATAAACAAACCTGGTGAAAAGGCAAACTGTCCCCTTAAACACAATCAGTCATTTCATAAAATCGTTTCATTAGGATTTTATATATACGAGTTGCAACCCGTTGAAATTCGACGAACTAAAATGTTAGAAAGGAACTTCAGATCGAATTTATAATAAACCTACAAAAATAATTACAATTAAAAATTCATCTAACATTGGTTGTCTCACTCTTTCTTAAAACAAATAATATTTTTTACCTAAAATTGCCAAAATATTATTTCCACAAACTTCAACTGCTTAAATTATTGAAAAATTAAACTCTATTATAATACGTAATCAAAATGAGTAATTATGATGAATTTATCGATTGAGGCTCTTATGTTTGTTTTTACGGGATGAAAAATCAGTAAAAAGTATTTCGCTTTGTCACATCATAAAATTTTCACCCATAAAATCTAAACTGTACGTTATTTTCACATTCTCATAATTTACATACGCACCACACAAATTCACAATTTGAAAGTATTTTAACGCGCAATACATTATTAATGAATGTATTTCCAAACTTAAAGTCACGTTTGTCCAATGCAATTTTTCATGTGAATTTTAAGTTCTAGTCTCAATACCCGCGAAAAAAAAAATATTCAGAAATTTGCCTTTAATTGTCATATTGACCACTTAGTATCGGTCAAATATTTAGTTTTATCAAAATAAATGATCGTATTGTTTTAAATATGACATAATTTTTACTCACAGAATCATTTTGCCTAGCGTCTCAAACTCAGTATCAGCATAATGTAAAAATATTGAAATGTAACTGATTTATGAACAAAAATGCGTGTTCTTTTTTAATGTCTGACATCATTTTCTGTTCAAAAATTATAAAAAAGTTACTTTTATTTGTAATGTGAAAATGGCATCAATAAGGATATAATCAATAAAAATAATAAACCATAACTATTTTCCCTTTACATTCAATATAAATGGAGTACTTCAGTTGCCACGGTTACAAAATTTGTATTAAAAACTACAAAAAAATTAATGTCTCAAAAACAAATTGAAATACAGCTTTCAAGTAAATTGCATTTAAAAGAGCATTTTTTTCCTTATACGACGGTGTTAAAATTTAAAATATGCGATGTTTAGAAGTTTAATATATAATTGCAAAACCTAAATTTTATTTCAAATTTCAAATTGTTGCCATTCGCAAAATGACGTATGCGTTATGCACAGATATGTTTGTCCTTTATAATATAGATACTACATAGGGATAGATACCGGGTGTCCCAAAAAGGACTGACTGATTTTAAAATTCAATAACTTCCAAACGGTGACAGATATTTAAAAAATTCTTGCAGGAGGGTTATGCATAAAGTCAAAAGTTTTATTACAGTGATTTGATTTTAGTTCGAATTACAAACAATAGATGGCGCTGTAAGCAATAGTCGCTAAATACAGGCTCGATTTTTGGTCCTTTCTGTTGTTCCATGCAGAAAAGGGAGATGGAAATGTATTATCCGGGCCACGAAGTACCAAAAATCTGGCCTGATTTAGCGACTATTGTTTGCAGCACCATCTATTGTTTGTAATTTGAACTAAAATCGAAAATCACTGTAATAAAACTTTTGACTTTATGCATAACCCTCCTGCAAGAATTTTTTTAATATCTGTCACCGTTTGGAAGTTATTGAATTTTAAAATCAGTCAGTCCTTTTTGGGACACCCGGTATATATTAGTGAAATAGCCGGCTGTATTGTGCATGTACGTATGTTAACTGTAGTCAGGGATTTGTTTCGCAAGGAATTGGGTCCTTTAAAGGACCCTTCACAAAAATTTTCATTTCAAAACAGGATCCTTCACAAAAATTTTTATCTTAAAAAATTTTTCCATCTCTAAGCTGAATCTTTGACAAATTTAATCTTTTAAAGTAAAATCTGACCTGTCACTTTTACCTATGTAAAGAAAATATGTGTATTTTACATACATATATCTTCTTAAAAATGTATTTACAAAAACCTGAATATAACAATTATTTCAAATTCACAATATTATGACGAGATTTTTCACAAATGTAAAACGCTGTTCACAATTTCACAAAAGCAGGACCCATGGGAAAAAGTCTGGACAGACCCCTGGTAATAATCAGTTAGAATGTATCATACATTTTCTTCTATGCATTATATGTGTACATACACAATGCATTAAATTGAGATTCAATTGCAATAATAAGATAACATATCTGACAATATATCTTATTATTAAGTATTAAGATTACATGATTGATAATTTATAATGGACAATACAAAAAGAAACAAACTTTTTTTCCACTAACTCATCCAATGTTGGCAATGCTTCTTCTAAAGCATCAAAGTTTGTAAGAATAGAGTCTTTAGATTTCTTTTTTTCTCTTTCTCTTTTCTCTAAGAATTCTTTGGCAGAGGACACAACTGAAAATAAACGCAAAATTGAAAATAACCGTAAAATTAGTAAAAGTAACAGATAATTTAAAACAACAGTCAATAACAGGAAGTAATTAATAGTTTCTTTTTCACTTAATAAAAGTTAAACATGGTTTTGATTAGGTTGTGAATTTATTTTCACTGCCCACTAAGAGGATCATGAAATCAGTGGTTAAAATCATGATTTTAACTAAATGAATTTTGTTTAATCACTGATTAAAATCCAATTTTCTCCAATTTTAACATCATGTAAAGCAGGCATGTCAAACTCTTTTATCATTGAGGGCCAAATTAAATATTGAATGTAAGTCCACGGGTCACATTATAAATAAATAAATCTATATGTAATGTACTAGGAATTGCTCCAAATTAGGGGGTAATTCTTGGTCACTTCTGGGATAATTATCGGTCAGCATCCTTTTGTATGTAAATAAAGTTAATTTTTTATGACTGAGTACTAAAATAAGTGGAATCAATCTTGTAAATGCTTTGCTCATCTCATAATTGTAGAAAAATAACACATAGATTTTGTTTTGGATATAAATACAAATTTGTTTCATGTGCAAAAGACTCTTGTACATTTTACAAAATATGAATTAGCCAAGCAATTTTTGTAGCATTTATAAGCAGTATTATTACTTCTTCATCATCCACTGTGAATGGATTAACTAATATACCTGGCAAATTTATTGGTCCATAAAATATATACCAAATGTTTATGTTTTCGATTCTATCTTGTTTAGACAAACAGAAGTTTTCAGCTTTCCTCTATTGCATTATGTATATTTTTAGGCACCATTTTGTAATGAGGTACTACTTTTATTTAATTGTTCAGTTATATAGTGTGTCTTGCAGGGCTTGAAAAATCTATTGCCCGAATGGGCATGTATTTTTGATGGTATTTGAGGTGAAATAGTGAGGATTTGAGATGTTATCTGTGATCAGTGAAAATTAGAAAAGACATCTAAATATAGCTATCCACAGCTATAACTCAAACAGAATATCACCATTACTATACTTTTATTGGTTGAAATAATGTTTTGTTTTTAGCCTAGTACATCTGCATGTGAAAGAGGCTTTAGCTGTATGAATTGAGTTAAAACCTCCCTTCGCTCTTGCTTCTTGACAGAAACTATGAATGACTTAAAGCGAATAATAATTGATGGCCCTGACCTGACACTTGTACCAATGACCCCCCACTAGCAAGCGACTGCCAAAGGTATACAACATATTAGTGGACATTCTTTACATTAGCAATCGAATCTAGAGAATGAAACTTCTAATAAAACAATTTTTCTTTTTTTTTTTTTTTTGTGATGTAATTTTTATTTATTAAATGATAATACTTTATTAAAAATTTTTTGAATTATAAGAGTTTCATATCCCCTTGCTTGAATTAAAAATATTGAGTGTATCCTTTATTGTTTTATAGATAATGTTATATTTACTAGCTTTAAAATTGTAGCCACAAAATTTCGAAGTGCAAAAAGTTCGGCACGTAAATTTTTTATTTGGGCATCTATGTTTTTTTCTACCACATGCCCGAGTGGGTTGGGCATGTAAAAATTTTCCAATTTTTCTAGCTCTCCTTAAGAGCATGTATACTGTTTTCCTCGTTTACTTTTTTTCCTCAATCTCAAAAAATGAAAGAAAATATACATACTGAAAAATGTACTATATAAATAATGAATTGCTTAATTAACAATTATAATAACTGAATTACTAATTTAAAATATACTACATAGAAGATAATTAACTTAAAACTCACCTTATTTCTTTTGAATTCAGTTGAAAAACTTTCACAGTGATTGATTTAAATAACATATAATGACAGGGTACACTGTAATTAATAAGGATTTTTATTTTTTTTGTAATTGCATAATGATAACGTTTCTATAACTGGCTGTACTAAACTATTCATTAAAAAATTATACAAACTGTTATAAAGTTTCATTTACAGCAAAAAAGTCAGAAATTTTTCGTTACTTAAAAAACACTTCTTTTCAACAATTATGTTTTCAGTCATGCCTCCAAGTTTCCTCAATAAATCCAGCATTGGTGGTCAGTTATTTAGGGCATACATTTTCTTTTTTTTTTCACATCTTTAACATTTCACAAATTTCATCATTTTCTTCGATTTCAACTTCGTCCTTCACTAACACAATCTTCTACATTTTCTTTTTCATTTCTAAATGTATCGCAAATTTCTTTCTTCAAACTTTCTTGATCAACGAAAGCATTGCATGTTGGGATATCACTGTCAAAATTCACAAATAATTTAGCATTAACTGGTTCATCTTCAAATTTATAAGATTTTGAATATTCGGAAGGCTATTGCATCATTTGCAGACTGTGAATAACTGATATCTTCAGAAATTTATTACAAAAAGCCAGATTTTTCAAAGGATTTTGAAATTGTACTTTGACATACCAAATTCCATGAATCATTAAGCTAAATTATGGCATCGAGGACGTTTACACATGAAGCAATTTCATTACTGATCTGCATTCTTCTGCTGTGGAAATTATAGCCTGGAGCAAGAACTTTCTATAATGTAGCTTGAATTATTCTTTGATTTAGTGGCTGTAAATGCGATGTGGTATTAGGTGGTAGAAACTTTACTTTCACATTTGAAAACGACAAATCACTTGGATGGGCTGGACAGTTATCTATAAACAATAGAATCTTTCTTTGCTTCATCTGCTTGTTTAATTGACAAATCACTTGGATGGGTTGGACAGTTATCTATAAACAATAGAATCTTTCTTTGCTTCATCTGCTTGTTTAATTATGTAACCCATTCCATAAAAATAGAGGATGTCATCCAGGATTTTTTATTTCCATACCACGAGTCTGGTAAATTCTTGATGTTACCCTTTTGGAAACACTTATTTTCTGGATTTTCCTATCACAAGAGATTTTAGCTTCCCTCCTGTTGAACTGCAAATAAGAAAATGGTAATTATCTCTTTAGAAATCTTTCCATCTGTACATTTATCTCTAGCCATTGCTAATGTTTTGTTGGGCATTGCACAATAGAACAAACCCTACCTATTCATCAGTGTTGAATATGTCTTCTTTCTTGTAATTCTCCAACAAATCAGAAATCCGTCTTTTAATAGAATCTACTGTTTCCATATCAACGTCATGAAATTCTCCATACAAAATTTTCTGAGAAATGTTATTTATTTTCTTGAAAGATTGTAACCAGCCATTAGAAGCAGTAAAATTTTCTACATTGAGTTTTAACTCTAAAGATGCTTCTCGTAGCAAAGGTCCAGAAACTCAAGCATTCATCCCACGCAGTTTTTTTAAACCATTCAACAGTTGCTTGATTTATTTCAAAATAATTGGTTTTTCGAATTTTCCCACTAGACTCATTTTTATTTTCTTCAAATCCTTGTAAATATTCTGATTTTCTTTTTAAAATATTGCTCACATAAGTTTTACAGATTTGAAAATTTTCAGCTGCTGCTCTTTGACTATTATGTTTTAAAAAATGAACAACTTCAATTTTACCTTTTAAACACAACTTTTTATACTGTTTAGATTTAGATTCTTTATTCTCTGTACTTTAAGAAGAAAGATAACTGCATTAAAAATAAAAACTTGAAAAAAACACCAAAGCAATAAGAAAACTACCAATTTATACAACTAAAACTTAATGTTAAATGTTACAAATCTTGCAAGCAGTAGAATGAAAGAACATGTGCAAATTTATTCTTAGAATTTCTGAGAACACATTACAAAGGAACCATTTTTAAAACAAACCCGAACAATCACCATTTCCTCAGATCAGATAAACATAGTACTAACACATGACTTAGTTAGCCAATGAGTTATGAATGAGCAGGCGCAAGCATTCCTATCCTACGATCTGTCAATATGTGTGGAGAAAATATTTATCATTCCTCTCTCACCTTAAGAGAAAAATGTGAAGGGAAGGTCACCTTAGACTAGGGTGTAAAAAAATCATGACTTTTTTTTTAAATAAAAAAATTGGATTTTTTAAATTTAAATCAGATTTTTTTTTTTATTTAAATCGGATTTTTGTGATTTTTTTTTTCCCAGTGTTCAAATACTGAATAGCTACCAAAAGTTTTAGGTTTCCAAAACAGTTAAACCACTAATTGCTAACATAATCTATGTTTTTAAACTTCAATTAATAAAATTATAATTATTAGTTAGTAATTAAAGAAATTATAAAAACTGCAAATTAGTAGTTTCATTAATTAGTATCATACAATAATGTTATATACATTAATATTGTAATAATTATGTAAAACTCTATTAAATACCAGTGATATTTAACATTTATTACAATTATTAATAACTGCATTTAATATTAAATAGTTAACACTACTTCAAATTAATAATTATTAAACAATTAACTCTCTAATTAGGAACATATTTGACATTTTTAAGCTTTATTTATAAAAATGATAATTAATAATGTAATTCATTTTAGAAAGAAAAAGGAGCAGGATGCTAGTTCCAAAAAAGGGCACTATTTCATGAGGAAATATATTAGAACCTAATGTGTTTAGTAATGACATAAGAAAAAAAAAGAATAATTTTTAGTATGATAAATAAAGTGTCCTTAATTTTTAAAACTTTTATGAATCACAAATTGAAAAATACAATTAAATAACAACATGTTTTAATAATATACTGTTTTTTCTAAAGAAATAAAGTTCTATTATTTTTGCAAGATTTTGGGCAGATGAATTTAGGAATACTGTTGAATGAAGAAGTTTTTTACAAGAAATCTCTGGCACAACTACAGGTCAATTTAACTTTTTTTTTTTTTTTTTTTTTTTTTAAGGCAGGGTGCATTTTGCTAATTTCAAAAGGAGCAGGGTAAAAAAAAAAATGGCCTAGAAAAAACAGTAAGTAATTAGAGAATTAATAAAAAATGCAAATAAGTAATTTCATTAGTTAGTAGCACAAATAACAAATATTATTTGCAACTCGGAGAAAAATTACTGTTAATCACCAAAATCTAAACTTACACACATGTATGTGTACACTAACCAAAAAAATTATGAAAATGAGTTAAACCCATTCATACACACATACAGAATAAATATAAGGATAGCCAGTTATATCTGAAATCCTCAAAATAATTAAATAACAGCATTATTACATCTCAGTGGGGATTATTAGCTTTCAATGGTTCAAATTTTTTAACTTTTTAAGAAAAGTTTTGCTGCCTTTTCAATCCCTAATTATTTTTTTTATGCAGTATGTGTGAGTTACAAAGAAAAAAAATATTTATTCAACCTATAGTACTGAAGAAGCTTTTGCTGTGCTAACATTTTTATACCAATTAGCTCTTTTTCTCTTATGCATCCATTTACAATTTAGCTGTTGAGCAGACATCAAACTTTTATTCTTCTGTAACTCGAGATTGCAATTAATTTATTATTACAAAAATAGAACGAGAAACTAAGACACATTATTCTTTTACTTGCAGAAATTTATTACATAAAAGAAATTATGACATTACAAATTATATTAGATTTAAATATCATTTTTAAATGAAACTGTTTTATGTTGGATAAAAACAATGCTTTTTACAAACTTAACTGTTTTTAATTTTTTACAATACTCAGGAATTAAGCTTAGAAACAATTATTTAGAGCGCTTTTTTTTGTTTATTCATAAGTCAAAATACCCGTAGAAACTTTCAAATTATGTTCATCTTAGATTTTAATACTTTTTTTTAAAAACATTTTGAAAATTTTTGATTTTAATCAATGATTTTTTTTTTTTAAATCGGTTGATTAAAATCACAATTTAATCGCTGATTTAAATCAACTGATTAAAATCGTTGACACCCTATTTTTTTTCTTTTGCATTCATTTACAATTTAGTTGTTGAGCAGATGTCCATATTTCATTCTTCTTTAACTCGATACTGCTATTAATTTATTATTACAAATGTACAACGAAAAACTAAGACACTGACTGTTTATTCTTTTACTTGCAGAAATTTATTACACTTGCTACATTTATTTTATATAAAATAATGCATAAATTGATTTCTTAAAGGAAATTATGACATTGCAAATTATATTAGATTTAAATATCATTTTTAGATTAAAGTGTTTTATGATGGATAAAAACGATGCTTTTCACAAACTGAGCTGTTTTTAATTTTTTACAATACTCAGGCATTAAGCTTGGAAACAATTGTTTAAAACTCTTATTTTGTTTATTCATAAGTCAAAATACACGTAGAAACTTTCCAATTATGTTCATCTTAGATTTTCATAATTTTTTTGACATTTTAAACATTTAGAAATTTTTTTATTTAAATCAATGATTTTTTTTTAAAAATCGGCTGATTAAAATCATGATTTAATTGCTGATTTAAATCAACTGTTTAAAATCGTTGACACCCTACCTTAGACAAGTGCAAATATCATTACAATAAAAGACAAACTGGACATTTTGTACATTAAACAGGTAGTCACTATAGGAGATAAGTTCCTGTACTTTTTTACATGGACGAAAATAAAACTTTCGGAAAATGGTTACTTTAGTCTTTTAGTTTGAAAATTTTCAGCTTGCACAAAAATGGATCGTCACATTTTACAGGTTCAAATAACATTGACAATGACAGGCTATTTGGTCACTTTACAGTATAGACAAGTGGTCACATTACAGGACAATTCTCATATTATTTTATATGAGCACCAGTAAATTTTTCAAAAGGGGTAACTTTAGCCAGGTGGCCACTTTAGCAGGTTCCACTGTATTTATAAAGAACTTATGAGAAATAATTTAATAAAATTATTTATTATATTATAATAATTTTATATTTTGTTTAGAAAAAACATAATTTAACTATGAATTTCATCTTTAGTGATTTGTTCCTCACCCACCTCTGACTATACATAATGCATGCACTAAGGGGAGGGAAAAAAGTATCTGTTACTTTGAAAATTTTTTATCCCACCCAATATTTTTCAAAAGATGCTACTGTGCATCATCCCTAAATCCTAGATAATAAGCAGAAAACATGCCCAATTTAAAAGCTTTAACAAGTTGAAAATTATCAAAATATTACTGTAATTAAATGTTTTACATACGTTCATGAAAAGGTATTTTTCTTCTCCTAGGAATTCCTTCAGATTTTTTAGAAGCTCCTTTAATTCTTTGCAGTAGCATTTCAAAGTTATCATGAGTTTGCCTTAAAGTCTTGAGATTTTTGCTTATTTGTAAATTAATTTCATCTTTTCCTGATTGTAAGATTAGTTTTTGTTTCAAGGCAGCTGGTGAGATAACTACATTCTGAAAAACGTTAGATTTGAGAGGAACAGTAACACAATTCTGAAATATATTGGAGCTGACTGGCTCTGATACCTAAAAAAAAAAAAAAAAAAAAAAAAAAAAATTAATTTTAAACCTAAAAATAAAATAATACTATATAAAAATGCATTTTGAGAATGATTGTACATTTAGAAAAACTGATTTAAAATAAAGAAAATGCAACATTAAAATAATACAGTTAAAATAACTAAACAAAACATTTGGTTATTTTTGCTGACTACACCCACAAAAAAACTAAAAGATGCCCGAAGAGTGGTGAATATGATGAGTCACAAGGTCAGAAATTAGAACTTTCCAATAATAGCAGCTAAAAAGTTTTGGGAATTAATATCAAACTAATTTACACAACACAAATGTTTATTTTTGAAAAATTCTAAAAATATTTAGTAACACATTGGCACTTAACATCAAAGACCATAAACTGGCATTTTTCACAAAAATGGCATTAATTTGATGGCTATTGTTATCAGGGTTCGTAAATATCATGATATTTTCAAAAATATTCAAAATATCCAATATTTTCTATATATATCTGACATTTTCAAAATAGTCAACTTATTGATAATTATAAATATTTTCAGACTAATGTAAATTAGAAACTAAAACATATTGCATTTAGCATGAAAACTTAAACAATATTCTACATGTAATTTCTTTTTTCACTTGTAACAAAATTTAAGATTAACCAACCAACTGAAAACAGACACAATTTGCTCTTTACACTCACAAAAAACAAACTATGGGATTAATTATCAAGTTTCCAGAAAATTTTGTGTTTTATACATACTGAACAAAACTGGTAAAATATCTCACATTTTTTTTTTTTTTTTTTTTTTTTAACGAATCGTAATATAAATGAATTTTATACTAAAATTTGAGAAAAATGATTTTTTTTAAATTTATTTCTGTTTTTTTTTTGGGGGGGGGGGGGGTGGCGCTGTGTGTTTCCCACCACTGAAGTAACATATTTTAGTGATTACACATTGAAACACAATGAACTGAAAAAAAATTAGGAATCTGTAAAATTTTCAGAAATCAGGGATGAAAGTGCACTAAAGTCATTTGTAGCAGCTTTGGAGCAGCAAAAATTGAATTTTGTAGCAACAAAAATCTGATTTTGTAGCAGTAAAATCCATTTTTGTAGCAGCAAAAATTAATTTTGTAGCAATAAAAGCTGTTTTTGGAGCATATTGAAATTCTAATGCTAATAAATAAAGAATTTGTGTATTTTTCGCGACCTTTTGACTGAATTCGCATATTTCTCGCAATCTTTTGACGAAATTCGTGTATTTCTCACGATCTTTTGACGAAATTCGTGGATTTCTTGCAATCTTTTGACATGATTCGCACATTTCCCGCAATCTTTTGACATGATTCGCGCATTTCCCGCAGTCTTTTGACATGATTCGCATATTTCTCGAGATCTTTTGACATGATTCGCGTATTTCTCGCGATCTTTTGACAAAATTCACATATTTCCTATGATCTTTTGAAGAAATTCGCGTATTTCTCACGATCTTTTGACGAAATTTGCATATTTTTCATGATCTTTTGAAAAAATTTGCATATTTCTTGTGATCTTTTGACGAAATTTGCATATTTCTCACGATCTTTTGACGAAATTCACATATTTTTCATGATCTTTTGACAAAATTTGCATATTTTTTGCAATTTTTTGTGATCCTTTGTTGAAATCAGTGTGTTTTTCACTATCTTTTGACGAAATTTGCGTTTTTTCACAATTGTTTGACCCCGTTTTGTTCGTTTTTTGAAGAAATTAGCAATCCTTTGGCAAAATTCATGTTATTTTTTGCAATCCTTTGACGAAATTCGAGTGTTTTTCGCGATCTTTTGACAAAATTCCTGTGTTTTTCATGACTTTTTCGTGAAATTAGTGGATTTTTTCGCGATCTTTTAACGAAATTAAAGTTTTTTCATAATCTTTTGACTGTGTTCTGTTCGTTTTTTGGCGAAGTTAGCTATCTTTTGACAAAATTCAGATTTATTCTCCAATCCTTTGACGAAATTTGTGTGTTATTCGCGATCTTTTGACGAAATTTGTGGTTTTTTTCGACCTTTTGATGAATTTTGCATTTTCTCTCACCATCTTTTAACAAAATTATCATTTTTTCATGATCTTTTCACCGTGTTTTGTTTGTTTTTTGACGAAATTAGCAGTCCTTTGGCAAAATTCACATTTTTCTCGCGATCCTTTGATGAAAGTCACGTGTTTTTGGTGATCTGTTGACGAAATTCTTGTGTTTTTTGTGATCTTTTGACAAAATTTGCGTGTTTTCACGATCTTTTGACTGCATTTTGTTCGTTTTTTGACGAAATTAGCGATCCTTCGAAATTACTTTTTATCCTTTGAGTTTGAACTAATTGTATTCATGTTTTTTTTTTCCTGCGACTATTTGACAAACATCGCATGTGTTTAGAACTGTGGTTTTAGACTGTGGTTTTTTGACGAAATTAGCGGCCTAGAAATTTTTTTTGTTGTTGTTTCTTGGATCGACGAAATCGTGCTAAATTTCATTTTGGCATCAAGTACGTCTTGGTGCAAAATGGAAAAAAATAGCTGTTTTATAGCAGCTTGGTGCAGTTTGGCATAATTGGCGCAGGTCTTACATCGCTGAGAAATTCCTAAATTTTAGTAAAAGTTTAGAAATTTAGGAAATTTTCAAATAATTTTTTTCTGGATTTCGGATAATGGGTCCTATACTATACTTGACATTTATTTGCAAAATATCAAGATGTTTGATATTTTGTACATTTGATATTTATTTTTTAAATATCACTTTAACTGTGCAAGATAATTTTGATATTTGTAGTCAAAACAAAGTAGTAAGTAAAATTTCCAACTGTTATTGACTGTCATTCTGTAGATAAAGAACTTTTGTCTCTGGTAGTGGCTTTTTTAGCCAAAGAAAACAAATATTTTTTCCAAGCTTATGTTTGAAGCTTTTATTTTTAAATGTAGAACTAATAAGTATGTGAGACAATTAATTCAGAGCAGCCATTGAAAGATAAACTAAGTTAGATAATCAGCTATATACAGCTTCATTAGAAAAGAATCTTTTCTGATTTGTGATTTTGATTCAGTTGAGTTTAAACTGCACAACATGTCTGGGAATAAAAAAAATAAGACAAGCTTACATTTATGTTAAATTTTTTCGATTAAAAAATACTATTTTCAGGGCTTGAAATTCAATTTTTCCTAGGAGGGGGAGTCTCCCTACTAACATTTACAAATAGAGGAGAGGTGAGCTATTTGGGAGGGAGGAAAAAATCTTAAACCCACTGTTATTTTATGTGCTATTTAAAAAATTACATTAATACAAACATGACAAAAAACCATTGAAGTAATTTAAATAAATAACTCAGAATAATTATGCAAAGTGTTCTTTTATTTTAAAAATGAAGAAAGTTAATCTTTTATACACATCTCTTTGGAAATGAGAGATGTCTTAATTCAACAATAACACTAACAAAGAAAAAAATTGTATTAAGAAATATGTCAGGGTTCCTACATAATTCTGGTAAAAAAATTCCCTTACTTTTCCAGGTTTTCCCTGACTTTATTGTCAAAAATTTCCCTGACCTTTCTCAGTAAAAATTCAGCTTATATAGTGTTGTAAAACCCTCCACAATAGACTTTGATCCAGATAAACGCTAAAAAAAAGTAGGGTAGATGCTCCAGTTTTGGCCAAATTTAGAGAAAAATTGAAATAGAAATTTTATATTAGCTGATTGAAGCATATTAAATCATAATAACATCATTCTTTAGTAAATTTAATTGTTTTTCTGTTGATTATACTAACTTTCTACAGATTTTAGATTATGAGTAATAACTCATTAAGTAATTACTTCAATTTGTACCAGTTTTGGCCACTCCAATATCATGCAGTTTAACAAACATTTTAATTGATAATAAGTCAAAATAAAGCATTTTTAAGCAATACTTAGTTTACCACACATATATTTGTTTGCTTTATTAAGAGAATCTTGCAAATTTCTTTATGAATTGATAAAAACATCAAATAAAATATATACTTAAGGTTGATTTTAACTGAAAATTTCAATTAAAAAACAAAAAAATTATTTAATTTGATTCATAAAAAGGACAACAGTGCCTATAGGACATAAAGATTAAATATTTAATCAGTTTCATAATTATCCATAGATTGTGGATTGTTTAAAACACTTGAATCTTCAACAAAGAATTATATTTCTTGAAACCATTTTCTGATTTTGTTTTGATTTATATTAGCTTGAGCTGCCTTTATGTATACTGTTTCTGTACAAGTTATTTTAGGGATTTCCCAATTTTAGGGACAGAATCTTAAAGTTGTTCCATTTTTATATTCCCTCTAGGCCATTTTTTAAGAACACAGAATTCTGTCTTTTTCAAACTTGGTAAAATGAATCCTGTTCTTTTTAAATAAATGTGAAATACATTCTTACTTGTATTTAGATATCTCTAGTAAAGATTTTCACAATATTTAGTATTTCTAAAACTGTGTGCCCAAAATCTTTCAAAAATTATGGAACTTCTTCATTTCTTTAGGGAAAATACTGTAAAATCTTTCAAAATTCATGTTTCATTTTATTTATTATATATTACATATCACCTTCCCTTTGGTTTTATCAATACTAAGCACAATACTATTTCTTCTTTGCAATATCATTCTTTAGTGACAAGCACAGTGTCCTTTTTTCTAAAGTGAATTATCTATTGGACAGAGAAAACAAAATCTCTTTGATAGAACTGCTATTAGCCTTGCTTTTTTTTTATTATTAAAGCCATTTCTATATAAAACAAAACTAAATTGCTTTTATTTTATCCAGATGTTCTTAAATTTATTTAATGACTAAAATTCCCACTGTAATGAATCATATGGCCAAAAGTGGAACGTATGTTGTACCCTTTTTGGCCACTTCCATGGCCATAACTGGTGCATATAACGAATTTAAAGCACCAGTTTTGGCCACCCCCCCCATTAAACTTTTAAAATAATTAATTTAAATGTGAAATTGCAATAGAGAGAAAACTTACTTCATAAAACCTAATAGTAATTTGTTTCAAAACAAATAGAACCCGATAAGTGCCTAATATTGAAAGATTCTGAAAAGTTGTCAGCTAAGCAAAAATCTTAATACATGTGAGCACACACTACAGTTTCACACACTTATTTATTTTTTTGCAAGTCACATTTTATCAATAAATAAACAAATGAGATTGTAAATGATAAAAGGGTGTTTGCTAAAGGTGTAAGAATCAGTGGCGCAGCCACGGGAGGGGTTTGGGGGTTAAAACACCCCCCAAAGCTCAGAAAAATTACTATAATTGCCTCTTATATGAATCAAAACCAAAATTAATATTTAAACGTTTTGGCGTTTTTCGAAATCCGCCTCTTTGAGAAATCAAACTCTATTCAACAAAGTTATTCAATTAAACGGCGAAAATTCTATTTAAAACTGTGGAAGCGCATATTACATGCATTACTATGGTTTTGTGAAAATTGGTTATTTTGAAATTTTATGATTGGTCGTTTGATGCGAGGTGCTCAGCTATAAGTATGTAAAATTTCACGCCTTAAATCTAAATAGGGGTTCACTTAGAAAGAATTGTTTACAATACACATGTGGGAGCCCAAAGGGTTAAATGTACGACTTTTTCAAAATTTTATAGTTTGTCGTTTGATGTGATGTGTTCAGCTATAAGTATGTAAAATTTCACGCCTCCAACCTAATTAGAGGCTCACATAGAAAGAATTGTTTAAAATACACATGTGGGAGCCCAAAGGGTTAAATGTACGACTTTTTCAAAATTTTATGATTTGTCATTTGATGTGAGGTATTCAGCTATAAGTATGCAAAATTTCACGCCTTGAACCTTATTAGGGGTTCACATAGAAAGAATTGTTTAAAATACATATGTGGGAGCCCAAAGGGTTAAATGTACGACTCTTTCAAAATTTTATGATTTGTCGTTTGATCTGATGTGTCCATCTATAAGTACGCAAAATTTCACGCCTGCAACCTAATTAGGGACTCACTTAGACAGAATTGTTTAAAATACACATGCGGGAGCCCAAAGGGTTAAATATACGACTTTATGAAAATTTTATGATTTGTCGTATGATGTGTGGTGCTCATGTATAAGTATGTAAAATTTCAAGTCTCCAACCTGTATAGTTTCTGAAAACGGGCTCTGTGACGGACAGACAGACAGAGGAGCGAGACGAATAGGCTTTCGTCAGATGAACGAAACCCTAAAAAGTAGTTACTATAAAATTGTAAAAAGCTGTTTTTGATTGTGATTGAACAAATTATCGCAATCAGTGTGTCTTTCGAACCATTTGTTCCTTAGGAGATCTGTACACAAATTTAAAGAATGTATTCCATTAGTTAGTAATGTAGCAACGAGTAATGGTGCTTGCTCTAGGAGAAGCATTGCCACCCGTGTCATGTAGGAAAGAAGCATTTATTGTAATTTCATTGAGTTATAGATAATATGTCTGTGAGTATGGATTTTGAAAAGAGAGGGGTTAAATGTAAAGCATTTTCTTAGACTGCATAAAATATAATTATACACAATTTTATGCTAATCATGCATTAATTTAAATTAATAATTTAAATTTTCAGAATTTTCATTCTATGATTTTGAGACTTTCACAAAATTTGCTCTATATAATTAGCTAATACATTATGCACATTATATTTTGATTGCATTCGCGCATGTTCAATTCCATGTTTCAAGCCGTTGTTTTACCGATGTAAAATATAGCTTATGTTGAAACGGAGATAGTCACCATCATTTTGCCATTATTTTTAAGGTTCCACTCTACGCTTAAAAAGTAAAATCGGAATTATTATAAGATCATTCGTGCGTCTTATTTCTCTGGCGGTCAGCGGGGGAGTTGAGGGCACTCGGTGTACCTAAGCGACGTAGAATCTTCCAAGGATTGTCGGTAATGATTTTCGAAAAAATGTGTCTGTAATTTGCCGAGATATTAATTAAAAACCCATGTAGAAAACAACGGTACGGATCAAAACAGTGTTGCTACTTTGTGACCTCCTTTCGAAGCGTGCTTGGCACAGTGCCAAGTTTAAACTTTGTATAATATCTTCGTTTTAGGTAAGGTGAAACATAGTGATAAGCACTTTTTATTCTAACTGAATTCAATTATTGAAGGCAAATATTAAAAAGATAATTCATATAATAATTCCAAGACATTAAATGTCAGTAATTTTGAGACAAAAATTGCTTATAATTCAATAAATAATTCATTTATAAGGAAAAAAAAACTTTTCGATTAGAAATCATTTCAATAATTATGTCTGAATATGCTTTTATTTTTAAAAATGAATAGAAAAGTTTCACGTTATTAAGCTTACTTTTTTTTATTCCCTTAAAATTGTCCACTATTACATGAAATACGATTTACAAGTGACTTTTTGTAAGAATCTCTACGACCTCTTTTTGGTTGGTTCTCTACCAAGTTTAAACTTTGTACAAAGTCTGTGTTTTAGAGGGAGAAATATTCATCGCTTATCATTCCATTAGAATTAAATTATGGCATGCGGTATTGTTATATGTACGCAAGTAAATATTATCTTTGAACAGTTCTGATATTTTGTATGGAACCCTTTGTATGCGAGTTAAGTTCGCACACGAGCAATTATCTTTTTAAATCCGTTCGGTAGTTCCAAAAGTAACCCCTACAAAAAAAGGTTACTTCTTTATAATATTAGTACAGGTACGACTTCAGTTTGAACCCGGATATTTTTAGAGAACTTTAACAATAATAAAGATGTTTTAACGAAATTTTCAACAGATTTACGTTACTTAATGGCAAATTCGATGTCATGTAAAGTACTGGAAGTGCACAATAAAAAAAACAATAAAATACCATGTTTAATATCAACTACATTCCAAAATATGGATTACCTAACTGAGCACAAATTGGACGTAAATGATGATAAATTCCACCAATTTTCGTGATGTTGTTACATTTAACAAAAGCACGGTAAGTATATTAAAAATTTTGTTAAAATGCTTCATTATTATTAAAGTTAAAAACAAGAATTCGAGATTGTCTTTGAATGAAATCCTGTGTATTTTTGGTAGAACAAGTGGATTGGAATTCTGTTATTTTCTATGCAAAAATTATTTGCTGGACTGTACACTTACAACTCTTAAAGTTTGCCTCATCATCTTTAAACACTTTTTATAAATCTAACCTAGTTTAGGGTCATTTCATTGGTGCATTTTATGTTTTCTAACTCTAATACTGTAAACGCTGTTTAAATGAAACACAACCGATGTAACTGCGGGAAAAAAGCATTATGATTTGATTCATTAAAAAGACAGATTATATTAACCGGTGATTCAAATAACCGGCGAACACCTTTATCAAAAAACTCAAAACCCCTCCTAGAACCGAATTCTGGCTGCGCCACTGGTAAGAATGCATATTATTTCTTAGCATCAATTCACGGCCTAAATATTGGACAAACTGATTCAGTGTGGCCAAAACTGGAGCACCTACCCTTATGTGCAGAATGAATTTCTGTTTTTTTAATTATTTTTCATATTGTTATATAGTTTGCATACATTTTATATAAAAATTTTAGTTTGAATGAATAATTAATTAAAAATTTCTTTATTTACAACGATATAGAAATTCTGATGAAAGTAGTACATCAAAAATTCCCTGACTTTTCAAATATTTAAAAAATTCCCTGACATTTGGCCCTGACTTTTTGCCTAAATTTTGAAATTCCCAGACTTTTCTCTGACCTGAAGGAACCTTGGTTATAATGTCAGTACTACTTTTTGCTTTGATTATGCATAAAATTATTTTTTTATCTAAAATACAGTAAAAATGAGAACTAGCCACATCTCAGCCCCCCCCCCCTTCCCCACCACCCAGAAAAAATGTTTATAAACTTTATAATAAAACCGATTGTCCGTAATCAAATTACACACATATATATATATAGAGAGAGGGGGGGGGGAAGGAGATACTATGTAGATTCTCACAGGCGGCTGTTACTGTTTGTGTATACGGTATTTTACGCTATATAGAGAGAGGGGGGGGGGAAGGAGATACTATGTAGATTCTCACAGGCGGCTGTTACTGTTTGTGTATACGGTATTTTACGCTTCGCGTTAAAGTTCTGAAGTTTATGTCAGCAATTTAAACAAAAGATGGATGTGCATTGATTTTTTTTATATTTATAGGTTCCTATAATTTACATTTTCAGCGCTATTTGTATTTTGTTCTGCAAAAACATAAAAAGAAAATCTTAGAATCACCAGAGGTAAAGTTTTTGGCGATTCTTCACATTCTGAAATGATTTCCCGCACTTTTGGAGCAAAAGGATGAATCCTGTAGAGCTTCCTTTGAATTTTAAGAGAATCTTTCCATGAACAACAATGATTACTGTTCTTCCTTTCCATGTTAAATGAATTAATGAAATTATATACTATTTTTATAACACACACGCATATGTAACACGGAAGATATCACGTGGTTCAATATTTACAAAAGTGCAAATAGAAAAAGACGAGAAGAGTACACAAAAAAAAAAAAAAAAAATTGCATTAAAATCTAACTCAATAAATCAATTAAAAAAAATACTATTATGAAGGAAAAAATCATCATTTATAAATTTAAAAAGAGGTTATAATATTATTTTCAAGGAAAATTCTTGTTTATTTATGGGATTATTTTTCTATTCATGTTTTTGGTATGGCAACAATTTTGATCGGTAAATGTAAACAAACAACTGGTTCAAAATCAAAAGTTTGAAAATAGTTTTCTTATGTGAATCTTGAAATCAAATGTTGAGTTTCTCCTTTAAAATTTTCTTTAAAAATTCTGTTTAAAACCTATTAATTGAAACCTAGGTCTTTGTTATATTAAAGGTATAACGTTAAATTTTATGAATTTTTTCAAAATACTTAAACATGTTTCGCGATTCCGAGTTTTAGAGAAATTTTTATTACAGAACCAATCTTTTTTAAGCATCCTATTGTCTTGTAAAATTTTGATATTTCGGAAAGAATACAAATGCTTTCTTTTGTAAAAAGCTTTAGGAAAATTACAAAAAAATGTTTCTTTTCGGTTAGCCGGCCGCCAGTGTTATACATGTATAGGAACAACTTGCGAATTCGCCCGGAGTCCACCATCTTGTTTCTTTATTGGTCATTTATAACCACTTAATCTATATACATATACAAATATGTGGATACACAAGTATATATGTGTACACATATATATATGTATACATGAACAGTCGTGGGAAAAAAAGTAAACACCCTCTACTAACTCCTCAACAAATAATCGTCGAAGAAAGTTATTGGTACTGAACGATTGGAAATAAAGTCTACTTTTAAATGATGTATATAAAATTTGCTTAGGGGATCATCTACATATTAAAACAAACCATAACTTTGTTTTTCTCAATAGCAGTACACAATTCTGACAGCATAAATGAACTCTACACCCTTCAATTAGCCTAAAAACAAATTTTTATGAAATTCGTACGATAAGTTTCCGAGAAATTAATTATTTTAAAACAAGGGTATTTTGAGGGCTGTATCCAAATTGAAGTTCGGTACTCGATTGTTAACCGAGAGAGCCTTCTTCTTGATCAAGGCACCTTAAGCGACACTCAAGCAGTCATTCAAGCCTGCTAGATTACAGGACAGCCTAAGAAATTTCAAAATATCTAATCACTTCTATCATAGACGGCCCCTTAAACTATCATTTTGCTGTTTTTTAAGCATAATTTGAAAACTACTTGGAAGAAAAATGTGAAATTTTGGATTTCCATAAAGCAGGACTCAATAAATCTAAATCCATCAAAAAAATTGTAGGTTGCAATTCATAATTTTTTCGAATATTAATTTCATAATTCATATCATAAAATTATAAAAAATTACAAATTCAACGTATTTATGTTTGGGTATATTAGTATTATTGCTGCACAAAAAATTAGCATATTAGGAGCATAATTTCAGGAGATATAAATAAAAATATGAAAATGTAATTTAACATTAGAAGCACTAAATTTTGAATGTCTATAATTCAAAAACTTATCATTCAAATGACTTGAAATTTGGTTTCTACTTTCTAGGCATAGTTTGAACCGAAGATTTGACATATCTCGCTAAATTTGGGTATTGCCATTGAAAAAGATGAAGTTTGGATTCGTTTTAATATGTAGATGGCCCCTTAAGCAAATTTTATATACATCATTTAAAAGTAGACTTTATTTCCAATCGTCCGGTACCAGTAACTTTCGTCTACGATAATTTGTTGAGGAGTTAGTAGGAGGTGTTTACTTTTTTTTTCCACGACTGTTCATGTATACATATATATATATATGTGTACACATATATACTTGTGTATCCACATATTTGTACATGTATATAACACTGGCGCCCGGTTAACCGAAAAGTACCAAAAAAAGTTCTCAGAAACACATTGTTTATTTTTCTAAATGGCTAGACAACGGGGCACAGATGTCATATACATATGCCCCATATTGGCGCGATTTTTTTCTGACGCCAATGTCATATACACAATGGGTACTTAACTGGCGCCAAAGTGTTGTTATTTTGCTTGATATGGTAACCCGGATATTGCTGTTTATGCTGTTGATGTTTTCGCCAAATTGCCGTCAGAAAAAAATCACCACCAATATGTATAGGACATAAGTATATGACATCTGTGTGGACAACGGGTCGTTAGCTATGCGTTTGCGAGCACACATTCGACAAGCACTTGTTTTCTGATGTACACCAAGAAGTCACCATAAATTTATTTTAATAAGTTACAGCCCCGGGAGAAAAAAAAGTAAACACCCCTTACTAACTCTGCAACAAATTATCGTAGAATAAAGTTATTGGTACCAAACAATTAGAAATAAATTTTAAATGATGTATATAAAATTTGCTTAGGGGGCCATTTACATAGCAAAACAAAACTTTGTTTTTTTCAATAGCAAGACCCAATTTCAACACTATAAATAAATTCTAAACCCTTCAATTAGCCTAAATATATATTTGCATGAAATTCGTACGATTAACTTACGAGGAATTATTTATTTTTAAATGGGATTATTTTAGGGGTTGTATCCAAATTGAAGTTCAGTACTCAAAGGTTGTTGAAAAGCTACAAATTGACTGAAGTCACTTCTACTAGTGTATTATTTCTTGCCAATATGGCCATTTTACTCACTTAGTATGGCTTTGACTATTGTTATATACCATAAAATCCTCTTCGATGTTCATTTTATAATGCTTACAAGTATGTTGAATTATCCAATTAAAAAATATATAAGTTATCTGTAATTATAATAGTTTGTGATATGAATGTGATATGAATTTTATATGTGTGTTTATAATGGTTTTTCTCAGATTTTGAATTTATTTAACTTGCAGGTTTTTTTTTTTTTTTTTTTTTTTTTTTTTAATTTATTAGCAGAAATGAAAAGAGGTACAAGAAGGCCAATGCAAAATTTAGAATAAACAATAGTATAAGCAGTCTAAGGAATCAATGTAGAAAAAACAGACAAATTGCTTTTATGTCTGAAAATAAATCCCAATGTGATTAATAATGCCATCATACTTTGAAAAAAAAAAGTTTTTGAAGAGTGGGTGGGACTTTTTCTTGTTAGATCTTTTCAGATATGTTTGCATGGTTTAATTATTCAGATTTATTTGAAGAACTAAAATTAAATGTACTTTAAAAAGACATCAGAATAACTTTACATTTGTTATTCTCATTTGAAATAGGATTAATAATTCTATGATTAAACTTATTCTGTTATTTCATTTCACATTTTGCAATTAACTCATCAATATACCAGTTGGCAAAAACACTTGCAATTTGAAGTTTCTTTTTCTTTATATTTTAGGTTTTTTTGCACACTACTTCCGATTGTCAAAAAAACTTGCCTTCCTGAAAGTCATAAAAATAATTTTTTAAATGTTTTTAAGTTAGCCTGTGTACTCGAATAGATCTAAATTTGAAGCTATGGCAGAAAAGGTTTAATTATTTAAAGCTCTTTATTGGGTTAAAAACTTTACATCAGTACTACTTAATTGTCAAGATTACAATTTTTGATTGATATACAAAAGTAGTAAAAGACTAAATTAGCAGTTTTAACTAACAATAAAATATTCTTGTGGGAATATTTTGTCTAACAGATATTCAGTGTAATACAGGGAACAGTTTAACAAGATTTGAGTACATTATGGATATAATAATGGTTTAAATGATTTAGCCTAGCAGTTCTCCTATATTTCCTATAAATTTGAAAAAGTTCCTATGTTTCCTATATTTTTCAGCCCTCTGCCCTCGTGATTATTTTTTTAAGCCGAGTTTAGCAATGCAGATGGGATTTTTCCGCGAATATATTTTTTTGTTTTTTTTAAATCACGAATTTTGACACTTCTATACAAAAAAAAAATCATAAATTTCTTAAGTTTGTCACGATACTAAAAATTTCATCATTCGATTGTGAAAATAATCTCTAATTTCGTCAATATGTTCAAAAAAAAAAAAAAAAAATCGAGATCTTCGTCAATGGATTCCAGAAGAAAAATTTTCAATTTTGCCAAACTTTTTTTTTTTTTTTTTTTTTATGTGGATTTCATCAATCAATCATTGAAAAAATTGATCGCAAACTTATTCTATCAAGTGTGGAAAAAAATATGAATTTCTTCAGTCAGTCTTGCATCAAAAAATGACAAATTTCTTCAGTAAGTCACGTTAAAAATTGACTGATTTCATAAGCCGCATTAAAAATTTGCTGATTTCGTCAATTTGTTGCTGTAATATATCGTGAAATTTGTCAATTGGTCGTATAAAAAAAAAAAAAAAAAAAAAAAAAATGTGAATTTCTTCAATCAGTTGCAGCAAAAAATTGCTGATTTCATCAGTTGGTCGTTGAAACATATTGTTAATTGTCTGGATCATTTGTTGATAAAAATCATAATTTTCGGTAGTCACTCGCGGTAAAAAAAAATTGTGGATTTCAACAATCAGTCGCGTAACAAAAATACCTGATTCGTCAATCGGTCATTGAAACGCATTACAAAATTTGTCAATCATTTTTGATAAAAAATCGTCCTTTTTGGCTGTCACTCGCTGTAAAGAAAATTGCAGATTTCATCAATAATTGTGGCAAACAAAATCCTAAATTTCTTCAATCAGTTGCAGCCAAACATTGCTGATTTTGTGAATCGGTCATTCTTTGATATAAAATTTTCGGCAGTCACAGCCAGTAAAAAAAAAAATTCAGGGTTTCAACAATTTACAGAAAAAATCGCTAATTTGTCAGTTTGTCGCTTAAAAAAAATTCGACATCAGTCAGTTGTGAAAAAGCTGCAGGAAAAAAATCGCTATTTTCCTCATTGTATCTCAGAAAAGCGTGAATCAGCCATTAAAATAAAAAACATAGATTTTGTCTGTTGGTTGTTGACAAAAAAAAAAAAAAAAAAAAAAAAAAAAAAATCAAGAATTTTGTTAATTTGTGGTAAAAAATTGTAAATTTCTTTACTCAGTCACGGCAAATATTGTGAAATTTCTCAATTGGTCATTGATAAAAATCTTTTGCCAATCGATTGCAAAAAAAAAAAAAAAAACCTGCATAATTAGTCAATCAGTCACATTATTTCATACACTTATATTGATCACAAATTTTTGCTCTATAGGGATAAAACAAATGTAATTCATTTTATATAAAAATTTATTACAAAAAAATCATTTATACTTAAAAAATAAAAATAAATAAGTAACCTTTATTTCAATTATGTTTGTATTGATATATGCAAATGCTATAAGGGGCATGATTCAGAAAATAATTATAAAAAATATTTTAAAATATAGCTTGTAGGACTGGGCGATGTAGAAATTTCTTAAATCGATTTAACACCCATCTAACATCGCGATTTAGTGCTAAATCGCGATTTAACACCGATTTTACATTTTAGAATATGGAAGCCTATTTTTTAATTTTTAGTAACAAAATACAGTCTTTATACAGCAGCCACCAGCCCCCCCCCCCCTGACTTGTTATGCTTGCTACAATCTAAATTCCTTAAAGGGCGGGGGGGGGGGGGGGGGGGACTTCCCCTAGCCCACCCAAATAGCACTTCATTGCTAACAACCTACACACACTTTTTTTTACAGACACAGAATTAAAAAGTTATTGAGGTAAAACAGAAGCAGATTCAAAGAATTCAATGGTGAATTTAACTGTTCATTTACCATGAGAAAAGTAGGAAGAAAAAAAAAGAGGAGAGATATGAGAAATAAGGTGCAATTTTGTATCTTTTTAACTTTTAGATTGTAATAAGATTTGTTTAGCATAAATGCTGACATTCATATAGCGGATGGAGAAGGATTGAAAGCGTGAGCCATGGAATACATAACTGAAACTGCTGATTTTTTCTCGGCCATTGCCACTCTGTAAGATTAGTAATAAAATATAATCTTAAAATATATCTCTTATTAATGATAACAAAATGTCAAAAAAGCAGAAAATCGCAGATCTGCAGAAAAATCTAATTAATGCTCCCTCCACCACTCCCTCATTCTGCTGTAAAAATCAAGTTACTTGACTCATTACAGAACTTTATTAAAGTATTTTTAATTAATTACAAAATAATAATAAATTAAAACTAAAATATTCCCATAATGCCTAAACATATGAAAATTAATTTTTCATCAAAATAATCCATAAAAATATAAACTAAAAATGGATGAATTTGGATATAAATAGTGAATCAATTTCAGCAAGATACTCAATCCATGTGGCTGGCGTTGAAATCGGATGTCAAACCTGATGCATGACTATTTTAAAATATTTTAATTAATTACAGAATAATAGAAAATAAAGAATATATATTAAAATATCACCCAAACATGTGAAAAATGAATTCTTCATTAAAAGAATGCATAAAAATAAAAACTGAAATTCGATGAATTTGGATTTTAAATACGAAATTTTACTTTTTTTTTCAACCATAAATACTCAATCAATTTCAGAAAAAAATCTTATTAGCAAAAGAAAAATATTTCATGCGGATCACGGCAAAATCAGGATACACAAAACAATGCATGACTACATTTTAAAATACAGGCAAAGTTCTTTAATCCGCACAAGTTGGGACCAAAGGTTGTGCAGATTATGGAATATTGCGGATTATGGAGTATTATGGATTATATGTCATTTTCTTATTTCTGGACACTATTTTAATTCTATATTCAGTATAACATGAAAAGAAAAATATGAAATATAATAATTAATTTTTCTGGACACTATTTTAATTCCATATTCAGTGTAACATGATAAGAAAAATGTGAACTATAATAATTAATTTAATATGCTATCTCAAAAAATGCATTTTTCAAATTCTTGTATTAAAAAATTGATTATATTCACATTTATATTAAAAATTTTCAGATATTTCTTTTAAAAAATCATTTTTGAATCAAAAATTTGTAAATTTTGTTTAATTGTTTACATTCATTAAGCAATGTGAATTATAGAAAATTGCGGATTATGGGTGTGCGGATTATAGATCCTTGACTGTAGTTTCATTAATTACAAAATAATAGAAAATAAAAAATATATGTTAAAATATTACAACAACATGTAAAAAATGAATTTTCCATCATAAGAACGCATAAAAGTACAGACTGAAAGTCGATGAGTTTGGATTTTAAATATAAAACTTTATTATTATTCTTTTAATCATATAAATACTGAATCAATTTCAGGAAAACAATCTTTTGAAACAATGCAGGATTCTACTTTAAGACATTTTAATTAATTACAGAATAATAGAAAATAAAAAATACATATTGCAATTATTACTCAAATATGTGAAAACTTAATTTTTCATCAAAAAATTGCATTAACATATAAAATGAAATTCGATGAATTTGGATTTTAAGAGTTAAACATTACTTTTTCTTTTCAACTTTCCACCATATAAGTTCTTAATTTCTGAAAAATACACATTCCAATCTCGTAAACTCTGAATCTTGTTTACAAAATAAATAAATAAATATCAATTTTTACATAAATCGTCGTTTTCTTAAATCATCTTTTCTTAAATCGGCTCGATATTTTCTTAAATCGGTTCCTGCTAAATCGATTTAACACCAGCTTGCCTTGTTTTTCTTAAATCGGAAAGTATTGAGGCTTGCAATGTTTGCTTAAATCGGATCCTCCTAAATCGATTTAACACCAGCTAGTCTTGTTTTTCTTAAATCGGAAAGCATTGATGCTTGCGATTTTTGCTTAAATCGGATCATCCTAAATCGATTTAACACCAGCTTGCCATGAAAGCGGTAGACATATCAAAGTAGATAAATCGTTTTTCCGATGTTAGCTCTGAATCAGTATTTTGTTTTAAATCGATTTAAAGCCAATGCCTAAATCGCGATTTAAGACACTGGCTAAATCGCGATTTAAGACATTGGCTAAATCGCGATTTCCGATGTTAGCTTAAATCGATTTAAGACCAATTGTTAAATCGGATTTCCGATGTAAGCTTTAAATCGATTTAAGGCCCAGGCCTAATAGCTTGAAAAAAAATTGTGTACAACTACTGAAACACTAATATATTACTCCTGAAGACAGTTAAAAATTCCTGAAATAATCATCAGTGAACTTTAAATAGTTTTATCCCTATAGTCCAATGTTTAAGTACCTATGATATTACATGCGTCAGTGTATTAAAACATGTGTAGGTGTATTTACATATAAATAAAAATTCCTATATTTTCTTCAAAGCAATTCCTCCTGTATAATATTTTCGAAGAAAGTCACTTCTAGGCCTCTTTTTGACCAAAGTTTTGTAGTTATCGAATGCTAGAATTAGATTAATCATTTGCCATAAATACATCGGCATCCATTTAAAAAGAAAAAAAAAATGTTTTGCGTGTTCTTTCATTTTGTGGAAAGCATTGAAATGAATAATTTCGTGTTTAAACTACCAATTAAGCTTTGCTCCCTGAAATTTCATGTTAATGTGATCATTACAGTTTCTTTCATTAAAATTAAGCATCAACCCAATGCAAACATATTACAAGAACAAACTTGCCTGCGTAATGAAACTTAAAAAGCAACAGTTGCAGCAACTTGCTACCAAAATTTTAAAATACTGAAATTTATCCAAAAAAATATGATTATGCCAAACAAGAAAAATTATTTCATATAATGGAACTTTAACAAAATAGTAGCAGAAAATTATGGGTAGTACAAAAAAAATGAGACGGTGAAAAATCCCCCCCTCCCCTACCTCCAATAAGCCACATGTTTTGCTTAAATTTAAAAGAGGGGATCTGTTAATATGATGCATAGAAATCATTTTTATCAAGAATTTCTTGTAATCTCTATGTCATTGATTCAATGAGACTGTTATCAATATCAGGATCTCTTTTGATAATTTGCATAGCACATCGTTGTATACTGAAATAAGTTTTATGCTCTGTTTACAGTATAAGACAGACTTATGCTTTAAGTTGATCTTAAGCGAGGCACCATAATCCCAGCCCACATGCTTCAATAACATGAGTAAAATATATATATATTTTTTTTTTCAAAGTTTGCTTTTTGCCCATCAACTTGGGAAACTTTGGGTAATGTATCAAGCAATGCACATGTCAGATTGCCACAGTTTAACACTTTTTTCCAAAAATATTCTAAAGTCAGTCAATTGGAAATACGATTCTGGATAACTGGTTACTAGATAAACGGTTCCATATTTCAGATGAGACAGGCTCAGACTGTATTTTTATATCAGCCACGTGGAAAGAAAATTCCTTCTATTTTTAGCCAACTAGCATAACTTTGAGATTTGCAAATTTTTAGTTTTCTATTGTGTATAAATATCATAATCACTTTTCTTATGAAAATAACTTTAATGATTCTCATATCTATTTTTGATCATGAACTCTCCTCAAACTGAGGCTTTGTTCTGCATATTCACAAAGTCACTTTCATTCACAAGTAAGATATAATTGGCATGTAATGTTAGGGTCAGGTGGGGGAAAGTGGTGGTAATCTAAAAAAATGCACTTTTTTCACAATAAATGTACATATTTTTACTTTTTTTTCAATTAATACATAATTGGAGTTTGTGACAAATATTTCTATTAAGATTTGTAAATCTGGCAACAAGTTTACTGTTGTTTATCTTCTTGTTTACATATATGTGCAGTTTCTTCTTAACACATGGCATTGATAAACTTTGTTCTTGATCCTTTCTCACTTGAAAAAATTAGTATATTTTGATACATTTCAGTAGAAGAACTTCTTAAAAACAGATTCATGCATCAAGGTAAGAATTATTGGTACAGATGTCATATTCGCCCCACATTGGCGTGATTTTTTTCTGTCGCCAATATCATATAGGCAACAGGTACTTAACTTGTGCCAAAGTGTCGTTATTTTGCTTGATGTGGTAACCCGGATTATGTTGTTTATGCTGTTGATGTTTTCGCCAAATTGGCAACCGAAAAAAATCGCGCCAATATGGGGCGAATATGACATCTGTGCCAAATTATTTTATTATTTCAATTTTTTATGATTTTTTTTCTGAGGTGGGGGAAAGTGGTGGTATAGTTAGGCTTAGCTCAATGTTGTATGATTATTCAATTTTAGACTGTAGATGTGATTAATTTTTAAAAATGGGCCGTAATAAAAGTATTAATCTAAAAAAAAAATAGTCTTTATTTATAAATTTTAATCTTAATATGATAATACAATTAAATTAAAAGTTATTTTTTACATAGGGTCAGGTAGATGAAAGTGGTCCCATGGGGTAAAGTGGGGGTATATTGAAAAAAACCTATTTTCTCTTTTAAATTAAGATATTTTGTTAATTCTTTTTTAGAGACATATATTGAGATTATGGCAACTATTCTTATTTTAGTTTTAGAAACTGGAAACAAATTTAATGTTTACAAACTATCTTGTTTATGCTCATTGCATACCGTCAAAAGGTCGATCAGCTAAAATAGTCGCCCAAGTGATAAAAATTAATACATTATATCACATAAAGCATTTGAATAAGTCACCATTGGGGAACTATTAGACTTTTCTTGCTATTTGGTGGTGAAGATTATATAGAGTTCAGCAATATATGGTACATACTAAGTGAACCTAATTTTGATAGCCATGGACATTATTTCTTTAATTAAATAATATCTGAAAAATATTCTTTTGTGCATTTGTACCTTTTAAAAATAATTAAGATACATTTATTTCAGTGTATTTTTATTTAAAAAACAATATTTTCACATTTTTATTTAAATATACACTAATTTTGGGAACTACCCTCACTTTCCCCCACCATGGGGTAAAGTGGTGGTATCAAAACATGTTCCTTTAAATGTATCACTGTCAGAAAACAATCGAATAAAATTGAGTGGTTATGCTTCATGTTTAATCTATATGAATCCAATGTATAGAAAATGCATCAAAAGTTTCATTAAAATAAATTTAATAGTTTGATTTTAGGGCCTTTTCTAAAAAAAGCTTGATTTTACCACCACTTTCCCCCACCTGACCCTATTCAAATAGAAAGCAATCGATCAGTGTTTCCTCTTTTCCTATAAAGCATCAGATTTTTTAGATAATGGTGTCAAATTTTTTATTTAAATTGATTTTCTAGGACACAACAATCATGAAAGATTGTTATGAGGAAGGAATTGGTTATAATTTAAGATGCAAACATTTTATTGGAAATTTTAAAAGGTATTCTAAAGGCTATTCTTTGTAATATAAATAATAGTTTCTGCCAATTTCATGCATTTATTCATAAAATGCACTATAAAACCTAATAGCAAAATTTTTTGTGTTAATCTACTGCAAACCAAAATTTATCTGCGACCAAATTAATTTTGTGTGCTTTTGTTACATTACTAGTTTCTGTAGCCGAAATTGCAAGATCTTTTTCTCAAAGATTAAAACCTTATCTCAGAAACTCCTATGGGGAATTAACGGCTGATGGGATTGGCATTTATGTGAACTCATTATCCAGTATCTATTACAGCACAAGTTCTTAATTCAATGACAAGAAATGAAACATGGAAATTGCTGTTTTAAACTTAACCATTTGATCCTAACTTTAATGTAAGCACCGGCTCAGTAGCAGAAATTTCTCCAAGTGTCTGTGACAGGTAATTCAGGGGCAAAAAATAATCTGCAGGTAAAATATTTTTATAAATGAAGCGTTAATTAATCAAACAATCACTTACCTGTAACGTTTTTAGGCATTTTATAAATTTTTATTAATATTAGTCTTAACTTTTGTATTAAGTAATAAAGAGCTAAACATAATACGAAGCAAAATAAAAGTTCGATGAAAAAGAATCTGCAAAAGAGAAAAGAAAATCTGCGACTCCCGTCTCGAACTTTCTGCTACCGGGAGCACCGGTTTATGTTATATGAAATTTATTTAACTCTTCAGTATGCACTCATTTTTTTATATAATGGTGTTTGTGAAATCTTTGTCACTGGTAAATATTTATGTAACTTTATTGTATTATTAACTGCAATTATAGAGATTGGTGTTATTTTATTTTACACATGCTATTTTTTTAAAAAAATTAAGAAATTAAATAAGGATACACCTAAATTCTTAAAGTTATTTCAAATACTTCTATTACACATACACACTTAATCCTGTCAAGACGTGATTGTAAGGGATTGGAAAAAGTTACATTTTAGACAGGCTCCCGTTTTAATTTTAAGAAGTGTAAATAATTATATTTCTCCGATACACTGCCTTGATAAGATCTATTGTTTGTTCATTTCATTGAGATTCAGAAACTCTTCCTTTTGAGACAGGATTCCTAGTCCATTATAGAAAGGTTCTGCTTGATTCACAGTTTTTACTGTGTTTATAAGTATTATAAAACCTGTTACGGCAGAATCGCTAAACAGAGGTGAAAATCCCCTTTCAGACAGGTTTTCAGGCAATTTAATTGTATGGAAATCCATATCAGGACCACCTAATGATTCTTCTGCCATAAATAATTACCATTTTGACTTTTTTACTATGCATATAACATACATAAGTACATTTATATAAATGCAGCAAAACTTGTAAAAAGGGAAGCTGTCTATAATGGAATGCTGTCTTAAACAGAAATATTTCATAGTCCCATCTAAAAGAATACCATACAATTATACCTGCTAATACAAAAACCTGTTTAAAGTGGAATTTTTCACCACCCTTGCGATTTCATCTTGACAGGTTTTACTATATATATAACCTGAAGGGAAATTCTGGACACCTCTCCAAGAAGAAATCCAGGCCATGCCACTGCTCCAAGATGATGCTGTGTTCTTTTTTACCAGGCCTGCTTCTAGTATTAGTGATGTCACAAAGGAGATCCTCTCCGATTATCGCATCCCAGCAGATATATTTGATAAAGAGAGATGTTTTGACTTTCTGCTTTTGTAATTACATAAATAATAATAGTAAATTTCATAATCATGAAATAAAAGATTTAATAAACTTGTTTTATAAAATAAAATTAAAAGTTTTAAGTAAAAAAAGATGCTATGATCAATAGATCTGATTGAACACATTGATTTACCTTTTCCTAAAACATTTTTTATAATAAATATATGTGACAAACATATAATAATAAATCTGATGAAAACTTTACAAAATTAATCTCATTCCCCCCTTTTTACCATTACATATTATAATTTAACTAAAATAACAATAATTAGATACCTATCAATTTGAAGCCTTGGTGGGATTTTTTGTGTGTGTGTTGTGTTTGTTGTTTTAGCTTGGCACAATTTGAGCTTCAGAAAGTGAGATTTGTTGTCAAGTAATATAAACAGCTATGAAAACAAACCTAATGAACCTTTATGTTTGTTTATGTATGTGTACAGATTATTGTTGTTTTGTATGTACAATTCACTTCTAAAAAATATATAAATGGCTTCTTTATAGTAAATAAATTGTATAAATATTGAAAATTATAATTAAAATTAATCTCATTCCCTCCTTTTTACCACTACATATTATAATTTAACTAAAATACAATAAATAGGTAACTATCAATTTGAAGCCTTGGTGAGGTTTTTTGTGTGTGTGTTTGTTGTTTTAGCTTAGCACAATTTGAGCTTCAGAAAGTGAGATTTGTTGCAAGTAATATAAACAGCTATGAAAACAAACCTAATGAACCTTTATGTTTGTTTATATAGGTGTATAGATTATTATTGTTTTTTATGTACAATTCACTTCTAAAAAATATATAAATGGCTTCTTTATAGTAAATAAATTGTATAGGGGAGATTTGGGAGAGTTGATCCCTAGGTCTAAAACCAGTGAAAAAATGCAATTAAATCTTTGAAACTGGAAACAATAATAACGTGATTCCTTATAAATAGATCTAGCAACATAATTTCATTCAGTCATTTTTATTTTTATTGTATGAAAGGAATCTCTGTTTTCTTACAATCAAACTTCTTTTTGAATAGGTAGTTTGAGTTTCATATTTTTTGCTAAATATAACTAAATTACTTAATTTCATTGATATAATATACTAACATTCCTCACTACTTAAATGTTGTTATTTAAATCCAATACAGTTTCTTTATTTTTGATTTAGCATTTTTTCCCCACAAACATGCACATTAGGGACACTTGATCCCTGTTGTATGTGGAGACTTGATCCTGGGGATCAAGTGTCCCCAAACCAAAGTTAAGCTAAATTAATGTTAAATTTTATTAATCCCCTACTTCTCATTGTGACATTTAGATATTATCTGTATTAGTTAGAATATGGTTGCCTTGATTTTAGATGGTTGACAAAGAATATGTGGCTGCATGTGATGGTTAGCAAGCACATGGTGGATGAATGCACATGTGAGACATACGTTTAACTTTGCAAAAATTTTACAGCACTTCATAAAGAATATAAGGTATTATAATCAAAACAATAAAGTGTTAATCATAAAAAATAATCATGATAACTATATAAGCATTGAGAGTTTGAATTATGCCAAAGAAAATGGAATAATTTTGTTAAAAATATCACCGCACACTTCACACGTCCCCAAACCAAAGTTAAGCTAAATTAATGTTAAATTTTATTAATCCCCTACTTCTCATTGTGACATTTAGATATTATCTGTATTAGTTAGAATATGGTTGCCTTGATTTTAGATGGTTGACAAAGAATATGTGGCTGCATGTGATGGTTAGCAAGCACATGGTGGATGAATGCACATGTGAGACATACGTTTAACTTTGCAAAAATTTTACAGCACTTCATAAAGAATATAAGGTATTATAATCAAAACAATAAAGTGTTAATCATAAAAAATAATCATGATAACTATATAAGCATTGAGAGTTTGAATTATGCCAAAGAAAATGGAATAATTTTGTTAAAAATATCACCGCACACTTCACACGTCCCCAAACCAAAGTTAAGCTAAATTAATGTTAAATTTTATTAATCCCCTACTTCTCATTGTGACATTTAGATATTATCTGTATTAGTTAGAATATGGTTGCCTTGATTTTAGATGGTTGACAAAGAATATGTGGCTGCATGTGATGGTTAGCAAGCACATGGTGGATGAATGCACATGCGAGACATACGTTTAACTTTGCAAAAATTTTACAGCACTTCATAAAGAATGTAAGATATTATAATCAAAACAATAAAGTGTTAATCATAAAAAATAATCATGATAACTATATAAGCATTGAGAGTTTGAATTATGCCAAAGAAAATGGAATAATTTTGTTAAAAATATCACCGCACACTTCTCACAAATTGCAGCCTCTGGATCGTACTGTATATGGACCACTTAAAAGATATTTTAATGTGGCTACTCAAGATTGGGTGACTAATCATCCTGCTCAAAGGACAACAATTTATCAAATTGCTGAACTGATCGGAATTGACTATCCTAAAGCCATGGTGACAACTAACATAATAAATGGGTTTAAAATCACTGGAATATATCCCTTAAATAGGAATTTCTGAAGATGATTTTTTATAATCTTTCATCTCAAATCAACCATTAACTCCAACAAGCAGTAAAAAAATTACACTGTTAAACCAAACATAGTGACACCAGAAGACATACAAGCCTTCTCTAAAGTTTCATTACCAAAAATGGGAAAATCTAAAGAAATGAAAAAAGTTTCTTCAAAAATTTTGACAAGCACACCAACTAAAAGACAGAATGAAGAAGAAATACAAAATCGTCACCTGAATAAAAAACAAAAATCGGGAAAAACTCATTTCATCTCAAGAAAAAACACTAAAAATGAAAGACCCGAATCTTCGGAAAGTTATAAAAGCAGTTATAGTGTTTATGATTCAACCGACCCAGATCCACTTGATGAACATTCTGATGACATTGAAGATTCAAAAAATTTGTCGATTGATGAAAATGACTTTGTCATTGTGCGATTTCTGGGAAAGAAGAAAATTAGTCATTTCGTAGGAAAAATTTAAAAAAAGATTTTATCATCTGAATGTGAAATCAATTTTCTAAGAAAATGAGGACTTAATTTCGACCAATTTATTTATCCAGAAAATGTTGATAATAGTGTTGTGGACAATAATGACATTGTCAAAAAAGTACCAAAATCAACCATGCTTGGTGGAATTCTTCGAACTGCAATAATTTTAATATTTACATTTGATTTTTCAAACTTTGAAAATGTTTTTATCATTAATTGTGTTTTTCTCCCTTTTTACATGTTAGTCAACAACAAATTTGATTTCTACTACTTAATTTGAATCATTTCAATGCATTTGTTTAAAAGATCAAGTCTTGCTTGGCAAGGGATCAAGTCTCCCTGCAACTGGGGAGACTTGATCCTTTTTTTATTTTTTGGAAAACAATTTATTTTTATTTTAAAAATGGTTTTTCAAAAATAAAAAAAAAATACTACAACAAAAAGACACATGAGTCTTTAATAATAACTGGAAATTTTTTTTTTTTAATTTTTTTTTTTCCAAAATAAAAATTAAAAACTGAAAAAGGGATCAAGTCTCCCCTAAATATTGAAAAATTTGCTTTTGTATATGAAACTGAGTATAGATTGCTAGAAAATATGTTGCCAAATTTCATTCTCTCGCCAAGGCCATTTATTGTATTCTTTTTCATAATCATTTAAACTTAAAACTTTATTTGATAGGTAGGATTTTAAACTTTCACATGAGCTTGTTGTATTATTGGCTAAATTAGTTAATTTTCTTAAATAAGATGGAGAAGGTAATCTAAAACTTTACTGTTACGAATTAAACTGTATGCAGCATTAAAGGTGAAATGAATATTTGGACACCACATAAAAAATTTACCTTTTTATCTGTAAGATCTTCAAAAAATGTCATAATGCCATTGTTGCACAATTTCTTAAACTGTTTAGCTTCTGCTTCTTTTCTTTTTTTCAAATGATTCTTTGTCTCTTTTCATTTTGTAGGCAAACATACTTCCAAATATACCAGAATTTTTTCATTAATGGGAGGATAGGCATCAGTCATAATGGGTTACTTTTTTCCTTGGTGCAACAAGTTCAGTACCTTAATCTCATTTAATACTATCTTCACAAATTAAAAAACGTTCATCAAAATATTAATGCTGATTGATCACTGCTGTTGCACTAGGAGTAAATTTATCATGATGTAATTTTCTTAACCGCAATTTTTTCTTTCCATTATTACTTGGAAATTTGAAGGCCGTAGTACACTTCTTTTCTGTATTGTAGTTAGATTTGAAACTAGAAGCATAGCATTTCCTTCCAATTATTTTATAGATATAATCTACACTTACATTAATAGTTATAATGTATAATTATTTAGAGCATTGTAATCTAACACTGAAATATATTATAAATTACAGAATAAAATCATAAATAATATCACAACACCATTGTAAACAAGCCATACAAACAAACAAAGTGCATGAAAAATTTTCCATAATTGGGATGTGGTTTGTGACTCTATGCATGTGAATCGCTCTTAGAATTAAGCCCAGTAAAAAAGCACACAGCGCTAGGCGGGGGAAAATGAGCCTAAAATCAAGCATTTTTCAAAAAATGCTTATATATCAACCTTTTATAATTTTCTTAATGAAACTTTTGATACTTTTGAACTTATATACATTTGGCTTATAGGGATTATAAATATAACATTATTTTTCACTATAATTTAACTGTTACTTTTCAGTACTTTATTTAATAAGGCAAGTATTCATAAGCCCATTTTCCCCCATGGTGGGGGAAAATGGGCCTAGTATTAAATTAAGTGAATATTTGAATAAAAAGAGGCTAATACAATGTTTAATCTACAAAACACTCATTTTATTGCATTATAGAAACATATTATTGAAATATGTGTTTTTTTTTTTTTTTTTTTTTTTTTTTTTTTTTTTTTTTTTTTAATATTCAATTAAAGAAATAGTGTCCACGGCAGGGGTGCAGAATATGTCCGATCCGGCGATCTAGGATTGGGGGAAATTTTTCAGAAACATATACAATTGATTTCGATTTTAACAACGAATTCCATAATTCCATGAGATAGAACAATTTCAGTACAAATAAAAATATCTGTATGGCGACCTTCACAAAATCGATCTCAGAATAATATGTACTGTATATCAGGGGTGATTATGTTCTGAATTTTCCGAAAGTTTAAGGCATTCGGTTACCCCCCCCCCCCCCCCCCAAAAAAAAAAAAAAAAAATCGGTCATCTGAAAATTTGGGCATAAAAATACCGCGAATTTTCGCGAAGAATTACGGAAAAAACGCGAATTTAGTCATAAGATCGCAAAATAACCGCACATTTCGCCAGAAGATCGCGAAAGAACCGTAAATTTCGTCAAAAGATCGCGAAAGAACCGCAGGTTTCTTCAAAAGATCGCGAAATAACCGCAGGTTTCGTTAAAAATCGTGAAATGAACGCAAATTTTGTCAAAAGATCGCAAAATAAATGCACATTTCGCCGAAAGATCACGAAACAATCGCAAATTTCATCAAAAGATCACCAAACAACCTCGAATTTCGTCAAAAGATCGCAAAACAACCGCGATTTTCGTCAAAACATGGCGAAAAAAAAACCCCGCAAATTTCGTCAAAAGATCGGAAATGAACGTAAATTTACTCAACAGATCGCGAAATAAACGCAATTTTTGTCAAAAGATTGCGAAACAACCGCGCATTTCGTCAAATGGGCGAAATAACCGCAAATTTCGTTAAAAGATCGTAAAATATCTGCAAATTTCGTCAAAAGATCACGAAAGAATCGCAAATTTCGTCAAAAGATCGCGAAAGAATCGCAAATTTTGTTAACAGATCGCAAAAAACTACAAATTTCATCAAATGATCACGAAATAATCGCAAATTTCGTTAAAAGATTGCAAATTTCGTCAAAAGATCACGAAAAAATCACAAATTTCGTCAAAAGATCACGAAAGAATCGCAAATTTCGTTAAAAGATTGCAAAAAACGTCAAATTTCGTCAAAAGATCACGAAAGACCGCACATTTCGCCAAACGATCGAAAACAACCGCGAATTTCATCAAATGATGGCAAAACAACTGCGAATTTCGTCAAAAGGAAGGATAAATAACCGCAAATTTCGTCGAAAGATCGCGAAATAACCGCAAATTTCGTCGAAAGATCGCGAAAAAACGCGGATTGCGTCAAAAAATCCATGAAAAATACATAGTGATGGGAGTGGATTTCCCCCACTCTGCTGTAACCTTTCAGAAAATTTGCTGTGAATTTTAGGAATTTTTTTTTCACTCAGAATCACCCCTGCCATATATACTCGCGCATAAGTTGAGAAATATTTGAAAAATAAATTTTTTATACCTACGGTAATACAGCACTTACCTATAACATACCGTAAAATTTTGGGGAAATTTTCGTGAGGATTGGGGGAAATGTTGGGAGTAAAAACATTTTCTGCACCCCTGGTCCACGGTTGTCAAGTTTTGGTTATTTACTATGTGGCAAATCTGACTGAGCTCCACATCATCTTCGTCATCAATATCAGGAAAAATGTAACATTTCCCTAATTTAGATTTAGACTATGCGATAAATTTCATAAAATAAAACTTTTATTTTATGCAATAAAATTCATTGATTTCTTTCACTTGGCCTATGAACGTTTGACTTTATTTCTTAAGTCATTGTAGTATTTAACTTCTACCCAAGAACCTTGCTTTATTTCTGAGAGTGGTGCTGGTACTTTTAAATTAGGACCAATTTTACTTTCAAGTTCACCAGCTTCATTTTTCCTTTTTTTAAAAAATTCTTATTTTACTTGATGTTTGAATGACCTTTCTTTCTCTTTTGATCGCATTTTTTTTTTTTTTCAAAATATGTGATGAAAATAAATGGAAAATAGTTTTTATAGGTAAAAAATTGTAAACTAGGTTAATAAAACAAGAACTAATGATGAAATAATTGTTATTTATTTTATTTTTTAATACTTTAAAACATTCAAAAGTAAACATAGATTTAGAATGTTCCGCATCATACAGCTTTTAGCTAAGCCTAACTATAGACCCATTTTACCCCACCCCAGGAAAAAAATGATAAAAAATTAAAATGATAAAGTTATTCTTGCGTTTTTATACAATTATGTTCCTAAAAGGGTCTTCTAATAGTCTGTATCAAAATAACACAGTATTTTCACTATCTAAAGAAGAAGTAAGAAAGTTTTTCACAACAAATTGCAATTAGACAATTCAGTGAATGTAAACAACAAAATTTAAGTATCTATAAATTTGTTCCCAGATCCTAAAATTTGATTAGAAATACTTGGTAAAATTGCAAAAATCGCGCCTTTTCTCTAATTTTTTTAAGTTAATTAAAACTTTTAAATTAAACACGCTTTAGCTTTTTATGGTTGTTTCATGGTTTACATAACCTAAATAAATTAAATCCTAATCAGTAATCTAATTTTTCCGTTCATGCAACTTCTTAGAAAAAAACATAAATTTAGCAATTTTTCGCAATTTTCACCGTGCCACTCTTCGCTTGTTTTGCTAGAAGAAAACGACCCAGAACTCACCACGTGAAGGTGGTTGCACGTAGCGTTCCACCTCCACCCTATCCAACCAACCATTCAATTGTTAGGTGTGGCATTTACATTATATTTGCAACTATTTACAAAGGTTTTCCATAGAGTAGCATTCTTTGGCTTACTGTGTTTTTTACATTTTCTTTTTTATATCTGCTATACATTTAAAGTCTGATTTTTTGAAGAAATGATGCATAACCAATTTAGACTTCAGTATTGTTCGGATCTAGCCATTTCTAGCTTCATGTCCATATACTTTATTCGAGCTCTCTGTCACAAGTTTGACATAGATCTTAATAGTCTCGGTGTGACAGGGAAACATTTGTATTTCTCTGATGAGAGTAGTGTCAGAAGTGATAAACGATTTAACATCATCTTCACTTAGGTCCTGCGGCATTGGGAAAGGATACACCACCCAAGAATTCCAATTAATGATTTCTATGTAATTGGAAGCTTGAAAGTTTCCATTTGGTGGCATTACATTTCTAACAGTCTTCTTCTTTGGGACGGTTTGTCTTGCTTTAACGATCCTTCTGTAACCAATATGCCGTATATGTTTTCTGTAATCAACAGTCATTGCCAACAGGACATTCTCTGGGTGCCCAAAAAACGCATTTCGTTCTTTTACTGGATCGACAACTTGTAGTAATTCGTCGGATAAATAGCGTGATGTTTGGATTGCGTGAAATACATATTTTGGTCCGTCAGTAAAATATTTGCTCATTTTATTACACAGGCATGTAGGATTTTATGATGAAGCCAACTATTTCTTTTAAGTTTTCGGATGAATCTGATACAATCTAAGGACTCGGTTAGCCACAGTTAGTCATCTGGAATAGGACAAAGTATCAGGGTTCCAATTCTCCAAGTTTTCTGGACAATGTCCCAAGGCAATTGCATTCAAAATGTCACAAAAATACTGTTGTTCTTTGCTCAAAAAAGTCCTGTCTATATCAGGAATAGAACAATCTGCGGGTTCACAATCGACCACAGGAGATTTTTCACAGCAAGTGAGCTGCTATCCGATTGGTGCACTAAAAGATTTAGGTCCTTCAGTTTGACCGTGAATATGCTGTAAAATTTGGCTATAAGAAAGCTCATTAAAATGCCGGATGCATATGCTCCATATTTTATGATTTTCTAGTTGGTGGAAAGCACCGTTATTCCATCCAGTGTTTGTTACAGTACAATCACATCCTACTACTTCTAGTTTTTCTAGTGATATTGATAGTTCAGACAAACAAGAAATAATGCTTTGACTTATATAATTTGATGAACTCGAGGAAGGAGATACATGTCCAATATAAGTTGATCGAGATTCCTGGATAAGAGAATAGTGTTCTTATTTCACATTCCTGTGAAATTGCTTGGCATAAAATTTTTCGACGAATGAAGTATCTCATTTTCGTCCGTCAAAAAAAGACCCGAACTTTCCTCAGGAGGTGTGAATCAGCTTTTCAAATCCATCCTAAAATGACTCTTGTCTCATTTTATTTTGCACTTATCAACCACATCAGAAGAATCTGTGTCGGTTATCTAGAGCACTTGACACTATACTTTTGGCCAATCAGAAACTCCGAAAAGATCGCTGTTTAGCGCTGTTGCGTTAATTTTAATTCTCATCTGCCATTAGGGCTTTTAGTTAATGTGCTCGGTTTATATTTATCTTTCTCATACTCCGAGTCTTCAAAAGAAATGTGTTTGAGTTCATCAATTTCATAGTACACTGCCACTTTAGGAACTTTAATACTATTTGAGGAAACCACTCTGTGCTTGCTGAAGTTCACGAGCTTTCCACTCGGCCTTCACATTTAACTTTTTTGTAACTGTATTGTGAATACATCCGATTTCCCCCCCAAATTGTAATTCCTTTGAAGAATTATGAACCTCAACTCAAAGACACAAATTTTCTTTTCTTTTTACATAAGCATTTAATTAGAATTACACATGCATGTGATTTTTTTAATATAATATACATACCACACCCAACAATTGGCCAGTTGTTTGGGTAGGATGTGGGTGGAACTCAAAGTGCAACCACCACTACGTGATGAGTTCTGTGTCGTTTTGTTTTAGCAAAACAAACTAAGAGTCGCACAGTGAAAATTGCGAAAAATTGGTAAACGTATGTTTTTTCTAAGTTCTTGCATGAACAAAAAAATTAGATTATTGATCGGAATTTAATTTATTTAGGTAATGTAAACCATGAAACAAGCATAAAAAGCTAAAGGATGTTTATTTTTAATGTTTTAATAAACTTAAAAAAATTAGAGAAAAGGCGCGATTTTTGCAATTTTTCATCAACTTTAAGTACGATACGCGAATGGAAGATGTTAACCGATTTTTAAAAAAATTATGCTGTTTTTCTGCTTATTACAATAGGCAACTTTTCCACATTAAAGCGTTCCGAAAATAAAAAAATTCGTTTTTACGACCCACCCTACTCTACATGCAGTATCCTAGCCATCATGCACACACAGACATACAAAGGTCTTTCTTTTATTAGTATAGATAATTAGCTAGGCTTCACCCATCTAGTTACCAATATTTCTATACTTGTTTTAGTAAGCTTTCAGCATACTTTTTCTTTCATTTAAATATTACTGAAACAATTTCTTTTCTGATTCAGAAAAATTTTTTGTGTTTGTAAAAACGATCCTTTATAGTTATTTTATTTTTAATGTTCTATAGGAAGATGACATCTTTTCGCCAGCTTGAGCAGCGCTACATATCTGTAGAAGTCTCTCTTATGGAATGGAATCCAACTCTTGATTTGATTGCATTAGCTTCCGTTACTGGAGAAATATTTCTGCATAGATTATCATGGCAAAAAGTGTGGTCTATACCATACCCGGGTAACAAAGATGAGCTTGTTGGTCCTGGAGTCACAGCTATGTCTTGGAGACCTGATGGAAAAATCCTTGCATATGCTTATGCTGATGGTAAGTATGTTTAAAAATTTCTAAGTTAATTAAATGTCATAATCACTAATGTTCTAATTCAGAAATTTTCTTTCTAATTGCAATAAATATTTTCATGCATGTTTGATAAAAATGATTTACCCAACATTCTTGAAAGCACAGGGTGGCTGAAAAGTATGGTCGCTTTGTTTGATGTTACTATTTCCCAACTAAAATTGGAAAAAGCATGTTTATTTTTTCCATTTTTGTAGTATTTTTTATGGACTTTCTTGTGATATAGTATTCATTTACTTTCAAGGTGCTTAATAAGCCCTGTGTTCATTGTTTAGCTATTGCATCTCGCCTGAAAGTAAAACTTTGAACTGTCCAGAAGATCATTAGACAGTGGAAAACAGTAAGAAACATTCATGTAAAAAGAAAATCAGATCGACCACTCTATCAATACCTGAAGGATTTGCAACATCATCAAGAAGAGAATGACACTGTAAGCCTGAATTTCCTTGCAAAAAGTCTGGATATTTCTCATTAAAGTGTACAGAACATCCTTAAAAACTCTCTCGGACTTCACAGTTATCGTTTGTACTGTGGACAACATTTATCAAATGGTGCCAAGTTAAAGAGACTAATGAAAAGCTGGAAGATGTTTTGTGGTCAAATCAGAAAATCTTCGCCATCAAGAAGGCTTACAGCCATCAGAATAATTGGCAGCTGAGAAGTCCAATGCAGAGAAACTCAAGAAAAAGAAAAAAAAAAAATGTCACATGATCTCATTTTCCAAAAGGATTAATGGTTTGGGCAGGTGTTACCACCACAGAAAAAACACCTTTAATTTTTATTGATGAAAATGTAAAGATTAATGCTAAGACGTACCAACATGAAATGCTGTCTAAGATTGTACCTCCATGGAAGCGAAATAACCCTAATGGAATCTTTCAGTAGGATTGAACCTCTGCACATGCAGCAACAGCAACATTGGCCGTCCTAATTAACCTGGTGAGATTCAGGTTAGAGATGCAACGATTATTCGGCCATATCCGAATAATCGGCCTATTCAGCCTATCTGCCAAATATTTGGCTTCGGCCAAATATCAAGTCCATTAATCGGCCTGCCCGAATAATGCTGTGAGAAATGTTTTCATATTTACGCAGTAAAACTTTTTAATTTGACAATTTATTTTCATCATGTATGATGAAAATTTTATTTGAAATTAACACTTTTTTCCCCCTTAACTTTCATATATTGAATGGGTTTTATCTATTCATTTTTATATAAGACAGTAATTTATCCATCATGTTCAAATTTTTATACTGTATCAATGAGCACAAAAAGTATCTGTAATAAGCTAACGTAATCTATTAAATTTAAAGTTAATCAATTCAAAATTTTCCTAATACACCAATACAAGAGAATTCTAATATTTTAAAGCCTAATGGGAAATTTAATATTTATTCCTTGTTACATAAATAAATCTTTCTTTCAGTGATATCTTTAATTAAACCTATAAAGAACATAAATATTTAAGTCGCATATGCTGCAATAATTTTTTATTTTTCTGAGTAAAATGCACTTTTTTTAAGTGTGTTACTAATTCTTATTAAATAATAAAAGAAATGCAAGTTCTAAATTTTTTTAATTAGTATGTATGTTTTACATCACTATTTAATTTAGATTTTCTTTCATCTGAGAACTTGAAATTTATGTTGTCTAGGGCTTTTAAAATTTTGTTATTATTTTAAAATGTAAGAGCAACAACATACATAATAGCAATTGTAACAATACGTTACCCAAGATTCTACACAGTCAATATTTTCGAAATCTATTTTCCTTACAGATATTCCCTTCCTTAATCAGAAAACATTTACTATACACTTCTAAGTGCTTGCTGTCTGCTGGCATAGCCAAAAAAACAAAAAATTAAGTCTTTTTTGTTAATTGTGAGCTTTATAAAGTCTACACTTGTTTCTTTCCACCATTTTAGAAGATATTCCTTTCTATCAGTGCTGTTTCTTAAGATATTAAGATTTCTTATTTTTTATTTTCTTTCATTTGAAAGTTGAAATTTGTTTTCTAGTACTTTTAAAAAATTGTCATTATTTTAAAATGTAACAACATACATAATATCTACTAAAATATTACTAAACAGTAATTGATGAGGAACTTTTGCTCAGATTTTTTTTTTTTTTTGGGGGGGGGGGAGGTATATTTTTTATGCAATTTTAGGCTGAACATAGCCAAATATTTTTTCACAATAAAATAATGCTTTAAATAATTAAATTTGCACACAAATAATTTTTTTTAAAGAAAATAATAGATATCATTTGTGGAATATACAAGAATTGTACATATAGTGCATACTATATTTTGTTTTTAGACAAAAATGAGTTCATTATTCGGCGGCCGAATAATTGGTATTGGCTTACTCGGCCAAACCATTATTAATTGCATTACTAATTCAGATTTTTCAGTTTTTGTTAGTTTGCTGAGATATTGACTGAAAACACAATAAAATTTTAAAATAGCATGAAAAGTTCCAGCAATGACACTGGAAACACATTTTGCAAACTAAGAACTGAGAGTCAGAAAATGCACATTTCTTATTGAGTCTTCTACAGTGTACATTGGCTTTATTATTTGAAAAGTCCACATCAGGTTAAAAATTCAAATTACAAGAAAATGAAAAATACCAGGCTATTTGTATGTACTTTTATTTTTCTAACGGTATAATCCGTTTGAAACCCTTTCAAAAAAAAAAAAAAAAAAAAAAAAAACATTTGGAGAGACGTTTTATTGTTTCAGTGATTTTCTTGCAATTTTTAAAATTGTGCATCCGCTTCCATGAACAAAGTAAGAAAAAAAAAATACCCACTTATAGATAGTACCCTTCTCCTTTCTGACTGTTTAAAAAAAAAATATTTGCTATCTTAAAAAAATTCATTTCTTGAAGTCGCATCTGAAATTCCTTTCATGCATTCTTTACATGCACAACTTTATTACCTCTGTCTCTTCACTCTAGAGTATTTGCCAAGAGGTTTTCATTTGTGTGCATATACTGGGAAACACATCTTCAACAGAAAGAGACATGGGTTTTTATGGGTTTATTTATGGTTTTTATTTATGGGTTTGTTTAATCCTCCACCTACCAGACGGGTCCAATGGACAATACTAGGCAGTTCAGCTAGTATATAATAATATAGATAGTTGAAACATTTTTGTCAGTTGTATTTCTTAATTTCAGGTTTTTTCCTCATTATTTTTTGATGATTTTAAGTGAAGCTGTTATAAAATTGAAATTTGAGCATCGTCTTATTAATTTAATATTATTTTCAGCATTTGAAAGAACTTTAATCAGAGGTTAATTATAAAAATTTAATTGTACTTGTTTTTGTTATTTTACTATGAGTTTATGATTTTTGAAATAAAACTTCAAGCACCCCAGCATAAACTATATTATTAACTACATATCTGTAAGTTAAAAATTTTTAACCGGGCATTATATGTTTATTTGGTATCTGATTAATCAATGATATTATAATATGTGGGTGGATGTTTACATGCTTGCAAATGAAATGTTTATGTGCTACTCTTATTGACTACTCTGCCACAGTTTGCCAACAAAGTTGTTTTCAAGTTTTTTGTTCGTTTTTAAAGATTATTAAAGTATTTCAGCTGTATTTTATACCAAACTATGCTTTTTAAATCCTGATAATGTTGTATTTAATGAACTATATATACAGTAATATCATTCTAATGCAATCAGGGGTGATTTGCCAACAAATTTGCATTAAAATTTTTGGTTCCTGGGTAAAAGTAATTAAAACATTTCAGTTGTATCTTATACAAAATTATCCATTTTGAGTTACAATAATGTTGTATTTAATGATTAATAGATGTCTAGTAATATCATCCTAATATAGGCAGGGGACCTGAGTTCGAATATGCTTTTTGGGATACTCTTATATATTAACATCATATATTTACTTTTTCACCTTAAAAATATTTATCTGTGATAATGACATATTATCATACAATTGTAAAAAAGGAATCTGTTGATACTGATATTTTGAACAGACATACTCTAAAATTATCATTCAATACATAATTTTTATTTAAAATGTGCTAGGAAAGTTTTCTTCCTGAATTCTCAGATGTAAATACCATCCTTGAACAGATGAAAAAAGAAAGAATGATAGAAAATTGATTTAGAATTCGTTCAAATCACTCATATAGTATATATATTTTTTAATCTTGTATGTTTGCCATGAAAAACTCAAAACCTTATTTAATTATTATATTTTTATTAATTTCATGCTCTCTTTTGCTATTTTGCTTTAAAACTTTTAAATTATCTTTTCCAATCAACTTCTATCTTACCGTAATTTCCGGCCTATAATCCACGGCGGCGTATAATCCGCAGCCGCAATTCTTAGCCCTTATAAAAAAAATTTCAGCAGATAATCCGTATCGGCATATAATCCGCGGATTATACGCCAGACTATACGAGAAATACTCATTGTTTTCAACATTCCAAAGTACTACTAGTAAACCACCTCCCTGTTTATAAGGGGTGCGGCCGCCCCGGGGGCCGAGCCCATGGGACGCCAAATTGAGAGAGGTTTAAACCGAAATTATCTCACATATTTTGACAATAAATAAAAATTATTGATTAAAAAAAAAAATCTGAATGTTTTTTTTTTAGTAAGATATTTTGTTATCTCCAAATAATGAAGAAAGTTAAAGCTTCTGTAAATGCCTCTAGGGATGGTTCAACACACTTGTCACCTAAGATAATCATGTTCCTGAATTGATTCGCAAAATTATTAAATAGGGGCGCCAAATAGAGAGGAGCTTTAAACCGATATTATTTTGCATATTTTGAAACAAATACGAATCATTGGCCTTTTCTTTTGTGCGTGTGTGTGTGAGAGTTTTGAAGAAATTCTGTGAAGGTGGGGGGGGGGGGGGGGAGAGTATGGAGAGATCCATAATTGTCTATCGGTGATGGAGGTTTTTCTGTCTAGCCTCCAGTAAATAAATCAAAAGGCCTGTAGGCGACTTCAAATCATATTTTTGGTATCAAAAGAACATATTTCACTTGTATACTAGGTAAGCCGCCCTTCGATTTTTCCAAACGAACCGCAAATGATTAAAACCTCTTCAAATTAAAATTATAAAAAAGAATATCTCAAAATAAACTTCGGGAATGGGTCACCACTGTCTTTGGCAGCGTAGATCAGTCGTGTTACGCATGCATCTCTAACCATTAAAAGTCTCCATTCAAATTTATCTCTTTCAAAATGAATCTCCAGAACGGGTCCACGCTGCCTACGCCCCCGTATAGAAGGCATGCTGCACACATGCAAGAAAATCTGAAGATAATCATAAGGTGAGTTGAAAGAAAAAAATTCTGTTGAAATTGGTCCCATGAAACCTCAGATAAAAATGTCCCTGGCGATGGGAGGTAGAACTAAAAACTGTGAGACAATCGAAAACCAAGTTGAACGAGCAAAATCCAGATGAAATTGGGCCTATAGAACCCAAGATAAGAATGCACCCCCTGCACTAGAAGGTAGAGCTAAAAACTGCAAGAAAATCATTAGCTAATTTGAATGAATCAATTCCTGTTGAAATCTTGCCCATAGAATCAAAAAAAGGGGCTTAAAGTTTGTATAATGGTGGTAAAAGAAGTTTATATTTTGGAAAACATATTTTTAAACATAAATAAAGTGGAGAAACCCTAGTGTACGAAATCTTAACTCATATCAGAACATGCCGCAGAACACACTAATAATCTTCGATTAAATTGTTAAAATACTTTTAAATTATGTTTTTAGCATTTGACAACATTTAATAATTAAGTCGATTGTCTACATGTCATATAATCTCTGATCCATCGATTTTCGGAAATTAGTGGAGGGGTCGGCCGGAAAACGATATCTTTTTAGTTCAGTTTTTAATGAATGTTCGTCCCTGTATGGTTCTTTCTCTGAACTTTTGTCCTGTCGCCGTCAGTTTTTTGAAAAAATAAAAAAAAATTACTGACTGATTTTCAAAAATTTTATAAAAATGTATTTTTACATGTGATCTGAAATTTTCAATTCGAAATATTAATTAGTTTTCTTAATTTTTGCTGATTAGTGAAAATTCTTAATTTCTTTTACACTATATGGCCAAAGGTGACCGGTCACTTGCGATTTTTGACATTTTGTTAAATATCTAGAAAAATACATGAGGAATTAACCTGAAATTGCAGGTGTGTAAACTGTATAGTATAGGTCATATATTTCCGCGAAGATTTTTTCCCGAAACCCCATAGGGGACCATCAAAAAATTGAAAAAGAACGAATATCTTTTGGATAACCCTGTAAAAACTAATAGAGCAAAAGCGTTTAAACTCAAGATTATTAATAAGTGGTTTATTGTAATATACTGTGTTCATTTTTATGAGGATAGCGTGTATACTCGTAGAGAAATTAAGGTATTTATAAAAACAGTCCCAAATTTCGCCAAGTTTTTTGCTTATAATTTGCAGAGTTCTTAATATAAAAAGGAAGTTCTTTTCAGGAAATATGATGAACAACATTGTACACAATACCCTGCAATCAGAATGAAAAAACAATAAAAATTGGATGAAACATGAGCAGGTTTACTAAAAAATGTTTCACTGCGCATGCATGAATGCAATCAAAATATAATGTGCATAATGTGTTAGCTAAATATATATAGCAACTTTTGTAAAAGTCTCAAAAACATAGTTTGAAAAGTCTGATAATAATTGTTTATAGAATAAGCTCAAAATCCGTTGTTCCCAAAATGAAGCAAAAAGATGAGGGATTGTATGCAAATGCAGTATTACGTGCAATATTGTGTATGCTAAATTGCCACTAATCAATGGATATATGGATATAACCCCTTATGCTTTTGCTTCATTTTGAGAACAACGGATTTTGAGCTTATTCTATAAACGATTATTATCAGACTTTTCAAACTATGTTTTTGAGACTTTTACAAAAGTTGCTCTATACATTTAGCTAACACATCATGCACATTATATTTTGATTGCATTCGCACATGCACAGTAAAACATTTTTTAGTAAACCTGCTAAAAATGCTTCATGTTTCATCCAATTTTTATTATTTTTTGATTCTGATCGCAGAGTATTGTGTACAATGTTGTTCGTCATATTTTCTGAAAAGAGCTTTTTTTTATATTAAGAACTCTGTTTTTATAAAAACCTTAATTTCTCTACGAGTATACATGCTATCCTCATAAAAATGAACACAGTGTATTACAATAAGCCATTTATTAATAATCTCGAGTTTAAACGCTTTTGCTCCATTAGTTTTTACAGGGTTCTTCAAAAGATATTCGGGTTTTTTTTTCAATTTTTTGATGATCCTCAATGGGGTTTCGGGAAAAAATCTTCACTGAAATATATGACCTATACTATATTGTTTACACACCTGCAATTTCAGGTTAATTCCTCATGTATTTTTCTAGATATTTAACAAAACGTCAAAAATCGCAAGTGACTCGTCACCTTTGGCCATATAGTGTATTTCGACTGTGGAATCAGGTTCAGATGTGCATGCGATTTTTGTCATTTTCTGGAAAAAAATCGCATTTTTGGTGAGCTATAATTAATATTCTGGGCTAATTATCAAAAAATGAGAATTCTGAGCCTCGTGCGCATGAGGACCTGCCTTATACTACTGTCACCCAAATTTTCAGACTTGCACGTGTGGTAGATATTTCTAGTAATCTCCGTCACACACAGAGACACATAGATTGGTTTTCACACTGATTTTTGTGTTCTTAGCATTCCATATGAATATTTTCGTGCAATGGAGACTTCTGTGAACCAATGCAAAAAGGATTTAGCTGGAAGAACAACAAGTAAAAGTATTATTTCTTCTTTATTAAAATTCCATTTTTCCTTATGCTATCATTGAGAAAAGCAAAATAATAAAATATGGGCGGACTATCCCAAATTTTCCCTTCTTAAATCATATAAAAAACAATGTAGGGCTTTTCAGTCTTCCTTGTTCGACCAGTACAAATGGTTGCTTTCCTCGTTTTAAAAGTTAAATTCATTTGATATATACTTAAATTGAGCTCATATGCATTAGAGAAAACTATTTATGTAAATAATAACAACTGGGAGATTAATATGGGAGAAAAGAATTTGACTCGGGAACCTCTTTGTGGGCCGAACTCTTCTATTTCGTCACTGTATCTTACAATCAAATTCGCGAGTTCGATCGGAGGTCCCACAAGCCATTCACGTCAATTTCGGGACCTACATCCCTACATGATCGTAGGTTTTGCAGATTTGTCAAAATTTCAAAATCTAAACTTTTTCACTCTAGTTCTTGCTAATATGTTAAGGCTTGTAATATTTTCCAGCAGGGTCGAAGATCTCAATTTGCGAAAAAACATTTAGTTTAATTGGTTAATTAGCTCTTGATTGACATGTGGTCAAGACCAGCACAATTCCCGGAATCTGTGACGTACAAGGCTTTAGCTACAGACGAAGGAGAATTGTCCAAACATCAGCATTTTCTATCTTAAGTTACTCTCTGATTTTAATGGTGAACGTAATAAATGTTGCGCTGGGGAACAAAGTTACAAGGGATTAAACGGATTTTAGAATATAAGATTTAAAGTTAGGAAAAAAAACTTAAGGATTTCAATTTAAATTTTGAATTTTAAAAGGATTTTAATTCTTATCCCTTCCCTCTATATATATAGTATGTATCTCTCTATACAGTTATCTTATTGTCATGCGACTGTGCTCGTGTTTATAAACCTATTTGGATGTGATTAAGAATATGTTAAGGGTTTAAGATCTCGACCAAATTCGTTGCACATCTTGATCAGCCATAAGGATTCAAAGCCTTTTTTGTTGTTGTTTCTCCTTTATCTTAAAAAATGGATGAGAATAGCAATTTGAAATTCTAGGATGGCTGCCATTTTGAATCAGGAGATTTTAGTAAGTCGGCCCCGCTTAATTGCATACAGTGATTCCACTGAATTGTATGCATTTAAGCGAAGACAGCAATTAATGTTATCAGTATACATTATCATTTGATTATATACCACAGATATGATAAGACGGAGTTCCCATCTCCCGGTCCCAGGCCCATACGTCTATGAGCGGAAAGACCCGCGTTCCAAACCCCACGGCACATCCCGAAGGTCGCCGCCAGGAGTGGTCCGTTAGGGCCGATCCACTCGCAAACTCCGGTCAAGCCGGTGCACTGCCCAGCACATGTCACACCAGTTATTCCCAAGAGGACGAATGGTCACGTGCGACAGATCCCACCACTTAGCTAGAGGAGCCAAATGGTTCTTTCTCTTGGTTCCCGACCCGGAACGCCCCGACAGCCCGCAGGAACCGAGCACCTATAAAGGAGTCGGGCCCACGAACCAGTTCGAGGTTACCGAGCCGGAGTTGATGTATGGAGGCCCCTCAAGATCAAATATCATTATCCGGCAAAGACATTTATGAGGGACAGCTGATTAAAGGGGGTAGGTGCCGCTTTCGAGCAAAGGAGAATCGCGGAAAGTTTCACCTTGAGCGCATAGACACGCCCTCGCTAGGGGTGGGCTGCGGGGTCGGACGTCTCCGGCCCCCAGTCCACGGGTACCTTACCTACATAATTATTGCACTACACATATTATACACTACTACATAAATACACTACTACATGTTATACACTACTAAATGCAGGTTCATGAGGCAATGCCTCGAACCTGAGAACTTCATGCACCTCCAGTGCCGCGCGTACGACGGACTGGTTGATTTGCGTTCAACTGCAGCGCTTGACTGCGAAGGGCTCTGGTCTGGCAACCATGCCTTTGGCGACCCAGATCTCGATTCAGTGTCCGCAGGAGGAGATCATTTACAATGGCCATCACTCCCTTCCGGCAGTAGCCGTCTAGACACAGATCGAGAAGCGTTCGAGTATGGTAGTTCCATGGGAAGAATCTCTCCCTGATGGGCCGCCATAGGGGACAAGAGTAGAGACAATGTCTCCTGTCACTTATCCCTACCCCGCAAAAACATGTGGGGTCCTTCCGGAAGAAGCGAGCCTGGTGGTCACCAAAGGTGCCATGTCCCGTGAGAACTTGGTTGAGGTAGAAATCGCCGTGCAGACGCCGTAAGCGTACACGAGGAAAAAGTTCGTATGTCACTTCGCCTTTGCCCGTGGTTTCCCATTTGCTTTGCCATCTCGAGACGGCATGGGCCAAGAGTACTCTCTTGGCCTGGCGGCAGGTGGTCTTCACCTCCACATCGACTGACGAGCGGGTTGTAGCGGCTTTCGTCAGCTCGTCCGCGCGCTCGTTGTAGACGTGGCCCACGTGGGCTTTGATCCAGTGCATGTGAACACCGATTCCACTACTCTTTACCAAGTCCCTGATCTCAGAAATAGATCTGTACCTAGGCACGAGACTATTTAGGACTTGCAGTGCCGATCTCGTATCTGAGTAGATGTCGAGTTCACTGAGATCCCTCTGGTGGACATCTGTTAACGCCTCCTTGATCGCGTGGACCTCGGCTGCGAAGACTTCTGCACCATCTGAGAGGCAGAACTGGCCCTCACTAACGATCTGACCCTCAGTCACGGCAGTAAACACACACCCTAGGGTGCGGTCTTGCTGCCTGGATCCGTCCGTGTAATATGAGCACGCCGTCCAGGTACTGAGGTCCCTGGTCCACGGGATCCGACCGAGAGCTTCTCGTCGGTTGGATGGTCGCCAGAGATCGACTGACTCAGGGTCGAGCCCTGTACCGTCAATGCCCCTGCCCCACCTGACAAGGGCCGTGAAGTCCCTGTCCATCTCTGCACGCAAGTCAAGATGTAAAAACCCCGACAGGAGGTGCAGCGCGTCATTCGAAACCGTGCTATAACACTTCGTTACGCACAGGAGAAGTCCCCTTTGTACGCTGAGCAACCTGTTTGCTTCTGCTACTTTGCCAGTGTACCAAATAGAGGCCGCATACAAGATAATTGGCTCCGCGACAAGTCGATAGAGCATCTTGCGAAGAGGCGGCTTAATCCCCCAGCTGGCTGCAGTGAGACGGTCCATTTTGTGCAGCAGCTTGAACGCCCTTTCCTGAACTGCGTTCAGGTGAGGCATCCAACTCAGATGCAAATCGATGGTCACCCCCAGGTAGGTCAGGCGCTGCTCGAATTTGATCCGGTGACCGTTCATTAGGATCGGTCTGGATGGAGCATAGTTGAGCCTTCCCCACGGAGGTACCACCGTGTAGTTGCACTTGGCGTAACTGAATTCCAGACTAAACTCCGAAGCCCATTGATGAATCATGGTTAGAACCGGATTCAGGATTTTGGCAAATCGGAAGACAGCTCTGCTTCGTGCCGCTACGAAGACATCATCGGCGAAGGCTTGAATTAGCCACGCCTTGTCTATATGTGACCGCCCCAATAAGATATTAATCACAACCAGCCAGAGAATCGGGCCTAAGCATGATCCCTGCGGGACACCGACATTAAAGTAGTGTTCCCCGGCGAAGAGAATGATTGACCTATACCATAGGTAATCGTCAATCAGCCCTAGGAGATAGGGTTCGATGCCGAGATCCGCAAGACACCGGAGGATGTCTGCTCTGCGAACGCTGTTAAAGGCGCTCTTGATATCAAAAGTGAGCAGACACGTGAAGTCCCCACGGGTCTTTGATTCGGCTATGTAGTCCAGCACTCTGCGCAACGCGTCCACCATACTGATGTTCTTGCGAAATCCGTACTGTCTGGCGTCGAGCAGTCCGTTGGTCTCAAGGTGGAGAGCCAATCTCGTTGCGCACATCTTGTCCAGTACCTTCCCGAGGGTTGGTAGTAGACAGATCGGGCGGTAGGATGCGGGGTCACTGCGGGGCTTTCCCGGTTTGGGAAAATACACCGCTACAGCCCTTTTCCAAGTCTGCGGGAAACAAGATACTCTCAAGCAGTGGTTATAAAGTGCCAGTAGCCATTGAGGATGGAACTGGAGAACCTTTCGGACGATCTCGAGACTGATCCCATCGTGGCCGGGTGCCTTATTAGGCGGCAGTGTTTCTACTGCAAGCTCCAGCTCGTCGATGGTAAACCAGTCTGGTTCGCCGGTTCTGTTGTGCGCGATCTGCGAATATTTACCTAATAATTTAAAAATTACTCTATTAATAATTTTAATAAATAATTTATTATTACTCTATATATAACAATATATGGAATAAGATATAATGTATTATTACACTATTTACGTTACAGGGTTTAATTTTTCATTATAATTTATGTAAAAATTAAAATGAAAGTATAATAAAAAATTTTTGTTTTAAATCATAACTTTGAAAATAAAACGAAATTTAGGAGTTTAAGTAAACGTGTTTTTTTTTACAAATTTATTTACTTTGTTGCTACTCCCATACTCTTAAAACAACATAGTCATATCTGTGAATGTTCCGCTAAGTTTTTTAAATTCCCATTCAAACTCCATATTGACGAAAACTATAAATCTTCTCTAATCGGGTTCCACACATTTTATTTTGTTGTGTTTGACTAAAATTAGCTGAATCCTTAAAAACAAGGAAAACTGAAGCTGCCTTTTCCTCCCGATACAAGCCAAAAAGACTTTTTTTTTCGTCTTCTGGATAAAGCAATACGGTTACTTTTTCATTTTGGAGGGGGAGGGTGTGTGTGTGTGTGTGGGGGGGGGGGGGGGGGCTGGCACAAAATTTCTTCCTGCCCCGGGCGCCAGAAAACGTCGCTACGCCACTGGGCAGTTTTACAGGAGAAGTGTCAAATGACAATATACAATACTGCTTGAAAGATGTAAAGACTTAACTGCTAAATGTCAAATCACTCCAGGAATTCCTTATAAAAATCCATCAGACATCCCAAATAGCAAGTATTTAAAGAAAATAATAGTACTAACCATGGGAAAGTATATTATATTCATGAAACTACATCATATATTTATTAGTAACGGTAATCAAAAGATTCTTTATTAAGGTTTTTAAGGTATCAACGTTTCACTATGTAGAGCATTTTATTCTTGAAACATAAGAGATAGCTGTAATTTTACTAATAATGTTTATACTAGATTTGAAATGATTTCAATTTTCTACATAACTCACTGTAATTATTTAATTTAAATTATTTTTAAATGAAGTTATATTACATATGTATCCAAAAATGTTTATTTTTATCAATAAATATAATGTAATAGGAAACAATATTAAAAAAACCTGGTTTAAACCAAATAAATCTTTTTTTTTTTTTTTTTACAAAAAAAAAACCTTTTTTTTTTTTTTTTTTTTTTTTTTTTCCCCCGCCAACCCTGGCAACAATTGACAGCAATCAAGTAGATGTTCTGTCCTTTCTTATTATAAAAATATAAATAGTTTGTTCTCTGTTACTCTATTGATTGGTGTTTGTTTATGTCATTTAAAATGGATAAAGAAAAAAAAAGGTGTGGTTATTTCTAAAAATATTGGTTCATTTTCTGTTCTAAATGAATTTTACTAGAAAAACAAATATTTATTTATTTATCTTTATGAAATCACCAAATCAGCAATAAAAGTGCAAAACTGCAATCTATATTTTGACCTCCATTCTTTCTTTTTCTTGAATGAGCTATAAGTTGAAATTCATTGGTGAAGTGTGTTATTTAACCTGTCAGCACATGCTTCCGTTACTACATGTGTGGGATAAATCTCACCCCATTTTGTCTTCCATTAGATTTTTGGCTAAATGTGTTTTAAAAACAAATCTACTACTCTATATTGTAAATTGCATCAGTACTACTTCTTTTAGGGAAAAAATCATGCTTTTTATATTTATTTTCAGATTTTGTAGTAATTTCTGTAAAAATCACATTTTTGTTCAGAAAATATGCAATTGATTTGTTTCATACCTTAAAAGATGAATTATTTCACAAAATTTATATTAATTACATATAATACCCTTTCATCAATATATACAAGAAGCTTTTATGTTAGTCTTTCATTAAAATTATTTTAGTCTGTGTTATCCTGTAAGAAATGAACGTATCAAAATGAAACGTTTCTACACATGCAGAATTTTTTAGTCCCAAGAGGTATATTTCTCCCCTTCTAGCGAACAGAGAAAAGACATTGCTTCACCCACCCCTTCTCGACCTTGACCTTGAAAGGTACAAGGCAAGTCAGAATCGTCCTCAAAAAATTTATCCCTTTTTTTTTAAGAAAAAATGTGATTAGGGTAGATTTTATCTCAGCGTGTGTGCTGATGGGTTAAGCATATTTGTGTCATATATATAGGATGGGGGTCATTATCTTCATTATATTGTTATTAATGCAATATATAATTTTGATTTTTCACTATATTTATTTATTTACTTTTTAGGAAAAGTAACCCTTTGTGATGTTGAAAATTCTGAAACTGTACATTCCTTTGAATCAGTTCATTTATTTGATGTTCAGTGTACTGTTACTTCCTTGAATTGGGTACAAGCTGCTGACAGATATAGTTCTGATCAAACTAATTTCTATAGTGATCGTTCTGCTGAATTTTTGCAAAAGTTATATGCATGCAGCAAAGCATATGGAGCTAGCTCCAAACAAGTAGAAGAAGTCGCTGATGACTTTAAGAAAATGAAAGGACAGAAAAATTTAAATATTCTAGCAGTAGGTATGGAAACTGGTAAGATACATTTGCACTCTTTTGGAATGTTTCCTACTGGAAACATAGATTTAAATGTTAATAAGAATGATCAGTGCCGCATATTATCTGTAACACTTTCAAGTGATTTTCATATCTTAACTGTTATTTTACAAACAAAAGATGAAAGCGGTCAACTGTGTTATTCATACAAATCACTCCGTGTTCCACTATTATATGAAAATATGAATGAACTTAAGATAGTTGCATTGAAATATGGACAAATCTATTCACTTCTGACATATTTGTGCTCAACAATTAGGGCTATTTCAGAAGCTTGGGAGGATATTCTTCTTGAAGTTGATACTAAAATTCATAATTATGCTGTAGAAAAAGGGAATCTCTCTGAAGGTTCAATTAGTGATGACTTCCTTGAACTTCTTATGTTTGGAAATCCATCTGATTCATTAGAGAAATTTTTGCTTCATGATGTAACTGAAACTGGCTTGAAAAAATTTGGTCATTCTATTGAGCTTTCATATTCAAACATACAGAAACTTGTTTTGAAACGCCTACAGAACTACGGATCTTCGTTATTTTACCATTTAAATGACTTGAAAGGTATGGCTTTGTGGGAGGAAAAATTTGGTGTTCTTGGTCTTTCTGAAACAGCTGTTAATGAAGCTATTCTGTCTGTGGGATCATTCCTTTTAAAAGCCATAGAAATTCAACAAGTAATAGATAATAGCATGAAAAATTTTAAAGCCTTTTTTCGCTGGCTTTATTCTGTGATTCTTCGATTATCTGATGAACCTATTCCATCAGAAATCGGTAAGTTAACTCAACAAGATTTACAGTTTGTCGCTGAGTTTTTGAAAGAAAATTTTACTTTTGATGATGAAACTAAGAAACAAACTGTGAAATTAGAAAGGGTAGCTCAGTATCTAAAGAAAGAAGATCTTGCATATCCTCCCACAACTAGTGGAAATCCATGGATAAAGTTTCTTCAAGATCATCCTACGTGGAAGGAAACTGGAATAGTATTTCCATATCATCCTGAAAAATCACTTATTTCTCAGTATACTGACTTACGTCAAACAGTTGAAGCAGCATTTAAAGGTACGTGGTCTGTTATGAAAAACAATATTCAAGAGAAAGTTTCTCATGTTCTTTATAAAAGTACAAATGCTTCCTCAGATCCATATATATCTCATGTATCTTGTGCTGAAAGCAATTATTTATATACTATTGTTACAAATGGAATACCTCCTTGTAGCTATTTTTTTCTTATTCGGGAATCTCCTAGTGATTCAAATAATATAGAAGTTATTGGAGTGGAATTTAATGAAATGGGAAATCCTCCCACAAATTCTCCCTCAACTTCTACTAAAGTCACTTGTAAAATTTTTGATGTTAAGTTTTATAATAGTGAAACCATTACTGTGCTGTTAGTTGAATCTACTAGACCTGACAGTTGTCCAATTTTATTGCAGTTGCCATTAAAGCCATTGTGTTCAAAAATGGTATCCCTCCCAACAGATGCCCCAATTATAGAGCAGAATGTGCCTATCATTGAAGCAGGGCAGTTTGTTGAAAAAAATAGTTTTAAACGATTGGAAAATATAAAAGCAGCTAGTATGGCAGTTAGTGGATCTCGTAAAGTTGTTTGTGTTCTTTTTGCATCAAAGAGGCAAGTACGCCTTTTTGAAATGGATGTAGAAGATGATGATGATGAAGAATTGGAAGGAGAACATGATGATAGCGCCATGAAAGATAGTAGTATGGAAGATTCAGCATTTGATGTTGAAGGAGATCCCGAAAAATCAAAGACTACATGATTTTATTAGGCTGCTGAATAAAAAAAGTTTGTATTGTATCATTGTATATTACATTAAAAAATGCAATTTGTTTTATTCTCATTCTTCCATATTTTTGCCTATTAAAATATATAATGAATGTTCTCGTGCACAGTGAACCAAACTTGGCTCTATACTTTGTAGAAAATAAAATTTATATTGGCTGAAGAACTTTTAGAAACAAATTCTGAACATTTCTGCATATTGCTGCACAAAGGCTTTAATTGCTATTTTAATCTATTTTAAATTCTGAACAATTTAAGAAAAAGGAAATTGATTTAAATAAAATAAAAAAAGAATAAAAACTGTAAAAATAATTACTTTTCCTACTTTAATTAGCCGATTGAAATGGCAGGAAAGAGTGGGGCACCTTGAGATAAATTTTAACTTACATTTTTTTTGTACATTTTATCTTTTGTTCAATTTTTAAATCATATAACTTGTCAAGGAAACCATTTTTGGTGAAGCTCGCACCTAGTATTCAGACTTCGTGCATTTTATAGCCCTATAGGCCAAAGTTAGAGAACCAATAAAATTTGTTTTCAAAAATCACCTCCGTATAGTTTACAGCAGCATAACTTTCTGAAAATGCAATTTTTTAGACTACTCAGACAATTAACATAAAAGTTTTTTTATTTAAATATTTTAAAATACAACTTAATAATAAGAATAAAATATTGAAAAAAGTTTAAAAATTCCTTCAAGAACCCACAAATTTCTTTTTTAAAAAAATACAATATTATAATTGCATTTTTAGTGATAAGACATTGGCTTTTTTTTTTTTTTGTTACCATGGAAGTTTTCCTGCAACCCTGGCCAAATGCCATAGTCGTCTGCTGTGTTTGAGTGAGTAGTGGTTTGCATTCATAGCATCATATTTGGCAACTTAATTCACTTTTGATCTGAAATTAACAATTAAAAACATCACTTCAAAATTAAATGTATATAATATATATATAATACAATTTTTGCAGACACATTTTATCGTTTCTCTAACTTGTCCTATAGGACTAGAATGTACCATGTCTCAATGTTAGGTGCAAGCTTCACCAAAAGTGTTTCCCTTGTGAGTAATAAAAATTAAGTGGCTTGGAAAAAAAATAGTAAAAATAAATTATACCTCTTCAACTGTATTAATCAACACTATTGCTGGGCAGGTTGGGGGACAGTTGAACATATCACTCACCTGCAAGAAAAGTGACACATCTCGACAAAAGTAAATTTTGCAGGAGAGGCAAAAAAAAAAAAAAAAAATTGCATAATTTTACTATAAGATGAAATTGCAGTACTTAGCTCTGTATGCAGGAATAAAAACGTGCATAAAAGCATAAAACCCTTAAGAATGAAGGCGTAGGATGAAGTTTAGAGGATTGGGTAATTTTACCTCCCTACACAAACCATCCTTCTTCTGTGGTCACAAATGGACATATAGCGTAGTAAAGAGATTTTCCATATAACTACACTTATGAAACTGTTTGTGTAGCAAGACATACCTATGACAGACCTATTAGTGAAATAAAATGCAAAATGAATTTTTACGAGATGTGCCACTTTTCTTGTGGCGAAACAGCACCAAAAACTGGCGATATGAAGCAATTAAAATAATAAAACTTTGTAAAAAATCACCATAAAATTAAAACAATTGTTTTAATTTTATGGTGATTTTTTACAAAGTTTTATTATTTTAATCACTTTTCTTGTGGTTGAGCGATATATAAAAATTAAATTGCGGACAAGTCCAAGATGTGCAATTATTATATTATTAGTTAATTGAATGAAAACCTTTGAGTATAATAGTACACATTATGTAAGTTTTAACATGTTATATTTCATGTGATTGAATTATTCTTCCTCAAATTCTGATAAAACAGATCTTTGATTTAGTGTCTCTTTTATAATTTTTAAGTTAAATAAAATGTCCAGTGTCTTTGACAAATGACTTTTCTTCTATTTAGTATAAATAAATGAGCAAATCTGCTGACTTCTTCATGGAAAATTCATTCGTATTCATCATAATCATTGTAAATGGTCTCAGCAAATACAGTTAATTTTCCCAAAGTAATTTTGGTGAGTTCGTTATTGTATTAACCCCTTGGGGATGTGCGCCTGGTATACGTGCCACTTAAAGTGCTCAGAATCTTCATTATTCCCACCAGTTATTTTTTATTATGAAGTTTACCTTATTTAATCAGAGCATTTTCACGATTCAATTACAAAAAATTTTCTGTTTTGAAAATCCGGTGGTACAAGATTAAAAATCATCATGAAGGGGTTAATAGATATTAAATGCTGATATATATTTACACTGTTTGGATACATTATCGAGTAAAGAAGAATTCATTCTTGTGATATGTGACAGTAAAAACTCAACAATCATTAAAGGAGAAATTATTTATTTAAAATATTTATAAAGACATTATTATCTTGAAATATTTTTACTAATTTTTATTTCTTTTGATATTCATAGTGTTTAATTTACTGTATCAAGGGTCTGTCCAGACTTTTCTCACCAGGTCCTGTTTTTGTGAAATTGTGAAGTTTTTCTTAAATTTGTGAAAATTCTAGACATAATTTTGTGAATTTGAAATTATCGTTATATTCAAGTTCTATCTTTCATATAATAAAAGCTAAGTAATATGTTATTTGATGGCTTCAGCTGTTTTTTTTGCAAATCAGATATATTTTTTTAATTGATTAAATTTGTGAAAGGTTCAATTTGAAAGTGAATTTTTTTTTTAAGGTCTACTTATTATATAAAGAATTTTGTGAAGGGTCTTGTTTTGGGATAAAAAGTTTGTGAAGGGTCCTGTTTTGGGATAAAAAGTTTTGTGAAGGGTGCTGTTTTTGGATGAAAAGTTTTGTGAAGGGTCCTGTTTTGGGATGAAAGTTTTGTGAAGGGTCCTTTTAAAGACCTAAATTTTTCCTAAACAGATCCCTGTGTATATTAATAAATATTTATTATTAATTGTATATTAATAACTTTTTTTGCCATAAAAATTCAAATTTCTTTTTAAGGAACTGGTATTGTATATGAAGTATGTGGGATTAATAATTCATTTACAGGGGAACTCAAAAGAATTCCATTACATTATGGTACATGGGAAAAAATCGTTTGCAGAGTATTTTAATGAGATTACCCTATTTCAAATCTATTGAAACTGATATAAATCACGGAATTTCACTACAACCTGATTTTGTTGAAATTTATATTCAGTTAGCCCTGATATAAATTGATGCTGATTAGTTTTTGGTGTAAATCGCTCAACAGATGGCGCTGCTATGCAGCATTTTTCACGATTTCCACAATAGCGCAATCTCCGGAACTAATGCACGGACTTTCATCAAACTTCAGATTCAGTTAGTCCTTGACATGAATTGATGTTTTATACATTTTGGGGTAAATCGCTCAACAAGTGGCGCTGCTATGCTGCATTTTTTGCGATTTCCGCAATAAATATATCAAGAACTAATGCTTGGATTTTCAACAAACTTCAGATTCAGGTATACCTTGATATGAATTAGTGCTGTTTATGTTTTGGTGCAAATTGCTCAACAGGTGGCGCTGCTATGCTGCATTTTTTAGAATTTCCACTACAGCTCTATCTCAATAACTAATGCACGAATTTTCATCAACCTTCAGATTCAGGTATACCTTGATATCAGTTAGTGCTATTTATGTTTTGGTGTAAATCGCTCAACAGGTGGCGCTGCTGTGCTACTTTTTTCAGAATTTCCGCTATAGTTCTATCTCAAGAACTAATGCACGAATTTCGATGTAACTTCAAATTCAGATTATAATTTGACATGAATTGGTGCTATATTGAGGTAATTTCTTGTACTGTTTAAATGATTTAATTGTATTTTATATAGAAGAAAGTTTTGTGATGACCACAACATACTAGTTTTGCATAGTTCTGTGGGGGGCTGAGCAAAGTCAGGGGCCCAGTAGTGAGCTATTGTACCTTTCAGCCGAATGTTTTTTTACTTTTTAAATTATTTTTTTATGTATTTTTAATAACATTTTATTTTGTTTTATCGAAATTCTTTTTTTTTTTTTTTTTTTTTTTTTTTTTTGGTCAAAGATCTTGATCAGATTTAGAAATAGAAAACAGATATGTGCTTTTCTTCTATAACCACCATTCTTTATAAAAGTTTTTGAAGGCTGTAAGTTCTACTTAAAAAATAAAATGACATTTTAGTATTTTTGGGATGCACCTATCAATGGGCGAAAAAGGTGAAACCAAAGGTTCAAAACTTCTTTAATACTATTACTTCCATCAAACAAAACAGATATGCGCTTTTTTTCCTACAGGAACCATTTTTTTAAAGGGGCCCAGATGAAAGAAATTTTGCAGGCTCTAGATTCTTTTTGAATTGCCTTTTTTAGGGCCCCCTATATAAGTGCGAAAAAGTTGGAGCCCAAGATTCAAAACTTTTAAGCCCATTCTTTTATTCAAATTTTTCAAAATATGCTTTTAAATCTCACTTAGGAACCCAATAAGTTTGAAAACTTCGTTATACTATTACTTCCTTCAACCAAATGTGCTTCCTTTCTATAGTCATTATTCTTTTTAAAGGTGCCCAGATGAAAGAAATTTTGCACGCTCTTAATACTTTTTAAATTGCCTTTTTGGGGGCCCCCAATAAAAGTGAGGAAAAGTTGGAACTCAAGATTCAAAACTTTTAGGCCCCATTTTTATTATTCAAATGTTTTAAAAATATGCTTCTTAATATCATTGGGGGCCCCAACAAGGTTCAAAACTTTCTTAATACTATTACTTCTTTTGACCAAAACAGATATGTGCTTTCTTTCTATAGCCAGTATTCTCTTTAAAGGTTCCCAGATGAAAGAAATTTTGAAGGCTCTAATTTCTTTTTGAATTGTCTTTTTTAGGGACCTCTATAAACGGGAGGAAAAGTTGGAGCCCCACTTTTTTATTCGAATGTTTAAAAAACATGTTTTTTAAACTCGTTGGGAGTCCCAATAAGTTTCAAAACTTCCTTAATACTATCAGTTCCTTCAAACAAATGTGCTTTCTTTCTATAACCAGCATTCTCTTTAAAGTTTCCCAGATGAAAGAAATTTTGCAGGCTCTAAATTCTTTTGGATTGTCTTTTTTAGGGCCTCCTATAAAGGTGGGAAAAGTTGAGCCTAAGATTCAAAACTTTTAGGCCCCATCTTTTTATTCAAATGTTTTAAAAATATGCTTTTTAATCTCGTTGGGGGGCCCCAATAAGGTTCAAAGCTTCCTTAATACTATTACTTCTTTTGACCAAAACAGATATGTGCTTTCTTTCTATAGCCAGTAGTCTCTTTAAAGGTGCCCAGATGAAAGAAATTTTGCAGGATCTAAATACTTTTTTAATTAACTTTTTTGAGGTCTCCTATAAAAGTGAGGAAAAGTTGGAACTCAAGATTCAAAACTTTTAGGCCCAATTTTTATTATTCAAATGTTTTAAAAATGTGCTTTTTAATATCGTTGGGGGCTCCAACAAGGTTAAAAACTTTCTTAATACTATTACTTTTTTTGACCAAAACAGACATGCCTTTTTAGGTGCGTTCGTAATTATATAAATACGTAGCACCTATAGTCGTCGTTCAGTCCGTCTGTCTGTCCGTCCATCTGTCCGTCCGTCCGTCCGCATATAACAGAGCAAAAACTACCCGACCTAATGATCTGAAATTTTTAATATATAATTGCTGCAAAATTTTGTCGAGCCATTTCCAATTTTATGAAAATCGGATGTATAGTTTAATTACAGGGACAGTCAAAAGTTTTTCTTTACATTACGGCCAATGGGAAAAATTATTGCAAGTGAATTTTAATGATGTTACAGACTTCCGAATGGTCTGAAATTTTTAATATATAATTGCTGCAAAATTTTGTCGAGCCATTTCCAATTTTATGAAAATCGGATGTATAGTTTAATTACAGGGACACCCAAAAGTTTTCCGTTACATTACGGCCAATGGGAAAAAAATTATAGCAAATGCATTTTAATGATTTTACAGCCTTCCGAATGGTCTGAAATTTTTAATATATAATTGCTGCAAAATTTTGTTGAGCCATTTCCAATTTTATGAAAATCGGATGTATAGTTTAATTACAGGGACACCCAAAAGTTTTCCGTTACATTATGGCCAATGGGAAAAAATTATTGCAAATGCATTTTAATGATTTTACAGCCTTCCGAATGGTCTGAAATTTTAAATATATAATTGCTGCAAAATTTTGTCGAGCCATTTCAAATTTTATGAAAATCGAATGTATAGTTTAATTACAGGGACAGTCAAAAGTTTTCCGTTACATTACGGGGAATGGGGAAAAAATTATTGTAAGTGCATTTTAATGATGCTACAGACTATGCACTTATGAAGCGCAAAAAAATATACATTCAGTACAATATGGGGTGTAAAAAATAATTATAAAACTAGTTATAGTACGAACGCACCTCATTTGCCACGTTTGACGAGCAATTTCCAACTTGTTTTTCTATAGCTACCATTCTTTTTAAAGGTTCCCAGATGAAAGAAATTTTGCAGGCTCTAAATTCTTTTGAATTGTCTTTTTTAAGGCCCCTTATAAACGGGAGGAAAAGTTGGAGCCCAAGATTAAAAACTTTTAGACCCCATTTTTATTATTCAAATGTTTTAAAAATATGCTTTTTAATCTCGTTAGGGGCCCCAATAAGTTTGAAAACTTCCTTAATACTATTACTTCCTTCAACCAAATGTGCTTTCTTTCTACAGTCACGATTCTTTTTAAAGGTACCCAGATGAAAGAAATTTTGCAGGCTCTGAATACTTTTTAATTGACTTTTATGGGGCCGCCTATAAAAGTGAGGAAAGGTTGGAACTCAAGATTCAAAACTTTTAGGCCCAATTTTTATTATTCAAATGTTTTAAAAATATGCTTTTTAATCTCGTTGGGGCCCAATAAGGTTAAAAACTTTCTTAATACTATTACTTCTTTTAACCGAAACAGACATGCCCTTTTTTTCTATAGCTACCATTCTTTTTAAAGGTGCCCAGATGAAAGAAGTTTTGCAGGCTCTAAATACTTTATAAATTTTCTTTTTTGGGGCCGCTCTTAAAAGTGAGCAAAATTCGGAACTCAAGATTCAAAACTTTTAAGCCTCATTTTTTTTTTTTTTTTTTTTTTTTTTTTTCAAATGTTCAAAAAATATATGCTTCTTAATCTCGTTGGGGACCCCAATAAGCGGGCATCTATGTGCATTGCATATGCCGCCTATCCCCTTATGTTCGACCTGTTTCGTTTTGAACATTTCATTTCTCTTGTCTCGATAAATTACTTATGTTAACTATACATAAGCTACATTGTGTATTTATTTAATCTACTAGCAGAGCTTCGCTAATTCCTTTTTAAAAAAGTCCTTCCGGCCAGTGCCGGGAGGAAGAGGTAGCTTTCATAATCCTTATTTTAAAAAAGCCAAATTATATCATTCAAACACACGAAGCTCAATTTAGTGGAAACCGAATATAGGAGATTCAATACTAATTTTTATCAATATAATGAACGAGAATTTCGCGAAATTAGTTAGCTTTATCCAAGCTGCTTTTCTTTAAAGTAACATATATTTGGCTGCCAAATTCGGCAATTTCTTAAAGTGCCTGTCATTTTAAGACAACATGGTGGATGAGGCTAAGCAGTGAACTTGGTCGAGACCTTAGTAATTGCTGTGCACATGCTCACTCACATCGGAATCGGTTAATATATAGGAGTGCTGTCGCATGCAAAAAATCAGATTTTTCAAAATGTCACCCACAATAGAAATTGAAACTTCTATATCTGAGCCATTTGTTAAGGTAAAGACAAACAAAAAATGCTCCTGAATCCTTATATCAAGATCAAATACTTAAGAAAGAAACCTTTTTCAATTTCTAATTTTTTTGCACCTCACTTTAAATATATATATATTTTTTAATGTAATGGTCGCCATTTTGAAACAAGATGGCTGATGAATCTGGCCAGCGAACTTGGTCGAGGTGTTGATGTATACTATCCACATCTTCTTACATCGAAATAGGCGAATACGTGTGTTATCGCGTGACAAATACAAGATCGTTTCAAAATGTTAGCCATGCTAGAAATTCAAAGTGCTATAAATCAACCATTTTTTAAGATATAAACAAAAGAACAAATTTTCAGAAACAAAAACTGCTCCGGAATCTTTGTATCAAGGCCAAACACATAAAAAAATCTTTTTCATTTTCCAATTGTTTAATACCTCATTTTGAATTTTAAATTTAATTTTTTTTAATGGCAACCCTTTTGAAACAAGATGGCGAATGAAGCTGGCCAACGAACTCGGTCGAGACATTGGTATGTACTATGTACAGATCAAGTTACATCCAAATAGGTTCATAATTACGCCTGTTATCGCGTGACAAAAATCAGGTCGTTTTAAAATGTCAGCCACAAGAGAAATTCAAAATGCTATTACTCAGCCATTTTTTTAGATATAGACGAAAGAAAAACTGTTCCGGAATCTTTGTATTAAGGTCAAACACATACAAAAAAAAATCTTTTTCACTTTCCAATTTTTTGCTATCTCATTTAATTTTTTTTATTTTTTAATATTTTCAATGGCCGCCATTTTGAAACAAGATGGCGGATGAAGCCGGCCAACGAACTCGGTCGAGATATTTGTATGTACTATGTACACACCAAGGTACATCCAAGTCGGTTCATAAATACGCCTGTTATTACGTGAGAAAAATCAGGACGTTTCAAAATGTCAGCCACGCTAGAAATTCAAAATGCTATAACTCAGTCATTTCTTAAGATATAGACGAAACAAAAACTGCTCCCGAATCTTTTTATCAAGGTCAAACACATAAGAAGAAAATATTTTTTCAATTTTTAATTTTTTGGTACCACATTTCAAATTTAAATTTTTCTTAAAAAATTAAATGGCCACCATTTTTAAACAAGATGGCGGATGAAGCTGACCAACGAACCCGGTCGAGACATTGGTATGTACTATGTATAAACGAAGTTACATCCAAATCGGTTCATAAATACGCCTTTTATAGCGTGACAAAAGTCAGGACGTTAAAAATGTCAGCCACGCTAGAAATTCAAAATGCTATAACTCAGCTATTTTTTAAGATATAGACGAAACAAAAACTGCTCCGAAATCTTTGTATAAAGGTCAAATACATAAGAAAAAATATTTTTCCATTTTCAATTTTTTGGTACCACATTTCAAATTTTAAATTTTTAAAAAAAATTTAAATGGCCGCCATTTTGAAACAAAATGGCGGATGAAGCTGGCCAACGAACTCGGTCGAGAGATTGGTATGTACTATGTACACACTGAATTACATCCAAATCGGTTCATAAATACGCCTTTTATCGCGTGACAAAATTCTGGACGTTTCAAAATGTCAGCCACGCTAGAAATTCAAAATGCTATAACTCAGCCATTTTTTAAGATATAGACGAAACAAAAACTGCTCCGGAATCTTTGTATAAAGGTCAAATACATAAGAAAAAAATATTTTTCTATTTTTAATTTTTTGGTACCACATTTCAAGTTTAAAAAATTTTTTAAAATTTTAAATGGCCCTCATTTTGAAACAAAACGGCGGATGAAGCTGGCCAACGAACTCGGTCGAGAGATTGGTATGTACTATGCACACACTGAATTACATCCAAATTGGTTCATAAATACGCCTTTTATCGCGTGACAAAATTCAGGACGTTTCAAAATGTCAGCCACGCTAGAAATTCAAAATGCTATAACTCAGCCATTTTTTAAGATATAGACGAAACAAAAACTGCTTCGGAATCTTTGTATAAAGGTCAAATACATAAGAAAAAAATATTTTTCCATTTTTAATTTTTTGGTACCACATTTCAAGTTAAAAAAAAATTTTTAAATTTTAAATGGCCGCCATTTTGAAACAAAACGGCGGATGAAGCTGGCCAACGAACTCGGTCGAGACATTGGTATGTACTATGTACACACCGAATTACATCGAAATCGGTTCATAATTACGGGAGTTACAGTGTGACATAGGTCAGATATATATATATATCAATTTTGAACGGAGGGTGGTTTCGGGGTCTGGGGGTCATGATCGATGAAAATATACCAAAATTTTTTGAAATCGTTTTCCTCCGAACGGCTGCAATAGGTAGCTTTTTTGTAAAGAAAGCTACCTAAAAAAAGAACCTATTTTTTGAAGTTCTCCATTGGTGGCTTTCACTGCCTTCCGCAGCGTAAACCTGTTTCGGATATTCCCGCTCCGATCTTGAATCAAACAATCATTGAATTTTTCGATATTTTTCGAATTTCGATGATTTTTTTCGATAAAAGGGATAGTGTCCAGATAAAAGTAAAATTTTCCAGCATCGTTGCTACAGGAACAAATTTGTTATTTTTCCACTTCAGCTTAATTATGACAGCAGCAAAATCTACTGGATAATTCTTCGGTTTCAGAAAGAAAAAAAAAAATGTCAAAAAAACTCCGCAAAACTCGAAAAAAAAAAGTGTAAAAATCTTATAAAAAATTGGGCAAAAATTGAAAATTGCTGAGAGAAAATTGATTACATCGAGCCAAAAGATTGTAACTGGAATGTGAAAAAATCGCCGTGAAAGACAAAAATACGCTAAAAATCACATAAAACGTTCGTAAAAAATTCAGAAATTTCTATGGACATATTTTCTATATTGAGCTAAAAGACTGAAACCTGATTCCTTTTAGGGATGTCAAAAATCCGTGCCGCAGATGGCAAAATTTTTACTATATTGGAATAAAAGATAGAAACTGGGTTCCTTTTACACTCTCTCTCCAAGAAAAAAAAAAAAAAAAGAAAGAAAGAAAGAAATCAGTAAATTGAAGGATTTTTTCCGTAACTTTTTCTTTCATTCAAACACACACACAAAAAAGCTTTGATTTGATTTTCTCATTTTCCGCGAAAATATAGGAAACTCACCAATCTAACATAAAAATTACCTAACATCCTTACTAAATATGAAGATGCATTTTTGTCAAATCAAATCACAGTGTTCCTCCAACTTTGCTGCATTGTACTTTTCCCTATTAGAAACTGAACTTTTACGCATGACTTTTTTCCTTCATAACACGAAGAAGTCGCGAATCAAACATCAAAATTTCTAGAAATTTTCCTTTCTAAAGACGAAAGTTTCTTCAAATGTGAGATAAAATCTCTTCTAATCACAGGGGTCTTAAAAAGGGTGAAAAAAGCGTTCGTGAAAAATTCAAAAATCGCAAAGGACGAAATTTAGTACATCGGGCTAAAAGACTGAAACCCGATTCCTTTTACTAATGTCAAAAAATACGCGAAAAAAAATTAAAAATCACATAAAAAATTCGCGAAATATTTAAAAATCGAAGAAGACTATTTTACTATATTCGGCTAAAATGGAAAGATGGATTGAAAATAGATTCCTTTTATGAATGTGGGGAAAAAAAGCACGAAACTCGAAAAATACAAAAATATCGTAAAAAATTAAATGAAAAAAATTTGAATCAAAAAATTTAAAAACCTGTTTCGAGCAACTTCAGGCATACAGGTAACCTTCCTGTCAAATTTTGTACGGAACAGAAAAACATCTGGTCAGACAAAGAAAAACTCTGGACAGATAAACGTCTGTCTTTATTATTAGCTACTCAGAAACCCGTCTTCGTTGCCCAAAGAAAGGTACCTTCTATTCGAAGGTATTTTTTTTCTTCTTAAATTTCAACTTGGGTGACAATTTTAAACGGGGAAAACCGGAATGCATGAAAACAACATCCCAAAAGTTTTTTTTTTTTTTTTTTTTTTAGTAAATTTGTACATATATATGTATTTAATAAAAGGCATCAATCCGAGCGGGAAAAAAATTGTTATAAGTGAATATTTTCTGCTTAAAGAAAATCTGTCTGGGCCACGCGGATGGCATTGTCAAACTGAAGAGAAAATTGAAAATACGAAAACGACTTCCATATTTTTTATTTATTTATTTTGTTTATGAGCAATACTTAGTAATTTATAACATTTGTAAAAGGAATTCAGTTTCAAACTTTTTTGCCATATTTTGTACTCTGCTGTTTTTAAAATTTTCGAGAATTTTTTTGTGATTTTTAGCTTTTTTTCACTTTTCTGGTAGTTTTTTTAATATTCGCAAAAAAAAAAATAAATAAATAAATAAATAAAAACGGTTTTAATCTTTTAGCCCAATATAAGTAAAGTTTGATCTCTATGAACTTTGAAATTTTTTATGCAATTTTTGGCGTTCTTCGGCGATTTTTTTTGACATTTTTTTCCTAAATGGAAGTTAAATTTTGATTAGTTAAATTTTGCAAGTCCTTTGATTAAATTCATATTGTAAGAATATCAAATCCGTTCCTGTAGCAACGTGAACGAAATGTTGAAAATTTGAATTTAATCTGGAACTAAATAAAAAAAAATTACAATAATTCAAAATTCGTATGATTCGAGATCGGAGCGGCTCCCTATGGGTGTACGCTGTCGAAAGCAGTGCAGCCCAACTACAAATTCGTTCAATTTGAAGTTCGTTTTGGAAAATTCGACCAGCGAAACTGCGCTGGTGTTGTTATAAAATGGAACTCGGGTGGAAAAATAAATATAGATATTTCTCTAAAATCTTAGAGGGGGGCCCCGAAAAATATGTTTGTTTTTTTTTGGGGGGGGGGGGGCTCTGAAGACCTTGCTACGGCCCTGACTACGCCACACTGGTCAGCTCGCGCATAGCAAAAACGCACAGTTTTCAACAATGTGAAATGAATGACAACCCGATTACTAATATTGCCGCGGCTCGGGGATGTCGTCAGTAAATGAGTTACCATTCATGTCACTTTGTAGCGTGGTGTCTGTTGTTGTCGTTGCAACATTTCCTGCAGGTACAGTCGTGGAAAAAAAAAAGTAAACACCCCCTGCTAACTCCGCAACAAATTATCGTAGAAGAAAGTTACTGGTACCGAACGATTTTAAATAAAGTCTACTTTTAAATGATGTATATAAAATTTGCTTAGGGGGGCATCTACATATTAAAACGAACCATAACTTCATTTTTTTCAATGGCAATACTCAATTCTGACAGCATAAATGAACTCTACACCCTTCAAATAGCCTAAAAACAAATTTTTATGCAATTCGTACCATAAGTTTCCGAGAAATTAATTATTTTAAAACGAGCGTATTTTAAGGGCTGTATCCAAATTGAAGTTGGGTTCTCGATTGAAAACCGAGAGAGCCGCCTTCTTGATCAAGGCACCTTAAGCAGTCAAAGAAGTCTGTTAGATAACAAGGCAGCAGAAGAAATTTCAAAATATCTACTCACTTCAATCATAGACGGCCCCTTAAACCATCATTTTGCCGTTTTTTAAGCATAATTTGAAAACTACTTGGAAGAAAAATGTGAAATTTGGGATTTTCATAAAGCAGGACTTAATAAATCTAAATCCATCAAAAAAATTGTAGGTTGCAATTCATAATTTTTTCGAATATTAATTTCATAATTCATATCATAAAATTATAAAAATTGCAATTTCAGCGTATTTATGTTTGGGCACATTAGTTTTATTTCTAAACAAAAAATTAGCACATTAGGAGCATAATTTCAGAAGATATAAATAAAAATATGAAAATGTAATTTAACATTAGAAGCACTAAATTTTGAATGTTTATAATTCAAAAACTTATCATTCAAATTACTTGAAATTTGGTGTCTAGGCATATTTTGAACCGAAGATTTGAAATATCTAGTTAAAATTGGGTATTGCTATTGAAAAAAAATGGGGTTTGGGTTCGTTTTAATAGGTAGATGACCCCCTAAGCAAATTTTATATACGTCATTTAAAAGTAGACTTTATTTCAAATCGTTCGGTACCAGTAACTTCAGTCTACGATAATTTGTTGAAGAGTTAGTAGGGGGTGTTTACTTTTTTTTTTCCACGACTGTACGTCAGCTGATCGGCAATTTCATTATCTGTTCCATCTAATCTATCATATAAGCAAAGTCACCGACGCTGAAATTGGTCTTAAAATGTGACCGCTGCCTTCCGGGCTATTATTTTTATCCAGAGTAAATTGTCGTACGTAGAAATCATAAAAATATGTTCTTTATATAGATGACATTATGTAGAATGATTTGAAATGACAAGGAATGGGTTTTCAATTTTCTATAGTTAACATGCTATAGTGACTTTTTTTTTTTGGCTACGAGAATAATTTTTCAAAAATTTCGTACCCCGGATCATCTAAGTCAAACAGTTTCCGTTCATAAAATGTAATATACCCGAATTATTTTGCATGTTCCTGTAAACAAATGGCAAATGCTGCATTCACTACTTTCAATACAAAACATACTATACAGGGTGTCCGGTCTCAACGGTGTCCAATGGCTAATTCCTAAACCGTTCGTCATAGACATATAGTTCCAATTACAAAAATGTTTTAAATCAGGTAAAGAAGTATTTTAAAAGCGATTTGGGTCAATAAAAACATTTCTTAAAAAATTACGAAATTTAAATTTGTATACGGTCCCCCGTATAAAAATAAGTTATATTTAGTAAAATTTTCCTTTTACACTGACAAGTAATACAAAAAGAGTCCCGTTGTTCTGCGATTAAAATTGACCGAGTAATACCTGTTTAAAGATGGAGCATATTTTTTGCTGCAAATTGGGGGTCATTCACAAATTTAGTCGAAATATGATTTCGTCAGATATATTAAAAATGATTGAGAGTAAAATTAACATTGCAATATAAATTTGAAATCTTTAGTCATTCTGACATATTAAAGCAAAATATACAATTTGTAATAAACATTTAAGAAGAAAGAAAAAAACAGAATTTTTGTTAAATAAAATGATGCTAAATTAACAGCCTCAATTCTTTACAAAATGATACGTATTTTAAAATATTATCAGATTACACTAGCCTGCAAAAGTTGGCTTATTTCATGTTTTTTAGCTTTTGATAATTGATTCTTATGTATTCTGTACCGCTGAATCCGGAATTGACTTTCATTTTTAGCCATCACATCAGGATTTTTCGCAAATTGTAAATTTAAAGTTCAAAAGTTCAAAGTTAAAATTTAATCTCCTGTCCCATCTCATCCATCTATAAGAATCCCAAGATAAGCAAAAATATCGAATAAATTAATGAATAAAATAAAATAAAATAAGTTTTACATATGTTTTATAGTATGAGATTTTCGCTATATTTTAACTTACACATTTTCAAAAACATTCTAACGTGATGGTTAAAAATGAAAGTCATTTTCAGATTTAGTGCTAAAAAGTACGTAAAAATCAATTATCAAAAGTTAAAAAATACAACCATCTCCTCTACTTTATAGTATCCGATTTTTGATTCTTTAAATACGACAATTTGTCATTTGCGAAATATCCTGACATGATGGTTAAAAATTAAGGCAATTTTCGGATTCAATGCTAAAAAATACATAAAAGTTAAAAAACCCAAAAATCTCCGTCCTGTATTATCTAATCTAAAACTCTTTCTTAAACTTCTTGGCGGTAATCTATCCGAATTATTTTGTGTTATCCTGTAAAATAAGTATAAATGGTAACCACCGAAAATCATAATAATATTAGATTGTCATCGGATTTGCGCCAGTATGTAAAATGTAATCTCGATCGGATATTTCAAAGTGGGTTAAAGTTCGAATACAAATTTTGAACTGAAAAAACATACGTAAGATCATTGAAGTAGCATAAAAACTTATAAAAAATAACATAATTTTATTAAAAGAAATCATAAAAGAAACAGCCTCAAATCCTGACAAAATAAAATATATGTTATTTCAGCCAATCTGAAACTTAATAAAGGTTAACTTAATCGTAATACTTGTACGATTTTTTCAAAGCGCAGATACACATGAAATGAGATCTTCGAATACTTTAAGCACTTAGAATGTGACCCCTCAAAGCCAAGCCGAACTCATTTGTTTTCAGAGCAGAAAAGTAGCATAAGTCATGCATTTTTTAAGTTTCATAACTCGCACAATTTTAGTGTTATATGAATGGGACTTTTTTTGTCTTACTTGTCAGTGTAATAGGAAAATATAACTTATAGGACCGGGGGACCGTATTTAAATTTCGTAATTTTTTAAGAAATGTTTTTATTGACCAAAATCACTTTTAAAATATTTCTTTACCTAATTTAAAGCATTTTTCTAATTGGAACTATATGTCTATGACTAACGGTTTAGAAATTAGCCATTGGACACCGTTGAGACCGGACACCCTGTATAGTGAACATTGAATCATCTATCGATTTCATGGCAAATCGCAAATATATTTACGAAAGTTAGAGTGTGGATAGACATAGCAAAGTCATAAACGCTTTCCAGTTGTGTCGGAAAGTAAAAAATTTCACCATATATTTTTCTTAACTTAAAAACTGTGGCGATAGCTGTATAATATTTTCAGTAATTCTTTGTAAAGGATGTCATACGAACGATAAATTCATATCCGGTAAAGTTCCCAGATTTCCTCTCCCGCGGAAATGTATCTGCTTCTGTCAATGCTAAATTATTCTTACTCATCATTTCGTTGATTTCAAGTTAAGGACCATTAGGTGAGTTATTTAATTTTATTTCATTTAAAAAATATACTGCATAGTAGTCGTATTTGTACTATTGGAACATAGATTAAAATATCTGGATATGATCCATGTAAAACAGTTTTCCAGATTGAATCCGCTAATCTAAATGTCATCTCTTTCATCTTAGAAAATAATATCACATTCAGCTACCGAGTTGTATTAAAAAGACAGATAATTGTATTTTTGACAGAAAATGTTAAACGCAGGGTTTGTAAATATCATGATATTTTCGAAAATATCAAAAATATTCGATATTTTGATATATATTTTTAAATATATATCCGATATTTTCAAAATAGTCAACTTATCGATGATTATAAATATTACCAAACTCAATATAAATTAGAAACTGAAACATAATGCACTTAGCATGAAAACTAATAAAACGGTATTCTAAATTTCTTTTCCCTTTTTTTATGTAACAAAATTGAAAATTACAGACACAATTTGTATTTTACACTCGCAAAAAAAACACCTGGGGGTTGCAGGAGAAAAAAACGTTCTCAATTGTGGTTTTTGTGTTATGGAAGGGCCTAGAATCATGAAATTTGGAATGGTAGTTACTTATAAGATATCAATGATCTCTAAGAACATTTCCTAAAAAAAAAGGGGGGGGGTCGAAATTTAAAAGGGGTGAAAATAATGCGCGAAAAGCGTTGTAAAAAACGTTCTAAATTGCGATTTCTATGCAATCTCAGGAAGTACTGAACCGATTTCAAATATAATGCTGTAAAAATGATGGTGACAGCTCTTGCTCCAAGATAGGCTATATTTTATGTCTGTTTCCACTATCCCAGAGGAGGTGCAGGAGCAAAAAACGTTCTAAAAATGCGATTTTTGTGTTATGGAAGGACCTAGATTCATGAAATTTTGCATGGTATATATTTATTAAATATAAATGATCTCTAAGAACATTTCTTTAAAAATTTGAAATTTAAAAAGGTGAAAATGCGCGAAAAGCGTTTTAAATGCCGATTTGTGAGCAATTTCAGGAAGAATCAAACTGATTTCAAAAGTAATGGTAGGAAATTGATGCTGACAGTCCCAGGTCCCTGCTCCAACATAGGCTATATTTTATGTTGCTGTCACTACTATCTTGGGGGTTGCAAGAGCAAAACATGTTCTAATTTGCGTTTTTTGCACAACTGAGAGGTCTGACATTTTGAAATATGGCATGGTATATACTTACAAGATGCAACTGCTTTCTAAGAACAGTCGAAAGAAAATTCCAAATTTAAAAGAATGAAGTGAGCGAAAAGCGTTCTAAAAACGTTCTAAATTACAATTTTTATGCAATCTTATCAAATACGAAACCGATTTAGAAAATAATGGTGACAAATTGTTGGTGATAGAACTTGCTGGAACATAAGCTATATTTTATGTCTGTGCCACTACCACCAGAGGGTTGCAGGAGCAAAAAACTTTTTAAATTGCGATTTCTGTGATACTGAAGAGGCTAGAAACTTTAAATAGGGCATGGTAGTTACTTATAAAATATAAATGCCCTCGAAGGATTGTCGAAAATAAATTGGAATTAAAAAGGGGTGAAGCAAAGGGGAGATTCGAAAAGCGTTCTAAAAAAGTCCTAAATTACAATTTCTATGCAATCTAAGGAAATATAAACCGATTATAAAAGTATTAGTTGCGAATCAATAGTGACAGTCTCTGGTCCTACACAGGTTATATTTTATGCCGATGATTCTACCACCTGGGGTTCACAGGAACAACAAACGCTCTAAAAAAGGCCTTTAAAAGCTTTCTAAATTACGTTTCTGTGGAATATTAGGAAATACCAAACCGATTTCAAAATTAATGTTGGCAAATTAAAGGTGACAGTTACTATTTCAACATATCCCTTTATGTTGAGAGAGGTGGTAGGACTTGGAATTTGACATGATGGTTAATTTTAAGGTGTAAGAAGATGATTTCTAAAAAATTCAAAACTTCAAATGAATACTGAAATGAGCGCATTAATTAAGCATAAAAATTTCAAATGTTTTTCTAAATTATCATTTATTTAGTTATATTTCTTTTTATTAATTTAAGTCTCATTTCTGCCTAATGCAGTGTAATAATGAAGTTTAGTCAAACTGCGTTTTAAATAGTACAATCATTCAGGGTAACTTTGAACCATGGGGTGTAACTTTGCACCACCTCCTATTTTTCAATATTTTTGACTCCAAAAGACTAAATAAACTCCAGAACTGGGCTCTGTTGGCAAAGTTCTAAACTGGGATTTCTACTCTTTATTTTAGAAAATAAATTAGCAACATTATGCGTTATTAATTGCATCATCTAACCATTTTTGTGAAGTACTGTTTTCAAGCTAATTTTGAATGCTGTTTTGAAGTTGTTGTAATCCAATTAAATTTTCATAGTAAGTAACAATATACTCATTTATCAGACATATTATTGTCTAAATATAGTAAATATGATAATATTTTGTGATTATTTATTTATTAATAGTTAATAAAATGTAAAATAAGAAGGCACTAACATTTTATCACATTTTCAAGGTAACTTTGAGCCGTTTCAAAGTTATACTGATGTTTATAATTTACTTATTGTAGGTGCTACTGTCAAAAATTTCCCATATTTGCACGTATATTTTATATAAATGCCGAAAGTGAACATTAGATATAACATATAAATATTTTCAGAACTATGTGTAAAATACATACAATTCATTTAAAGGCGTTTTTCGGGGCGGAGCTACTCAAATTTGACATTTCATACATTCGACATTTTTTATTCTTGTTTGAATAATACTTGTACTAGTATGTATTACTGTAACTATGGATATATTATTGAGATAAAACATTGAAAATTGTTTTCCACTGCATTTTTATGTTTTATATGAACAATAAACAGGTTTTTTTTATATTTCTAAATGTTCATGGTTCCCTTCTTCCACTCTTCTTATGCCTGATATTTGTTGTAATATCATAAATTATACAAATCTTGTGATGTTGGGAAATGTAAATTCGGAGTCTTTACATATCTGAAAACATTTTTTGGTGTTTAAAGTTGTCCTAACTATAATACTTTTTTTTATAATGAATTATTTTAGATAATATTTATCATATGGTGCAGAGTACCCTAGATGGCTGGGTAACTTTGAACCAGGTTAAAAATTCATTTTTTTTTTTTTTTTTTTTTTTTTTTGCTTTTATCCTTATTATTCCTTAATTTTTGATAGTCAAACAATAATTTAGGATCATTTCTTTACTTTTATGCCCCTAGTTGCAACAATCTATATTATAAAGGGCAAACATATCTGTGCGTAACGCATACGTCATTTTGCGAATGGCAACACTTTGAAATTTGAAGTAAAATTTTGATTTTGCAATTTTCTCTTTTGGAAATTTTTAAACTTCTAAACATCGCACATTTTAAAATTTTACACTGTCGTATAAGGAAAAAAATGCAATTTGTTTGAAAGCTGTATCTCAATTTATTTTTGAGATATTAATTTTTTTGTAGTTTTTAATACCATTTTTCCAATTGTGGCAACAAAAGTACCCCATTTCTATTGAAAGTCATTGAAAGTAAACGGAAAATAGTCGAAAGTCGAAAATAGGAGATTGCTGTATCTTTTTGTTGCCATTTTCTCATAAAACCTGAAAAAAAAAGTTGAAATTAAAATACGGGCTATGTCAAGAATACTGTCTGTTATTCCGCGATAATGATGTCATATGCATACTTTTCTATAGACGAAGTTTAAGATTGGATTATAAAAGGATTGCTTTAGCGGATGCAAATGACGTCATTTTATAAAACAGCGTGTATTTTCATTCTTAAAACTGAATTATGTTTTGTAGAAGTGCGTCATTTTCACAGCCCAGCTGCTTTCAAATTCTTCACAAGTGAAAATGCTTCACTTTTGAAAATAATGTAATCGAAATCACACACTGATAAAACGCAATGTTTTACAAAAATTTAGAGTGTCTTTATAAAAGAGAGGTGGCGTGCGAATGATAGCGATTTATATTACAGAAATTGATGATTCTCGCCTGGATGGATTTGCTTCGCCGAATTAGACGAGCAAACAAATAACTCGAGGTTTAAAATAATATCATGTTCCTGAAGTTATTGTCCAAAATTTGCTCGAATAATAAAACTTTAATGATATTCTTTAGGATATTCTACTATAATTTTTTATCAAAATAACATAATTTGCTTAATTTAATTTTTCACAATTTTATATAATCTATGTATTTAAAACGCAAGTGTGTTTTTTAGTCATCTTCCCTAATCTTTCTGCTGAACCAATTTTACTAATATTTTTTTTTCAACTCAAAGCTGTTCATTTGTAGATGTGATCGCACTATCTTTTTTTTTTTTTTAATATCCCTACTTTTATATTTTAATTTTAAAAGTATTTTATGAAATTTCTCCAAAATGATGAAAATTAAATAGCTTTCCTTATTGCAGACAAGAGAGAAAAAAAATGAGGTATTTTTATCTTTATTCATGCCATTTTCTGACAAAAATTCAAAATTGTTTATAAAAATTGTTGTATAGAGTTTAGTGGCGAACCATTAGGAGCATAATATTATATTAGGGGAATAGTAACGGAAAATGACATACTGCTTTTGAATACACGCATTTTTCCTCATAAATTTTCTATATTGTTTTTCCTTCTGCATCTGTACTGATACTAAGTTTCAGACACTAGGCGAAATGCTTATTTGAGTGAAAATGAAGCCATATTTAAAATAAAACGATCATTTTCTTAGATAAAACTAAACATTTTAACACAAATTCGTCTAAAAAACATAAATTATGGAAATTTTTACTCTCCGGAATTGAGATTAGAATCTCAAGTAAAGAGTGCGTCTATTCACATAAAAGATGTTGCTGACAATGGTGACTTCAAGTTTTGAGTTAAAATGATTTTAAAATGATCAAACAAAATACATATTTTTTAAAAATGATGAATATGGATATGTGAGAAGTACGTATGCAAATTTTGAGAAGGTGAAAATTGCTGTTTTTCATTCCGGAATACCAAGCATAAGAGCTTCAATTGTCAACTGCATCCTAATAACTGATCTTTATTATATTTTACTGATTACATATCTATATTATAAAGAACAAACGTATCTGTGCGTAACGCTGACGTCATTTTGCAAATGGCAACAGTTCACGATCAAATTTCGGTCTTGAAATTTTCGCTACTGCATTTTTTAAATCTTCTGACCATCGTACATTTTCAATTTTCTTCGCATAGGGAAAAAATTTACTTTCAAAGCAATTTGTTTAAAAACTGTATCTTAATTGACTGATGTATTATGCTTTAAAAATAATTTTTAAGCATGCGATTTTTTTAAAGTTTATCTTATCCCGTGCCGGTTTCAATACATAATAATAATAAACATTTTGCACATAAAGCAACAAACATTGTTCGGCATTTGTTTCTGACTATTTTTGCATAACGAAATTAAATTAATACTTCCTTTATAAACAAATAAAGGAATAATATTTAAAAAAAACCCAAACACATTTGTGAAAGACAAATTAACGAAATTAATACTTCTTTTATAAACAAATAAAAGAATAATATAAAAAACCCCACAAATCTAACATATTTGTAATCATACAATTTAAATTTTTAGATCATCAAATAGGATTTTTTTTTCAAATGGAATTTGTTTGCAAAGTTCATCTCAATTTACTGATTGTCTATGGTTTTAAAAACGATTTTAATGCCTGAAATAATTTTTAATTTATCTATATCGCGCGGAGCTCGATTACGAAAGATTAATGCGATTGCCCTTAAAACAAAATAAAGAGTTCATCATTTTCTTACGGCTAATATCCATTAAAAAAAAAAAAAACCTTCCCTATGTATAAATAAATAAAATAATATAAATAAAACACAAATTTAACAGACATATATAAGCTCTGAAATTATCAGAATATAAAAGGATGCCGTAAGTAGCAAAATCTTGGTCAAATAACTCTTAGCATGCGGCTAATAAGAAAATATCGCTTTTGATAAATTTCAAAAAATTATTTGATTTTATAATTCGTATTTTTCATATGAAAAATGCTTTTTTAATGTAAGTGGACAATCGAAAAAATTTATTGCACATAAAAAAATATTAGTTTTCAATTAAAAAAAAAAAAAAAAAAAAAAAAAAAAAAAAAAAAAAAAAAAAGTTTTCACCTATATTCTGTAACCCGGGAAGCCTGGGTACGATCACCTAGAATTCTTAAAATAAGAGTGTGACATATGAAAATAGAGAAAATGGGGATCAAAGTTACCCTGAATGACTGTAATTTTTTTAATTATTCGTAAAAGTTTAGTTTCTTTTAATAAAAATTAGACATATAAATATCACTTGGCATATTTTAACTATTACGCGAGCAAAGCCGCGGGGTTTGCTAGTTTTGTTATAAACGCAAAGATTCATTCAGAAAATCTTGTCAAGGTTAGCCTTTTTAGCCAAGTTTTACGAGTTGATAGTCACAGAAATGTCGTCGCAAGGAAACAGATGGCTGTCACTTCCAGAAATTCAGTTTAAAAAGTCAAATTTTACGGAATTTTTTGTAAGATTCTTTGGTTTTATCGAAAACGGAAAACACTATTTAATCACATACAGTGTCCTATACTGGCCTACCGGATAGCGAGGCATCATATAGTTATTTGGCAGCTATTTGATTCTATTAGTGTCACGAAAATTGCAGGTGTAGCCTCTTTTTTCTGCTCAAAGTATTAAATAGTTTTTTTCAATTGAACTTATACCTTTGGAATGGATCATTTTCTTCTGATGGATTGATGGCTTCCATTATTATGAAACAGCTATTATAAATGAAGTGTTAGGTGAAGATGAAAGAGCAGTCGTAGAAAAAAAAAAAGGCGTAATTTTTTTTTTTTTTTCAAAAAAAAAAAAAAAAAAAAATTACGCCTTTTTTTTTCCTATTCTGACCAGAAAATCAGAGTTCTAACTTTTTACGACCGCTCTTTGATATTCATCTAACACTTCATTTATAATGGCTGTAATAATGGAAGCCATCAGTCCATCAGAAGAAAATAACTCGGTTAAGCGGGGCTCGGATAGTCAGGATTCTACTGTATATTTCATTTTAAAAATGATCTCTCTAGAATATTTTTGTTGGAGTTCAGGGGGAGGTTGGGGGGGGGGGGGGGGGATCATGACCCGCGTGTCCTCCCTCTTGGATCCACCATTGACCTTATTCACTCAAAATTAGAGCAGTTTAACATTTCATAACCACAGACGAAAATACACTTCCAGCAATTATCGATCATAGTCAGTACTTTAAACGAATTCTTTTGTGTGTCTCTGTAAATGAACGATAAATGCTATGCACTCTATAATCTATAGGTAACATAAAGTGAATTTCGGTGATTTCGTAGTCCTTGAATCATCATAACATCATTAAACTGCTCCGAAAACAATTTCCCCCGTAGACCGTAATGTAACGGAATTCTTTTGAGTGTCCATGTAAACGAACTATAAATGCTACACACTTCATTTTCAATACCGAACATTGTATAGTAAAACTCAAACACACATAGAAAGTTCATAGCAATCTGAGTATATTTACGAGAATTAGAGAACGTATAATCGGACAGCAGACAGACAAACCGAATTCATCTGTTGGAAAGTGAAAGTGTTAAAAGGATGAAAATAAATCATTCTTTATCTGTCTTTCTAATAATTAAATTGAATAGTAGCTTACATCGCGTAACTTCAATGTGATTTCTATGCTGATGTACAAAAATAAAGGGGCAGTGACCGGTCGCTTTCGATTGTACGTGGTTTGTCGAATATCTACTAAAATTTTTGGCGAATTGTCTTTGAACTTTGAGTATGTAAAAAACAGGATTGACTTCATATTTTTCAGTGAAGATTTAATCGCGAGAACAATTAGGGGACCAACAATAAGTAAAATAATGTTTTCGATCAGATCACCCGTGTAACAATGTGTAACCCGTGTGTTCAAAATGGTCTGTCAGTGTAGCAAATGACTATGTAGGTCCTATATTCAACGTTCGTTGTGCATTTTTGTAAGCATAGTACGCATATTCGCGAATATGCTAACGTTTCTGCGAAAAGTTCAAACGTTTTTACTTTCTTCTATCTTTACAAGAAGAAAGTATTGGATTCATGAAAATTTTCGAATTCCGGTTTTCGACGGATTTACACATTTTAGGGGTCAGAGATTCCAAAAAACATGTTTTTACAAAATGTCTGTCTGTGACTCTGTGAGTCTGTCTGTCTGTCTGTCTGTCTGTGTGTATGTGACACAAATTTTGTGGGCGCTCTATCTCAAGAACTAATGCACGGAATTTAATAAAAATTTATATTCAGTGAGTCCTTAATACAAATTGATGCTGATTAGTTTTTGGTGTAAATCGCTCAACAGGTGGCGCTGCTATGCTGCATTTTTCACGATTTTCGCAATAGCTCTATCTCACGAACTAATGCACGGATTTTGATCAAACTTCAGATTTTGTTAGTCCTTAATATGAATTGATGCTGATTACGTTTTGGTGTAAATCGCCCAACAGGTGGCGCTGTTATGATGAATTTTGCAGGATTTACACGATTTCCCCAGTAGCTCTATCTTAAGAACTAACGCACAGGTTTTCATCAAACTTCAGATTCAGTTAGTCCTTGATATGACTTGCTACTGATTATATGTTCGTGTAAATCGCCCAACAGGTGGCGCTTCTGTGCTGACTTTTTCACGATTGCCTCAATAGCTCTATCTATAGAACTAATGGACGAATTTTCATCTAACTTCAGATTTAGTTGTATGTTGACACAGGTTGTTGTTAATTAGGTTTTGGTGTTAATCACCCAATAGGTGGCGCTGCTATGCAGGAATTTTCACAATTTTCGCTATAGCTCTATCTCATAAACTAATGCACGGATTTTCTCCAAACTTCAGATTCAGTCAGACGTTGACATAAGTTGTTGCTGATTAGGATTTGGTATAAATCACCCAATAGGTGGCGCTGCTAGGCAGCATTTTGCTGGATTTAGACGATTTCAGCGATAGTCATATCTCAAGAACTAATGCACGGAATTTCATATCTTTAGAATCCTCATGAGATGCATAGATTGCCATTTAATTTTGGCAGTGTGATAGCAAATTTTGAAGTATTAACATGTATGAGATAGAAGAAAGTTTTGGGATTGGTACATCCGACTAGTTTGTTTATAGCATACAGAGTTTTCAACCAAATTTAACACCACTTTCCGAAAACTTAACAAAGAAAAATTGGAACAGTATACTACAATTTAAACATAAATATATTGAATACTACATTAGGTATGGGCATCTGTATGAAATAAATTTTAGCTGCGCACGCGTGGGGGATTTCAAAATTTTCGTAATTTAGCTGTTCTTCAAATATCTCGAAAATTCGAAAAGATGCTGGCGAAGTGAGTTGCTTTCTAAAAGTAGATGGATATTAAGGGGTTTTCCACAGTTTGTCAATCAGACTCACTGTATCATTGATATCTTTCTGAGTTTTGACGATATTTGGTTGGGCTTTTTACATAAGTTGCCCTAAATAGCTGACTACCAAATTATGAAATAAAAATTTTGACATGTTTTACGCATGCACAGTTAAAAATTATTTCATACAAATGCCCATATCTCGCCAAATATTCAATATATTCATGTTTTAAATGCAGTATATTATTTCTACTGTTCTTTGTTAAGTTTTCGGAAAGTGGTGTTAAATTTGATTGAAAACTCTGTATGCTATAAACAAAAAACATTTGAATTTTTCACAGAAATGTTAACATCTTCACGAATATGCATGCTGTGTTTACACAAATGCACACAGACGTTGAACAGGACCCACATTTGATACAGTGACAGACCATTTTGAACATTTTCTGTTGCATGGGTATTCGCAAATATTATTTTATTATTAAATTTATTATTAGATCCTTAATTGTCCTCTCCCGACTAAATCTTCACTGAAAAATACGAAGTCAAGCATGTTCTTTATATCCTAGAAGTTCAATGACAATTCGTCAAGAATTTCAGCAGGTATTCGACAAAGCGTGTACAATCGAAAGCATCCGGTCACTGACCCTTAATTTTTAGACATGAGTGTATTTTTCTTATCCAATCTTTTCGCAACATCGCCTTCTTTTTCTTCAATCCAAGTACATGCTATTTTAAAAACTCTATTATCATATCAATAATAATAATAAAGAGTGCCAAGCATTACGTATAGATGATTAAATATTTCCAATATTACGAGCAATAATAGATTCCGAAATCCTTATCAAAACTGACCTCTTTATTAGGTAATATATAGGTTTCCCTCATTTTATGTGATTTCAGTCGATGATGTAAAATATTTTCAGATGCTTCCTCCATTAATGAGGGAAAAAATCAGTTAGTGATTACAATACAAAATAGGTGATCAGTTGTTTTCTCCAATCAAATTAGTCTGAAAAAAAATATATATATATATATATATATATATATAACCATTAAATAAACATAACCTACCACCATCAAATATTATGAATTAAAACTGTAAGTATTAAAAAAAAAAAATTCAATTAATTTATTATAAAAATTATTATGGAAGAAAAAGAAAAAAGTGGACACCGACAAAAAATGGAAAAGCTTATATATTGAATTACGTTGTCAAGGGCACAGAATTCAATGATATAAGCAATATGGTTGTTTTCTGTGAGAAAAATAAGCTAAAGCTAAAAATTATTTTCCCCTGTGCCCAAACAACCATTAAAATCAAGTGAATTGATTAAAAATGAAAACAGAATATATATATATATATATATATATATATATATATATATATATATATATATATAGGCGTTGTTAAATGAAAATTGAATCGAAGATTAAAATGAATCAGAAAATCAAATTTGGAATTATCACAAAATATATTCTGAAACAAAAAAAAAAAAAAAAAAAAAAATAAAATAAAATAAAATAAAAATAAACAACTGTCGAAATGAAAACTGAAAGTTTGTGCTTAAATAATTTAAAGGTATTTAAGTTTGCAATAATCGAACTGTATTACACGATACACGAAGTTTAAAATAAAATTGTACAAATTTTTAATAATTAACCTGATAATAAGTAAACTAACTTAATTAGAATAAAAAAAATTGCAGCAATGCATAGAATTAAACTTAAACTTAACTGTTTCTTATATTTCTTTGTTGTCATATTTTAAACTAGCTCATAACTGCATGTTAATATAAGTTCATGTAAATTAGATAATCGTAATTTAATAAATTTAAAAATTATGCTGCAATATGAATTTTACGTTTAAAAAACAATGTTATAATAATAGTAATGATTATTGTATTTATATTTATATTGGGTTTTTAAAAAGTTGTTTGTGGAACTATTAAAGTTTTATGCATTAAAATTTGCGATTAGTGTATTACAAAATCTATTCACTGCATTAATCAAGGGAAAAGCCTATTATGCACATTATTCATAAAATGCCTGTAAAACCACTTTTATAGCAATAATAGCATATTTACGGGAAAATCACTTTTGTCATAATGTAACTATACTGAAATTTTGTCTAGGAAACACAACTGAAAAGTATCTGTCAGTAATAGTAAACTAGTAAAGTGTTTGAATTATAAAATATGTAACATGAACTTCAAAAATTCATTGTTTTACTTAAAAGGTGACTAAAATAATAAAAGAGATGTTACAATGTACCTTTTATTTAAAAACTTCTGAGTACTTTCAGGCTTACCAAGCCTTCATCAGAGAATATAGTTATTATAGTATTCTCTGGTGAAGGGCTTGGTAAGCCTGAAAGTACTAAGAAGTTCTTAAATAAAATGCATATTGTAACATCTTTTTTATTATTTTAGTCACCTTTTAAGTAAAACAGTGAATTTATGTTTGAATCAAGGTGAAATATTGCGTTTCGTCTTATGGTTTTATATGTGTTTGAATTATTTCGGAAATAACCGATTCAATTGCAGCTGACCTATTTTCTATCAAATATATTTGAAGAAAAGAATAATAATAAATGTTTGAGAAGAAAATAGGAAGCGTTCTTGTGGAAAAAAACTTATGTTCTGGGCAAAAACTGATGTTCTTGGCAATGTATTATCTCATAAAACAATTAAAAACACACATTAAACTTTAACATAATACAGTGGCGCAGCCAGAATTCGACTCTGGGGGGGGGGGTTAAAATGTTGATAATGGTTATCGCCTGTTAATTGAATCAGTCTAGTTAATGAATGAAATCATGATGATTTTTTTTCTCGGTTAGTAGAATCTCGTGTTACGTTGGTTGTGATTCATTTAAACAGCATTTTACAATATTACGGTTACAAAACATAAAATGCACCGATGAAATAACTATACTTCTATGTTACATTTATATAAAGTGTTTAAAAAATGTTGAGGAAACTTTAAGAGATAGAAGAGCACAGTACAGCAAACAATTTTTGTATGGAAAATCAGGAATCCATTGTTCAGTCAAAAATACTCCATTCCAAGTCACTCCCGAATTCATGTTTCTAACTTGAAAATTAATTAAACAATTTTAGCAAAATTTTCAATAGACTTTGTGTCAGATATAACAATATCAGGAGAATTGGTGAAATTTATCATCATCCGCGTCCAAACAGTGCTGAATTTTGGAATGTAGTTGACGTTATTATATATCCGTGCAAAAATTAGTAAAATTTCACCCGACCTAACAATTCTTTCAAAACTTGCATACATTTTTAAATTTCCATTTTTCTGCAATTAAAATTTTCAATTTATTATGTTTAAAGAATTGTCAATTTCTAGGCAATAAATGTTATTTACGATAAGAATTTCTAGGCAATAAAAATAAATATAACGTTTGAAAAAGAACCTGCATGTGACGAAATCCAGTCTTAAACGGAAAAAAAATGTGTTGATCCATACAAAATGAATATAATAATATGTGTGAAAAGAATATAATATATTTAAAACAGACGGGGTACCAGCTAAGAAAGGAACTTGTCTATAACGAACCTTTCTGCTCGCCTATGCGATCCCGTCTTAGAAAATTTTACGACATAGCCAGGGGTGATTCTGTTCTGAATTTTCTGAAAATTAAAAAAAAAAAAATCGCTCATCATTCCGAAAACTCGGACATAAAAATATCGCGGATTTCGACAAATGGTTGCCGTAAAAAATCAATTTCGTCAATCGTTCGCAAAAAAAAAACCCGCCAAAGGATCGCGAAAAAAAACAAAAATTTCGCATTGATCGCAAAAAAAGAACACTAATTTCATTTAAAGATCGAGAAGAAGCTAAAATTTCGTCTAACGATCGTGAAAAAGCGCAAATTTCGTCTGAAGATTGCGAAAAAAACGCAAATTTCGTCTAAAACAGGGGTGATTCCGAGTAAAAAAAAAAAAATTCTGAAATTCATAGCAAATTTTCGGAAAAGTTACAGCAGACAGTGGGGGCGGGGAGGAGTTCCGCGGCCTTTTGACGAAAGTCGCGCTTTTTGCTATCTTATGACAAACTTTGCGTTTTTTTGCGATCTTTTGACGAAATTTGTTTTTTTGCGATCTTTTGAAGAAATTTGTGGTTTTTTACGCCATCTTTTGACAAAATTTGTGTGTTTTTCGCGATCTTCTGACGAGATTTGTGTTTTTTTCGCGATATTTTGAAGAAATTTGTTTTTTTTCGCGATCTTTTGTCGAAATTTGCCTTTTTTACGTGACCTTTGGTCGAAATTTGCGGTTTTTTTGCGATTTATCATCGAAATTAGCGGCTTTTTTACGCGATCTTTTGACGAAATTTGTGGGGGGTTTTTTTGCAATTCTTGGACGAAATTTGCGATTTTTCCTCGATTTTTGACGAAATTTGCGTTTTTCCCGCGATACTTTGACGAAATTGGCGAGTTTTCTACAAACGATTGACAAAATTTATTTTTTTCGGCGACCATTTGTCGAAATTTGCGATATTTTTTATGTCCGAAATTTCGGATTGGTGACAGGTTTTTTTTCAATTTTCGGAAATGAATGCCTTAAATTTTCAGAAAATTCGGAACAGAATCACTCCTAGTCTAAAGACTGCGGAAAAAACGTAAATTTCGTCAATGGATCGCGCAAAAAGCGCAAATTTCGTCAAAGTATTGCGAAAAAAGCCTGTAAATTTCGTCAAAAGATCGCGAAAAAAGAAACAAATTCCGTCAATGGATCGCAGAAAAAGCGGAAATTTCATGAAAGGATCGTGAAAAAAAATCCTCAAATTTCGTCAAAGGATTACGAAAAAAACGCAAATTTCGTCACAAGATCGCGAAAAAACTCGAATTTCGTGAAAGGTCCGCGGAAAAAAGCATAGTTAATGGCGGGAGGGAATTTCCCTCCCTCTGGTGTAACCTTTGGGGCTGTGCATATATAACGTTATCATTTTAGGGGGGAGGGGGAGTCTGGCAAATGATATCGTTAGATATCTCTAAGGGGAGGGGGGTTCGTCTTTTGATATCGTTATCATTTTTGATCCAACCAAAATTTTCTCTTTTTATTTATAACTTAGCTTTTACATCAAAATAGAATGTTATCTTTTTTTAGTCTGCTATCTATTGTATTATGAAAGTACAAAGTTATTATTAAAATCATTAAATGATTATAAAATTATTAAATTCCAAATTTCCTATTTCATCTGTCATATGGTATGCATATATAATTCGCTGTTCGAGAAACCATATGCGAAGTATGTTTCAAATGATACCTGTGTTTACTAATAAATAAAAGAGAAATAATGTTGTCCACCTGTTTTGGTCTCCCCCCCCCCCCCCCCCCCGTGCGGTGTCAAATGCAAGAAAACATTATTACTGATGAATGTATTATGTAACAAAAAGCTATTATAAAATACTTTTAAATAGTAACTATTTATTTTAAGTGTTATTTGATAAAAAGTTTTTTCATATATAAAGTGATATTTTATTGAGTTCTCTTCATGTGAATCAATGAAGTATGCGAAAAATAAATGTAACCCTATTTGTATATCACTCCAAGCAAAAGAAAAAAATTTCAAAAATGAGAAGAATTTTTAGACATTGATAACGATATCATTAGGGGGGGGGGGTCGAGGGATGATAACATATGATATCGTAAGGGGGGGAGGGGGTTCAAAATTGCCAAAAAAGTGATAACGTTATACATGCACAGCCCCTTTCAGAAAATTTGCTGTGAATTTCAAGATAACAAAATAAATATCGCAACCCAGGACACTTTTAAAAAAATGGAAAATACAAACATGAAAAAGGCTAAAATAAGTATTTTTTTGTCAGAACTCCTCGTACAAGACAATTTTTAACCGCAATGGCGTAAAAGTTTCTATTTTGTAGAAATTCAGTCGGCCAGGGTAGGGCTTGTTAAGTTTTTGTATGAGCCAGGCCGAACTTTTAGATTTTATACCAGGCCAATAAATTTTTTGTGAAAAAAAAAATGAAAAAACGGGCCGGACCGGGCCCGGGCCGAAATTTTTTTCCTCAGATCGGTTCGCGCTTGTGTGCGGAAATGTCGGCCTGTAGTTCGGCCCGAGTTTAGATTTAGACTTCTAACAAGAAGTCTGCAACTGAAAGAGACCTATAAAACGTATATTTTCTGTTTTTGTCGGGAAGTCGATGGTCCATTATCGTTTCGAACGGAGCAAAGACAGAAATGCAATTTAAAAACTGTACAGTGTAGTACAATACTTCAGAGTTGGGCAGTATCGAAAATACATGTATTTGAAATACATTTTCAAAATACATTTGTAATTTGTATTTTGTATTTTAAACCTTCAAAACAAATGTATTTTGGTAATGTATTTTGGAATGCTTTTTCAAAGTATTTTGTATTTTCAAAATATTCAAAATACATTCCTCAAAATTTCAAGCTATCGTATCTGAACCGCAGACCTTAGATTTCCAAGAGGGAAACCTGGGGTCTGTCTGTTTTGAATAGTTTTCGAATTCGTTTCTGGAAATTTATATGCGCACATTGTTTAACATTTGGTACGATGTACGATTAGCATATTAATGAATCGGATGTTTACTTCAGAAGAAACATTTTTTTGTCGAGTAATCACAAAAATAGTTTTTATAATTCATAACATTCAGTGAGAATTATAAAAAATTGTTGTGTGAGACTGTTGCATAGGCAGATGCTGCCTATTTAAAATACATTAGAAGTGTAATGATGTTAGTTACCACAGAGGCATATGGAAATACTGTTAAATCTCCCAATGAAAATTTACCAAGAGGATTAACTATAATAATACACAATGTGCACATTTATACATGAAATATATTTAATGTTCTGTTGATGTTAACAAAAAAAAAAAAAGGGGGAGGGGGGAAAGGAAAATACCAACAGTATAAAACACGATGTTCGATTATAGGTTAAATTTTTGAATGATAAACAAACTTTAAAACCTACTTAAATGTAAGGTTTTTCGGTCATGCCATCAAATATCGATTTTAACATTATTTTTCCTAGTTTTTTAGTATTCATTCAGTTGAGGTTCTAATATGATTTTCCATACCTTTGATATTCATTTAATTGGGATTGAACTTAAATATAAAAGTTGTTCAGTTTATTCATAAAACATGCAAATGTCCATTAACCGTATTTACATTGAGTATACTACATATTGGATGTTTAAATGTGGACTTGACTTTATTAAGTGTTTATACGGTTGACTTTGCATTTCAAAACATCTTGACATTTCATTTTTTATTTTACACATGCGAAGCTATCCCTTGTTTCCTGTCTTGCAGAACATACTGCTTGGTGTACAAAACATAATAGATGGAAATCATTTTTTATTAAAAACTAATACTTTTTTATGTTTAACTTTTTTTTTCACTAACAATACAAAAAAGCAATTTTATATAAAAAGTATAAATTATGAATTTGAACAAAGTTTTTATATTTATTAGAAACAGTAACTTTCGCATTAGCTACATTTCGAGAATTAATAGCCAAAGATCTTTCAGTGATAGTTCGATTATATATTGGTTAAATTTGTGTTTATTTATTTATTTTTGATGAACTTTTAATATCGTTATACAATATTAGCCAAGGACAAATGATGAACTTATTTACATCATTTTAAGTGCATACAGGTAAATCTTTCGCAATCTTTCGCACGCGATATAGATTTTCTTTTTTTAAATAGTGCTCGAATGAAAAAAAAAAAAAAAAATAACAAAACCGTAAATTAAGATAGTTTTCAAACAAATTGCATTTTAAAGTATTTTTCTTTCGATCGACTGTATAAAACTTCAGATTGTGGGAGGATTAGGCGTTAATAGATTTGCTAAACCGAGAAATTTATTATTCAGATAGATCTTTGCATCGTCAATATGACATTATCGTTACTCATGGGCATGTTTTTGTTTTATAATACAAACCAGCGATCTCACTCAGATTAAAGATGTCCGATATACTCTGCAGTATACAGAACATATAGATAAAAATCATTTTTAACTGAAAACTAACAATTTTTTTAGTTTAGTATATTTTCTCGGATTTCAAACCAACTACACCGAAAAAACATTTTTGAGACTTTCTTATTAGCCACATATCAGCAGGTAATCCAGAAAGGTTTTTTTTTAATCATTTATAGCAAACTTTGTCATTTTGATTATTTCAGCATTTAAACGCGTAGTTCAATTACATATCTGTTAAATTTGTGCTTTATTTATGTATTTGTGATATTTTAATTTCGTTGGAATATTACACATTAATAAACAAATGCTAAATTGCATCGTTATTTTAAGTGCAAGGGTTAATCTTCCGTAATTGGGTCGCACGAATAATCGCGAGATAAGTTTTAAAAAATTTAAACTTGAAAATTATTTTTAAAATCCCTAAAGACTGGGTAAATTGAGATACAGTTTTTAAAGAAATCGCATTTGAAATTACTTTTTTCCTATTCAAGTGTGTAAAAATTGCAATTATTGCTATATTTAGAAGTTACAAAATTAAAAAAAAAAAAAAGGAATTAAAAAATTAAGGAAAAAGAAAAAATAATTATTTAGGTCATTGTCGCCATTGATATGACATCAGAGTTGTTCACGGCCATTTTCATTGCTTTATAATATAGATTGTTTGTGAAAAAAATAAGCACAGTGAAGATATAAATTATCTGAGCAAATTTTTCAGACCAAAACCGTATTTCAATGTTTTTTTTTAAAGTTTCAACAGTAAACGAAAATGGAAATTTTAATTATTTAATATAGTATCCATATGTACAGGGTGTTACTAAGCGAACCCTACTTTAAAGTTGTCTAGAATAGAAACTATTGTTCAGAAAGTTGTGAAATTTTGTGAAAGAAATAATAAAGGAATGGGAATATGTTTAAGCAGAAAAAGTTCAAAGTTTCACCACCAGAGGGGGATTTTTAATAAATTACACACTTAGCATCACGATAGTTTAGAAATTTTATTTATATATGTAATCTGTTATTAATTTAATTAATCACAAGCACATATATCTTACAAAAACACATTAAGGATCTGCACGGGCTTGCCCATGGCCCGAGGGCCGATTTTCATTCACGGCACACGGGCCGGGCTTAACTTATTTTTTCTGTACAGAACCGGGAATGGTTTCATTCCTAGTCTTCACGGCCCAAAATTTTCAGTCCTAGTTTTGACCCAGCCCGTTTGCAAATCATTGTCTCAGCGAGGTCTGGTCCATTGAAACGTCAGTAAAATTAGACGTGGCCCAATTTTTTTTTAAAAAAATGCATGCATTTTTAAATCGCCATTATTCTACACTTAAACATTAAAATTTATTATTTTTAAAGAAAAGTAGAATTCTACGCTTATTAAAACATAGCTAAATTAAAATCTAATAAAACATGTGAAAATGAACCTGCCTATGACGAAAAAACGTGTTGATCAAAGCGTGATCATGCAGAGTTAATATACTAATAAGTACGAAAAGAATATATAGTACATTTACACTTGCTAAGAAGGGAACTTGTCTACAAAGCATTTTTTTTACCGGGCCAGGCCAATATTTTTTTCTGCGGCCGGGCCTGGAAATTTCGGCGCGTGCAGACCTCTAAGACACATTATGTATATGCGCTATCCATGTGTTTGTTTATAATAAAATCGAAAATATTATTAAAACATTACTTTGTATGATTTTATAACTAATAATCAAAGACATTTATTCATTATTAACTGATGCTATTATTTACGTATTAAAAGTTTGAGTCCGATATTAATGTATATTGTACAAAGAGTTTCAAATTGCTTAATATTATTCAATGGCTTTTAAATTAGTTGAAAAAATATTAAGAAAATGTATTTTTATGATAATAATATAGTATAGTTTTATAATGTAAATGTTGAAGATATTCAATATGTTATGAATATGGGGGTGAGACTCCATACATAACTCACAACTCACTTTTAGGACGAACACTGACATTTATTGAGACGAACACACAAACAAAAAATACAGATAAAAACACTCTTCTCGTTCTTTAATTAGCTTAAAGTCTATAATTCAGGACGTCGTTGAATATTTCTGAGATTTTCTTATGTCGTGTAAATATTCAATCTTATTTCACCGAAATATGTTCTGTTCTTTTTTAACAAAACCCTGCGTCGTAAAAACTCATCTCGTTCTCTTTACTTCTTCTGCATTTCCACTTCACACAGCTTCGTTAAGGCTCGTTTCCTTTTTAATCTCGAAGCGGAAAATACGGGGACACTCAGTCTGATGCACGAGCCGTTAATTCCCAAATTGGCTCATCCGACCTCAGCAATCTGATCCTTCGTTAATATTAATAATTTGGATTACTTTACTGTGATTTTGATCAAATTTAACAAAATAAATCAATTTAAGTCGTTATAATTGCATTCTATTTTACATTACACTACTTCATAAGAAAATAAATATAATTATCTACTATATAAATATCAGTTTTAGCCAATCAGATTGCTGGGCTCGGTTGAGCCAATTTGGGAATTAACGGCTCGTGTCTGATGCAGGTGCTGCTTGCGAAATTCTCCACAAGCGGCCGTCCTGACATCTGGAGCTGCCGCAGCGACATGTGGTAAAATAGAATCTGAAAAACAAAAAACAAAAACCAGTAACTGTTCTTAGGGGAAAAGAAAAAAAAATTAATCTGCACATCATAGTTGAAGTAGCGTAACATCGTACAGAGATTTCTTTGAAAGCAGTGACTTGTAAAATGTTTATAGGACACAGAAAGAAAAGATTTAAATTTTTTTTTTTTTTTTTTTTTTAGTTTCAGTTTTCGTCAGGCCAAGGTTTCATGTATTCAGCACAGGAGCTAGTATTTATCGGTCCTTCAGTTGATGATTTTCGTTACGTCGTAGGTGTCATTAGACTTCACTTTGATTACTTTATACGGACCTAAGAATTTGGATTTCAACTTTAAACCTGGTCCTTGATGGGTTCTCTTAATTGCTACAAGGTCACCAAGCTTGTACTTACGGGGTTTCTTACGTCGTAAATTATAGTGCTTGCGATTTTCTTGTTGAATTTCCAGAATATTCTTCTTGGCTTCTTTACGGAGCTCTTCTCTGTCTTTCATGAATTGTTCTTCGACTGCACTGTTTAAGAGGTCAATAATTTGTACATCTTCTTTCTGTTTCATTTTTGTACCAAATAATATTTCAAACGGTGTTCTCTTAATGCTTCTTTGGTAAGTTGAATTAATGACTTGTTGAACTTTAGGAACATGTTTAAACCATTTGGTCGGTTCGTCTTTGGACATTTTAGAGATTACAGAAATTATGGTGGAATTAAGTCGCTCTACTTGACCATTGGCACGGGGAAGGCCAGTTGTAACTGTCTCGTGCTTTATATTTTCATCTTGACAATAATCAGCAAATTCTTTGCTTGTAAATGCAGGACCTTTATCGCTAATGATAATGGAAGGATTGCCAAAAGTATGACTTTGTTGTCGTAGTTTTGATATAACTTCGGTAGCAGAAGTACTTTTACATGGATACAACCAGACGAATTTAGTAAATGCGTCTATTAAAGACAAAATATGTTTATAATTTTTGTTGGTTGTTTCAAGAGGGCCTAAATGATCAATGTGGTAGGTTTGGAGAGGAGTCTCTTCTTTAGGTAAGGGATGTAATTCACCTTCTTGTTTGCCACGTTTGCGATTATACAAAAGGCATGTTACACAATTTGCTATAATTTTATCAATTTTATTTGACATATTAGGGATGAGAAATTATTCGTTAAGGAGTTCTTCACAGCGTTTACGGCCAAAATGTCCTTTGTCATGAACGTGTTTAATGACATTTAGCTGCATTTCATCCGGCACAACTATCAGATCGATACCTTTATGATTTTTATAGAGAACGTTATTTTTAAGGAAATAGTTGTCATATGGCTTTGTTTTCAAAATTTCTTTGATGGCCTGTATATGTTCGTCAGTGTTCTGTGATTGTATGATTTTGGTAGTAAAACTATCTTGAATGACCATACATATTGGATTTCTACTTAAAGCGTCGACATGGCGCATGCGTGTACCTTGTCTGTGTTCGATTGTATAGTTATAGTCAGCTAACATTAAAGCCCATCGAGCAATCTTGGTGCAAAGATCTTTTTTATTCATAGTAAGGGCGAATGCGTTGCAATCTGTGACTATCTTGAAAGGAATACCTAGAATGTAAACGCGAAATTTTTTAAGGGCTTCTATGACAGCTAAAACTTCTAATTCATAACTCGAATATTTACGTTCGGCATCTGTGGTTTTTTTTTGCTCATAAAATAGACAGGGTGAAATTGATTGTCAATAGAAGACTTTTGAAGGAGGACTGCTCCGTAACAGTCAATAGATGCATCACAGTGAACTTCTGTTTCGTTACTAGGGTTATAAATGCTTAAAACAGGACCTGAAGAAAGGATGTGTTTCAGCTGATTAAATGCATTTCGTTGCTGGTCGCCAAAGTGAAATTTAGTGTCCTTTCTAAGAAGATCTGTTAAAGGCTTAGCTATTAAAGAGTAATCTTGAATGAATTTACGAAAATATGAAGTTAATCCGACAAATGAATGTACATCTTTTATACTTTTAGGTTCTGGGAAATTAAGGACAGCTTTAGTTTTTAAGGGGGATGGGTGCAGTTGACCATTTTTAATGTGGTAACCCAAAAAATCAATTTCTCGTTGTAGAAAGTGGCATTTTTTGAGATTCAGTTCTAAACCATATTCGGATGCAGTTGTAAGGACGCGTTGTAATTTCTGGAGTCCTTCGACTTCGTTTTCAGCTGGTATTATGAAGTCATCCATATAGACAATAAGTACTTTTTCATTAATGAGGTCTCGAAAAACGTTATAAATATATCTTTGAAACACTAACGGTGCATCGCTAAGGCCATAATTCATATATAAGAATTCAAATTGACCAGAATGTGTTACGAAAGAAGTATATTTTCTACTATTTTCTTCTACTTCGATATGAAAAAAAGCATTTTTAAGGTCAAGAGTAGTAAATACTTTTGCAGAATGCAACTGATCAATAATGTCATCAATTACTGGGAGGGGGAAACGTTGTTTATGTGTTTTAGAATTTAACTTCCTATAGTCAACACACAATCTATATGAACCATCTTTCTTTTTTACTAGGACAATAGGTGATGAAAAATTACTAGTGCTTTTACGAATAATTCCTTTTTCGAGCCACTCAGAAATTTGTTTTTCGACGAAGTTTTTCTCTATTTGCGCCAAGCGCCTGGGAGGACAAGTAACAGGTTCTTCGTTTTCCAGATGAATTGATAATTTAACATCAGTTGTCTTTATTTTTTTAGGAGAATAATTTTGAATAAGTTCTGAAATTTTTGAACGTATTGTTTCATCGGTAATATGAGATAAATCAAGATTAAGATCGTCTAACACATGAGCAATATTAATCAAAAAATTATTGGACGTATCGTCATTTTTCTCGATTTTTTGCATCGAAATATTATTTCCAGAAATTGTTAAAATACTTTGTTGAATGATATCTGTACCAATAATAAGATCAAAAGATATGGAATAATCTGGGACTACATAAACATTAGTTGTATAATTAAAATCATCTATCATAATGTTCGTAGAGAAAAAACCTAGGTGTTTGATTATAGTATTTCCTAATCCAGTTAATGTGATAGTTGAATGTTCAAGGTTCGAAATTGTAGGGAGTTTGCGATAAATACTTTCCTTTAGTAAACTTCTTTCACTACCTGTGTCTACCAATGATGTAACATTTACAGACGAAATAATGACTTGTTTGGTCATGAAAGTGTTCGACGTGACAGTGGAAACATTGGAGGGCTCTGACTTAACTCTAGGCCTCCTTGGTTGATCACATTGAGCCGATTTATGGCCAAAATTCGAACAATTAAAACAACGAGGGCCTTTATCTTTATGTCTGCATTGGCTACTTTTATGATTCGACAAACCACAATTAAAGCAAAAAAGATCAGATTTTGGTCGAAAGGATTTCTCTTTCACTGGCATTTCAGGTTTGACTTTACGAAATTTAGTGTTATCAAAGTCATGTCGAATTTTGTCATAAATTTTGAGCTTTTGCTTGAATTCTACAATGGATTGGCATCCATATAACATGGATTTTCTGAAAACAGAGTCGGGTATACCATTTATGATGTATTGCATTAATGCGGAATCCTCGATTTTACCACGCGAGCATATTTGTTTCATGATAAGAAAATATTCTTCTATTGATTCATTTTCTTGCAATTTTCGTTCATTTAATATATCATGTAACTCGGCAGAATTATAAGTGGTGCTAAATTCTGATATTAAGAGTTGTTTAAGTTTGTCATATGAATTGATATGAAATTCTGTTTGTGCTAATAACTGGGCTTTTCCTCGTAATGATCTTTTACAAAATATGAATTTATGAAAGTCAGATAAATTAAACATATTAGTAACATTTTCAAAACATGTATATGTTTTCCATACATGTATATCACTAAAAGAACTACCATCGAAAGGAGGTATTACACTTTCAATATCAGTAAAATTAATAGACGATGGCATAAAACTTTGAACTGGAAATTGCTGCTGTTTGTCAAAATTTGATAATTCAGTGTTATTACTTGAAGTCATATTATTTGAAGGCAGTTCGGGTTCCGAGTCAGTGTCACTTTCATTTTGTATAATATTATTTTGTAGTAAGGTCAAGTCTGAAAGGTATGTAACTAATCGGGTTGCGAGATCGTTTAAAGATCCCTCATTATCAATACAAAGTAGATTGCACACTGTAATCAGATCATTTAATGAAAAATCAGTTTGAACTTTAGTTATTTTATTTTTGAATTCGGTGCTGTCGGTTTGAAAACCGAAACCAGTAAAATCACGTATTCTCTTTCTATTAGATCGATCACCGTCAGCATCAAATAGGAATTTATGCAGCAATTTAATTTTATGCGTTCGTTCGTTTTTAAATGCAACTTCCAGTTCAGGTATCTCAACTAACTTCATAATCAAAATAATAATAATGAACTCACCGTTAGAATAATATCCGGCTTGAATATGTAGGATGAATAACTCTAATTAATCATATTGGTGGGTTAACTGTCACTTCTGACACCAATTTATGGGGGTGAGACTCCATACATAACTCACAACTCACTTTTAGGACGAACACTGACATTTATTGAGACGAACACACAAACAAAAAATACAGATATAAATACTCTTCTCGTTCTTTAATTAGCTTAAAGTCTATAATTCAGGACGTCGTTGAATATTTCTGAGATTTTCTTACGTCGTGTAAATATTCAATCTTATTTCACCGAAATATGTTCTGTTCTTTTTTAACAAAACACTGCGTCGTAAAAACTCATCTCGTTCTCTTTACTTCTTCTGCATTTCCACTTCACACAGCTTCGTTAAGGCTCGTTTCCTTTTTAATCTCGAAGCGGAAAATACGGGGACACTCAGTCTGATGCAGGTGCTGCTTGCGAAATTCTCCACATGAATGTTTCAGTAATTTTAATTCAGTGACTTATTCACAACCAGTAGAGTAGCCCGTAGGGACACCCTCTTACGGGAGCATGATAATCCCCCCCCCCCCCAAAAAAAAAAAAAAAAAAAAAACTTTTTGCATCAATAAATTTTTGAAATTTTTAAATGTATTTTAAAAATACATGTACTTTGTGTTTGGGATTTTTGAATTTTGGAAAGTATTTCGTAATTTGTATTTTATGTTCTAAAACCAATGTATTTTGTATCGAAAATGGTTTTTCGATGTATTTTGCCCAACTCTGCAATACTTAAACTCAAAGCGTCTATACGGCAGGAAATGATCATTCTCTTAGCCTAAGCCATGTCGAAAATGTGATCCGTGACCTTTTTCAAAACAAATGATTAGTTGTCACTTAAGCAATGCATGTGTATACGCTTTCACAGTTTTAAATACAATATTCGCTGTTTAATTGGATCACTTTGTTGAATAGAATTTGATTCAGCAAAGCCACAGATTCCAAATAAGCCAAAAAAATTTTAATATTAATTTTAGTTTTGATTCATAAAAGCGGCAATTATAGTAATTTTTGTAGCTCTGGGAGGGAATCCCCCCCCCCCCTCACTGCGCCAGTGAATTAGTTATTGAGTTATAAACGATTTTGATTGCGTGACGACCGGTGTTTCCTCCTTTTTGTCGCTATCACGTCGCAAATTCGGTTCAAAACATCTACTGTGACACTATCTTCTGAAATATCTTTTGCGTTTATCAAAGAATGGAAAACGTCTTTCAGTTGCATTGTTTTTTAATAGCAAAACCTGCCTATTTCATGCGTTTCTGAATAAGAATTAATTAAAAAATGTGTCTGAACGTCCCTTTGGATTTGAGAATAGTCTTAACAAAAGGACGATATACCCGAACTGTAAAGCATGCACGTTTGTTTATATCTTTCCAGAAACATAAATATAAAAGAATTATATACTTTCCGAACATACCTGAATTAATGAAAGCTTGGAGGAATTTAAAGACTTAAAAAATATGTTTTCTTACCATCTTTTTCTTAATTTTCTTCTCTGAAGAGGATTTAATATCAAACTAATACCTTAACACAATAGCAACTAATAACAGAATGTGTGTGGCGTCTACTCTTCAAAGCAATGGCGGATCTAGGGGGGGAGGGGGCGATCGCCCCCCCCCCCTTGGGCAAATAAAGGGTTTGCAAAATGGCATTAGGCATCCTCACGGGAAATGACTTGGAACGAAGCTCAATCCCGGCGCGTCCCGACCCGGGTCGTGCCAGCTTAAATCCACGAGACTCGAATTGGGTAAGGTTTTCTCTCTTTTAGAGCCGGGCCGTGCCCTGATCTTAAATTTTTCTGAAAATTCGGGTCGGGCCAGACTTCTTTTTCTTCCAGGTCGAGCCTGGCCTGGGCTTCATTCTTCCTAGATGTCTGCACTGGCCAAAATTTCCAGGTCGGGGTTCGTCCCGGAATAAAAGCTAAACATTCGGTCCGTGTCAGCCCGTATGATAAGCAGTATTGGCCCGATCGCGACCCGTACAATCTCTCTATTCTAAAAAAAAGTAACTACCGCTGTCACCGCCGCCGCCGCCGCCGGTTTTGATTTTTTTGTGACCGGAGGCCTTTCTTCGTTAATATTAACAAAAATAATGCATACAAAAATATGCAAATCGGTGGTTTTATACAGAAATGTTTGATAAACACTCTGATGCAGACAGTTTTCAAATCGAAGAGTTATTTTAAGAGTTATTTAATTCTAAAGTTGGACAAAATCGTTCCACTAAAAGAGTTTTATAGCAGCAAAAACTATATATGGCAGTATAATCATTTTTAGATCATTTTATGCGTTAGAATTTGCCGGAGTGCAGATTGCATTAATTTTTTTATTTTGACTTATTTTTTCAGGTTTTATTTCTATTTTAAATTCAAATTTTCTGCATTTCTAGAGATATTTTTTACAGATTTCAGAAAATTGTACTAATTTAAACTGTTGCCAACTGTATAAAAAGCGCAAGCAATAATGTTTGCTTCAAATTAAAAATTTATTTACACGTGACTATTATAAACAGGAAAAAAACTTTCAAATTAGAATTAAATAATTACGTATAAAAAGCAGGAACTTATTAAAAATTACGTCATAAAAAGTATACACGTGAATTTTAAAAGAGAAAGGATGTTGTAAAATAATAAATTCATTAACATGCGTTAGAAGTCTTAGGAGAAATTACGTCATATTTACGTCACATTATAGTTATTACATAAAATGAACACAAAATAATATTGCAAAAAAGTTTAAATTTAGAAATTGCGCTAGACATTTATTTGATATTTTGAGAATTAATTTAAAATGTCTCATTTAAAAGAACTTTCTTTTTGCTTTGTTAAAAAATACCAGGAGACAAAGACTCTCTTTACTTAATTCCTTTTATATTAGCTTATTTTGAAATGTTGTTACACGTGTATACGTCATCATGTTATTTTTATTTCGACGTTTTATTTGTGTTTTTATTAATGTTGTACGAATTTATTTATTCTTTCTTATTTAAAATAAAAATTATATCAATTTGTATAATTTGGCGAGTCGTTTGGCGATTTATATAATTTGGCGAAATTGGTCGACAGGATAATCAAGTAGTACCGCAGCGGATTTGGCGTTAAAATTCTCCAATCAAAGAGAAATGAATAGAAATTCGTTTATAGGGAGATCGCCACTGTTTTTTAAATTATAATTCAATCTTTCGAAATCTTTTTAAAGCCGATCAAATTAGCGTGCATTTAGAGTCTGCGGTGTCTGGACGGGGGTTGGCGAGCGTAGCTCGTAGGGGGCCGAGCCCCCTAGTTCTCTAAATTCTTCTCCCCGAGCCCAAGTTTGTCTGGCATCTTACTTATTTGTTGTTCGAAAAAATTATATTTATGTTGTACATTTGTTTAGCGAAATCTTTAAAAATTTGATTTGATTTGATAAGTTACAGATATGCATTTTTTAAAATCTACTTTTTTTTCTTTCTAGAGCTTTAAAATTGTGATTTTCTTTTATCATCCGTTTCTTTCATTCTAAACTGATTGTCTTAATGGATTTTCATTTGAATGTATTTGTCTGAGTAATTTTTACGTAGTGTTTATATACATAATTGGCTAAATAGTCATTAATATTAATGCTTTTTCTGTATTTATGAATTTCGAACATAATCTAAAATAAAATATGAGCATAAGTAAGTGTGCTTTATGAATAATTTTAATTGCAAAATGCAGGTTGGGCTGGAGTCGATTTTTTAGCTTTTATACTGGGCCGGGTTAATAATTTTTTGTGTGTAGGTTGGACCTGAAAATTCCAAATATCAAAGCCAGCTTTTTTTTTTTTTTTTTTTTTTTTTTTTTTAATGCTTCTTTCAGCTATCATCCCACAGCTATTGAATATACCGGGTGTTCTAAAATGGATTGACTGATTTTAAATAAAATTCAATAACTGGCAAATGGCGACAGCTATCTAAAAAAAAAATACTTGAAGAAGGGTTATGTAAGATTTCAGGAGCAGGGGTGATTTTGTTCTGAATTTTCCGAAACTTTAACTCTCTCGCTGCGCATCCCACGATTTTCACAGCCAACGTAAAAGTGGCAAAATTTGCGCAACCCGCAATTTTCGCAGCAGCAAATCTTTTTTTTTTATGATATAATTCTAGTTTTAAAAAAACAGAAACTCTTTCACAAAGATTTTGGACATGTTTGAACTCTAAAATATATGCAGATTTGAAATATGTAATAAAATAAAGGCGCAATTTTTGAACCTATTTTCAATATGTATATATATACGCAGAGAGAGGTTTAAGGCATACGGTTCCGAAAATTAAAAAAATTCATCAATCCGAAAATTCGGAAATAAAAATAATCTCGAATTTTGACAAATGGTTGCCATAAAAAATCTATTTCGTCAATCGTTCCCAGAAAATAACTTCAATTTTGCCAAAGAAACGCATAAAAACGCGAATTTGGTCAAAGGGCCACGGAAATAACGTGAAATTCTTCAAATGATCACGGAAAACGCGAATTTCATCAAAGGATTGCGGAGAAAACGCGAATTTTGTCAAATAACCGCAAAAAAACGCGAATTTCGTCAAAGGATCGCGAAAAAAAGGCAAATTTTATCAAAGAATCGCGAAAAAAACGCGAATTGCATCAAAGGGTCGCGAAAGAAACCTGAATTTCGTCAAAGGGTCGTGAAAAAACTCAAATTTCGTCAAAGGATCACGGAGAAAACAAAAACGCGAATTTCTTCAAAGAATCGCGGAAAAATGCGAATTTCGTCAAAGGATCGCGTAAAAAACGCAAATTTTGTCTAAGGGCTGTAAAATTAAACTAATTTCCTCAAAGGGTTGCGGAAGAAACGTAAATTTCGCCAAAGGGTAATGGAAGAAATGTGAACTTCATCAAACGGCTATGGAAAAACGCAAATTTTATCAAAGGCTTGCGAAAGCGGGCGAATTTCGTCAAAGAGTTGCTGAAAAAACACGAATTTCCTCAAAGAGTTGTGGAAGAAATGCGAATTTTATCAAAGAGTCGTGGAAACAATAAACTGGTCTCTTTAGAAAACAGTACACATATATACACCTATGTTTATTATTATAGGTATAGTTTTTAATCTGAAATAATATACTGAACTAACTTTTGAAGAAAACGAGTTAACCCAAACCCAGATTGCAGGAATCTACACTCAGCCTGAAATTGACCCGAATCGAAAACAGCTAACCCGACCTGCAACAAAAATAACTGGTGCCAGGAAGGAATCCCCCCCCCCCCCCCCTGTGCTGTAACATTTCAGAAAATTTGCTTTAAATTTCAGAATTATTTTTTTTTACTGAGAATCACCCCTGATCAGGAGTTTTTTTTTAACTGCGATTTTTAATTTTAGTTTAAAATAGAAACGACAGATGCTGCTGCAAGCAATAGGCGCTAAATCGGGGCCCGATTTAACGACTATTGTTTGCAGCGCTATCTATAGCTGCTATTGTAAAGTAAAATTAAGAATTGAAGTAAAAAAATCTCCTGAGATCTTACATAACCCTTCTGCAAGATTTTTTAAATTGCTGTCATCGTGTCACCATTTGCAAGTTACTGAATTTTAAAATCAGTCATTCCATTTTCGGACACTCGGTATGTTTTTTTAATAAGTTTCAAAGCATTTTTTACTAAATCACAACTCATCTTAGATATAAAGAGACAAGCAGTCTTATACCAAATTAGTATTTTTCACGTAATCCTGAAGATTAAAAAGTATTATTAAATAATAGTTTGGGCGTTCCCGTTATGGTGTTTTTACTGTATATACTTTTTATCTTTAAAAATATTTAGACTTTCTTTTCAAAATTCGGGTTGGCCCGAACCCTTCTTTCAAGAGTGAAAACCCAATCCGAAACTGACCTAAACCCGAAATAATGCATATCAATCTGCCACAAACTAAACGCGCTAGAGCGCAGCTAAGAAGTCAACCCGACCTGCAGCAGAAAAGAAGTCAACCGGACCCAAACTCGACCTGCAGCAAAAAAGTAATGTTAACCCGACTCGCAGCAAAAACTAGAAGACAACAGGACCCAAACAAGACCCACAGCAAAAAAGTATAGTCAACCGGACCCAAAGCCGACCCACAGCAAAATGTAGAAGTAACACGACCCGCAGTGAAAAAAATTAGCCGCATCAGATTGGAATCCCCAAATTTTTAAAATCGCCCCCCCCCCCCCCTTGAGGGCTCTCCAGATCCGCCCTTGCTTCAAAGCATGCGTTTTGTGTTTTTTCTGGTATTCGAGGGTTTAAATTAATTAAGACTCCGAATGGTGCAGTATTGAAGAACCGAAGGCGGCCTTGACAGTGACAGGAAATGACCATTCCTTTTAGCCTACGGCTGATACCCTATAGTGCGGATGAATGCTATCCTCTTTCGAACCTGTTACTATATGTTTCCCATACCATGTTCCCCATTTGTAAAATAAAATACATTACCGCCGTTTAAACGAATCAAACTTTTAAGCTGGATTTGATTCGATAAAGCGTCGAATTTCGAACAAAATGAATATAATTCTAACTTTAGTTTGTTTTAAATGGTTTGATTCTAAAAATGGAAATTTCTGTATTTTTGTCTTGGCTCTGGGGAGGGAGGGGCGGGGTTGACCCGACCCCCCCCCCCCCCCCTCTCGCTGCGCCACTGCATAATAACAATAATCTTAAGTTTCAGCGATTCGTGGAGTGTTAGATAACTATACTTTCGTTATCTATTGAAAAAGGATTTACCCGGATGATTCCTCGTAAAAACTAAGGAAACGGAGACGGAAGAATTAGATTGGGGTTTACTAGCGAAAGGAATTTGGTTATCATTACAGATACTATAAAGATGAATAAAAACAGACAAATAAAGTAATCCGGAGATAGTAAAGTCCGACATGATTCAACAAAAAAGCTTCTAATAAGGTAAATATCCCCATGAAATAGTAATTTTTCTAAGCATAAAAATATTGTCAACAAATTTATCGCAGATATATGGCGCTTAAAAGAGCATGAAAAGTAGGACTACAACCTAAGGAATGTCTCTAAATTTTAACTTTGTAATAAATTAATGTAGATTAAAAAAAAAAAAAAAAAAAAAAAAAAAAAAAAAAAAGTCGAGATACAACCACAAAAGGAATGAAAACTTATCACAATATTAAAATATTTATTTGCTTAAAAGATGTTATAAAAGATTATAATTAATTATGATTATAAGACGTTTATAACGTCTTTTAAGCAAATAAATTTGTGATACTAGCCGCCTTTGGGGACCAGGTTGGTCTCCTGTAATGCTAAGCATTGGGTTGTGTTACTTTTATTCATAATTTAATTTACTTGTTCAATCTTTCGCCGAACTGAAAGATTCTGATAGAGAAATCAAGAACTCGGTACATTTATGTTAGCCGGGCGCAGGTGATAAATCGCCAAACATTGTTCCCGTCGCATTTTTTCTTACTCTATTAATTTCATTTAAAATATAATCCTTTCACTCATTTTATTTAACATACACAACTTTTATTTAAAACTGAACCATTTAAAATTCACGACTTTTATTTATTTATTTAACTGAATAACAAATATACGACTTGTGTGCTTGACATAAAGCCCGCTTATAAGTCGGAGACAAGATAGCACAAACAAAATATTACAAAAAAACAAAACAAAAAAAAAAAAAAAAAAAGTGCTATTGTGGAGATTTTCATCCGGCTAATATAAAAGTACCAAAAATTCATTTCGATCAAGGCAACTTTTATGTAGTTTTATTCGAAAATAAATTTTTTGATTGAAAATGGCCGCCTTGTATATGAAAAGCGTAATTGTTTGTGACAGTCGCATGGATTGAACTATTATAATATATGAAATGAAGGCGATGAAACAATATTTGGCAATTTATCACTTGCGCCAAGTACCAAAATGGCCGCCTGTCATATAAAAAAAGTGAAGTGATCAGCCCGGAACTGTTGATGGCAGTCACGTGACTTAGACTATTATTATAGAGATGGTTATTAGTGGACGTAATTTTGACTTATTAATAGTACTTATTTACATTTGAATGAAAACATGTTTACCGGATTACTGCTGTACAGTATAGGGGGGATACACCAAAAGAACAATACGCCTACGTGGGACAAAAATCAACACAAGAGCGCAAAATCATGCATCAGGCATAGATTATAAAACATTTCCCAACACGGTCAGGACGAAATTTCATTTTCTTTCCATACTGTGAAAGGAGAATCTAAATAAAGAATTTAGAAAACACATAACACAATTAAAAATCCGTTTTCGTCAATTACCATCCGTAAAGTGCTGAATTCAGATACTTTTCTCCAGGAGGGATTTCTGTGGCTCCGTGGGGGAAATTGCCCTTTTAGACCATTGAAAACACAAAATCTCAAATCTTCCGGGGACATCTTATTGCTCAAGGGGGGGGGGATGTACCCGCCGTGGCAACCCCTGAATTCTACCGTAGGAGGAAATGTATTCAATATCTTTTGCATATTTATTAATATTCTACAAACATCTCTTAGTATACTAAAATATAGTCTAAAAAATGCATATTACAGTTAAAAACACTTTAAGCAATTTACAGCCATGTAAATTAATGCTTATGAATTCTTTTGTGAAATGATTTCTTCTTGATATAATCTTGCCAAGGCTGTGTTTTTTTCTGTTATATTTTATATCAGCTATATGATCCTTTTTTCTATACTTAAATTTCCTGCTAGTCATGCCAATATAGTAATTATTTGATCCGTCAACACTGTAAAAAAAAATCCGTTAATATACACAATTTTTTCTGTAAAATTTTACGGAATAGTTTCATTTTTCTAAGAAAACAGTACAATTTCCGTAATTGACATTTTGAGATTATAAATCTGTATAAATCCAGTAAGTTTTCCCTAAATTTTACGGAATATTACTGTATTGCTTTCAAAACAGTACAAGTCCGGCAAATGATGTTTTGAAACAGTTGCTTTTGTTTGGAAAGCAAAGAAATTAATTGTTGTATATACTTGTCTTACAGTCATATTATTTTTATTGACATCTCATTATTTGCTAAATATGGCTCTATATTGTGAAGTATATTCAATGATTTCCCAATAATGGCTAAATAGTAAGTTTTACACGAGTTTTCAAGTAACACCGATAAAAATTATGGCGGCATCTATAATATGTATTTTTAAACAACTCGCTATAATATTTCTTTCTTTCTTTCTATTTTTTTATGAAAATTTAACGTATTTTTACGATATTTAACAAAATTGAAATCTTATTAATATCTTTTTAAGTTTGAGACCGTTAAAAAGGAAATGTTAAGTTTATTTTTCATTATGATTTTAAAATAATGTTTGACTTATTTGTAGAAAGCTGTTAATATTTTTTTAAGTTTCTGTTAAGATGTTTTAAAAGGAAAAAATCTATTTTTAATTTTAATATTTTTTAATCTATTCATTTTAATAGATTCGCATATAAAATTTAAAACATATCTGAAATAGAATAATGAAATTATTATAAAATTGACGTTTATCTAAGTTTAATAAGCAATAAAGGAAATTTATTTTAATACCATGTTGTAATTATCTTTATTTGAGTTTACGGTAGATCATCAGACAAATAATTTGGAAAATTTGAAAAGTACATGTTTGAAAAAAATATGTTGGTATTCTTGCAAAACTAACTAACTAAATAAAAATAATATTAAAATAAAATTTAAAAAATCTTGCAAAAGAGAAGCAGAAATTACTCTTAATACTTTGTTTCATACCTGTAATATTTTAAAGAGTAAAATTTATCTTTTATAAAGCATGAAACTTAAAAGCTAAATATTCAAAATTATATAGGCAAAAAATGTGTAAAATATTCAGAATTATATACTCAATTAAAAAAATATTACCTCTACGAAATTACTTTCCTTGTTTAACATGTTAGCCTTTGCTTTATAAAAGACATCTGAAATAAGTAACGATATTTAAACACGTAGTTTGTGAAGCCATGGCGTAATCGTTAAGGGCACTAATCTGGAAGAGGACAGTTCCCTGGTTCGAATCCCGTCAGGGTAAGTGTTATTTGGATTAAATTATGATTTTCTGACCTTGATGTAAACGTATCCTTGAAAAGTGAAATGTCAAATATATAAGTTTCTCCTTGAAAAATTATTATATTTTGTCTTTGAGACGGAAATATGAAAAAAAACGGTAAATTTTTGTGAAAAAACACAATTTTTTTCTGGAATTTACGGGGAAATTTTTCGTTAAAATACGGAAATAGTACTGGCGTCTCGATTGCCAGCCCAATTTCCGTATTTTAATGGATTTCTTTTTTCTTACAGTGTACCCTAATAAATGGTATTTCATATACTCCTATAATAATTCTCAAAATTAATTGGGTCAATTTTAGTGCAGACGATATTTTTACTTTCTTCTATCTTTACAAGAAGAAAGTATTGGTTTCATGAAAATTTTCGAATTCCAGTTTTCGACGGATTTACACGTTTTATGGGTCAGAGATTCCAAAAAACATGTTTTTACAAAATGTCTGTCTGTGAGTCTGTCTGTCTGTATGTGACACAAATTTTGTGGGCGCTCTATCTCAAGAACTAATGCACGGAATTTAATAAAAATTTATATTCAAGTAGTCCCTGATATATATTGGTGCTGATTAGTTTTTGGTGTAAATCGCCTTGCAGGTGGTGCTGCTATGTAGCATTTTGCAGGGTTTCTGCAAAAGCTCTATCTCAAGAACTAATGCACGGATTTTTATAAAACTTCAGATTCCATTAGTCCTTGACATGAATGAATGTTGTTTACGTTTTGGTGTAAATCGTCCAACAGGTGGCGCTGCTACGCTGCATTTTGCAGGATTTACACTATTTTCGCAGTAACTCAATCTTAAGAACTAATGCACACATTTTCATCAAACTTCGGATTTAGTTAGTCCTTCATATGAAATGATGCTGACTACGTGTTGGTGTAAATCTCCCAATAGGTGGCGCTGCTGTGCTGCATTTTGAACTATTTCCTCAATAGCTCTATCTCAAGAACTAATGCACGAATTTTCATTAAACTTCAGATTTAAGTATAACTTGATTAATATTGCTGCTGATTATGTGTTGTTGCAAATCGCTCAACAGGTGGCGCTTCTATGCTGCATTGGTCATGATTTGCGCAATACCTCTATCTCAAGAACTAATGCACGAATTATCCTCAAACTTCATATTCAGTTAGACGTTGACATAAGTTGGTGATAATTAGGTTCTGGTGTAAATAACCCAATAGGTGGCGCTGCTATGCTGCATTTTGCTGGATTTACACGATTTCAGTGACAGTCATACCTCGAGAACTAATGCACGGAATTTCATATTTTTAGAATTCTCATGATGAACACAGATTGCCATTTAATTTGGCACTGAGATAGTGATTTTTGAAATATTGACATGTATGAGATAGAAGAAAGTTTTGTGATGGCCGCAACATACTACTTTAATTTCGGAGGGCTTTTGTCTACTAAGCAGATATTAAAACGTTTAAGGCTGCGTATTTTAATACCCAAAAAAAACTTGGTTAATACTGAAGAGTGTAAAGTTTGTATTTTTGCTAATCAAATGTGTTTCCAATCTTATTATTATTTGGCAATATCTACGATTAATTCATTAATATGTTGTACCTTAAAACCATTATAAGCAATTCTACGAATATTATCTAATTCATTATGCAAATTATTTTCAATGCATAGTAAAAAATCCTGTTTTCTGAAAATTCTGTAGGCTGAAATTTTATACGTAAACAGAGAACATTAGAACATTACCGTGGACTGATTCGCCGTGCCATATTTTAGAACATTTTAGAATATTTTTTTTTTTTTTTTTTTTTTTTTTAATGGCTCAGATAGAACCGAAACAGTCTAATAAAACTAATTTTACTGTTTTTAAAGTTTTCATCCTTCATCTTTTAGCAATTAAAAGAAGTATGCTTATGTTTCCAACAGATACAAATTTTTCTTTCTGTTAAATCATTAGACCAGTTATAGCATTAATGTAGAGGTCTGTACGAGCCCGGGCTTGGGTCGAGCGGATTAAACGCAATTTTCTAACGGCCCGGGACAGGCCAATGATAAAAATAAGCGGACCGAGCCGATGAAAAAATTCGGCCCGATATAAAATTTAGAAGAATCAAATTAAGCCGATGAAATGTGAACAATTTTCAATGGACTTGACTGAGACGAGAACAAGTGCTAGAAAACAGGAATTCTGCTTTTTCAGAATTTAGTGAAATGAAGAATTTCAGAATTTTGATGAAATATATATCTATATATGTATATAAATATAAATAGTACAAAACATTTCAGTTTTAAGACTTAAAACACACGCTTTTATTTGATATAAAATGACGTCAATCGCATCCGCTGAAGAATTCCTCATTTACGACCCAGTCTTAAACGACATCTACAGTAAAGTATGCATATGACGTCACTATCGCTGAATCCAAAACGAATCCAATAAAAGAGATGTCGTCATTCTAGGAACTCGAAATAAAAATCGACTATCTAATGATTCATATGTTTTCATTTGTTTGTAATATTAATAGATACTTAAAATTAAATATAGTTTATAATAGCTCCATGTTTTATCAGAAATCATTCATTTATATTTTTTCAAAATAGCACGTGTTTTAATAACATTTTTTTTTTTTCAGATGTTATGGGCAAATGGCAACAAAAAGACATAATTACTATTTTCCAATTTTTTTTCTTTACTTTCTACAGAAATGGAGTACTTGAATTGCCAACATTAAACAAAAGGCGCTAAAAACTACAAAAAAATTATTATCTCAAAAATAAATTGAGATGCAGTTTTCAAACAAATTGTATTTAAAAGTACTTTTTTTCCCCAATACGACGGTATAAAAATTGAAAATGTGCGATGCTTAGAAGTTTTAAAAATTGCAGTAGAGTATTTAACCGTAAAATGTTAATATATGTTAACATTCTTTTCTGGTGCCATCGAGTGAGTTTTTGAAAAGTGAAAGAATTAATATGGATTTTTTTCTGAATTAATTCAGCATTTTAAATATGTATTAAACAATGTTCTGCTTTTAAAAATATTATTTTTCATTTATACCTCCGCTAAAATTTTGAAATTGATGAATTTAAAAATATTCGGATTTTTTAATTTTATTTAAATAATTTTACTTGAATATTTTTGATTTGATTTAAAAATATTTTTTTTTATTATTTTAAAATTGATTTGATTTAAAAATATTTTTTTATTATTATTTTAAAATTAAATGCAATGGTGCTGCCATTCATGTAAGAATTTAATAATTATAAATTAATAATTTTGATTTATTCATTTAAGTATAAAGTGTTTTAAATGACATATTAAACGAAATCCTCTGTGCGATCTGCGATCACACTTACCCACCTGTTTTTCTCTCTGTCTCTTTAGCGCTACAACTATGGATGAGAAGTGCTGCTTAGTTTTGGGAATTATCCTGTGTCTGACAGTAATTTCTGAATCAAGAGAGATAGCTCGTCGAGCTTTATCTAAAGATGTATCTCATGAAAATGGAGAAATACCACTTTCAATAAATCCATTGGAAAAAGGTAAATAAACGTACATTTGTACCTAATTTAAAAAAAAAAAAAAAAAAAAAAAAAAAAAAAAGAAGAAGAAGAAGAAGAAGAAAGTCAGAAATTGTACGCCAAACGTGGCAAATCAGGTGCGTTTGTACTATAACTAGTTTTATAAATACTAATATCTTGGTAAGTAAGTATGTAGTACTATGTAGTAATAGTACTATGTAGTAATAGTAAGTTTGTGAATGGCAAGTTTTTGCCTGGCATAAAAGCATTTCATTTGAAAATGATATTTAGTTAATTTAGTACAGTTTTCAATGACATAATATTCCTTTGAGGAATTAAATTATTCACTCTTTTATATAAAATAAACAAAGTAATATAAATTTTTGTAGGTAGCCATGCTCTTGTTTTCTCCTTCTACTTTTCCTAATAAATATATAGCAAACTGGAACTAAGGAAGAATGAAAGAATGATAACATCTGATGAAGATAATGTGAAAGAATGTATCTCTATACGAGTTGCTATCGAAAAGTTCTCGGACTTGATAGAAAAGCAAGTTCTGTTTGAACTTACATAATTTTGGCTGCCATCTTCTTCAAAATAGCCACCATGTGAACGCATACACTGATCAAATCGCGGTTTCCACTTCTCGAAAGCACTACTGAAGTTATTCTCTCGAAAGCTGTCAAGGACCGCCTGTGATTCTCGTTGAATGTCGGACCGTGACCTTCGACAATACCTTCGACGTATTGTCGAAGGTCACGGTCCGACACAGTTGCAAAGTGTTTTCCTTTCAGTTTCATTTTCAATTTTGGGAATAATGCAAAATCACTAGAGGTGAATTCAACTGTAAAAAAAATATTGCCAGTTTTCCGGTAGGAATCGGAAAAATAGTTGCCCTTATCGTACCGGAATAATTTCCAACCCAGCTCGGAATAAAATCCGTAAAAATTAGGAAATAGTCAGTAAAACGGTATTTTACGGATTTTATTCCGAGCTGGGTTGGAAATTATTCCGGTACGATAAGGGCAGCTATTTTTCCGATTCCTACCGGAAAACTGGCAGTATTTTTTTTACAGTGTAGGGTGGGTGGGGAACAACAACCACATTGTTATGAGCTAAAAACTATGTTGTCTTTAGGGATCGTTTGTCAGGAATTTTGGAACAAACCTTACAGCAATGCGCTGCATGTTCAAATACTCCGTCAAAATTTCTTGGCAAACACCACGCTGTAAAGAAAATACGACCAGTTTTCCTGTAGGAATCGGAAAAATAGTTGCTCTTATCATACCGGAAAAATTTCCAACCCAGCTCGGAATAAAGTTCGTAAAATCGGAATAAAATCCGTAAAATACCGTTTTATTGACTATTTCCTTTTTTTTTACGGATTTTATTCCGAGCTGGGTCGGAAAATTTTCCGGTACGATAAGGGAAACTATTTTCCCGATTCCTCAGGAAAACTGGTCGCATTTTTTTTACAGTGCATAACCGATTCCAATTTTCTTTGCGAGTTGTTGGATAGTCGGGCTACGATCTTCTCGTATGAGTTTTCCAATTTGTTCCTCCTTTTCATCTGCTTTGCTTGTGCTTGGTCGCGCTGAATGCTTTCATCTTCAACTTGAAATGCGAGTGCCATTCAAAACCCGTTGTCCGATTCAAAGCTTCATCACCAAAAGCCGTACGAAGCATTTCAAGAATTTCGGTTGCAGATTTACCGAGCTTCATACAAAATTTGCTGCTCACAGAATTGCTGAATCGCAAACAGCTCAAAACACGAGGTCGAAAAAAAAAAAAATCCTAGCAACAAATTGCGTGCTCACACTTTGAAGTTAAGCAGTGAAATGTGTAGAGGAAAGTTTGGGGAATGTGACCTTGACTTACTTTTACCCCAGAGGCACACACACAGAGGCAGTCGCAACTAATAGCAGTCGAGAACTTTCCGATAGCACCTCGTATTCTAAATAAAGTAACTAATGCTGCAGCCGCCCACCGTTGCCATAATTGAATTTATTGTGACCTCTCCGCTTTCTCGTCACACACACACACACATATATATATTTAACTATTGCATATAAAAACAAAACAAAAAAAAAAACTGGTAGTTTCATAGAAAAATGTGTGGTAAACACGCTGATGCACACAGTTTTAAAATCAAAGCATTATTTTATTCTCTATTTAAAGTTGAAATCGGTCAAAATAATCCAGTTAAAACATTTTTATAAGATCAAAAACTATCCATAGCAATTCAACCATAATTTGCAGGCCCATACTTACTTAGGTTAAGTTGTGCAATGTTCCACTGTTTTTTAAATTTGTCTAATTTTTAAGATTTTTTCATTTAAAATTTCATTATCTGAGTAAAGATTTAATTTTTAGTTTGGAATTTTCGTTTTTACCTACTGTTGCCAGATTTTAAAAAGCCCAAATAATAATATTTAGAAATACTTTTCAAATGAAAAATATATTTACACTTGAATTAAAAAAAAAGTTTGAAATAATTATGTTATGAGTATATTTAATGGTGAAAATTACGCATTTTTAAAATGATATAATATGTAAAACGTCTTATTTAAAATCATTTTCTTATAGTGTTTGTTTCCAATTACTGTATTTTTAATTATAATACATATTTAGACGCGAATATAAAAAGAAAAAGAAACAATTGATGGTGAAAATTACGTCGTATTTAAAATGTCATAGTTAAAACATTTTCTAATAGCGTATAAAAGCAAAGTTTTCTTCTTTTGACCAAGAAACTTTTTATCCCCTCCCTTCGGTCCACCATTGCTACTTACATCTTGTAGTGAACGTTCTCAGGCCGACAAATGACAGCATATTTATTCCTGATAGTTTATGTGTCCTTGATCAAACACGCAACATAGTTTCAACCACAACCGTTACCGGCTTCGTCGTCATTTTCGGACCACTATATCTTTCAACACGTCGTTGTTAAAAACAGTAAGTAAACTTTCATATGAAGTCAGCGGAAATTATTGATTTAATTTTACAATCTTTACATAATGTTTGACATAATTTAACGGTCCTTTACAGGTTGGATCTATTGGATCCAACCTGAGCTTCCCGGATTGCAATGCATAGTTGAAAAACATTCTTTTTTATTGAAAATCCTAATAGATTTTGCATATTTAATAGTTCTTTTAGATTCCACACGAACAACACCAAAGAGCAATTTTATATGAAAAATGTAAATAATGTATTCTAATAAAGTTTTAAAATTTACATAGTTATTAAATTCGTGTTTTATTAATGTTATTTTATTTATTTATTTATTTATTGACTTATTGGTGAAGTTTTAATTTCGTTATGGAATATTGGCCGGAAACAAATGTTGGACTATTTATATTGTTTTAAGTGCAAACCGGTTAACTTTTCGTGATCATGCTGCATGCGATAGAGATATATTTTTAAAAATGCATACTTTAAAAATATTTTTAAAACCATAAAAATTTAGTAAATTGAGATACAGTTTTCAAACAAATTGCATTAAAAAAATTCTATTCGACGGTGTAAAAATTTAAATTGTGCGATGTTTAAAAGTTAAAAAAATTGCAGTAAAAGCGAAATTTATTGATTAGATGTTTTCACCGTTAATATCATGTCACGTTACTCACGGACATGTTTTTTTGCTTTATAATATAGATATTTCCAAAATGTCAATCCATTAATACATTATTTTATACCTATGCAACGGTAAATTTCAGGTTCACGTTCAGGTCAATGAACTTCCGTGACCCTCATTGCTTTCCTTACAATTGTATACCACCCCTGAAAACGCAAATAAATTTTGCCCCGATCAGCTGATGCCAAATAGAAAAATAAAATAAAAACCTTCTAAACGTGAGTCATCTAACGTTATAACTGATACAGACCACCTGTTGTTAAATATAGGTCACAAAGGACTTTTGGTGAGATTATTTCCGGTAGTTGGGATTTAGAGTTTCTCCTTATACTGGCAGCAGAATGATTTCAAACTCAAATGCTTGAAAATTTGCTCTCAGTTAATTTTCTTTATCTATAGCCAAAAATTAAAAAAAAAAATTTAAAAAATTAAATGTTAATAATTTGTATTTGTAAATTTTGATCTTAATCGTGGTAATTATTTTTAAAAATATTTTGTATATAAATTAATTCTAATATTAAAATAAAGCTAATAATAATGCTTTTTAAAACACATTTTGTTAATTAATTGCTTTAATTGCATATTATTCAACTTTAAAAAACTAGTATTGCTTATTAAATATTATTATGCAATTTAGAAAAACAAATAATGATTATCGAATATTTCATGCAATGTTAAAATAAATCCAAACTTGGATAGATACATGTTTTAGGGTGCCTGGAATTCATAACTCCAAACATTTGATGGAAAAATGACGGAATCATAAATCTGGAAGCACAGAGACCATTTGGTCCTGAATTATACGATCAGAAAAGTTGAAAAGGACCCTCCTCCCCCCCCCACCCCTACCCCCATTTCCCAACAAAAAAAGCCTTTTCAGGCAGTCATATAATATATAAATATAATACAAATTTCTAAAATGTGATAAAATTAATTAAAAATACGAAAAGTTAAAATAGGTAAAGGTATAGTGGGTCATTCCATGGTAACTTACGTTACATTTAGAACAATTTACTTGTATAATTTTAATAATATAACACCAAAAATAGAATTCAAAATATAAAGTTGACTTAATTTGTTAATTAAACCTTTTCAAAGCTCAATTTAGATGAAATTTATCTAATTTTTGTGTTATTTATTGAATTCTGCTAGTTATATTTCTTATGTAACTGACATTACTGAAAAAGGAACATAAGGTACCATAAAAAATATAATTTTCATTCTCATTTTCTAGGTAATTTTCATTCAAATTGAGCTTTGGATAGATTTAATTAACAAATCACGTCAACTTCACATTTGAATAATTTTTGGTGTTATGCGAGTTATCATTGTTATATAAAAGCAGAATTCCCCTTGAATTAATAATTTATTTACAATATGGATAATCAATTTCACATTTTTATACTTTACAATAATAGAATCAGTATTTCTAAGAATACAACAATAATAGAAATAATTTTTCTCTACAATGGCTTTTAATTTTTCAATCACCATATCAAGGGTGTATTGATATCAATATTAGCCTTTATTCTAGTGTTTAAACTATTTACACAATTTAGTGTAGAATTTCCAGCTTCATTTTTTACATTTTTAGCTGAGGTGGAAGGATTAGAATTAATTTTAGGTAGATTTCGTAAGAAATACTACCTATTGCAGTCGTTACCATGGTGCGACTTTTGAAAAATTCCTTCATAACTTTTCGTTATAGGACCCCAGGAACCCAAAACCACCCCCATCTAAAAAGTATATATATATATATATATGTAACGAATTCGCCGCTACTCCAGTTATGGATCTTCTGTCGTTGCGTCGGTTAGTGCACGACCGATGGGGACAGGGGCGCGAACCGCGACCGCGTGCGTGCCGATTTCTGAGCGAACCTTCAGAACTTTTAGCATAGTCAGGTAGTCGCAGGCCGGGAGTGGTGTCCGGGAAATCAAAGTCAGATTATGATAGTAGTCGTTCCAATAAAGACACGGTTTTTCCGGGGACCTGATTTATTGTTCCTTTGTTACATCCTTTTGAGAAATCAGGCCCCTTTTGGCTTGAGAGCTGCTACTTTACTTTATGGACATCGGGCTTGGGAATTGTGTACCGCCAAGCGATACTTAAGAGAGCCGAGTGACGTGGAGTTAGTGCATTCTTTTGATGGTAAAAAGCTCTGTCCGGGGACCTGTGCATCGGTATAAATATGCTGCATTTCGCATTATTCCTGCTAGGGGCCGTTGAAGTCAAAGGAGGCGTCTTTAAACTATAATTGGTCGTTAGCTGAATGATTGACTGCCCGGGATAAAGGCTGTGGTTTGAGTTTGGCCGATCGAATGCAGCAAGACTTACGAATTGCACTTATTCAGCAAAAATACTCTTATGAGATGTGCCAAAACGACCTTTAAAAGTTATAAGATGTGATGCGGGAAAGTTAATTTAACAGCGGCAGATGCATTCACTCAACTGAGACACAATTACAAAAGCATTTTAAAAGTTTTAATTTCTAAATTTAAATTTTAAAAAGGGAGAAAAAAGGGATTTTAAAAAGGGGCTTAGCTTTTATGATTTCATATCCCCCCCCCCCCCCCCCCCACTAAAACAAGAGCCACAGGGCTCGCCTGCAAGACCTGTGGGTCTTATCTCGTAAATTTAACCCAGGGTGGCTTTTTTTTCCGATTTTTATTTGCTCCAGCTCTCAAGTCAATTGGACCTATTTTTACATTCATATATCAAGTTACATAAAAATATTGTTCACATAAAAATATTGGTTACACTAAAACATTGGAATTCTTTAAATGGTGCTGCAGCAAAATAATAAGGGGACAGTCTCGAGACATGGGACCTTTAATTACACCAAACTGTCTCTAAAGCAAGTCTTTTGGATGTTTTTTGTAAATGTCTCTGGGTATTGTCCATTGAGAAACATCCTTTTTTGGTGTAAAATTGTAACATTAACATATACAGAATATATAACATATACTAAAATACTCAAAGATAAACATACTGAAAACTATATAACATATTCAAATGTAAAAAATATTTACAAATACAAAATATTCAAAATTATAAAATATTCATTAATACAAAATGTTCAAAAACATAAAATATTCAATAATATACAATATTCAAAAATATAAAATATTCAATTCTACAAAATGTCCAAAAATATAAAATATGCACTAATGCTATCAACACAAATATATGGACTACCAAAATGCAAATTGCCAAGTTTGCATTTCTAAAATAATGAATTTTCACACTGAGATAAAATAACTGTAATACTAATAACAACAAACACATTAGATTTCTTCTTATTCTACCTTTCTGTTTCGGTAGGGACTTTACTATGTTTTGATGCAGCCAAGGGTTATCTTTATGAAAAACAAACTAAGTTGTTTAAAAAGGAAAACTATAGCTAAAAATTTATAAATATGCGTTTGCTATAATTTTCACCATGCCCAGGGTCAGTGTGACATGGATTTTAATACTCTGAGGTGAATATCATCCCAAAAATGTGCCTCTTGCACGACCGAAAAAGGAAGGTGAGCAATCGACATTCAACTACAGAGGGGAAGCGAAGCAGTTTTGCCAGATTCTCCGTTCAACCTGGAAAGAGAATCTGGGAAAACAGTCCGGCTAAAGATGGGTGGCCACGGAGCGGAGGACCCCTTCATATGTTACAAAATCATCATAATAATAGAGTTATATAAAAAAAAAATTCTAACAGTGCTTTTAAACTGTCACCGTCATTCTACGTCGCTGGGGGGTTGGGTTACACGTCCAGCTGGGTCCTCGTCCAAATGCTACGAGCAAGGGGGACGACAGGAAAGCAAAAATAAAAAAATACTGAAAGATGAAAGAGATAGATTGGGTTTATTCATGGTTGAGCTTAAGGTTTTGAGGTGGGTGGTAGTATCTTAACTTGGAGGAATGGACAATTTCAGAATTTCTCTTAAAATGTGGACTGGGTTTATCAATTTCAAAGGATACATCAGAAAGTTGTTTTAAAATGGTGTATGGGCCAGAGTATGGCGAAGTCAGTTTACGGGTATTAGGATAATGAAATTCTTCATACATTACAATGTCACCAACTTTAAATTTTACAGGAAGGAACCGAGCATCATAACGGACTTTATTCTTTTAATATATATATATATATATATGTATGTATGTATGTATGTACTAAATTTTGTCCGCACGATAAAAGTCGCAATTATGCACGGATCGTCTTCAAACTCGTCAACAACTTTGAGATGGCTAATATCTCGGCGAGGATTGAAAATGAGCAAAATCAGCCCAATGGAATGGAAATGGGGAGCGTTCAAAATTTTGAATACCGTCTTAACATGATTCTGATAAAACCAGCTCTTACACAACAATGACAGGAAAAAATAAATATTTTTCGTTATAGCAGTTGCCAACAATTAAAAAAAAAGCAATAAAAGTCTCACCACAACAATTGCTTTTCTATTGCAAGTTCACGTGAAAAATTAAATTAAATAAATAGTTTGACGAATTGAAAAGAAATTTAATATTACGTCATAAGTTTTCTAGAGCAAGATTTCCGCATGAAAACTCAAAATGAAATAAATAGTTTGACGAATTAAAAAAAAAATATATATATATATATCGCGTCATATTGGAAATAAAATGGACCTCAGCAGGTGAATATGTAACGTCATGTGAGTTTGAAAAAACGTATTAAAACATGATAAAAACCCGACTATGGAAATATTAATTATTTTAACACATTGAGCCCAATCTTAGTGAAGGAACTGGGTTTATCTCTAATCTTGATTTATGTTTTGTTGGTGAATTTAGTACTTAACTCCGAAATCTACCTCCGCCTGTAGGCCCAAGCCGGCAGGGATTTTTTTTTTTTTTTTCGAGAAGACTTTGCTTTGATAAGGCTTTTTTTTAAGATCTTAAAATTCATTTGCTTTTGGAAAATTCATTATAGTTCGCCGTGGGATTACCAAAATAATGGGTGCAATCAAGATTGCATTTTAGATGTGTCTGCAGGTATTAGGTTTATGAGGCCTTGCACATTTTAAACATATAGAACTTAAAATACAACTGTCAGAGCTGTGATTATACAGGGTCATCAAAAAAGAATGTCAGGATTACAAATTTGTATTACGCAAATAAAGAAACAAGTAGGAACATAAATTCAGTATTAAAATATTAAGAAAAGTACCAAGTTTTATATCCATTTCAATACGTTTCGATATGAGTACCATTAGTTGCTCGACAGACGTCTGGATGATCTACCTCCATCTCCAATGAAGCCTCTCTGGAGTTACAGTTTCAGTTGTGGCTTTAATTCGACGTTTTAAATGGCTGATATCAGTAATTCTTTCACTGTACACAATGCTCTTAATGTATCCCCAGAAGAAGTCCAAAGGCGTAAAGCCGGGGCTTCGTGGTAGCCAAGGAATTGGGCCGTCTCGTCCAATCCATGAGTTTAGGAACTTCTCATACAAGACTGCTCGCACAGATAGGAAGAAAAGAGGAGAAGCTTATCTACCCTACAAAAAAATTGCATCCTTTCATTACTTTCAACACAAGAATTATTTCCGTACGTTTAAGAATTAATTTTTTATAAGGTTGCAAAATCTCGGCATTCTTTTTCGATGACCCTGTATTTTTGACAATTATAACACTGTTTGGCTTCCCTGAAATAGCATGTTTCTACTTTAGTGTGAAAGCCAAAGAAGATATCATTAACAAGACATTTTTGAAATTATCAGAAGGAAAGATATCCAATAGAAATATATGCATTGGTTACAATTTTTTTTTAACTTGTGAGTAACACGACGCACTAAAAAATTTAGATTGGCGAGCTCTACTTTTGACTCATTAATTTTGTAACCATAGGACAGGGACGGCGAACCTATGGCACGCGTGCCACTTCTGGCACGCGAAAAAATATTTTTGGCACGGCACTGCTATGGCTCTAAATCAAAATAAAGTGAGATTACACAAAATTGTTACTGATCTTTTCTAAATTCGATAAAATGTAAATTGAAAAAATTAAATCGCGGAATATTATATTCCAATCTAATTAATTATAGTCTAAAAAATTATTCAAACAAATACGATATTTGAAAACTATCGATAAAAATTGGTTATTAGACATTACTAAATTCCGATGGTAAAATTGTGGCAACTTAGAATTTATTTCAGAGCTTTTCAAAGAATCTGGCGTTTGCTATTTTAAGTTTTTCTGCCTATCTATTCTTTCGAGTCATTGTTTTCACAAATGAATAATACCAAAACTGAAACTGAAAGCATTTGTCAGGTAAATCCGGTTCAGTTTGCATTAAAATTTACTTGTTATTAAGCTGCAACAGAAGAAATCAAATTACATCGCATTAAATTTTTTAAATTATTTTAAAAAATATATTTGTTTCTATAATTATTATACTGTAATACTTACATATATGTTATTCATATATTTTTAATCTTAATAGAGAATTTTAAATAATTTTAAACCATTATTTTTCAACCTACTAAATTTGTTTTTTAGTTGGCACGTCATAGTCACGTAAAATATTTTTTGATCGAATTTGGCATGTGGCAACAAAAAGGCTCGCCAAACCTGCCCTAGGAGATATAACTTTTAGCAAAATTTTGGATGAGCGATTACTACAAAGCTTAATAGGAGGAAAACAATTTAGTTTTACTATTAAAATAATTGAAAAATTACGCCGATAACATTTTGTGGTATGAAAATAGTGATGAAAGTAGCATTTGTAATTAACCCTTTATAAGGCAGAGTGGGAAGTATTTATCCCACTCAACTCTAATCACCAAATGCCTTATTGGTACCAAAATATTTCAATAAAACTTTACTTTTATAGTGTATCTTACGAGTAGCATTTAATTACCTTCAAATTTATTTTTTCTTAAATTCTGTGACATTGTATTATTTCAACATTTTAGCAACATAATTAAAATGCCTTATAAAGGGTTAATTACTTATTTTTTCTTGATAGTATTTCAATAAAGCTTTGTCGCACCATCGTGAAGAGGCAATAAAACTTCTCAGTCCTCATTGATCAAGATTGCTGATTTCTTAAAATCAAAAACATAAGCTTGTGATATCCAAATAATCCTAAAACAGACACATAATTAGCATGAGCAAATGTTTGCATACCAGTCAAGTAAAACCAAATTATAATAATAATAACTATTTTTTATTCGACTATTATTATTATTATTATTATTTATCAGTTGAAAACGCATTTAATTATTTCTACCTATTGCCAATAATTATTACCTGTGCTACAAGAAAAGTACACAAATTAAGCTTTTAAGCTAAAGATTTTTTTTCCTACTTTAAATATTTTTTACATATTATATGTACAGGCCCTGATTACCGAATAGGTAATCCGTGCTTCCCTTAGAAAATTCTGAAGGGTCCCAAAATTCAGAAAACAAAGGGCCCGAATTCTTGTATTATATTAATTCCATTCAAAAATTCTATCTAATTTCTTTTCTAATTAGTAACTCATTATAAAACCCGATTTAAAAAATATTTCATAAAAATACCTTTCATGGCATGTATGCTGTCATAAAATATTAATAATTTAAACTTGCCAAAACAGAAAGAAATATTTCAAAATATTGATATTTTATTTTGTGCATACATGCGGAAGTCAATTTTTTCCTCCAACTTACATTTTTATGCTAATATTATGCAAAATCATTTTTTCGCATATTTTTCTTGGTAGTGTCCAATTTTTGTGAATGTAATAAGGGAATATAAAGAAAAAAAGTTTTTTAATGAAATATATGTGAACCCAACTGAGTCACTCTTTAAAATAATATTTGTGGCATTGGTGAGTTTCCGGGTATGTCGAATTTAGAAAACTCTTCTCGAAAGAAAGGGGGCCGCGAAATGACACTGTGCTTCCCCTAGTTTTAGAGGTTAACCGGGCCCTGTATATGTAACCCCTTAACCTACAACTACGTGAGAGACACGTGGTCTTGTATTCAGACCAAAACTGATTATCATGGGCATGGTCCGTAGTACATCGGTCGGGCCAAACGTAAATATTAAAGGCATGGCCCCTGGTACAATGATCGAGTCAAATGTAAATATCATGGGCATGGCCTTCGGAATTGCAGATAAATATTATTGATTTATGTTATATTTTAGTGATTACTAATAAACCTTTTGTGGTATATCTACCACAATTATTACATCAGGTTGTACTTACTTATCAAATATTCCGCAAAATTAAATCAGTTGTTTCTTACTCACGTATTTACATTCAGCAAGTCGTGCGCGTTTGGTACAACTTTGGACCGATTTGCCGAACCGTAGAATGCAGGGCTGCGGAGTCAGTGGGGAAAATGGACGACTCCGACTCCGACTCTTTCGCTAAAAAATGGGCCGACTCCGACTCTTTCGCTAAAAAATGGGCCGACTCCGACTCCAATAACGCAGACCTGCTTGTAAAATGGACAACTCCGACTCCGGGAATTTTAACAGATCCGACTCCGACTCTTTCGCTCAAAAATGGGCCCGACTCCGACTCCACGACTCCGCAGCCCTGGTAGAATGGCTTGAAGGCTGCGCGATTTTGTTTACGTTTTGGATCCAGGCTGTTGAAAGGTAAATCGTAAGGTTAAGGGGTTAATAGAATACTTTTAAATTCTCTCATAAATAATTTAGCACACTTAGCAAAATATTGTGTTCATATGTGTTCCCTGTATTTTACTGTTGTTTCATTTAAGTTTTTCATGAAAATGTGTGACGATACGCTCATTTAATTTTAAATTTTTTCGAGCTAATTAAAATACCAACTATAGAATCCAATCCAATAAGTTACTTAAAACTTTAATATTATATAATTCGAAATTATTAAATCTCCAACTGAAAGCTTTAAATGCATTATTCTAAAACATTCATGCCCTCACTCTTAAAGTCTATATTTGTTTACGTTTTTACTTGTTAATGAAAACGTGACAATGTACTATTTTTCTTAATACAAGGTAATAAAGTTAAAATCTGGGTTACTCAAGTTACTTGTGGTTAAATGAATGAAATGCATTAAACAATGTTTTACAGAATAATCGATTTCTTGTTTCTTTTATTTATACCTAGTTGATCTGTTATTTATACCTAGAAGGAAATATCCTGCGTGTACATTCTTATTTATATTAGAAAAAATAGCACATAAAAATAATAGGGCTAAAGGGCTGATCATTATTAACTCTTAACCGGAAACGTACATCTGTGAGGTGTTTGCGTCTACATATCTGCCCTTAATATTTTTTCTCTCCGACATTCCAAACTTATTTTTATGTTGTTATATTAAAAAATTGGTCCTGTTAATGCATTACTATCAAAGATTAAATGTTTAAGTTCACTATTTAGTAAATTATTAAGTGTTCTGTTTGTGCACGGGATATTCACGTTTCCTGTTAAGGGTTAATAACGTGTATCTTGTCATCGTATTTTTATGAAATCTTTTCGGTGACATACTGAAGAAATGAATAATGAAGTTTGATTAAGGTTAGTTGGAGTTATACTTTTGGATTACATCTGCGCTTTAAAAATGTATTCATACACAAACAGCTCAAGGAAGTGCGTCATTTTAGTGTAATGAGGCATGCATTTTAATAACAACTTTAGTGTGTTAACTTAATGCTTAGAATGAGAAAAATATAGTGCATTCATCGCACTCAATATGTCAAACTGTACAATGATAATTGGTTAACTCTTTCATTTGTATGAAGCTCCTTTTAAGATTACGTTTATTACATTATGTACGTTGTATACGAATGAGTTTTACTTCCTCCTTATTTCGAAAACACTTAAACCTGGCCTCTTTTGAAATTAGATCATCAAAATACTTCCTTATTTATATAAAACTAGGTCAAAATTTTACTATGAGAAAATTTGGCATGCCACTTTTTTCTCTGAAAACGTGAAGAATATTATCTGCTACATTGTTGGTTTGAGTTTCATATTTGTTCCTCTAAATGACGCAAGAAAAAAGCTTTTTATTGAAATACTAGAAGAAAGCCAGTCAGAATGACGTGTTTGCATTTTTAAAAGAATGATATAGCATTGCATTATAAAAAAAATGTGAAGTAATAAATTTTATCTTAAAGTTTTAATGCATGGAGTTCGTTCAGATCGCTATATTGCCAATCAGCCCCATGGTCTATCTTCTAATCGAAAACATTCATAATTAAACATTGTTTTTGAAATCGTTGAAATGATTGTAAAAAGCAGTAAAATGTTTTTAGTTTTGTATATTTTATATTGCTAATGAGCAAAATTATTGCATCCATGTTCTATATTTTAATGAATCTCAAAGGAATGAATCGCATGTTATTTACCATCGCTGATTGCTGCGTGATACGATTTTCATCGAAAAACATTCATATTCCAATGTAGCTCATCTGTGAAGTTGTTTTTGTTTTTCACAACCTTTCTGAAAAGGTTAATCTTATGCAGTTTTATGGAAAAAATTAAAATAAAATGGCTTATTTTAATGAAAGATTATCGGGATCCGGATGAGTTCACTCCGGAAGTGTTGTACACTTAGCGCTATTATATATATAATGTGAAAATCTATTGAAATAAAGTATTGGGAAAATATCTTATGAAAAGGAATCAACCGTACAGAAAGCTTAAACAGCATCCTTATTATTTGCAAATAAAAATACGTTTGATGAAGCAATTCAGTTGACGCAGTTACGAATTTAAGCATCCTGCAAACTTACGTAACTCTTGCATATGCATATTCAGCTGCAGAAAAGATTGACAAGGCTGTGCAGTTTACGTCATACACATTCATCCAACCACCAATTGTCATTTAAATATAAATAACATTTCACAATCTAACAAACACGTTTCAACATTTTTTGTATTAAACTACACAAAAGAAAATATAAAAGTTATAAATGAGATTAAAATAAAGCTTTATAATATCTCTCAATGAAGCTGTAGGGATTAATCGTACTTAACCTTGCCTGCTGTCTGTATTTATGTCATTCAGTTTCGTCCAGCAAGTCAATGGGAAATATTTTGACTTCTTCAAAATAAGAGCTTTTCTATAATAAATATGCAATTTAAGTCCATCTATATGGTTTATCCACGACTCTCGTTTCATCTGTAACTTTAAAATTTTACTTGGTTATGTAATGTTCGACAAGCAGTTTTAAAGATGAATCATACTAAACTGGAGTAATATCCTAATTGATTTATTAAGTTCTTTAATAACGTTATTTGCTATTAATCCTTTTTTTATTTTTTTTTTGTGTAGGTCTTTAAAAAAGAGTAGTAATGCAAAGTAGTAGTACAATTAATAAAATAAAATAAAATATATATTCAAGAAGGTGTTTCACTTTTATACTGAACCGTTGTTTATTCTAAATGTTTATCACTCAACAAAAAACATACATGCTTGCAACAATGTAATTATTAAATTTATTTGCCAATTGAATTTGTTAAGGAACTGTATACGGCTAAATCAACCCCTGTTTGAGAAGTTTAAAGGCAGAAATTCTACGTTTTCAGATTTTTCTGGTTAATTGTGCTACAAAACCTATTTACTTGTCAAATTTCCTGATTCTACGACTTTTAGAAGTACCTTAGTTATTTGATGATCACCAGTGAGTGAGTGAATCAGTGACAAAAAAAAAAAAAAACCATTTTCGGAATCGAATATTTGGAAAACCATTAAATACAGAAACATAAAACCGAAGAACCTAGTTCAGTTTGATCATACTAGTATGTGTATAAAAGAAAAATTTCTATATCTCTCCCTAAAACGAAGTTATGAGGGTGTAAAATGTATGCCGAAATGGTTCAGGAAAAGTCTTGTGCGAACTTGGCGGACGCACTGCCGTGTTTCCAGATATCTATTGAGATATAAGTTATTAAAACATAAACTATACATTAAAAATAACAAAGAACTCTAGATATTTATATTAGCATGGTTGTTTTAATTTGAGGATATAATAACATTGTTAGAACAGCACACATATGTAGCAAAGCTGTCCCACACGTGACATGAAATGACCCGTTACACATGCAGAGATCGTGCAAAGAAACAAATGTAGTTTTAAATCCTAGAAACATAATATCAAAAAGTAATTCACAAAGCATTTTCAAAGTGTTTTCCCCAACTGAGGTATATAACTGAGCTTTTCTAATAATGCTTCTGCAGATATTCCGGAGTTTTCGCCTTCAATATTGTTGCAAGCATCGATTATCTTTTGTTTAAGATCAAATGCATATGTAGTATCGTCCATGCTTCCCATTTCTTGCAATATGTCTCATATTAAATGTTTATTTTGATATATTGTCCCAAATCTCATTGGGCAGTTTTTAATTCAGTACAACTCATTCAATTTTAAAGATACATGTATGTTTTGTAATAATCTTGTTGTAGCAAAAAGAAATTTTTTCTAATAGACTATTTTTTATATACAAGGGTCAATTTATTCGTACATTTACTCACCAAATGAAGCATTTTGGCGCAATGGCGAACGGCAGCGAAAACCCTGATTACATTCACATTATGTTTGTGCAATTGTATATGACATACTATTGAAAACTGATATAATTTGTTATTATTATAATTAATTTAGATAAAAAATTGGGTCTGAAGCCTGCAATCTTGGGTTCTCCTTCAGTAGATGCAGACTATTATTATGATGATGCCATCGACCCTGTTCGCCGACCTCCTGAGAGTGATTACAATGAGCCTGAAAGAGGTGTCGATAAGATTAACACCAGGTATGCAAGTCGGCCATTTTTCTCATGTTTAATAACTTTTATTTACACTTAATCCTGTGTATCTCCGCGTTGCATATCTGCAACATACCCAAAAATCAATGTTACATATACAGTGGACTTGATTGCCGCTATCTCCCAATTACAGCAGTTAATATAAATTGTTGATAGAATTCTCAACAAACGGCGATACTGATTTAATTTTTCATGCCAAAGTTTTATTTATTATTTGAACAGTTTTGCATCGTTGCCGCTAAAACAAACTTCGTAAATTTTGTAAAATTGAAAAGGCTGCGGGCGTCCAAGAATAGATTTTTTACAAAGGTAATTTCGTATATTTTACAATTTTGTATTAGAAAATGGACACTATTTATGAGAGGTGTGTAATTTTCTGTTTATTTCAGCTGTGAAAAAAGTATCTTTTAGTCAATATACATATTTTTTTTTTCTAATTTTTTGTAATTTATTTTTTACATGCTTTTTAAAAGTTAAGTTTACCTCAAAATTGATAAAAAATCTATTTTTGTTTTTAAATATTAAATAAAAGCCTGTTTAATTGTGAATATTTTGACACCTCATTTTTGCCCATACGGCAATTATATCGCGAGATATTGTAAATTTTGTTTATACACCTAGCGCAATTACCCACAGAAATTAAAACTTTAAATGGCTATTTCTCCATGTTCATATTTTCTTCATTTTCATGTTTTAAAATGCTAAGGCGCTTTTTAGGTAGATTTCATAAGAAATACTACCTATTGCAGTCGTTACCATGGTGCGACTTTTGGAAAATTTCTTCATAACTTTTCATTATATGACACCAGGAACCCAAAACCACCCGCACCTAAAAATTTTATATATGAATGTATGTACTAAATTTTGTCCGCACGATAAAAGTCGCAATTATGCACGGATCGTCTTCAAACCCGCCAAACACATTGAGATGGCTGATATCTCAGCGGGGATTGCAAATGAGAAAAATCGGCCCAAGGCAGTAGAAAAGGGGGAGGGTTAAAAATTTTGAATACCGTCTTAACATAATTCTGGTGAAACCAGCTCTTACAGAAAAATGACAGGAAAAGTTAAACATTTTTCGTTATTGCAGTTGCCAACAATTAAAAAACATAATAAAATTCTTACCACAACAATTACTTTTCTATTGCAAGATTTCCACGTGAAAAATGAAATAAATAGTTTGACGAATTAAAAGAAAGTGAATATTACGCCATATTGGAAATATAATGGACGTCAGCAGGTGAATATGCAACGTCATGTGAGTTTGAATAGCCTAAGAGGGACTGCTCAGACAAGGAAACCAAGTCTTTAGAGCATGGTGTCCTTTCCGGTCTCCTTTATTGGGAACTAAAACGGCCTATAGAGGCGCTGCTCGCAGCCTTCGGTACAGGAAAATTGTCCCTTTAATTTCCCTTTAACTAATGCTAAACTGCCATTGAAATAATTCTTTATCGTAAATGTATTTGAAAGTTTTAGATATTCAAATTCCAATAATTTTTACTTTGTCTTATAAGACAGAACACAAATATCACGTGAAATCTGAAATTGTGCAAAAGAATAATCATTCTGAACAAATTAAAAATATATGTAATGTGCTTGCACGGCAGTATCCTGAAACGAGAAGTCATATCTTTTCTCCACCAGATGGCGTATTCGAGCGCTTGAATCGCCAATTAAGGTCTTTTTTTTTTTTTTTTTTTTTTAAATACAGGTTTCTGCCAGAGCTGAAGCCACCAGAATCGCGACAGTGAGCGACCACACCCGCCAGGTGCAAAAGAACCGATGAGCGGTTGCATCGTAATAAAAGTCATGTGAGTTTGAGAAAACGTATTGAAACATGATTAAAACCCGACTATGGAAATATTGGCATATTTTAACATTTTGAGGTTCTAATTTTGAATACCGCCTTAACATGATTCTGATAAAACCAGCTCTTACAGAAAAATAAAATAAAAAACTCGTCAAAAACTGCTAGATAAAATTGTTAAACTAGGTTTATCTCTAATCTCGATTTAGTTTTTGTTGGTGAAATTAGTACTTAACTTCGAAATCTACCTCCGCCTGTAAGGCCGAGCTAGCAGAGATTTTTTTTTTTTTTTTTTTTTTTTTTTTGTATCTGAGATAGAAATTGAAACTTTTTTGTACATATTCTTCATTATATATGTGATAAATCTGCGCATGGAATTAGCCTTCATGTTTTTTATTATTATTTTAAAAATAAAAGTATATGAAGATGTGTTAGATTTCATCGTTTTTCACTATATATATCAGTAAAAAATTATATTGAATGTAATATTAGATGTACCTAAAAACCCATCCGCGGTCATGTGTAATACACATTTGAAAGTCTGATAAAAAAAAAAAAAAAAAAAAAAAAAAATGGTCAAAAACATCAATACTTTAAAAAGTAGTAAGGATTTTTAAAAAATAAGCAGTTAATTTTTTTTTTTTTTTTTTTTTCAAAATGTACTTTTAGTTGAACATTGAAATGCAGTGAGTTCACAATTTGAACCATATTTTTTAAAAATAAACAAAATTGTTGAAAAGGTAAAATTTCCCCTTAAAATGATATATTCTAATAGCTGAGTAAATATTTTAGAAATCGGAGTTATTGAGTCGCAAAGGGTTATTCACTTTTAGTCACTTCTTTAGGAAAAGTCACGTTTAGTCACTTTTTTAGAAAAAAGTCATTTTTAGTCACTATTTTTGGACCTGATATCGATACTAACGCAAAATGCTATAACCGTAACCCCGCCCGAAACTCGAAATGGACTGTAAGTTATCCATTTTGATATATTTATGGAAGAATAATCTATAATCATGTCTTTAATATTATTTTATGAATACTTTATAAAGTATTCAATTCAATGGCTACGATTTGAACTTTTTTCCAGGCAGGGCCGAACTTTTTTTTCCTATGGGTCGGTTCGGGACCGGACCTAGATATTCCCAGATAGCATTTTTTGCTTTTTAAAGCCTTTTTTCAACCATGCTACGTAAATGTTTGAATGCTTTTTAAAGGCTTTGCATGAAAAGTTTGTAAATGTTTTGTAAAGGATTGAAAAAGGTTCCTAGTTGACGCTATCTGAGGGAGTTTGTAAATGTTTCATGATAAGCATGTGAAAAGGAAGAAACGAAAGGGTAGCTACAGGAGTTGCAATCAAAGATTGATGAAAGGCTTTTATTACAAGCATGCATAAAAAAATGAAAATGAGGTTTTTATAAATCATAAAATCTTATTTGATAGAAAAATGAGATAAATAACTCAACTTAGAATTTTTCTGAGCTGAGAATATTTTTTTGTTGTTGTTTGTTTGTTCCTGTGGAAAATTAAATTTTAGTCAAATATTATCTATACATTGAAAAATACTGGTTTTTATTAGTCCACGTTTATCAAATTGCTTATTTTAATTAATATGTTCATTTTTTACCTTGAAAGAAATTCTTACATCCCTGTCTTTTACTATGTATGTATAAAATATATGTTTAATTTTTATCAATTCGCTACATTATTAGATCCTATTTTAATAATAAAAAAAGCTTAATAATGTTAAGAGGCTACTTCACTCACACAGAAACACCTGATTGCTAATGTTAATCCGCTGGGAGATTTTTTTTTTAATATCTCGCTTGCGTTTTTTTTTTTTTTTTTTTGCATTGCATACCTGCAGTTTTGATACAAAGGCCATTTTTCGACTTTGTTTTACAAGGTTTTTTTGCTTATTAGGATATATTCAGAACTGCTTTCGAAAGCAAAAATACTCTAGTGAAAAAAAAAAACACATTGCAAACAAAATTGAAAACTTAAAAAAAAAAAAGGGTTTTTGTACAGATTGACCACAAGTAACAAATAATAAAATTTACAATATTGAAATGCAAACGAGATATTTAGAAAAATTCTCCCATAGGATTAACATTAGCATGCAAGTGTCTACGCATGAGGGATGTGTACTCCCATTAAAAAAAAAAAAAAATTCTTAAGGAAAAACACTTTCATTTGAATAAAAACCATTCCAAGTAAAATTTTAATTAATTATCAGCAGTGAAATTATTGAAGATTAAATACGTGAAATTTTTTACATTGCTAACTCGGCACAAACCAACAGTGCATTGGAGCACTATTTCAAGGATCCGGGCTCGACATTTTTCACTCTGTTTATTTACGCTTAGTTAGCAACTTAAAAAATTTCACGTATTTAGTATTAAAAAATCATTCTTATACACATAGGCATAGAGTCTTGAAAATTATTGGTAACTTAAAATTAAAAAAAGGCAAAGGGATTTTTTTTTTTTTTTTTGTCATTTATCCTTTAACAAAAGAAAAAGGAGAAATTCAATAAAATTAAAAAACTAAAAGCTTTTTTATATTAGAGGGTAAGAAAAAGTATTTAAAATGTTACAGGGACTTGAGAACATACAACTCTATGTCTATGCTTATACATAGTAAATTTAATTATACTTTCAGTTACTTACCTTTTGAATCCAGTTCACTATCCAGGATCAGATAATTTTTTATTGTATTCATATATAATGAAATCTGTGTTTACCTACAATAAATAGCACGTCAAATATGTGGAATTCCAATATAGTGTACATTTAATGACTGTAGAAGATTGTATATTTTTTATATTACTACTTCATTAAATTTTTTAATTCTTTCATTTATTAAACTTATTTCTTAGAATTTTCAATTATTATTTAGAGAATATTGTCAGATTTATAAAATAAATCCTCCATAGGATTCTGATTGATGACCACGGGAATATATTTAATCTTTTCTCTGAAAATTGTTTAATGATGCAAAATGCAAAAGAATTTTTTTTACAAATTCAATGATCTTTCCAGCATTTTTACATAAAAATAGTAATTGTTTGCTTGTTTAACAATGTAAATTACATATTACAATAAGACAAATTTTAAAAATCATCTGAAGTATAATTTAACTCACTTAAATTGTTCTTTTTCTGATTGTAATTATTTTTAATAACTTAAGACTGAAGCAATGAAAAATATTTCTCAGTATCAAGGAAAGTCTGGAAAACAAATGAAACATTATTCAGTTTATAAAATTCTATTTATTTACATATAAAGAATTAATATAGTAATTTATTTACATATAAAGAATTAATATAGTAATTTATTTACATATAAAGAATTGATATAATTAACAGGAACTTCATTAAATTTTTCTTCTTGATTCATTCTTTTCTCTCTAGAAAAAAATAAAATTATAAACACACAAATTACATACGTATAGTAAAAGTAAATAAAGTACAGTGTGACCTCAAAAATCCAGCATCAAAGTCATCTCGCCGCTTTTTTTTTTACACTTCCACCTTATAAGAGAAAGAAAAATAATAAATCGTTAAACAATTAAAAATTTCAAGATTGAAAGCGATGGATTGACTGACAGTGAGATCGCAGATGCTATGCTAAATTGAATCCCTTCTGAGTACAGAAGAAATGGTATCAGTGGAAAAATGCTTAAATTTGACTGGAAAACTAACATCTGCTTTAGATAAATAAGACTGTATTTTCAAAATCAATATTCTACATTTGTGTAAAATTAAAACTTGTTAAAAAACTGTTCAAAGAATTGAAGCAAATAAAATTGACATTGATGTTTAGGAAATTGCACGAGAAGAAATGATATATATTAGAATTTTTTTTTTTTTTTGTAACATAGAAAATATGAATAGAAACTTTTAATTTTAATATTTTTTTAAATATTTAATTTTCTAATTTTCTCAAAGACTCTCTCTATTACTTGGGTATGAATTAAATTACGAATAACGGCACCATTAAGACTATTAAAAGTATTTTTGAAGTCAGAAATTCGGCATCGTCATGGTACTGACAATGCCGGATTTTCGAGGTTATACTGTACACAATAGAGAGTGACACAGACAGAATCTTTATCTGGGATTGTTACTCATAAAATGAACATTTTGATTTTGTGACACACACACACACAAAAAAAATCCCTACATAATGAAAAGCACAAATAACCACAATAAATCTAGCTTTTATGTGTTTAAAGGTTTCATAAAAGAGCATTTTCTTATATCTTCAGATGATGAAAAAAAAAAAAAAAAAGAAGAGAGTGAGAAAGAGTAATAATTAGTGAAATAGGTGAAAAAAAAAAAGATTATATTCTATCAGCAGAGGGTATACACTAAAGAGTAAACACTATAGCTACAAACAGCATGGTTCAGTGATATATATAAATGGATACATATCCGATATTTATTTTCAAAATATTGTGTATATTTTCAGTCGAGCAAGAGTAAATGGATTTTTCGACTTTGTCGTTCTGTAGATAAAGAACTTTTGCTCTGGCAATATGACAATTTTAGCCCCCCCCCCCCCCCAAAAAAAAAAAACAGTAAAGTACCAATTATACGTCTTTCAGGAAACCTTTCTAAAACGATGCATAACTGAGAAAGGCGTATAATCGAAATTTTAGTTGGCTAAGGTGCAAAATCTTTGACTGTAGAAATACAATGCTGCAATCGCACAAATTGAATTTTGATACCATTTTTGATTGTTTTAAATACATTATATATTGAAAAAAAGTTAGCCCTTTGCACTCGAGGACTCCGGAGCGGAGCCATTTAAAATTTGTCTTCAAACTTGAGGGCTCCGCGCTATGGAGACAAAAATAATTTTGTGATACCTCATACCTGTCTAGAAAAGCCAAGATTACATATTGGCAATTGCTTCAAGAGGTATCACACTTTATGATTACAAAATGTAATAATTTTATAATTTTTAGTTTTTTTTTTTTTATATATATCATAACACTTGTATTCGTATTCATAAAGAATTAAAAAAATAAGATATAACTAAAATCACTTTGAGTTGCTGGTAATACAAATGAAAAAAACCTTTGAGTGCAAAGGGTTAAAATATTAAAAAAAATAATTAAATAATTTCTAAAATTGAAAAATAAAAGTGAGAATTATCAAACCTTTTATATCAGTTGCATACCTTGTTAATTAAACTAATTTTTAATCATCGTTTGACATGCCGATTTACTTTAAAGACTTAGGCAAAGCATATTTTCAAGAATCAGAAGTAAATCTGCTTCATATACCTTTTTATGCTTTCTGTATATTAGTAAAATATAGTAGTATAGGCTTGTTTACGCGTAGATGTAATAGTTTTTCTATTTATTGAACATCATACTGTATATTATTCATAATTTAAACTATGCCTAAAAGTAGAACTTCTGTTTATACAAGAAGTTTAACATAAAAGAAGGTAGAAGGAGGAATGGGACATGTTTAATTCTTTCTTTTTAATAAGATGAATGTAAATTGCTAATATGCAAATATTTTTAGAAGGTAATATATTAATTATAACATTATAAATATATTCATTTACTTCAAAACATAAATAAATTGAACTGATGATTTTTTAATGCTATCTCTGATTGACAATCCTGAATTTTCCTTCCAGTGATGAAGGTACTGAAATTTGATATTGTAGCACAGACATCAACCTACAATCTTTGTTAGACTGTATATATGGCCAACAATAGATTATTTGCCCCTTATCATACATTGTTTTATAGCTGTCCCATACCTCCCTGTTAGTGGGAAGGTATGGGACACATTTTGAAATTTATAATTTTTTTATAAAATTGTTTCTGCAAATTATGTTTCTATATTGTTCAAGGACATTAGAGAGTGTTTCATTTTGTATTCTATATATCAAAATTTTGTTTATGTGTCAAATAAAGTTGATTTTCTTATTTTTGTAAAAAGCATCGCATTCCTCCCCACTCTTCCCTCAAGGTCAAGTAAATAATAATTAATGTATAATTAAATATGCATAATAAAGATGAGATACATTTTCCAGGAATTATTCAATGGAACTTTCCTCACAAATGTATCATATTAATTCACATCAAAGTCGTAAAGTAAGGAAGTTTTATTTCAGGTTTAGCCAGTCTTAATAATAATAAAAGCTTGATTAATACATAAATATATTTGATAAAAAGATTGTGATTACCAATTATCAGCAATATCTTGATTTTTTTCAGAAATAAATTTATACTTTCTTCACGAAAAAACAATGAGTTCAGTCATATATCGAGAATTATATACAGTAGACTCCCTCAAATCCGCACAGCTTGGGACCAGTGGTTGTGCGGATTTTAGAATTTTGCACATTTCTGATCATTACTTTGTTTACATTTTTTAAACAGTAATTTGAATGTAATAATGTATTCAAAATTATACATAATGCTTGCAATATGGTAAAATATTAAAATAATTAAGTAAAGTAATAAACTACAATGATAAAAAGTAAGATAATTTTGAAAATGATTAAAATATTGAAAGTAAAGGTCAAGTAAATGATCAATAATGTATAATTAAATATGCATAATAAAGGTAAGATACATTTTCCTTGAATTATTCAATGAAATTTTACTCATAAAGGTAACCTATTGATTCAAATCAAAATCATAAAGTAAAAAAGTTTTACTTAAAGTGTCTTAAAGTAAAAAGTTTTCAAAAAAATGGGTTGCTCATGGAGGGAGTTCAAATGGGATGGTCTCTGAATGGAGGTAAAATTAGTATTGAGCCTATGGGAATAAATTTCGTTCCATGAAAAAATGATCGGTCAAGGAGGTGGTCGCACAGGGAGGTTTCACTATACATATGTGTGTGTGTAAATATATGTATATATTTAACACTGGCATACAGTTACAGAAAAGTACAAACTTTCATAGGAAAAAGAAAACATTATTCGTACCATTGAGCATGAACTCACAAAAACAAATTTTTTTTTTAAATATATAATAACCAACCTGTTAATTTAGAAACTACTGCCTGTTCCACTTCTTGCTGGGCAATTTTAGATTTTGTACCCTGTTAGGACTTTGTTCCAACATCATCTGTAATTTTCTCAACATGCTAGCATAGCAACCACGACTTCAGCATCTTTACCAGATGATGTCATTAGTTCTTGAAACTAAAAAATAAAACATAAAATAATAACAATGAAGAAAAAACTTTTAAACCCTTCATGACAAGCCTCCCTTGTACCACTATTTTCAAATAGTGACTTTTTCCTTATTTAATAAATTTATATTAAATAAAGTAAAAATGGTACTTTTTAGTTAGCCAGGCGCCAGTGTTATGTATACAAGTATATATACATATATATGTATGTATATATAACACTGGCGCCCGGCTAACCGAAAAGTACCGTAAAAATTACCATTCCGATATAGTAATAGTTACAAGGACTGTGTACACACTTTATATCACACATATGTTGTCATGAAGGGCTTAACATTACAATACATTTTGTAATGTATTTTTGTACCAATTTATATTTATTATTAACTACACCGGTAGCAGAAAGTTAGAGATGGGAGTCGCAGATTTTCTTTTTTCGTTTGCAGGTTATTTTTCTATTGAACTCTTATTTCGCTTTATATTATGTTTGGCTCTTTCTTACTTAATACAAAAACTTAAGATTATTAGGTACTTTTCGGTTAGCCGGGCGCCAGTGTTTTATATACATACTTATATACATACATATATGTAAATATAGATATATATTTACATATGTATATGTGTGTATATATACAATATTTGTATATGTAAATATATGTATATTTACATATATGTATGTATATAAATATGTATATAAAACACTGGCGCCCGGCTAACCGAAAAGTACCGATTATTATTAGTAAAATTAATAAAATGCATAATAACATTTTTTAAAAAAGTGATCGTTTGATTAACACTTCGATTGTAAAACTTGCAACCTGTCAAACCTGTTTTACCTGCAGATTATTTTCTGCCTCTGAAGTATCTGTTGCAGACACTTGGAGGATTTTCTGCTATTGGGTCAACTACTAAAAGTACACTTATTAAAAGTATGTACTAACTTTATTTGGTGAAATTGGTTGTCGGGATAATCAAGTAGTACCAAAAGAAGTAGTAGTATGAATTTCATGCCCTGTCAATTTTCACACTGATCACACTGCCAGTACAGATAAAATTATGGGGGGAAGGGACAAGAAGGGTAAGGTAATTTCATATTTATTAATTAAACAATAATAATAATAAACCAAGTTTTAATTTGTATGAATTTACAAAACCTTTAATTTTTAAATAATTCTTATTTTGATTTCATTTTTTCCAATTTACTATTAATAACTAAAAGTATTGATGGGCAATTTTAAAATTAACAAGCTAACTGATAAGCATTTAAGGCTCATGATTTTATGGGTTGTGCTTAATATAACGGTATCACTTCAGGGAGGTGGAGTTTGGCACTTGATATCTTAAGATATCTCTAGGGAGAGGGAGAAGATTCATTTTCGATATTGTTACCATTTTTGATCCAACCAAAATATTCATTTTTCTATTTGTAACTGTTTCTTTACATCAAAATATTCAGTTACCTATTTTTATGAAAATACTAAATTATTATTAAAATCATTAAATGATTATATACAATTATTTCATTCTGAAATGTGGAATACCTCAACGTTTAGCTTTCCTATTTTTTTTTTTTTATATATATTTGCATATAATCCGCTGTTGGAGAAAACAGTACGTTTGAAGTGATACTTGTGCTTATTAGTAAAATAAAGAGGAAGAATGTTGTCTATCTGTTTTGTTGATAAGAGCGGCAAGAAACAATATATCTGCTGAATACATTATGTAACAAAGAGCTATTTTTAAATACTTTTTTAAAAATTTATTGATATAAACTTATTTTATATTTAATATAGTGATATTTTACATACTCTTTCTTCTTTATTAGAAAATTTTATAAATAACAGATGTATAACAATATATTTGCATATAACTGAAAATATGTAAAAAGAAAATGAAAGGAAGAAAAAATAAAAAGAACTTTGAGACTCTGATAACAATATGATTAGTGATGGAAGGGTGGGACATAATCCAGGAATGATAATGTAAGATATTGTAAAGGCCGGAAAGATTACAAAATTACTATAAAGTTGGTAACGTTATATATGTACAGCTTCTTAATATTAAAAGCTTTGCCGATTCTCAATCAGCTGGCAAAATGACATACAAAAATTAATTTCTACTGTAATTGTATGTTTATTTTTAATAAATAATTTTTTTATTCTTCACTACACATAACAAATTTATTTTTTGAGATGTATACATGCACATGATTTAGAGGGGGTTTTTTGCAGAAAAACTTTTAAATAATTACTTGCGTTTGAAGACAGTTTTTAAATTTTACATATAGCAGCTACTATAAATATAGGAATAGCGAAAAGGGAGTTTGTGCAATAAGGATAAGATATTCTCAAATAAATTTAATGAAGGACATTATAATTATACAATTATTGGGACAGATGTCATATTCGCCCCATATTGGTGCGATTTTTTTTCGGTTGTCAATTTGGCGAAAACATCAACAGCATAAACAACATAATCCGGGTTACCACATCAAGCAAAATAACGGCACTTTGGAGCCAGTTAAGTACCCATTGCGTATATGACATTGGCGTCAGAAAAAAATCGCGCCAATATGGGGCGAATATGCGAATATTATTGTTTAAATATGAATATTATTTAACATATGATAAAACATTTTTTTCTCCTTAAAATAAGAGCTAAGGTTAAATGCAATTTTTTTTTTTTTTTTTTTTTTACTTAAAATGCAATTTTTTAGGAATACATTAAAGAGACACCTTTTGAATATAAAGCTTTTTTAAATAGACTTTTAACAATTCTAATATAATTGAAAAAAAAAAAAAGATTTCTGTTTGAATGTTATTTTAAAATTACAACAGAAAATCATCTGTAAATATATATAGACGCTAAAAGGGATAACAAACAATATACCTACATTTTGATAAATACATTTTAATGAAATGATCTACATGTTTTATACGCTACGCACAGCATATATATTTTCAAATGAATGTAATTTGTTGAAGGTCAAAGTCTGTTTTGATTTGTAAATCAGTCCACAGCAAGGGGGTGGTGGTGATTTTAAAACGTATACATTCCTTATTTTTTGAAGACTTTAAGAAAAAAAGATAAAATTTATTTTTACAAGCTTAAAATAATTAAACATAAAAACAAAATTGTGTTTAAGACTTAAGTGTTTTTAATTATAAAAACACTAGTATAGCCTCGATCATAATTAAAAATGTTTTATTATAATAAAATATGTTCCTAAACACTTATTCCTACAAAAAATTCCTTACACTTTCTCGATTTCATGTTTTATGGTTCATTTACATTACCATTACGTCAATCCTATGTGTTAAAAGTATACATAACGGAACTGCAGTTATGTTATCAAAATACATTTGAAAATTCGCGATGGTTACGAAACGTGAAACGATACGTTATAACATGTTTTAAGTAAATCATGTTTATAGAAGTTAGTTTAATTTTAAAATGTAGCATGCTGTATAACATAATTAAACAAAATAGCGTTGAATCAAATATCTTTTTCCCATGGGTAACTTACACAGAAATCTTAAATATAAGACAGTACAGAAGAAAAAAAGACAGTAAGAACGATTTAAATAATAATGATATATACTAATAAGTAAAAGTAATGGCAAACTTACCGCATTTTCTGTAAATGTTAGAAACTTAGAATAAACTTGACACAACGAAAGCTTTCAAAACAGACGCCATTGGGAGACGCTACGCTGGCCGTGAAAAGAAATAAGTTGCGCATGCGCAAAAATCGTACGGATCATAATGATTTCCGAAAATGGGTTGGCTACACGATTATCACGAAAACCTTTGCAGGATAGTTAGAAAGTAAAGCAAAAACGACCCTTTTCGGAAACCTTACATGCTATCTGGGTAGGTAGCTTTCATTACAAACTGTAAACTGCAGTCGTCCGGAGGAAAGCAATTCCGTAAAATTTTGCTATATTTTCACCGATCATGACCCCCAGACCTTAAAACCATTCTCCATTCAAATGTTGATTTAATTAAGTAAATACGATATTTGTCATGCTGTAACTCTGGTATTTATGAAACGATTTGGATGTGACTTAATATGTACATAGTACATACCAATGTCTCGACAGAGTTCGTCGGTAAGCTTCATCCGCCATCTTGTTTCAAAATGGCGGCCATTAAAAAAAATTAATTTAAAATTTTAAAAGCGGTTCAAAAAGATTAGAAATTTAAAAAGATTTCTTTCGTTAAATGTTTAACCTTGATATTCGAAGCATTTTTTGTTTCGTCTTCATCTTAAAAAATGACTGAGATACAGCACTTTGGATTTCTAAGATGGCTGACACTTTGAAACAATCTGATATTTGTCATGCGATAACACGCATATTTATTAAGCGATTTCGATGTGTCTAAATATGTGCACAAGACATACTAAGGTCTCGTCTGACTTCTTTCGCCAGCTTCATCCGCCATCTTGTTTCAAAATGGTGGCAAAAAAAAAAAAAAAAAAAAAAAAAATCAAGTTTAAAATTCAAAAAGAGGCACAAAAAAAATTAAAAAGCTTTCTATTTTAAGTGTTTGATCCCGATACAAGGATTCCAGATCCTTTTTTTTTCATCTTTATCTTAAAAATGGCTGAGATATAATAGTTTGAAATTCTAGGGTGTCTGACATTTTCAAACAATCTAATTTTTATCATGCGACAACACTGGTGTATATTACCCGAATTTGATGTGACTGAGCATGCCATGCGTACAGGACTTATCAAGGTCTCGATCAAGTTCAATGGTTAGCTTAATCCACCATGTTGTTTTAAAATGGAGTGCACATCAAGATATCGCCAAATTTTGGCTAACAAAATATAAATCGCTCTCATTGAAGCCAACTTGGATATAGTGGCTTAATTTTGGGAACTAATTTTTTTCATTATTCAGTATTGACAGAAAATGGTATTGAATCTTCTATAATCGGATTCCATTCATTTTAACTTCGTATGTTTGAGTAAAATAAGCTGGATCTTTTTAAAACAAGGAAATATGAAAGCTAACTTTGCCTTCCGGCACAAGCCGGACGGACTTTTTATACTCACATGGCTCGCAGCGTCCTGTATTTTGACTACCACTGTTTTCAAACAATAATAACCGTGATAGATTTCTTTAATGTTTTCAGTACAAATCTACCATGAATATTATTATTTGAAAATAGTGGTAATCATAATTTAGGACGCTGCGATCCCTGCATTTATTCATATTAAAATATACAGGCTTTTGGATCTGAAAAATATATGCGGGTCTTCCTTTTGAAAAATTGGGTTATCCAGATGTGATCATAATTTCTTTGCCCAAAATATTCTTAAAATTATCAATAAAATGACACTTAACGCAAAATACCAAAACTCAAATTACCCTGTAAGTTGTCTGTACAGTGTTTTATCGTTTTATGAAACCGATCTAAATTAGCTATCAATAGACTGAATTTTTTAAACAAATTTATGTCTTAAGAAATACCTAAGATGAAAAGATATGAAATGTTTGTTAGTGCCATTCTGGGTATTATGTATTGTATTCTGCATTCTGTATCTATTCTGTAAGTTGTGTTATATATGATGAGTAAAATCTTTTCCAGGGAATAAGCAACTCTCATAATTTTAAACCTGTTATTTAAAAAGTTATACAATTTAACGTCTTACCACGCAGAAAAAAATCTCCCAAATTAAACGATAATTCAAAATTTTTATTTTAAAATATTGAAAAGCAACGTAATTATGATCATAGAAAAGTTTCATTATCTTTAAATAGACCTTTTTTATTGTAACAAAATTTCATAACATTGTATGCATAACATTTTGCGTTATCATGTTTTGCATAAAAGGAAAAGGTTAAAAATCTGATTTCGAGAAGAAGCTGGAAATATAATTCAACACTATTTTCTACAATTTAAATTACTGATATTCAAATATCTGTAAGACTACTCTAGATCTAAGCATGATAGAAACAAAATTCAAATTAATCTAGAAATTTAACCTCTCCGGGGACGATTTTTTTATAGTAATAAAAAAATGACTTATTATTATTATTTTCGATTTATTCATTTTATATTAATAGGAATGCAAAAATAAAAAATAAAAAAAAGCAATTTAACCAAAGTTGTCTCCGTTGCTACGCAACGGTGCAGCTCACAGAAAATTTGTTCAAAAAATAATCGCCTCTGACAAATGGAAAAAAAAAAAAAAGCAATTTAACAAATTACAACGACCATTTGGGAAATGATTTTTTCAAAGACTAAAATTTAAAACATAAAAAATCGCACGGAGTTGATCATACATTACGTACGCCATGAATTAAACATTAATAGTGTTATTACACGTACAAATTGCAAGCGACAGAAATCGCCTGCGACTCGTCAGATTTCCTGAAACTTACGTATTATCCAAGCATTTCATTGGCTGTTCGGGAAAAGGCTTTTACATCGTCAGATTTCCAAGAAATCTAACGACCCATTTTAATTGAAATTTCATTCATAAACTTCTAAACATCCCACAATATTACTTTTTACACCGTTGTTTAGAGAAAAAAATGTACTTTTAAATGCAATTTATTTGAAAGCTGTATCTCAATTTGTTTCTGAGTTATTAATTTTTTTGTAGTTTTTATTACTTTTTTGTCATAGTGGCAACAGAAGTATCCATCTCTGTTGAAAGTAAAGGGAAATACAGAATACTGTATAGAGCAATAAAAAAAAACGAATAAAATACGGATTAAACCAATAAAAAGCTTCAGATATGCTTTTGATTTCCTACCCTGACGAGGACAATAACTATTTTTCCAAATGGTTAAAAAAAATCACACACACACACAAAAAAAAATAATAATATTAACGTCCTCATTTGTGGCAATTGAGCGTTAATGGTAATTTATGAGTGAAATGATTTCTTATTAAAAAAAAAAAAAAAAGAAACTAACAATAAATTTCTTTCTTACATTTCTAAAAGTTATTAAAACTTAATGTATTGAATATATCTGGTATTATTTTTATCAAATAGATTTGTTTAAATAATCCAACAACACTGACTTCCGAAAAATTACTTAACGCTTTATCTCTAACTGTACGTCCGAAATTACATTGGTATCAGTACAGCCAAACCATAAAATTTTTACTTCTCTTCTTGAGGGATTCTGTAGTGAATAAGTTATGAATTTTTTGTTCTTTTTGTTATTGACAGTAATTATAATTATAAAAAACTAAACGTTCACATATATGGCCAAGGGCGTGAAGAGGTTAAAAAAATAGTTGTGAAAATATACAATAAGTTTTTTGACACAAATTTGCGTTTTAAAGTTAGGCCGATATCTTAAATTATTAATATTTTCTTCTCAGTGAATGATAAAATGAGCCGTCGATTTTGAAAGTAGGGTGGGTGAATTTTTAAAAAACATTAGTTAAAGCTAAATCTTATTACAAATGCGTAAAATTTACGTTTGTATTCAGTTCACTATAAATATATAAATATCCTAATATGGACTGACTGATTTTAAAATTCAAGAACTTGCAAATGGTGACAGTTATTGAAAAAATTCTTGCAGGAGCGTTATGTAAGATGTCAGGAGTTTTTTTGCTGCAAATCTCGATTTTAGTTTAAAATAGCAGCAATAGATGACGCTGCAAGCATTAGGCTATAAATCAGGGCCCAATTATTGGCCTCTTTCTTGTCTCAGTATTGATGCGAAAGAAAGACATGCAATTTTGTTCTTTGGAGCCCGTTATCGGTAAAACTGACACCCAAAATAATATAAATAGTATGCCATTCTTATAGTGAATAATATACATATAAGTATGTTTAATATAAATATAGTTATACTGTATGCATTAAAATTGGGTAATTATTTTTATTATTTTTCCTCTATTCTTTTTATATTTATTATCGGTTTAATGTTTTTGAATGTCCCACATTCATACTTTATGGATTTTTATGGATGTCTGAAAATAATCCACATTCTATATTTGTGCTTTTTAAGTAATGGGAATTTAAGTATCATTTAACCTTCTATATATTTCCACATGTTTTTTATTTCCTGTTCATTTTATAAATATCTTATTTATAATTCATTAAAAAATAATTTTTATATTATTTTTAATAATTATTTATATTAATTATTACTGAATTTATTTTGTTTTATAGCATATAGCTATATGCTATATATTATCAATGTTCTAGAATTATTTAAACTCTTAGTTTATTTTAAATAAGTTAGCTAATAGAATATATTGTATGCTTTTAAATTTTATTAACAATAGTTTTTAAATACATTGTGTGATTTATATTAGGTTTATAATTCTCTATATATAAGGATTTGTTTGGTTTTGCTGTTTAAACAGTTATTTACATTCAAATGCTTAAAAATATTTATCTTGCGATAGATGTTTAATATAAGTAATAATAGATGGCAGCACCACATTTGTCTCTTTCAGCTTGCTCTAATTTTTAATTTTTCTAGCTCCATTTCAGTTATAATTTATACACCAGGGGGTATTTTTAGCTAAATTTTAACGATATTGTTAAACTGTTATCTATTAATTTAATAGTGCATTTTAAATAATGTAATTAATATCTATTTATTTTATATTAGATTAAATGTGTTTTACAAGGTATTTCAAATTTTATTTCAAAATGTATTAACTGCATCCTTTGGTATCATTTACTGTGATTTCTTAACTGTTTTATTCACCTTAATCTTTTTGATATACTGGTAGACATGTGCACATGGATTTTTGTAAAATACTGAAATATTAATCGGTATGGTGTTTATTATTTATATTTTATATCCTATAAATATTTAAATACGTTTTATTGATTCTTCCATTTCATATTATTTGTATCTATTCTGCTTTCATTTTTAATCAATTCACTTGATTTTAGTGGTTGTTCGGGCACAGGGGAAAATAATTTTTAGCTTTAGCTTATTTTTCCCACAGAAAACAACCATTTTGCTTATATCATTGAATTCTGTGCCCTTGATAACGTAATTCAATGTATAAGTTTTTCAATTTTTGTCGGTGTCCACTTTTTTCTTTTTTCTTCCATAATAATTCTTATAATATTTTTTTTTTTTTTTTTTTTTTTTTTTTAATACTTACAGCTTTAATTCATAATAATTGACGGTGGTAGGTTTTGTTTAATTAATGGTAATATATTTGCATTCAAATTACTATGATGCATTTGCGCAAGTAATTATGAATGTATGCATTTTACGATATTTTTAAATATCTTTTCATTTTGAATGTCAACAATTCATTTTGATGTATTTTTTCCTTAAGGTATCTTATATATATTTTTATATATTCCCAGGTCGCTAAATTATTTAGCAATCTTTTAAATATTATACGCTTAGATCATTGCTGCAATTAGCGCACAATCTATGTGTATTATCAATAAGATTTCTACCATGTAGTTATCTGATACCTATTTTAGGATTCCATTAATTTTTTCATTCCTATCATTGCAACGATTTATTTAATGTTTTTTAATTTTCTAGTTATGATTTTATCTTAATTTTCTTGTAGTTAGTGTATGATATTGTCCTATATATTTTCTATTTTTGCTATATCTTTACATAATTCTGTAGAGATAATCATTTTATATATACATTAATATGGTAGCAATAATTATTTCTATTCATAGATTTAATGTTAATTTGCTTTAGTTTAAATTCATATTACTTTGATCTGAGTAGTTAGTTGGGTAAGCGTTTTGGTTGTCTTTGCATGGTTATAGTTGTTCTAGGATTTGGATGTTATGCGGATCTTTTTTGACTTATTTGTTCTAAAATAGTCTAGTGGTTTCTTGCTATTATTCATCTACGTTATTTGGGTTATCATAATTTGGTTTTGGATAATTTGAACATTGTTTCTGCGTTCTGCTTCTATTATTGTAAATATTGTATATACTTTTTCATACTCAAGTTTTATTATTTAATCAAGGCTAATTTAATTAAATTATTAATTTTTATTATTAAAATTTCTTATTTTTATGGCAATTATTGCATTTTCCATACATAATTTTTATATGGCAGTTCTTAGTAAACATCTCGATACTGGCAAGATACACTTAGCATCTATGCAGTGTAGTGCCCGGTACAGGAATAATAATTGGGTTGTTCCTGGATCGTCATCCAGCGACCATTTATACTCTCCCCCTCGTCCTTTATTTTTTCGTAAGTGCTATGATTCTCGGTGCAAGACATGTCCATACGCTGCTCAGACACAAATTGTCTCAGATCCTAATTATTCAAGTTTTTGTAAAGCATTTAATGTTATTTATAGTATAAAGTGCAACTTATGTAATATGAAATATATTGGTGAAACATCAGGTCCAATTCATAAACGAATCAATCATCATCGATCAGACTCTAATAATAACAAAGCAAAAAATATACAATCTACAGCTGAAATTCAACATTTTCATAAACATCTATTTAAAAATACGACAATTGAAATCCTTCAAATTCTAAAAAATAAATCAGAACGTCTTTATATGGAATCATCATATATGAAATATTATAACACAATTTATCCTTATGGACTTAACAGTGAAGTATTTAACAGACCTGTCAAAGTCTTCACATCTATAAATAACAATATTGATTATTCTCCAATTTATCCTACTCTTAATCATAATTTAAATGCTAAAACAACACGTAATAAACTCGGAAAGGGTTCATCATCAGTTGTAGTTTCCAAAAAATCTATCACAAAACAAATTAATGATCTTCAACGAAATTACTTAGAGAATTATAACTGGTTGTTAATTCGTAAAAACATCTTTGCTATTAAAAAGAAACAGCTTGTACAACATTTAAATGTCTTTCTAAGTAAATCTTTCTCTAAACATTTCTCTGATATTTACTTTGACCTTATTATGAGTAGGGTTAATCTTTTAAATATTAATTTAAAAAAAAAACACAAAATTCAGAACATGAATACTCAAATGATAATTACTTTTTCAAATCACATTTTTAATAAATTAATATCAATTCTATAATTAATGATAAAAATTGTTTTTTTCCTATCAATAATCTTCATATATCAAAAACCTTTAAATATCCGAATACAATTGGGAGAAAATTTTTTAACTACAATACATTTTCAAAAAATACATCTGCTGCAAGTACTTTTCCGTGTAACTGCAAAGACCCCACTCTAAAAAAATACATAAACAATGATCATGGACATATAATCACTGGAAATCTTGATATTGTTCATGATTTTAAATTGAAACAACTAATGGGTTATGGTACTAAATATAGACTTCCATCTAAATTTAATGTTAAATCTATTATCAAACAGTTTACATATGATATTGATATTTTTATTTATAAAATTTCTATCTCTTATAATAAGCCTATTGAATATTTTAATCAATGGAAGATATTAGTAATTGAAAAATTAACTATGGCTTTAAAAAATAATATTGCTGATTTGGTTTCTATTAATACAAAGCATTATTTCCAACAAATTACTAAATTACAAAAAAACTTCGTTATTACATATGTAGACAAATCTCCTAACAATTATGCTATTATATGTAAATCATATTATCACCAACTTCTTACAAATTCTATTTCTTCTAATAAGTCTTTTCAAAAAACTAATGAAAATGTAATTGTAAATAATCGTAAAATTCGAAGTTATTATAAACTATTAAATATTTTATCTACTAATTTTAATTATCCATATTTAGTTCTTATTCCCAAATTTCATAAAACTCCTATTAAATTTAGGACTGTTACTATTGGTTGCAATACATATAATAATATAGCCAATACACTTCTCTTAAAAATTCTTAATCAATTATATGAAATTACTACAAACAATTTTAATACACATTGTATAAAAAATAGCTATCAACTTGTTAATATTTTAAAAAATCTTCATTCTGTTTGTAATATAACGACATATGACTTCAAAGATCTTTTTAATAATATAGACCTATTAGATTTACATAAAATTATAAATGCATTATTTAAAAAGTATTATAAAAAACTGGAATTACCATCTAATATAGATATTGCATATTTTAAATCTTTAACTAACTTCATTATCTATAATAATTATATATTGCAAGATAATACTTTATATTTAATGTCGGTATACCACAAGGCGGTTGTACTTCCAGTTTACTCTCAGACTTATACTTATCTCATTATGAACGTAATTTTACTAATAATAATCTACATTTATATCGTTATATTGATGACATCATTTTAATTGATACTGATCAATCTGCAATTACTCGATTTCCAGTTGATTATCCCACTAATTTGGAATTAACGGAAAACCTTTTATCTAACAATACAATTAACTTCTTAGATCTTAAAATTACAATAAAAGACAATAAAACAATCACAGATTTATATGACAAACGTAAAGAATTTAAATTCACAGTTAATACATTTACAAATTTTAAATCTTGTCTACATCATTCTGTATTTCGTAATATAATACTTAATCATTTATATAGAATAAAATGTTTATGTTCTTCTCCTCTAATTAACAATAATATTAAAAAACTAATTTATGATGCATTAAATCATGGTTTTCCAAAAAAATTCATATATTCATTAATATACAATTAGTACTTTTCTTACATGATCTATAAACACAAATTAACACATGCGTAAACAAAATTACAAAAAAATTATAAAATAAAAAAATATCTATAAATAATTAAAAATTGTAAAATAATATAAAAAAAATATTATAGGTTGGTTGGGTGGGTAGATGTTAGAGTACGGAGGAGGGTGGTGTTGTCTGGATAATACGCAATGGTTAATTATTTAAAAAAAAAGGGGGGGGGGCTCTTGTAGTATTACTATATTTTTGTTATGTATTTTATATGGATGTTGATTTGATATTTTATATGTAAATTGGAGAATTTCATTAATATTATAATTAGCTTAATTATTCATTAATCTAATTTACAATTATTTGTTATTAAATTTTAATTTACTAAGGACAATATTATATTAATTACTAATAGTATGCCATTCTTATAGTGAATAATATACATATAAGTATGTTTAATATAAATATAGTTATACTGTATGCATTAAAATTGGGTAATTATTTTTATTATTATTCCTCTATTCTTTTTATATTTATTATCGGTTTAATGTTTTTGAATGTCCCACATTCATACTTTATGGATTTTTATGGATGTCTGAAAATAATCCACATTCTATATTTGTGCTTTTTAAGTAATGGGAATTTAAGTATCATTTAACCTTCTATATATTTCCACATGTTTTTTATTTCCTGTTCATTTTATAAATATCTTATTTATAATTCATTAAAAAATAATTTTTATATTATTTTTAATAATTATTTATATTAATTATTACTGAATTTATTTTGTTTTATAGCATATAGCTATATGCTATATATTATCAATGTTCTAGAATTATTTAAACTCTTAGTTTATTTTAAATAAGTTAGCTAATAGAATATATTGTATGCTTTTAAATTTTATTAACAATAGTTTTTAAATACATTGTGTGATTTATATTAGGTTTATAATTCTCTATATATAAGGATTTGTTTGGTTTTGCTGTTTAAACAGTTATTTACATTCAAATGCTTAAAAATATTTATCTTGCGATAGATGTTTAATATAAGTAATAATAGATGGCAGCACCACATTTGTCTCTTTCAGCTTGCTCTAATTTTTAATTTTTCTAGCTCCATTTCAGTTATAATTTATACACCAGGGGGTATTTTTAGCTAAATTTTGACGATATTGTTAAACTGTTATCTATTAATTTAATAGTGCATTTTAAATAATGTAATTAATATCTATTTATTTTATATTAGATTAAATGTGTTTTACAAGGTATTTCAAATTTTATTTCAAAATGTATTAACTGCATCCTTTGGTATCATTTACTGTGATTTCTTAACTGTTTTATTCACCTTAATCTTTTTGATATACTGGTAGACATGTGCACATGGATTTTTGTAAAATACTGAAATATTAATCGGCATGGTGTTTATTATTTATATTTTATATCCTATAAATATTTAAATACGTTTTATTGATTCTTCCATTTCATATTATTTGTATCTATTCTGCTTTCATTTTTAATCAATTCACTTGATTTTAGTGGTTGTTCGGGCACAGGGGAAAATAATTTTTAGCTTTAGCTTATTTTTCCCACAGAAAACAACCATTTTGCTTATATCATTGAATTCTGTGCCCTTGATAACGTAATTCAATGTATAAGTTTTTCAATTTTTGTCGGTGTCCACTTTTTTCTTTTTTCTTCCATAATAATTCTTATAATAATTTTTTTTTTTTTTAAATACTTACAGCTTTAATTCATAATAATTGACGGTGGTAGGTTTTGTTTAATTAATGGTAATATATATATATATATATATATATATCATGGAAGACGGTAGTATTTCGAGTGACGCAGCCTTAAGCCTAAAATCGTATCGTATCGTTAAAATCGTATCGTATCATAGAATTCGTAGATGGCGGAACTCATATATACAGCTAACTCGACATCAAAGAAAACGCGAAAAGCCGCCTTTTAATAACTCAGCAGATATATGTCTTATTGTTCTGAATTTTGTAGAACAGTCTTATATCTGCAGTCTAATCGTATACTGAAATTTTTGCATTTCTACGTGCAGTATATTTTGAGATCTAAATAGCCATTTTTAAAGTGAAAACGTTGGTATAATATCGAGGAAGTTCCTAATTTGAAAATCTCGAAAACGGTTCTAACGATTATTTTTAAATTGATACATAATATAAATGTGATTAAGGCGAGGTGAATAACACTTTTCTTTTTTCTGGGAAAACTCTCGTTCGTTAAATAATTCGTTTTTTTTTCTCTCGAAAATGACACGGGCGATTTTTTAAAAATCAAATAAATATGTTTCAGATGAACCAAATAACAATTTACTTGTTTCTAGCAAGACTCTTGTTCGTTTTATAATGCGCATGAAAAATCGGACTATATTTCTTCGCCATTCTATGGAAATTTCACCGAAAATGCATGACACTGTATTCATACACATGCTTTCTTTTTAACCACTTTTGGGGAGAAAAATTTTGTCTTCCCACTGGCTGAGTGGCTAAGGGCCATCGTTTACTGACCTTAGGATAGGCAGTTCGATACTCTGCGGTACGTGTTTTCACACGTGAATGTTTTTTTTTTTTTTTTAAGTCTGCTAGTTGACCATTATTCTCAGTTCCTTTGTAATTTTTTTAATTGCTATTAAGTTAAATAAAATTACAATTATAATGACGCCAATTTGATGATGATTATTTCTTGGCAATTTTTCAACAATAAAAATATTACCATAAATTTTATAAATATATTTAATTTCAATCACTTTACAAAAAATATACATTAATAATTATTATTTGAATATAAATCACACGATCAGAAACGTAAAAAAAATAATTCATTTTAGCTCTTCTTTTTATAATATCATTTTTTATTATTATGACGGTCAATCAATATATAATCACTGACATCCATAATATTATTATTATTATAATTATTATTTTCCTTGCATAAAAACTATTGTGATGTAATAATTCTTTTATAATAAATAATTTGAAATGTTTTATTTATAAATAACAATGAAGTTTGATAACCCCGAGACAATTCTTTTTATTTAACTTTGCAATATTTACAGTTTACATAATAAGCATATCAGAATTCTGGTGTCGCCATCTTTTGACGCAATTGCGTAGTATTATAGAGAAATGTTTGATAAAAACATTGAAGCAGACAGTTTTTAAATCGAAGAATTATTTTAAGAGATATTTAATGTTAAATCTGGATAAAATTGTCTCATTAAAAAAGTCTCATAGGAAAAAAAATATACATGGGAATTTAATCATTTTTATTCAATTTAATCATTCAATAGAAACTCGAAGTTTGCAGAGTGCATTTATTATTCTTAACTTGCCTAATTTTTTGACGGTTTATTTCAATTTTAAATTAAAGTTTTCAGAATTTCCAGAGATATTTTTTACATATTTTAGAAAATGTTATTTTAAATTGTTGCCAAATGTTAAAACAGCGCAAAGAATAATATATCCTTTAAATTAAAAATTTATTCACACGTGACTATTATAAGCAGAAAAAAATCCTTTTAAATTAGAATTAAATGATAACGTGTTAAAAGCAGGAAAATATTAAACATTACGTCATAAAAATTGTTTTTACACATGCTTACTTAAAATGAAAGAAAATTATAAAATAATCAATTATTTTCAAATTAGAATTAAATGATTACGCATTAAAAGAAGGAAAACATTGAAAATTACGTCATAAAAATTATATTTACACGTGAATATTAAAGAAAAAGAAAATTTTTTAATAATAAATTCATTGATATGTGTTAAAAGTCGTAAATGGAGGAAATTACGTCATATTGGCCAAAGTGGCCAAAACAGTTTACAAAACACATTGCAAAACATATTGCAGAACAGTGTAAATTAAAAAATATATTTATATGAGAGATTTATTTCAAATTTCGAGATGATATTTTTAACTATAGTTGCTAATTTTAAGGTAGCGCAAATAATAATATTATCTTTCTAATAATAAAAATATTTTCAGTTGAATGTTACAAAGAGAAAGGAAAGTTTGGTGAAAATTATGTCAGATTTAAAACGTTACATTTAAAATCTCTTATTTAATATCATTTTCTTATAGCGTTGTTAAAAAATACCATAAAGCAAAGACTCTGTTGACTTAGTTCCTTTTATATTTGGTAATTTTCAAATGTTTAACTAATCTTATTTAATCAAGCAGGGAAACAGCAACTAACATCAGCTGATTCGGTTTTGAAATCCCTCAATAAAAGGGAAACCCGTTTACAGTAAGATCGCCATTGATTTTTTAATTATACAGAGCAGCCTCGATTATCCGAGCTAATTGGGACTGTTAGTAAATCGGAATCGGAAATCTCGGTTAATAGAAACTGTGTGTAAAAACTCGCCGTGCTTGCGAATCTAACGTCTCTTTTAAAAAAATATATAGAACGTTTTTTAAATAATAAAAGTAAATATATGTAAAGTTCTGTTTCACAGCTTAACAAATTTAAAAAGAAAATCAACTACCAGTAGTAAATTTTAAAATGCAAACTGAAAAATTTACGAAAGTTCACACAGCCACTGGAAACAAAGCATTGTTCGCTATTGACTTCTCAGGGTCCAATGTTTCTTTGGAGTTGAGGGCTTTTGGGGGCAGAAGGGCCTGTATAGCACGGACAGTGAGCTAAAGAGTGTGGTTATTTTTAAGGCTCATTCAAAAGGAAAAAAAATCAGACTTTGTTATCGGCTCGGTTAACAGAAACCTCGATTAATCGAAGCTCGGCTAATCCAGGTTCTACTATAATTCAATCTTCCGTAATCTTTTTAAAGCAGGTCAAATTAATGGACTTTAGCACAAAGTCACATAGCTGATAACTGCCATGCTTGTTGGCCACCTTTTTTTCAAAAAGTTTGCTTCACCTTATTCAATTAATGAGATATCTCCGATAAAATAAGTCACATTTTCCCGTTCTAAAATACTGGTATCCAAAAATCGTAGCATGTAACTGACACTACAAGTACTCATGGAACTAGACTATTTTAAGTCTGATTTTTATTATAGACTATGTAAAATTATTAAAAATATATATTATGATAGGAACTAGCGGGCTTCGTCCGCTATTTACGTTACGGATATAAAAATCCTGTTTTTTTTAGGGAAAAAGAAATAAAAACCTATTTGACGATAGGTTTATAAAGACACATTTTGTATTTGTTATATTTCCGGGGATGAGGAGGGGGGGGGGCTATTTTGATTAAATATCGCAATTAGTCTACATGGCAGATATAATTATGATAGACACTAGCGGGCTTCGCCCCTCTATGGCGCCTTATGGGTCCAGCTTCCATAACTCAGAAACTACCTTTCGGACATCAATGCAACAGATTCCAAACGTTATAATTAACTTAATAATCACCCTATATAGCATTAAAGTAAATTTATGAGTACTGCATACTATTTTTTTATCGTAATTTCTGAAGAGAAAAAATTATTTCGGTTCCATTCTTAGGTACTGGTCTGAAAAATTTTGAAAAAGGGGGGAAGGAGGGGACATGAGACTGCTGTTTGTCAAACAACACAACGGGCTCTGGCTTATTCAACTTGGTTTTTGATGACTTCAATTGGAAGGTGGTTTGTTTAAAAGAGTGCGTTCCCTGCCCATAAAAATTGGAACTATTGGTGCTACATCTATGTAAGGATTTAATAATTATAAATTAACATTTTGGATTTATTAATTTAAGGAAAAAGTGTTTTTAAAGGAATATCAAATGAAACCCTCTGTGCGATCTGCGATTATACTTACCCAGTTGTTTTTATATACAAACTGCTATAAGGAAAATTGTAATAAAATAGTAAAAATTAAATCTGCATTAAATTCCATAAGTATCTTTTTTTTAATCATTTTATCAGTAACCTCAAAAAAGTAATGATATCAATGCAAAAACCCTTGACGGGTTAAAAGTTTCTGACGCAGCACTTTATCTTATGCTCTAAGAATTTTAAATATGGAACTTAAAAATACTGATATCAAATTTTGAGTGACGTTATGCTATTTCTTAAAAAATATATTTGTATTTATTTCACCATTTTATTTTTGTTTTATTTATAATCGCATGTGCAAAAGTTATGTTCAACATGAAAAGCTGCATAACATTTTATTCGCTGTTGCTTTATCATTTACATCTCTCATAAATTCAAAATATGTGTTTTAAAAGATATGATATAAAATTTAAGTGACGCCTTGGTGTGACTTTAAAAGGTTTGTTTTTTAAAATTCAATTTAAATTATTTTTGACTTGGTTAAAATATTTTTTTTTTACATCTACACAATACTTTTATTTTTCCAATTCACTGTTAAATATATCACTTTCATTGAATCTATACTATGCATTGAAATGTATTTATTTCAATAAATTGATTTATCTTTTGTGTCACGCTATTCAAAATTGTGAGTAAGATTTATGTAAATGGTTTCTTTACGTCATTGTGTCCAAACTACATGAAATGTATGAAAAAGGATAGTTTGACGCAAATAAACCATTTACATAAATCTTACTCACAATTTTGAATAGCCTGACACAAAAGATAAATCAATTTATTGAAATAAATACATTTCAATGCATAGTATAGATTCAATGAAAGTGATATATTTAACAGTGAATTGGAAAATTAAAAGTATTGTGTAGATGTAAAAAAAATATTTTAACCAAGTCAAAAATAATTTAAATTGAATTTTAAAAAACAAACCTTTTAAAGTCACATCAAGGCGTCACTTAAATTTTATATCATATCTTTTAAAACACATATTTTGAATTTATGAGAGATGTAAATGATAAAGCAACAGCGAATAAAATTTTATGCAGCTTTTCATGTTGAACATAACTTTTGCACATGCGATTATAAATAAAACAAAAATAAAATGGTGAAATAAATACAAATATATTTTTTAAGAAATAGCATAACGTCACTCAAAATTTGATATCAGTATTTTTAAGTTCCATATTTAAAATTCTTAGAGCATAAGATAAAGTGCTGCGTCAGAAACTTTTAACCCGTGAAGGGTTTTTGCATTGATATGTATATACACGAGTCGTTTTTAATATCACAACTTGATATATATATAATTTTAAATCGTAATATGAATAATGTGTTGTTTATATAGTGTATACATTCAGAATTCAGATACTTTTTAGACTTGCCATGTACTCTTATTTTCAGAGGTTCCAAGATTTATTCCAGAAGCGAATTTTCATAACACAAATATTGCTTTAACTTTTAGCACATACTATGCGCTCATGTGTTCATTAAACTCTTAAGATAACGCAAATTAAATAAAAGTAATAATATAATTTTGTCGCATATTTTTCAAGCAGAAATATAATTATTTTTACTTTCTTCTATCTTTACAAGAAAGTATTGGATTCATGAAAATTTTCGAATTCCGGTTTTCGACGGATTTACACGTTTTAGGGGTCAGAGAACCCGAAAAACATGTTTTTACAAAATGTCTGTCTGTGTGTCTGTGTGTGACACAAATTTTGGGCGCTCTATCTCAAGAACTGGTGCACGGAATTTAATAAAAATTTATATCCAGTTAGTCCCTGATACAAATTGATGCTGATTAGTTTTTGGTGCAAATCGCTCAACAGGTGGCGCTGCTATGCTGCATTTTGTACGATTTCCGCAATGGCTCTATCTCAGGAACTAATGCACGGATTTTCATGAAACTTCAGATTCAGTTAGTCCTTGATATGACTTGATGCTGATTACGTGTTGGTGCAAATCGCTCAACAGGTGGCGCTGCTATACTGCATTTTTTACGATTTCCGCAATGGCTCTATCTCAAGACATAATGCACGGATTTTCATGAAACTTCAGATTCAGTTAGTCCTTGATATCACTTGATGCTGATTACGTGTTGGTGTAAATCGTTCAACAGGTGGCGCTGCTGTGCTGCATTTTGCATGATTCTCGCAATAGCTCTATCTCAAAAACTAATGCACGAATTTTCATCTAACTTCAGATTTAGTTAGATATCAACACAAGTCGTTGCTGATTAGGTTTTGGTATTAATCGTACAATAGATGGCGCTGCTATGCTGGAATTTTCATGATTTTTGCAATAACTCTATCTCAAAAACTAATGAACGGATTTTTCCCAAACTTTAGATTCAGTTAGACTTTGACATAAGTGGTTGCTTGGTGGTTTTGGTGTAACATAGGTTTTGGTGTAAAGCACCCAATAAGTGGCGCTGCTAGGCTGACTTTTGCTGGATTTACACGATTTCAGAGATAGCCATATCTCAAGAACTAATGCACGGAATTTCATATCTTTACAATCCTCATGATGGGCATAGATTGCCGTTTAATTTTGGCAGTGTGATAGCGAATTTTCAAGTATAACATGTATGAGATAGAAGAAAGTTTTGGGATTGATACATCCAACTAGTTTTCATGTAAAATATTTAAATGTCAAATGCACAAAAGAAATATCAATTATTATGTCCTTTGAATTTCAATAGTTTGAATGTATTATTATGAAGAAATGTATGAAGATGTTAAAATAGCCTATAAAACTGATTTAAAAAAATGTATTTATCTAGAATCAGTATAAAACATTTTATTTTGGAATTTATATAGTAGATAGCACACTCAGCTTAACTTAGCATCAATATCACCCTTGACGGAAAACAGCATATGAAATTTCAGTAATTCATCATTCTGAAATTCTGTATATAAAATGTCTTTCAAATACAGATTAATATTTATTTAAATACTGCGATTCAGTTAATTAATTTGAATTTGTCCTACCGGCTATAACTATTTGAATTTGATGCAACGTTATAAAATCTGCTGATCAAAAATTTAAAAAATTACCAATTTCTGCATAAAATGCTTGAATTTAAGTTTGAGTTTTGAAGTTAACCACCCATTAAACGCGCATGTCCAAACATGGTGCAAATTTAAAATATTTCACGGAAATATTAGTTACTGTTAAAAACAATACGTTTAAAAATTTTAAATGTTTTTTTTTTTAATTTTTTGTTTAAATTTTTTAAATTCTAGAAACAATTAATTTAGTGAAGAAATAAGTATTCAATAATTGCAGAAGAAAAAATAATTTAAACATTTTTACTTTAGCTTTTTATATTGACTTTAGCAATATAGCAAAAAAAAAAAAAAAAAAAAAAAAGAGTTTAGGATAGGATTTTATTTAATGGCATTGATTTTCACTATAAAAACATCTAAAACTACTACCATACGCAAAAGAATGAAAAAGTCATGAATAACCGCAAAATTTTAACGTACAGTTGTGGGGAGAAAAAAGTAAACATCCCCAACTACTCTGCAACTAATTATAATAGAAGAACGTTACTGGTGCCAAGCGATTAGAAATAAAAGCTACTTTTAAATGATCTATATAAAATTTGCTTAGGGGGCCATCTACATATCAAAACCAGATCAAACTTTGATTTTTTTTTTTTTTTTTTTTTTTTTTTTTTTTTTTTTTTTAATGACAAGACCCAGTTTTGACAATATATTTTTAATCTTCGGTTCAAACTATGCCTAGAAATGAAATTTCAAGTCATTTTGTTGAAATATTTTTGAATTATAAACATTCAAAATTTAAAGCTTCTAATGTTAAATTACATTTTCATACTTTTATTAATAACTCCTGAAATTATTATCCTAATGTGATCATTTTTTGCGTGGCTATAATACTAAAAAACCCAAACATAAATACATTGAATTTGCATTAAAAAAAAATTATAATATGAATTACGAAATTAATATTAAAAAAAATATATGAATTGCAACCTACATTTTTTTTTGATAGATTTATATTTATTATGTCGTGCTTTATGCGAAATCTCAATTAAATTTTTTTTCCAAGTAGTTTTCGAGCTATGCTTATTAAACGTCAAAATGATGATTTAAGGGTCGTCTACGATGTGCAGAAAAGCATAATTTTAAAATAATACATTTTAATCATTTTATTGAAACATTTGGGCTGGCAATAGTCGATACATATTAAGCGAGGGAAATGGTCATATTGGAAAGAAATAATACATCAATAGGAGTGACATAGTCATTCTGTAGCATTTCAACAATCGAATATCGAACTTCAGTTTAGATGCATCCCCTAAAATAGGCTCATTTTAAAATAATTCATTTCTCTTAAACTAATTGTACGAATTTCATAAAAATTTGTACTTAGGCTAATTGAAGGACGTAGAATTTATTTATGGTGTTAATCTTGGGCATTGCTATTGAAAAACGAAACAAAAACAAAGTTTGGTTTTGTTTTGATATGTAGATGGCCCCTAAGAAAATTTTATATGCATCATTTAAAAGTAGACTTTATTTCCAATCGTTTGGTACCAGTAACTTTTTTCTACAATAAATTGTTGCAGAGTTAGTATGGTATTTACGTTTTTTCCCACGTCTGTGCAATAATTTTGCTGAAAAAAACCCTTCGTTACACTGAAAGTGCTGAATTGTAGATACAAAATATTAAATTCATTGCTCTTATTCAACTATTTAAGAAAACTAATGCATATCTTTTAAAACTTTAGATTTCCAACAGGTAGAGAATGGGGCGAAAGGCCGCAGGGAAATCCAAAAGAAAAGGATGACACTGACAAGTCAGATGATGACAATTTCAATAAACCACTTGATGAAGAAGATTCCAAGAAACCTGCTAGTAATGATAAAGATGCAGGACCGTCATTTGAGGAGGAAAATCCAATTTACAAAGATCGTGACGAATCAGGGGTAGAATATACTGGTGCCGAAGAATCGGAGGAAGAAAATAGTGATAAAGAGTACGAACCAGAAGAAGAGGAAAAGCCTGATGAAGAAAGAAAAGAAGAAGAAGAAAACGATGATAAAGAGCACATACCAGAAGGAGAGGAAAAGCCGGACGAAGAAAGAAAAGAAGAAGAAGAAGCTGACGAAAAGCATGAACAGGGAAACGATGATGAAGAAAGAAAAGAAGAAGAAAAGCATGAACCCGAAAACGACGATGACGACAGAAAAGAAGAAGAAGAAAAGCAGGAGCCTGAAAACGATGATGAAAAGAAATATGTCCCAGAAGAAGAACTCGTTGATGATTATACAAAAGAAGAAATGCCAAAAGAAGTTGATGAAGAAACTGAAAATGGCGATAAGGATGACGAAAGTATTTCTAAAGATGGAGAAGAGGGGTCTTCCAGTGATGGTTCTATTTTTGATACGCCATTTTTCAACTTGGAACGAGTCAAAAAGTATTTTGGTCACCTTGACAGTAAGTAAAAGCATAATAATCTATTTATTCTTTCCATATATATAATATATATCTAAATGAAATTAAGCCGTTAGCACCATATACGCACGTCCAAACGGCTTAGTAATGCACTTTGGAAGATTTTTAGATTTTACTGAAATGAAGCATTTTCATGGACATATTTTTGCTTTATAATGATGATTGGAGTTCTTAAAATATGTATTAATCATTTATTTATGCGAATTTGCAAGTTATACGTTCTACGAAGAGTACTTAATATCTGGCTCAAATTTTGTAATTTTTAAACAGTCAGTGTTTAATGACTTTTTTTTAATAACACAGTGAAGTTGAACTTAATATTTTATCGCTGTGACTCTTATGAAAATCAGCTGTCGAAATAAAGTTTTGAAATTCATATAGAAAGGCAATAAGCCGCAAATTTCATTCATTTCGTACATTTACATATCGAGTTTTAACGCCAAGTTTTAGTTTTTAGCATCAATTTCGGGTTTTAACATAAACAAACATTTAACAATTCTAAAATAGCAATTATCGGAAAAATTATAAAGAAAACTTTTTAATAAAAATAATCCAAAATAAAATTTCTGTATAATTATCCAGAAAAAGAAACGCATAAATGGTCCGATCGTTGAACATAAAAAAAAAAAAAAATACTCTTTTATCTAGATTAATTTTAACACAATTATTCCAATTGGTAAAAATTCAATTTTTACCAATTGGAATAATTGTGTTAAAATTAATCTAGTGTAATTTCGTATCATTCAATTTTTACCAATTGGAATAATTGTGTTAAAATTAATCTAGTGTAATTTCGTATCCAGCGATTTCTGGAGTTCCATTACCTGAGATTTATTCTGTTGAGCTGAACCAGGTTTCATACCAGATGCTTTAATTATTAAGGTTAGCTGAGTGAAAAAGTTCCACCAGATTCGTCCGGGATAGCTCAGATGGCAGAGCGCTGGCGGCTTCAGCCAGGAGATCCCTGGTTCGAATCCTGGTCCGGGCATTTTTCGCCCAGTTGGAAATTTACATCTAATAATCTTTTATCTTTTTGGTTAAATTAAACTAAAATTAGCCACTATCAATGAGATCGACAGCCGAAAATTAGACATTTGAGTGGCTTAATTTGTTTTCTCTTTTTAAATCTGGAATATGTTATAATCTCAAATGTCCTTTTAATAATCATATGCTTTAACTATTTGAAAAATTGCTGCTTGAATATGTTCTGTATATTTCTTACGGAAACTAACCACAATAGCTTGGATATAAATATTTACCTAAATAATTTCGTTGCAAAAGACAAATATTATACAGCAGTAAAATCATTTGACATAAAAATGTACTTTTTAACGTAGCAGTGTTATTCTAATATATCAACAATAAAATTTTGGATTTAAACTTTTTGTACGCTTCATTGTATTCTCTTCTTTTTTAGGAGCTCTTGGACATGTTTTCAGTGAGACAGTGGACGAAGCTCTCATGCTAAATGGTACTGTCACAAACACTACTGCAGAAGAAGTGGATATCGATGGAAAGAAGTTCATTATAACAAAATCTTTAATAAAGGGTGGCGATAATACTAGTTCGATATATATTGAAGCTTTATCGGCGAAGCCAAAAATGAATGATTCAAAGGTATGTACATAATGTTACACTGAATAAATATTTACTTCGATAACATTATAAAGTTATTAATCTCGTGCGTTTTCAAGCAGCGATGTAACTAGCGATCCGCAGACCCCGCGATTGCAAGAAAGGCGCAAGGAATTAAAGGGAACAGAGCAGCGTAAGAAAGTTTGAAACAAGTAAGAAAAAATCATGCCTCAAGCATAGATTATGAAACACTTTTCAACACAATCAGAATAATGTAACAAAATTGCACTGTTTAAAAAATTAAAATATTACGTCTAATTGAACCATATGGAAACACATAATACATTTCAAAACCCAATTTCAGCTGTTCCCATCCACAATCGGAAATTATACCAATTTTTTCAGCAACCCTGTATATGATTTATAGATATGAATCTATTAGCTATATGCAAGCCAAAATTTAGTTCACTTAAGAGATACATATACTTCAGTTGAAAATTTACTTTCAGCAATTTCCTCTATTAAGGAGAACGGTACGTGAATACTTTTGTGCAGCCCTGTATTTGAGGTATAGAATTTATATATGACGAGTAAGATGCAAAAAATTAATTAAATTTAGAAGCGCATACCGAATTTTAAACCGTGCACTCCAGCAATTATTACTCAAAGACAGTACAGTACTGTAACCGATTTCTTTTGTGTGTCCCTGTAAATGAATAAAAAATGCTATGAATGTCCTGTTCTAACGTGATCGTAGTGAAATTCAGTGATTTATATCAGTTTCAATACATTTGAAATAGCATAATGTCATTAAAATACTCTGCAAACGATTTTTCCCCTTATACCATAATGTAATGGAATACTTTTGAGTGCCCCTGTAAACGGACGATTAAGCCTACATACTTCATATACAATACCAAACATGCTTTGGTGACCCTAAATAACCCTTATCAATTTCATAAAAATCCGAGTATATTTACGGGAGTTAGAGCGTGGACAGACGGCCAGACAAACCGAATGCATAAACACTTTTCAACTTTGTTGGAAAGTGTTAAAAACGATAATTTTAGTAGAATTTGCAAATTTCATATTTTATTTTTTAATTTTAAAAAGAAGATGCTTTAATGCCGCAATTTCCCAGATTTTGCCATTAATTTCTAACTGTGGAGTAAAATGTGCCCATAAAATGCTCCCACGCAAATTAGATAACTTTTTTTAAAAAGCATATTTGTGTAATATCTTTGTCTTTGTCCCTACATCTAATGGTTGTTCTTTTCTTTTCTAAACCTCGCATGAATTTCAGTAACGTTTTTCAAATACGGTAGTACATGGCAGGCAGAACCAACATATCATACATATTATTTCTATTGTCAACTTCCCTTTTTGTCAACTAGTATGTAACGTACAGTCGTGGGGAAAAAAAAAGTAAACAACCCCTACTAACTCCTCAACAAACAGGGGCGTATTTAAGCAGAATTCATTAGGGGGGCGTATAGGACGATTTTGCCGACTAACTTAAATATATATATATATATCTTTAAAAGTACGTTTCTTTGTATATATGCATCTACCCAGAGTCCTAAAATAGGCTGATTTTAAAACTCAATAACTTGCAAATGGTGACAGCTGTAAAATTAAATTCTTGCAGGAGTGTTATGTAAGATGTCACGAATTTTTTTACTGTGATTCTCGATTTTAGTTTAAAGTGTTGGTGGTAGATGGCGCTGCTTGCAATATGCGCTAAATCGGGGGCCTGATTTTTGGCCTCTCTCTTTTTTCAATATTGATGCATTAAGAAGATTAAATATATGCAGTGGGACCCTAAGAAGACTGAGAGTCATTCCATATATTTAATCTCCTTCTTTCGCATCAATACTGATAGAGAAGAGAAAGAAAAAATCAGACCGCGATTTAGAACCTAATACTAGCAGTGCCACGTTTCGCTGCTATTTTAAATTAACATCGAGAATAGCTGTAAAAAAAAAAAAAAAAAAAAAAAAAAAAAAAAAAAAAAAAACTCTTGACATCTTATATAACCCTCCTGCAAAAATTTTTTAAATAGTTGCCACCATTTTCAAGTTATTGAATTTTAAAATCAGTCAATTCATTTTAGGACACCCGGTATGTTCTATATAAAATTCAACATTATTAACCCATCGAGATCAAATTGTTCACTTTAGAACGTCGAATACTTTACACTTTAGGATATTGAGGAAGATGTAAGGTAGATTTAAAGATGCATACACCCACAGTTCTCGCTGGCTTTTGACGAACATTAGCGATTTGGCGAATAAGAAATAAAAAAAACAATAGCCAAATGAAAAAAATAGTTAACAAAATAGATTTGGCGTGAAACACTGAGAAAGCTATCTCTAACTCCTTATTGTATCCCTTTTTTTCAATATGTTCTACAATAACATTTTTTTCTTTATTTTTTTGTAAGTGCTTATAAAATAGATATTCGACTATCTGCTGCAGAACCTATTAAAAATAAATGTATTCCAAATGTTTTCTAAATGTCTAAATATTTCAGACATTCTTTTAGCAGTCTAAATAAAAATTTAAATTGGCTATCTTTGATTTATCATTGTGAAAATTATGCACTAAAAATTGCTATGATATTTCCACTCTATCCGATAGAGAAAAAAATGACCGGCCAATGATACTTTGTATACAACTAAAATATAGTATGGTAAATGACTAATTTCAACAGCAAAACTTTTCTTTATTTGGCATTTGATGCGAGTAATTTTGTTTTCATGCGACGCAGACATATAGATAGCGATTAACTGAGAACAAAGAAATAACTATTGCATATTCCATTCTGTGTCTTTGGCTGTTGCTGAACTGAATTGGTTCTGAGCCAGCATCTCTATAAATAGAGCTATGTACAGTAGAACTTCGATTATCTGAAGTAATTGAGACCGACCATCTTTCGGATAATCGAGAATTTTTCAATTTTAAGATTAAGGAGAAATATATGCAATATTTCTTATTATGGTAACAAGTGCTTAATAAAAATAAAGCAATAGCAAAATAAAAACAAGAATCAATTACGTGAATTTTAATTTTGAAATTAAGTACCTTTTACATATATCACAAGAGTTTGAAAAAAATGTTTTGTTTATTGCAGTTTCGATTGCCTTTGCTTTGACGTTCTATCACGAAGTTTAATATTATTAGTTCACCAGTATCACTGTCATTCTGCTGCTCCAGCCATGTCAAACCTTTTGCAAAACATTCAAAAGTTTCAGAATAGCTAATTTGTTCGTTTTCTTCGTTTCACTCCACAGCTTACAGGAGCTCAAGTTAAATTCAAAGTTCAAAGGAACTCTAAGAAAGAGGATCAAAAATATTTATATGTACTCGTAATTCGCAATGGACCGCATGCACACAAGGAATATGACAGTTCAAAAAAAACTTTCAAAATAGATTTTGCACACAAGGAATGTGATAGAGAAAAAAAAAGCTTTAAGAATGGATTTCGGTTAACCGAGAGCTTCGAATAAAAGTGGTTCTACTGTAAATGGCACGGTATGATTGAACATTTAAAGCGACATCAATTGTTCAGTAACGTGGATAAGAATCTCGACGGTATTGGAAAACACACGCAAAAAAGAGCATAAATTGAGTACTTGCAATTTGGCGAATTTGCTTGTTTGCTTAGTCGCCAAATGAAGCATTTTGTCGCGATTTGGCGCAATGGCAAGCGGCAGCGAGAACCCTGGATACACCAGACCTTCACTTATGTTACATTGTTGTAAATGTTCTAGTAAAGTATTTTGATATTTTTTGCTGAATGTGCAGATGGAAATCTGCAATTCGGATTAATTAAACAAGTTGAAGTTGAAGTCTTTGGTAAGATGCTACTTGGAACTTATGCAGAATCAGCTTATTTATATTTACATTAAAAAGTATTAAATCAAAACTTATTTTAATTACATCTTTGTTCATTCATTGCATAGCATGCATTTTAACCCACCATTTTTAAGACGAGTCCATCTATTCACGACAGCGCCCAAATCTAGCATTTCAAAATATCCTTCTCAAATGTAAGCATCATGAGTGTATTCAAGCGTGTATATGTCATTGTTGTTCTTAGATATTTTTTCACAATTTTTAATTTACAATGTTCTTTCATTCGAGGCAACTGTGACTGGAGAAGTTAGAGCCAGACGACTGACATGGTTCGCAAGTGGCAGAATGTATCTCAAAGGTTCTGTTTTCATGTAAATATCGTCCATTCTTTCAGCCTCTGCGCAAAAGTCTGACAAAACTTTCAACTCTGTGTGTAATGCTTCCATATCAGGAACTGCCAATCTTTCACGAAAGACCCCTTTCGTGAAGCATTTCAGTACCGCTTTCTTAACCAGATATAGTGTTACATTATTTTATCCAGTGGTGAGATTATGCCGATGCAATAATTAAGACTTTCAGCTATCACCACCGTAAGAGTATTAGTACTTTATGAAACTCCATGCGTTAGAACATTAGAAGTTCGGGAGCAAAGAGATTGTTTCAATTACTGTCTAACTTCTTTGGTGCCAATCTTCTTCGATACTGCATAGCAAATTCATTTAATGGATCAACACCTTACATGGTTTAAAAGAGAACTACACCCTATATTTCCCTATTCACATTTTCATTGTCATTGCTGATTGTTTTCAGTGATTTGATACAAGTCTTCAGTATTTTCGTAGCGTCTATTTTAAGAGTCTTCAACTTCATTTTTTCAGCAACTAACTTACACTTGTACTGAACGTTCTTCAGAAAAATCATAGTGAAGCAATGAAGTCAAGCGATAACATTTTCTTTCTTAAACCTCGTGGCTTGATCATTGTTTTGCTAACAGAAGTAGAGGAATCAACCTTTTCAAAATTTGTAGGATACATTCATATGACATCCAAACCGCTTTCAACGATTCCGCTCGAGCAGTCCATCTCGCCTTTGAAAGATTCCGCAGCAGAAGAGCATTTTGTATTTCTTTGAGCTTGTCTACTAATGGCTTCTTTCGTTTAGTACCTGCTGTGAAAAACACAAACATCTTCCAGCACGTCTATAACATTGCTGGCATTGTAGATATGCGAAACGAAAGTGTTGAGTCTGTGACATTGACAAGGAACATAGGGCACAATTCGACCCATGATTTCTGAAAACGTCTCCTAAGTGTCGTTGAATTCTCCAGACGTGCTGCTTGTAAAATCGTATGACTGGAAATGAATCGTATGACCTGTTCTATTTTGAGCTCATTCTTTGTAAGGATGTGCGATATCTAGCATGCAAGGTCGATATTGGTTTTGGCGACTTCTTTTAAAACTTCCAAAAGCCGATCGGAGTTTTTAAATCTTTGTCGAAATATTTCAGCTCAACAGCTTATCGATCGTAGTGCGAAGCATCTGGTGTCGTATCTGCCATAATTCCATAAAAATTATACCTCTTGAATATCCTTGACTATCGTTTTGGCACTGCTGTAGCAAAAATTTCAATCATTTCGTTTTGGGATGAAGCGAAAAGGTAAGTTATATGGTATGGGCTGAAACGTGTGTCCTCAAACATGTCCTCTGTTGTGGGTTATGTCTGGAAATTAATTTCACAATTTTTCAAAAGTTTCCATTTTCGTCTTTGTCACTTTCACAAACCAGATCTTGTCTACTCAGTATTCGCGTAATATTCATTAAGATTACTACAATTGCTGTGCTGAATGTAAGGTGTTGCTGTTGCTCTTCCAGAATAATCTGTTTGCAGTTGCTCTCATCGAGTAAGTGATTATGCGTCATCATGAACTGGCAAAATAGGAAACCGCAAATTTGGTGGAAGTTGAAAGAGAAATGTGCGAACTTTCTGTTCCTTTCATTTCCTTAAGCTCTTCATTTTGTGTCCTTTATTTACACCACTCTCAACTGAACCATTTTGTATTTTTTCTCTCCCAGGTACTTCATGAAACACGCAAAAAAATTAGCATTAAGTTCTGTGTTATATTCCAAAAACGGATGCTCTTTTGTACCAAGCGCCGTTGAAATGTCGCTGTGTATCTTACAGATGGAACCGTTTATCGGATATACGCTGAGTTTTGGCTGATACAGACCTAAACTTATCAAATATGTCTCTGATTGTCTAACTTCATTTTAGATCTTTTTCCTGGGTCATGTTCAATGATGGAATCGTTCCCACTTTCCGTAATGCTAACCTCTCGACCGTTCTTCTCGATTTCTTTCACGATTTTACTATAAATATTTGACGCAGATGAACAATTTTATTTTTCCCTGTCAATATATATGGTCTCCTTAAGGAACAAGAAAACACTTAATTCATCAGATGGGGTAAATTTTTCAATAATCAGCTTGCAATCATTTAAACAATCAACTAAATGATTCAATTGTCGAGCACATTCCAATATACCACGAGTAATATGAATGTCTTTACCAAAGTCGTCATCAACTTCAGTGCTAGTCGATCATCTAGATGTTTAGAACCCTACTAATCCGCTGCGGACTATCAAAAAGACTCCTTTAAATATTGAGAAACAAGTCTCTCCTGGTTCTTTCTCAATTTATTTTCAGCAGTCACGCGAAGTCGAAGAAAGGAGAGGCAAACTTCAGATTTTTGAAAGAAATTAAGACAAATGCTAAGGATTGGTGTTTTTTACTGTATGTTTTAAGAAAAAAACGTAAAAAATTGAAAAAAAATTGATTGTTTCAGAGTTGTATTGATCGGTACTGACTACTTAGAATTTGCCGACTGTGATCAAAGTTGCCGACATTGGGGGGGCGAGACGCCCCCCTACGCCCCCCCAGTAGCTTCGCCCCTGTCAACAAATTATCGTAGAAGAAAGTTACTGATACCGAACGATTGGAAATAAAGTCTACTTTTAAATGATGTATATAAAGTTTGCTTAGGGGCCCATCTACATATTAAAACGAGCCATAACTTTGTTTTTTTTCAATAGCAGTACCCAATTCTGACAGCATAAATGAACTCTACACCCTTCAATTAGCTTAAAAAAGAATTTTTATGCAATTCGTACCATAAGTTTTCGAGAAATTAATTATTTTAAAACGAGCGTATTTTAAGGGCTGTATCCAAATAGAAGCTCCGTACACGATTGTTAAGCGAGAGAGCCCGTTCCTTGATCAAGGCACCTTAAGCGCCACTCAAGGAGTCAATGAAGCGTGTTAGATTACAGTACAGCAGAATAAATTTCAAAATGTCTACTCACTTCCATCATAGACGGCCCCTTAAACTATCATAAGCGTGTTAGATTACAGTACAGCAGAATAAATTTCAAAATGTCTACTCACTTCCATCATAGACAGCCCCTTAAACTATCATTTTGCCGTTTTTTAAGCATAATTTGAAAACTACTTGGAAGAAAAATGTGAAATTTTTGAATTTCCATAAAGCAGGACTTAATAAATCTAAATCCATCAAAACAAGTTGGAAATTGCTCGTCAAAGGTGGCAAATGAGGTGCGTTCGTACTATAACTAGTTTTATAATTATTTTTTGCACCCCATATTGTACTGAATGTATATATTTTTGCGCTTCATAAGTGCATAGTCTGTAACATCATTAAAATGCACTTACAATAATTTTTTCCCCATTCCCCGTAATGTAACGGAAAACTTTTGACTGTCCCTGTAATAAACTATACATTCGATTTTAATAAAATTTGAAATGGCTCGACAAAATTTTCCAGCAATTATACATTTAAAATTTCAGACCATTCGGGTTGGGTTGGGTTGGGTTGATTGTTGACGGCCGATTATCTACTCGAGGGATATAGGCCCTAGGGGGAGTGCCCTTCGTGGGGGTCTTTCTAAGGGAACCTAACCCGTATTTACGCATGGAAAATCCAAGGCTTCGAAGAAAACCACGAAAACTCCGAAGCGGTTAGGCCGACGGGCGCGATTGGGATCGAACCCAGCACCTCCCGTCTACCAGTTTCGAGAGCAGAACCTCTCAGCCACTGGTGGGGCGCAGACCATTCGGAAGGCTGTAAAATCATTAAAATGCATTTGCAATAATTTTTTCCCATTGGCCATAATGTAACGGAAAACTTTTGGGTGTCCCTGTAATTAAACTATACATCCGATTTTCATAAAATTGGAAATGGCTCAACAAAATTTTGCAGGAATTATATATAAAAAATTTCAGACCATTCGGAAGGCTGTAACATCATTAAAATTCACTTGCAATAATTTTTCCCATTGGCCGTAATGTAAAGAAAAACTTTTGACTGTCCCTGTAATTAAACTATACATCCGATTTTCATAAAGTTGGAAATGGCTCGACAAAATTTTGCAGCAATTATATATTAAAAATTTCAGATCATTCGGTCGGGTAGTTTTTGCTCTGTTATATGCGGACGGACAGACAGACGGACTGAACGACGACTATAGGTGCTACGTATTTATATAATTACGAACGCACCTAAAAATTGTAGGTTGCAATTCATAATTTTTTCGAATATTAATTTCATAATTCATTCATAAAATTATAAAAATTGCAAATTCAGCTTATTTATGTTTGGGTATATTAGTATTATTACTATAAAAAAATTAGCACATTAGGAGCATAATTTCGGGAGATATAAATAAAAATATGAAAATGTAATTTAACATTAGAAGCACTCAATTTTGAATGTTTATAATTCAAAAACTTATCATTCAAATGACTTGAAATTTGGTGTCTAGGCATAGTTTGAACCGAAGATTGGAAATATATCGTTAAAATTGGGTATTACCATTGAAAAAAATGAAGTTTGGATTCGTTTTAATATGTAGATGACCCCCTAAGCACATTTTATATACATCCTTTAAAAGTAGACTTTATTCCCAATCGTTCGGTACCAGTAACTTTCTTCTACGATGATTTGTTGAGGAGTTAGTAGGGGGTGTTACTTTTTTTTTCCACGACTGTACAACGATGATTAAGGTATCATTGGATAGGATAATCTGACATTGTATACTAACTTTTCGTTGTACTTTTAGATTAAGTATCACCATACATATTATTTCTAATGTCAACATCCCTTTTAAGCACATACAAAACGCATCCGGATGAATGGGGTGTTATACGAAAAGTTTTTGAACAGGTTTTTGACACAGTACACTCATATTTCGTTAAAACAAGTTGTTTGATTTAAAAAAATTGCAGTTAATTATAAATTTAGGAAAAATGTATTAGAAAATGCACTCAAAGATTACAGTGCGAAAGCCTCGCACAGGGCTACTGGTTTAATATAATTAATTATAATTAATTCTGTGCTATTTTATAATCGTTATAGTATATATATCGCTCACCCGCAAGAAAGGTGACACATCTCAGCAAAAGTAAATTTCACAGGTGAAGCAAAACAAAATCTGCATCATTTTACTGTAACATGAAATTATAGCACTTAGCCCTGCATACAGGAGTAAAAACGGGCATAAAAGCTTAAAACCTTTAAAGAATGACGTAGATGAGGTTTGGAGGTTTGAGTAATATTACCTCCCAACACAATCCACTCCCGTTCTGTGGTCACGAATGGACATTAGTGTAATAAATCGATTTTCCGTATAACTACACTTATGAAACTTCTTCTTCAGCAAGACGAACCTATGACAGACCTTTTAGTGGAATAAAATGCAAAATGAATTTTTGCGAGATGTGTCACTTTTCTTGCAGGTGAGCGATATATATACTGAGCTGGGAAATTCACTTTTGAAAAAATAGTTTCTGTTCTGGCTAGAGAAGATTTTCTCAAAGAATCTTGGCCCTAAACGAGAACATGACCAATTTTATTTTATTTATTTATTTATTTTTATTTTTTTGTATGGGGTCGTACCGTATTTTTTTAGGGGATCAGACCGTTTTTCATCAAATAAAGTGTCAATAATAATAGATTCAAAGCATCATCACAGGCCCGTGAAAATTGAACAGCAAACGTTCATAAATTTACAGTTTTTTTCTGAGAGTGTAGTAATAAAGTTTAATTTTTCAATAATTTCAAAAGTCGAAATTAAACTTTAGTTAAAAATAATATTTGTTTTAAGAGTTTAGCCAGCCAATATAATTGTGATTATTTATTGTAATTATTTTGTGAAATTTTTAGAAATTCAATCAATAAATTATTTAAAACATTTTCAATCGTCGAATTCGACGGGTTTCGACTCGTTGTTAATTATAAAAATTAGAATTGGAGCCTTTATTGATTGCTTCATCTTGATTGTATACCTTGATAACATGTTAGCAATTGCTTTAAAAAAATAAACCATACGTAAGATGAATTAATGTTGTAATAAAGAATTCAATAAAGTAGAAGATTTCAGGAAAAACAAGGCTCGAAATGTACCGGAGCAAACCGGAACGATGCTCCGGCTCGTGAAATTGTGACAAATATTGTTCCGGTTCGTGAAAGTATGGAAAATATTGTTCCGGTCCGTGGAATTATTAAAAAATATTATTACAGTTTCATGCATATAACTTACTATGCTCTCTGTAACTTTTTAGCTCACAGGCTATCAAAGCCTGATTTTATGACTGGTATGTATGTATGTATGTACGTACGTAACGCGATAACTCTTGATAGAAACATCCGATTTGCTTCAAATTTTTTTTCTAGGTTCATTCTGATAAGGCGCTTCCCCGATTAGTTTTGGGAGTTCATTGGTTAAGGATAAAGGGGGAAAAGGGAGTTAGTCCCCCCCCCCTCCTTAATTCAGATAAATGGGTTTTTCATGCAGAATTATTCGATTTGCTCCGAATTTGATATATCGGTTTATTATGTTAAGGAACTTCCCTGATTAGTTTTGGGGGTTCATTGGTTAAGGATAAAGGGGGAAAAGGGGGTTAGTCCACCCCCTTAATTCAGATAAATGGGTTTTTCATGCAGAATTATTCGATTTGCTCCGAATTTGGTATACCGGTTTATTATGTTAAGGAACTTCCCTGATTAGTTTTGGGTGTTCATTGGTTAAGGATAAAGGGGAAAAAGGGGGGTTAGTCCACCCCTCTTAATTCAGATAAATGGGTTTTTCATGCAGAATTATTCGATTTGCTCCGAATTTGGTATACCGGTTTATTATGTTAAGGAGCTTCCCTGATTAATTTTGGGGGTTCATTGGTTAAGGATAGAGGGGGAAAAGGGGGGGGGGGTTCGTCCACCCCCCTTAATTCAGATAAATGGGCTTTTCATGTAGAATCATTCGATTTGCTCTGAATTTGGTATACCGGTTTATTATGTTAAGGAACTTCCCTGATTAGTTTTGGGGGTTCATTGGTTAAGGATAAAGGGGGAAAAAGGGGTTAGTCCCCCACACACACACACTTAATTCAGATAAATGGGTTTTTCATGCAGAATTATTCGATTTGCTCCGAATTTGGTATACCGGTTTATTATGTTAAGGAACTTCCCTGATTAGTTTTGGGGGTTCATTGGTTAAGGATAAAGGGGGTTAGTCCACCCCCCTTAATTCAGATAAATGGGTTTTTCATACAGAATTATTCGATTTGCTTCGAATTTGGTATACCGGTTTATTATGTTAAGGAGCTTCCCTGATTAATTTTGGGGTTCATTGGTTAAGGATAAAGGGGGAAAAGGGGGTTTAGTCCACCACCCCTTAATTCAGATAAACGGCTTTTTCGTGCAGAATTATTCGATTTGCTCCGAATTTGGTATACCGGCTTATTGTGTTAAGGAGCTTGCCTGATTAGATTTGAAGGTTCATTGGTTAAGTATAAAGGGGGAAATGGGGTCTAATCCCCCCTTCACTTATTTTTTTGAGGGGCATTATTCTTTAAAATAAGAGTATAATATGCAATTAGTTTGAATAGCCTGTGAGCTCAGTGCCATCAGTTTAGCTGGGCGCTTTTCTTTTTTATTTCTAATTATTTAGAATCTTGAATGCATTTTTTTAAATTGGTTTTCCTACGGTTTAATATAAATTTGCTATACAGTAAAGTCAGAACTCTGATTTTCTGGTCAGAATGGGGAAACATTCAGACCAGAAAATCAGGGTTCTAACATTTTACGACTGGTCTTTCATCTTCACCTAACACTTCATTTATAATGACTGTTTCATAATAATGTAAACTATCAGGCCATCAGAAGAAAATAATTCGGTTAAAGCGAAAACCAGGTTAAGCGGGATTCGGATAACCGAGACTTTACTGTACTTAAAAAAAAAAAAAAAAAAAATTAGTCGACAATAATTTTGAAATAGCGTTCCTGTTCGTAGATTTTTCCATCTCGACCCCTAAGGAAAAATAAAATTACTAAGAGTAGCAGTATGGCAAAAAAAAAAAAAGAAAAAAGATTAAAACGATTACGGAACATTAAAACACTTTTGCACTTAATATAAGTACTACCGTATGTGTTTCATGCTAATGTGCCATAACAAAATTAAGACTTCATAATAAAACACATATTAGAACTCTGTTTCCTTTTACTAATTAAGAAAGATCTGTAATTTCTCCTCTGTTCTGTCATCTTATTTACGGTCAATTCCATCGTAACTGACGTAACACTTTATCATCGAATTTTGCTTTCAAAACTGTGAAGAAAGAAAATTTACTAATAAATCTAGAACAAATTTTTACAATTTAAAATATTTCTCACTAAGGACTTAATAACCAAATACATGCAGATTATTTCAATCTCTCTTTTAGTCCCCAAAATTGCAATTAAAAATTCTGTAACTAATGTAACATAAAATATACAAACACTTTTTCTGCCTTCATTGAAGTGTAAAAAATATTAAAACTATCCCAAAAAAAGTGATTTAATGTTCTCAATAACACTAAGAAATGACAAATTATAACAGTAACTTGTTTAATTAATTTCTGAACAATAAAAAAGAAAAAAATATTTACACATGTAACTGACGTAACTTTTATTGTGTAACTGACGTAACATTATTACTTTACAAAGACAATAATGGTACTTAACTTAGTTTGTAAACAGTAATTTACAATGCCTTTCTTTTAGGATTTTATTATAGAACATAAAAATATCAAGCTTTCCAATCATACCTTTAAAATAAACATATTATAAATTTTACTCCCCCCCCCCCCAAAAAAAAAGAGAATTTTCTGTCCATTTGGGTGTTCTGCCCTAATTTAATTTGTGTTGACGGCAATAACCTTCAGAAAACTGAAGTATGTTATAATAAAACTTTTAATAGACATTCTCAACTTTGTTGTAAATGTGATACTATCGAAAAAAAGAGGTAGAAGTTTCCATTATGCGCGCCAGCAGTATGCACTTGACGCTGCACATTTTGAACTGCGATTGCCAGTTCATATGGTATCATCGATTGCTTGAGCACTCTGTGTTTCCAGAACTTTTCGTGGTGTTATAACATTTCACACAAAATAATATACATATCAGACGTAAATTTCCAACTGGGCGAAAAATGTCCGGACCAGGATTCGAACACGGGACCTCCTGGCTGAAGCCACCAGTGCTCTGCCATCTGAGCTATCCCGGACGATTCTGGTCGAACTTTTTCACCCAGCTAACCTTGATGATTACAGCATCTCGTCTGAAACCTGGTTCAGCTCAACAGAATAAATCTCAGGTAATGGAACTCCAGAAATCGCTGGATACGAAATTACACTAGATTAATTTTAACACAATTATTCTAATTGGTAAACAAATCATATTAAATGTAAATTTCCAACTGGGCGAAAAATGTCCGGACCAGGATTCGAACCCGGGACCTCCTGGCTGAAGCCGCCAGTGCTCTGCCATCTGAGCTATCCCGGACGATTCTGGTCGAACTTTTTCACCCAGCTAACCTTGATGATTACAGCATCTGGTCTGAAACCTTTCCCGGGTTCGAATCCTGGTCCGGACATTTTTCGCCCAGTTGGAAATTTACATCTAATATGATTTGTTTACCAATTAGAATAATTGTGTTAAAATTAATCTAGAGTAATATACATATTGTTGCATTTTCTCTGTAATATTTTGATTCTTACTCAAAATTATTAGCGTCAACGCAAGTTCAGTTAGGATGAAACACACTGTATTTTTGACTAAATACGTGGTTTGCGACCCCATGTTCTATGGTAATTTTCCATCCTCTCGATGCCTTTTATCACCCCTCTTAATTTGTCGGTCGAATTTTGGAACACCCTGTATGTACAGGGTGAATCTAAATTCTTGGGCAAAGCTTTAAAGGGTGATAGTACACACCAAGACAAACAATATTAAATAGGAAACTAAGGGTCCCAAACGTCTTCCGAAGGAGATAGGCGCCATTAAAGTTTAGGGTCCAAAATTTCAAATGATTATAACAAACAGAAAAATTGGTCGATTCGTTTGCGGTTTTCGCTAGAACTATTCTTTATGTCAGTATTTTCTTGAAAATAAATTCTAAAGATAAAGTTCAGAAAATGCCGATAGAGGGCGCCTTAGACTTTGGAGTAACGAACAACTATTTTTTTTTCGTTATTTTTTGTATCTCATTAAATGCTTTCAAAAGCTTAGACTAAACTTAAATTTTGAGCTCAAAATATGAATCATTGGGAGTGGTTAAGTACTGCAAACTGAACTGTGTTCAGGAGTTGAAATTTGAACCCCCCCCCCCCCCCTTTCCTGAACACAGTTCAGTTTGCGCTACTTAACCACTCGCAACGATTATCGACATTTTTTGAACTTTATGTTTAAAATTTATTTTCAAGAAAATACTGACATAAAGAATGGTTTTAGCGAAAACCGCAAACGACCAATTTTTCCGTTTTTTATAATTATTTGAAATTTTGAACCATAAACTTTAATGGCTCCTATCTCCTTCGGAAGACGTTTGGGATCCTTAGTTTCCTATTTTATATTGTTTGTCTTGATGTGTACTATCACCCTTTAAAGTTTTGCCGAAGAGTTTAGATTCACCCTGTATATTACTTAGCTCTCTATAAGAATATTTCTGTGGTATTATCAAATTATTTTAATTAAATTCTCATTATATGTATTCATTTTTTAAATCTTTGTAATAGTGTGCATTTTTTGCAGAATAATTGACAAACAACACAAATTAATAAATAGCAGAAATTTTATTGCATTTACAGTTCTGGTCAGATTAAACATTCTTTCTGTTAGGAATGACTTTAGATAGCAAACAATAATCAAAGATGCAAGCAAACTATGTAAATTTCGAAATGTTTCATTATTTCGGTGAAATATGTCAATTAATGTCTTAAAGTTCTATTCTTGCGAAATAAGTTTTCTCCATTGAAAGGGAAGAGAAATATTAGGATCATGTTTTCTAAACAACTTCTTAAAAACTTCGCATAAAAATCTTATCAGTTGAACATGAAGAGAGGAAAAAAATTCGAAACATTCAATAAACTGGAAAGTACTACGTAAATTTATTTTTTAACTTCATTCATTTAATAAATCGACAAACGTATAGCTTGTTAACTGTACGTTAAAAATGTTTTAATGTTTAATTTACGTTCAATTTTTTATATTTTTCTAGTATTTTTTTGTTTGTTTGTTTGGCTATGGAAACCATATTTGTTGATTCTCTTATACAAATTAAAAAAAAAAAAAAAAAAACAGGTATATTTCTTTTATTGTGATCGTAATTTTTATCTTCATTTTTATAATCACAATTATGAAAACATTTTTAATTGAAATATTATATAAATTAAAATTTCCATTCTAATTAAAATCAAATACTTTTGGTGTTTTCTTAGTTCATTTTTTCGCATTAAGTCTTTAACGATCCGCTGTTTTATTGATTTTCTTTCATCAATGATCATTTTTTCTTTTCCTAGTCTCATTTTGTTCCATCTTGATATAATCGTATAAATATTGTATAATACAAAATTCAGTAAGACCGCATGTTACTCAATCTTTTTTATATTTAGCATGTTTCTCAAATTTTATTTCATCATTTGCATTTAGCATTATAACCTTTTATTGTCATCAACAATTGATTCGTTCTAATTTACATTGGTATCACAAAAAATAGCTTCTTGGCAGACATCTTGTGAGAAGAATAGTTTCTTCTGATAGTTTCATGTCTCCTTACCGGGATACAATCAATTAAACCGTGTATATTTTGATATTTAGTATGTTTTTCAAATTTCGTTTCATCATTTGCATTTGTTATCGATTTGATTATCATCGATAATTGATTCGTTCTTATTTACACTGGTATCATAATCATTATCTTCCCGAGGGACATCTTGTGAAATTACTGGCTATGAGAAGAATCGTTTTTTCTCATAGCTTCATCTCTCTTTAATGCTATATAATCAATTAGACCGTGCACGTTTCGATATTTAGTATGTTCCTCAAATTTTATTTCATCATTTGTATTTACATTATCCTTTTGATTGTCACCAACAATTGATTCGTTATTATTTACACTAGTATCATTCATAATATCTTGTGGGCAGACATCTTGAGTGATATTTTCCACCATTTCATTTGGTTTAACATCGAAAGTATCCTCATTCTTTGTCAATTTCTGTATCTGAGAAACACTTTTAGCTTTATCATGTGACTGAACATATATATTTCGGCGTTTAGAATCATCTTCAAATTTTATTGCATAATTTGCATTTATATTATCGTTTCGATTTCTATCAGTAATTGCTACATTCTTATTTACAATGGTATTACTCATAACACGTTCTTGATGCGGGACATCTGAAACATTTTTTTCTATTTCATTTGATTTAGATGGAACAATTTCACCATTTTTCAATAAATTCCGTATTTGAGAAACAGTGTTAGCTTCATCATGTGTCTGCGATTTGGCATTCATTTTTCTCAGTGTATGAGGATGACAAGTATATTACTTTCTTCAAAAAGTTTAACTTTTTTTTGTATTATACTATTAGGAATAATTTAGCTTTGTCATTTAAACATCATTCCAAGTTTATTGATTGCACGACTATCTACAGAGTTCCAATTTGTTTTTCAAAGTGAATAGAATTTTACGCGTTCCAAGTTGAAAAGTTTTTTTTTTTAATAACTCTGTGAGGCATTTTATCAAATTCACCTTGACTTATCTCATTATTTTATCAATTTCGGCTCGTGCTGCTTTTTTTTTTCTTTTCATAAAGCATTCATCTTTGAACAATATTATCTATATTTCTTATAACTTTTTTGCATGATAAAAAGTGTATACATAAATACAATTGTCGGGTTTAATGAGGAAGGACTGATTATTCCAAATTTTGGCACAATAACTTGTAAGTTTCGCCCTTCTACTTTTCATTTAATAAAATATTGTATTCCTAAGCTTTTTTTTTTTTTTTTTTTTTTTTTTTAATCTTAATTTAACAAATTTTATTTTGGATTCATAAAAACAAAAATCATTTCAAAATAAATTTTCGATATTTATATTTTACGCACGGTTTGTTTTAAAATTGACGGAACATTTTCCTTCGAAAGAAATGGGGAAAATTGTATACAGTATTTACCCAATTACCATCCCCGTTTTTGATGACGAAAAACGAAAATGATTAGGTTCTCATGCATAATGCGCACCATAGAATTTTAAGGCCCCGCTTCACAGAGCTTCTGGACTTTCGTAGTTAATGTTAAACCAATGTAAAACTCCTATAGCTATATCTCATTTGCATTTAAAGATTTTCGTAATTTTTTTTTTTGCATAAGATACTTTAAGCCTTTTCTGAGTTAAGTCAGTTTGCACTTTTTTGTTTTGTTTTGTCATTCAGTCGTAAAATAGGATGAAATTCTGGTTCGACAAAAACTGAGGTACTTTTCCATAGAAAGCTTTATAGAGACTGAAAAACAAGCATCTCTAGAATTTGAAAAACTAATCTCATTTCATGAAAGTTCAAGCTTTCTAAATATAATTTTCTTTTAATTCTGTGCAAATTAGAATAAGCGTAATTTGCATTGGAATTCAAAAAAAATCTTGTGAAAAAGCAGCATTTTGCGTAAGAAATCCGCCCCTACTGGTTAAGGGGAAGTCGTGGGGGTGAAATCCGTGTGGGTGTGATGGAAGATGGAATTGTGCTTTTGGGGAAACTTCGCACCCCCTGCCTCTCCCTTTTCGAGGACTCAAGAAAGGTGTCCTATTGCACTCTTATCTCCTAGGTTGTCTCCCGTGAAAGAAAACCTTAATAGAATTTTCAGCGTGGTCAACAGCGGTCAGGAAGAACCATTTCTTGTTTTTTAGTTGACATATGCGAGTGTGAAAATTTTACTTTCCAATAAATGTGTGTTTATATATTTTTTATATTTTAACAGAAAATGTTGAGCTATATGTTCATTTACTAAATAAAAGTCATTCATAAACATATTTTTAAAAAATGAGCTATCGATATAAAAAGCAAAAAGGGCAGCATCTTACAATAACTACCAGAAGAAAAAAAAAAATAGAGGCAAAAATCCTGCAACATGGAGAAAAAGTATAGGTATTAATTCTATTAATGTATTAATTTTAAATAATATATAGTCTAATTTGATTTTGACGAGCTTAGATGTAACGAGTACAGGTTTTAATGAGCAAAAAGAAATCTTTTGTTGACTATAAAAAGACATAACAGAAACTGTGCTATGAAATAAAATAAATAAATATAATATTACTGCTATTACTAATAACAATAATAGTAGTATTAATATTAATAATAATAATGTTAAGAAGAAAAATAAATACATATAATAATAATAAATAAACAACAACAACAAAAAAAAATAGTAGTAACTTTTAAAGATCTGTGTAATTCCTTATCCATATCTAAATCAATTTTATAGAGTTTTATCCATTTTATAAATTTAGAATTGAAAAAAAAAATAATGATAAATCTCAAGGAGGCATCAATAATGGCTCTCAATAATATATAAATAGAAAATTGTGTCAATCACAATAATAATTCTGCCTTTTGATAAATAAGCGGAACTTTTACTTATTTATTTTAAATTTGACTGAAATATAACTCTGTTATAACGCGAAAATACTGTGGATTCGTTCTCGTTATAACCAAGTTTGTCTGTATTAGAAATATACTATGATTTCATATGTGGTTTGCATTAATGTTTTGAAGTTCAGAATTTTATAACACGCACACATGTATATAATTATACAATTAACGTTTACGCTCGTTATATTTTATCCAGTAACTAACTTGCAAAATCAACTTTAATAATAATAATTGATAATTAAATTTTCACACACACACGCATATATCTATATGTGTGTGTGTGCATTTTCCAGTATAAAAAATATTTCTGATAAATTTCTTCCTTATGAAATAAGTTCCTGCAGCAGGATTAATGTTTTGCATATTCTAAAAATGTAAACACACTCGCCAGAAAAAAAAAAAAAAAAAGAGTGGAAAATAAAAAAATCATTGTCTGCAGATTTATCCTTTCTTTGCGATTTTCAGAAAATTCAGTGGCGTATCGGGAATGGAAGATAATGATATGTATCCCACAGAACGTAAATATAAATAAATGTAATACATGTAGAGAGAGATGTAGCAGAAGATATTCGCACAGGAAAAAGAGCCGCTCTTTCCAACACAGAAGATCTCTTTTATGACAGCTAGCAGCATACAGTAGAGGTCTGCACGGGCCGAAATATCCAGGACCAGGTCCGACCCGACTCATAGAAAAAAAATTCGGCACAGCCCGATACAGAAATTAAAAGGTCGGTCCGGCCAATAGAAAAAAAATATTGGCCTCGCCCGGTCGGTAAAAAACTTAAATTTTCGGCGCGAGCCCTGCCCGGCCCGAAAAAAAAGTATAAAATCTCGGCTCAATCCGTGTTAATTTCTACAAAACATTGATTTTTACATCGATTTGGTTAAAAATTTGTCTCGTACAAGGAGTTCTGAACAAAAATATTTATCTTCATGTTTATAATCTTCATTTTTGTATTCTTTTTTTAATGAATCTATATTTCTTGTATGTAAATGTTTCAGTTATCATTAATATTATTAATCCATATTCCATGTATTATGTACTGAAGTGTTAAAAATCTAAAAAATGCTATATAGTAAAATCTTCTAAGACGGAATTGCACAGAAAAGAAAAAAATGCGTTATAGCCAAGTTACCTTCTTAACAAGTGTAAATGTATTATATGTATTAGTATAACGTATTAGTATATTAATTTTGCATGGATCAGCACGTTTTTCAGTTTAAAACAGGATTCCGTCATAGGTAGGTTCTTTTTCACACGTTTTACTATATTTTAATTTAGCTGTATTTTAATAACTGTGGATATCTACTATTCTTTAAAAAGAATAAATTTTAATGTTTAAGTTTACAGTAATGGCGATTTAAAAATGCATGCATATTTTTCAAAAAATTTTAGGCCAGGCCTAATTTTACTGACTTTTAAATGGACAAGGCCACGCTGTAACAATGATTTTCATCATACGTGCTGTGTCAAAAGTAGGGCTGAAAATTTTGGGCCGTGAAGACTAGGAATGAAATCAGGCCCGGCTATGTGCAGAAAAAAATAAGTTTGGCCCGGCCCGAAAAGAGTGGAGACCAAGCCCGGCCTGACCCGAGTGCCGTGAGTGAAAATAGGCCCTAGTTCGGCCCGTGCAGACTGTGCGTCTCAAAGCTTGAAATAGAATACCTTTTATGAATGCAGAAAATCGTTGCGGGAAGAAAACAAAAATGAAGTAAAAATCGCTAAAAATTCAAAAATCGCAGAACAAAATTTTCTATTGTGAGCTGAAATATTGTAACCTTAATTCTTTCATAAATATAAAAAAAAACCGCCATTAAACATCGCTAAAAATCATAATAAAACTCAGTAAAGTTTCAAAAATCGAGGAAACTAAATCTTTTATTAGGCTAAAAGTTTGAAATCAGTTTCAGCTAATGGTAAAATTCACTGTGAAATGTGAAAAAACTCTAGAAATTCCATAAAAATTTCGCGAACAATTAAAAAAATCGCTGTACAAACTCTGAATAAACTTTCTTCAAAAGAAGACTAAATTTAATATTTTGAGTTAAAAGACTGAAACCGCTAATAAACCCGAGCCGGTGCAGGCCTCTATCTTTTCTACTAGATTTTAGCTATTACAGAAACGAGTTGCAACCCGTTGAAATTCAACGTACTAAAATGTTTGAAAGGAACTGTCAGATCGAAATTATAATAAACCTACAAAAATAATTACAACAAAAAAAATCATCTTACATTGGTTGTCTAACTCTTAAAACAAATAATATTTAAAACCCAAAATTACCAAAATATTATTTCTACAAATTTCAACTGCTTAAATTATTGAAAAATTAAACTGTACTAGACTACGTAATCAAGATGAGTAATTATGATGAAGTTATGGATTGAGCTCTTATGTTTGTTTTCACGGGATGAAAAATCAGTAAAAAGGATTTCGCTTTGTCACATCATAAAATTTCCCCCCATAAAATCTAAACTGTACGTTATTTTCACATTCTCGTAATTTACATACGCACCACTCAAATTCACAATTTGAAAGTATTTTAACGCGCAAAAGAATAGATTATTAATGAATGCATTTCCAAAGTTAAAGTCACGTTTGTCCGATACAAAACTTTGTCCGCACAAACCTTAAGTTCTAATCTTAGTACCCGCGAAAAAAAAATCAGAAATTTGACTTTAGTTGTCATAGTATTCGCCATTTATAGTATTGGTCAAATATTTAGTTTTATCAAAAAAAAAAAAAAAAAAAAAAAAGATCGTTTTGTTTTAAATATATCATTTTTACTCAATGAATCATTTTGCCGAGCGCCTCAAACTCATTTATCAGCGTAATGTAAAAATATTAAAATGTAGCTGATTTATGAAGAAGAATGCGTGTTTTATTTAATATCTGACATCATTTTCTGTTCAAAAATTATAAAAAAGTTACTTTTATTTGTAATGTGAAAATGGCATCAATAAGGATATAATGAATAAAAATAATAAACCATGAATATTTTCCCTTTACTTTCAATATAAATGGAGTACTTCAGTTGCCACAATTACAAAATTTGTATTAAAAACTACAAAAAAATTAATATCTCAAAAACAAATTGAGATACAGCTTTCAAACAAATGGTATTTAAAAGAGAATTTTTTTCCTTATACGACGGTGTAAAAAGTTAAAATGTGTTATGCATAGAAGTTTAAAAATTTGCAGTAGAGAAAATGCAAAACCAAAATTTTATTTCAAATTTCAAAGTGTTGCCATTCGCAAAATGACGTATGCGTTACGCACAGATATGTTTGTCCTTTATAATATAGATTACTGCGATTTCTACCGCACTAGCAGGAAATAAGTGACAAATTTTGGCGAGACCTATATTCAGCAGTAGATTAAAAACGTTTGATGACGATATATATATAATAAAGGTCTGCTCCGGCCGAAATTATCAGGCCCGGGCCCGGTCCGACAAATAAAAAAAATGCGGCCCGGCCCGGTATAAAAATTAAAAGTTCCGTCCGGGACCAGCCAGACCCGGAAAAATGTTAAAATCTTGCACCTGAGCCCTGCCCGAGTGAATTTCTACAAAACATTGATTTTTACGTCGAATTGGTTAAAAATTGTCTCTTACGAAGAGTTCTGACCAAAAATACTTAGCTTTTTTTTTTTTTTTTTTTTTTTTTCATGTTTAAAATGTTCATTTTTACAGAAGTGCCATAGGCTGCGATATATTTTTTTAATGAATCTCTATTTGTTGTATGTAAATGTTTCAGTTATCGTTAATATTAGCATAATAATCCGTCATAGGCAGGTTCTTTTTTCACACGTTTTACTATATTTTAATAAGCCTAGAAATCTACTATTCTTTAAAAAGAATAAATTTTAATATTAAATAATAGAATAATGGCGATTTTAAAATGTATGCATTTTTTGGCAAAATTTTTTTCGGCCAGACCAAATTTTACGTATCTTTGAACGGACCATGCAACGCCGAGACAACGATTTTCATATGGGCTGGGCCCCACCAGTGGCTGAGAGGTTCTGCTCTCGAAGCTGGTAGACGGGAGGTGCTGGGTTCGATCCCAATCGCGCCCGTCGGCCTAATCGTTCGGAGTTTTCGTGGTTTTCTTCGAGCCGTGGATCTTCCATGCGTTAATACGGATTAGGTTCCCTTAGAAAGACCCCCACGGAGGGCACTCCCCCCGGGCCTATATCCCTCGTGTAGATAATTGGCCGTCAAAAATCAACCCAACCCATTCATATGGGCTGGGTCGAAACCGGGACTGAAAATTTTGACCCGTGAAGAATGAAACTAGTCACGACTCGGCCCAGAAAAAATATCTAATGCCCGACTCAGCTCGATCCTCCAGGGAAAAAGTAAGGACAGAGCTCGGCCCAAAAAAAGTAGAGACTAGGCCCGAGTGCCGTGAATGAAAATAAGCCCGAGGCCCGGGCTGGGCGTGGGTTTGGGCCCGTCCCGTGCAGATCTCATATATACATACACACACACACATATATATATATATATATATATATATATAGAGAGAGAGAGAGAGAGAGAGAGAGTGAGTGAGAGAGAGAAAGAGAGAGAGAGAGAGAGAGAGAGAGTGAGTGAGAGAGAGAAAGAGAGAGAGAGAGAGAGAGTGAGTGAGAGAGAGAAAGAGAGACAGCGAGAGAGATCGGAATGTCACGTCTTCAATATTTCTATTGCAGAAGTATAAGGCACGTTTCTTTGATAACTTTTTAAATACTTCGATGACCGAAAGCGTATATCATGATAACACTCGTTTATCATAACCAAACTGCATTCTATCAAAAAAGATAAAATTTATAATAATTTTGCCTAACTATCTGGAAATCTACCTTTTCGAACAAGAAATCCTATGAATAAATTGTTTATTTTCATAGTTCACTTTTTAGAAAATCCGTTTGGTTATTATCCGTTTGGCATTTTTGTTTAATTGAAACATAATAATTTATTTTCGCTTTGTAGTTTTTTAAGTTTTTAAGGGTGTATTCGAAAAAACTTTATTTTCCACCCTCAACAGTTCGAAATTTTCTGAGACATTTTCAGACTCATTTTTAAAAGAAAAAACATGAAACTTGCTGAGGTGATTTTTGAAGACATGTATAAGAGGCCGTGTGATTTCATTTTTCGCTCAATTCATTAGAATTTGAGTTTTAAGCAATTATTTTCTCAGTATGACCCTTTTTTTCATTCCCAGATCTCATGCTTCGAAAAACTTGGTTTAAAACACCAACTTTGACAACCTTTTTTACAATATTTTCGGCATTTATCAAAAAATCGAGAAATACGGCACATTATGTAGTTTCTAAATAAGAGAATTTCCCAGTTTGATGCGTTTGAGAGCAAAAATGAATTTAAAAGTGAATCAAGCAGTTTGGATCGAAATACACCCTTAAGTTTTTTTTTTATGACATATTCAGCATTTTTATTTTATTTTTATCTCTTTGAAATATTTTCTCTCTAAACTATTTGCATTTTATTCATTATTTTTTTTAATTAAAATTTACGATTCATACATGTCAACGATGCGTATTTGAATTGGGATGAAATGTGTCTCTACTTTAAATTTGGTATCCTGCTCATGCATGTATATATATATCAAAATAATAATTGCGATAGCACAGTAAATATTAAATCTGAATTAAAATTATATTAGTTCTTAAATTCAATATTTTTAATTATTAATTAATTAACATAAATAACTACCGTTAATTGATGAATGGAGAATGTTTCACGAGATCGTCGTAAGTTGATTAAAACTTTACTTTATCTCCGAAAATGTTTATTTTGTTTCATATGGAAAATTGCATTCAAACACAAAACTCGAACATAGTAAATTTCTTTATATTGTTTAAAAATTAAATAACAATGGCATCCCATATATTCTAAAATATATGCATATTAGCCAAATATTAAAAATTCTGTGACTGATTGATGAAATTTTTCTTCTTCCTATTTGGACATATATTTTACACTATTTTTCCTTTCTATTTGAACAAAATGAAATAGAATTACAGTAAATTCTGTCTAAGGCGGACTCTGTGTAAGACGGAAATCTGTCTAACACGAAAAGATTTTCAAGTCCCTGCAAATCCATAGACATAGAGTGAAATTTGTCTAAGGCGAAATATTTTCTACTACGGAAAATTTTCCCGGTCCCATCGCGTTAGACAGAGTTTACTGAACTGCTTTTCGAAACACACCTGAAATTAATCTCCCCTTTCATTCTGAGGTCAAGAGATGACCCCGCAGAGAGGGGAGATTTTTCGCGCTACGTTCAAAAGGAAAGATAACCATTGCCCTAAAGTGATATCTGACCATACACAGGGTTGATCTGACCCTATTGAAATCGCCCCTTATTTCAATTGGAGGATTTCCTGTCAGTCATTGGTACATGGTTGACGCCCCCAGAAACTTCTACAAGACATGCTTTTTCTGAAAGACGAAAATAAATTTGTGTGCAGTGGAGCCTTAAGGCTAAGAATTTGAAAAAAAAAATCTGTCGTAATCTTGACTTAAACGAAAATAAAATCTCGAACCTAAATTTCCACATTTGGTCTAGTATATTCTGCTTCTTTTTAAAGTACCATAAAATTAAGATGTCCACAATCTATACATTTCATACATTGGAAACTATTTTTTATAGATACCTTAACACATTGCCGACGGACAATTTTTTATCAAATCTGAATTTTAAAACAGTAGAAGCTCCTCCCTGTTCTGAACGTTCTTTGTAAATTGGTGTTCTAGGTAGGTTTCCCAAGTTTATGCATCGGTAATTCAATGTACGAATTTAATATAAAATGTCTTACAATCTAAAAATTTTGGACAACATGATATAAATGCATTTTCTGTAAGGCTGGAGCCACGTCCTTAGTCAATGACGTTTTTTGAATGAAAACGAGAATTCTCTTTTCCCGTCGTTAACCCCTTGAGAGGCACCGTTATATATTATATACCACCTATGATTAATGAAATTTTACACCAGAAAAATTTTATTAAATTTTACTTTTCTAACTTTGGTGGAGAAAAGCCGTAAAATTGCTTTTACTTATTTTGAAATAGAATTTTTCGAAGATTCCGGTGGGAATTCAGCATTTCACAAACGTAATTGCTTGCCCCTCAAGGGGTTAATGTGTTAAATAAACTACAGTAGTTAAGAAAATTTGTGAAAGGCTGGACTTAGGGTATAGGGCCCATATTTCGCCCCCTTTCCTAATTTCGTCACCCTTAACTTCTCCGCTTCTGCGAAAGTAGCGCAACTTATGACTCAAGGCACAGGAGACAGAAGGTAAAAGGGGTCAGTATTGAAAGTTTCGTTCGCTAAGACGCGTACATAAATTAAAGACGGCGAATTTCCTATTTTTAGAAGACCTGAGTTCTTATTACGTCATTTGTAGAACGTTATTTACTGTACTGGAAGTATTTATTTCTTATTCATTGCATGTATTTTACGTTGGTAAGATGCTGACAGTAACATTCAATAAGCTTTAGGACGCTCAGTTCATCTTACGGGAACTGAAGATCCGTAATATTGGGAAGTAGCGTGGTCCCAATTTCGTCCCCTTTGCAGTTCTTATTTTCGTCCCGGGGACGAAATTAGGAATGCTTTTTCATGGCATTTTTAAAAATTTTTTCCTCATGTTTGGATAGCAAATGTTTCGTTATGTTATTTTTCCACTGATAATTAGTACATTTCTTTGTGCCTTACTTTAAAGTAAATTAAATTACTTACTCATTTAGAAATAAATTTTGATTTAGTTATAAGTTAAGCCTCGGCATATTGGATTTTTTGGGGGGACGAAATAGGGACCATTTTTTTTCTTTTGCATTTTTTAGATACTTTTGAAAAACAATTTTTCGCATTGTTAAAATTTTTTTGTACGATATTTGCCTATGTTTCTATGTGCGTGGGTAGTTAGTCTATGTAAAATCCAAATTTGACTGGTTTTCATTGAAAATTACAATATTTAAGGCCTAAAAGTGACTGGGGGGGACGAAATATGGGCACTTTACCCTAATATTGTTGATGAATGAATTGAATTTTGGCTCACACACTCCGGTAATGATCGGCATTTAATATTGTATGCTGCGTACTTGAGCTTATTTTGTCTTCAGAGAATGTGCGATTAAAATGGGAAAAAGGGCAAAAACTAAACCATTCATTTCACACTGATAGTTTTATAATATGCTAAAGCAAACGAAAGTGGGGTTACAGTTGGAAAATTTGATAGTGGCGAGTCTTGCATATGATTAGAGAGGAAGTAAGACGAAAAATAAATAAAGAAAGAAAGATAGAACGCAGTTTCATGCATCAGGCATAGTTTATGAAACACTATTCAAATACTATACAAATACAATACACTATACAAATTTTTTTTTATTAACAAATTTCGTTTTTTTTTTGCAATGAAATGTATGATATCTAAATAAACAATTTAATAAACACATAACACATTAAAAATCCATTTCAGTAATTGCTGTCCATGTACATATCCCGTAATGTCTACGAATTTCTTTCGTGCAGCCCTGTACGTGATCTATAGGGGTATTTATAGACACTACGTAATGCACTAAAAATGAGATCAGTTTAAAAATACATGCCACAGCGGAAAATGCACTTCCAGCAATTATCGATCCTACTCTGTCCTGTAACTAAATTCTTTAATGTATCTCTGTAAAGGAACGATTAAATCTACAATTTCAGAAATACTTTCTTTAATTCATGGAAATTTTCCTGGCAGCAGTGCTACCAGGGATTTTTCCGTTAATAGAGGAATATCCGTTTTTTTTTTTTTTTTTTTTTTTTTTTTGTTACAGGAGGTAAAATATGCGTCAATTGAAGAAAATGGGGATAAAATAAAATTTGCTGACCTTGGAGTCGAACCAGCTACCGCAGTGTTACGAGGCAGAACTCTAACCACTCGGCTACAGTTGTAAAGAGTAAAACAGTTTGAAGTAAATATGTTTGCCTCAAAAGAGTATGGCGTGATTAACTTCGTTAAAAAGCTTTGAATTTTGAAGTTAATTTCGGGAAGATTTCGTCTTTAATGAGATTCTGGCTGGGATTTTAATACTTTAGTATTAATACTTTACCTATTGTAATACTTTAATATTAAAATAGGATAAAAATATGAATTGTAAATATTTTTTGTTGATTGTTAGATGTAAAATATGAATATTATATTTTTATGCGAGACATTTTTTTTTTTAGTAAAATGCGATTACTTCAATTTAATATAATTAAAATATCTATTTTAAATGTGTTCATTTAAAAAATATTTTAATATATTAATAAAATATACTTTAAATGCGATATTATTTTATAGCTTTAAAAAATAAATTGTGAATATCATTAAATGAATGAGAAAATTAATTGTTATTTATTTTTAAATTCGAAAACGTTTCTTTTCTTAGTTGTTGGTTTAGTTTTTTTTAGTTGTTCTTTTTTTTTTTTTTTTATTAAATTATAAATCTTAATTTATAGAATTTTTGGTTTTTCGTTTTTAAAATGATTTGGAATTTTAGTATTAATAGAGCCAATACGCATACGTGCTAGGAATGAACGGAAGTTCTCCCTCTCTTTCAGACTTTTGGGAAGAATTCACAAATAAAGCATGTTTTCTAGGAATACGGAAATTATTTGTTAAAAAATGAGGAATAATTTCGTGTATATAGACGAGTTTTTATGACAGTGTACGCACTCCATAATCTATCAAAAACATTATACCTTTTCAGGAAGTTAAAAGGTCCTAAAAAAAAGCCTTATGTAAACCATATTAAATATACAAGGATAGGTTATTCAGTTTCACTTTCCAAATACAGTATAACTTCAAAAATCCGGTATCATTGGGACCGAGACTATGCCGGATTTTTTGAAGGAATATCAAAAGTAGTACTATATTCTTTATGGTGCTTTTAGCCACAATTTAATTCATTATTAAGTGATAATTATGTAAGAAAAAGAGAAAATTAAATATAAAAAAAACTTACTTTAATTGATATTTTCTATGTTACAGAAAAAAAGAAATCTAATAAAGTGTGAAATTATTTCTTCTCTTGTAATTTCGCAAACATCGATGTCAATTTTGTTTTCTTCAATTTTTTTGGCCGTTCTTTAATAATTTTTATTTATTTATTTATTTATTTATTGGTATTTTATACAAATGAAGAATGTCTATTTCGGAAATACAGCCCTATTTCTCTAAAGCATATATTAATTCTCCAGTCAAATTTATGCATTTTTCTAGTGACACCTTTTTTTTCGGCCGGTTGTTCATCCTCATCTTCTTAGCTGCTACTAGCATTATTGGCGGCTCTAGTTAGCACAGCGCCAACGATCTCGCTGGCCGTTAAATTGTCTCATAAATTGTGGCCTTTTCACGTGAAATTGTGAAAGACCGAAATTTTTTTCTCATCATAGATGTCGCCGTTATCGAAAACTCGTTTTCGATTGTACACGCTTTGTCGAATATCTACCAAAATTATTGCAAATTGTTCTTGAACTTCTGGGATGTAAACAACATATTTGATGTCTTATTTATCTGTGAAGACTTAGTCGGGAGGACAATTAGAGGTCTAATAATAAATTTAATAATAAAATAATATTTGCGATGACCTATGTAATAGAAAATGCTGAAAATGCTTTGTCACTGTGTTAAATGACAAATTGGTCCCCGTTCAACGTTTGGTGGCATTTGTGTAAGCATAGCACTCATATTCGTGAAGATGTTATTGTGTCTGTAAAAAATTATTTGTAGCATACGCAGTTGTCAATCAAATTTAACACAACTTTCCGGAAAACTGACAGGGAACAGTAGCAACAGTATACTGCAATTAAAACATGAATAAATTGAATATTTGATGAGATATGGGCATTTCTACGAAATAATTTTTAAAACTGCGCATACGTGGAAGATTTCAAAATTTTTATTTCATAATTTGGTAGTCAGCTATTTTGGGAAATTTCTATAAAAAGTCCATTCACATATTGTGAAAACTCAGAAAGGTATAGTGACCTGAATGAAAAGTTGAGGAAAATCCCTTATAACAGAGCTGTTTTTAAATAAAAACTCACTATATCGCCCCTATCTTTGTGAAGTTTTGCGAGATTTGACTGGAATTTTTATATACGTTTTCCTAAATAGCTGACTAAACAAAAACAAAGCTGACTAAACAAATATAAAATAAAAATTATGGAATCTTCCACACATATGCAGTTAACAAATATCTCATACAAATGCCAATATCTCGCCAAATATTCGATATATCCATATTGTAATTGCAGTATACTGTTGCTACTGTTCTTTGTCAGGTTTTCCGAAAGTTGTGTTAAATTTTTTTGATATGTATGCTATAAACAAAAAACTTTGGAATTTTTCACAGACACAGCAACATCTTCAAGAATATTAGTGCTATGCTTACACAAATGCACACGAACATTGAACCGGATCCAATTAGTCATTTAAAACAGTGACAAATCATTTTCAGTATTTTCTGTTACATAGGTGATCGCAAATATTATTTTATTATTAAGTTTATTATTAGCTACCTAATTGTTCTCGCGACTAAATATTCACCGAGAAATATGAAATCAAACATGTTGTTTACATCCCAGAAGTTCAAGAACAATTCGCCAATATTTTTGGTAGATATTCGACAAACCGTGTACAATCGAAAGCAGCTAGTCCCTGTTCCTTAACTTTTGGAGGCCAGTGTATATTTGGTGAGACAGGTGCGAAAGAGAAAAACCCTTGAACTATAAATGGAAAATATTTTTAAATTTACGTTATCCGGACTTTTCTATATATTAACAAATTTATTTATAGGTATTAAAATTAATAAACTAAAATAAGCTCTACCGTCTACGATCTATGCTCGCTATACGCAAACTCTACATGATCTTAAAATACGCTAATTTGCTCTATTTTAAAACGTTACCTGATTACAGAAGATTGAATGATATTGTCCTGACGCTAGCGATCTTTAGTAATTGAGTTGCAATTTATTTCAGTTTTACTGGGGGATTTTTACGTTCACAAAGCCGCAACTACCGATGTCGGGACAATTGACGGCGTTTTACGAAATTAAATAAGGTCAATTTGTTATCTGAAAGTCAGTTTCTACAAAGTTATTAAGTAAAAAATGTCAATGCCTCATGAACTTTTGTCCAGTAGATTTTTTTTTTTTTTTTTAGCTATAAGAAAATCGTTTTAAATGATGTTTTAAAAATGACGTAATTTTCACCATTAATCGCTTTTCGCACATTTAATAACTTTCAAGTTTCCATTCTTCTTTAAAATTCACGTCTAAATATATCATTACTTTGAAAAGTTCTTGTAAATAATACTTGGGTTTGTTAAAATCTGGCAACAGTAAAATAAACGGCTATTTCAAACTATAATATTTGGGGAAAAAATTGGGAAAAACTTAAAATTTCAGACAAATATTAAAATGATTGAAACGTTTATAGAACAATATAGTCACCTATTTTCCTGAAAAAGCTGGTTAAGTTGTCATGCATCTAACATAACTATCTTTCCAAATGAAAGAAGTTTTGTAGGACATGCGGAATTTTCAAAACGTCACATTTTAAATTCACTTACGGCAGCAACCCCCTTAAGTACTTTTTCTCAGTACAGTAGGGCTGCCACAAGTGACTATTTTTAAATTCTATCTCGAACCATTTAAAAAAAAAAAAAAAAAAATCTCACATACACTTTGATAACATCTGCAAGAGTAATATACTACGATATTTATTTTCTTAAAATAGTTGTGCGAGTAGAATAAAACAATAAACGCCCGTGGCAACCCTAGTACAGAGGGATAAAGCGTTTACTCTCAATCAATACGTATAAAAATTAATGAATTAGGCGTATTTGTATAAATTGTATATCCCTTTTTCTTTTAATAGGCTTCTTATAACAAAGGTTAAAGTCCAAATAGTGCATTTGAAAATAAAGTTTTACTTATTTATTTATTGAACAACAAACATATGACTTGTGTGCTTGACATGAGAGCCCGCTTATAAGTCAGAGACAAGATAGCATAAGGAAATATTACAACACAAGAGAAATACATCCTGGGAGTTCCACACAAAGAGTGTGTGCAATGGAACCAGTGGTAATCGAACCCACAATCTCTTACGCTCGCAAGCGATTAGCAGCGTGGTGCTTTAGCCACTCGGCTACAGACACCCAAATAAAGTTTTATTAGTCTCAGAACAAATAAAGCTTAAAAATAAAAAATACTTTTTCTTACGTAAGAATATTTAATTGTTGTTAAAAAAACGTGCCTTCGAAGTTTGTACAGATAAATACCTAGAAAACGAGATTAGTAAAATAAAGCAAATTGCTATTGCGAATGGTTTCCCTCCTCAACACATTAATAAATTAGTTAATCAAGTAAAACAACCAAGACAGAAGAAGGAATTAAGTTTGAGCAAGTCTATTTATTGCACATTTGATTATATCCCACAGCTTTATGAGAGATTGAGGTATGCATTACTAAAATATAATATTAATTTAATAGCTAAACCTCCAACAAAATTTAAAGAACTGATTCACAGTAAAATTGATCCTATTCCCGATTAGGAAAAAGCAGGAGTTTACATCATCCCATTCAGCACAGAACAACATAAGAGTTTATTTTATATTGGTATGACATCTCGAAAAATTTAAGGAAAGATTAAAAGAGCACATTTCTGATATCAAGTTTGACAAACCAAATACAGCTTTATCCAGATTGCAGCAAAAACAAAATATTAAGATAAACTTCAAAAAAGCTAAAATTATCATTTCAACGTCTAACCATTACTCGTCAATAATCCGTGAATCCATTGAAATTTTACTTAGAAGTGATAACGTTTGTAACGATGTCCTTTCCTATAATATTCCCGCAATTTGGTACAATATCCTAAACATTTCAAGACCTCCTGATAATATGAACTGATCTTTTCACCCCTCTGCAGAGAAATGGACTGAACTCCGCTTCCGCATGCGTACTATTTTTATTTTTGTTTTAAAAATGTATTTCTATTCAGTGAGTCATCTTTTTTTCCTTTGAAAATGAAAGCGTGTGTGTTCGAAAGATCTCGGGTTGCATTAAATAATATTTTTATATGTTTGTGTCACCTTTTAAGTAGTTATAAGTATATTATAAAGTTTATTAATAACAAGGTGAAAATTTCCTTCACGACACTAATGTTTTAAACAGTGTTTTGACTCTATTAAAAAAAGTTTCAAATTACAGGTTTACATTGTTGTCACCAAAATAACTCATTATTGAAATAAAAGATAAAACAGATTATAAAACAGATTACAACAATGTATTTAATAAATACATTGTTGCACATAATACAATACAAATTTCAACAACTCCTTTTCATCCTTCTCCAAAAAATAGTCTTGCATGTAGGCTTGAAAAAAAGTATTCAGATTATAATTTTAAAGAAAAGATGTTATCTAAATATTCAGAGGATGAAGGTGATTCCTCGGACGAAGAATTAACAATTCTGGATGAGAGGGATCCTGGATGCAGAGTCATTTACACCCATCCCGATTTTCAGACCATTTTCCAAAGCGCAAATATCAGTGATAAATTGATTGAATCCGGAAAAAAAAATATCTACATATGAAGATTTCAGCACAACAAATATTTCAGCTACAGAAAACATCGAAATATAATACTGTGAGAATGAAGCTTCTGGGGATAATGCAGTCTCTAACAATAGATTCGCCTCAGCTAAGAAATTTATGCAAAGATTATTCAAGTTTCGAGGATTTAAGAAATTATAAAGGAAATTTAAAATTTAATTTTTAAAGAGCCTTCGTCGGTCTGTTACAGTAAAATATATGGATACAAATATTTAATTAGTTTTTCGCTGGATGATAAAAATGATTTGGTTTAGAGTGGTGTTTGAAGTTTTTCTCTCTTTCTCCAGTGTTTCTTACAAACTCATCGACAAAAGTCCTGCAATCCATAAATCTATCCTGCTTAAATTTGTGAAGAATCCCCGATTAAATGGAATATAATAGAGGGAGAGCGGTTCACTTTGCAGTCGCCAACTGTTTTCATTTGGCCTATTTATCGCCCCTTCTGGCTTCAAAAGAAGAAACAAATGTTTGCGGCAGAAAAATCGGAGTTAGGGATAGAGGAAGAAAGATTTCATTCGCTTTTACGGGTCACGTACGGTACGCAATCCCTCTTTTTTGTCTCTCTCTTTCTCCCTCTTCCAACCTTTCTCTCCGATCGTCCTTCCCTCACTTTTTCTATCTTTTCTGCCCCCTTCGCCCCTCTCTCCCCTTCTTCCCTCCCTCACCCTGTCTTTTCCTCTTAATCTCCGGTTCTCTCAGCCCTCTCCTTTCCCTTATATCCTTCTCTCCCACTGCTCCCCCTTCATCTCTCTGTCAGATCGCCTTTCTCTTTCCTTTTCTTCTTCTTTTTTTTTTTTTTTTTTTTTTTTTTTTTAAGTAGTTAAGTATTTAATAAATAAGTAGTTAAGTTTTAATAGAAAATTATCGTAGTTAAGTAACTAAGAAAGAGAAGGTGAGATGGCGGATGGTAGATGAACAGATGGAATGAGAAGATTTGAGAAGAAAGTGTTTGGTTGAGTGAACGAGAATGAGGCAAGGGAGACAGGTAGAGAAAAGGAAAAAGCAAAAAGGGGAGCAAAGGAAGTAAGAGATGGTTGGAGAAGTGGGAAAAGGTGAAAGGCAGAAAAGTTGTAGGAAAGAGAGGGAGAGGGACAAGAAAAGAGATAGAGAAAGAGAAAGAAACTCCACTCATCACTCAAAATTATCATTTGGAATGAAGCTGATTGCTTGAAGAAAGAAACGAAAATCTATCCTGGGAACAATTTATCAACATTATTCATTGTTGAAACGTCTAATTTAAAACATGTATATTTCAGAATTTCTTCAATATGCAAAATAAATAAATAAATAAATGAAAGACTGAATACAGCAGCTAGACGGTGCTCTTTTAAGAAACATCTTGTTGCATCTTTCATATCAAACTCAGAAACATAAAATGAAATATGGTCTATATCAAGCATCATTGAAGATTAACAAAAAAATTCATACTATTTCTACAGCCGTATTAACAGTTATGATTCGAAATAATGAAGCTAAACTGAAAAATTTTGCTGACAGAAGTAATATGTTTTGTATATGTAGAATAACCATGTTGATACCTTTCTGTGATGTAGAAAAATGAAATATTTTAACAATACATAATAAAAAGTACCAAAAGCTCTTATTGTATCTTTTGTATACCTAAGCGATTTTCAATTAAAACATATTCTTTTCCAAACAATGGTTTTGAATATATATATTGTTAAATTAGAACAGTGAATGTGCAAATTTACGAATAGCGCTAAAGTAGAATGTATGCGCTTTCTTTTTTTCTTTTGTCTTTTTTTTTTTTTTGGCGTTAATTGGGAGAAAAAATTTTGGAGAACGTAATTTTTAGGTTAAATATCAGAAAATCATCGAAAGCACCAAAATATCCCATAAAAATATCCCTCCTAAATTTATTCAACAATCCTAGTTTATTAAATTATTTCCTATCTTAAAAAAATTCCATTCATTCTGTCTACTTAAAATCATTTCCATTTCAAATGCGTATTTTGATATTTATTCTCTTTAAAAATCTTTGTAAAAAAAAAAAAAAAAAAAAAAAAAAAAAAAAAAAAAACACATCCCGTAATCATTTTAATTCGAGATATTTTTATTTCTCAATCTTAAATTGCCGATATTTAATCTATTAAAGTTATGTTTTTAATACCATTTTCTTTTTAGGGTTTCGTTCATCTCACGAAACCCTGTTCGTTTCGCTCCTCTGTCTGTCTGTCTGTCCGTCCGTCTGTCCGTCACAGAGCCCGTTCTCAGAAACTATACACAGGGGCGTGCCGAAGGCTGTTTTAGTGGGGGGGTGTGAACTGAATTTTGCCGACTGCAAGATCGGGGGTGAGAAAGACTTTGTGATAGCCACCCCCCCTCTCAGCGACGGAGTCAACTGTTCTACAATAATGTGAATTTATAAAAATCACTAAAAGTCTTAAGTGTTCACCTGCATTCTCCTTAACCACAGTCGAAATTAAATGTTGTTGTTCAATATGTGTAGTTTTTTAAAAATTATTTTACTATATAAGTAGAGTTCAGAATCCTGTTATTAATTAGGATTCTGCTTACGATTTAAAAGGAAATGTGTATGGATGTACTGTACATTAACCAGTTCTCAAAAGTAACAATTTAAGAATTTTGAAGTACTTCGGAATTTATGTTTCTATAAATAAAACCGCATGCTGTTGTGTAATGTAAGTGTATAAATTTTAAGATACATAAAAAATACAAATCTTGCTTGCTAAAAATAAGATATATATTAGTATAAGAGACAAAAAATTATCCTTCTACATTTTTAAATTATCACCCGCCTATCCTTCAGAATAGCCCATTTTCCAGCTACACTGTCTAAATCCAACATGTCAGTTATGTCTGTTTCACAGGTTAATAGCATTAGTTAGTCCAGTCGCTCTTCCGACATGGTGGTACGCAAGTAATTTTTTACTAACTTTAACCTGCTGAAACTTCTTTTATTACTTGCTACAGTTACTGTAATAATTAAGGCCAACTTGTAGGCCAAAGAAAGGTTAGGATACAAATGAGCCTTCCCCACAAATTTTTGCGCTGCTGTGCCAATTGTATCCGATTCAGAACTAGCTATTTCTGAGGACATGAGATCAATTTCACATTCCAAGTTATCTACATCTTTGAGATCACCAGGAAATAATTGACATAGTTTAGAAATGTCCTCGATAGAGCTATACTTGATCCTAGATGGAAGGAGACAGGCTAGTGGTTTAACTTTCTCAAATACCAACTTATGAATATCTACAAATGCAGTTGTAAGCCGATCTACCACCTTCAAAATTTCTGCTTTAAAATAATTCTCTCGTGTAAATAGAACTGCAGTTTTAGGATTTTCGTCGATTTTCGATGGAGGCCTCCGTCGCCTGTGCCGCAAATTGAACTCATAATCTTGATTTATTCCATGTATCTCGCAGATGTTGTCAGCTTCCTTAATGATGTTCATTATTGCCGCCGTGTCATCATTCCGGAGTTTCTGAATGCTTTCGTAAGTTTTCTGCATTATGTCGGTTCCCTCTAAAATGTTCAGGTCGTCACGTTGCAATTGCTCTGTTGCTAACTTGGTCTGAAACATAATTGTTTTCATTCCAAGTAAAGAAACAATGAAATCATATGACATCATTTTGCTTCTTAGCCCTGCCGCCTTAGCTCGAGCATCCTTGTCAACCTTCATGCAGAGGTGCCAAGTTCGCACTAATCTTCCGTAATGCGAATATTAATTTAACACAGTTTAACAAAGTTTCGAACCAGAAAAATTATTTGATGAATCTTTATTTATTTAATTCCAGTTTTCTACGTGGAACTTATTTAATTTCATCTCTAAAAAAAATTCCGGTACGAAATGTATTAAACCAGGGTTAAATTAACCCACATATTGCGGAGGATTAGTGGCAACTTGGCACCTGTGTTCATGTCTTCAGAAATAATTTGCAGAGTATGGATGAGGGCATCATAGGACGATAAAATAGCTCTGACTGAATCCATAGTCCATCTTGTCTTTGACAAAAATTTCAAAGTAAGACTCTTCTGAAGAACTTCTATTTTCTCTGTCAGTATGCCGAATCGCTTTGTACTCAGTTAAAAAAAGTTATAGAGATCCTGAATACTGTCATAGAACAATTTTATTATATTGCTTTCTTTGCACGCATGTTCAACGCATAAATTCACTTTATGCGCGAGGCAGGGTATGTATAAAATAGATCTACCAGCTATTTCTGAAAGTTTTGATTGACAGCCTAAAATGCGCCGGACATAGATGACGTGGTGTCGTAAGACTGTGCACGAGCTTGGGAAAGCGATATTCCAACTGATTGTAGAATTTCAGAAATAAGCTTAGCCATTCCTTCGCCTGTTTTAGCTAGATAATCTTTTAGTTTTAACAACCTTTCTTCTGGGTGAAACTGGGTCACGTATCGGATTACAATTGAGAGCTGGTCAAGATGAGAGATATCGGGTGTGCTTTCAGCCATAACGCTAAAAAATCCACAATTTTTGACATTTGCAACTATTTTTTCACGGACACATGATCCAAGAACCCCAATAAAGTCGTTTTGTGACTTGTTGGCATGGTATGGGCGAAGATGATTATCATCAATCCAGTTTTTAGGTGCGTTCGTAATTATATAAATACGTAGCACCTATAGTCGTCGTTCAGTCCGTCCGTCCGTCTGTCCGTCCGTCCGTCTGTCCGCATGTAACAGAGCAAAAACTACCCAACCGAATGGTCTGAAATTTCAAATATATGATTGTTGCAAAATTTTGTCGAGCCATTTCAAATTTTATGAAAATCGGATGTATAGTTTAATTACAGGGACAGTCAAAAGTTTTTCTTTACATTACGGCCAATGGGAAAAATTATTGCAAGTGCATTTTAATGATATTAGAGCCTTCCGAATGATCTGAAATTTTAAAGATATAACTGTTGCAAAATTTTGTCGACCCATTTCAAATTTTAGGAAAATCGGATGTATAGTTTAATTACAGGGACAGTCAAAAGTTTTTCTTTACATTACGGCCAATGGGAAAAATTATTGCAAGTGCATTTTAATGATATTACAGCCTTCCGAATCTGAAATTTTAAAGATATAACTGTTGCAAAATTTTGTCGAGCCATTTCAAATTTTAGGAAAATCGGATGTATAGTTTAATTACAGGGACAGTCAAAAGTTTTTCTTTACATTACGGCCAATGGGAAAAATTATTGCAAGTGCATTTTAATGATATTAGAGCCTTCCGAATGATCTGAAATTTTAAAGATATAACTGTTGCAAAATTTTGTCGAGCCATTTCAAATTTTAGGAAAGTCGGATGCATAGTTTAATTACAGGGACAGTCAAAAGTTTTTCTTTACATTACGGCCAATGGGAAAAATTATTGCAAGTGCATTTTAATGATATTACAGCCTTCCGAATGGTCTGAAATTTTTAAAGATATAATTGTTGCAAAGTTTTGTTGAGCTATTTCAAATTTTAGGAAAATCGGATGTATAGTTTAATTACAGGGACAGTCGAAAGTGTTCCGTTACATTACGGGGAATGGGAAAAATTATTGCAAGTGCATTTTAATGATATTACAGCCTTCCGAATGGTCTGAAATTTTACAGATATAATTGTTGCAAAGTTTTGTTGAGCTATTTCAAATTTTAGGAAAATCGGATGTATAGTTTAATTACAGGGACAGTCAAAGGTGTTCCGTTACATTACGGGGAATGGGAAAGAATTATTGGAAGTGCATTTTAATGATGTATCAGACTATGCGCTTTATGAAGTGCAAAAAAGTATACATTCAGTACAATATGGGGTGCAAAAAATAATTATAAAACTAGTTATAGTACGAACGCACCTCATTTGCCACGTTTGACGAGCAATTTCCAACTTGTTTAAAGTTGGAACCCACCTGGCCATTAATCTAATGAGCTGAATGTAGTTACCGCTGTCACTTTCTCGTCCCCAAAATGCAAATGCTTGACGACTTAGATATCTGGTGCAGTCTAGAAGTATATTAATAATCTCTCTGTTTCTTAGACGAATTTGCACCGCGTTAGCTGCTGCCTTTCTACGTTGACTAGATAGAAAGTTGTCAACGTGCTTACTTTTTTGGGCCAAATTATCTAATTTATACACTGCGGTTCTATGAGCATTGCTCGTAAAATGAACCATTAACTTGCCTTTACGGTTTTTTCCTCGGCCTTTCATCTTATGCCATACACGAATATCAAGACTGATCCAAGCTTCTTCTGCGTTTTCAGGCCCCGGGCCATCAGAGCAAAGTGAACAAGCAAAACAAAATGCGGCATCCAGTTGGTCGCTGTATTCTAAATATGGATATTCTTTATACCAGCAGGAGCTAAACTTATTCTGCTTCTTAGGATCTATGTCATGATTCACAGGGTAAGATGATCTCTGAGGTTGATAAGGTCCACGAGACAGGATGAAAAGTTTCTGGTTTTCGGTTAAATTCTTTCCAATACGATCGGCTGGATCACAACTTAGAAAAGTCGAGGAATCTTCCTTTTCAGAAACATTGACATTTTCCATAGAATTGCTAGTTAGGATTTTATCGCATTCCTCAATCAAACTTTCGCTGTAGTGCCGAACCCGGTCTGCAAAAGCCTTAACATTCGCAGTAAAATTTTGTGATGAAAATGATGTTTCGGAAACATTTTTACGAAGCTCTGAATTTTACATCTGGAGGATCTGTTTGAATATGACTATGCAGGCCTCTAATAGAAATGCAGAAATATCTACATATTGTACATTGAATCCGTTTTCCTTTCTGGAGGTTGATGTTTTCATTCGGATGAAATATTCTTATATGGCGATATAAATTTATTTTTTTTTCTGTGAAATGTGTGTGTACACGATCACAGTGTGTGCATAAACTTTTCACTGAATTATTCGCCATCATGCGACAAAAACAAACTTTCGCAAATTGCTCTTCTTCTGTGTCCGTGACTTCATCTTTTAAATGCAACAACCTCAAATAACTAGCGCCAAATCCAGAGCCAAGAGGTCACCAAATTCTAAGAATCAGTCCATAGCAGAAGGGAGCAATTAAAGATGCTACATGGGAAAACTTACAATAGAGATTGCAACAACTCCCTCCTCCTTCTCCTTTCCCGAAAGTCTCAAATTCTCAGAAACGCGATTCTCTCTCTCTCTATCTATCACCTCCGCTCTCTGACAACCCCTCCCTCAAACACAGAATCATACACAATCTTCCGTGAGAAGTTATTTCTTTTCCCCTTTAAATGACGGACAACAGAGAATTGAAATGATACTGACGACAGGAGAGGGGATTTTTTGCAGAGTGTGTTCTTAACTTTCCGACTATTCTAAATTTTACCAACTCTTTCAAATAAGTGGGGGGGGGGGGTGTTACACCCCCAACACCCCCCCGCTAGGTACGCCCCTGACTATACATGTTAGAAACTTGAAATTTTGGGTACTTATAGCTGAACACCTCACATCAAACAACAAATCATAAAATTTTGAAAAAGTTGGTAATTAACCGAATTACGGGCTAATTAACTTCTAAAATTAATCAATCCACCTTTTTAACGCAAATTCAAACGGACTTTCTCGAAATCATCCGTGTTTCTCCTAAGGGTTGCCAGTAAAATCAGCCGAATGCACGGTTATCACGGAGGAAATTAAGCCCAAAAATGAAGTGGAGATTTTAAAGCGAAATCGTATATCAGAAAATATTGGTCCGAGAAATTTGTAAATGGAATAGACAGACGCAGAAAAAAATCTACTTTCATTTGGTATAAAGTTCACATTTCTGCGATGTGTATAAGTTAAAATATCCACTAAAAATCGATCGATAAAAATTTAATTTCTTTAATTGGAAAGACAAGGAAATAAAAAGATTTCAATTCAGCGGGAAAGCAGGTAGACATAACGACGCTGCGGTTTTCCATAATAGCATATTTTAATACGAAATTTTAACTTTTTAAATATTAAATTTTTTGATTAAATTTTTTGGCATCCCGATGTCAAATTTCACGCTGATTTCATTGATACCCATATCTAAGTCCTATCTTAATTACAAGCTGAAATATTAATTATTATTTAATTAATCGGTTTATTCCTATCAAATGCGTCGATTAAAATGAAGTGACGCGCTTATTTAACCACGAATTAACTTAAATTAGGAAATCTAATAATTTGCCTGGGCGTTTTGAACAGCGATATGAGATAAGTATAACTCATTCATCATCAGAAAGTTTACGTCATACCACTATTTTCTAATTGTAATTTCAGGAAATATTTTGAATTATTGGTTAAGATCGTCACTCAGTCTGTTTGAAACTTTAAGATAGTTTATAGCACATAGAAAAAAGTGTAAAAAAGAATGGAGTGTGATATTTCGAGGAGGGGGGGAGGGGGAGCTAGAATTATTTTTAAAATCTTAGCGTTTGTTACCGCAGCAAATATTTTAAATTCTTGTTTAAGACCGCCACCATCCCGACCCATCTATCTACGGAAAGATTGCGTAAAGGAGTTTCGTTCAGATATGCTTTTGTTAAGAATAGAGTGCATTCCCTGGTGGTGGAATGTGGAACTAACATAACGCGATTTTGTTAAAATTAGGAAATCTAACAAGTCGATCTGTTTGAAACTTTAAGATATTTTATAACACATAAGATAAAGTGTAAGAAAGAATGACACGCGAAATTCCGGGGAGGGGTGGGGCGCTAGATTTCTATTTAAAAAATTAGCGTTTCTGACCGCTTTATGTGACTTTTTGAGGGAGTCCTGAGATATATGCTACTTATTTAATATAAAATTGTCTAAAGTTTAGTTACCACTATTTCCTAATAGTAATTTCAGCAAATATCTTAATTTTTTATTAAGACCGCCACCACCTCGAGTAACATATCTACTTAAAGGTTGTTTAACGGAGTTTCCTTCCGATACAGTTTTGTTAAGAATAGAGTGCGCTCCCTGGTGGTGGAATGTGGAACTAACATTTTGTTAAACTAGAATTATTTTTAAATTCTTAGCGTTTGTTACCGCAGCAAATATTTTAAATTCTTGTTTAAGACCGCCACCATCCCGACCCATCTATCTACGGAAAGATTGCGTAAAGGAGTTCGTTCAGATATGCTTTTGTTAAGAATAGAGTCAGGGTCATACTGGCATAACTGAGAGGGCGGTGGCAAAATGGATAAAAAGGGCGCCGATTGCCTTACAAAAGGGCGCAAATGCTTAAATAAACATACACATACTATATAAATTATGTATAAAAAATCACTTTAAAAATATATACGAGTATATTGCTATAGCGAAAACTTTAGTCCTAAAACAATTATGACACCCAAATTAGTATTTTACATTATAGAAATGTAATATGCACAAAAATAGTTCCCCGCAAGACATTGCACTTAAAAAAAAATCTGATGTTAAACCAGTGTTGCCAATTTAGAGGTATTTTTTTCCACCACACTTTTCTAAGAAAGCTATCTCTATTTTCGAATTTCGCTCACCTTATCTAATGAGTTAATTCAAACTTTACCCCGAATATCTGAATAACAATCTCCATACAATTATCTCCAAATGCAAAATAAAATATTAAAATAAAACAAACAAAAACAATTTCGTTGGGTCAAAACTCAAAAGTGCAAAACATTATTTAATACAATTCAATAATACTTTATATAATACAACCTCTAGAATACAAATACTAATTATGGTGTGTAAAATTTCAGGAAAGTTATTTTTGTTCAGGGCAAGACGTCTATTTTACGCGAATTATTTAAAAAATGTTTGATTTCTTTATTTTTTCAACATTCAAAAGATATCATAGAGAAGACCCCCCCCCCCCTTTCCGCAAAGTATATTTACAAAGAGAATTTTAACCGAGTTATTTTCTTCTGATGGACTGGTAGCTTCCATTATAATGAAACAGACGTTATAAATGAAGTGTTAGGTGAAGATGAAAGAGCAGTCGTAAAAAGTTAGAACTCTGATTTTCTGATCAGAATGAGAAGAAAAAAAAATGGGCATTTTTTTTAAAATTATGGCCATTTTTTTTTTCATTCTGATCAGAAACAAAATTATGGCCATTTTTTTTTTCATCCTGACCAGGAAAAAAAAAAAAAAAAAATTATGGCCATTTTTTTTCCTTTTCTGACCAGAAAATCAGAGTTCTAACTTAGCTCTTTCATCTTCACCTAACACTTCATTTATAACGGTTGTTTCATAATAATGGATGACACCAGTCCATCAGAAGAAAATGATCCATTCCAAAGGCATAAGTTCGATTGAAAAAAACTATTTAATACTTTGAGCAGAAAGAAGAGGCTACACCTGAAATTTTTATGACACTAATAGAATCCCATAGCTGCCAATGGGTACAGTTTAGTTACCTCTAAAATTTAACATAAATTTTTGCCATATTTAATCGTTGACAATTGTTAGACTTTTTAAACTGAAATTCCGGAAGTGACAGCCAATTGTTCCCTTGCGACGACATTTCTGTGGCTTCAACTTGTAAAACTTGGCTAAAAGTGCTATCTTTGACAACATTTTCTGAATGAATCTTTGCCTTTATAAGAAAATGGGAAACTCTTTAATTTCCTGGTATTTGAACAAAATCGGCAAATTTTATATTTTTACGAATATTAATGCACATTTTTTGTATTTACGAATGAAAATGACTTCGCGAAAGTATCAGGAAAGAAGTTAATTTGGATTTGGGAATAGCTTCTTTCAATATAAAAAATTCTAATAACGAGGATGTGATCGCCTCCCACCCCAAAAAAGGAAATCCATGACCCCCTCTAAATGATGAGCTGAATCCGCCCTTGGCTTTGTCGAATATTGATTGATTAAAATCTTGGAAACGGAATCGAAAAAAATTCCGCTTTATACAGGATCCTTATGCCATATCATCTTTAGATTCTTCTATGTTTTGTCATACGCCAGACAGGATGATATTAACAATACCGTGCAAAACGCAGATGCGAGAAAAATCGACAAAAAAAAAATCTTCATTTGGCGCCCGGGGCACATGCCCCCTCTACCCCTCTTAATTTTGGACCTGCTTTCAAATGAGCAAACTTACAAAGGCTGTGAACCAATAATGACGTTGTTTCTGTTTTTCAAAGATCTTGTTCTTTTTTTTACCGCGATTCATGTGTGTACGCAGGGGGGGGTGGGGGGCAGAAAATCTTTGGAAAAGTAATACATTCTTTAAAAGTATTACGTTGAATGTATTATTTTGAAAAGTAGTATTACTTGAATTTTATTGCATGATAGTGTTGTTTTAAAGGTTTTCATTAAATTTCATTATAACTGCTGACCGCTTTACTTGGCTGAAAATACCAACTATTTTTTATTGCCCTCCAGAAAGTTTTTAATCGAACTATCTTTTATATTTTTTTGAGAAAAGCAAAAGATCTTTCAGAAAAGGCTGTCAAATGTGGCGTTTTGAACCGAATTTTCGGACGCGACAGTGGAGGAAGAGAAAGAAAACTGTTGTCACGAGACAACAATAAATTTATCTCAAGATGTAATTAATTTAAAGAAAAGAATCTATTGTATTACAAATCACTTCAATAACCAAGCCTGCTAGCAGGGCCGTAACAAGCTAGTAATGCCAGGGGGGGGGGGGATCTGAAAATTTTTTGAGGGGCTGGGCTAACATCTTTTAACAATCCATATATCTTATGCAAACTAAATACAACGAAACCTGTTAAAACAAATCTCTCTGTAAGCAGTTTTTACTTGCTTTTTTTTTCAAACCCCTCTTATGAAAGCCATAAAAATATCAACTGACCTTTCTTTTCCAACTGTTCTGCAGTCAACAAAATAAAGGGGAGTCTCAATAATGGAAAGAGATGGAGAGGGATTTTGTCGGACCGATTTCCGGATCCTACTACATCTTAGGAAAATAAAAACACACGAAAAATACTGCCTGACCACTTAAAAGCTTCCACTGTCAACAGACGCTGTCTGTTTGGATCTTAAAGGTCCCAATAGACGCATCTTACAAAGCGCTGTCTTTGTTGCGGTTAAGCAGTGTTTTTCATGTTTTATTACCTTCGTAGGATCTGAATCGGATCCGAAATCTTTCCGACGAATCCGTTTCTGCCTCTTTCCATTGCTGAGACTCTGTTTTTCTTGATAATCACAGAACAGTTGAAAAGGAAAGGCCAGTTGACATTTTTATTGCTTATGTTGGAGAGGAGGGACTTTTTTCATTTTGCACTGAACTTAAAATAGCTTATCTGTAACGTAATCTGTTTATAACGGAACTTAGTATAACGAAATTCTTAAACTGACAAAAAAATTCTTAATCTGGCGAAACAAATACAAAACAGTTAGGATTGTGTGCCTGCTAAGAAGAAAACCTATCTAAAGTAGAATATGTATCTACAATAGAATGTAATAGGATAATGTACTGTAGTATCTTGTTCTAATTAAAATATACATTAATTTGGAATAAAGTTTGTTCATAAAAGATCTAGCGTGCATCTCATTGAATTATCATAAAGCCATTTTTATTATTATTCAAGTTAGAATACATACAGTCAGGTAGATAAATTGAAGTTAATTACGCTTTTTGCAGCTATGTTATGAAATGTTAAAAATGCTTTTAGGAAGAAAATGGTGAAAAAATATAGATTTGCTAATTTTGAAAATAAATAATTTAATAAAATAATCTTGAAGATAAGTTAAATAATATTTTAACTATAAATATTTTATGTTATGGTCGATATTTTAGGAGCGCAGCAAGATCAATGAAAATATTATTAGTTTACATAATAAAAAATAAGAATGCAAAATACTCCGGGGTAAATTTATAAATTTAAAAATTAAACTTACCTATTTCCCGTTCTTTTTTTTCACTGAGTGAAATAATATTTAAATATATATATATCAAAATGTAGAGATATGTACAATAATGCTTAAAATATCCGTTTACATTTGTTATTCAATATAAGTTGAGACTTCTATTTTACATGAGTGAAAAGTTTTTCACAAAATTAAAGTTCAAAATACTTTACTTTTAACTGATAATGCTATTTTTCAAGGCAAAGAGCGCTCTTTTGTCAGTCGCTATTTTTTTCCTATTCCTTCTTATTCTTACCCTACATGTTTCTCGCAAGCGGTCATTAACAAAACGATCATTCAAGATGTACGGTGTTAACAACCATGACCCAGGTGACAGGTAATTAAAATTACAAACCAGATGTCTAATGGCAGCCGTAAGTCGTTAGTATACTGATAGCAGAAAAATCTCTGTAGGATCTATGTACTTATTCATACTTGCTCTGAAACTTTTCTTCTCCCACTTTCACATAGCGAATCTTTCTGCACTCTAACAAAATCCATTTTTATCTATTCAAAAGATTGAAACTTAAAGAAGTTATTACTTGAAGGGTTCGGAATCGCACACCGTTTTTCATTTTCTTCAAATAAATTAAATTTTGAGCTATAAGCGAATGCTGTCAGATAAAATCATGTAATATTTTAAGCTACTGTTCTGTCAGTAATTTCGCTTCTTATTTATCAAGACGCCAACACATTCAACTAACACAAGAAACTCTCAATCCCCTAGCGTGACATCCCCCCCCCCCTATACATTAAAGATGCATTTTAAAAAATTGAGAAAAAGATTTCGGAATCCATAGGATACATATCGGACGCTTATACTTTTGACACACAATTAGCCATAATATTTGGTTCGCCATCCGGTTCAAAAAACAAATAACGAAATCAAGTTAAAAATGTCATGGAATCTGACAACCGAAAGTGAAGATGTATTCGTTTAGGCGGTTCTCAAATTCCCTATTCAATAATGCGAAACTTTCCGTCACATTTTCTGATTCATTTTTAAACGTAAAGGTCTGGCTACTGAAGCGGTATGGAATCGAATAGCGTTTTCCAATTTTTGATAAATGAATATCAAGTTACATAAATGATTCTTGTCACGTGACGAGTTTTCTCCGTTGTCGCTTTCGGAATTCGTTTCAAGCTGCCCACTTTGACAGCATTTTCTGAAAGATATTCTGTCTTTACCAAAAAATAGAAAACTCCATTCGATGACATAGGGTATGAATAACAGCACATGCCAGTTTCATGAGTTTCTGAACAAAAACGAATTAAAACATATGTCATAAATTTGCGCCTTTGGGTTTGAGAACAGCCTACTCTTTGTTTTGAACACGGCCAGTTTTTTCATTAGGTGACCACTTAAGGGTGACAGAATATTTCATTAACGAATTCATCCAAGATGCTGGCAAGATCAATACACAGTCCCAATTAGGTTTGAATTTTGTACGATATTTCGGACATTATCGTGTAGACAAGTTTTGCATGTTTGCATTTTTGTGTTTCTGTAAACAAACTATAAAATTTACATACTTGATTAACGAACTCATCCAAGATACTTGCAAGAGTTATAGCCAATTGCTACCAGATTGACCAACATTACGTCGTTGTCAAGTCATAAAAATCAGCCTAAAACGTCGAATTTACCGTCATTTTCAGATAGATTGTTTAATGTTATATGAAAACGTAAAACGCTGTTCGATTCCTTACATCCCGATTACCTGCAAATTTTATGCTTTTACATAAAAAAAAAATCTCGAATATGTCAGAAAGTAGCTAGCTTAGATATGATGCAAATTTTATTCCATTGTCAAAAAAAAAAAAAAAAAAAAAAAAAATTGCTAACATGTCAAAAAATAGTGAATAACACACTTAACCTTAATCATATTTTTTCGCTTAATGGGTTATACTTATAAGACAAACTGACGAAAGATGTTTTTCAAAGTCATGAAACACAAGGGGAAAAAACAGATAAAAGTTCTAAAAACATGCTCCGACAATGTTTTCATATATACCTCTGGCGACACCCATGGCATAAAACAATTAATATCGTTCAAAAAGAAAGATTTTTCTTATTTGATTTGTATAAATTGACAATCCTTTTTAGCTTTTTTCTTTCTCAGCTAAAAACATATGGCAGCAGGTTCACCGCTGAAGTTTAGAAACATGCTTTTATTGATTAGCTTGAAGACATTCAGCCATTGCTTCACTAATTACCTATCAGGATGAATAACATATGTCTATTTCCGTGCAGATTATCGAGTATAAATTGTCCTCGCCCATTTACTATGTACCAAACCATATGGTGACAGATTTGTACATCTGGGGTAAATTTTTTTCAGAAGAAGGAAATGTCCTATAGTATTTCGCTTGAATATTGAGAATTGTACCGCAAAATAATACATCGCAATTAATATCCTTCTGGCTGTAAAATCTTTGGCATTTTCTGTTGCTGAAAGATCTAAATGGTTTTCTTGCAAATATAGTTTTTTTCCCCCCCCCATCAGATTAGTGTCAGTTAAAATATATATTTTATTGAAAAAAAAAAAGTGAAGTGCCTGGAGGGGGCTCAAGAGGGAGCTAGGGGGGCTCATCCCCCTCTGCCCCCATCTGGTTACGGGCCTGCCTGCAAGTCTCATTCTTTTATGTAGAGTTTGGCCGAATATTCGGTTTCATTTTCGTTTTCAGCCCAAAATCCAAGTTTCGGCGAAAATACTGCCGTATATTCGGTATTACTATAACTGCCCCTCCTTAGCCTCCCCCAAACGGCATTCCCATCCAAAGATCCGTACATACTATATATTCACATACAAGGGGATCAATCTAGAAGGTATTACTAATATTGATTAAATTCGTTATTTTTAAATTAAATTATTTTTTTTATATATATTTTATGTTTATAGCACCTTATATTTAATTAATTTTATTTCAATCAAATTATTTTTTAATTAATAATTATGTACTGCCGTTTCTACGCAAAACATTATTCAGATAACATGCGTATATGTATGTTTATGTTACTAACTTTGAATTTATGTTTCGCTTTCGTTTTCAGTCGATACTAGGAAGGTAACCGACATTCGGTTTCTTTCGAACACTATTTTTGTGTTTGAAAATGAGCAGAAATTTTCGTATTATTTAAAGTTTTAAAAGTATTTTTTTGAGAACCGCTTTAAGGATTTGCACGTCATCATAACTTATAAATTTCGGAACATCGAGTTTTTATTTTAGCGGCTTTATCAACGGAATTGAGACTTCTTTACGTGGCCAGAATCTGAAATAGACAATTCTATGTAAGTAAAAAAAATAAAAAAAATACAATAAGCAATCTATTATAATTATAACATAAAATTGAAACTAGTTTTTCTCAAAATTGCATTTTTTAATAGATGACCAAGGCACGATTACTTTAATAATACAGAATTGTTTCACTTCTAATTTTGTAAGCTTTTTTTCTTGTATAATTATGCAGTACATTAAGGATTTTTTTTTTTTTTGAATCATCAAAAATCAGCTTTTTTCTACGATAAAAGTTGAATACCCTCTTCAAATAATCAGCATTAAAAAAAAAAAAAGAGAGAGAGAGAGAGAGAGAGAGCTTTTCATAATTTCCACCCTTTGTCTCGTCTAGTCACTAAAATAAGTCATATTTAATTTAAAATTACTGTTTATTTTAATTTCAGATAAGCCAGATTTAAACTACAATAGTCGTCGCAACTCACACGCAAAAAAAAACAAAAAAACAAAAAACACCAACAGCGCGTCGTGTCGCGCATGTGTCGTGCGTTAATTAGTATTTCATGGGAAAATACCTCCACATCCGATTTCTAATTTCTCCAGAAAGATAGAGAGCTCCAGAATACGGTATAATAATAAAAAAAAAGTGTCGCATCTGGTATTACTACAGAAACCACTGAGTATCTATAGAACCGATTTTAAACCCCGCCGAAATGGTAATTTGTCTTCTTAGGAACTCCCACGTTACTGACTAACAGCATTGAAAACTGAACACACACAAACACATTGCACTTCTTTTTACTTATATTCATCCATTCTTTTGTAAAAGGACTTTTACAATTTTAGTGGTTTATATATTTATTTTAATTATATATGTATTTTTCAATTTATAAATCGGGGTGGTGTTTGAAGTTTAAAGAGGTTAAGCAGATCCGGTTTAAAAAAAAAAAAAAAACGTTTTTAGATATTGTCTTTTTCGGATGCTAAAAATATTATCGAATTTTAAAATAAATATGAAAAATTAACATTTTCTTCTTTCAAAAGCAAAATTTACATAAGTTTCCCTTGCAAAATCATGTGAAGAATTAGTCTTGGCGTCCTTGGTGGTCTAACACTTATATTATCATTAAGAAATTATGGAATGCTCCAAAAGTAGAACTAAGGGCATCAATTTATGTGTGTATTTGTGGGGATTGTGCGTGCGTGTGTGTGTGTGTGTGTGGGGGGGGGGGGGCTTGCTATTACAAAAACACGATACTAGTTTTTTTGCGGAGGCGCTGAAAAAAATCTGACCAAGTGACCAAGGGCACCATGATTATAAAAACACCGTATTAGTTTTTTAAACTTATTTTTACAGAGCCGCTAAAGAAATCTGTCCAAGGGCGCCATGATTACGGCGATGAAAAATATCTGACCAAGAGCGCCATGATTACAGAAACACGATATTAGTTTTTTAAAACTTATTTTTACAGAGGCGCTGAAAAAATCTGACTAAGGGCGGCATAATTAAAAAACACGATATTAAGTTTTTAAATTTATTTTCACAGATGCGCTGAAAAAAAAATCTTTCTTAGGGCGCCATGATTAAAAAAACACGATAATAGTTTTTTCAAAATTATTTTTACAGAGGCGCTGAAAAAATCTGACCAAGGGCGCCATGATTACAAAAGCATGATATTAGTTTTCAGAAAGTTATTTTTACAGCGCTGAAAAAATCTCACCAAGTGCGCATTGATTACGAAAACACGACATTAGTTTTTTGAAAGTTATTTTTACAGAGGCGCTGAAAATAAATCTGACCAAGGGCGCCATGATTACAAAAACGCGATAATAGCTTTTTGAAAGGCATTTTTACAGAGGTGCTGAAAAATATCTGACCAAGGGCGCCATGATTACAAAAACACGATATAGTTTTTGAAATTTATTTTTACAGAAGCGCTGAAAAAATCCCTCCAAGGGCGCAGTGATTACAAAAACACGATATTAGTTTTTTGAAATTTATTTTTACAGAGGCGCTGAAAAAGTCTGACCAAGGGCGCCATTATTAAGAAAACACGGTATTGGTTTTTTTAAACTTATTTTTACAGAGGCGCTAAAAAAATCTGTCCAAGGGCGCCATGATTAGAGAATCACGATGATAGTTTTTTGAAAGGGATTTTACAGAGGCGGTGAAAAAAAAATCTGACTAAGGGCGCCGTGATTAAAAAATACGATATTAAGTTTTTGAAATTTATTTTTACAGAGGCGCTGAAAAAATTCTCTCAAAGGGCGCCATGATTAGAAGAACACGATAATAGTTTTTTTGCAAAGCATTTTTACAGAGGAACTGAAAAAAATCTGACCAAGGGCGCCATGATTACGAAAACGCGATAATAGCTTTTTGAAAGGCATTTTTACAGAGGCGCTGAAAAATATCTGACCAAGGGCGCCATGATTACAAAAACACGATATAGTTTTTTGAAATTTATTTTTACAGAGGCACTGAAAAAAAATCCCTCCAAGGGCGCCGTGATTACAAAAACACGATATTATTTTTTTGAAATTTATTTTTACAGAGGCGCTGAAAAAATCTGACCAAGGGCGCCATTATTACGAAAACACGATATAGTTTTTGAAATTTATATTTACAGAGGCACTGAAAAAATCTGACCAAGAGCTCCATGATTACAAAAGCACGATATTAGTTTTTGAAAGTTATTTTTACAGAGACGCTGAAACAAATCTGACCAAGACCTTTCATGATTACAAAAACACGATATTACTTTTTTGAAAGTTATTTTTACAGAAACGCTTGAAAAAATCTGACCAAGGACGCCTCGATTACAAAAACACGATATTAGTTTTTTGAAAGTTATTTTTATAGAAACGCTTTAAAAAAATCTGACCAAGGACGCCATGATTACCAAAGCCGCCTCTGACAAAGGGACCAAATGAAATTAAATAAAAATCTCCTGTCTGAAATTGGCATTTTTTTTTGTTGTTGTTGTTGTTTTGTACTTTCACAAAAAAACAGAAATACCAAACTACCGGGCAGCCACCCAGGGCGCTGAATATTAGACAGAAAATATACTAAATACATCATTAATACCAATATTAATTTATGTAGAAGTTACTATTCTTCGGGGTACTGAATAAAATCTGGATCAGGGCGCCATGACTATCAAAGTCTCTGTGAATGAATCCATTTAAAATGAGAATATGTTTCTTATACACTGTTTCGTCGTTTATACTTGCACAAAAGGCAGAAATACAAAAATACCTCACAACACCATGGGCGCTAAATACTTAGACGCAGAAAATATGCAAACGTATTAGACGCAGACTTATTAGACACTTATTAGAAGCATTCTTAGAACAGAAGTTATTTAGGCGTATATCTAAATAAGGGAGTACTTATTATTTTTCTTAGAATTTATCATTAGTACAGGCTTTGAAACAAAGTCTGGTCCTGGATACCATGTGTAACAATGGCATATCTGATTGTCGATAACTTATGTTATCTCGAAATTGGTTTATCTAATTGTCTTTGATCACACATAGTTTGCTTATGCTATACTTAAAAAAATAAAAAGCATTACTTTTTAATTTTCCAAATGAAAATCTTTGAAAATTTTATGCCTTTCAAAATGCGTGCTTTAAAAAAAAAAAAAAAAAAAAAAAAAAAATAGTGACGATGGGCGCACCGGGCATTTGCCTCGTTGCCCGGTGGGCCAGTACGACCCTGAATAGAGTGCATTCCCTGGTGGTGGAATGTGGAACTAACATAACGCGATTTTGTTAAAATTAGGAAATCTAACAAGTCGATCTGTTTGAAACTTTAAGATATTTTATAACACATAAGATAAAGTGTAAGAAAGAATGACACGCGAAATTCCGGGGAGGGGTGGGGCGCTAGATTTCTATTTAAAAAATTAGCGTTTCTGACCGCTTTATGTGACTTTTTGAGGGAGTCCTGAGATATATGCTACTTATTTAATATAAAATTGTCTAAAGTTTAGTTACCACTATTTCCTAATAGTAATTTTAGCAAATATCTTAATTTCTTATTAAGACCGCCACCACCTCGAGTAACATATCTACTTATAGGTTGTTTAACGGAGTTTCCTTCCGATATAGTTTTGTTAAGAATAGAGTGCGCTCCCTGGTGGTGGAATGTGGAACTAACATTTTTGTTAAAATTAGGAAATATAACAAGGCGATCTGTTTGAAATTTTACGATAGTTTATAACACATTAGAAAAAGTTTATAAAAAATGGCGCGTGAAATTTCGGGAAGGTGGGGAGAGGGGGAGGGGCAAAATATTTCTTTTTTGTTTCATACCGTTTCAGGTGCGTTTTTTGATGGAGTCCTCAGATACATGCTACTTATACTTATTAAATATAAATATGTCAAAAGTTAAATTACCACTATTTCCGAATAGTAATTTCAACAATTATCTTAAATTCTTGCTGAAGACCGCCCCCCCCCCCCCTCGAGTAACATATCTACTAATGGGTTGTGTAAAGGAGTTTCGTTCAGATACGCTTTTGTTAAGAATACAGTGCGCTCCCTGGTGGTGGAATGTGGAATTAACAGACCGCGATTTCATTTAAAGTAGGAAATCCAACAATTCAATCTGTTTTAAACTTTAAGATACTTTATAACACACGATAATAAATTATAAAGAAGAAGGGCGCGTCGCATTTCGAGGAGGGGGGGAGGGTTGAGGGAGGTGCGCGAACAAAATTAGGAAATATAACTGGACGATCTGTTTGAAACTTTAATATGGTTTATAAAACATAACATAAATTTTTAAAATCAGGTCGCGTCAAAAATCATGGTGACCATCTGCCCACTCCCCCCCAAGGGGGGCACTTTTCTAAATTTGGCAGATACCCGTCATGTGATATATCGTAGCATTTTGGGGGGGGGGGGCGAACAAAATTAGGAAATATAACAAGGCGAATATGTTTGAAACTTTAACATAGTTTAGGATGTGTTTGCCAAAATTTAGAAGGTATTCCATGGCGATAAATGTACTGGACGTTTTGAAAGAAAGTGTTTTGAAAGGAATATTAAACGAAACCCTTTGTGCGATGTATGATCACACTTACCCACTTGTTTCTTAATTTGTTCCAAAAGTCATTTTCGCGCCATTTCTCGGAAACACCCCTGACGTCCTAATTTCTTACGCCACTAGAATATAGTTCTTCCTTGCTTCAAGGCTGTGATTGATTGTTCAACGCATCCACATTTGCGTAGATGGAGACCGGCTAACTGCGGTTATGCCGACCCTTTTTTACCTCCCCCTGTATGAACTGCGCTCGGCGTCACGAGGAACGATATCATAGTCACCCCCGTCTCTTATACTTATGGGCACGAAGTGACCGCTTTTTTGTTAGAAAGACACTTTTCTGTTGGCGTTAATTCGCTAATTTGGCTGCTTTATCGATAATTTGGGCTATCAATAATGTTTTTTCTTAAACTCAGAAAAATTTTATAAACATATATTTTTTATATGTATATAATAATTTTTTTGTTAATAATAACTATTAAATCAAAGAAAATAGACAATATAAAAATGTATATCCTTTAATATAAAATGCACAAATTGAAAAAAAAACAAAACAAAGGGAAATAAATAAAAGTATGATGATAAAAAATCCATATATAAATATATATTTACACAAGAAATTTAAGCATTGCAGAATTTTTTAAAACTATTTTAGAAGAGAAAATTTTATGAAGAAATAACACTTGTTACCGAATAATGCCATTTTTTCGCCAAAACATTATTTTTCGTTTAGAAACATATTTTTAAAAATACTTGACATAGGATAATTATGTATGGAAACAAATATTTTCGTCAGGTTTAAACTAATTTCTCATTGACTGTGCCTTTGTATGTTTCATTTTAAGGTTCTTCAAGAACCTCAAACATATGAAATATTAACATTTATATACAGATATTTCGTATTTCAATTAATATGCTAGAAATAATTTTCATCTTAAAATTATTCTCTGTATTAATTTGAGAGAGATGCTGAGGGAAAAGAACAACATTCTAAATAAAAGGATATTCTTGCTGCTGAAATATTCCTATGAACGCTAATTAGTACTTCTTTTACTGCCATAAATATTATTGTTTTTACTATTATTATTATTATTAACTTGTTTGAAACTATGATATTTAAATATTGATCTATTATTTTCTTTCAAAACTTATTTTTTTTTTTCAAATTCTAAAGTAAATTTTAAAATTCCAAAACGGTTCCACGGTGTTTTATAACTGAAACTTAAATATGTATTTCTTGATAAAATTTTATTTTTACTGAATATATAATTCTTATAATCACGCATGATTCTCTTATGCACATGCTTATAAATTAATAATAAGAAGAAGAGCATTAAATTCTTATGAATTCAAAACTGAGAATTGCGTTTTCATTTGAAAAACATGCATACAAAAGTGGATAAAGAAATTTAATTTCTTAAGTTGTACTGCAACACAAAAATTTATGACACATTGTCTGATTCGTTTTTATACTTCAAGGAATAAAATTAACAAGCCCATTGAAGTGATTTTTAATTGAATAGCGTTTTCCATTTTCAGATAAATAAATTGCTTATAAGCCATTCTTGTTACGTGACGACAAGTTTTTCTTCTTTCTCGCACTGCTGCGTCGTGAATTTGGTTCAAATCGCCAAATTTTACAGTATTTTCTCTAAAATCCTCTGCTTTCACCATAAAATGGGAAAGTCATTCGATTACATAGTTTCTGAATAAGAACACCTTCTTATTTAATGTGCTTTCGAGGAAAAATGAATTCAGAAAAGTGTCAGAAAATAACTTCTTTGAATTTAAGAGCAGCCTTAAGACTGTTTTCAAATCCAAACTTATTACTTTCCAGAATTAATATTTATTTGCACTTGCGTGAGAGTGACAGATGCTGATTTAAAAACTGTGAAATCGAACGGTTTTTCCAGTTTTCATTAAAAGCATTCTTTCACAAAGTGCTGTTAAAAGCATTTAGCATTAGAAATGAATTTCCACAATACGTTCTAAACTGAATTTCCAGATGTGACAGTCCGATAAAATTTTCTTCAACAACAATGGCTTATAATTCAGCATGTAATTCAGTTATAAAAAAATGAAAGATTATCAAATTCTAAATCAATTGAATAGTCCTTCTGCAAGTGACATGCTTTTACGTTTAAAAATGAGTTTGTAAGTTAGAAAATTTCGAGGGAAACTCTTACAACACCCTTAAATCTTAAAAAAAAAAAAAAAAAAAAAAAAAAAAAAAAAAAAAAAAAAACTTTTATACACATAAGATTATGATTTTCTAATTTCGTATTAAATCAACGCATCTTCTCCAAACATAGTTTTAAGGTTTTAAAAGATAAAATATCCTTTTAAATAAATGACTTCCTATTAAAAAAAACAAAAAATATACTTTAAATTATAGACTATAGTTGACTTTATGATTTTGATCCTCAAAATATTTTTAAATTAAAGTTTTGCTGATTTTTAAAGGCCAAATTTTTAAGTAGAACTCACGGATTAGATATTTGGTATCTGAAAGAGAATATTAACACATGAATGGATGAAAATTATGTTATGATAGAAAAATTTAACATATTAATGAATTTTAAAATAATCCTAAATTAGAACCTTCTCGATTCTGCTTCATTTAAAAAATAATACTACCAATAATAGTAATACTACAACTTATGGTAATAATCTTGTTAATTTAAACATGCTACTGACAGATTGGTATTATTTGAGGAAAAAATTTGTGAAAATCAATGAACTTTTGATTATAAAATATTAAAAATCGTGACAAATAGTATATAAGAGTATCAGCTCTAATTGTTGCCTAATGACTATTTTTCTAAACCATTAGCTTTAGAAGTACAGTTTCAACAGCAAACGTGATTTAAAGTTGTTCTTCATCCTATTAAATCTCTTTATATAAGAAAAGTGTTATTTTTAAAAGTTACAGAAATTTAATTTTTTTACGTGATTCAAGTACTTTATATTTAGTAAAACTTCTTCGTGTACTAATAAGCAAAACAATAAAAGTTTCATTTTTGTACAAATAAAACTTACCGAGTTATCATGACTTAAATTTTATGAATTTTGAGCATTTTTTGTCCTTAAAAACGGAAAAACGCTTTTTATCCAAATGTTACAAGTCAAAATCAAAATTTTCTTAACGATGGTGTTTTTTCTATAAAAATTAACATTAGATATTCCTTGGAATACCTTGAAAGAGCTAACAGAATTTGGGGCGGCAGTTTGCACCGGGCCCATTTAAATGGGAAGTCCCCCTTCTTTCGTAGTAAATATTACTAAGTATCCTCTACTCGAGGAATTATAGTTCATTTTAATATTTCATTTGCATTTATTACGCTGAATATCTTATAAGATGTAATGCAATGCTAGATGAATGCAGACCACTTTCTTAAGTATTGTGATTATTGTCGCCAAGATTTATCATGGCTGGATTTGTATCCAGAAGACCTTTTTTGGGAAAAAAAGGCAATTTAATAAAATTAAAATGGTGTCAATTGAAACAAGGTTTGACGAGTTAAAATTGGCGACAAGCTTTCATAAAAGTAATTTTTTCGCGTTCTGTGAGAAAATTTTTGATATAGCATACTGGGTAGAATGCACCCACATGTCCCTTATGTCCACGATATATGTAGTTTAGGCCAGCACTTTCTAGATATCGGCTAAATGGCGTTGTTCCTTTTCATTTAAAAAAATTGACATCTTATTCAAACGGGATCTAATTTAAAAAGGTATCACGCATTCTTTATAATTCAACGCTATCTTGCTGTGTGTAGCGTCATACAGGGGCGCGCCGACCCAGTGTGCAAAGTGTGCGACGCACACCGGCGCCGAAGTACTAAGGGCGCCAAAGATTTCAATTGAGAAGCAAATATTTCAAAAAAAAAAAATCTTTAATTTAATTATTCTAAAATCACATTTTCTTACCATCTGAATTATGTTTTGCAGATTTACCCGAGACAAACTTTTTTATAAATATTCAATTCTTTTTTAAAAACTTTATTTCGTTTTATTCTTCTGAGTCTCCTAAAAAGTGATTTAGACGCAGACCAGTCCAAAACCTTTATAATCAGAGGCGCACCTCATGTAGTTACAAACAATGAAAGGCTTCATAATTCACATGGGTGAAAACATGTAACACCATTATCTCACTGCAGCAGTATTAGAGCGTAGTAACAGTTTTATTACCACAAAAGCTAAATCCCACCTGTTTTTTATTTTTAAATAGCAATCGTCGCCTTATTGCAGAATTTCTGTCATAAATGAGATGAAAATTACTATTCGGAAATAATGGTAAAAGTTTTCCCTTCAGTAATGAGTCCATGAATATAGGTAGACTTATGCGTCACAAGCGTCTTATATGATACACATACATCTTATGGTGGTAGTCATAAGTCCCTACGACTCGGAAACTATGTAAAAATAATTTGTAGAAATAATATAAATCATAGTAAATTTAAAATTAAGATTTTTCAGAGGGGCAACATATCTCAAACGTTTTGTTGGTGAAGGGGCCAAAAACCTTAATCACTAAATAACAAATTAATAGCATTAAATAATTAATACTAAATAACAGTCACTGGTAACAACAATTAAAAGAACCCCATTCAAATACACTGCTCAAAACAATTAAAGGATATTTTAAGTCTTATGTAAAATAACGTTATAAGCGAAATTTCTTTTGCAGAAAATGGCAGAAGAGAGTCATAAATGCAAATTTTTCTCATTTTGAAACTTCGGAATATGCAAAGTTTGAGTTTGGCGTAAAAGGGATTTGTAGTCAGAATTGCAAATATGTCGGCTAAATTTATAATGGATGTACAAACTAATTAACAAATTTTACGTGAAATTCTATAGTAATCGCGTAAACATTTCTGGAAAGTTTTCCACTTATTTCACTCTTTTAAATTTCGAATTAAAAAAATCCCTGCCGGCCCGGCCTACAGGCAGAGGTAGATTTCGAAGTTAAGTATACTAATTTCACCAACAAAAACTAAATCATTATTAGATATAAATCCACTTTAACAGTTTTATCTGTCTGCTTTTGACGAGTTTTTATTTCCTTTTTATAAAATAGCTGGTTTTATCAGAATCATCTTAAGACGATATTAAACAAAAATATTTTTCCATGCTCAACAACTCGAAATTTTCTGGCACATTTTCAGATTCATTTTTAATTAAAAAAAAATATGAAACATGCTGACGTGATTTTTGAAAAGATTTATAAGCGACCTGTGTTTTTATTTTTCTTTAAATTAATTAAAACTTGATTAGTAAACAATTATTTTCTCAGTAGGGCAATATTTTTCGTTTCTAACACAATCGCTTCGGGAAATTCTGTTCAAAATGCCCACTTTGACATCATTTTTTGAAATATATTCTGCCTCTATCAAAAAATCGATCATTAATGTACATTATATAGTTTCTGAATAAGAGAATCTAGCAATTGGATGCGTTTGAGTGCAAAAATGAATTTAAAAAAGAGTAAGAAAATAGACAGTTTGGATTTGAATGCACCCTTAATAAGATGATTTTTTTCTTCAACCGCTATGTATTTTTAATTTGTTTTTGCTGTAAGAATTTTCCCTATCAAAAACTTGTCTATATAAATGTTGAAGACAATATTAAGAAGATATATGATAAATTCCTGGAGATTTTATATCTTGTGAATTGACGGAGTTATGAAAATTTTTCTTCTTCAACCCTCCTCTTTTGTTTTCGTTTTTAATTTTTTTTTTTTTTTTTTTTTTTTTTTTCGGTACGAATTGGTCCTATCTAAAACTTGTGAATATAAAAGTTGTAGATAATATTAAGGAGATGTATAATAAAATTAATTGGATTTGATATCTTGAGAATTGACGAAGTAAGGAATTTTTTTTCTAACCAAAACCCTATTTTTTGTGCCCTTTGAGCCTAATTTTAATTTTATCAAAAATCTGTAATGCATGAATTTTTGGCGCTATTTTTAGAAGTAATAAAAACTTTAAACTGATTTGATATGTACAAAAATTAAGAAGTTATGGGTTGTTTTTTTTTTCGGTTTTCACAAAACCCCTCCCTGTTTCCATCCCCTTTGTCCGCTTTTGCCCATTAACGAATAACGAACTTGACCGAGATTTTATGTCCCTTGATTTTATGTATCAGTTTGGAAGAGATTTGTGCAGAATTGCGGAAGTTATCGTGTCCAGAAGAAAGTGATAACACAATTGCTTCGGGAAATTCCGTTCAAATTGCCCACTTTGACATCATTTTTTGAAATATATTCTGCCTCTATCAAAAGATCGATCATTACTGTACATTATATAGTTTATGAATAAGAGAATCTAGAAATTGGACGCATTTGAGAGCAAAAACGAATTTAAAAATGAGTAAGAAAATAAGCAGTTTGGATTTGAATGCACCTTTAATAAGATGATTTTTTTCTTCAACCGCTATGTATTTTTAATTTGTTTTTGCGATAAAAATTGGCCCTATCAAAAACTTGTCTATATAAATGTTGAAGACAATATTAAGAAGATATATGACAAATTCATGGAGATTTTATATCTTGTGAATTGACGGAGTTATGAACATTTTTCTTCTTCAACACCCCTTTTTTATTTTCGTTTTTAATTTTTTTTTTTTTTCGGTACGAATTGGTCATAACAAAAACTTGTGAATACAAAAGTTGTAGATAATTTTAAGGAGATGTATAATAAAATTAATTGGATTTGATATCTTGAGAACTGACGAAGTAAGGAATTTTTTTCTCCCAAAAATCCTATTTTTTGCGCCCCTTGAGCCTAATTTAAATTTTATCAAAAATCTGTGATGCATGAATTTTTGGCGCTATTTTTAGAAGTAATAAAAACTTTAAACTGATTTGATATGTACAAAAATTAGGAAGTTATAAGGTTTTTTCGGTTTTCACAAAACACCTCCCTATTTCCATCCCCTTTGTCCGCTTTTGCCCATTAAGAAACTTAACCGAGATTTTATGTCCCTTGATTTTATGTATCAGTGTGGAAGAGGTTTGTGCAGAATTGCGGAAGTTATCGTGTCCAGAAGAAAGTGATAACACAATTGCTTCGGGAAATTCCGTTCAAAATACCCCCTTTGACATCATTTTTTGAAATATATTCTGCCTCTATCAAAAAATCGATCATTGCGGTACATTATATAGTTTCTTAATAAGCGAATCTACCAATTAAATGCGTTTGAGAGCAAAAATGAATTTAAAAATGAGTCAGAAAATAAGCAGTTTGGATTTGAGTGCACCCTTAATTCAATGATTTTTTCCAACCCAATCCGCATCGGGAAATTCGGTTCAAAATGCCAACTTTAACAGCATTTTTTAAAAATATATTCTGCCTCTATTAAGAAATCGACCATTACGGTACATTATATAGTTTCTGAGTAAGAAAACGTACCAATTGAAAGCCTTTTGAGAGCAAAAATGAATTGTAAAATGAGTCAGAAAATAAGCAGTTTGGATTTGAATACACCCTTACTTAGATGATTTTTTTCTTCAACCGCTATGTATTTTTAATTTGTTTTTGCTGTAAGAATTGGTCCTATCCATAACTTATCTATATAGATGTTGTAGACAATATTAAGAAGATATATGATAAATTCATGGGGATTTTATATCTTTTGAATTGACGGAGTTAAGGATTTTTTACTTCTTCAAACCCCCTTTTTGTTTTCGTTTTTAATTTTTTTTTTGCGGTACGAATTGGTCCTATCAAAAACTTGTGAATATAAAAGTTGTAGATAATATTAAGGAGATTTATAATAAAATTAATTGGAATTGATATCATGAGAATTGACGAAGTTATGAATTTTTTTCTCCCAAAAACCCTATTTTTTGCGCCCCTTGAGCCCATGTTTAACTTTATCAAAAATCTGTGATATATAAAATTTTGGCCCTATTTTTAGAAGTAATAAAAACTTTAAACTGATTTGATATGTACAAAAATTAAGAAGTTATGGGGGTTTTCGGTTTTCACAAAACCCCTCCCTATTTCCATCCTCTTGGTCCGATTTTGCCCATTAACGAACTTGACCGAAATTTTATGCCCATTGATTTTATGTATCGGTTTGGAAGAGATTGGTGCAGAATTACGAAAGTAATCGTGTCCAGAAGAAAGTGATATATATAGACAGATAGATAGATAGATAGATAGATAAGTTTTTTACTGAGGGTGGTTTTGGGTTCTAGGGGTCATGATCGGTGTAGATCTGCAAAAATTTTTCAGAAATTCCAACATAGGAACGATCCTAATAGGTAGTATTTCATACGAAATCTACCTAAAAAAAATCATTAGCGAGCATTATATCCTAAAAGTAACCGCCATGCCAAAATTCAAGTTTCTAGTCCCTTCAATATCAGAAAAGCCGTAAGTTTAGAACTTTTTTTTCCCTGCACACTTTTAAATTTCGATGAAAAAAAAAGTTCTGTGCGTGCGTTTGCGTCTTAAAAGCCTTTTTTTTTTTTTTTCTAAATCGAAATTTAACAGGGTGCAGTAAAAAAAAAAAAAAAAAAAAAAAATCTAAACTTGCGATTTTTCTGATACCGAAGAGACTAGAAACTTGAAATTTGGCATGACGGTTACTTTTAGGATATAATGATTTTTTTTTTAATTCGAATTTCAAAAGGGTGAAATGAGTGGAAAACTTTCCCAAAACGTTCTAAATTACGATAACTATAGAATTTTACGTAACGTCTGTTAATTAATTAATTCCATAAAAATCGTAATTTAAAACGCTTTTCGCGCCTTTAACTCTTTTAAATTTCGATTTTTTAAGAACTGGCCTGAGCAAACAATTGTATCTTAAAAGTAATCGCCATGCCAAATTTCAAGTTTCTAGTCGTCGCAATGTCACAAAAATCGTATATTTCGAATGTTTTTCTCCCTGCACTCATTTAAATTTCGATTTTTTTTTTTTTTTTTAATATTCTGTACGTGCACCTGCGTCTTAAAAATAACAGCCATATCGAATTTCCAGTTTTTATCTTTAACAATTCCATAGAAATGGTAATTTAGAAGGATTTTAAGAAACCTATCGTGCATTCCACCCTTTTAAATTTTTAATTTCCTTAAAAAAATATTCTGTGTGATATTTACGCTAAAAAATTACAGCAATGTCAAATTTCGAGTTTCTATCTCTATCAATTTAATAGATATCGTAACTTAAATGTTTTTACAACTTTTCTGCTCATTTCATCTTTTAAATTTCGATTTTTTTTTTTTTTTTTTTTTTTTTTTTTATAAACCGTTCTTAGCATTTGTACTTAAAACTGACCGCCATGTCAAATTTCTATTTCCTTCAGTATCACCAAAATCATAAGCTTAGAAAGCTTTTTCTGCCTGCAAGCTTTTAAATTAAATAAACGGTCAAGTGCGAGCATTACTCGCGTACAGAGGGTTCCGTAGAATAAATATATGAATTTGTAATTGTAAAAAAAGTTGCTAAAAGAATACTAAGACTTTTTAAAAAACTATATAACGCAGGGTTGGATATAACTGTATATATTAGAAAAGTGTAATCGGGTATACCATGAAAGTTCAAAGAGATATATGGAACAATATCAAATATAGCTATTCGTATAACTCTTTTTTTAATATTATCCTAATCTGTTTATGATGACTTAATTTTGTACTGACAATAAAGGCAGTGCATAGTTAAACTTCATTTGGCATTTCATGAAACTAAATTAAGCGTAGTAATAACCTTTATTTCTACAGTGTATCTAAAACAAAACCTTTGTTCAAAGTTAAAATTTGGCATTGTGCTAAGCGCGCTTCGAATTGAGGTCTCAAAGTTGCAACGCCGCCTTGGTCAGTGCCGCGTTTTTCCAGATAGGTGTTTAATTAACTTTTAAAGTCACTCGAGGCGTATTGAGAGATACAATCAATGCAAACTATCGCGAATCTCACAGTATTTATGCGATTCATTCTAATTAAATATTTCGACGGCGATGCCCTTAAAAAACGGACACCTAATTTTAATTCTAAAACAGACAAATGGCACCAAGAATATTTAATTAAAATTTTTCTTTTATCATGTACGTGAAAATAAGCAAGTTCGCATTTTCTAATAAATTCGTTTATAAATTCTGGTGTCAATTCATTATTTCATAAGTTTATAAATAGAATTACTCTGTGCCGGAAAGGATTAAGTGGTCGCAGGACTCTTAAAGCTTCAAAATTTAAGAAGTTTTAATTTTTTTAGATGTTAAACTCCTATCTTTTCTGAATATTTTGATATAATTGTTTCCTTGAAATTCCCATTAGAACAGAAGTTTTGGCTTTTAGAATTATACCCGCTCAATAGCTGAAGCGGCGTTTCCGAAACTTTGAAGTCATTATTTTCCAAATGGCGTTTTTGGGTATAACGCGCAGGATACCTCAAAAACTTCTGAATATTTTTTCATGAAATTTTCAAAGCATATATTCCATGTTATTCTATATAAACTGAACCTAAAATTTCCTTTTTATTGTTCAAAAAAATATTTTTTTAGGTGATTTTACTGTTGAAATTTTCAAAATTTTGTACTAGCTAAATGCAGCATTGCATTAAAAATATAAAAATGCTTTAAATACAAATTTATTTAAGTTCAGGGAAATTATTACAATCTGAAGTATAAGTAAGCACCAAAATTTCCATTCTAGTTGCAATATTTATTTTGTAATCCTGCGCGTAAACTGTTATGCCAATTTTTTGTTCGACAAATGTCTAACAGTTTCGAGCCCCCTATAAATACTAATTCTGTATCGTGCAATTTTTTAAATACATGAAACGAAAGAACATACTTATATCTTTTATTCCAATTAAAATTGTGTTTTAAAATCATATACATTTTAAGACATTAAATGTTGAAAATGGTCTTTTTTTCATTTTTTCCACTTTTTAGAGTCCCGAGACCCCTTAAATTAGTATGTTTTTTTACAATTTGACGTTTATTGCTTTTATATTGTTACTGGACATTACATTACACATATATATCATTAAAAGTCGTTAACTAGGCATAGAGTACGCCGCCCTGTCCTTGTGTATGTCCAAACTGACCGTACCTTTAAGGGTCCTTTTTACCTTTTTATCTCAGCTAATTACCGATGATTTTTTTCGAAAATCATTATCAACAATGCTTTTATTCTTCTGCAACAATAGGTATATTCAGCGATGCTCAACAATTTTTCTGAATGCCCGTAAATCGAAATTTGTGTATAACAGAAAAATGCTAATTACTCAAAAACTATGTGACCTAGGGTAATTGCTATAATTTTCCGGCAAGGTTTATATTAACGTCTAATACCTCTAAGTTTTTCATAATTTTAGTTTCAGTAGATTCGGAATTAGATGGGGGGAACATATTTTTGCGCTACATTTTCAACAATATCTTTGAAAATATAGTACCTAAAATTACAAGGAATGTATTTCTGAGTTCAGCGTTACAAAAGCTTTCACAGGATACCTCACATGATATACAAAGAAAAGATTTTTTTTTTTTTCAAGTAGCATAATTGGCCCATCTACTTTTTTATTAAATATATTTATGAATGTTTATTAATCTGAAAATATGTGGGTCAATGATCTTTATTACTTCCCCGAATTTGAACTTTCCACGTTCCATAGTTTACGATTAAAATGGCTGTGACAGACAGACAGACGGACAGACACAGGAGTTTTCTTATAATAGTTCCGTTTTTACTTTTTAAGTACGGAACCCTAAAAAAAAAAAAAAAAAAAAAAAAAAAAAAAAAAAAAAAAAAAAAAAAAACCGGTTATGTGTATGCATTTGCGTCTTAGAAGTAGCAGCCATGTCAAATTTCAAGTTTCTACACCTAACAAGGCCACAGAAATCGTAGTTTAGAATGTTTTAGAATGCTTTTCGCTCATTTCAGAGATCGAATATTTTTATATACCATTCTTATCGAGCATTTGTATTTTAAAAGTAACAGCTGTGTCAAATTTCGAGTTTCTCTCTCTAACAATTCCATAGAAATCATAATTTAGAACGTTTTCCGGCCATTTCACCGTTTTAAATTTCACTTTTTTAAGAAACTCTTCTTAGTGAGTATTTGACAAAAGTAACTGCCATGCAAAATTTCAAGTTTCTAGACCCTTCAGTATCAGAAAAATCGTAAGTTTAGAACTTTTTTTCATCATACACCCTTTTTAAATTTCGAATTTTAAAAGAAAACTATTCTGTACGTTTTAAAAATTACAGACAGGTTAAATATCAAGTTTCTATCCTTAGCAATTCAATAGAAATCTCAATTTAGAAGGTTTATAGAACGCTTTTCGTGTATTGCAACCTTTTAAATTTCGAATTTTCTTTAAAAATTGCTTTATCCGTGCATTTGCGTCTTAAAAGTAACAGTCACGTTAAATTTCAAACTTTTATGCTTAACAATTTCACGGAAATCGTAATTTAGAAGGTTTGTAGAACCTTTTCCGCTCATTTCATCCTTTTAAATTTCGAACTTTTTAAAATCCGTTCACAGAAAGTATTTAGATCTTAAATGTAACCACCGCACCAAATTTCAAATTTCTAACCTCAACAATATCGCAGAAATCGCAATTTTAGGAAAAACCCCTTTGGGAGTTGTACCGACATGATATATAAACTATTTATTTTTAAGAACAAATGATCACCAGAATTTTGCCACCATTATACTTTTAATATGTTGGGTTGTTCCCGAGTTTACCCCTATAAACAAACACACAAATGTAACTAGTGCTTATGGTGATTTAATAAACGCTATTGGCGAAATTTGCACAGGGCTAACATAAAAGTACCCATTTTTTCTTTTTACGCAAGAGCAAATGATAAGCCGGCAAATATTGTCTTAATTCGAATCTTTGAAAATGCAAAAATATTTTAATCCGCACTTTTCATTTTATAGTGGTACTAATTTCTGAATAAACCTTTCTTCTTTGTATTTTAAACAAAATCAGTAACAGTTTTTTTTTTATTTTATTTTTCGATGCGTTTTTAATTTTTTCTAATTAATATAACTGTTTTAATTATTTAACAAAAACAATTAACAAAAGAATTTGAATTTTTTCCTTTGTTATAGTAACGAACGTATTTTAAGAAAGTATCGCTCTTAATTTTAGAAATTTTGAGGTTTTGGCATCAAAGACACTGCTAAATTAGCAAAATACGAAATATATCACGAACTATTGGACTTAGAAGAATGTACTTGGTACCATTCGATTCAGCATACAAAATTACATTAAAATATGTTACCATTTGACACATAACTATAATATTTGAATTTTAAGGAAATTTTTAAAAGTTTGGTCCTTTTTTTACCCAGTTTAGGGGTAGAATTTTAGATATTCCTTTCTTAGCGAGAGTCTATGTCATAAGAAGTATTTCCCCCCTAATTTTAATGATTTTAGGTTCAGTAGTTTGGTCTGTACGTTGATTAGCCACCAGTCCAAAGTTTCTTTTATATTGTATATATAGATTTTCTCCGGGATAATGGAATCTGATACAGACAGGTTCCATTTTCACAGGCTTTACTGTGTTGCGTGGGGTGGGGGGATATGGGGCGCCAACTGAAGTTCTGCACACAGGCGCTGGATACTGCTGGCGCGCCCCTGGCGTCATACAATACTTACTGCCGGATTGGTCATCTTTTAAATACTATCGCCAATGAATAAATGCATATACTGAATTTTTTTTTTTTTTAGTTGGTGGCAATATCAAACAATGCTCATTCCAATGAATGCCGATCATTTCTGGTTTTCGTTTGTACACCTAAGAGGGTCAAGCAAAGACAGACAAAACAAATTTATAAACACTTTTTGACTGTGTTGGAAAGTGTTTAAAATAAAACATTCGTTAAATACACTGGTCTCCAAAAGTTAAGGAACAGGGACCGGTTACTTTCGATTTTGTGCCATGCACGCGTCAAAGTTGTCTCCGTTGCTACGCAACGGTGCAGCTCACAAAAAAATTTTTCAAAAAATAATCGCCTCTGACAAATGGAAAAAAAAAAAAAGCAATTTAACAAATTACAACGACCATTTTGAAAATGATTTTTTCAAAGACTAAAATTTAAGACATAAAAAATCTCACGGGATTGATCCTACATTACGTACGCCATGAATTAAACATTAATAGTGTTATTACGCGTACAAATTGCAAGCGACAAAAATCGCCTGCGAATCGTCATATTTCCTGAAACTTACGTATTATCCACCTGAAACTTACGTATTATCAAAGTATTTCATTGGCTGTTCGGGAGACCAGTTTCAAATGAAATTTCATTCATAAACTTCTAAACATCCCACAATATTACTTTTCACACCGTCAAAAAAAAAAATGTACTTTTAAATGCAATTTGTTTGAAAGCTGTATCTCAATTTGTTTCTGAGTTATTAATTTTATTTTTTTTTTCTTTAGTTTTTATTACTTTTTTGTCGTAGTGGCAACAGAAGTATCCATCTCTGTTGAAAGTAAAGGGAAATACAGATTACTGTATAGACCAATCAGAAGACGAATAAAATGCGGATTAAACCAATAAAAAGCTTCAGATATGCTTTTGATTTCCTACCCTGTGTCAAAACAATAACCATTTTTCCAAATGGTTAAAAAAACAGTAAAATTTTCTTTTTGTCGATTTTTACTTTCGATCTTGAAGTTTTTAATTAAAAAAGAATTGCTATTTTTACATAAAAAGGGGGGAAGGATTGTACTTTGTGCCGATATATTAAGAAAGAGAAACAACGTATAAAGACACAAATAAAATATGTTTAAAAAGCAATTGCTTTTTAAAAATATTTTTTGTGTCTTTATACGTTGTTTCTCTTTCTTGCTATTTTTATTCTCCCATAACTTGAAAGCGTAAAAGAAAAAGAAAAAGAAAGGGAAAATATTATTTCGATGCCGGATTTCTGAATGCCGCATTTTTGAAGTCTCGCTGTACTGCTATATTATCCAGCAAATTAACAGAACAGGACATTAAAGAAAATCATTATCATATTCTTCGATCAATTGTAGTACTACCTTTTGTCTTTGTTTGTGTGATGAAGCCTTCCGGAAGGTTTCATTATTCTCATAAAAATTTACTAAAATAGCATTTTAAAAACTCCATTAACACTTTCATCGCGGCAATGGCGCGCCTTTTTCCCACCCTTTGCGCTAAGAGCCTGAGCCGCGCTAAAATGGAAACAAAACACAAATTCATTTAAAACTTGTTTATTTTACTTTGAAAAATAATAATCAATAACATTTCTCACTCTAATGATTTGTTTGTCCTTACAAACATTAAAAAAAAAAAAAAAAAAAAAAAAAAAAAAAAAAAGGTCGTGTCCGTTTGAGAAAATCAATTCGCACCGGAAAATTCTGCCCGGTAATTATTAGACATTAGACATCGGAATCATTGTCTAATAATTAATTGACAGAATTTTCCGGTACGAATTGATTTTCCATGATTGATAACTAATATTTCTGGAAGACGAGTTATCTCGCCCCTCGCGATGAAAGTGTTAAAATATCAAATGTTATGGGAAATTTTCGATTCTCTAGTGAACCACTTTCATTACAGCAGTGGGCCGCGGGATGTAGAAACGTTTTAATTGTATTCTATTTGAGTTATTTGATATTATTACTCGTTACGGTTTATCAAGATATAACAAAGTCAATATTTTTGAACAACTGTTTTTAAAACTGAAAATAAATAATAATAACTAGAGAACAGGAATTCTGCTTTTTCAGAATTTAGTGTCTCCCCCGACATTTCCATTACTTCATTTTCTTCTGATGGACTGATGGCTTCTATTATTATGAAACAGCTATTATAAATGAAGTGTTAGGTGAAGATGAAAGAGCAGCCGTAAAAAGTTAGAACTCTGATTTTCTGGTCAGAATGAGGGGGGGGGGGGGGGGAATGGCCATAATTTTTTTTACGGCTGCTCTTTCATCTTCACCTAACACTTCATTTATAATGGCTGTTTCATAATAATAGAAGCCACCAGTCCATCAGAAGAAAATAACTCGGTTAAGCGGACTCTACTGCAGTACAAAACATATTTCAACCTTAAGACTTAAAGCACACGTTTTATTTTATGTAAAATGACGTCATTCGCATCCGCTTGAGAATTCCACACTTACGATCTACTCTTAAACATCTACAGTAAAGCATGCATAGCACATCACTATCGCGAAATAATGCACAAATGCCGCAAAAAGATTCCGTCATTCAAGAAAATCAAAAAAAAAAAAAAAAAAGGCTATCTAATGATTCACAGATACTTACAATTAAATATAGCTATAATCAGAAATCATTCGTTTATATTTTTTTCAAAATAGCACGTATTTTAATTACATTTTCTTTCGGTTGTTACGATAAAATGGCAACAAAAATATATAATTACTATTTTAAAATTATTTTTCCTTTACTTTCTACAGAAATGGAGTACTTCCGTTGCCAATATTAAGCAAATGGCTCCAAAAACTACAAAAAAAATAATATTTCAAAAATAAATGGAGATACAGTTTTCAAACAAAATGCATTTAAAAGAGCTTTTTTTTTTTTCCCAATACGACGGTATAAAAATTGAAAATGTGCGATGCTTAGAAGTTTAAAAAATTGCTAAAGAGTATTTAATCGTAATGCTTTGTTTTACGGCTAGCCTCTGTAAGGTAACGTTATTTTTTGGACACAAAATAAGCTGGGAGAAAGAAATAGCATACCGTAGCGGAGGCTAATAATAAAAATCAGATTTCTTCAATCATTTTAGAAATCTCTATAAAACATCTTTAAGAAAGCAACAAAGTTTTATAATTCAGTGTGGGTAAAGTTTCGCGTTTAAACTGTAAAGTGTAGAGTTTAATCGAATTTCTTTAACACCAATGATTTTGATTTAGTTATGGGGCTAATTCTAATCTGTGACAAAAGTTTATATAACCCGCAAAGCGGCAACTACTGCTGTTATAGTTTTAATCCCTTAACTGTTTCTTTTTTTTTCTTTTCTTTTCTGACACAATAAATTAAAAACTAGTTGGATATGCCGATCCCAAAACTTTCTTTTATCTCATGTATATTAATATTTCAAAATGTTGTTACAAATACCAATAATTCATTTTTATTAGTTTTATTAGTATTTTTATTAGAATTATGCATAACTTCATACACTTTTCGATGGTACAATAATGAAAATAACACAACAATCGCTATTACAGCGCCCCCTACCGTCAGAAGTTTTCCAAATTCAGGGAGGACCTTCTTGCCATGGCTAAGAACATATACAAAAAAATTGGTTCAATTCTATGCATAATTTCATACAATTTTTGATGGTACAATGGCGACATACGGAATCACGGACAGACAGACATTTTCTATAAACATGTTTTTTAGAATCTCTGACCCCTAAAATGTGTAAATCCGTCGTAAAAAGGGGGGGGGGGGCGAAAAAAATTTCGATTACGACACTTTCTTCTATTGAAGGTAGAAGAAAGTAATAAGGGCCCGGCACAGCTTTTTTTACTAAAATATTTAGCTGTGTACAATCGAAAAAGGTATGCCATATAAGAAACCAAACATTGCAGTTAAAATTAAGTGGTATCGCAAACCTTTTAGTATCGAAAATAACAAGCTCTTTTTGCCCGAGCGCACTCGGGCAAAACAGTTAAGGGGTTAAATAATAAGTTCCACCCTTTTTTTAGTCCTTTATCATAGTAACTCTAAATTTAGGAGTAAAGTACTTCTGTTACTAAATTGTTGAAATGATTGAATGACTATGACACCAGAATTCACGTGCATAATAAAGGTTAGATATTATTCCAGAATTCTCGAGCCATTGTGCCATTTGGGATTTCATATAACACTGTTCTTTAAATCTCGATATTTCAAAAGCACTTTATCTTTATTTTTTCTCTCTTCTCCTGATATTCAAGATAATGAAGTTCGACTGCTTTTTAGTTTATGATAACAGTGCAACAAAAACTAAATACATGAATCACATTTCATCATGTTTGTCTTTCATAACATACTATCTTTTTTTCAGGATCGATAGGGGAGGCGCTAGCAAATTTTGATAGCTCAGGGGAGTCGCAACAGCAAAAAGTTTGAAAATCCCTGGGTTATACATTAGAAATAGAGGCAATAAAATAGCGAAAATTTATTTGCAATATTAATAGACCGGGAGGGAATAGCACAGACAATCACCTCATTGAGTTCACGGCTAAAATTCCAGAATTAGTTAAAACTCGATTCGCATATTACAACGCAATCGATCTGTCAAGTCATATCTTGGTGGAAAACACCTGGAAACCCGAATGTTAGGGGTTGACTCGTAGGTTTACCGTTGTGTTTTCCAGCTCCTAGTCCTCCATGTTTTCATACCTTTGGGTGCAGGAAAACACAATGGTAAACCTATGAGTCAAGCGCTAAAATCGAGTTTTAAGGTGTTTTCTAATAAGGCATGACTTGGCAGACCGATTGCGCTTTAATATGCGAATCGAGTTTTAACTAATTCTTGAATTTCAGCCGTGAACTTGATGAGGTGATTATCTGTGTTGCCGACTCCCGGTCTATAAGAAAATATTAGCTGAATTTCCCTATGGCATAAAACATTGCCCCAACGCTGGAGCAATATTTTATACCAATATTGCTAAGATTAGCCAAGATATAACCAATACAAATTATATTGACCCAATATTGTTCAGCATCAAGACCTAGAATATTATTTCTAGAACATAAGCCTCCAAAGAATACTACTATATTAGAACAGTGTATGCGGCAGTTAATTCAAATTTGATGTTGAAGATGTAACAAAAATAACGTTATTAATGCACTCGTAAATATCCGGTATTCGTTGTTCAAGTGCAATTAGTATAAGTATAAAAGTCATTAATATATATCTTTTAATTAAATTTAATATATATCTTTTAATTAAATTTTCTCTATTCATTAATGATAATATGTATGTACCTGAGAACATGACAGTAAAAAGAATCGATCAAAATGAAAATAATCGAAGGACAAAATGAAGATTATCAAAAAAGGAAAAAAGGGAATAAATACAAGAATTAAATAAATGTTTGACTTGAATTAATAATTGCAAACTTTTCATTACTATTTTTAGGGTATGGAACATAATTTGTTTCTGTATATTATATGTTTGCTTATTATGTACATGCGTACTAATATATTTAAATGATAATTAAACAAGAAAGAAAAATCATGCGTGAAGCATAGATTATCAAACACTTTCGAACACATTCAGAACACTGAAACAAAACTTCGCCGCTTAGGGTGAAAGATGACCTCTAAGTAAAAAATTTGGAAAATATAATGAAAACACAATGAAAACACTTAAAGCATTTGAAAACACAATTTACAGCAGTTGCCATCTATAGTCGAAAACATATCCCAATTCTTTTGTGCTCTGTATATGCCAAAATTTAACTCAGTTTCAACTATATTATATGTTGAAAAGTGTTTAAAAAGAACCATACATACACTGAAAGTGAATTTAAATGGTAATAATTATACAGTAACTGCAGAAGAATGAACATGTGGTGGGATGACATAAGATACTTTGGTATATAATTTAAAAGGAAAGAAAGAAATTATTTTTTACATCGCAACAAATAATTAATCGATATTTTAAAAATCTTTTATCACGCTTTTTGCCACTTTGGAGATTTTTAATAAACGTTTGTAACCGGAAAAAATGCTGAGTGTTTTCTGAAATGTTCACAGAGCGACGATTATTACGAAACAACATTGTTCACATTTCTGTCTCGCTATTTTCCTGAATTAACTACCTATTAAAATTTGATCTTTCTACTTTTTCCTGAATTATTATCTATTGTTTAGAAATCTTGGACTATTTATTCTCTCTTTGCAGTATCGCGTGCTCTTCCTCAAGGTTATATTTTTTTATGTTTCTCATGAAACTTATTTTTGAGGCTTTGTTTTATCAGCTTTATTTGTCGGACATATTTTTGCCTTTGATTTGTTTTTTCAGATATCGCTTATCACCATCTCCTGCAATTCACTGTTTCATTTTTAGTCGTTTTTAACATTTCCAAAAAATCGAAAATTTTCATTATTTCGGTTTGTGTATCAATCTCACCATTCGTGTTTTAACTTTACATTTATAAAAAACTTTAAAAATGTACGAACCAATTTCAATGTATTTAAACATTTTTTAACTTTACTAAAACTACTAAAATGGGAGCCTATTAAAGCCATAGTACTAAAAATCAAGCCTGCATAACCTTTCAATAAACGAGGGCGCACCTCAGTTGCTGGCAAATAATAAAGGGCACCATACTTAAAAGAATATGGACAAGCGATTTTTTGATGAAGCCATAACTACGAAAAAAATAGTAAGCATGCGGAATCATATGCATGTTTATTAAAACAACGAAATACAGTATAGGTTCTACAGAATTTTTGTAAAAAAATAAAATTCAAAATAAGCTGTCCCAAAAATATACGGGTAATGAAGCGAATTGCTTTTATCACCACCGTATAAAAAAAAAAAAAAAAAAAAAAAAAGCATTTTTTGCGTTCTATGCTCACCCATAAGAAAAGTGACACATCTCGACAAAAGTAAATTTCACAGGAGAGGCAAAAGAAAATTTGCATGATTTTACTGTAACATGAAATTATAGCACTAGCCCTGCATGCAAGAGTAAAAACGTGCATAAAAACATAAAATCCTTAAGGCTGTTCTCAAATCCAAAAGGGCAACTTCCTAACATAAGTTTTAATTTATTTTTGTTCGAAAATGCATGAAACTAGCTGGTGTTGTTGTTCAGAAACTATGTCATCGAGCTGTTTTTTCCATTTTTTTTTTTTTTTTGCAAATGCAATAGATCTTTCAGAAAATAATGTCAAAGTGGACGTTTGAACCGAATTTCCGCGAGAAAGGTGAAAATCCACTCAAGAGCGGGCGAAAAACAGGTTTGTCACGTGATCGAAATCGCTTATAACTCAATGGGTAATTGATTGATCAAAAAATGGAAAAAACAGTTCCATTCCAAATCGCTTCCATGGCCAGGCTTTCCAATTTTATAGCTTTCCGTTAAAAAATGAATTTGTAAATGTGTCAGAACGTTTTGCGCTTGTTGAACAGAGCAGTTAAGAACAGCCTTAAGAATGAAGACCTTGGATGAGGTTTGGAGGGTTGGGTAATTTTACCTCCCCACACAATCCACCCCTCTTCTGTGGTCAAAAATGGGCATATAGCGTAATAAAGTGATAACTACACTCATGAAACATTTTGTGTAGCAAGACACATCTATGAAAGACCTATTAGTGGAATAAAACACAAAATTAATTTCTGCGAGATGTGTCACTTTTCTTGCGCGCGAGCGATGTGAAATAACCACTTCGAAATATAAAATCACTGCTCATTCTTCAGTTGTCGAATGGTGGAAAAATGCCTCCCAACGTTCAATTCTCTGCTGCTGATATAGCTAAAATTTGGCGTTTAACCTTCTCGCTGCGTAATTGTTTTATCAAAATAGCTTCAAAAATTTCGTATTTATAGAATTTTTATTCTTTTTTCACTGGTTTTTCAAAACAAAAATTTTTTTGTAATTTAATCGGGAAAATGCTTCGATTAAATAAGGCAAAATTTACAATAAAAAAATAACTGGTGGAATAATGAAGGAGGGTTAATTAAAAAATGCATCCCCGATAAAATCTCGGGTTGAGAGGGTTAAGGGCTCAAAATGTTAAAATTTCTGATATTGCTAAACAAATGAAGAGTAGGGTAGACCAAGCACATTTACGCGGTTTTTTTTTTTTTTAATGAATTTTCTAATTTTTATGTTTTAACTTAGGAAATTTTAGACATTGTGGTTTTATAAAGCAGTTAATAAAATCAAAATTTGTGTATTCAGTTGTTGCCCTATTTGTGTTTTTAACCGTAATTTTTTTTAAATTTAGGTCCAAGTTTTTTGCGTAAATTTGCCCCGGGAACGGGGCAAGTTTAAGCATCAAGTGGGGCACGTTTACGCATATTATAAGTGATACCAACGAATAAGTGAAATAAATATTTAATCAAATTGAAATGTTTTATTTATAACTTAAAACACTGTTTAAAAAAATTAAAGAACATTTTATAGGCTAAACTCAAAACACAGGGCTTATTGCTAATTAAAAACAGAAACTATTTAATCATCTTCATCATCACTGTTACAGTTTTTACAAACAAAAAATAAAGTATTTCCTTTTGTACACTTGTCATGGAACCACCTTTTGCATCTAAGACATTGAACCCAGTCTTGTTCTTTTTTGGATTGGTTGTATGATTTCAAACAATAAAAACACACACAGTTTTCATCTTCGTCATCAGATTCATTCACTATTTTCTTTATTCCAGAGTGTACAAACTTTTTCCATTTTGCAGTTATTGGTTTCATACTTTTTCCTTTGCTGTCTTCTTGTTCTGCTTCCATGGAAACTAGTAAATTTTTACGTAATTTCTTCTTTTTGAACGTGCGTAAAGGTGCCCGATGTCAATGCGTAAACGTGCCCCGATGTCAATGCGTAAACGTGCCCCGTCGCCATGTATGGATTTATTTTTAACGTGCAACGAAAATTAATAACATTTCTGTTCATACAAATGCAGTTCTCAAAAATGGATAAAATTCTGCTAATGTTCATATATTTGTTTACCCTTAATTAAGTATTATTAGTTCACAATAAGTTTCAATAAGTTCAACACAAAATTTACTCACCTTGACAGAAAACAGATTATCCTTTCCTCATGCTAGACCGAAGCTCGACTGACGCTCAAAAACGCGTGAGAATACCCACTAGGGAGCAGCATCAATCTGTCATGACTGGTGGCGCGCCAGTTATAACTCGTTTCGGGAAAAATGCACTGCGTAAACGTGCCCCGGTCTACCCTACCAGATCCGGAATTTATGAAATTTTATCAAAATGTGAAAATGCGATTGCAAAACAACGTTCAGGTCGACCAAGAAAAACATCCCAACGACAAGACAGACAGATTTTGCGAGCAGTTTCAACCCAAAAGAAGTCTGTTCGTGAAATTTCGAAGATTTTAGCGTTTCCTATTACGAGATCTACTGTTCACCGTTGCATTACAGTCAAGCAAAATTCAGAAATATCGCAGAATGTGTCGGACACCTGTGCGGAAAGTGCACCATAGAAATACACGCATTCTTTAACTAAAAAATACATGCCTTGGGAAGATGAATTGTTAAGTGTTTCTTCAGTGACGAAAACAAAATCAATTTGGATTGCCCTTACGGCTGTTCATACTATTGGCATGATCTGCGAAGAGAATCTTGCGAGTTCTTTAGTCGGCAACAGAAAGGGATTCTTTCATGGTGTGGAGCGCGATTTGTTTCAATGGAAGAACGGATATTGCTTTTTTTAATGGTCGACAGTGCTCTGAAGATTATTAAAATGTCCTTAAAAGCAATCTACTTCCATTTGGAAACATTTTAGGAAGGGAAAACTGAAAATCCCAAGAGGACAATACGCCGATTCACACTTGCCACTCAAGCAACAGCTTGGTTTACGCAGAATCAAGTGACTGTTATAGACTGGCCAGCCATCAGCCCAGACCTAAATCCAATTGAAAGCCTTTGGGAAGTATTTGCACGAGATCTGAGCTCATGGCCGTCAATTTTCTACTATTCAGGAATTAAAGCAACAAGTAGAGCAGAATTGGTTCTCTTTACAGCCACACATTCTCCAAACACTAGTTTGAAGCATGCTTGATAAAGTTTTCAAGATAATTCAAAGGAATGGATCCAAAATTTGAATTTAAATGCAAAATACTCGAAAAGTCCATATATTTTTAGGACAACCTGTTTTGATTTTATTATTTTTTTTTTTACAAAAATTCTGTAAAACCTATACTGTATTTCTTTGTTGTCATAAACTTGTATTATAATTCCATATGCTTATTATTTTTTTCGTGATTATGGCTTCATTTTTTTAACTGTTATTTCAAAAAATTGTCTGTCCATATACTTTTGAGACGCACTGTATGATTGATACCAAACAACAATGTTGTCTCGCATAAGTAGTGGTAACGAAAAACAATACACATACTATCAAAGTAGAAGCCTGAGGCCCTTATGACCCTGGGGCCTATGTAAAAATAAATTAGAGAAAAAAGCATTAATCATAGTAAATTCACTAATTTTCTGAGAGAGGGAAGGTGGGAGATCTGAAAAATTATGCAGAAATAGAGATAAAACCTCAATGATATCTGTAATAAAAAAGTATGTAGATATTAATCGCTTTAAATAAAAGTATCATTTTTTTTAACTAATAAAATTAAGCACAGGGGGTAGCAAGAAATCGTGAACAATGCAGCATAGCAGCGTCGCTTGTCGGACGATTTACACCAAAACCTAATCAGCAACAACCTATAGCAACGTCTAACTGAATCTGAAGTTTGATGAAAATCTGTGCATTAGTTCTTGCGATAAAGTTATTGCAGAAATTGTGAAAAATGCAGAATAGCAGCACCACCTGTTGGGCGATTTACACCAAAAACTAATCAGCAACAATTTATGTCAAGGTCTAACTGAATCTAAAGTTTTATTAAAGTCCGTGCATTTGTTCTTGAGATAAAGCGCCCACAAATTTTTTGTCACATACAGACAGACATTTTCTAAAAACAGTCAAATCTTGTTCAGGACTTTCTAAAACATATAAATCCGTCGAAAACCGGAAGTCTAAATTTTTCACGAATACAATATTTTCTTTTTGTAAAGATAAAATAATGTAAAAAAACAAGAAGTACTAATGATTTCTTGCAATAATATAAATTCCCCCTTTTTTTTTTACAAAAGAAAAAAAAAAAAAAGAAAGGAAGAAAGAAAACGGCTTGTTAAATATACGGCATTTCTGTTAAAAATGTAAAGGTAAGTATGTGAATAAGAAAAGTCGAAGAATAAATGAGAGGGGGGTAGGGGGAGAAAGGAAAGTTTTTTTAAAGAGTTATTTGAGTGTTTCGAAGAATATTTCGTATTGAGGGTCAGTAAGTCACAACACGACGTTCCGCAGACCTCTGGATAGCCTTGACCCATCCGATTCACTTACGCTGCCCGAGAAGTGCTGCCATTCTGGGCTATCTAGCTAGGTCATTCCGATGAAAACACGCATCTGTAATTTCTGCATGTTTCTTAAAAGACTTAAGTTAGTTCTGTTTGCTGAAATGTGTCAAGTAACATAAATGTGTAATATAATCAGGTAGCATAAAAGTATTACGAATAAATGAAGAAATAATCTTTTTTTTTTTAAACCTAACGCACATTAAGAGAGAGTAGAAGTGTTACCAGGTGTCCGTTCCGATTTTCAGGGGCTCCAAGCTCCAAGACCTGTCCGGCGTAACCACTACGCGGAATGCCAAAAGTAGAGGTCTGCACGGGCCGGAATTTCCGGGCCCGGGACCGGCCCGAACGAAAGCTATCTTGGCCCGACCCGGCCCGATGTAAAAATTGAAAGTTCGGCCCGAGCTCGGCCCGGCCCGTACAAAAATCAGTGAAAACAGGTCCGGCCCGGCCCGACTCAATTTCTAAAAAAAAAAAAAAAAAAAAAAAAAAATCCGCTTTTTCTCGACATACAATTAAGATTCTTTTAATGAATACTACATCCATATATCTGGGAACAGAAAACACACAATAGTAAACATTAACGATTACACAGTGTTTTAGTCATCGTCTCCACAAACATTTCAAAATTCCAATAAGGATTCATTAAAAGGTTAATGTAGTTAAGAATAAAGGATTAAAAACATGATAACTTTTGAAGCTGTATAATAAAAAGTAGATTTGTGAAAATATTTCTCTCATTTTTAAGGCTTTTCTCAAATCCAAAGGAGCTACATTTCGATACATTTATGAATTCATTTCTTTTCGGAAACGCGTAAGATTGGCAGGTATTCTTATTCAGAAACTATGTCTTTTTCATAGATAAAAGCAATATATCTTTTTCTGAAAATATTGCCAAAGTTAGCGTTTTGAATCGATTTTCCGGAATCGATAGCACAGGAAAGGGGGAAAACGTACAGTCACGTGACAAGAATCTCTGTTATCTCTGTAAGTAATTTATCAAATATGGAGAAAGAAAGCTATTCGTTTCCAAATGTCTTCAATAGTCAGGCCTGTCAATTTTATGCCTTTATAGTTAAAAATGAATCAGAAAATGTATCTGAAAGTTTCGCGTTGTTGAGCAGTGAATATGAGAACCACCTTAAGGTATTTTTCCAAAGATACTGTTAATAGAAGTTCATTATCACTATTATTAGTTTTACAAATCATAGTGCCTGTCCTACACATCCTGAGATCGATTAATACCACTTCCGTCCCGGCACGAGTCTGCTGAAAAAAATTAAACCCGGAATCAGACATCTTGTAACTGTACGATGCCGATCTCTACGATGGACATGTTACATATCTGTATTGATGTTGTTAAACTCGTATCGGCTCGTGACGCACATTTATACTTCTCTAGAAAATCATATTCATTGAAAATGGCTCGTATTTTATCTGCTTCACTTGAATTCTTATATCGGGCTGATAGGCTTGATTAATTTTTTTTATCGGCCGGCCCTGCAGGCCCGTTCAATTTTTTTGCCGGTCCGGTCCTGCCCGGTCCGTTTATTTTGTTTGTCGGCCCGTCCCGGCCCGTTGAAAAAATTGTCCTAATTATGCCGGCCCGGCCCGTTGGAAAGTTCGCCTTCATTCCGCCGGCTACGGGCCTCGGGCCAAGCCCGGGCCCGTGCAGACCTCTAGCCAAAAGTCCTGATTTTTCATGATCCACAAATTCTTTTCAATTTTTTTTAGTACTATAGTGTCAAGAGGGGTAATTATGACCGCCACCATATTTCAGAAAACGCGTATGGTAAAATTTTGTTTCAAGCTTAGATATTAACTTCATAATGTATATTTCATCTTAGATATCCTTTATCACTAGTATGAAGCCTTTTTGAGATCCGAATAGCAATTTGAAACTAAGTCTATCAAAATTTTGATAAACGGATTTGTCACTTTGGAGTTCAAAGTGGTCTCAATTCTCAATTACCCCAAACAAATGTGTATAGGCAAGTATAAAGAGAAAATATAGTGGTCATAATTTCCCCACTAGTGGTCTTAATTACTTCTAACTTTTCTGATTGTGAGTTTTTGATGGAGTAATTATAACCATCCTTTTAACTAAAAAAAAAAAAAAAAAACAGCTATGACTATTAAAACTTTTATAAGGTGTTTTTAAAGGGCCAAAGTTACTTCCTATGTACTAAAAACACCACTTTTCCTAATAGAAAAACAAGTAAACACTAAAGCCTGTGAAGACAGAATCTTAGCTATAACGGAAAATTTTTATAGTCCCTTCCAAAGGAATATACCTTACAAATCTACCTGCTTAGACGGAAATTTGTCTAAAACGGAATCTTTTAGGGTTCCTAGTGAGTTTATTTTCACAAGTTTTACTGTTCTTTGTTCAGTAAACGAAACTGTTTATAATAGAACTTTGTTTTGAAAGTAAAAATTCCATATTCCCTACAATAAGAGTACTATGCAATATACCTGCTGTTGGCATGATTTCAACATTTTGGATATTTAGAACTATTTTTTTTGAAGGAAAAAGATATATATATATATGAATAAGTTTACTGTCGATATCATCTATGTATATATTTATCTAAGTGATTATTTTATCTAATTGATTAATTTTTTAATTCAAGTTTTTTTTTATCTAAGTGATTATTTTATCTAATTGATTAATTTTTTAATTCAAGTTTTTTTTTCAATGTACAGTATTATTGTTTTTATGTATGCATTTATTAGTACATTATTATTATTTTATTAAGGATGGGTACCAAGAGCATTAAGTATTTTCCCAGGCAAGTGTTTTGCTAAGGGGAAAGCTTAATTGCCAGTTACTATCTGTATGTATGATATTACGATGTAAAGTAAAGAATTGGACAGTTTTGGTACAAAAGAGGGACTTTTATGACCTCATGTTTTATGGGACAGCTGCAGGATCTTCGTGTGGGAGCCCGCGGTCTCGTGGGAAAGTGGGGTTTGAAATATCGGATGTAGGAGGGTCGAAAGGCCCCGTGCATTCCGGGGACCCACTGACCACTGGCCGACACGAAGGCGGGTCCAGGCAGCGGCGAGTGGTTGGAGATTTTAATTATGCTGAATATGTTAATTCGCATCCACCACTCAGGGCCGCACATGCAAATTTTTAACAGAGAGAGATTTTCTTTTTCTCGAAAAAAATACAGAGTTACAAAAAGAGTTCCAGAGTGCGGTAGTTATTTTTTTCAAGCCCTTTTTGGCTGATCTGCCCATGTTTACTTGTTCTGTCTAGACGAGCAATATAGTGGTGTTAATTTTTTTAAAAAAAATGATTTAAACATTTTTGCTTTTGGCCCAGACCTGGGTGGAATTTAGTGTAACTAAAACTAAAATTACGGAACACGAATATGTGTGTTGTGGTTCTACAAACAAAAAAAAAGAACTTTTGGATATATATATATAATTGTCAAGTCTTCAACTCTAAAAGGATCTTGTGACCCCAATGGGGAAAAAGGTACGATGTTATGGATGTTCTCTTTTCTATTGTGTACCGTTTTAATATCAAATGTTTTGAATTGGGAATAGGGTGCCCAGGAGAACTTGTCAACTTCAATTAATATCCAAATTAGTGTTTTTTTTTATGAGTTATTATTTTGGATGGTAAAAGTATGAATTATTTAATTGTAACTTAATATAATTTGCCTGTGGTGTAAATAAATGATGTATTATTATTAATTCCCTTCTTTGTTATTATTTGTTAAAGGTCTTGCTAATTACTTATTTTACGTATTTAGAAATTACCTGACTGCTTAATATTATTATTAGACCATATATGTAAAAGCCATAATTAAATTTATCTTGTAGGGTTGGTTTGTCTGAAAATTGGGGAGTTATATTTAGTGGTTTTAATTATATTATATATTTCCCTTCAAACCAATTGGCCATAGGTTAGTTATCTTCTAAACATTTCACAACGCATTGTCTTATTTATTCAAGATAACCTTTTAGGTAAATGACCGTAGGTTATCTATTAACTAACTAGGCTTTTACGATCACCAGGTCCTCTATAATTAGAGGCCCCTATAAGATAGATTTTCTTTTGGATCAAGTAAGTTCGGAGAAAAGGGTGCGCCCAACACTCTTGTTAGCTTGTGTTAGGGAATTTATAGATAAATTAAGATATTCATTAACCTAATTTTTAATAGTTGTCTAGATCTTGCCAGCATGGGCTTCCCCGAAACTTAGGTGGTGCCGTGATCTCTTCCTTTGGGAACGTGAGGTTATTATTGTTTTATCTTAATTATAATTACATTTTGGGTCAAATTAATTACATTAATAATTTTTTGTATACTTTAGGTATTAAAATTCTAAGGATATTTAGGTCTAAATTATTATGCAGATAATTTCAATTTTTTCATCCTACATATTAAATTTTTTTTTTGTTTTGTTCGAATGACAAAGTTCTCCTGTGGACAAAACAAAGAGTGGCACAACTTTTATAACAAGGTTCAGTCATGACAAATGATAATATGAGAAAATATATTATTGAAAATTATATATTTACTTTTTATATATGTTTTTCTCAGGTTTAGGAGTTTGTTAAATATATCGAGTTGAATTATAATGAGTAATTGTATATTATACATGTGCATTAAGAAATAATAATAGAGGGGTATTATTATGATAAAAGAAAAAATAAATAAGAAAAAATAAATAAATAAAAAGAAAATAATAAAATTTTTCTATAATTTATCAGTGCAACTGATAGAAAAGGTAGAAATACATAGATGTAAAAAAAAAAAAAAAAAAAATATATATATATATATATATATACAGTTATGTGTGGCTGAGATGGTGCACTTGAAGAAAGATTTATATACATTACATTAATTTTTCTTCTCCTCTATTTTTCGGAAGAATTTTTTTTTTTTTGGAGTATGCGTTATATGTACTGTGATTAGTTCTCTTATTCCTAAGGGTTTTTCTTTGAATGGTGTGTTTATATTTCTTTACATTTTATATTTGATTTTTCATGGTATTTCATATTATTAATAATTTTTTGCAATTGGAAATTTTACACCCAATTTATTTAAAATAATGTTAGCGCATGGGAAATAAGTCTAAAATTAAAAAGCGTACCAGTTCGGAATTTAATAATTTCATTATTGAAGCGCGTACCCGTCTTGCACAGAGTAAGTTAAAAAATTCAACGAATAAAGTAAATATGTCTAAAACGGATACCGAAAAGGCGAATACGGATAATTTATTAAATGTGATTGCACCATATGATGGGAAGAAAGAATGTAATATACATTATTTTATTCAGGAGTTCGATAGAGCTGCCGTCCAGACGAACTTTTCTAATGAAGTGAAATTAATAATTTTACGCTCAAAATTTGTCGGAACGGCACGTGAAAGGTTGCAAACGGATGTAGAACTAAATTCGGAAACCGATTATGCGAAATTTAAAGAAAAAGCGATCCAAACCTTTGACACAAAAAAAACATTCGGTGAATCACATAATGATTTTTCAAAGATTCAACAAAAACCAGCGGAGAGTATGTCGGATTATATTGTGAGATTTAATCTGGTAGCTGCGAAATTTTTTGACATTTCGGGTCTTTCTAACAAGGCAGATGCGCGGAAATTATTTGATTTGATGAAATTACACCGATTCTTAGAATCTATCAAACCGGATATTGCTTTGGAAATAAGAAAGAGAGCGATTGATCAGTATAAGGAAGCAACCGAAATTGCCCTAACAGTGGAAGAGGCGTTTTTGTCGGTTAAGTTTGAGGAATTAAATGCGATAGGTACAAGTACAACTGAATTTTGCGAATCATTATTAAGAAAAAATGAAAAACAAGAAAAGGAATTAAATCAGTTGAGAGCTGAATTGGAAAAATTAAAATGTAAGCCAACAGAAAAATGGCAAAATAATTCACGAAATAATACGAGGTATTGTAATATATGTAATTTAAGAAATCATGATACGGAAGAATGTCGTTATAATGTAAATAATAAAAGAGAGTATCGGAATAATGATTATCAACAGAATTTTCCAACACATGGACAAAATATGCAGGGATTTACAAGCTCTAATAATGAGTCTCGGAATTTTCAGGGGTACGGAAGTGTAGGTAATTGGAATTTTCCTCCACCCCCTCTTCCTCCTTCATTGCCAATGGGTCAAAATTATCAGTATAATTATGTCCCACAGGGACAGCCTTCAGGTTATGGTAATTATGGTGTGGGAAATATTCATCCTAATTATAACTATGGGCAGAATTTTCCGAATGGGCAGGGGTATCACCCACAAAATCAAGGTCAAATAAATCCCCAGGAAAATTATAGGAATGTGAATAATGCGAATCGCGATAATAGTACATCAAATAAAACAGAGGGACGTAAGATAACGGGAAATAAGCAACGTTCGGGAAACATATAAGGGGATCTGGGGATACTAAGAATGAGGAGCAGGAATCTGTCCTCAGATCCCAAAATACGAAGGTTATAGCGAGTGTTAGTGATAAAGAAATGGAAAATGTACCAATTATTAATTTTGATATTAAAGGAATAAAAGTTTCAGCTCTTTTAGATACGGGCGGAGCAGTGTCTTTAATTTCAGCCAGTTTATTTGAAAAAATAAAAGAAAATAATGTAAAATTTAAATATTTGGGCCATAGGATTAGAATACAATCTTTTAGTGGTACATCAATTCCATTTACACATTGTATACAATTGTCATTTAAATTACAGAATGCATTTACTTCTGGCACATTTTATGTAACAGAAAATAATTTTAAGGCATCTTATAATATGTTGTTGGGATATGATTATTTAAAAACAAATCAAATGGTGATTGACATAGAAAAAAAAATGTTGAAATTTAAAAATGCAAAAATTCCACTCAATCATAATGATAACAAATTACCAGTGCAGGACATAAATATTATAATTACTGAAGAGGTAGAAAATGTAGTTACTAAAAAGGAGAGTAAGAAAAACAAAATATGGGTAAAATCAGTGCACAAAATTTATATTGCTGCAGGGCAAGAAAAAATCGCTACTTTACTATGTCCTGATTTTATAGAAGAAAACAGTATGGTACTTTTTGAGCCAGATATTCATAATTTGGGCATTAAATGTTATAACTCGGTACACGAAATATCTCAGAACAGAATTATTAATGTAATAATTAAGAATATTTCGGATAAGAAAATTATTCTACAGAAGGGTACAAAATTTGGGAATTTAATTTTAGACATTGATTTTGGAACGGATGAAGTGCCTGAAAATATTATAGACGGTAAGGTACATGAGATTAATACTTTAAGTATTGAGGAAGTTCGTAAATTGAGGGAAACAGAAATTTCACCGGAAGATTTTGATCTTGCGCATCTTCCCAAAGAACTACAGGAAAAGATGGAGAACCTTTTGATGCAACATTTACATGCATTTTCGAAATCTTACAAATCGTTAGGTCAGACATCCTTAGTCACCCCCCAAATCAAATTGGCGCACAATCATGCTATACAGTCTAAACCTTATAAGATTCCTCATACAGTGCGAGAATATGCACAAGCAGAGATAAGAAAGTTGTTGGAGGCAAATATTATTGAGAAAAGCAAATCTTCGTACGCGTTTCCGGTATTATTTGTAAAAAAGAAGACTGCGGAGAACCAGGAGTTAAAATATCGTTTAGCTTGTGATTATAGGTTACTAAATGCAATATTAGAAGGATATGCTTATCCGATACCTGATATTCGTGAATTGTTGCAGAAAATTAGCGGAAAAAAATATTATACAGTCCTGGACCTCCACAGCGCATTTTTCCAAATAAATTTACAACCACAAGACAGGGAAAAGTTAGCATTCATAACGGAATTTGGCAAGTTTCAGCCAGTGAGAATGAATTTTGGCTTGAAGGTCAGTCCAACTACTTTCGCAGAATTAATGGACTTAGTTTTAGGCGACTTCAATAAAGAGGAAGTCACATATTTTATAGATGATGTCCTTATTGCAGCGAATTCGGTGGAAAGAATGCTAACTCTAATTGCAGAGGTCTTAAAAAATTGATTGACAACAATTTAACAATAGAGCCACGAAAGATGCAAATATGCAAACATGAAATTGAATTCTTAGGTTTTAGGGTTCATGAAAACGGTTATTCTCCTTCGAAAAAGAATATTGAAAAAATTCAAAATTTGGCAAGGCCTAAAAACAAAAAGGGTGTCAAATCTCTTTTAGGAATGGCCAATTACTTTAGATCGTTAATACATAAATATTCGGAAATTGTAGATCCATTAGTTCAAATGACCAAAGAAAAAGTAAAATTTAATTGGAACGAAGAGGCGGAAAAAGCATTTTTGGCCATTCAAGAAGCTATTTTACATAATCCAACTTTAAAAGCGCCAAATTTCAACAAGGAATTTTTTTAAATTACGGACGCATCTAAGACAGCACTTTCTGCAATCTTAGCACAGAAACAGGGAGAGGATTATGTACCGATTGAATTTTACGGACGAAAATTAAAGGATTCTGAGAAAAAATATCCTAGTATAAAGTACGAATTACTAGCGATTCATGATGCTTGTGTTTATTTTGAAAATTTTCTTTTGGGAAAAAAATTTACAATACTCACCGATTCTAAAGCTTTGACTGATCATCTTAAGTTAGAAAAACAGAGCGATATCATAGCAAGGTGGATAATGAGGTTAGGGAATTTTGATTTTGAGATAGGATTTATTCCTGGCGAAGAGAACCCGGCAGATTTCGTCTCAAGAAATATAAATAATATAACGGCTTTAAATGAACTTCAAAATGATTTATTTAAAGTTAATTCTAATCTTTCTGAAGAAAAGATAAGAGAGGCTCAAAATGATGATCCAAAACTTAAATTAATTATTCAGAAAATTGAAAATGGTAAACCAAATCGCCAGACTAAGAAATTTGAGTTAAAGGACAACAAAGTACTAATATTGAAGCAACGGTATAAAGATAAACCACTGCTGATAGCTCCTAATAAATTAATATTTGAAATAATTCAAGAAGCTCATAAGGCACATTTTGGTTTTCCCAAAACATATGAATTAGTGAAAACAAGATTTTACTGGTTTGGGATGTATAGGGATGTAAAAAATTATTGTGCAGCTTGCATACCTTGTAACAAAAATAAGCAGCATAAAATGATTAAGGTTCCCTTACAGAAAGTGGAGAAAGATCATATAATAGGCTCAGTGGTGCATACGGATATTGTGGGCAAACTACCACAGACCTTAAAAAAACACTGTTTTATCTTGACGATCATTGACGTTGCGTCAAGATTTTTACAGGCAATACCATTGCGTAATGTAGAGACACAAACGATACTAAATGCACTCACAAATTACATTAGTACATTTGGCCTCTTTCGAGAATTAATTGTGGATAACGCGAAATATTTTCGGGGAACCCTTTTTAAAGAATTTATGACAGCAATGGGGGTGAACCTCCACTTTTGCTCTACTTATAAACCTTCCTCGAATGGAATTCTTGAAGTGACTCACAAAGAGTTAAAGTCGTCAATTAGTGCAATGGCAAGAACAACAACGGAATGGGATATAAGGTTGCCGTTCTTTATTCTGTCGCATAATACTTCGATGCACAGAGCTTTAGGATACCGTCCTGATAAGCTGTTTTTCGCTAGAGAAACGGCCAACCATTTTACAGCTCTAGAGGAGCCGGATATGTTATGTACACAACAGTTTGTTCAAAAACGCATTGCACATATGAAAGAAGTTTATAAAACTGCACTCGCAAACCAAGAACGAATGGCGAAAGAATATGTGGGCAAAGATTTTGAAAAAGTTGTGAAATTGGAAATTGGGGATCAAGTATACTTAAAAAATGTTGGACGCCCATTGGCGTTACATCCTAAGTTCGACGGTCCTTATGAAGTTGTAAAGGTGGCACGACGCAATAATTATATTTTGAAACATATACTCGAACCTAATAAAAAAAAGATTCAACGCCATATTACTCACATGTGGAAGCCAAGTGCTAAAATTAAATTACCTCAAACGAACGACAACGATGAGGAAAGTACGGAAGAAGTGTAAAAATATTTTAAATTTTCTTCATTTTTATGTTTTTTTAGAAGTAGAGGTTGATCTAACTAAAGTATTACACAAAAAAAAAAAAAAAAAAAAAAAAGACGGGCGGGAGCTGAATTGTTCTGGTGTATCTACTAGTGTGTATGTTTAGTGTATATAGTGTGTTTAGTAACATAATTCAAAGTTTACTTGTTATTTTTCTGTTTATGATGATAAATATGTCACCGAATTGTTCTTTTGTATCTACTAGTGTTTAAGTTTAATATATATAGGATATTTAGTCAGATAATTCGAAATAGGTTTCTATTTTTCGTTCTTTAGGGTGATAAACAGGCCACCGAATTGTGCTTCTGTATCTACTAGTGTTTAAGTTAGTATATGTAGTGTAGTGATTCACATGGCCTAAGAGGTGCTTTATATTTTTGAGGTTTAGGGTTATAAACTTGTTATTGAATTGTTTTTATGTATCTACTAGCGTGTAAGTTTTAGTATGTATAACAGGGTAATTAATGTAGTTTAATATTGGCGATGGAGATAAACAGGTAGTTTAACGGCTTTTATGTATCTACTAGTGTGTAAGTTTTAATATATATAGTATATTAATCTAGGTAGTTTAACAGTTGCGAGGGTGATAAACATATCACTTAAAGGTTTTTATTCAAATATTAATTCTTATATCTAAGGGCATATATTGATATAAGAAAAGTGTCTTTTCTTTGCATATTTCGGTTATTTATAGTATATTAAAGCATGTAAAATAGTAAAATAGGTAGAATATGTAGCAAAATACATATATATAAATAGTAGACAAATGCTCACAAGCATAGGATGGTGTGTTTTTTTTTCCCCTCTTTCTCTCTCACTCTGGTGCACTGTAACAGTCTGGGAGTACGTTTTGGGAGAATGGTAATTACTAGGTTCCAGTCTATTAATAATACACATAGAGCGGATTTATCACTAAGTGAAGAAAAAAAAAGGAAGAGGGAGAACTTATAATATACATTGTTTTGCTTAGCCATACTAGGTTGTAAATAGCGATGATTTTTGATGTTCTCTGGAATTTTAGTTAGTATTTTAAACTTTTTGTAATTACGATTCCTGCGGAATATATTTTAGTTAGTTGCACCTTTAACCAAGTGGTTAAAATAGTGGCTAGATAGTTTTAGGTAAAAGGTTCAAGCAAAGAACATACTTCATTTTATTATTTTTTATTATTATTTAGTTTAGCAAATTTCTAGTAGAAGTAGTTTAATGAGGAAAATGGTATAAATCCATAAATAAAGTGAAAAAAAAATTATAAACATAGTAGATCTATGATTTTTGACTAATTTTTGATATATTACTGTAAAATATAAAAATTTAATATTTCACTTTTATAATATTTACAATACTTGGAATAATGGTATTATCAATGAATAATTAAAAAAAATAATAATAATAATAAAAATTGGAAAAGTTACTGTATTATTGGGGTATAATTACTATTGTTGGGGGGGGGGGGGGTAAGTTATATGGTTGGTAAATGGATATACATGACTAAAATGTTTTTTTTTCCCAAATTGGCCATATGAAAAAAAAAAAAAATATTTTTTTTTTGGTTGTGGTGGATTTTAAAGTAGGGCTCTGAACACTGGTTTTGTAACTACTAGTCATTAGACAAATGGATACATGTAAAAAGCATGTGGTACGCCTCTAAGTTAACCTTTTGCGGGCTACACACCACTGTTTTAGGTCCTAATAAAATCCGGTGGACTCTAATTTAAAAAAAAAAAAAAGGATATTTTTTTAATATAAATGGGGGGGGGGGGGGGGGTGTCGACAAGATAATAAATAGGGAACTCTACAACATTTTAACAAGAATAAATAATTATTTTTATATACACACATATATATATATTCGGAATTCAAGTTAAAACACAAAGGGAATACATAAAACAACTCTTTTTTTTTCCTCTCTCTTACACAAATAAAGTAATAAATACAATTTATATAACATAAGCAAAAGTATGTGCATAGGGTCACTCCGTACGGATAAGTAAGTAAGGAATGTAATAGGTAATAACTCGCTGTCAGTTAGTTTCTGTTTACCACGCAATAAGTGCGCGCGCAGGGCAGGAAAGACATTCAGAGAAGGGATTGTTTTTCTCTCGTGGAGAACTCCCCATCCTCTTTTTGGAGCATCAGTTCACGATCTCTCTTTACAGAAACGAGAGAAGGAATTCGGGTTCAGAGAAAGGGGAGGATGAAGGGGGAGTGAATAACTACTCAATATTTTTACTTTTTGGTTCATGACAGCGGAATTTTGGAAAAGGGGATTTTCAAAATTTCTATGGGAATTGCACACATAGATAAAAAAATGTTGCAGGATAAATTTTTGGGGATGCATAATTAAAAGGGATTTGCACTTTTTAAAGGGGGGGTGGTGGTATTTAAACAACACCTAAATTAATAAGGATATTAGGATAACTGTGGAAGATGGATTAACAGCAGAGTAGGGTATATTTCATAAATAATTATTAATATAAAACTGGGCAGAGCCAAAGATAAATATGTATATACATTTTTTTTTGGTTTTGGCAACTTCTTTTGGGGATGTACTTTTTTTTTCTTCCCAAGAAAAGTAAATATATAACAAGGGTATTTACGGTTCCAGTTATTTTACAAACGATTCGAATGAAATGGATACATTATATTTATAGAAATAAAATCTTAATCAAATAAACTGATAAGCAGTAAAAACAAAAAAAAAAGAAAATCAGTAGGTTTGGAAAAGGGCTCCCTATGCACACACATCAATATATAAGATTCAAATTCATATTGTATTTAAATACAAAACAGATAGTATTGTGCAAAAAAATAAAAATAAAAATAGTAAATTAGAGACAAACATCTGCTTCACCTTGCCTGAAAACATTTTATCACATTTCATATATATATAAAGAATTGTCATGCAGAGGCATGCGGTTTAAAATAAGATAAATAAACAGATAAAAAATTGTCATGCAGAGTACGTGCAGTAAGAAATTAAATAAATAAAAATAAATTGACCAGCAGGCATTCGGTTCGAAGTTTAAATGTTGTGGCCTCTCTAGCGGACACATAGTTTTAAACATACTGGCATCAAGAAAATTCAATTGGATTTCCCCCCCCCCCTTTTATGAATAAGAAAATAATGAAGACTTTTTTTTTTCTTTTAAATTTGATTTTAAATTCTGGTGTCAGTCTTGCATTTCATCTTTTCGGAATACAGATTGCTTGACACCGAAAAGAAATAATTTAAGATTTAAGTGTGCGAAAAAAAAAAAAAAAAAATAATAATGAATAAATAATTAAGATTAATACTATTTATACCTTATGTATATATATATATATATATATATTCTACTAGTATAAATAGAAAAACAATTCATATTGTCCTAAGTAAGTATTTTTATTAATAAATGCTAGTTATGGTGTGTAGAAGGTAGCGGTTACACCCCAAGGGCAATGTTTACTACAGGTCAAGAAAATTTAAAGGGTCAAATGTAAATAAACAGTCGCCTAGCGCCATCTATGTGCATTTCAGAGAAACATGCAAAATGTATTCAAAGACAGGCATGCAGAAATGGTAATTTTATCTTACCGGTTTTCGCTCTCTGTAGAAATTCTGGATTCAGTCAGGAAGGTTCGCCACATTGCGACCGCCAGATGTAATTTTTTAACCAGGAGCAACAATTTTTTTTTTCTTCTTCTTGTTCACTGAAATAACCCGCATAGTATTAGCATAGTACATAAAAAGACATTACGTATAGATGTATAGGACATTTAAACGGTATTGGGTTAGAAAATATCTTTAACAAATTAGATAAAATAAATTAAAGTAGATATAATTTTTCTTTTCTCGTCTTTTCGTTAGTCAAAATTTACATTTTTAAAAAGGAAGGACTATTATCAGATTTAAACAATTTAATCCCGTCAAGTGTGGTGCATACTGGATGGTAAAAAATTCATTAACGAATGTAGGTTGCAATTAAATTAATAAGAATTTTTATCTATTGGTATATCTTTTTTTTATTTTTTAGTATGTATTAAATTTGAAATAATACAAATTAATTAAATAAATATAACAAAATAAATTTCATTAATACAAGTAAATACGCAAAAAGAAAAACAAAATTAATTATTATTATTTTCTTTTTCTCTCTCTACGGACTCTTTTGGTATATATATATTTTTTAGTTACGAGGTAATACAGCTTTTTTTTGTTTTTTTTTTAAGTAACATAAAAAATCTACACGTAAGAGAAGATATAGAGTACATAAAAGGGTTTACCAGGGGTACCAGAACTGGGAGAGCTAGGTTAAAATGAAAAGAAAATGTATTATTGAACACTGTAGGTTAAAAAAAAAAAAAAAAAAAAAAAAAAAAATCTATTTATAATTTTTGTTTTCTCTTGTGGAATAATAATTAAATCATTATTTAAATTAATTTTTACTTACATTTTTGTGTGGAGAGCAGAAAGAGGGCTGATCAGCTTCCAGGCATTGATATTCTCTGCAGGCGGAGAATTATTTGTAGCCGGCCGGCATTGTGTGGAGGAGGATCATGTCTTTCTTCAGGGTTCCCCTGTAAAAATATAGATTGGGTGCAGGTATTAGGGTATTGTATTTAAAAAAATAAGGGTTTCCACATACAACAAAAAAAAAAAAAAGAAAGAAAGAAAGAAAAAGCATTCGTGGTTTTAATTCAATTTTAAGAGTATCAGTTGAAAACGATATTTATATATTTTAGATAAGAGTATTCGTGGTGTTATTATTGATAATTTTTTTTCCTTGTTTTCTTTTTTTTTCTCTCGGGGTGAATACAAAATTAATTGTTTAGGATATTTTAATATAAAGTACACAGAACCCGTTTATTCTGCAATATACTGTAAATTCGAAGGCGCGGTTCAACTTTATTAGTTACGAATTAAGTTTCGTCTTATACAGGTGTCAGTAAAAGTGAGGGATTCCAATGAACAGGAATAACATTTTTGGATGTTATATTTTAAGAAAGTATATCGAGTTTTTCTTAGCACTTTTCATAGGTCTAAATGGAACTAACATTTATAGGGGAGACAGTAATCAAATAAGGATATCAGATGCTGTTTGTAAGAAAACAGGCTACAGTTCCGTACGGGAGGAAGTGAAACTGGTTTCGTGGAATGTCATTGATGCAGCAAAATGGCTACTAGGCTTCCGTATTTGCATTACAAACACTTGTATTATAGTTAATTATTATAGTAAATAGTACGAAAAGAAATTGTTTTTGTTGCGTAGGCGGTGTATAGGGTGCAGATTAAGGAATACGGAGAAGTAATGTAAAGAGAATACATGTATTACAGGGATTAATAGAAGTAATTGTTACTTACTTTGCAAACGGAATATCCACGCCTCTCTCTTAAGGGTCACTCCAGCACCAGCTCGTACTAGACTTGGCTTGGCATTAAGGGGTGACCTTCGGCCGCTCTGGAATTATCACTTTCCAGCCTGTTTCGATACATTATAATGGGCGATTCTAAGTGTTATCGATGGCAGGTAACGGGTAGCTGGAAAAGTGGATATATTTTTTTTTTCTTCTTTCTCCTCTTTTGTTGACGCTATTAGAAATTGTAATTTTACGATAGCTTGTATTGCACTGTTTGCTAGGGTGTTTAAAGTACCTATTGAGGAAAAGGGAGTAGTGAAGCGGTGAATGAGTGGAAACAATTCACTTATTTATATGAAAGAAAAGAATAAATAGAAGAAGAGTGTTTGAGTAATTTATTTAAAATAAAGTAACATGATAGTACTTACACTCATAATTTGTAATTTCAGATAAAGGATTCAGTCACAAAATAATATGAAATACTGTTTTTTTTTCTTTTCTGCTTTCTTTTGTTTTAAATTTCTACTATCTCTATCTCCTTCTCTGGGTGGAAGTGTTGTTTTTGTTTGTTTTTTTTTTTTTTTTTTTGTTTTTTTTTAAGTCTGAGACTGAGTTTCTTATATTTGAGTGAATATTAATAGTTATTTGGTTAACTTTTAATTAGAGGGTACGTTTAGAGAAGCACGTAATTTACTGAATGAAAGTATCGAATTTACTATATGAGAATCAATTTTAGATATTGTGGTTGCATAGTTTTAAAAATATATGTGTGTTGTAAACTATAAAGGTAGTGAAATAATTGTAAAAAAAAGTATTTGAAAAATGTAAGAATATGTATTGATATATTTGCTTGTTTGGTAGTTAAAGGATTATTCGGTGTAAAAAGTTATGTTGGTAAATATGTTTCATTGTGTGTTATAAACCTTTCTTAATATGCATATTTAAATGTTGTACTTATGTAGTCATGAACTGAATACTTGCTTTGTGTAAAAAAGTGTGCTAAACTTTGTGGATCAGTATTTAAACTCTTTGGCATAATTAATTAGGTTCCTAATTTTGGGATTTTATCTTTTATGATTAACTTTTTGTTTTCTCTTCTAAATTGGTACACATATATACAATTTTTGGGAACATTCAGGGACTGTACCTTCATCACAGAGAGACAGAACTCATGCAGTATGCGGCTGTGATGGTTATGGGGAACACTGCTTTAGGGACCGTATACAAATCTGCATAAAACAGTGGACAGAATAAGAAGGAATATTCATCTTATGTACAATGTACAATTTAGGGTACAGGCATATTTTAATGAACTATACAGATAACATCAGCGTGTATTTGATAATGAACATTCCTATCTTTGCACGGACTTCACAGAGTTTTGAACACTACGGAAGAGGTGAATCAGGGAGCATAGAGGAGATGCCCCAGTGCCTTACAGATCTGCAACGTCCAGCCGTTGGAGAGGCTTTCGGTGTTTGATAAGGACATCGGTCCACTTGAAAGATGTTATAGTTCCTGTACATGGACTTTCAAGTGCTTTGTGTTGGGGGGGGAGTAATGTTGGCATGATTTCAACATTTTGGATATTTAGAACTATTTTTTTTGAAGGAAAAAGATATATATATATATGAATAAGTTTACTGTCGATATCATCTATGTATATATTTATCTAAGTGATTATTTTATCTAATTGATTAATTTTTTAATTCAAGTTTTTTTTTATCTAAGTGATTATTTTATCTAATTGATTAATTTTTTAATTCAAGTTTTTTTTTTCAATGTACAGTATTATTGTTTTTATGTATGCATTTATTAGTACATTATTATTATTTTATTAAGGATGGGTACCAAGAGCATTAAGTATTTTCCCAGGCAAGTGTTTTGCTAAGGGGAAAGCTTAATTGCCAGTTACTATCTGTATGTATGATATTACGATGTAAAGTAAAGAATTGGACAGTTTTGGTACAAAAGAGGGACTTTTATGACCTCATGTTTTATGGGACAGCTGCAGGATCTTCGTGTGGGAGCCCGCGGTCTCGTGGGAAAGTGGGGTTTGAAATATCGGATGTAGGAGGGTCGAAAGGCCCCGTGCATTCCGGGGACCCACTGACCACTGGCCGACACGAAGGCGGGTCCAGGCAGCGGCGAGTGGTTGGAGATTTTAATTATGCTGAATATGTTAATTCGCATCCACCACTCAGGGCCGCACATGCAAATTTTTAACAGAGAGAGATTTTCTTTTTCTCGAAAAAAATACAGAGTTACAAAAAGAGTTCCAGAGTGCGGTAGTTATTTTTTTCAAGCCCTTTTTGGCTGATCTGCCCATGTTTACTTGTTCTGTCTAGACGAGCAATATAGTGGTGTTAATTTTTTTTAAAAAAATGATTTAAACATTTTTGCTTTTGGCCCAGACCTGGGTGGAATTTAGTGTAACTAAAACTAAAATTACGGAACACGAATATGTGTGTTGTGGTTCTACAAAAAAAAAAAAGAACTTTTGGATATATATATATAATTGTCAAGTCTTCAACTCTAAAAGGATCTTGTGACCCCAATGGGGAAAAAGGTACGATGTTATGGATGTTCTCTTTTCTATTGTGTACCGTTTTAATATCAAATGTTTTGAATTGGGAATAGGGTGCCCAGGAGAACTTGTCAACTTCAATTAATATCCAAATTAGTGGTTTTTTTTTATGAGTTATTATTTTGGATGGTAAAAGTATGAATTATTTAATTGTAACTTAATATAATTTGCCTGTGGTGTAAATAAATGATGTATTATTATTAATTCCCTTCTTTGTTATTATTTGTTAAAGGTCTTGCTAATTACTTATTTTACGTATTTAGAAATTACCTGACTGCTTAATATTATTATTAGACCATATATGTAAAAGCCATAATTAAATTTATCTTGTAGGGTTGGTTTGTCTGAAAATTGGGGAGTTATATTTAGTGGTTTTAATTATATTATATATTTCCCTTCAAACCAATTGGCCATAGGTTAGTTATCTTCTAAACATTTCACAACGCATTGTCTTATTTATTCAAGATAACCTTTTAGGTAAATGACCGTAGGTTATCTATTAACTAACTAGGCTTTTACGATCACCAGGTCCTCTATAATTAGAGGCCCCTATAAGATAGATTTTCTTTTGGATCAAGTAAGTTCGGAGAAAAGGGTGCGCCCAACACTCTTGTTAGCTTGTGTTAGGGAATTTATAGATAAATTAAGATATTCATTAACCTAATTTTTAATAGTTGTCTAGATCTTGCCAGCACCTGCTCAATTGGAATTTCATTTCAGTCCCTAGCGATTCCGCTTTTGCAGGTTTTAGTACCGAAGATAGCTGTGTTTATTGAGTATTAAAAAAACTCCTAAGACAGAATCACAAGGGAGGAAAGAAAAATTTCGTTTTAAGCAGGTTTTCGTCTTGGCAGTCATAATTTTTTGGTATTCCTACTGTTAGGACAATGAAATTTTAACATTTAAGACAGGATTTTGCTTTCATAGGGTTTACTGCATTTTTATGTCCCGATTTCGAAGCCGCTGTCCTGCTTTTTTAATTTCTTCTATCTTTACAAGAAGAAAGTATTGGATTCATGAAAATTTTCGAACTCCGGTTTTCGACGGATTTACACGTTTCAGGGATAAGAGAACCCGAAAAACATGTTTTTACAAAATGTCTGTATGTGAGTCTGCAAAATTTGTGTCACACACAGACAAACATTTTTGTCTGTGTGTGACACAAATTTTGTGGGCGCTCTATCACAAGCACTAATAACCGGAATTTAATAAAACTTTAGATTCAGTTAGCCCCTGATATAAACTGGGGCTGATTACGTTTTGTTGTAAATCGCCCAACAGGTGGCGCTGCTATGCGGCATTATTCATGATTGTCACAAATAGCTCCATCTCTAGAACTAATGCACGAATTTTCACCAAACTTCAGATTCAGTTAGTCCCTGATATAAGTTAGTACTGTTTAGTTTTTAATGTAAACCGGCTAACAGGTGGTGCTGCTAGGTTTCATTTATCACGATTTCCGCAAGAACTGTATCTCAAGGACTAATGCATGAATTTTCACCAAACTTCAGATTCAGTTAGTCCCTGATATAAATTGGTCCTGATTAGTTTTTGGAGTAAATTGACCAACAGGTGGCGCTGCTACGTAGATTTTTTTTACGATTTCCGCGATAGTTCTACATCAAAAACTAATGCACGGATTTTCATCAAACTTCAGATTCAGCTACAGCTTGACATAAGTTGCTGCTGATTAGATTTTGGTGAAAATCACCCAACTGGTGGCACTGATATGATTTATTTTTCAGGAAATATTAACATGTATATGAGATAGAAGAAAGTTTTGGGATTGCCACATCCAACTAGTTTTTTTTATCTCCCTGTACTGCTTTTTGTGATACTAGACCTCGCAACACTAAAGAGTAGGCAAGAATGGAGGCAATCTTCATAAAACATTTCTTACTCAATATATTTTTTCTCAATTTTGAATACAAGAGTGCTATAATAATATTTAGCGTTATCTGAAACTAAAAAAATATCTCTCTATTCTAAAAAAAAAGTAACTACCGCTGTCACCGCCGCCGGTTTTGATTTTTTTGTGACCGGAGGCCTTTCTTCGTTAATATTAGCAAAAATAATGCATACAAAAATATGAAAATCGGTGGTTTTATACAGAAATGTTTGATAAACACACTGATGCAGACGGGTTTTCAAATCGAAGAATTATTTTAAGAGTTATTTAATGCTAAAGTTGGACAAAATCGTTCCACTAAAAAAGTTTTATAGCAGCAAAAACTATACATGGCAGTGTAATCATTTTTAGATCATTTTATGCGTTAGAATTTGCCGGAGTGCAGATTGCATTAATTTTTTTATTTTGACTCATTTTTTCAGGTTTTATTTCTATTTTAAATTCAAATTTGCAGCATTTCTAGAGATATTTTTTACAGATTTCAGAAAATTGTACTAATTTAAACTGTTGCCAACTGTATAAAAAGCGCAAGCAATAATGTTTGCTTCAAATTAAAAATTTATTTACACGTGACTATTATAAACAGGAAAAATACTTTCAAATTAGAATTAAATAATTACGTATAAAAAGCAGGAACTTATTAAAAATTACGTCATAAAAAGTATACACGTGAATTTTAAAAGAGAAAGGATATTGTAAAATAATAAATTCATTGACATGCGTTAGAAGTCTTAGGAGAAATTACGTCATATTTACGTCACATTATAGTTATTACATAAAATGAACACAAAATAATATTGCAAAAAAGTTTAAATTTAGAAATTGCGCTAGACATTTATTTGATATTTTGAGAATTAATTTAAAATGTCTCATTTAAAAGAACTTTCTTTTCGCTTTGTTAAAAAATATCAGGAGACAAAGACTCTCTTTACTTAATTCCTTTTATATTAGCTTATTTTGAATTGTTGTTACACGTGTATACGTCATCAAGTTATTTTTATTTCGACGTTTTATTTGTGTTTTTATTAATGTTGTACGAATTTATTTGTTCTTTCGTTATTTAAAATAAAAATTATATCAATTTGTATAATTTGGCGAGTGGTTTGGCGATTTATATAATTTGGCGAAATTGGTCGACAGGATAATCAAGTAGTACCGCAGCGGATTTGGCGTTAAAATTCCCCAATCAAGGAGAAATGAATAGAAATTCGTTTATAGGGAGATCGCCACTGTTTTTTAAATTATAATTCAATCTTTCGAAATCTTTTTAAAGCCGATCAAATTAGCGTGCATTTAGAGTCTGCGGTGTCTGGACGGGGGTTGGCGAGCGTAGCTCGTAGGGGGCCGAGCCCCCTAGTCAAATCAAAATTTTTTAATTTTCAGACCATTTCAAAATTGCAAGTTTTTTGTCTCATTTCTCCCTTATATGCAAGAGAAGTGGGGTATACATGTAAGAAAGATAAAAAGTATGAGGAATTACATTTTTACGACTATTATACTTTCACAGATCTAAGTTAAGGGGGTCCGGGACACAAAAATCTTCCAATTTTCTGAAAAACTTTTATTGCATTAAACATTTCTCTGTTTTTTTTTTCTGCTTGAAATGACATATAAATCATGTTTCTATCTTAATTGGGATAGGAAATATTAATTTTTTCGTTTTAGTTTGTTTTCAAAATCTAGCTTTCAAGCAATGGCTGTCGTGGAAACGACTTCTTGTAAAAATGCTTTTTTCTTCATGATGGGTTTCTTCACCATTTTTCGTATTTAAATTGTTATAACTCAAGAACCGTTAAAGATATAGGGTTCAAACTTGGAACATGTCTTGTATTGAAAAAGACATGTTCTAACAAGTCAATTGTTTTACTTTAATTTTGATTCAGCAAATTAAAAAAAAAATATTTACTTTTGAAAATATGATTTTTTTTAAAAAAGTTACATCATTTTTTTCTTAATTTTTAATTTAAATATCTATATTTTTTTTAATAAATTGATATTTTTAAAAATGCTGAATCAAAATTAAAACATATATTTCTGTTTATTTAAATGAAAAAAATGGAAATTCTACAAATAATATTTCGAGTTATAAAGATTTTAAATCACTCACTTTTTTAATAAATTTTAAATTTAATTTTTTCTTATTATGAGAAGTTTTATCATGTGATTTTGTTTACAAATGATATGGTTAACTATCACAAAAAATTTCAAAATTTTAATTCAATAAATAAAAATTATTTTTAAATGTGTCCCGGAACCCCTTAAATAAAAAGCATGATTTAGCTAATTTTATTATTATGTATTCTGCAAAATTTACAGTTGCATGTTTAAAAACATTTGGTAGTTGGCAAATTTCCTTTTTGTAGATCAAAAGTGAGTCGTGAATTCCATTTTGACATTTAGTACAAAATAAATATTACAAAAAAGGTTCAGTAACACAAGAAAGATTTCAGATGGTAAATTTAAATATTTCTTACATCATAAAAGAAAGAAATGGAACACGTTCTATACCTTCCCTTAATCTCTCCATGGTCTTATTCTTTCCTTCTTATATTTTGTATATAGCTTATCTTATTAAATTTTAGGCTCAAGCAAATCAGTGATTTGTAAACACAATTCATGTGGAATTATGATAACAATACATTATTTTTATTTTGCAATTTTAATGTGCCAAAATCAATTTAAAAAAAGAATTCGGTATTTAATTTTCATCTGCAAGAATGAGACTTTAGATTTTTTTATTATTATTATTGCAGCTGTGAAGTTTGTAGCGTATATAAAGGCATTTATAAGTACTGTACATTTAGTAGTGTAGGATTGAAAATAAATAACAGTATTTAGCACATCCAAAATTAATGTTGTCCCACTCTTCCCCGCTGAGAATATTATTCAAAAATAGACTCTTATAATTTCAGTATTATCATTAACCGACTTTATTAATTTCGCTTTGTTTTAAAAGAATAAATTTTTAGCATTGTAACATTCTGCTTACATTTGAAATTGTTCTGAAATAAGTTAACGTTTATGAGTTTGATCTGCAGTCTATAAATAATTTGCCTTTATCCATATTTAAAATTAATTCTAATTCATATTATAAATAGCTGAATAATTAAATAAATGTCTATTTGCTAAAAATATGTCAGGTAACAATATATCAGATAAAAGAAGAAATAATCTTTTATTGAAAACTTAACCCTCATTATTGAAAATATTTTTCAAATAGGGTCTTATAATTAAAGGCTTAACTTTAACTCATCTTAGTGAATTATCTTCGTTTTAAAAGAAACAGTCTTTTAAAAAATATTTAAAAAAAAAAGACTTAATTTAAAAAAAAAATTAAATTAAGTCTGTATTGTATGTAAAGTTGTTCTTAAATAAGTGCACGTTTGAGGGCAGTGGGATATATTATATCCCACTAATTTTAATCAAGATTTCCACCAGAAACTTTTAATTAAATTTTACTTTTATAACTTTGATGAAAAAAAGTTGTAAAATGGCTTTTCCATATTTTAAAATAAAAATTTTCGAAATTCCAGTGCGAATCCAACATTACAGAAACGCAATTACTTGCCCCTGAAAGGGTTAAAAGTTTAAATTGGAATACAGAAACAATTTTAATTCATACATATGTGTAAATTTTAAATATTCTAACTCAGATTCTAAGTAATTCATATTATTTTATATACGTAGTCCTATTTGTAAAAAAAAAAAAAAAAAAAAAAAAAAAATAGCACCATCATACTTGTCATCATATATACAGGAGATAAATTTTATTTTGAATCTGTATGTCCTGTGCAATATTGTAGACAGTTTTGGCCATATTACCAGAGGAACAGGACCTGATTACTGAAAGTACGTAACGCACGAGTTTACTTTCTAAAATTTAATACCCCCCCCCCCTAAATGATTGAAAAACAATGTATCTAATTCCCATTATTAGTGTTTTATACTCTATTATTTATTTATTTATATTATTATTATTATTATTTATTTTGGAGAAAGCTGTCTAAAATCGAAAGAAAATCCATTACTCCGGAAAAGTGTTGTTATCTGAAAATGATCAATGTATTGTTAAGTGGGCACAGTGCCTTGAAAATAGCCAAAGTATAGATCTTTTATTATTATTGGTTCAAAGTATAACTACATCTTTTAAAAATATACTATTGAAATTTGAAAGGTGTATCTTTAATAATAAAGGAGTTATTAAAGATTTTATGCGCGATGACAGAATTTAAAGGGACGCCACGCCCACTCAGCAATCCTGATGAATTAAGATTACTGGTGAACAAACTGAAGGACATAGCGAATTATTTTATTTCCTCCATGGCGAAAAGGCAGGGTATTATCTAACCCTTTCCGGCACAGACAATTTTTATTGTAAAATGATGAAATGAGTGACTGGCACCGGAATTTAGAAACGACTTTTTTACATATTAAAAACATGTTACTTTACATGTTCATTGTAAAAGCAAAATTTTACTAAAATATTCTTGGTGCCATTCGTAAGTTTGGAATTAAAATTAGGTATCCCGAACTGGGCACACTGTGCCGGAAAGGGTTAAGGGGGGAGTCCCTTTAGTTGCTCAAAATCAGTCATTTTTCATTAATTTTTTTTAAAGGTGATAAAATAATCGGATCATTTTGAAACTGTAACATAACTTTATTACATCTTTATAGAGTACATTTTTTTTTTTTTTAAATACAAAATGGCGACTCAGAAATTTTTTTCTAACATATGCACGGGAAGGATAAACCTATAAAACGATAACAAAGTATAAAGTAAAAAATTAAGTGCGGTTTTTAATAAAACGTTCGGATTTTGTACTATTTTTTCGACATTTTTCATCCCTAAAAAATTGTTTATTTACACGAAATCTTTTAAACTTTAGGTACATCTTTCCGGTAATGATATAAAGATAAGCCTCGCCAAAAATTAGCCAAATCGACCGATAACTTTTTGAGCTACAGCACGAGCAGATTTTTAAAACATAGGTTCGAGATAATCGCGTTTAAAGTTTCAGTATGATAAAATTACTGGTTTTAGTAACTTACCGATCAATGAGCGATCAAAGGTGCAAATAATGGACATTCGGATTCCTCGAAGAGCTGGTTTTCATCGAGTTGCTGCTGTTTTCGGGTTGTACGAGCTGCTTTTGTCTGAAGAAGACTCCCCCGGTTCTGTCTCGTTACTCGCGCCTCATCGGCGTTTTCGGCAAAAACTTTGGCATAGATGCCAACAACAATATTTAAATTATCCATAACTCTAAGAACGGAAGTGTAGCCTTCATTAATATTTCAGCAGCGATGTATGCTGAAATTTCAACAAATTGTAATCCAGAATGCAGGTGTTTTGGAGATAACCGCCAAACTGTTGTGTTAACACTTTCGTTAGCGTTTTGAGTATGGTCACCCAAGCATCTTTGGAGTAAGTCATCTCTAGCTAAATCTTGGTAGATTGGTAGGAGATGCTCTTGAAGTTCTTGAGGAAGTAAGGGAGGAAGATCTTCGTTTAGTCTTCGCTAGCACAACATGCGGGCTCTGGCGCACTCGACTAAAAGTGGGATGTGTTAATATTGAATATTTTGATTTTTCCTCTTGCCAATATATTCTCGAGATATTATATTTTCGAAATATGAAAGAAAAAAAAAATCGATTTTTTTTTTTAATTTCTAAAGGGACGCGCCCCCTTAACCGTAACTGTTTTAGTTATTTACACCGTGCTTTCGTTCGTTCGTGGCATTTTGCTTGCTTGTTTATGAAACATCCTTACTGTAAGCAAAGTTTTTCTGTGTTTCGCAAAAGATAAACAATTAAGGTTTTTTGGAGACACAGATATCTCTCAATAATGAGGGCTTACATGTAAGGCTGGCTGTTTTTAAATTTGTATGCTAAATGTGTATAAAACTTATTAAAGTTCTCGCATGATATACAGTAAAACCTCCCTAAAGCGACCACGTTCCGCTCCATTAAAAATGCTCGCTCCGAGAGGTGCTCTCTTAATGGAGGTCATGTTTAAATCTAGGTTTTAATTGTTGAAAAAAGTTAACAATTACTGTTACTAAAATTTATTTTTCACATTAGGAAAAAATATGAAAATTTTAAGTATCAAAACAAAAGTTAATTATGTAAGTTAATTACTGCAGAGTTTAAAAAATGAACACATTGACGTTTGCTTTGATTTTACGGTTTTATCTTTTATAACTTTTATTCCAAGTCCTTTCGAAATTCAGTAAATACATGCAATTTTTTTTTTGGATGGAAACCAATAATGACGATTTCGTTAGTTTACCTACTTCTTTGAGAGTTTCCTGGCAGGATAGGGCAGGGGAGTTTATTCACTGTCATTCTTAATTTGTCATCAGAGTTAAATTCATTGCCTAAAAAAGCACAAAGGGGTTTAAACACTTAAAATTTACCGGAATAATAATAATAAAAAAATCTAAACTTAATTTAGAAGTTTGATGAATAATGCTCTCCGGAATTATTTTTCTAATAAAATCTTCTTGAAGAGACCAGGTAAAACGGAATCTGTTTCATTTTCTTCAAAGAAATGGGTCGCTCATGGAGGGAGTTCAACTGGGATGGTCTCTGAATGGAAGTAAAATTAGTATTGAGCCTATGAGAGTAAATTTCGTTCCATAAAAAATGGTCGTTCAGGAAGGTGATCACATGGAGGTTTCACTGTATATTATTAGTAATAAATATTTTTTATAAATAACGACAAATGAGACTATTTTCTCATTTTTAAGAGTTTGGTGATTAATATTTTTAAAACGTTGCCTCACTTATTATATGTAACTAAATTATGTGCAAATGTTTATATATACTTTAATTTATGAATTTGATAAAATTGTAGAGGAACTTCACACAAGTTAGGAATTTAAACGTGTTACCTTTGCAAATGAAAACTTTAAACTGATTTTTCTTCCTGTTCATATTTTCATAACTTGCTTGTTAGATAAATGCTAAGGTTTTTTTGCTAATTCAAATAGAGATTTGAATTTTTTTTTTTTTTTTACTTGTTCTCCATCGTGTACTGTAAAAGCACTTATTTTCGCGAGCCGTAATTTTCGCGAAAATGAAGATATCGGTGATTTCGCGAGCTGAAAATTTCGCAAATTTTACACGAACAGATCCGAAAGTTGAAAAATCCCGAAACTACCTAAATAGAACCCCTTTTGCATAAGGCATTTTAAGAAAATTCCTTTTGTCTGAAAAATTATTTCTATTAATTGTATTATTGTTTTTATTCAAGAAATAGCTGTATAGTATTCAAGAAATAGTTGTAAGTATTCAAGAAATTTTTGTTCTTATTTCTTATTTAAGTAGTAACTATAATCATTAAGTTTTGGATAAGTGAAAAATTTCTGATTTTTTATTATTATTTGAGGGGGAGGGGTAATATTTCGCGAGGCTTAAATTTTCGCGATTACGACGGGCTCGCGAAAATCGCGAAAATTAAAGCCTCGCGAAAATAAGTGCTTTTACAGTATTTAATATTTCGGTGCATGGATTTAACATTCAAGTTTATAGTTATTATTTTTTAAATATTTAAATTATGAGTTTGTTGAATTTCCTTGATTTTTTACTGTACACGAGAGAGAAAAAATCATATTAAATGCAATATCCCATACATTTCAAAATTCATGCACAGTTTTATGTAGTATATTCTAAGGAATGTAAGAAAAAAATTGAAGCAAAATGTTCAGATTTGAAAAAAAGTAGTAGGGATATTAAAAAAGATAAATACAAAAAAATTAATAAATTTTAGTTAAATAGGCTGTTCTATAAGTTTATTTTTTTTTTTAATATATTTGCTTTATAGTATTAAATATAATGGCACTACAGCATTATTCAAAATTGAAAAAAAATAGTTTAAAAGGTACTGAGTTAGCTCTTTTAACAAATCACATGAAATACTTTTAAATATCATCAAACCTTTTTTTTAAATAAATATTGATAAATGATTTTGTTATAGCGATTTTAAGTATTTACATTATTTAAAGTATTCTTTTTGCATTTTAACGTTCTGTAATTTGAAAATTATTAACAAAAACTCGAAGCGAATTTTATTTTAATTAAAATAAAACTTCAGGTGTTTATCTGTATACATACTATTTATAAACGTATTTGCTGTACTTCGGTTATGAATTTAAAAACAACTTCCTGAAAAGATTTAAGTCAGTTTCAATACATCTTCTTAGCAGTTAATTTATTTTCTAAAGCGCATTGCTTCCATAATATTTACAATATTCCATTAATTCCATAATTCCAGAAATATTCTATTCAATATTACAAATATTATTCTGTGGGGAATAATATTTGTAATGACGAATTTCCGTATTTGTAAAAAATGTCCCCTACTTTCCCCGAGAACCTAATCAAAAATCGGGCCTCGAAATGGCACTGGTGCTTCTCCTCACTTCAGATTTTAGGCGTTAATCGGGCCCTGCAGAGGAGGAGGTCTTTCAGCAGGATTTGTGCAAAAAAGGGAAACCTGGAAAAATCAGGAAATTTAAAAAGGATTTTAAAAAATGATGTTAGGAAAATGTTAGGGCATTACAAACATATTCATTCAGTCAGAGAGAATTCAGGAAAATAGTTCAGGATGTGGATTGCAATTATGTTACAAGCTATCAGAGGTTTGATGGCAAAACTTCATTTTCGTTTACTGTAGTGTAGAGTAACAGAGACAAAAGACAGACACAAATTTCTTTCTGTTTAAACTTATATCACTTGCTGAACCAAAATTTAATAAAATTTTGTCAAGTATCTTCAAATAAATTTTAAAACACATTTTTCTTAGATTACTTCATAAAAATTAATTATAAAATTAATAAAACAAAAAAAAAATATTTAAAATACTTAACAGGTCATCGACAGTTCTTTTTTATCCTACGCAAGGTTCATTTTCAAGGATTTTTCTTTGTTTATGACTAAGATGATAATTTGAGGAATACGCATTTTGCGTTGAAGGACATCGTTGGCAACTGACAAGCCATCGGAAGTTAAAGTATATTATACGGCAACGTGATCCATTAATGTGGATGACAGAGGAATTTTCCTTTGTTTTCGATTGAAATAGTGTTACCAACTTCAATAAATTTAGAATTCTTCGTTGGATAAAACCACGATAGAGAAAAGGCAAGCGTACATGTAGTTATAATAAATGCAGGTCTTATAATAAACGCACGTACTGTTTTATATAATGTAAGTATTTTCTAGATTTCTATTTTTCAAAGTTGGACTTGCTGCATTGCTGCCCGATTTCCGCTGTTGTAAACCACCCAATCACATTCAAAAACCATCTCAAAACCCACCCAAATGCCAAGTCTAATTTATTGTCTATCGATATGACAATTTGCAACTGGACAAACTTCGGACTTTCACCGCAACATATATAAAGCTTAAATTAAATATATGTTAAACAAAACAACAAATTTTGATTAATATATTAGGTAATGCCTTAGTTGCGTTAAAAAGTTTCAAAACTGCTAATACTTTTTTATACTACTTTTTGAACAAAAGAAGAAAAAGCTGTGACTAATATCCCGTTCAGACTAGGCAGGGAGATAGAGCTCTACTCTACCTTCATGAGACTAGAGCATTGAAGTGACTTTATGTTTTTGAAGCGGGCGACCCGGAACAAGGCTTAATTTCTCCATCCATTGCTACGGTGTTTGAGAACGTTCATTTAATTTACACAGAGTTAAGTAACTTAAATGTTCCTAATCTAATCGAGATTTAACAGTCTAAAAGTCATCGATGGAAGAATACTAATTAATAAATAGAAGTAATTGTCAGGAGATTTGGCTTTGTTTTTGTACAAGAACAGGGACATTGACAGGATCTGTGGACCCCGGTACAGATACGGCCCAGTCCGCGGATAATAACTTGGTCGGTGACCTTCGAATAGTTCGTGATGCTACGGAGAAAGAGGGTTGCTAACAAGCGCAGAGAGTGCAGAAAAGGCATTATTTAATTAAAATAAAACTAGATTCTGCAGTTTCTAGTAGTAGTAGTGATTATCATCTTAACGAATAAATTCATCTTAATTTGTGTGACTGATCGACCAAGTTATCGTCCGCCGACCGTACTATACATAAAATGTTCTAAGGAGCCAAACACAACTGTCCCTTCAAATTTCTGATTCTGACTAGTGTTCTCCATTGTGTCTGATACCGCGATTTTACCCGACTCCGAGCCAAACTACAGATCCGGTTGGGTTGGAGCTATTTTTTTCGTTGTGGGCCGGATTAACTGTAATTGTTTCGGCTTCGGGTCGATTTTAAGTTGAGTTTTCGTATTTGGGTTAACCCGATTTTAAAAAAAATAATCTAGGATATTGTTTCGGATGAAAAACTATATATTTGAATATGAATGAGTCTATTTTTCTACATAAAAGATAGGATGGATATTAGAACACACTATTATTTCATATACAGTACTATATTACTACTATACAGTATTATTTCATGATTGTATTAAATTATAGTCAATTTTCTTTGATCTCGGGTTTTGGGTCGAGTTCGGGTAGACGGAAATTTTTTTGTCGGCTTTAGTGTCAATGAACATTTTTTGTGGTTTGGGTATTGCCTGACCCGCGCGGGCCTCTATTTCTGACTTGTTCTTCTCCTGTCAGCAGCCCTGTTCGCAAGAGCTAAATAGGATGACAACTATTTGATTTGCAGTGTCAAGTGGTTATTACATTTATTTAATCACGCGTATAAAATTCCAAGTATATTATTTATCAGTATACTTTCACCCTCTCCCCTATAAAATATTAAATAATCTCTAAAAATTATTTTAAATATTCAACAGGTCATTGACATTCGGATTTTCTTCTACGCAAGGCTACACTTTCAAGGATTCTTTGTTTATGACATAAATGATAATTTGAGGAAAACACATTTTGCGTTGAAGGACACAGCTGCCAATCCACGAACCATCTGAAGATAAAAAATTTCTCTGCAAATACGTATCTATTAATATGAAATGACAGTAAAATTTCGCTATTCTATTTGATTCAATAGAGTTGTTTCTGACTATTAAAGGGCGTTAAAAAGATATTTTTATTAATAAAGACCAGGGGTCTAAACCGGGATAGAATTTTGTATTCCTGCATTAGGTAGTGTAACTCGATTTTACCTGAACCCGACCGGAGGATCGAGATTTGAGTATTTCGCAGGCGCGGATCCACGGGGGGGGCGATCGGGGCGATCGCCCCCCCCAAAAATCCACCGATTGTCGCGAATTTCGACAAATGGTCGCCGAAAAAATAAATTTCGTCAATCGTTCGCAGGTCAAAGGATTGCAAAAGGAACGCAAATTTCGTCAAAGGATCGCGCAAAAAACGCCCAATTTCGTCAAAGGATCGCAAAAAAACGCGAATTTCGTCAACAGATGTCTGAAAAAATGCGAATTTCTTCAAAGAATCGCGAAAAAATGCGCGAATATCGCCAAAGAATCGCTGAAAAAATGTGAATTTCGTCAAAGGGTTGCCAAAATTAACGCACAATTAGCACCGGGAGGAGAGTCCCCTAGGTGCGCATCCATCAGGGGGGGGGGGGGTGTTAGATCGGGCAAAGAAGGGAAGAACAAATTACCAAGTTGGTTTTTAAGAAATCAACACACCATACGCATTTTAGCTTTTAACTGACTAGGATTAGGACATAATCCTTTTTTTTTCATTCATGAAATACCATTGAAATTTACCAATGTGGGTGGCAATAACAGTATATTTTTTACACATTATTGATTTTCTTCAGAAAACATTAAGATGCTTGAATTTTTCAAAGGACCTTTCTTTTTCTTGTTTCTTTCTTTCTTTGGAAATAGGACAATTTAGAATTAGGACAATTTTTTAAACGGGCCGGGCCGACAGACAAAATTGAACGGGCCTGCAGGGCCGAGCCAGACCGATAAAAAAGTAATCGAGCCGATATACGAGCCATTTTCAATTAATACGATTTTCTTGAGAAATATAAATGTGCGTCACGCGCTAATGCGATTTTAACAACATCAATACAGATATATAACATGTCCATTGTAGAGATCGGCATCGTACAGTTACAAGACATCTGATTCCGGGTTTAATTTTTTTTCAGCAGACTCGTGCCGGTATGGAACTGGTCTTAATCGATCTCAGGATGTGTAGGACAGGCATTGTGTTTTGTAAAAGTATTAATAGTGATAATGAATTTCTGTTAACAGTATCTTTGGAAATATACCTTAGGGGGTTCTCATATTCACTGCTTAACAATGCGAAACTTTCAGACACATGTTCTGGCTCATTTTTAATTATAAAGGCATAAAATTGACAGGCCTGACTATTGAAAGCATTTGGAAACGAATAGTTTTCTAAATATTTGATAAATTAGTTAGAGATAACAGAGATTCTTGTCACCTGACTGTACGTTTTTCTCCTTTCTTGTGCTATCGCTTCCGGAAATTCGATTCAAAACGCTAACTTTGGCAGTATTTTCAGAGAAAGATATATTGCTTTTATCTATGATAAAGACGGCATTTACATAGTTTCTGAATAAGAACACCTGCCAATCTTACGCGTTTCCAAAAAGAAATGAATTCATAAATGTGTCGATATGTAGCTCCTTTGGATTTGAGAAAAGCCTTAAAAATGAGAGAAATATTTTCACAAATCTACATTTTATTATACAGCTTCAAAAGTTATCATGTTTTTAATCCTTTATTCTGAATTACATTAACTTTTTAATGAATCCTTATTGGAATTTTGAAATGTCTTTAGAGACGATGACTAAAACATTCTAAGTAATCGTTAATGTTTACTATTGTTTGTTTTCTGTTTTGCGAACACATATTAATCTAAAATATACTGTAAAATGTTCCCGTAAATATGTATCTAGTATTCATTAAAAGAATCTTAATTGTATGTCCAGTGATGGAACAGTGGCGCAGCAGTTAGGCGATTGTTACCACTAACTTTTTTTAGTATTCTTTACATTGGAAAATCTATCCTTAAATAAGACGAAGAATACTAATAAATTTTAGTTGTGTCAACTTATTCTTTAGTGCTACTCTGTTCCATCACTGTATGTCGCATTTTTGAAAAAAACGCATTTTTTTTTTTTTTTTTTTTTGTAGAAATTGAGTCGGGCCGGGCCTGTTTCACTGATTTTTGTACGGGCCGGGCAGGGCCGAGAACTGTAAAAATTACAAACGGGCCAGCCCGTGCAGACCTCTAACACACCACGTAGATGACACATTTTGACTTTCTAGGATGTTAAAGGCCCGTCAGATTTCTGAAGGGGATCTTTTTTCAGAGATTATCCTCTTTCAGAAATCTGATATTAAAAAATGGATGTGATGATTATGTTTTTCAGCTTTCGATAATTGGTTCTTATGTATTTTTTAATGCTGAATCCAAAAATGACCTTGATTTTGTACCATGCCATCACGTCAGGCTTTCACATAAATCGCAAATTTTTAAAAAGTCTTACATCAAAATCAATTATCAAAAGTTAAAAAAGGCAATCATCGCAGGCTTGTGTTACTAACGTTCTTCACTATAACTAAAAGAACAAAAAATACGATAAATAATTACCATAGTATAAGAGTAAACAGAAAAAGAAAAAAAAGCATTTAATAAATAAATTCTGTTATAACGTTTTTAATTTTACGACCTAATAAGTAACAATAAACGATATTTTGAGGAGAGGTCGAGATTATAAAATAAGAGTGATGGATAACCGAGTGTTTCGGTTAATCGGATGTCGGATAATCGAGAGTCTGTAATATTTTTAAATCGCATTAATTTCATATTCATTTAATAATTAACTGCAAGGAAGGATTTGAGCTACAGAAATTATGACTACGTTGATTATATGTCACTCGATATCGCCCCCCCCAAAACGATTCTCTGGATCCGCCCCTGGTATTTCGGGTAAATTTAAAGATACTGTCCGGCATTTTTAAATGCTAAAGTTTTGGTACATACGCACAGGGACTGATTTATAAATGTGGGGGACCGGGCACAGATGATTACGGGGCCCGATGCTTACAGGTGGATTATGCAAAAAAAAAATATTGAAAAAGTCCTTACTAAAATAAATACCATTGACTAAATACTTTAAAATAACCATTAAAAAATTAAATTTGATAATCATTAAGTTACTGTTAAATAATTATTTCCCAATTATGAAATTTAAATGAGTAGACGTTTAATAATAAACTGTGTAATGCTGATTATCTTTTCTATGTAAGTCTATATATCTGGAATGATAAAGTTTGCAACAATTAATAGTAAATTTTCCGCAATACCAAGCTACAATTATTTAAAATATCAAAGCCTCTGCCGTTTACGAGTTACGCTCACCAACCCCCCAAACAATCTAACGAGAACATGAACGGGATTAAATAAGAATTAAAAATACAATATATTTTTTTAAGTTATAAAGATAAAAGAAAATATCCACTATAATAAAGTAATTAAACATGGATGTTTCAGACAAAATATACGATGTTATAAAAATATAATACGAACACAATAAAATGTAGAAAAAAAATGTTAAATTCCATTAGGCGTAAAAAATACATCAGATTTTGGACAATAATTGAAAAAAACTTCAGCAGCCCTGGGCCGGTGCCCTGAATACACCGCCGTAAATTAGGCGCTTCGATACGCAAGCATCAAAAGTTAAAAAGGAGTCTGTTTATATTTCTAAAATTTTTATTTAATAAACATATGTAAAGATTTTTTTGAACATTTAGAAAAGATAATTAAATTAGTTATTCAATTTGTAAAACAGGAAGTTTTTATGGAAATTCTGGATATAATGAGAAGTGTAATTAAAAAAAAAATGAAATATAAATTTAAGGCTGTTCTCAAATCCAAAAGGGCAACTTTCTGACATAAGTTTTAATTTATTTTTATTCGGAAATGCATGAAACTAGCAGGTGTTGTTGTTCAGAAACTATGTAATCGAGCTTTTTTTTTTTCGTTTTTTTTTTTTTTTGCAAACGCAATAAATCTTTCAGAAATTAGTGTCAAAATGGGCGTTTTGAAACGAATTTCAGCGCGAAAGGAGAAAACTCAAGGAAGGATGAAAAACCTGTTTGTCACGTGATCAAAATCGCTTATAACTCAATAGGTAATTTATGGATCAAAAAATGGAAAACACAGCTCGATTCCAAATCGCTTCCATGGTTAGGCTTTCCAATTTTATATCTTTCCGTTAAAAAATGAATTTGTAAATGAGTCGAAACGTTTTGCGCTTGTTGAGCAGAGCAGTTGAGAATAGCCTTAAAGAAATATTTCTGTAGCTGTTTCGTCTATATTATAACCCACGTGCAGAAATTTAAATAAAGCAAAAATATTAAAAATTCATGTGGTAGTAATATTTTTTTAAACATGTAGAAATCGAGTTAAAAATATATAAAATACGTGATATGAGGCATATTTGCGAGAAAAAAAAATATTTTCATGAATATAATTAGAAAATATTTGTACAGTCATGAAAAAAAAAATTAAACACCCCCTACTAAATCTGCAAAAAATAAGAAGGTTGCTGGTACCAAATTATTGACAATAAAGTCTGCTTTTAAATGATGTATATAAAATTTTCTATATACATATAAAAACAAACCCAATCTTTTTTTTTTTTTTTTTTTTTTTTTTTTTTTCCTATAGCAAAACCCAAGTTTGACTCCATAAATAAATTCTACACCTTTCAATTAGCCGTAAAGGGACCGGGAAAGCAAAATTCAACCAAAAAATCGATATTTACTTTTTTATATCATTAAATAGTTTAAACTTTTATCTTTCCATCTATGTGTCACACATGTCTATATATATAAGGAAAATAAGTGTTAAAATTATTCATTCTTTCTAAGAGTACTTCACAGCTTAATGGCCATTTAAATCTTTAATTGACTTTTTCTCAAAACTTGGATTTTTCATGTTTATGTTCCTTTTTTTCAATATCTATTAAACCTAAGAACTCAGATTTTTTTTAAATATTTATATTATGTTATATTGTATACTTTAACACAGGTATTTATGATTTGTTGAGAATTATTTATTTTAGGCAGTGAAATCTTACTAAAACTGCTAATTTAAAAATAACTTTCAATAAATAATTAATAATTAATTTTGAGTTTCACTTAGAAAGATAATGGTCTGTTAAAATACGTAAATCATATGTTATTCTAACTACTCTAAAAAATCTAGACCTCTATCTTTCACCATTTCTGAGAAAAAGGTACATAAAGTTGATGGATTTAAAATGGCGGAGATAGGGCTCTCCCGGTCCCCTTAATACAAATTTTCATGAAATTCGTGCGATTAGTTTCAGAGAAATTAATTATTTTAAAATGAGTCTATTTTAGGGGCTGCATCCAAATTGAAGTTCGGTACTCAATTGTGAAATGCTACAGAATGACTATGCCACTTCTATTAATGTATTATTTCTTGCCAATATGATCATTTCACTCGCTTCATATATTTCTAATATTGCAGCCCAAATGTTCCAATAAAATGAGTAATATGCAATATATTTCAAATTGCAAATTTCTGCACATTATTAGACTGCCCCATAAACCATCATTTTGACGTTTTTAAATCATAATTCGAAAACTACTTGGTAGAAAAATTTTAAATTCAGAATTCGCATAGCAGGACATAATAAATAAAAATCTATCCAAAAAATTGTAGGTTGCAATTCATATTTTTTTCGAATATTAATTTCATAATTCATGATTAATATTATAAAAAATTTTAAAATTACAAATTCAATGCATTTATGTTTGCGATTTTTAGCATTATAACCACACAAAAAATTATCACATTAGGACTACAATTTCAGGAGATATTAATAAAAATATGAAAATGTAATTTAACATTAGAAGTTCCAAATTTTGAAAGTTTATAATTCAAAAATTTATCATCCAAATGACTTGAAATTTCATTTCTAGGAATAGTTTGAAGCGGGTATTTAAATATATTGTCAAAACTGGGTGTTGCCATTGAAATAAACAAAGTTTTGTCTGGTTTGGATTTGTAGATGGTCCCCCTAAGCAAATTTCATATACATGATGTAAAAGTAGATTGTATCCAATCGTTTGGTACCAGTAAATTTCTTCTATTATAATTAGTTACAGAATTAGTAGTGTGTGGGGTGGGAGCTAAATTTTTTCCCACGACTTTACATGTAGATGTAAAAGAAATCATTGTTTTATAAACGGTAATAAAAATTTAGATCTCATCTCCTACCCCCCCCCCCCCCACAATACCAACACCGACGCTATTACTACGCATACATATGTATATACATATGCCCATACACGCAGACCTTCCATAAGTCACTTTTCCTCTTTAAAAAAATTTTCCTTTTAATTTTTTTTCTGTTGAGATGTAACACATATTAAGTTAGTGTATCAGTGAACACTAGAGAAAATATACCGTTAACAAAAGAACAAATGTGGGCAGTAGATAAATAAAAGGTTCGACCTCTGAATTAACTATAACAATTAGAAATTTTATCACCCCCCCCCCTCCTATTTTTTTCATTTTATCTTGTGCATACCAAAGTTTTAGTTGTACAAAAAAATAAGATATCGAACGAGATAAATTTTTCATATCTCTGGAATTTTATCTCGAAACAAAGAATAGAATGAATTTTCGAGTTATTTAATAAAGGTACAACTGTTCTCTAAATACTGAGAATCTTTTTCTTTTTTGTTTCTTACGATACATTTTTACTTTTTATTGAGTTTATATTAATGAAAACACCGTATATATTTTTTAATTTATTTAAGGTCTGTTCAAGGAAAAAAAACTGAAATAAAAATTTTCAACAACTTTGAATCATTTGTTGCTGCAATGTAAATTAATATAAATTCTTTCATTTAAAGTTAAAGAGAAATTTTTGTTAGTTAGCCAAAGACACGAGAATAGACAATAATAATAATTGATGTATTTCATTACTTTAATTTTATATAATATTTTATAAAAACTCAAACATAATACGCATTCATGTTTTGAATTTAAGTATTTCTGTAACTTTAATTTTAATTATTAATTAATGAAGCAGTTATTGGAAATTGAGAAATAGAAACATACACTTTCTAAGCAACATTATATTAGTAGAATTACACGGTCGTGAACCCCCCCCCCAAAAAAAAAAAAAAAAACAATATGTTTTCATTCCCTGCCATATACATAAATATCCAAACGCTAAGAGTCGCTAGGTTGCTATATTAGATTGAAACTAAAAATTTATTTCCTGCTATTTCAGATACGCCAAATAATAGCATACAATGGTATCTGATAGCCTCGTATACTTTACTCTCGATAGCAAATAATCAATAAGGCTATCCAAACCGGCTGTTTTCGGAATTAATTTTTATTCGTAAATGCATAAAATATTCAGAAGTCATCAAATCGAATAGCATTTTCCTTTTTTCGATGGAAGGAAAGGATCTCTCAGAAAATGCCGTCAAAGTTGGAATTTTTAATCGAATGCCCTAACGCGGTACCCCGTGAAAAATCATTATGTCACAGCAATAATTTATGTGTAATCACTGGGTAATAAATTTGTTGAAAATTAAAAAACGCTATTCGATTCCAAATCACTTCAATATATGCATATACCAGTTTCATGTTTTTACGCTTGAAAATGAGTTCATGGATGTGTCATAAAATTCATGGTGTTAAGTGGGGAAAATATTTTTTGAGAACCTCCTTGGATCATCATTTTAATTGTTATGACACCATTTTCATTCAACTTTTAAAATAAACATAGAATGCAAAATACTAATATTTTTATTTATTTTAAATTTTGCGTTTTTTTCTCAATATTGGCACATTCCCCAAAATCCTTTTAACTCTTATTTAAACGATTTTTTGTTTTCAAGGCTGTTTTCTTTCTGTGCAAATTCATATGTAAGGCAACTGAAGCATGACAAAATCTGTTGAAAGTATATAAATATAATAGTCCACGAGCCAGGTACAAATTTCGTCAATTATTTCCTCCCGGCCGATAACTTGTAAAATGCTTCAGAGTGTTGTATCATGAAGCTCTGTGAACGTCAGCTGCGGTTTCGTGGGTGGGTTGAGCAACGGTAGCCTCCCACGCGAGTTAAAAAAAAAAAAAAAAAAAATAGTCATTTCCTCCCGATTGAAAATTTATCAAATGATAGTTAACCCAAATCAATAATAATAATAATAATAATAATAATAATAATAATAATAATAATAAAGGCAATTTGACAAATTACAACGACCATTTGGAAAATGATTTTTTCAAAGACTAAAATTTAAGACATAAAAAATCGCACGAAGTTGATCATACATTACGTACGCCATGGATTAAACATTAATAGTGTTATTATACGTAAAAATTGCAAGCGACAGAAATCGCCTGCGACTCCTCAGATTTCCTGAAACTTACGTATTATCCACTTGGAACTTACGTATTATCCAAGCACTTCATTGGCTGTTCGGGAAAAGGCTTTTCCATCGTCAGATTTCCAAGAAATTTGACGACCAATTTTAAATGAAATTTCATTCTTAAACTTCCAAAGACCCCACAATATTACTTTTTACAGCGTCGTATAGAGAAAAAAATCTACTTTCAAATGCAATTTGTTTGAAAGCTGTATCTCAATTTGTTTCTGTGTTATTAATTTTTTTTTGTAGTTTTTATTACTTTTTTGTCATAGTGGCAACAGAAGTATCCATCTCTGTTGAAAGTAAAGGGAAATGCAGATTACTGTATAGACCAACCATAAAACGAATAAAATGCGGATTCAACCAATAAAAAGCTTCAGATATGCTTTTGATTTCCTACCCTGACGAGGACAATAACCATTTTTCCAAATGATTAAAAAAAGAACACTCTGACTACCAATATTCGGTTTGAAACTTTTTTAATTGAAAGTATTCTTTCTACTCATAATATGTTTCAAAAATGTATGTTTTTCCATTAAAGACAAGTTCTTAAAGGCATTTTTTAATTCATATTTGAACTTATCTGCATTTTATTTTAGGCGTTATAGGAAAATACAGAAAATTCTACTAAACAGACTTTTTCTCTTTTTTTCTGGATATTTTATAACAGAACTAAAGAAAAGCGTAACTTTATATAGATTAAAGAAAAGTAATAGTTATAATTAACTTTTTATGAATTTTTTAAATTTTTATGCATTTATGTTCATTTATAAAAAATATAACCAAAATATTCACGTATAGTTGCATATAATCTGGAATCTAGTGAAAATAGAAGCAGAAAAGTATTTGTTGTCATTTCCTTTCACAAACTATAGAAAAGAAATTTATGAAAAGAAACTTTGTCTTATTTATGCCGGTTTTAATTGATACAATGAATAAAAAAAAACTAATTTAGACTATAACATTGAAAAAAATCAAAATTAACATACCACTTTTTAGGTGCGTTCGTAGTTATATAAATACGTAGCACCTATAGTCGTCGTTCAGTCCGTCCGTCCGTCCGTCTGTCTGTCTGTCTGTCTGTCCGCATATAACAGAGCAAAAACTACCCAACCGAATGGTCTGAAATTTTAAATATATGATTGTTGCAAAATTTTGTCGAGCCATTTCAAGTTTTATGAAAATCGGATGTATAGTTTAATTACAGGGGCAGTCAAAAGTTTTTCTTTACATTACGGCCAATGGGAAAAATTATTGCAAGTGCATTTTAATGACGTTACAGCCTTCCGAATGGTCTGAAATTTTAAATATATAATTGGTTCAAAATTTTGTCGAGCCATTTCCAATTTTAGGAAAATCGGATGTATAGTTTAATTACAGGGATAGTCAAAAGTGTTCCGTTACATTACGGGGAATGGTAAAAAAGTTATTGCAAGTGCATTTTAATGATGTCACAGACTATGCACTTTATGAAGTGCAAAAAAATTATACATTCAGTACAATATGGGGTGTAAAAAATAATTATAAAACTAGTTATAGTACGAACGCACCTCATTTGCCACGTTTGACGAGTAATTTCCAACTTGTTATATATTCAATAAGATGTAAAATGTTGTAAATAAACTTATTTTTATTTTTTAATAGGTAATGGAAGATACTGAGTAAAAAATGTAACTCATTCATAAGGTTCAAGAAAGTTTTTTCATCAAGAAATCGTCAAAGCCAACTTGCGGATTAAAAACATACATGTAATATAAAGTGATTAATAAATTAGTTTCTTTAAATTTTGAATTGTTTACTTTTTGCTACATTTATTGCATCCTGATAAAATGAATCTACAAGCTTCTTCATTGCATTACTAAAATCCTGAGACATAAAGATATCTTGTGCCGACTATTAACAAAATTTTAATGGGTGATTGCTTTAGAATATCACTATTTTTGGGTAGTAGTATTCGTTCTATTTAATCGTAGATTTTTTATCTTTAAATAAGGTGAATATTACTGCAGATTTAGGGCCGAAACTAATTTTTTTTGCACCCGGGGCAAACATGGATTTTGGCGCCCCCCCCCCCCCCCCCCCTTCCACAAAGTATATTTACAAAGAAAATTTTACTAATTTTATAATAGACGACTTATTTTAAAATTTAAAATATGTAATCATAAAATATGTCATACTGAACTACGTAATCTACAGTGGCGGATCCAAGGGGGAGGTCCCTCTGAACATCAACAAAAATATTTTAAAGATCATTTTTAAAATGACATATTCAGTAGATCCCCGATTATCCGAGTCCCGCCTAACCGAGTTTCCGCTTTCACCGAGTTATTTTCTTCTGATGGACTGATGGCTTCCATTATTATGAAACAGCCATTATAAATGAAGTGTTAGGTGAAGATGAAAGAGCAGCCGTAAAAAGTTAGAATTCTGATTTTCTGGTCCGAATGGGAAAAAAAAATGGCCATAATTTTTTTTTTGCAGCCGTAAAATGTTAGAACTCTGATTTTCTGGTCCGAATGGGGAAAAAAAATGGCCATAATTTTTTTTGAAAAAAAAAAAAAAAAAAAAAAATTATGCCCATTTTTTTTTTCCTATTCGGACCAGAAAATCAGAGTTCTAACTTTTTACGGCTGCTCTTTCATCTTCACCTAACACTTCATTTATAATGGCTCTTTCATAATAATGGAAGCCATCAGTCCATCAGAAGAAAATAATCCTTTCCAAAAATATAATCTTCATTTGGCGCTCCTTTGTTCTGGCGCCCGGGCACATGCCCCCTCTGACCCCCCCCCCCTTAGTTTCGGCCCTGTGCAGATTTCCCTCGATCAGTGCGACTAATTAATCCCTCTTACTGCACTAATCGAGATATACATTAAATGGGAAAAACGTCAATAAATCGTTCACAACAACAACAGCATCGTTCTCAAAACCCCCAGTGTATATAAACAGACAATGTAATAATGTATTATGATAATAATTTTGCTGTATTATTGTCAGAAAGTACATATTACAGCTTGGTTTGAAACTTTAAGAAAAGTTTATCTAATTTTCATGAATTTCCATTAATATTAACATCTGATCTAATTTAATAAGTAACAATCGTGAAACATTGAAAAGCCCATTTTAATTTTAATTCTACATTACTGAATTTCTTTAGGTCAGTTATGTTAGCTTACGTAGCATTAGCCTGCATGTGGCCCGAGACACACATTCATTAATCCATATAGCAAAGCTGCAACAATCTTTAGTGCTTTTTTTTTTTTTTCGACGTAGATGGTGAGAAGATTAAGGCTTTTTCTAATTCCTCTCACATTATCATTAACGAGGCTAACGATAACGCAGAGCCGAAACTACGAGGGGGCATGTGCCCCGGGCGCCAGAACGAAGGGGCGCCAAATTAAGATTTTGTTTGTCGATTTTTCTCACATCTATGATTAGCACGGTATTGTTAAAATAATTCTGTCTGGGATACTAAAGCATAGAAGAATCTAAAGATGATATGACCTAAGGATCCTGTATAAAGTAACTTTTAAAATAAGTCGGCTATTAGAAAATTAGTAAAATTCTCTTTGTAAATATACTTTGCGGAGGAGGGGGGGGGCACCAAAATCCACGTTTGCCCAAGGTGCAAAAAAGGCCAGCTTTGGCCCTGCGACAAAGTGCCGCACTGCGTTACACGTTCGGCTCTTTGAGTCAAGTGATGCTCTTTTTGTGACATAACGCAGGTGCGAGAAAAGCAGGAGTACATCCGCACGAAAAAATCACGTGATTCTAGTAGTCCGAAAGGAGAGGAACACGAAACGTACTGAGGCAACCTCTCTTTTTCGTGAGCCTTGATCTTTGAGTGAGGACGTAAAATTACTGAAATTCAAAGTTCAAGGAGTCATAACTGGCAAAAAAAAAAAAAAAAAAAAAAAAAAAAAAAATTGAGACAGACGTATGGTTTTACATACATTTGTAAATGACTATTGATTTTACATCTGCAATAGTTTGCATATCAATTGTATAATTTAATTAATGTGCTTAGGAATTTGGTTTGCATTTCTATGGGGGATTACATATACAGGGTGTCGATAAAAGAATGTCCCAGTTATAAATCATAGCATAGATATAGATACCCGAAAACCAAATCATAGTATAGATATAGTCCAGTTATAGATCCCAGTTTAATAGTATCAACTGTAAGCGTTGTAGAGTGTTGGTTCAAGGTCACAAATAAAGAGTAACTCAAACAGTTTTATATAAGCGCTTGCGTAAGCACTGCTTTTTTATTTACAGATTTGCAGTGCCACAAACGCAAAAGGGCGATTCCTGAGCGTAAAACGCTAATTACTGGGCTGAAGATTTAAAAGCGTACACTACCAGCGTAAGCCATGCGATTTTTTACTTTGGGTTTTTATAAAAAATCGTGTCTACGTTCCACTGCTACCTAATGATTTGCCAGAGTTGAGACACAGAATTGAAGAGGCTATTGCTTCCATTACTCCGGACTTGTTAACCGAACACTGAAAAAAAAAACAAAGTACTCAAAAATGAGTAAATCGATGTACTCGTATCGAATTGAGTATGTTTGTATCAAAAATGAACCTATGTTTTCTCAATTTTGGAACATCACATGTTATCAAACCCAAACTAAACGATAATTTTGTACCCTGTAATGGTTTTTTCCATTTATGGTAGCATAAAAGATGTTCATTATGATTCAAATATTAAATTATGTACAGTATTTTAAAATAATTTAAAAGTGCTTACAAATAAAACTTTTACTAATATTCGACTAATAATTTTTGCTAATAATTTTGCTATTTTACTTAATAAATAATCAATTAAACGTTTTTTGTTAATAATTTAGAACGAAAAATAAATGTTAGTACATTTTTATTCAATTCCTACTATTAGTTCACACTCTCCCTATATTTATTTATTTATATATTTATATATCTTGTTCAAATTTTCAATCGTTAATAAAATACTCATTATTCATCCTGGTGGCGCCGAAATTCATCTGACAAATAAATTTTCAAAATCCAAGTGAGATGGGAGAGCAATTAGATTAAATAGTTTATTAAATAAAACTGAAATAGTATGTAAATTCTATTCATCATTAGAAGTTAATAATTGTTCCATAATAGTAATTCTCCGTATTTAACAGAGCCAATACAAAAAAAAATGTTCTCTGCTTGGTTGCAGAGTCAGGACTTCCATTATACACTCTGTATTAAACAGAGCCATGATTTAACAATTGGCATCTCTGATTACAGAGTCAGGACATGTTACATGTTCTCTGCTTGGTTACAGAGTCAAGACTAACCATTTTAAAAATGATACATATTATATAAAATAAACATCAAAATAAAAATTACAATATGCAGTTATAAATCTTCTAAATAGCTATAATATTCATTTAAATGACATCCAAGTAATTATAAAACTAATAAATCACCATCAATTCAAAATTATTATAAAGTAAATAAATCTATATTACATGACCTTGAAATCATAATGTTACTCATAAATATTGATTCAGGGTTATAAACAATTTAGATAAACAGATTAGATTTTTTCTGTCAAAAGAAATCAGTTTTATAATTATGTTTCACAATATAAAGATAAACAGAGTTAAATTATAAACAAATAAATTTGAGGGCACTTACGCCGAAACATCCTCCGCCTCCATGAACGAAGTTCATCAAACAATTATAACTTACCAAATTTCCACTATCACATACTAAATAATCAAATATTAAATACAAAATTAAAATATTACCTTAAATGTCAAGTATAACTAAAATGAAATGCAATTAAATCCTACTACTTCTAAAAAAAAAAAACAGTTTCTGGAACAACTAAAAATAGAAAAAGACATTAATATACAAAATAGTTCAGAAAGTTACAAAAATTAGACATAGAAAATAATAATAATAATAAAGTTAGTTAAAATAAAGTAAAATTCTATTATATTAAACGTCCATCGGTAGAGGAGACAATTTTGTGATAGGGCGTTTCAGTTCACCAGTAGAAGTCTTTAATTTGACAACACGAACAATATTATCATCACCAGGAAATAGTTCAATTATTCTGCCCAATTTCCACCTTAATGGGGGCTGGTTTTCTTCCTTTATCAACACCAAGTCGTTGATTTTTAAGTTCGGGTTGCTTCTAAACCCCTTTGTACGTTGCTGCAATTGTGAGAGATAGTCTGACGACCACCTTTTCCAAAAACTTTGGAAAATCTTTTGTAGCAATTTCCAACGTTCCAAAGGAGTTACATAGGTAGAGGAGATATCAGGCTCAGGTAAGGAGGTCAAGGGGGCTCCTATAATAAAATGTCCTGGCGTCAGAGCTGTAAAGTCATTTGGATCAGAAGACTCAGCGACAAGCGGTCTTGAATTTAAGCATGACTCAATTTGTGCAATTAAGGTCAAAAATTCTTCATAAGTTAAAATCTGATCACCAATTGTTCTCTTCAAATGATTTTTCATTTGTTTTATTCCCGCTTCCCAAAGGCCTCCAAAGTGAGGGGCGGAAGGTGGGTTGAATTTCCATACTATCATTTCGTCAGTAAGATACTTGTGCAATTTTTCATCAGAAGCAATTTGAGACATCATTCTCTTTATTTCGCGGTCTGCTCCTACAAAATTTGTACCTCTGTCGGAAAATATTTCTAGAGGTTTTCCACGTCGAGCCACGAATCTTTTCAATGAGGCTAGAGAGGTTTCAGTTGTAAGATCAGTGACTAATTCAAGATGGATAGCTTTTGTTACGAAACAAACATACAGACAAACATAATGTTTAAAGGGTTTCACACCACGTCCCTTACGAGGTTTGATCAAAAAGGGGCCGGCTAAGTCGACTGCTACTCTTGAAAATACTCGAGCTTGTGTCACGCGTGCTGATGGCAGATTTCCCATCAACTGAGATGAAAGGTGTGATGAATTTCGGAAACATTTCATACATTTCCTTATTTCTCTTTTCACAGCTTCTTTAGCATTAATTATCCAAAATTTTTGTCGAATTGCTGAAATTGTCAATTGAGTCCCGCTTTGAAGATGTTTCTCATGAAAATACTTTATTATCAAGTCTGTAACATGATGCCTTTTAGGGAGAATGATTTGATGTTTTTGATATTCAGACAAGTTTGCATTTTTTAGCCTACCTCCAACACGAAGAATATCATTTTCGTCAAGAAATGGATGTAAAGGAAGGAGTTTGCTTTTAGAATTTAGGATCTTTCTGGATTTTAGAATTTTCAGTTCGTCTCCAAATTCATGGTTTTGAATTAATTTCACAATAGCATTTGTTGCCCTTTCAAGTTCTGGAACAGTCAAAAAACCATAGACTCGTTCAGATGGGCATGTACTATTTTTGATGAATCTGAGGCACCAAGCCGTAATTCGTTTTAATTTAGTCCAGGATGAAAATTTAAATAAAAGCTCAAATTCTGGAATATTTTGGGATATGGAGCAAACAAGCGTTTTACGTTGTTCTTGCAAGACCTCTTCATCAGGTAGATTAGGTTGAGTTTCAGGGGGAAATACTGGTAACGATTCTTCCTTCAGCCAGCTAGGACCATGTAACCATACCTCGTTATTAATCAATTCAGATGCAGAGCAACCACGAGAGAGAACATCTGCAGGATTTCCCTTTCCTTTACAAAATTTCCATTGTACAGGAGCAACAAGTTCCTGAATTTCGCGTACGCGGTTTGCCACAAAGGGCTTCCAGTTGTTAGCACTTCCTTTAATCCAGTGCAAGGTAATTTGGGAGTCACTTAGACAAAATATATTTTCATTCACAATTTTAAATATTTCCTTTAAATAATTCGCTAATCTTGCAGCCGTAAGTGCTCCAAGAAGTTCGAGGCGCGGCAATGTAATTTTCTTGAGAGGCGCTACTCTCGACTTTGCTATTACAAATGAAGTTTCACAAGAAGAAGAATCACGTAGATAAGCCACTGACCCATACCCCTTTAAACTAGCATCAGAAAATATGAAAAGTTGAGCGGTTTCAGGATTTAATTTTGGGATAGTTACAAAATATTTTCTAAGAATTTCAAAATTTACCAAGTCTTTTATTTCATTATGCCATTTTCTGAATTTTCCACTTAAAGAATCTGGTAATGTAGAATCCCAGTCAATTCCCTGTTCCCAGAGTTCTTGCATTAAAAATTTAATTCTTATCACGAAAGGGGAAATGAGTCCAATAGGATCATAAATTTTTGCCACAGTTTGTAAAACAATACGTTTGGTAATAATTTTATGGTCAAATTCTACCAAAAGTGGTTGTATGTCTATTTTCAAGGTGTCACTTTCTGTTATCCATATAATTCCCAATACCTTCGAAAGATTTTGTTCAAGAGTGTCTTCCTCAAAGTTTATTCCATGTTCCTTCCATAAAAATTTTAAATTGGAAGAATTGGTTTTAAATTTTCTGAGTTTCATATTGGCCTCACTCAATATCTTCTCTGCACCATTTGATAAAACAAAAGCTTCGTTTACTGAATCAGCTCCATGAAACAGGTCATCAACGTATAAGGAAGTATCCAGCATATTAACTATTTTTCCAAACAAATCTTTATACCCCTCAATGTGATGTTTGATGGTTGCAGAAAGGAAAAAGGGTGAAGTTGTTACACCAAAAGTTACACGGGTCATGCGAAAAACCTTCAAAATGGGATTGTTACTAGTGATATTGTCAAACCACAGGAACCTCAAAAAATTTCTATCTTTTTCTTGTATCTGGATTTGCAAGAATGGTTTTTCTATATCTGCCGAGAAAGCAATTTTGTGGAGACGGAATTTTAAAATAATGTCCAATATGTTAGGATTTAGATTGGGCCCAGGAAATAAGCACTCGTTTAACGATTTTGCCTCCTTATCTTTGGATGACGCATCAAAAACAATTCTTACTTTAGTTGTCGATTTATCTTCCCTTATTACTGGTCTGTGAGGCATGTAATACGTGTTTATTTCATCTTTATTAAACTCACATTCTTCAATTATACCCAAACCACATTGTTCATTTAATATTTTCTCATATTCCTTAAGTAACCATTCATTTTTGCACAATTTTGATTTTAATCCCCAAAGTCTATGTTTAGCTACATCAAAATTGGATTCCAATTCATTTTTATTTACTTTCCACAAAAGTTTAGTTTCATATCTTCCATTTACAAAATTTAAATTATCATTAAATAAATCAAGAGCATCTAAATCCTTTTGTGAAAATAATTCATTTTTACTATCACAAATACCCAAAGACTCTAGTTTCCAAAACTTTTGCAAATCAAAATTTTCTATTTCATTAACAGATACAAGATGAGCATTAACTGTTTCGTTACCTTTAGAGTTTATTTTTCCCACTATTGTGTACCCAAAAAGTGTATTAGCTACATATAAATGGTCATTAATTTCTTCAACGACACCTCTCTGAACATTCCAGAAATAATCAGCTCCAAGTAAAATTTGTACTTCGGATTCCTCGGGCGTAGGGTCGGCTAACCTCCATCTTTTACTTTCAATGTATTTTATAACTAGAGGGTCAGAATTGGGAACCTTCAATGTTGTTGCACTTATCAAATCGGTAGCTAACACCTCAACATCTATAAAACGATGATAATTCATTTTACTTCGCAATTTAATTTTAAAAACGTCATATTCTTCTTCGCGACCTTGATCCATGCCAAAAGCGAATACAGTTAAATGTTCTTTTCTTAAAACAGGCAAATTTAATTCACGAGCTAATGCTTTTGTTATGAAGCTTTTTTCGCTTGCAGAATCAAGTAATAATCGAACTACCTTTGATTTAGAATTACCTTGAGCAGTTACACAACATGTTTGCAATAAAACAGCATGCTTAGAATTTCTAAAATTACAATGAGAATTAGATACAACTGTTTGATTTTGATTTTCATTAATTTCTGGTTTCAAACTTTTCTTAAAGCAAAATAATTTGTTATGTTCAGTGCTTTTACAATTTAGACATGGCTTTAATTTTATGCGACATTGCGAAGATAAATGCGATTTCAAAAAGCATTTGTAACATCTACCCTCCTTACGTAACATTAATCTTTTCTTATCATCAGCTAAATTTTTACACTCGGAAGATAAATGATCATTACCTTTGCAAAATACACAAAAAACTTTAATATTGGCATTTAAGGTATTAGCATGTTGATATTTATTTGATGTTTTCTTTTCACGAAATTCAGTTTTATTTTTATGTACAAAAGAAGAGGATGCATCATTTTTAGAACTTGTCATTGACAAAGCCTTTTCTCTACATTCTATTTCACATTTCAGAAAGGCAATTAGATCGGTTACATCTGACTCTTTGCTAGTATCACGTTTCCTATGATATTCAATCACTAATTCATGGGGCAATAGCTTTAGCAAAATAGGATTTAGCAATTGTCCATAAGAACTGGATGTTACCCCCAAATTTCTTAAACTTCTAATATTAACTTCGCACATGTCATGCAATTTTCTTAATGCATTTAAATTTGAACAATTTTTAACTGGTTCCATATTTAATAAATTAGTCATGTGTTTATTAATAATAACATCAACCTTACCAAAACGGTCCTTTAATAAATCAATACAAGTATCATAATTTTGTTCTGTCAAAGGAAACCCTTCTACCACATTATAGGCCCGATTACATAACAAGGATTTTAGATAAGCGAATTTTTCTATCTTAGATAGTGATTTATTCTGGTGTATCGATGTTTCAAAACAGTTAAAAAATTCGACCCATTCTTCGATTTCACCAGAAAATTTTGGAACATTTAATTTAGGCAATTTCATGGCAGAACTCGTTTCTGTTCTACTAGCAGAACCATTCAATGAATTTACATGACTAGTTGCTATCATAGAAACATTATCCTTTTTACATTTTCTTAATCTATTTTTAATTTTAAATTTAGCACTGATCAATTGGTCAGTGTACTTTTCACTATTAGCAATGTCCTTTTCATATTCTTTTAAGTCGGATATTTGAGCTTCAATATCACGATTCAAACTTTGGAAAGCCGTTTCTTTTAAGAGGAATATTTCTTGAAGCTCTAATAATTCATCGGTTTTCGTATTATCAATGTCATCATTTAATAATGTTTCTAATTTTGTAATTAATTTCGTGAAACTCGTTCGTTCAACAGAACGTTTTGCTTTCAGCTTTTCAAGATTTTCCATTTTAAATAAAGAATAATTCTTATTTTAAAACATAAACCATTCATAGAAAATGAAAAAAAATATTTTCTTACCTGCTAATTCCAGGTAATGTAGATGGCATGTCGTAATCCAAATGGCACAATAACAATTCCACACTAATCACAGGTTGAAAGATAAATCACACACTAATCACATGTTGAAAGATAAATCACAGTTGTTAATCACAAATCTCTTTCACAATAGCTCACTATTCTTTCCAAAAAATGTTTCGCGGGTTACTCGGCACCAAAAATAATGGTGGCGCCGAAATTCATCTGACAAATAAATTTTCAAAATCCAAGTGAGATGGGAGAGCAATTAGATTAAATAGTTTATTAAATAAAACTGAAATAGTATGTAAATTCTATTCATCATTAGAAGTTAATAATTGTTCCATAATAGTAATTCTCCGTATTTAACAGAGCCAATACAAAAAAAAATGTTCTCTGCTTGGTTGCAGAGTCAGGACTTCCATTATACACTCTGTATTAAACAGAGCCATGATTTAACAATTGGCATCTCTGATTACAGAGTCAGGACATGTTACATGTTCTCTGCTTGGTTACAGAGTCAAGACTAACCATTTTAAAAATGATACATATTATATAAAATAAACATCAAAATAAAAATTACAATATGCAGTTATAAATCTTCTAAATAGCTATAATATTCATTTAAATGACATCCAAGTAATTATAAAACTAATAAATCACCATCAATTCAAAATTATTATAAAGTAAATAAATCTATATTACATGACCTTGAAATCATAATGTTACTCATAAATATTGATTCAGGGTTATAAACAATTTAGATAAACAGATTAGATTTTTTCTGTCAAAAGAAATCAGTTTTATAATTATGTTTCACAATATAAAGATAAACAGAGTTAAATTATAAACAAATAAATTTGAGGGCACTTACGCCGAAACACATCCTATCAAATTGAAATAATTTTTTTTAAACTTTACTGGATGACAATTGATGTTAATACAGTTTTTCAATTATTAATTAATTAATTAATTAAATTTTAATTAATTAATTTTAGTTTTGCATGGGAAACAAAATGGCGGCCATTGGTTATTGAAGACCAATGAAAGTATTTTCAATAAGGGGTTACCATAGGGGGGACCCTGTTCTGTCGCCAAATACCACCACGTTTGTTGCCAACTTGGCGATATATCGCCAAATTTAGCTGCCAAAATGAGTCGCCAAAAGTGACGCCAACTTGGCGATATCCCTAATATTTCACCAAATTCCCATAGAATTCCATTGTAAACCTACTAGCTTATAGAAAATCAACAAATTGAGATATTTTAATGCAACAAAAACTAATATTAGCTTAAGGGATTATATTAAATTTTTCTTTGATGACCTAAGTAGGAATTGACTTTAAAAACAAAATTTTTATATTACTTGTGTTTATTTGTAGGTTCAGGGGGGCAGTACATAACAATTCATATTTGAACACAACCATGGGATCAAAAATAGGTACATGTATTTCTCAATTTTGAGTACATTTGAATCGGAGCTATTTTGAGTATGCCACGTATATAAAATTGAATACTTTTTGCTAAATTTTGAGTACCCATTTTTTTCAGTGAAGGGTGGGAAGAATTGGAATTGGACTTTAGGTTGTATGTGTGCCGTATAACTAAAGGTGCACCTTTAAGGTGCACCATTTATAAGAAAAACTAGGTTAGTTTACCTTCATTTTGATGTATGATTTGTTGTCAATAGTCTAAATTAAACTGTTATAATATACCAGGGTTGGCGAACCTATGGCACGCGTGCCAGAGTTGGCATGTAAGCTCATTTTCCTTGCACGCGAAAAATGTTAATTTGGTAATCGTTATACAGATAAAACCCATTTTTTGTTTCTGTTTTAACCAACAAAATTTTGTTCCATGCGAGCAGATCACAATTATTTTTTTGCATCAATTAATGCATCAGAATAATTTTCTTTCCCTGTCATGCTATACAGAGTTTTTGACACGGATTTTGCCTTTTTATATGAATTAAAAAGCTGTAATTTTCAAATGAATTTCGTTTCAAGGTCACTGCAGTAAAATGGCAAATGGATCCAATTTAGTTATGTATATTTGTAAAACTAACAAAATATGAACTAATATTTAAAGCAAAGCACTTTTCATCGAACGTACAACAGTAGAAATCTCATCGATACATTATTAGTACAATGTTTAATGCAACTTGGAAAATTATAACCGAGATCTTGCATTAATAATAAGTTTAAAATAAATTTAAAAAAGCTTGTATTTTTTTACTTTTTACAATATACATACCGCATAAATAAATCCTAGTTACGAATTAAAAATTCATTCATTTAATGGCTGATTGCAGTATACAGAAAAACCGCATTTTGATTTTTTATATATTTTAATAAAGTAACTGATTTTATAACCAGTGTTTTGTATAAACATCAAACTCTTCAAAATTATTTTTGTATATGTTTGGCACGTTACATTGTTGATAAATATTCTGTGTGAATTATCGGCACACGCACGTAAAATGGTTCGCCGAGCCTGTAATATACCATTGAAACTGAGACATTATTTTATAGACACTCTATATAAGTAAAATCATTTTCTTTTAGCCGCAAAAATAAATAAGGCATCTCTTGAACATACAATGAAATCCTTTTCAGCCGTTCTAAAATCTCACATTCTTCTTGATAGATCTTATAAGATATACATAAGGTGTTCTGGGGTAATAACGCCAGGGTGGGTAAAAACGCCAAGTGCTAATATTACGCGTAATTATGAAGAAATCTGGAAGATGGCATCTACGGGTTCTGCGCAGAAGGGCTCTAAGTCATTTGAATTATACAAACAACTACTAAAAGTTAATTTGCTCCATTTCTAGACCTTATCGCTGGAAGAAGCACGTAAGAATCAACGCCCGAACTAAAATTTGCGAGGTAAGTTCTGTGATCTGAAGACTATATATTTATTAGGAAATACTTTGTTTATGTCAAAAACTGTTGTAAGTTTTCGTAAAAAACTCAAACAAATTTTACTTCACCCTTTCATATCATATAAATAAAAATATACATTTATTTTACTTAAATACGCTTTTTACTATTAAACCAAAACATGTCAACATATTTTGATTTTTATTTGTGACACCTATTTAAGTAATATAAATGTATGTTTTTATTTATACTTTGTTTATTACATCAATTTGTACTGTATTTCATGTACTGTCAAAATGCTGGTGGGAGACTTTGGATGTGTTTGCGAGAGTGTTTGTAGTTTAAAATATACTGCGCAATAAGTATACCGGGGTAATAACGCCATCCACTGGCGTTATTACTCCTGGTTGATTCTTAACAGCGCTGGAACTACATCCGAAGAGGGTTTATTTTTTATTTTATGCACAAGAGAGCATTATTGCTATTGTTAAAAACCAAAAAGGATAAAAAGAATTTTTTATGTCTTAAGTGCTGTTAATTTTTTCATGTCAGAAGAATAAAATATCAAATGATTATTACTGCATCCTGATATCGCAATTAATGATAAGTAAGGGAAATTTGTCAATTTCTAGGGCTGTAGAGTTTGTATCTTTAGAATTGGGCAATTTACATGTCATAATTCCATCTTATTTTATAGTTTTGTTTGCATGGCGTTAATACCCACATAGGTGGGTAATAACGCCAAATAGCATTGGTCAAGAAATCACCCCTTTACATTTTATGAATACATATCTGCTAAAATATTCTTTCTTGTATGCATAGTCAATAAGTTGCTGTGTCAAATCCTATATTTGTTAAAAAAAAAAAAAAAAAAGTCTAAAACTAAGCTGAGAAAATTGGTAGAACCTTAACGTGGCGATATTACCCCAGGACAAATTATATATTTAGCTTACTCCTAACCATCATGTATCAGAATAAACATTCAAAGTTTCAAAATATAATCTTCAGAAAAAATGAAAAATAAAAAATGGTACTTTCCTCTATGCTCCAGTAGTAGGCCTAGTAAATTTCTGATGCATGAACTTTTAAGTTTTCGGCTTATGCAACAAATCACTTACAGTATAATAGAGTATACCAACAGCAGTTTAATTTAAAAAAAAATGCAATTTAACAAATTACAACGACCATTTGGAAAATGATTTTTTCAAAGACTAAAATTTAAGACATAAAAAATCGCACGGAGTTGATCCTACATTACGTACGCCATCAATTAAACATTAATAGTGTTATTACACGTAAAAATTGCAAGCGACAAAAATCGCCTGCGAATCGTCAGATTTCCTGAAACTTACGTATTATCCAAGCATTTCATTGGCTGTTCGGGAAAAGGCTTTTCCATCGTCAGATTTCTTGGAAATCTGACGACCCATTTTAAATGAAATTTCATTCTTAAACTTCTAAACATCCCACAATATTACTTTTTACACCGTCGTATAGAGAAAAAAATGTACTTTTAAATGCAATTTGTTTGAAAGCTGTATCTCGATTTGTTTCTGAGTTATTAATTTTTTTTTGTAGTTTTTATTACTTTTTTGTCATAGTGGCAACAGAAGTATCCATCTCTGTTGAAAGTAAAGATTAGTGTATAAACCAATAAGAAAACGAATAAAATGCGGATTAAACCAATAAAACACTTCAGATATGCTTTTGATTTCCTATCCTGACGAGGACAATAACCATTTTTCCAAATGGTTAATAAAATATAATATTAAAGAAACAATGTTTTAAATAAAAACTTATCTCTTAATGAAATCTGTAAGAATTTGCCAAAGAATCTGGTTTTGAAGACACTCTAGAAAATAAACAAATGTACCAGCAGAAAAGAAAATAATTATTCTAAACAGTTTATGGAAAGTTGGAAAGCTGACTTTGCAGGATGTTAGTGAATCAGATTTCTTTCAAACGTTTTCCAGAAATGTATTTTGGGCTTGTTTTTAAACTTTAAAAATTAGTGGCCCATTACTATTACGTGGTTACCCACTATAGGTGCATTTACCTTACACGATTTTTTAAAAGTTTATTTCAAAAAGTTGAGTGCAAAAAGTCGTAAGAGAAATAGCCCTAGAGCCGACAGCACAAAAAGCTATGTTATCAAACACAAGAAAAAATACCTTTATTTTATGGAAGAGTAGAAGTAGGGGAATCTAATGATCCATGTCTGCCGGAGGTGAAGTGGTGCATAAGCCAAAAAATATTAGTACCAGTGGTTGACTCGTAGGTTTATCATTGTGTTTATCCTACAAACAAAGGTATGAAAACATGGAGGATAGTTGTAGGACAAGCACAATGATAAACCTACGAGTCAACCACTAGTGGTATTCATTTTTGGCTTATGCACCACTTCACTTCTGGCAGACATGGATCATTAGATTCCCCTACTTCTACTCTCCCATAAAATAAAGGGTTTTTTTCTTGTGTTTGATAACATAGGTTTTTGTGCTGTCGGCTCTTGGACTAAAGAGACGGGAGGCGGTGGGTCCGAATGATGGTTATTCTGATGGCGCATTCATTTCCTCTGACAATTTCCAATCTGGTGCCTGCTGTTGGGAGATTGTCAAGTAACAAAGAATACAAAGTATCACATTAAAAATATTGTTGGCACATTATTTATTAATTGTAAATATAAGTATAAATTAAATGCTTGGATACTCTGTTGTTGTTATTATTATTACCTTTAATTATTAACTATGCAGACAGGTTTGGCTTACCGTCAGCTCAGTGACATGGTTTCTGGACTCTATATTGAAAAAGACTGACGACCAGAATATTTTGACTTAACCGGGCTCGTTTCATCCGAATACCACTATAGTTTTCCAAAGCGTTATCGACAGAAAGGCATTTTCACATGCATTAATTCTTCACATAGTTGCTCATTTAATTCATTATCCTTTAGAATAATACATATTTAACGCACCGTTTTTTACAACTTTTTTCATTATTATTATTTAATACTAGCTGTACCCGGCCACGCGTTGCTGTGGCTCAGTCTGGCTAAATGGAAAAGAAAGAAAAGAGAAAGTGCACGTTTCTAATATGTTTAATTTCACAATAGTTGTGGGTATACAATATTTTTTGTTGTTACATTGTCTGTGCAGATATAGAGATTGTCTGATTTGCCTATTCTAGAACACGAAATATATAATTGCCCGTGTGAGAAGCAATCCATGTCTAGATCTAAACCGCAGAATTTTAAAGCTTGGCCCTAAGCTTTGTTTATGGAGATTACAAACGCCAATCAAATAGGTAATTGCAATCTCTTAAATTGAAATTGCGCATCCATTGGAATCAAAGGAATGCGAGGAATGAGGACATCTTCACCTTTGAAAGGTCCTGTCAAGATTGTTGCTTCCACGAAGTTGCTCATTATTTTTTTACTGCAAGCCGCGTGCCGTTGCAAAGATTTGGCTTGTGAATAGTTCGCAACATCATAATTGGCAGGCCGATTGTCAATTGCAGTACGTGCGGTGGCAGCCCTTGCAGATCGAGTTAATTAAAAATATATGTGCCGAGTTAAACTTATGGCATTGAGCTCACTGGCTATTCACACTAATTGTATATATACTCTTATTTTAAAGAATAATGCCCATTGAAAAATAAATTAAAGGGGATTACCCCCCTTTATACTTAACCAAGGAACCTCCAAAGCTAATCAAGGAAACGCCTTATCAGAATAAACCGGTATACCAAATTTGAAGCAAATCGGATAATTATGCATGGAAAACCCATTTATCTATATTAAGGGCGGATTAGACCACGTTCGCCCGTTTATACTTAATCAATGAACCCTCAAAACAAATAAGGAAAGAGCCTTATCAGATAGAACCTATTCACAAAATTTGAAGCAAATCGAATATTTCTACATGAAAAACCAAGTTATCTAAATTAAGGGGGGGGGGGGGGAGAATTAGCTCCCCGTTCCCTTTTGCATAACCAATAAAACACCAAAACTAATCAGGGAAGCACTTTATCAGAATGAACCTATTTACAAAATTTTAAGCAAATCACATAATTCTGCATGAAAAACCCATTTATCTAAATTAAGGGGGGATTAGAACCCCGTTGCCCCTTTTATGCTTAACCAATGAACTCCCAAAACTAATCAGGGAAGCGCCTTATCAGAACGAACTTGTTTACAAAATTTGATTCAAATCGGAAAATTCTGCATGAAAGACCCATTTATCTAAATTAAGGGAGGATTAGCCCCGCGTTCTCCTTTTATACTTAACCAATGAACTCCCAAAATTAATCAGGGAAGCGCCTTATCAGAATGAAACTATTTACAAAATTTGAAGCAAATCGGATATTTCTATCAAGAGTTATCGCGTTACGTTACATACATACGTACATGCAAAACCTGCAGGCACATTAGCTCTCAGGCTATTAAAGCCTGAGATCTAAAAAGAAAAAAACATGAACTAAAAAAACAAAGAAAAAACAAATATCATAAAAAATACTGACGAAATATTTCAGTAATGTGTTTCTCCGGAGGGCATAGTGAGGGGAGATGCATAATATGAAAGAGTGGTCAAAGGGCTTTCTAATGATATACTACATAATGGGTGTCGAAAAATATTAAAAAAGTGCCCCGGGGGATGAAATTGGGGGAGGGGGACGCGAGGTTCATAATAGTGATATAAAAACACGCGCGCATTCAAATGCATCGGTGATTTTCAAAGAAATCGGTGAAGAACTTTCGAAGGTCTAAGATTTCGAACAAACAAACATTTACATTCTGTTTATATAGAAATGTGCCCCCACGGGGGGAAAGTGGGATGAGGGGGATGGTAGGTGCATAATATGAAAGAGTAGTCAAAGGGCTTTCTAATGATATGTCACATGACGTGTGTCTGAAAAAATTTAGAAAGCGCCCCCTGGTGGTGGCGAGGAAATTGGAGGAGGGAGGAACGAGGTTCGTGATAGGTATATAAAAACACGCGCGTATGAGAATGCAACGCAATCCGTGAATTTCAAAGCAATCGGTGAAGAACTTTCGGAGGTTTAAGATTTTGTACAAACGAACACTTATATTTTTATTTAAATAGAAATGTGCCCCACGTGGGGAAAGCGATGGGAGCGAGATGCGAGATGCATAACATGAAACAGTAGTCCAAGGGCTTTTTAATGATATATCACATGATGGGTTTTGAAAAAAATTTGAACAGTGTCCCCTGGTGGGGGGTGGGGGAACGAGGTTCATAATAAGTATATAACAACACTTCCGTATTCGAATGCAATTCAACCCGTGAATTTCAAAGCAATCGGTGAAGAACTTTCCGAGATTAGCGATTCTGAACAAACGAACATTTACATTTTTATTTATATAGATTACATACATACAAATAATATGCAAACTGAACTAACATTATTCCGATTGGAATATTTTTAAATGCTGATAAGAGTTTCATTGAAATTTACAAGGTCTTAAATATGATGAAAGCCTTGTAATGGTCATAAGCACTTGTAACAAATAGTGCGAAGCAATTATTTTCACTTAAAAAAAATAATAATAACTGCTGCGTTTTTTTTTTATGTATGTTATAAATCAGACAAGGACATGTTACTAATTTTCCGTCACGTTTCTAGAAAGTTCACTGTCCCACTGAGGGCAACACTTTCCTTTTCAAGATCTGTTTGGCCTTCGTCACCCTTTATTCAACAAGTAACTTATTTCTGCATTCTTTGTAATTAAGCGTAACTCTGCGTTCTTTGTAAATTCAAAGTTTTTGCAAAAAGGTTTCATAAAATAATAGAAAAAAAAAAAAAAGAATTTAAGTAAGCCCAAAGGATTTTATGCATGTTATTTTCTCGACTTATTTCGTATGCGTTATTAATTTTAGCACTACGAATGCAGTGACGGATATATTCGTCTTTCACGTTCTTCATCATATAAAATCACAGAAAAGACAATTAACACGTTGAGTGCCACGGTGACTGACAATAAAGCTGAAAAATTTACAATGTTTTAAGTAATTTTTAAGAAAGTGTAATCCTGTAATAAATAAAAAGTAAGTAAATTTTAAATAATTTTTCAATAATTACTTAAAACAATATTTAGTTTTATATCATATTTTAGACCTCAGTTATCGGTGAATGACGCGTTCTAAACGCAAAGTTCAGTGTCAGTCACCGGTGACTGACGTGGTGATTAACGTGTTAAAGTTATGTCAGTCACCGGTGACTGACGTGGTGATTAACGTGTTAAAGTTACGGAAAGAAAAAAATATTATATATGTGAAAAATCTCTAAAACGTTATAATTTTTTTTCTATGAACAGAGGTTCGGCAACCATAAATTAGGTCCTTAAGGGGACTTATCTGGTGGGAAAGAAAAAAAGTGGAATCCCCTGTTATCCTATGGGAAAAAATACGTTTGCTTCTTGTTCATTCAAATTTCGAAATTTCAACAATGTTTTGTTTCAGCACGTAGATAGGAAGGTTTTTTATTCCTCTGTAAGCTTAAAAAAAAATTAAATATGAGTATTTTAAAATTTGTGTTAAATTTTCAAAAAATTCCGAAAAGTATAAAAAGTACTCTTTACTCATTTGTAACTTTAGACTGGAAAAAGATATAAAAATTTGGAGCTTACAGAGGGATAAAGAACCTTCCTGTGCTGAAAAAAAAATTGTTGAAATTTCCAAATTTGAATGAACAAGAAAGATAAGTATTTTTTCTAATAGGATAACACGGGATTCCACTTTTATTCTTTCCCACCAGATAACCGTTTTTTGTTCCACCCAATATTTCAGTCGGGATAACCAGTTTAACGGACCGGTGGCGCAAACAAAACTTTTTCAGATCAAAAACTTTAAATGCGTTTTTCTTGAAGCAAATATTTTTGAACTGGGTATAGGTTTTCAAGCTGAAATCGTTCAAGCTATCGACTTTTATTTATATATAAATTAAACTGGACGTTTCTTAACTGAAGAAAATTTTTTAATAATTTCGATTTTGAAACAGTTTTGAAAATGAACAAGAAAGGAAAATCATACGTCAAGCAGAGATTATGAAACATTTTCAACACTTCCAGAATACTTTAAGAGAACTTCGCTGTTTTATAAAGTAAATAAGATACATAAGTAAACATTTTAGAAAACGCATGACACATTTCAAAGAAAACCAAAATTCAACAATTACCGTACATAGCCAAAATAGTACTTCATTTATTTATTTATTTATTTATTTTTTTTTTGTGCAGCCCTGTATTTGAACTGCGAAGTTGTATATATTATACATAATATACTAAAATTTAGTTTAGTAAGAAAACGTTTAATAATTTGAAAATTCATATTCAGTAATTTATGCCATCAGGCGGAAACATAATTGAATTATTTTGTACAACCCTGTATAATACCTACAGATTTTGATACACGCTAACCACATATTAAGCTAAAAATTTAATTTAAGCAAAACACATTTAAAACTACTAAAATAATACTTTCAGAAATTATCATCCAAAGGCGGCATTTTATTCAGTTCTGTGCGTGGTCCTGTATATGATTTTCTTTATATTCCACGCTCATCTCTTTTTATAATATTTATGGTTCAGCTTAAAAATGCATAACTCAATTAAAAACCACCTTTAAGCAATTCACACTCACACATAGTCAGTAACGCTTGCAAATTATTTTGTATATAGCCCTGTATAGAATCTATAGCATTTATACACGCAACGTAATATGCAAAAATTTAATTAAACTTAAAAATGCATGCCATAGTTGAAAACGCACTTCCAGCAATTACCGCTAATAGACAATACTTTCGATACAGTACTGTATCGTAAATCTTTTGTGTGTTCCTGTAAAAAAGGGATAAATACTACGCACAAATGATATTCAACAGCAAATATCTTGCAGTAAACCTCAGTAATGTATACCAATTTCAATATATATAAAATAATGCAATATAAATAAAATACGCTCCAAACAGTTTTTTCCCGTAGTCAGTTATGTAACTGAATTCTTTCCTGTGGCATTTTCTGCCATCATTCATTTCCTGTACATGCGTTACAATGCATGTTCTACAGAAAGGATAGTGCAACTGATAAATTCACATCAATTTCATTATGTTTGTAACATACGATTGAAATACTCGTAAACGATTTTTCTCCATAGACCTTAATGAAACGGAATTCTTTGAATGTCCCTGTAAAAAAACAATAAGTGCTACACATACCATATTCTACAGTAAGCATCTTGTAGTGAACATCAGTGATGTATATAAATTTCAATACGTTTGAAATGGTTTAACATAATAAAAATGCACTGCAAAGAATTTGTTCCGATAGACTCCCTTATCATATAACCCTTATCCCTTGTCCCTTGTTATATGATAAGGGAGTCTTGGTCATTATTTTGGGTGCCCCTGTAAGCATGAAACTTTGTAGTTTTGTAGAGAAATAAACGCGCTGAAGCAGAAAATTTTTAAATCGAAGAATTATTTTAAGCAATATTTAATGTTGAAATTGGTCAAGATAGTTCCGTTACATAAGTGTTAAAGGATCAAAACAATACATAGCAATTTAGCCATCTTTTCCAGGCATCTACTTAACTAGATTGCGGTGTGCAGTGTCCAATCATTTTTTTTTCAAATATGTCTAAATTTAATTTTTTTTTTTTAATTTTATATTCAGAATTTTATTATTTGAGTAGAGATTTAATTCATATTTTTAAATGACCTCTACTGTTGCCAGATTTTAAAAAGGCCCGAATAGTAATATTTCTAAACACTTATTTTCAATTGAAATATATATTTACTAAGAATATTTAAAGAGAAAGAAAACTTGAAAATCATTAAAAACCATTTAAAGGTGAAAATTTTGTCATATTTAAAACGTCACATTTAACACTATTTTATTATAGCGTCTAAAAACTTTTCTTCTACTAAACTTTATAATAATTTGGGAGTTTATTACTTCGACATTTGTTACTTTGCTTGATTATTTTATACAAACTGTTTTTTAAAGATGTAATTGATCTTACTTAATCAATCACGAAAACAGCCGTCAGCAGTGTTGAATTCAGGGGGTGGCTCGGGCTAGATATTTCCTCCCAGGAGGTTTGAGATTTTATGCTTTTTAATGGACAAAAGTGCAATTTCCCCACCGGATTGCTATAATATCCCCTCCCGAGCCGCATAAATATTTCCCGGAGAAAAACGTCTGAAGAATTCAACACTGGCCGTGAGCTGTCGCGAAAGCGGTTGTGCGGCTTTAAGGGCCCAAAAAAGTCAAAGGAAATGAATAGCAACCCGATTACGGAAGATCGCCACTGATCATGATAATATCTTACAATTGCATGTTTTTGGAGCCTGCGGGCTCTGGACGAGAGTGGGTCAGCGTAATTGGCGAGGGACAGAACTCCCATTAATAATAAAATAAAAAATATTACACACTACAAAAACATCCAGATGTATCATTTTATATCAAAATTTTATTATTCGGATGAAAGGAGAAAATATTTCCAATACAGCAAAACTTCCATAAGGTTCACTCCCGAATAGTGGACACCTCTATTTAGCGGATACTTTTTTTATTACCAACATAACAAAATTTTTGCCTCCCCGAATAGCGGACAAATTCCACACTCTTCGAGGTGTCCGTTATTCAGAGGTTGTACTGTACTACTTGAGTAAGATTTCGTATTCTTCTTTATTATGCTGTTTTCAAATAATGCCTTTTAAATTAGTTTGATATTTGAGATGTGATGTCACAATAAGTTATCACCCCTGACACGCTGTGTCTCACATCCCCCTACCCCACCTTCCACTTGAAATGTAGCATAATTAATGGACGACCCCTAATATACGTTTATTGTTCTACAAAGAAAATATACAAGAAAATATCATTAACTGTAGTCACTATATAATAATCGTTCATTCTACGTCATTCTACTACTATTTTATGAAATGTTGCTCTTACGCCGTACGTAAATATTGCGTAAAAAGAAAATACCTGCATAATAAAGAAGAAAGCCGAGTTTTAAAAGCTCATTCTTATGGCATACCGCCAAGCGTTCGCCAAATAGAAAATCTCTTCTTTATTCTCTGCCGAAATCGGGGAGTGATTTCCGTGAAAGTGTGTCAAAGGAGCGAGAAAGTTTGGATAAATGAGATTAGAAAATGGGTATCGAAAGTAATTCGGAACTCAGATAATAATAATAGTAAAAAAAAAAAAAAAAAAAAAAAAAATGGTACATAATCTACGATTTCCGCTTCGTAATTTATCATGTATTTATCAGAAGTTCAGATGATATCTTCAAAGGGGATGTGCATTTTTCGGAACTTTTCAAAGTTTTGCCCTCTTTTGATTAATAATGATGAGGATTTTAGAAAGAACTAGTTTTTATTTGTTCGTTCTTTGTTTTGTGCTACTGCAATTCTCGCGCGCGGAATTTGAACAGCACAATGTTTCTACTAAGCATAAATCTGAGAGCGATAAAAATCATGACAGCCAGGCGCTTCCTAATTTAAATGCACATACGAACTTTAAAAATCTTACTGTATATTTATCATTTTTAGATGATATTTTTAGTCATTTGAGTTCTAGTCAAAATATATCAGAAGAATGTAGGAATGAGACGAATCGTCTGCTTCAAAAGGCTGATGAAGGAGATTTGAATGCCTTGAAAAGTAAGTTAAAAATTTATTTTTTTCTCTGAAATTTAAAATTATTTTGCTTTTTAAATAACAGTACAATAGTCCGGGGCATCATTTTTTTAAAATCACTTTTATTGTTTCGTATGCATAAATGATTTTTACTCATTTTATTTTTTGATATGTATATTTATATATTTTTTTCATTTCAAATGCCTAAATTTTTTCTTTAATTTTAAAAAGTAATTGAAAAAAATTTTTAATTTTAGTCGTATTTAAAATTTTATATATCTTCCGAAATAATACCTTTCTTTTTTTTTTTTTTTTTTTTTTTTTTTTTTTTTTTTTAATTCTGGAGTATACAGAATTTTAGTCGTATTTAAAATTTGATGCATCGTCCGAAATAATACCGTTTTTATTCCTTTTTTTTTTTTTTTTATTCTGGGGTATACAGAATTTTAGTCGTATTTAAAATTTGATATATCTTCCGAAATAATACCGTTTTTATTCTTTTTTTTTTTTTAAATTCTAGGGTATACAGAATTTTAGTCGTATTTAAAATTTGATGTATCTTCCGAAATAATACCGTTTTTATTCTTTTTTTTTTTTTTAATTCTGGGGTATACAGAATTTTAGTCGTATTTAAAATTTTATATATCTTCCGAAACAATACCTTTTTTTTTTTTTTTTTTTTTTTTAATTCTGGAGTATACAGAATTTTAGTCGTATTTAAAATTTCATATATCTTCCGAAATAATACCGTTTTTTTTCTTTTTTTCTTTTTAATTCTGGGTTATTCAGAATTTTAGTCATATTTAAAATTTGATGTATCTTCCGAAATAATACCGTTTTTTTTTTTTAAATTCTGGGGTATACAGAATTTTAGTCGTATTTAAAATTTTATATATCTTCCGAAATAATACCGTTTTTTTTTTTTTTTTAATTCTGGAGTATACAGAATTTTAGTCGTATTTAAAATTTGATGTATCTTCCGAAATAATACCGTTTTTATTCTTTTTTTTTTTTTAATTCTGGGGTATACAGAATTTTAGTCGTATTTAAAATTTGATGTATCTTCCAAAATAATACCGTTTTTCTTCTTTTTTTTTTTTAATTCTAGGGTATACAGAATTTTAGTCGTATTTAAAATTTGATGTATCTTCCGAAATAATGCCGTTTTTATTCTTTTTTTTTTTTTTTTTTTTTTAATTCTGGGGTATACAGAATTTTAGTCGTATTTAAAATTTTATATTTCTTCCGAAATAATACCTTTTTTTTCTTTTTTCTTTTTTTTTTTTTTTAAATTCTGGGGTATACAGAAATTTGGTCGTATTTAAAATTTGATGTATCTTCCGAAATAATACCGTTTTTATTCTTTTTTTTATTTTTTGGGTACAGAAAAGAATAATCATTATTATGTTATTTACAAAAATATTTATGAAAAATAGTTATATGTTTTAAAGAAATAACTGTTATTGTTATGAACATATTTTACTGCGAGAATCATATTTTCAAAATTTTCTCTGAAAACAAAAAATAACTTTAAAACAGTCTTCAAAGTTTCTTAACTTTATCTTTCATTGAAATTTAGATATACTAATTTAAATATACAAATCTTGAAAAAGTATTCTGCGATAAATGCATTTAAATCTTGGATGAAAGAGTAACAATCGCAGATAGATAGGACCGCAGAGAGAGGTCGCGAGCCCCGGCGGGCGCTGGTAGTGATTCGAAGGAAAAAAAAAAGAACTTTAAGGAACTTTAATAAACTTGATGGAATAATTACTTTGCAAAAATAATATATTGAAAAAAAAACTTTTATGAACTTTAATAAATATCTGGACTAATTACTTTAACAAAAGGAATACATATCTTATAAAAGTCGTACAAATTTAAATATCACTTCTCCTTCTTTATGAATTTCCACTGAAAAAAAAAATCATCAAGGATCTTTTCCATTCCTTCTTGTCAGATAAATTTAAACATTGCTACATTAGCAAAATATATGCAGAAAAAAGCCCTTGAGGACGTATACCAATTTTTGGCCGTTGAGGGCCTCAGCCATTTCGCCATCTCCAAGTCAACGTTTGTCCCGAGTTAAGCCGGGGGGGTGGAGGGGGGCTCTGTTTCCCTATATTTGCTGCTTTCATTTTCAACTTCATTTGCCGCTTTCATTTTCGAAACCGGTTTCGAAAGTAGTAAAAGCATCCTCATAAAAAAAATCTGCAATCAAAATCGAAAAAGTAAAAAACGGCCTGCATACAGATCGAACTCAGCTATCCAATAAAAAAAAAATCATTTAAAAATATTGAAATGCGACCGAGATATCTTTATAAATTTCTTCCATAGGATTAGCATTAGCGAACACCTCTTTTCGTTTGACTGAAGTAACCTCTTAATACAATGCTATAATGAGATTTTGAAAGTTACGGAAGTATCAAAGCGAAAAAAATAATAATGTGCATGTCATCAGAGAATGCAGGGGGGGGGGGGAATGCACTAGGATCTCGTGCTTATAGAGGCCCCCAACGAGACTAAAAAATCTTTTTAAAACCCCCAAAGCAAAACAAAAATTGTCACAAAATTAATTTACATCTGAATTACTTATTTATGCCCCCACCTCTTCCCCCTCTTATAAGGGTCTTTTAAGGTTACATTAAAAAAAATTTAAGGTAATTTAGAGTTCAAAAAAATATTTTTTTCATTCAACCTCAGTTAATGAGAAGATCGCCCTGTAAATAATACGTATGTTTAAAAAATATATACTAGCGTAAAAATTACTTTACTTTACAATAAGCACTCCAAATATTAATAGTAATTAGATTCTAAATATTAATATAAGTACTAAAATGTAATAAATCATAAAAATATATATGATAATCACTTATAATGAAATAAACTAAGCTAACAAAGATTATAAAAGTGATAAAATACTTTTATTTAGTTTAACGTACGTTTCATTGCACAACCGGCGACATTTTCAAAATTATTCTTGATAATTATATTTTCGCAAAATATTTCTGTCAAGCATCATAGCATCAGAATCATAATTTCATATTTTTGCAATGATTCAGTGTCCCTTGAGCTACCTAGAAATTGGAGAGAAATGCTATGCAGGTTTAATAACAACAGTAGAAATTAATTCACGCTCACAAATATCCGATTTCATTTTATTTTATGTTTCCACTGATTTTCATTGTGCCTGAAGTCTCGTGACATTATTTAACAAGTTCTTGTTTTTAAATAATTTTGCGAAAATATTTCTATCAAGAGCGATTTTGAAAATGTCGCCGTTTGTGCGATGAAACGTACGTTAATCTAAATAAAGGTATTTTATCACTTAGCATTTTTTAGCTTAGTTTGTAATAAATCGGACGATTTAAAATTCCGATTAAAAGAAAAAGACATTTGCAATGTATATCTACCCTATATCTACCCTATATATAAAATCCTAATGAAACGAATATATGAAACGGCTGAAATGTAACGATTCTTTGAATCGACTGATTAAACAACTGATTACGTTTCACGGCGATTTCTCCTAAAATATGGAATACTTTGCGATGAAATTAACACCAAAAATCAATATTGATCCGCAGATTTCAAAACTGTTACTAGAATTTTAAAATTCGAATTAGTTTTAGAAATATTAATTTTTTTCTAATTTTGTATACATTTTTCTAATGATGGCAACTCAAATTTTAATCAAACAGATTTTTTTCTTCAGATTTTAGAAAAGGTTACTATTTTAAACTAATTTGGCGAGAAGTTTGGCCTCTCTTAAATGTATGCTAAGAAATGTATCATGTTACTTTTATACATAATTCAATTTGTATTTCATTATCATTTTATTTAATACAAACAGAAACATTTAAAATAAACGGCTGTCACTTCTTTATTTTTTTTAAACGAAATGAAAAGAAAAATATTAGGCACAGATGTCATATACGCACCGGGATATCTAATTGGCGCCAAAATGGCATTATTTTGGTTGACATGGTAACCCGGCTATTGTTGTTTATTTAATAATAAGTGTTTATTTACTTTATTTTCTTTTTTTAAATTACATAAATTGTTTTGTTCTATAGTTAATTATTTTTTTTGGTTATTTTCCTTTAAAAATAAAAAAAAAATAGAACATAATTAAAAATACGGTACTACTTAGTTATTCCATCGACCCATTTCGCCAAATTATATAAATCGCCAAATTATACAAATTGACATAATTTTTATTTTAAATAACGAAAGAACAAAGAAATAGTATAACATTAATAAATATACAAATAAAACGTCGAAATAAAAATCACTTAATGACGTAAAGACGTGTAACTTGCTTAAAGTCAAGTGAATGTGACATTTATCAACTATTATTGGCATTTAATCTTATAGTTTGGTGATAGATTTTTGTTCGACGGGATAAAGTAGTACCAAAAATACATATGTAACTGGTATTCGAAAACGAGGATTTCGCCAAATTTTCGTAAAAAAAAATCACGCCAAACCAGGTGTGTATATGGCATCTGGCCAAATATTAAATGATGTAACAAACGATGACATTTAGTTTCAACTTCAAAGCAATGTTTTAATTTACCACTCGAAAAATTAAAAAAAAAATGCTAACTGGCGAGTTGAAAAATAGTTATTGGCGAGATTTGCACCCGGCTAGCATAACAGTACCAAGAATTGTTTGCGACAATGCTTTTATGTAGTATTATTCGAAAAAAAAATTGATTTTTTTAATCGAAATGGAAAACTTTCGGCCCAGATGCCACATACGGTCCCATATTGGCGCCATTTTTTTCTGACGCCAATGTCATATACGCAACGGGTACTTAACTGGCGCCATAGTATCGTTATTTTGCTTGATTTGATAAGACGGATGTTGTTGTTTATGCTGTTGATCTTTCCCCCAAATTAGCGTCGGAAAAAAATCGCGCCAATATATGATATCTGGGCCAAACTTTCATATGAAAAGCGAAGGGATCAGAGCGTATTTATTTATGGCAGTTACATGACTTGAACTATTATGATATAGATGAAATGATGGCGATAGAATAATATTTGGCGACTTATCACCTGTACCTGGCTAATATTAAAGTACCAAAATGGCACCAGGAATATAAAAAGCGAAGTGGTTCGCCCGGAACTCTTGATGATAGTCACATGACTTAGGCTATTGTTATAGAAATTGTTTTAAAATACCGGGAGACAAAGACTCTGTACACTTAATTCCTTTTATTTTTAGCTTTTTTTCAAGCGTTTAACCGATCCTCTTTAATAAAACACGAAAACAACCATTGGATGTCTTAACAGCAACTGATTCGGCCTTAATTTTTTTAAATCAAAGGAAATTGAATGGAAACCCGTTTACAGGGAGATCTGCACAGCTTTTTCAGTATAATTCAATCTTCTATAATATTTTTTAACCCGATCAGATTAGCGTGTTTTTAGATTCTGCGGTGTCTGAACGGGGGTTGGCGAGCGTAGCTTGCAGGGGGCAGAGCCCCCTAGTAATCACATAAATATAACTTTTTTGATGGAGTAGGGGGAGGGGTGTTATTTATGGTCTATCTAAATTACAAAGGACAAAAGTTTCTATGCGTAAAGCTGACGTCATTTTGACGGTGGCATCATCAGACGATTAAATTTAACTTTTACTGCAATTTTTTAAAACTTCTAAAGATCTCACATTTAAAAATTTTTCACCGTCGAATAGGGGGGGGGGGGGGAGGGAATGTACTTATAAAATTAGTTTGAAAACTGTGTCGCAATTTGTCTGAAAAATGTATTGCTATTTGGGGCATTCTCACAATCTTTTGACTTTTAAGTCCCTGAATGATAATTTTTATTTTAGTACATATTCTTGTGGTGTTTTTTTAATATATATATATATATATATACTGAGGAACATCCCATTGCATGACTGCATAACAATATTAACGAGATAAACAAGTTTTGGACGACGTTGGGTGTCCAAATATCCAGGAAACTCCTATACCGTCCCGTGTCCCTGATGCTGATTTTTAAGTTTGGTGCTGTCTGTATAAAATTGTTTCAATAAAAGTAATTCGATGTAATTTTTTTCCGAAACTGGGACAATTGCTTTACTGCAGAAGTTACATCAGCATTTAAATATCAGTTTCAAGCATCGTGGCTTTATTGGTAGTTTTACCGTCCCCAAGGTTTATTCCTGCACTTTTCGAGGTAAATTAATTTTTTTTTTATTTAATCCAATGTAAATAACTATTTCTAAAAATCAATGAACATTGCAGCTATCTCTTAGTTTTAACATGAATTGCCTAAAGATAGGTGGTAATTTTCCTTACCGTCCCATCCTTACCATCCCTTTTTTTCCCATTACCGTCCCTTTTTTCCTAAACCGCCTCCTTTTTTTTCTTTCCGTCCCTTCTTTAACACCCCTTTAAGACAATGTTATAATAATAGAATTTTGTACAAAAAATACTACATTGTTACTATTTCTTATTTGAATGTCCTGTGGGTGCTATGCAAATTCATTATAAGTAAAAATTTAGAAGAAAATAAAAAGTTTTAGTGGTAAAATGATAAGGAAAATTAAACTCATAAGTTTAACTTAAACCTCAGTTAAATAAAAAAATTTTCGCTGCCGAACATTTTTTCTTTATTTTAAATCTTTAAGGTATTTGTCTATCAGATTAAAATGTTATTTTAGCAAGTTTAATTTCACCAGATTTTTATTCCCGAAAGTCAAAATTGTGATAATGCTCCATTTACTAAACTTTTATTGTTTTTTAAATAATTTTCAGAGATGATTTTTTGAAAATCTATGTCTATACCGTGCAGACGATTACGTAAGATAAAGTATGCAATTAAATGAATGTTTGTAATGCATTTATTTAAACCACTAAAATGGTTAGGAAAAAAAAAAAAAAAAAAAAAAAGCTGATTTTAAATAGTGATCTTCGGCAGTTTCTTCGGCTGTTAATTACTGGTGCGAGGTCAACACAAAATTATCAGTTTTAATAAATTTCAAAATTTTATTTAAAATAATTACTAGTTTTGATATAAAAATGATTTTTGGTATAGTTAGTGCGTATTCTAAAAGAAAAATGTAGTAAAGGTACAAAATCTAATATAGTTATCAATTAAATAAATGTTTTGATCTATTTTGTAACCCGGGAAGCCCTGGTATATTCCCTTATTATTATAACATGGCATACAGCTGCAATAATATATTCATATATTCACATCAATAGCAAATATCTTTTAGAACTCTATTAAAAAAATTATTACATACAAATTTTTATATTAAATTTAATGTTTTATTTATCATTTATTATTTTTTTTTTGTCTTTAAATCATTTATTTATTCAGTCTATTTAGAGCCGTTTATTTTGGTTATTTATATTTCAACAAACACGCTTTATTATGTTATAAATTTCATTCTAATATAGGAGTATGTTTTGTACAATTTTTGATACATCACGATAAAAGAAATGTGTTTGTTTTTAAGATCTAATTTTTGATAGAAGGTAAAGTACTTCAAGAAAGTTGCTTTAGTATTTATAAAATTTGGTAATACCTATTATGAGACATAAGGGAAAAAAATCGTCGATAAAAAGTTGTTTGGTGCCTTGAATTTTGTTTGTTTGTTAAATAACAGATGGCAGCACCAAAAATAATATAACAGTCAAAACTGGTTGCATTCTTATTCTTGGGCCCAACTCATATGGGCCCATAAGGCGCGAGGCCACCCAATAATTTGATCTCTCTGGCCACCCAATTTCAATTGATTTAATTCATAATTTATTTTTTAATTATTTAATCGCTGAAAGGAAATTTGGTTTTATTTACGTTCTCAAAATAGTTTCGTTTGAAAAATAGTAAGGGTATATAAATAGACTTAACACTGAAAGCCCCTTCAACGGATGTATAGCTAAATTTCTCACGAAAACAAACTTCTTGCATATTTTGCCATTTTTTTGATGTCTTGAATTGATAAAGTACTTAGGGGACTAAAATGTATGCTTTTCTTGACATTTAGGTTTTTGCATTTTCAATAGTTAGCAATTCCAATGTTATTTAAAATAAATACTGATGTATTTACAAGGAAGAACTTATAAAAATATGATTTAATACAATTATTTATAAAATTATAATAATTTAAAAAAATTTCTATTTTTGAAAAGTTGACGCTACTACTTGTCAGCATAGCGTGGGAAGGAAGGGGGGTGCAGTTTCTGACCACCGATACCGATACAGTCAGTTAAGAACTGTCTTGAATCGAGCCCAAATCGCTATGATGATTCACTACTTTTATTTTCATTTTGTATTTCTTCCCATTTTATGACACGCACTTTTGCTCGTAATATGCTCGCTTTCCACAAAGTAACGAGTTTGGTGATGAAATTTTCTCTTTCAAATCTTGGCGGCCAGAACTGGATGCAGGGGCGGCGCCAGAACTTGCCCGACGGGAGGGCACAGTATCCCCGACAGGAAGCAAGTTGCCGGAACGCACCTGTGGTTGGAACAGATTTTTCTGTTATTTGAAGAAATTTCCGTCTTTTGGATGGATCATTTAAAAAAAAAATTGAGCTTCGAGTCGCGAACTTTTCGTGATTTGAAGGAAAAGGGACATACGTAAAAATTCAGTTTATGATACAAAAAAGTAACATGCAGCACAGTTACGGGAGCACCCCTGTGATTTGACGAAAATGCAACTTCAGATAATTTTTACGTTAGATTAATGAATTTTCTGTATTTTGGGGGAGAAATAGGCAAATCAAAACAGAAATTTTCGTGTTTTAATAATAATAAAAGCAATTGAAGAAACACCTTCAACTCGCGTATTTTTTTTAGAGTGTATATTGATCGAAACCAGACAGCATGGTCCTCTGACTTCTGATAACATACAGAATTTAAATCTGAGACTAAAACTGAAATACAAAATTCTGAAAAAAGTGTAAGTTAAGGCTGTTCTCAACTGCTCTGCTCAACAAGCGCAAAAGGTTTTGACACATTTACAAATTCATTTTTTAACGGAAAGATATAAAATTAGAAGGCCTGAGTACGGAAGCGATTTGTAATCGAACTGTGTTTTCCATTTTTTGATAAATAAATTACCTATTGAGTTATAAGCGATTTTGATCACGTGACAAAGACGTTTTCCAGCCTTTCTTGAGTGGTTATTCTTCTTTCGCGCGGAAATTCATTTCAAAACGCCCACTTTTACACTATTTTCTGAAAGATCTATTGCGTTTGCTAAAAATGAAAAAAAAAAAAAAAAAAAAAAAAACAGTTCGATTACATAGTTTCTGAACAACACACTTGTTAGTTTCATGCATTTCCGAACAAAAATAAATTAAAACTTATGCCACAAAGTTGCCCTTTTGGATTTGAGAACAGCCTTAAAGGAAAATATGTACAATAGCTTAGAATTTAAAAGTTCATTATTTTATTATCAGCTCAGTCATAAAACAATGTCTTGTTGATGTAAAAAAAAATCTTTAAATTCATGCTTATTTCGAAAGAGCCAAAGTTTAGAGGTCTGCACAGGCCAAGCCTATTTCATGCGTGGCACTCGGGCCGGGTCGGACCCAGTCACTACTCTTTACGGGACAGGCTCGGGCACCTTACTTTTTTCTGAAGGATCGAGCTGGGCCTAACTTATTTTTTTCGTGCCGAGACAGGTTTCATTCTTCCAAGGTCTTCATTAATATAAACCGTTATTTTCAGTTCAAGTTTCGATCGAGCCCGTATGAAAATCATTGTCTCTCGGCATGGCCTAGTCCGTGCAAAAATCGGTAAAATTTTGCCGGCCCAAAAATTTTTGCAAAAAGTGTATATATTTTTAAATCGACATTATTCTACAATTAAACATTAAAATTTATTCGTTTTAAAGAATAGTAGATTTCTAGGCAATAATATTAAAATACAGTAAAACGTGCGAAAAGGAACCAGCCTAATGGCGGAATCCTGTCTTATATGAAAAAAAAAAATATTAATCCATGCAAAAGGAATGCAATAAAACGTGAGAAAAGAATGCAATACATTTACACCTGCTAAGAAGGGAACTTGTTTATAACGCATTTATTTCTTTCCTATGCGATTCCGTCATAGAAGATTTTACTGTATAGCATTTTTCAGATTTTTAAGTCTCCAATACATAAATTTTTTGATTAACAATATTAATTATAGCTGAAACATTTACATACAAAGAGAGATTCATTAAAAAAATGCATATCGCAACCAAGAGCGCTTCTTTAAAAATGAAGATTATAAACATGAAAAAAAGAAAAGTTAAAATAAATATTTTTGGTCAGAACTTTTAAACAAAATCCACGTTTTGTAGATATTCCGTCGAGGTGGGGGTGAGGGTGGGGGGGACAAAATATATTTTCGACAAAAAATAACAATTCGACAGAAAAATATAAATTCGACAAAATATATTTTGTCGAACCTGCAACTTGATCCTAATCATGAAATGAAAAAAAAAAAAAAAAAAAAAAAAAAAAAAAAAAAATCAATCCAAAATGTAAAACAATTCAGGAAAATAGTCTGCAGTCATACAACTAAAATCAATTTTATATTTCGAAAAATGAATGCTTACATTTACTAATTCCTGTACAAGTATTTTTTCTTTTTTATCATTTGAAACAATAATCTGTACTTTTCTTTGGAAAAATTTGGCGTACTCTAATCGTTTCCCAAGAAACAGAACTCTAATCTGAGAAGAGCCGAAAATGGAAACACTAATCAACCCGATCCGCAGCAAAATTTTAGAGCCAATGGCCAACACGTTCGGGTAGAATCGGGTTAGCTGACCCGATTCAAGATTTTAGTTGTTGCTATATATATATATATCTTCCTGCAGTTTACAATGAAGTTATGAAAGTATATAATTATTTTCTTATTTATACCTTCCATTTCTCTTCTGTATATTAAATAGAGATTAATATCCATATTATTTTAAAATGAGACTACTGTATATTGAAAAAATTGAATAAAGAAGAAATTTTTAGTTTGATACTAAATTAGCTTGAATAATTACACAAAACTCTCTTTTTATTTACTCATTCATTTATAAAAATATTTACCCTACGCTTTTTAATGAGAAGATCGAAGTGAGCAGATGAATTTCCACGTCCTGTCTCTTCTTGAAATCGTATTTCTTATAGGCGCCCAAGTTTGCGGTCAATCGAATAAACATCGAACAGGAGTGCACATGAATGAGTTCTAGACAAAATATATAAATTTTTCAGTAACATCCGGCCGTTGTGACGACAGACTTTAACCGACATGTGGTTAAATTCTTAAATTTTCTCGTCGCAGACTAAGGAATAAAATTTTAATTTAGTTAAAACACGTAAAAATTTGACGTAATTTGAGATCGGGAATTTTGGAGAAAATCGGGACACCTGGTAACAGTACTCGTAGATATCAAAAGTCAACCCCAAACCCATCCGAACCCAACCACAACGAAATAGTTATCCTCAATCCGAGCCGTGAGTCGGATCGGTTGTAGGTAAAATCGGGCAACCTGAATCAATGCAGGTCTCTAATTTGAAATGTAATTCTGGGCATTTTTTTTTTTTTGAAAAATCAGCTTAAACAAAACCGACTGGTTCCCTTTCATCCTGATCAAAAATAGCAATGCTACAATGATTTGAAAAGGAATAAGTAATTTACGTTATCTGCCCACGACTCGACACGACTGGGGTCGTGTGCAGGAAAAATCGGGTTACCCGACCCGGTGCAGGACTCAGTCAAAAAATTTTCCCCGACGACGATTAAATTTGACCCCGATGGGGGAGGGGGCAGGTATGCCCGACGGGAAGCATATGCCCCCCCGGACCCCCATCTGGCGCCATCCTTGACTGAATGACGGTGTGCAAACACTTTTCCTCGAGAATTCCTCCCTGCAAAGCATTACATTTTCGACAGTACAATCAAAATATGCACGTTGCGTTCGTAATTATATAAATACGTATACGTGGTACCTATAGCCGTCCTCTGGTCCGTCCGTCTGTTCCAGTGTTGAATTCAGACACTTTTCTCCGGGAGGGATTTCTGTATCTCCGGGGGGGATAGAACTTTTTGACCATTAATAACACAAAATCTCATATCTTCCGGGAGGGGGGGACATCTCATTGCTCCGGGAGGGAATGTCCCCCCAGGCCACCCATCAACACTAGTCTGTCCGCCTATAACAAAACAGCGCAAAAACTACCCAACTGAATGGTTTGAAATTTAATATATGGGGCATTCTCACAATCTTTTGACTTTCGGAAACAAAAATCTGGTGAAATTAAACTTGCTAAAATAACATTTTAATCTGATAGACGAATGCTTTAATGATTCAAAATAAAGAAAAAATGGTCAGCAGCGAAAAATTTTTTATTTAACTGAGGTTTAAGTTAAACTTGCGAGTTTAATTTTCCTTACCATTTTACCACTATAACTTTTTATTTTCTTCTAAATTTTTACTTATAATGAATTTGCATAGTACCCACAGGACATTCAAATAAGAAATAATAACAATGTAGTATTTTTAGTACAAAATTTTGGTATAACATTGTCTTAAAGGGGTGTTAAAGAAGGGACGGTAAGGTAAAAAAGGGGGATGGTATAGGAAAAAAGGGACGAAATGGGAAAAAAAAAGGACGGTAAGGATTTAACGGTAAGGAAAATTACCACCTATTTTAGGCAAATCTTGTTAAGATTAAGTGGTAGCCACAATGTTCATTGATTTTTAGAAACGGTTATTTACATTGGATTAAATTAAAAAAGAAAATTAATTTACCTCGAAAAGTTCAGGAATAAACTTTGGGAACGGTAAAACTACCAATAAAGCCACGATCTTGAAATTAATATTTAAATGCTGATTTAAATTCTGCAGTAAATTTCCTGTCAAAGGATTTTAGATATTCTTTCTCTAGCATACTTCTGCATGAGAAAAAACTTTAAAAAAAAATTCTGTGGCTGCATCTGAAGTGATTTTTTCTATAAGTTTAGCAAGAGGGACGGCAATGATAAAAAACCCAGGGACAGAGTTCAAAAAATAATATCAACCGTAAAAATGTGTGCAGGTAAATTTTTTGCTACATATTTATATAGAACAATTGTCCCAGTTTTGGAAAAAAATTACATCGAATTACTTTTATTGAAACAATTTTATACAGACAGCTCCAAACTTAAAAATCAGCATCAGGGACACGGGACGGTATAGGAGTTTTCCTGGTATTTGGACCCCCAACATCGTCCAAAACGTATTTATCTCGTTAATATTGTTATACAATCATGCAATGGGATGTTACCAAGTATATTAAATTTGATTCTAAAATAAACTGATTCCCGACGATTGAAATGTGAGAAAAAGTTTTTATGTTTTCAAATTTTCCTGAATAGCATAATTTAATCACAATATTGTCTTCACTATTGATTGAAATAAAAGATAATTTCAATTTGACAATGACGAAAAAAAATGAAATGTAATAATCCCCATCGTTTTCCATTTTTTCTCCTTTTTCACAAAAATGGAGGAATTTAGCTGCCATCACTACAGAAATGTCATTAACGTTAGAAAAAAATTAATATCTCGAAAACTAATTCAAATTTCAAAATTCTAATACCACTTTTGACGTACGCTGATCAATACGGATAACTGGTGTTAATTTCACCGCCAAACGTTCTATATTTGAGGGAGGAATAGCTGTGAAACATAATCAGTCGTTTCATAATATTGTTTCATAAGTTCGTTTTATAAATTCGTTGCATCAGGATTTTACATATATATAGGGTAGATATATTTCCAACTAAGAAAAGGGGGAGGGGCCGGGGCTTTTAAAAAAGCAGAAAAAACAAACAAGAGTTCGATCGTCAGAAAATAAATATTTTAAAATAGTAAATAAAGAATTCTACATCAAATTTGGCTGTAAAAATTCAGTATGTAACCCAAACCTATCATTACCGATTTTAATGAAACTGAGGGAGATTGTTCTATGTGTTAAGGTATAACAGCCAGTAAGTTTTTTTTGCTCCTAGTTGTAGAAGTTTTTGAGGAAAAAACTTTGAAAATTTCCATGAGTTGACATTAAAAAAAAAAAAAAAAAAAAAAAAAAAAAAAAAAAAAAAAAAAAATCTTTTTTTTTTTTTTTTTTTAATATAGAACCCAGCGATAGTGATTTCAAAATGTAAAGAAAAAATGGAACATTTATTAATTATGCCTGTACTTGAAAAACTAAGCATTCTCTGCACATGCGGAGAAGCGATTTTAACCCTGGCAAACTCACAAAAACTGAAGCTCGTTCATTAAGGTTTTTAATTAATATCTCAGTTAATTATCAAAAAACGGAAAGTATGGGCGTTAGATATATTAAAATAATCTCAGAGAGCATCCATACATTCAACAAGTTTCATTAAAATTGGAGATGGGCAAATTTTTTAGAGTTGCTTTCATTGCAACTTTCGATATTTTCTTCTTTAGATGCTTATAAATAATTAATGTAATAAATAAATGTAAATAATAAATAAAGCACTTTTCCTATAGGTGTAAAGTCATCCTCATCACTAGCTGCAAGATATAAGGTATTATAATTTTAACTTCGTGTTTGTTAGAAAAGAAAAATTACACACAATTTGCAGGAATAAAATGGTTAGAACTATTCTTAGACAGTTCAGGCATCTTAACAATGACATATTAAACAAACAAAATTTGAAAATCCGATGTAGTAAAGAAGCATTTCATCGTTGTTGTACATAGGGATGCTTTGAAACAGGAAAAGCCAATGTTCAACAATAATGACATATTAAAAATATTTTAGTGTAACAGTAGTAAAACTATAGATAGAAAATGAGACAATACTAGTACATTTGTAGCATACATATAAATATTCATTATTCCCTATAAAATTTACATTATCCTTTTTTTTTTTTTTTTTTTTTAGTTTTAGATTCAGTTGGAAAACCTGCTAGTGGTATTTTAGAAGGAGGAGTCTTTTTTATTGGATTTTACTCTGAATGTGTGACTTCAGTTGTGAATATTAGTCTTACAGAAAAAATTTTAGGACAGTATTGCCTGATAAATTTCAATTTTTCTTCTAGTGCATCCAAGGTTAGTTGTGAAAAATAAGTATTCTTATTGTTATCATATAAGACACATGTTCTTTTGATTTCTAATTTAAAGTTCTATATGGAAATTCATGCCTCCTCCCCTTCATCACAGTTTTAAGTTTATTTCTGAGTAAAGTATGGAATACACAAGTAATAAAGCTCTTTTATCAAATTTTAAATGTATCAATGGTGTTACATTTATTTTAAATGCTAATAATTTAGACTCTCATAAATACTTTCTTCAATTCACGGAAATATTCCTGGCAGCACTGCTACCGGTATATATCCGAAAATTGAAGTAATTTCCGTCCTTTTTTTCCCGCTATAGAACAGAAAATTTCCGCATTTCTTGTTCAGAAAGCTTGGAAATTTAAATATTAATATTTAAATGGTCATTTCGTCGTAATGAAATAATGGTTGGTGTTTTAACACTTATAGAATAATAGAGGATAATATATGTTACATATTAGACATATTTTTAATACGACATAATTTAATTGCTAGATGTAAAATATGAATTAAATTCGAGAAAAAATGTTTGCTTTTTTATTAATAAAATCGATTTTTTTAACTTGATTGAACTACTATATATTTTTTTAACGTGTTCGTTTAGAATGTATTTTACATGCGAATATATTTTTTTTAATACTCTAAAAAAATGTATGGCGAATAAGTTTAAATGAACGGGAAAATTGCTACTTTATTAAATTCGAAAGCATTATTTTTTTTTTGTACGTTTTTAAATAAATTAGAAATTTCAATTAATTGAATTTTCGGTTTTTCATTTTAAAAATAAATTCGAACTTAGCTTTTAATACAGCCAATACGCATGCGTGCAAGGAATAAACAGAACCCCCCCCCCCCCCCCACCTTTTTTTCAGACTTTCAGGAAACATTAACGGAAAAAGCATGTTTTCTTGGAGAACGGAAATTATTTGTTTAAAAACGACGAATAATTTAGTGTATAAAGACGAATTTTTCTGACACTGTACATAACTTGTATTACAAGTTTCAATTTAATGTTATGGCAGTCATAGCTTTAAATTTTTAGATACATGTTTGCTTTCCAATGACCATGCAAATAGTCTTTCAATATAACGTATGACTTATTGCCAATAATGGATAAACACGACGCCAAAACGTACTTATCTCATAAGATGTTTCCTTGGTGCTCTTTATATAACTCGCATTTATTTTAAACAATTCATGTTTTAAAGTTCTCTGATTGATGTTCCGGTATTAAACAAAATCTGTAACCAAACTATTTAACTAAAATAATGAGGGAAGTTTGAAAAAACATGTTGCTCTTTATCTAGTCTCTTTATCTAGGCAAATACATGTGATTATATAATGCAGTGTTCTTTTCTTCTGTAACCCTTTGTGCCTCGATGGTACTTTAAAGTACCACAGTTCTCCATCCCAATTAAAACACATTCATTGAATGCATTCGCAATGGTACTTTTAGGAAACAATAGTAAATACTTCCCTTGATCATCACTAGATAGCAGGGGCATTCTCACAATCTTTTCACTTTCGGGAATAAAAATCTGGTGAAATTAAACTTGCTAAAATAACATTTTAATCTGATAGACGAATGCCTTAATGATTCGAAATAAAGAAAAAATGGTCAGCAGCGAAAAAAATTTCATTTAACTGAGGTTTAAGTTAAACTTGCGAGTTTAATTTTCCTTACCATTTTACCACTAAAACTTTCTATTTTCTTCTAAATTTTTACTTATAATGAATTTGCATAGTACCCACAGGACATTCAAATAAGAAATAATAACAATGTAGTATTTTTAGTACAAAATTTTGGTATAACATTGTCTTAAAGGGGTGTTAAAGAAGGGACGGAAAAAAAGGGGCGGTTTAGGAAAAAAGGGACGGTAATGGGAAAAAAAGGGATGGTAAGGATGGGACGGTAAGGAAAATTACCACTATTTTTAGACAAATCATGCTAAGACTAAGTCATAGCCACAATGCTCATTGATTTTTAGAAACAGTTATTTACATTGGATTAAATTTAAAAAAAAATTAATTTTCCTCGAAAAGTGCAGGAATAAATCTTGGATACGGTAAGCCTACCAATAAAGCCACGATGTTTGAAATTGGTACTTAAATGCTGATTTAAATTCTGCAGTAAATTTCCTGTCAAAAAATTTAGACATTCTTTCTCTAGCATACACATGCATGAGAAAAAAAATTAAAAAAAATTCTGTGGCTGCGTCTGAAGTGATTTTCTGTATAAGTTTAGCAAGAGGGATGGTAAGGAATCTAAAACCCAGGGACAGAGTTCAAAAAATAATATCAACCGTAAAAATGTGTGCAGTTTAAATTTTTGCTACATATTTATATAAAACAACTGTCCCAGTTTCGGAAAAAAATTACATCGACTTATTTTTATTGAAACAATTTTATACAAACAGCGCCAAACTATAGGTGCAGATTCACGGTCGCCAGTCGCCACGTGGGGACTAAATATTTTGCTTTGGCGTCCAAGTCGCCATGCTTCTTATAAGGATGCCCCTGTTTCGCCAAATGATTTTCGGATTATTCTTTTTCTTATCAGTCGTGGGATTATGTCTCCTCCATTATCCCGCGATATCTCGCTTTTCTTTTATTCTCATTGTCCATAATTAAAAATATATGATTAAACATGGATGCCACATTTCCGCGGAATCGTAAATTTATTGTTCTAAAATCTGCGATGTCCGTGGCATCTGGGGGGGAAAAATGACGTTTGATGTGTGCCGCGAATTAATTCAACAGCAGTGGCATACCGCAGTTAGCTTGCAACGCAGAAAAATTTGAGCCGAGAAAAGAATATGTTCGGGGCTCCACTCATTAAATTTGTAGCTCTGGGATTATTCAGATATGTTCTTACAGGTAGACACGATTTTTTCTGCGAACGATTGACGAAATTGAATTTTCCGACCATTTGCCAAAATTCGCGATATTTTTTTATGTCCGGATTTTCGGAACCGAATGCTTTAAATTTTCGGAACAGAATCACCCCTGTAGTAGTCTGTGACAAGATTTTTTTTTAAGATAATTTTCCTTGTGTGTTCTTCAAAAATAAGTGTCTGAATTGTATTTTGATTTTTATAGTGCAAAATTATAATACTCACACATTCTCAATTTTTTTATATCTACTCTTGTAGGACAAAATGAAAATAAGAAACATTGTTTTCCCAATATTCTCCACTACCGTGATTGCTTAGCTTATGCATATTTTTTTAACCTGTATCTTGCCCAACTTTGTATTCTGAACTGTACATAGTTTTAAATTTATATTACACTTAATTTATACTCAAATTAAAAGAATTTTGTGATTAAATAAGTGTACACATTTGATATATTTAGTCTATGTTTTGTTGCACATGTGTATACATTCAACAAATTATTTTTCACTTTGAATTCCTGAGTTTTTTCCCAATATAAACGTTATTGCTTTTATGCAATTTTTTCACAATGTGGCGACTAGATTTTTTGGGTTCAGGTGCCATTGACTCCTTAAAATTTTTGGGAATCTGCACCTATACTCCAAACTTTAAAATCAGCATCAGAGACACTGGACGGTATAGGAGTTTTCCTGGTATTTGGAACCTCAACATCGTCCAAAACTTATTTATCTCGTTAATATTGTTATGCAATCATGCAATGGGATGTTCCCAAGTATATTAAATAAAAAAAGCACAAGAATATGTACTAAAATAAAAATTATTATTCAGGGACATAAAAGATTGTGAGAATGCCCCAGCAATAGCACTTAGTAAGCTGAAAATTGTTTAAGAAGCTGTTTTGGCGTAAGTGTCAATTTTGCTTCTAATTTCTTGTCTGACATGGTGTCTCTAACTTTTGCTTGAAAACACCTTACATTTTAAAGGCAAGGCTATCATATTTTTTTTTCTTATTTTAAATATATCACTTGACAATATGTTATGCTAAAAAAAAATCAGTTTGTTTACTTTATGAAGCGCTTTTCATAGTGGTACTTTTGAGTACCGTCGAGATTACATTGAACAGAATTGTGACTTAGATTTTTATCGTTTGAACACATATGGTGCATAAAAACGTATATATTTACTAGGGATGAGTGGGTACTAGACAGGTGGATTTTGATACGATGTAAGAAAAGGTATTGCATGATTTATTTATGACATTGATGAATAATAAATAAAAAAATATGTTATTTTTATCTTTAGAAAAAATATTGTATTTTTATAAAACAAAATGGACAAATATTAGGAATTAGAAAAAAATCTAAAAATATCTTCTAACATTTTTATGAATCCTTTTGAGTTTTCTACAACTAAAAGTTTGGAAATTTCTTCCAGATATGCTTTCCATCGGACGATAGTGTTATAACGGTAGAATATTCTTTTGATGGCAAAATGCTTAATGATGATGCGCCAACAGCATCATCATCTAGTCATATATACATCACAGACATATATGCTCTAGATATATGCATAAGTCACATTAAAATAATAAGAAAAAATTGGATATAGTTTTTTCTTCTAAGTCCCTAGTTTTGTCCAAGCGTTATGACATGACCCAACGGTACTTTGGGGTACCGCATCAAGTAACTAGCCATAATTAACAAAAAAATTTAAATATTTTATTTTTAGTGCATATATCTTCTAATGTATCATAGTAATGCAAGGGGGAAAAGTTCCGAGGAGATAGTTTTTTAAATTCATAATTTGGTATATAAAGAGTTAATTACTTTTGCCCAGCTGTAAAGGAATAAAGTCTCATATCGCCATACGAAACAGATTCACTACAGCCAGTAAATAATCGAATTAACACGCAATTCAATATAAAAACATAACAAATTTATGGAAAAACCAAAAAGTATTTCATGTACAATGAAAGTAATCACGTCAGTTCTCTACTCTAGAACTCCACGATACAAAATCCTGCTTTTGTTCATATAATCGCATTTGCCACGTGCTTACAGCAAAAAAACTAACTCTATTCACACAGAGCTCCTAAGAGTTCGACCTTTTCCTAGCTGTCCCAAGAAACTGACTGATCTGCACATTTCACTCTAGCGGGGTGTTGACCAAACTCCTTTTCCCTCTCGACATTCCATTTCTTATCTTCTTCGGGATGAAACAGACCCTATTATTCTGTCTCAAAAGAAAGAAATTCCCTTATCTCTGAAAAACGCTATTTCTCTCGGACGTTGTTACAGCTCCTTCCAGTGCTGTACGGTACATACACCCTATGAAAATGTAGATTTGGAACACGACACTGAGTCCCTCACTCTTAACACATTAAATTTGATAGGTCACAACACCTAAGGACTATTTGTAAATGCAATGAAAATCTAATACATTAATGGCTTTATACTAGGGATGCACAACCTGTGGCCCGCGGGCCAAAAGTGGCCCGCGATGGGTTTTTGTGTGGCCCGCGAATCTCATCAATTTATAACTGGAAAAAATTTATATTTCTGTCCATAGGTCGCAGGAAAAAATCGTGAAATGCGTCAATTTGCTGCGGATAAAACTGAAAATTTCGTCAGCCATTTAAGAATCGCGAATTTTGTCGATCAGGGGTGAGAAAATCGCAAATTTCGTCGATTAGGCTCGGAAAAATTGCAAATTCGTCGATCGGGCACGGAAAAATCGCGAGTTTTGACGTTCCGGCTCCAAAAATTCGCGAATTTTGTCAATCAGGCGCGGAAAATCGACAATTTCGTCGATGGTGTGCAGAAAAATTGAAAATTTCGTAGATCGGCAGCGAAAAAATTGTGTTTCTTTGGTTTCTCGCGATTTAAAAAAAACACGAATTTTGTCAATTTGCCGCGGAAAAAATTGCAAATTTCGTCAGTCAGTTAAGAATTGCTATTTTCGTTGATCGGCCGCAGAAAAATCACCAATTTCGTCAATCAGGGGCGAAAAAATCGCAAATATCGTTGATCGGGCACATAATTAATACGAATTTTTTCGATCGGACTCCAAACAATAGCGGATTTCGTTGGTCGGGCACAAAGAAATCGCGAACTTTGTCGATTTGGTGTGGAAAAATCGCGAATTTCGTTGGGCACGCACGGAAAAATGGCGAATTTCGTCAATATGCTGCGTAAAAAGATTGCAAATTTCGCCAATTTGCTGCGTGAAAAAAATTGCAAATTTCGTCGGAGCCAGTTAAGAATCGCAAATTTCGTTGATGGAGCGCTGAAAACTCTCAAATTCAACTCTCAGGCACGGAAAAACGCGAGTTTTGTAGATTGGGCTCCGAAAAATCGCGACTTTCGTAGGTCGGACACGAAAAAAAGGGGGAATTTTGTCGATCAGAAGAGTAAAAATCACAAATTTCGTTGATCGGGCACGGAAAAATCACGAATTTTGTCGATGATGCGCCGAAAAATTGCAAATTTCATTGATCAGCATAGAAAAAATCGTGAGTTTCGTCAGTTTATCGCAAGAAAAAAACGCGAATTTTGTCAATTTGCCGCGAGAAAAAATTGCAAATTTCATCAGAGTCAGCCAAGAATCGCGAATTTCGTTGGTCGGGCAGAAAAACCGCGAATTTTGTCAATCATTCGTGGAAAAATCGAAACATTTCGTTTATCGGGCGCGGAAAAAAGCGAATTTTGTCAATCGGGTGCGAAAAAATAGCGAATTTTGTTGATCGGGTGCATAAAAATCTTGAATTTTGTCGATCGGCTGCGGAAAAATTGAGAATTTTGTCGATCAGGTGCGTAAAAATCGCAAAGATTTTTGATTGGGCGCGGGAAAATCGTGAATTATATCGACTAGGCATGAAAAAATCTCAAATTTCGTTGATTGGCTCCTTCTCTCCTCTTCGTTCATAAAGTTCGTATTTTTTTCTGCACTAGCCACTTTCATGCCTATGTTTGTTTTTTAGCACTTATAATTAAAAAAAAAAAAACTACTCCCCCAAATAACGACAAAGAATTCTATCACACCTTGATAACAATACTTGCTATATCTGTGTTATATATACAAACGTAAACTGTTGATATGTCCTTGCCAACTGAATTGGATATGTTGACTGGGTAGGGGAACCTAGGGGGTAACCCATCCCCGTCTGAAACCATATTTTTTATCTGACTGTAGGCCACAGATCACCTCCTTCCCGAAATAGAATTCTGCTCGTCCGTATAACTGATGTGGCCCCGGCAACCCAGACATTTTTGTAAGTGGCCCGTCTCTAAAAAAGGTTGTGCACCCCTACTTTATACACTTCTAATGTCTATACAAGGTTTACACGCCTTGCTCACGCGTACTCAGTTTTAAAATACTCCTCATCATCTTAGATTTTACTTTTAAATTCTAAATTCAAAGAATGAAAATATATTTATGATTAATTTTACTAAAACAGATGAGATATTTATCTGAGTTCAAAAAATGACACAGTGCGATACCGTGACTGACACATAATATTTATAGACGCCACTACACAGTTCTACTCAACCCATCAGCATTCCCGTGAAACTTTCCCGGTCTATGCTTGACCTCAAAGTTGAATATGTGTACATATAATGCCCACCTAGTCAATCTGGCATTTCCCCCCATTATTGTTTTAAGATATGTCAAAGGGTTGTGATCTGTTTGTACCACAAACCGCTGCCCATCCAGATAGTCATTCAGCTTTTTAAGCCCATACACAATCGTTGCTAATTCACATTCAATAGTTCTGTAGTTTTGCTCTGACCTAGAAAACTTCTTACTTAAATATAAAATGGGATGCTCTTCCTCGCCTCGGACCTGGGATAGAACTATACCAGCACCATATAAACTTGCGTCGGTCTGCACAAGAAACTCTTGGTTATAATCAGGGGCATACAAAACCGGACTCTGGGTCAACTTCTCTTTTAATACCTGAAAAACCTTTTCACAAGCCTCACTCCACTCTATCTTTTCTTTCTTTATCTTCCCTTTCCTTTCAAGACATTGGTTAAAGGGGCCGCAATTACTGCATAACCCTTTATATAACGAGAATAATAGCCGGTCACTCCCAGAAAACACCTTACTTGAGTCTTAGTTGCGGGCATTGGGAACTCTTGAATAGCTTTTACTTTTACGTCATTGGGGGAACTTTTTCACGAACCTACCTCATGACTCAAAAATCTCACACTATCCTGAGCAAACTTACACTTTGTAGGTTTCACTGTTAAGCCGGTCTCTAATAAACGCTTCAAAACTTCGGCGATATCCTTGATGTGACTCTCTCACATAAGTGAAAATACAGCAATATCATCAATATATGGCAAGGCAAACAATTCCAGACCACCGAAAACTCTGTGATTACCAACACTCTTTCGGACCCCTTTTACACTAAAATTATCACTTGGTATTCTCATTCTCAGACCATCTTTGTCTTTAACTAAAATAGGTTTAACAAAACTATGTTCTCGTAAATATTTTAAGTTGAAACCTTCTCCTTTCGTGTCATCATCAAAGCCCCCTTCAAAGCGATCATACTATAACTTTTCTTCATCCGAAAGCATTCGGCGTCCTTCAGTTTCTTTATCGTGCAAGCAATCTTCTGTATAATACTTGCGCTCTTTAACTAACTTCTTCCAACGTAAGATATGATACCAGACAGAGGTACTTACAAAATCCTTACGCTTATCCCGATTACTATCTACCTTTTGATTATCGAATGTTTGAACATAATTCTCAATATAGTGATAATCATTTGGCCAAAAGTAGCATCGAAGGACTCAATCCATTGACTTAATCGTATCTAACTGTCCTAAAACCTGCTCATGGCATAATGCTAACACTTATCTACGATACATTTTCGGCACACATAACTGCACTTTCTTATCACCTTATTAGAGTTTTTTACTTTTTCCCACAACTTTTTAAGTGAAGGGCAATTTTTCTGCTCGTGCTTAAATTTCTCCGCAGATACTTTCACCAAACCTGATTCCATCTCCAACCTTTTTGAAATAACTGTTCCTTCCTCTTCCTCTCTAAACTCCACCTCATCCTGATCTCCATCCTCCGAACCAAATTCAATCTCAACTTGAACCTCGGATATCTGCCTTCCATGTTCCCGCTTCTGATTGCGCATTATTACAGCATTCACCGATACAAGATTAACTTTTGATTTCTCAACAAGCTCAGCCGTTTTGTTTCCCAATAAATAATATCCTTGTTCTATATCAATAAGTATTACAGCTGTCTTAGTAACCACCGCTCCAAAATCCCCCTTAATTGTAACTCTTGTCAATGGCAAACATTTACACTCATTATCCAGGAGTTGTTTTATACACGTTACATCACCAATTTCCATTATCAACTCAACTGCGGTCGCAAAGATCAATACCAGAACCAGTATCCGTAAATAATTTCGTTCTATACCATTAATTTCTGCCTTTTTGAAATACGATCTATAAAACTCTGCTAAACTCACATATACATCCAGGTGATTAACTATATCTCCAGAACCCTTACGTTTTAAATCCAGACAATCTGGTCTGATGCGCCCTGCACAATTGCAATGGAAGCAGATAATAGGCTTTTTTCTATCAAATTTATCTTTATTCCCAGAATTTTTACGCACATGATTTTTTTATCAGTCCCACCTGACGTAACTGCCTGCTCATTTTTACTTCAAGCATTATCCTGCCCATTCCTATCGCTACCATATGGTTTATTATTCCAGATTTTGTTATTCATTTTCCTAACATTCCCCCTCACACTTTCATATTTATCACATTTTTCTACTAAATAAGACGCTATCTTAATCTCATCCCATTCATCTAAGAATGTATCCTTAATTTCAAAAGGAACTCTACGTTTCACCTGCACTGTGAGCATAAGTTCGTTGAGCGATTCAAAATCATTTACTTCAACGGTTTCTAACCAGTATTCTAAATACCCTCTCAATTCATAAACAAGATCAGACCACAGTGCCTTTCTTTGATGGTTATCAAATTTTGTTTTCAGGGGCCCTGTTCCTAATCTAAACCTCTTCAACAAAACACTTTTGATATGCTGGTAATAATCATCCCTTTTCTCCAGAGGTACTTTTACAATAATCTCAGCTACATCTACAGGTAACAAAGGTATAAGTTGGGATACATATTTTGATTCTTCTAAATCCTCTTTTGAGGCCTAGCTCGAAAATCATAAAAAACAAGGTAATATCAATTGATTTAGCGTCAAATTTTGGGATTAAATTCTTTAAACTCAGTTTTTGATCTTTATTTTCTGTCGTTACAGAAACAATGGAAACTAAAGAGCTAGTATCTACACTATTTTGTATTCTCACTCCCATTGTCTATTTTTTTTCTCTTTCTACCAATTTATCTGATCTTTCCTGCTCTTCGCGCTTTAATCTATCTAATATTTCCTGTTCCGCTAATTTATCTGATCTTTCCTGCTCTTCTCGCTTTAATCTATCTAATCTTTCCTGTTCCGCTAATTTATCTCTCTTCTCTAAGATTCCTTCTAACATATCTTTTGCCATTTGTTCATCATAATATGATGCATTCAAAATTGCCTGAATTATCGGCACCTTTTTACTGTCGGTGGATACTTCTGTATCAAACATTTTTATTCTGCTTATTCAAGAAACTGGCCGTAATTAAACCCAGTAAATATCTCACTACATAAAATACAATTACAAAATATTACAATAATTTTCCTGAACGCAGTGCTTTAATGCACTACCAAACTTGAAATAAAATTCCTCTTTACTAGGAATATCAATCATAAATAAAAATTTCAAAGAAATAATTTTAATAAATTCAATTTTCTAATTCGGCAAATTTTCCTCCATATAAAAAAAAATGCAGTTGAGTTGTTTTGCCGCACTGCACGTGCAGCGAAAATTAATTTACACTTTATAGGTATCGCTAAAAACTGCACATAAAATACTCAGTACTCCACATAAAATACTCAATACTTCTACTGTTAATATTTACTTGAGAATAAAATAGCAATTGACAGAGAATATTTAAAAAAAAAAAAAAAAAAATCACAAATAGATTACTCCTACACATAAACCGTGAAATAATTAAAAAAAAAACTACTTTAATTTTCCTAGCAAAACAATATTCATACTAAATTTATACATATAACGTTGGGACCTCCCAAAATTTAGCGTGCAAGAGAAATATAGGGTCTTACCGTTCGATGCTTTAATTCCTCGCTGGGGTATCTTTATATTCTTCTGAAAACTCCAGGCACCACTTTCCGGGTTATACTTGATACGCAACACAAAATCCGGTAAAGAAAAAAAGTTCTGACTTCTGTGGACGATGGCTATACTCCAAATCACATTTTCTTCTTTACACAGGGCTCACAAAATAAAGAAAAAGTACTCCAGTTTCTTGTATTCACATAGACAGTTCAGAAAGTTAAGGTAATTGACGACAAAGTTCTCAGTCTATACCTCACCAAATTAGTTGTACGGCTTTTCTCAAACTTTTTGTAGAAGTGGCTATAAATTCGTGGAACTGATTAATCTAGTTCCTATATCCCAACAACACTGCCACCATTAATTCTTAGCTGTCATATCGCCACACGAAAAAAATTCAGTACAGCTAGTAAACAATTGAATTAACATGCAATTCAAAATAAAAACATAACAAATTTAATGAAAAAAAACAAAAAGTATTTCATGTACAATGAAAGTAATCACATCAGTTCTCTATACTAGAACTCCACAAGCCAAAATCCTAGCTTTTTTCATATAATCGCATTTGCCACGTGCTTACAACAAAAAAACTAACTCTCATCATACAGAGCTCCTAAGAGTGCGACTTTCCCTAGTGTTTTTAACTAAGACTGGCGGTTGACCTTGAGGCTGTTTCTCTGATATCGGGTTCTGAATTCCCCAGTTGGTTACTTTTTTCACACTGCATTTGAAGTTGTTTCAGAGCTTTTATAGTCAAGAACAAAAAGAGTAAGAAAAACGAGTTATCTGGGATTTCCATGGAAACTAGTGACGGTGACTATGAAGGTCAACCGCCAGTTGAAAAAAAAATGAACTTAGCTGTCCCAAGCACGACTGATCTGCATATTTCACTCTTGCGGTGTCTTGACCAAACTCTTTTTCCCCCTCTACACTTCATTGCTTATCTTCTTCGGGGTGAAAGAGACCCCATTGTTCTGTCTCAAATGAAAGGAATTCCTTTATCTCCGAAAAACGCTACTACGCTCGGACGTTGTTATAAAACCTTTGTGAAGTTAGGAATGCAATTTCGAGCATCGAACCGTGTTCCTTTTTTAATAGTGCTTAGTCTTATATCAGTCATAATGCTCACTTTTGCTTTAATCACAGATACCTGTAATCTTAATACTTCACTTCATTCTCTTCCATAGATTAAAACCTAAAGTCCTAATAGTTTTTTTTTTTTTTTTTTTTTTTCAAAATGCCAGAAAAATAGCAATTAACTTCTCTTTCAAAAGGGTTTAGGAATTCGGTTTGTCTGTCCCTGTCTGTCTGTCTACTCTCTAACTCGCGTAAATATACTCGGATCTTCATGCAATTGATATATATTAATGATGTTTACCATGGCATGTTCATTATTGAATACAAATGTGTGTAGCTTTAATAGTTCATTTACAGGGCACTTAAAAGAATTCCGTTACATTATGGTCAATGGGGAAAAATCGTTTGCAGTGTATTTTAATGACATAACGCTATTTCAAATGTATTGAAATTGATATAAATCACTGGATTTCACTACAAGATTATCACTGTAGAATAGGGCGTTCATAGCATTTATCGTTCATTTACAGGGATACACAAAAGAAATCGGTTAATCATTTCTTATGATTCTTTGAGCATTGCTGGAAGTGGGTTTTAAATTTTTGTATGCGCTTTTAAATGTAACGATTTTTTTGCATGTTACTCGTTGTGTATAAATTTTATTCCTAGTATACAGGGCTACACAAAAGAATTCACGTACCACTCTCCTTATTAGCGGAAATTGCTGAAGGGGAATTTTCAACTGTGGTATGTATTTCTTAAGAGAACTAAATTTTTGCACGCACGTAGTTTATAGATACTAATCTATGTATAATATACAAGGCTGCTCAATGAATTCAGATAATTTTCCGACTGTAGATAGGAATTGTTGAAATTGGATTTTGAAATGTATTATGCGTTTCTAAATGTTTTAATTAAACATAATTTTTAAAGTTATTAAACGGTGAAATTTTGTTACAGTATTCTGAAGGTGCTGGAAAGTGTTTCATAATCTATGCTTCACGTATGATTTTTTCCCTTGTTTATTTTACAGGAGCTTCCTCAAGTATCATGGCAAGTGGTAACTCAAAGTCAGAAACCTCCTACTATTGGTATCTGTATTCCGTCATCGTGCTCCATGTCAGATCTCAATTTGGCTACATCATTATGTAAGAAAAATAAATAAATAGGTCTTTTGAATTCAACATGTTATTTAAAAAATCTTCTATAATTTGAAAAAAATCTTGGATTTTAGACAGCTTATTGAAATTTCATATATCAATCTTGAGAATAAGATTTTTTTTTCTCAAAATCTTAGAAAATATGTTTTTTTGGAAAACTAATTTTATTAACCATAGCCTGAGAAATGGTTCGCACTTATTACAGTTAGATACTAACTTGAATTTAGTTCATGCTATTTGAAAATCTGTTAAAATATTAAATATTCAATTTGATAATAAATATAATATTTATTATTATTATAAATTTAATACTTATTTTAATTATAATAAGTTTAATTTGATGCTATTACTAACATATTATGGTTAGTATTTTTCATATTATTTAAATTCTGCAAAATACATTTCAAAATACATTTTTGATCTTGTGAATTTCTGTTCCCAATATAAATCTGAAATGTGAATTTAAATATTTATATAGTTAATATTTAACTGTTACATTGACACATTATATTAAGCATATTCCTAAATCAAATGTTAATTATCTTTTTTGTCCTATTTAAATCTCATAAATGAAATAATTAAAGCTTCAGTTTATAAAACAATTATACATATATAATATATACCGGGTGTCCCAAAAAGGACTGACTGATTTTAAAATTCAATAAGTTGCAAACGGTGACAGATATTTAAAAAATTCTTGCAGGAGGTTTATGCATAAGGTCAAAAGTTTTATTACAGTGATTTTTGATTTTAGTCGAATTACAAACAATAGATGGCGCTGTAAGCAATATTCGCTAAATGCAGGCTCGATTTTTGGTCCTTTCACTTGTTCCATGCGAAAAAAGGAGATGGAAATGTATTATCCGGGCCACGAAGTACCAAAAATCGAGCCTGAATTTAGCGTCTATTGATCGCAGCGTCATCTATTGTTTGTAATTCGAACTAAAATTGAAAATCACTGTAAAAAAACTTTTGACCTTATGCATAACCCTCCTGCAAGAATTTTTTAAATATCTGTCACCGTTTACAAGTTATTGAATTTTAAAATCAGTCAGTCCTTTTTAGGACACCCGGTATATATAATATACACTATATGGCCATTAATGACCGTCAACTTTCAGTTTTAGACATTTTGTCAAATATTTAGAAATATACTCGACAGATTCTTCTGGAATTTCAGGATTAAAAAGAACAGGTATGACCTCATATTTAGCAATGTCGATTTGATAAGGGGGGCAAATAGGGGACCAACAAAAAATCAAAGAAAAAAAATAATAGTTGGGATCACCCTGTAAAATAAAATGCACGAAATGATCTATTGCTACCGAATATAAATAAGCAGACATTGTGCAATATGTGTATTCTTTTGTGTAAGAATAGCACGTATATTAATAGAAATATAGCGATTTATTTAAAAAAATTAAAAAATTCTTGCATGTTTTTTGCTTATAACATGCAGGGTTTTCAACCAAATTTAACGCCGGTTTCAGAAAAATTGACAAAATATAATAGAAACAACATAGTGCAATTGGAATATAAATATATTAAATATTTTAGGAAATATGAGCAGTTGTATGAAATAATTCTTACCTGCGCATGCGCGAACGATAACAAGGATTATTTTACATAATTTAATAGTCAACTCTATGGAGCAACTTATTAAAAAAATTTTGTCAAATATCGTAAAAAATTAGAAAGATATCGGCGTTAGAGTGAGCAAATTTTTAGTTGTTCTGTAAAAGCAGCTGAATGATAAGGGATTTTCCACAAATTGTCATTTTTAATTAAAAATTTTTTTTAATTTTCATTTTTTATTGATGCTTTAGTTCTTCTTGGATGACCACCAGAACGAGCCTATACCATGATCAAAAGAAGTACCAAAATCGAAGCATTTTTTCCAAATCTACTCGTTGATAGTCACTAAATACTAACTTTTTTCTGAAAGTCAGTTAATAAAAAATGACAATTTGTGTAAAATCCCTTATCAATAGAGAACAACTAAAAATTTGCTCACTCTAACGCAGATATCTTTCTGAATTTTTACGATATTTGACTAGATTTTTTTTTTTTTAATAAGTTACTCCATAGAATTGACTATTAAATTATGTAAAATGATCCTTATCGTTCGCGCATGCGCATATAAAAATTATTTCATACAACTGCTCATATTTCCTAAAATATTTAATATATTTATATTCCAATTGCACTATATTGTTTCTACTATATTTTGTCAATTTTTCTGAAACCGGCGTTAAATTTGGTTGAAAACCCTGCATATTATAAGCAAAAAACATGCAAGAATTTTTAAATTTTTTTTTAAATAAATCGCTATATCTCTATTAATATACGTGCTATTCTTACACAAAAGAATATACATATTGCACAATGTCTGTTTATTTATATTCTGTAACGATAGATCATTTCCTGCATTTTATTTTACAGGATGGTCCCAAGTATTATTTTTTTTCTTTGATTTTTGTTGGCCCCCTAATTGCCCGCCTTATCAAATCGACATTGCTAAACATGAGGTCATACCTGTTCTTTTTAATCCTGAAATTCCAGAAGAATCTGTCAAGTATATTTCTAAATATTCGACAAAATGTCTAAAATTGAAAGTTGACAGTCATTAATGGCCATATAGTGTATATAAAGGGTGTCCGGTCTCAACGGTGTCCAATGGCTAATTTCTAAACCGTTAGTCATAGACATATAGTTCCAATTAGAAAAAATGCTTTAAATCAGGTAAAGAAATATTTTAAAAGCGATTTGGGTCAATAAAAACATTTAAAAAATTACGAAATTTAAATTTTTATACGGTCCCCCGGTCCTATAAGTTATATTTAGTAAAATTTTCCTATTACACTGACAAGTAAGACAAAAAAAGTCCCATTCATATAACGCTAAAATTGTGCGAGTTATGAAACTTTAAAAATGCATGACTTATGCCACTTTTCTGCTCTGAAAACAAATGAGTTCGGCTTGGCTTTGAGGGGTCACATTCCAAGTGCTTAAAGTATTCGAAGATCTCATTTCATGTGTATCTGCGCTTTGAAAAAAAATTGTAAAAGTATTACGATTAAGTTAACCTTTATTAAGTTTCAGATTGGCTGAAAGTATGTTTTTTCAGTTCAAAATTTGTATTCGAACTTTAACCCACTTACAAATATCCGATCGAGATTACATTTTACACACTGGCGCAAATCCGATAACAATCTAATATTATTATGATTTTCGGCAGTTACCATTTATACTTATTTTACAGAATAACACAAAAAAATTCGGATAGATTACCGCCAAGAAGTTTAAATTAGAAAATGTTTTAGATTAGATAATACAAGACGGAGATTGTTGGGTTTTTTAACTTTTATGTATTTTTTAGCACTGAATCCGAAAATTGCCGTAATTTTTAACCATCATATCAGGATATTTCGCAAATCATAAATTGTCGTATTTAAAGAATAACAAAAATCGGATACTATAAAGTAGAGGAAATGGTTGTATTTTTTAACTTTTGATAATTGATTTTTACGTACTTTTTAGCACTAAATCTGAAAATGACTGTCATTTTTAACCATCACGTTAGAAGTTTTTTGCAAATGTGTAAGTTAAAATATAGCGAAAATCTCATACTATAAAACATATGTAAAACTTATTTTATTTTATTTTATTCAATAATTTATTCGATATTTTTACTTATCTTGGGATTCTTACAGCTAGGTGGTGTGATGAGATGGGGGAGGAGATTAAATTTTAATTTTGAACTTTTTAACTTTAAAATTTACAATTTACGATAAATCCTGATGTGATGGCTAAAAATGAAGGTCAATTCCGGATTCAGCGGTACAGAATACACAAGAATCAATTATATCAAAAGCTAAAAAACATGAAATAACCCAACTTTTGCAGGCTAGTGTAATCTGATAATATTTTAAAATACGTATAATTTTGTAAAGAATTGAGGCTGTTAATTTAGCATAATTTTATTTAACAAAAATTCTGTTTTTTTTCCCTTCTTAAAAGTTCATTACAAATTGTATATTTTGCTAATATGTCAGAATGATTAAAGATTTCAAATTTATATTGCAATGTTAATTTTACTCTTAACCATTTTATAATGTATCTGACGAAATCATATTTCGACTAAATTTGTGAATGACCCCCAATTTGCAGCAAAAAATATGCTCCATCTTTAAACAGGTATTACTCAGTCAATTTTAATCGTAGAACAACGGGACTTTTTTTTGTATTACTTGTCAGCGTAAAAGGAAAATTTTACTAAATATAACTTATAGGACCGGGGGACCATATAAAAATTTAAATTTCGTAATTTTTTAAGAAATGTTTTTATTGACCCAAATCGCTTTTTAAATATTTCTTTACCTGATTTAAAACATTTTTGTAATTGGAACTATATGTCTATGACTAACGGTTTAGGAATTAACCATTGGACACCGTTGAGGCCGGACACCCTGTATAGAATATTTGTATATATCTTTTTCAAATTATTTATCTTTTACATAATTTTCTTCTCATTATTTTTTTAAGTAAAATTTCCTATATGTATATGTGATAGCAATATTTTATCTTGATTGATCTATTGTTTCTTTATTTGTATCCTATTGTTTTATGCAAAATATCAATAACCAAGATACAATGAACTTGTCACTATTTTGTATTTCTTACATTAGTTTTTGTTTTCAGATTATTTAAGCATTTGGAAAATAAACAGTACATTTTAGCACTGTATTTTTTACCCCCACAAACAACCAAAAGATAATCACTTTCACATACATGTATCTACATACAGTTCATGCTTATAAATTCACACTTTTAAAAAAAGTTCAAATTATCCACATTTGAAAATTAAAATGACCTTTCATGCTATCCTCATAACTAAAATAAATTACTTATCTAACATTAGAAAAAGATACCTTTTCGATAATTAGAAATTGTTTCAAACTTTAAATTATTTTTAAAATTAAGAATATTAGAAGCACTCATATTAATCTATAACAGGCAAAAATATCTAATCTTTATCGTAAGTAGAAATATAATAATAATTTTAACGCAGAATAAATTGATATGTGTAAGGAACTAAAACTTTCAATGAAAAAAAAAATACGCTTTTGAAAAAGAAAAAAAAATTAGTTAAGTTAGTTTTGTTGTAAATTATTATTTTCTTTTTCAGCTAATCTTTCTATTTCAAAGAACATTTCAGTTTGTTGTCTGCTGGAGGCCAGATCTGAATAAAAATTTTCAAAATATTAATTGTCCCCATTTTTTGTTTTTCATTAGTAATCTCATCATTGATGACTTTGGTTAACAAAGTCATCTTTCAAATCTGTAATTATTTTGGTTCTTTGCCTGTAGCAGTTTTAACAATTTCTGTATCATTTAATTCCCTAGAAATTTCGAAATTATCTATTGCTACATATTTAAAAAACGTTACTTTTCGTGTTGCATTTTCCTTTGATGGGAAATTCTGACATGTTGGTATAGTTTTCTGCATGACAGATTTCATATGCCATCTGTAAATCTTACATATTGAAAACAATTTATTAATGTTTCTTGTTTCACAGCATACCATGCACATACGGATAATTAATATTTGAGGGAGCATATTATTATAAATTTCACTGCAGTCCACAGAAAATGGTCATCTGTTCTAAAAGTATTTTACAATAATATACACTGAGGTCCAAAATTAAGGACCAGTCACAAAATGCTAATTTTTAAGTAAACGAAAACTCAAAAGGAAATATTATAATTCAAATAATTACTATCCTACCCTACAGCACAGCTAGTTCATATAGCATCTCATTCATGTCACACATGGTCACAAGTGTCACAGTCACTACGGTGAAACAAAAAATAGGAAATTCCACACGTCTCATTATGAGTCTCAAATGATCACTATATGTTACTCCACTGAGACATCAATGTGGCTGCTGCTTTGTGACGAGTCACGAGGTGACTTTACAATGTAGTTACATTGTGACTCTCATGTGACTGTCATTTTTCGACTCAATTTCAAAGTCATCATGAACGTTGCATTATGATAAGTTACCAAATAATATCACATTATAGTCACATGGTGACTTTTCACAAAAGAGCACAATGGTGACTTCACAGTAGTCTCTCTGTCACCTGAAAGTCATCATGTGACTTTGATGTGACATTATTTGGCAACTTATCACAATGCAGCGTTCACGATTACTTTGAAATTGAGTCTGCAGATGACAGCTACATGAGTCACAATGTATCTACATTGTAAAATCCCATGGTGACTCGTCACAAAGCAGCAGTCACAGTGACGTCTCAGTGGAGTCACATATAGTGATCATTTGAGACTCATAATGAGATGTATGGAATTTCCTATTTTTTGCTTCACCGTAGTGACTATGACACTTGTGACCATGCGTGACATGAATGAGATGTTATAAGGACTAGCTGTGCTGTAGAGATAGTAATTATTCGAATTATATTATTTCCTTTTGAGTATTCGCGTACTTGAAAATTAGCATTTCGTGATTGGTCCTTAATTTTGGACACCAGTGTATTTTTCAGTTTTGGGTTATTCTTTGATTTATCATTTGTAATTTTGCAGACATATTTAAGGGGAAATATCTAGCACTTGCAGAATTTAACTGAGGGGTGGCGGCTCGTCGGTAGGCACTATAGAACTGTTGTACCCCCTATTTTTATTCCATTTATTGATAAAATTCAATAAAATATATAATAAGTCTTATATATATTTCTCTTTGATTCTTTCTTTATGCTTGAACATTGCAGCTTAATGCCATATATATATGTTTTTAATCCTTCTACGAAACTGTGCATTTTGCAGTTTCAGCAATGCTACATTTGATTATTGCGCTTTCATAATAATAATGATGATAATGATAATATAAATTAATAATAATTTAAGTAGGCACTTTGTTTTTCGCAGTTCCAATAGTCTTTTTTTCTGTTAGAGCTATAGAGAAAGCTATGAAAGCATGATAATTTTCAAGGAGTAACACAGTATTTATTTAGAGCAGATTAGTAAAATTTGCAGATTTTTATGAGACTACGTTTCAACATATTCTGCAATTTTTATTTATTTATTTTTTAAGAAACTCGTATTAAAACTTTTCTGATAAAATGTATTCGTTTTGAGAAGAAAGTGTAGAGCAGTGGTTCCCAACGTGGGGCGTACGCTCCACAGGGGGCAATATGACTTTTCAGGGGGGCAATTTCAGATTTCTTATTAAGAAATGTTCTGTCTTTTTTTTTTAATGAAAGTAGTGTAGTAGTCTAAAAATACAAATAATAGATGAAAAAATTAAAAAAATAACTGAATAAGAATTAATTTTCGAAACATTCCCATTTACAAGTTCAAAATACACTTACACCGGAATAATTATGTTTTTTTTTAAATATTTTGACACCTTTTATATATTAAAAAATTATACTAATTTTTCTGGTTTAAAATTATTTTAGTAAAACACATTTCTTTTTTCTTTACTAATTATTTGTAAAAAACTTGTACATCCATTCATAATGCAATATGAACTGTTACATGTGAAATTATACGGTATGTCTAAAATTAACTACAGTGAGTGTAAAAACTTTAAGGACAGCAGAAAATTGCAAAACTTTTGATAAATTTAAAATGCGACAAGTGAAATGGTAATTTAACGTTGATCATTAACTAGAAATACTAATGTAAAAGCCAACAAAATGTATCTGTGTCCTTTTTATTGCGAAAAAAATAATAATTATGCAAAAAAAAAAACGCTATTTTTGACTGTGTAAAAACTTTTAAGGACACCAGTATTTTTTTTTATAGAAATGTTATACATAATTATTATCAAGGATCGACCGAAACCAAATTTCGATGATTTTCCTATTTTCGGCCGAAAACGAAAACGAAAATGTCCAAAAAATTTTTTAAATAATTAAATTGCATCTATTAAAGTGATTAATACATACATAAATGTACATGATTATTAATTAATTATACGTATTTATTAAATATGCATAATTATTATTAATTATGCGTGTTTATTAAATATACATAATTATTAATTAATTATACGTGCGGTCCAAATCGGCTCTCTGTGCCTTAAACCCAAAACTTTTTTATTTTCATATAAAATATAACGCTATTAATTCATCAACGACACAGAAAGATTTTCTAATTATCGAATTTCATTTAATTAAAAAATGTTTTAGTTTTATGTATACCTACCTCGATGTACCTTTTATAATGATTTCTGCAAATAATCATGCAATCATGTAAATCATTCTGCAAATAATACTACAGCTTTCTCAAAGAGTATTCGAAACACTTCTGCGGTTTCAAACTGAAAATTTTCTATTACTGTTATGTCTGCAGTTTTTAATAAGCACGTGAAAAAGTTTAATTATATATGCATTGCTTGCTTTATAATTTTCATTCACGTCTTGAGTCAGTCATGACTGATAATTATAAACAACGAAGTTCGCAGCAATAAATAGTCTCATTTGAGCCGATAAAGCTCAAATCGATGAGTAATGTTGAAAATTTCCGAAGGAAGAAACTAGATTTTTGGAATACTGACAGTTTCGGTCGAATTTCGATCCGGCCGAATTTTCAGCCGCATTTTCGCCGAAAACGAATTTTCGGTGAAACTCAGATTTTGGGACCGAAAACGAAAACGAGTTTTCGATCGACTTCTAATTATTATTCAATTGTCCATTAAAAGCTCTTCTGTATGGTGATTTTCTGACGTTTGCTATTAAGAGTTTTGTTAATTGTATAATAATGGGGCCAAAAGCAAGTAAACTGACTGAATATGAAAAAGGTACTGTTGAGTCTTTTGCTTTGTCGGGAATGATTTGTAGGTCTATTGCAAAAAAGATAGAAAATCTAAAACCGTCATCAACATTTTTTTAAGGTTAAAAGACCAGTATGGGAAAAAACGGCTGAAGGCAGATCAAAAACCTTGTAATCCAGAGATGAAAGGAGAGTTTAAAGTTAGAATCAACTGAAAAAATACTCAAGTAAAGAAATTTTACTAACGACTATGCCCAAAGTGTGCAAGTAAACAATCTGCAATACAATCAATCGATCTGGGAATTTCCAATGTCAGGCAAAATTGTTTAAACCCCCTTTACTAACTAGCCACAAAACCCAGCGTTTACAGTTTGCAAGATAAGTGATGACTTGGGACGACAAATGGCTGCAGATTATTATCTCAGATGAAAAGAAATGGAACTTAGATGGTCCGCATGGCTGGAAATATTATTGGCTTTATTTGAGAAAAGGAAAAGAAAATTTCTCAAAGCGTCAGTTAGTTGGAGCATCCATTATGACATGGGATTGCTTTTCTTTCAATGGCGTGGGGTTACTTTCATTTCTCTCGGGAAAACTTAATTAGAAGACATATCTAAAAACGCTTTCTGACCATCTTTTGCCTTCTGCAGTACTTCTGGCAGGAGAAAAATGGATTTATCAGCAAAACAATGCGCCTATCCACACAACCCATGAGACAAAATTCTGATCCCGGAAGAAAAATATTGAAGTTTTGCAATGGCCACCCAGAAGTCCTGATCTAAACCTTATCGAGAACTCATGGGGAGATCTAGCAAGACGAGTTTATAAAAATGGAAGCCATTTTTTCTCAGCTTCAGAACTCAGATCTACGATTGAAGATGAATAGTACAAAACCAGTCCCGAACTGTTCCAAAAATTAATAATGTCCATGAAATATAGAATATTTGAAGTCATTAAACACAACGGTGGGTGCACAATATATTAAGTATTTGTTTCTTCGTTACTGTATTGTTTTTATTTTGCTGTCCTTAAAGTTTTTACACAGTCAGAAATAGTGTTTTTTTGTACAATTACTTTATTTTCGTAATAAAATGCTTACAGATGAATTTTGTTGACTTTTTTATTAGCTTTTCAACTTTATGATACACATTATGGTAAACTTTTTTTCATCTGATTTGAAATTTAGCAAAAAAAAAAAATAATAATAATATTTTTGGCTTTTCTTAAAGTTTTTACACGCACTGTATTTGGAAATGTTTCATCTGAAAAATGTTTTGAATTATCTAAATGAGGTACTACTTTTATGAAATTAATAAATCGTTTGCGCATCACGGAAGGAAATGGGTAGAAAGTTAACTTCTTGCGGCTCTTCTGCAGACCACATACACAATATATAAACACGGTGGCCAAATAATCATAATGGGGAAAAGAAAGCCCGCTATCAAAGAAGTACGTTGCAAAAGAAATATATTTACTTAAAATGGATAAAAGCGCGAACCCGGAAATGTTACTTATGAATTATGTTATCCATGCAGTCTCGGTGATAAATAAATATCCCTTGTTCTTAATGATTACTAAAATCCATTATAAAATGTATTATTTCAATTCAGATGTCATACAAAATGTGAGAGGGATTTCAAGGAATTTTACGATGATAAAAATGTAAGCTATTTATCAATTTAAAATTTGAGATAAGTTGAAAAAAAAATTGTAGACGTAAATGCGGAGATCAATGGCTTCATAGCATTCATACAGTTATGTTAAAAACATACTTTTAATTAAAAAATATTATTTTGATAAATTAAAGAATGTGAAATCACTTATCAGAGTTAATGCTATTTTCGGATCCTTCCGGGAAAATTGAAGTTTATTTTTTATCTTATAAGATTTATATAATATAAAAAGGAGGGGGACATCATGATTTTAGCGATGCTTAGGTGGGGCGCGGCAAAAGAAAAAAAAAAAAAAAAAAAAAAAGTTGGGAACCACTTGTGTACAGCAAAGTCTTATTGATCTAATTGTATAAATATTTCTAAGTACTGTTTGCGTATTGCGTTAACAAATCATGTTTATAATTACCTTTTGCAGCGTATAATCTAAGCTTTTTGTTATTTTTCCAGTTGAATTTTCGAATCAAATTTTTAATTAAGAATCCCTTTATCTGTGAATGTGTTGAAAGAATGATCATTCTACATACTTTCATCTTAAAAAATTCAAAGAAACTAGAGATAATGTTTTGCTGACCCACCCCCACCTCAGGAAGATTAAGAGGTCAAATTTGCAAGAGTCATCTCGTGTCTATGTCGAATAATGTACAATTCCACAAACTTGCCTATAGATCCCGATATGTTTTTCTCATCCCTGAGGGAGGCACAGAGATTCAAATTTCAATTTTTAATCCATTTAACTGTCTATAGGTTTAAAAATTTATCTTCCCACCCAAATTTCATCTTTAAAGAATGTGATAGAACCCAGGATGTGGTTTTGCTTCCCTGAGGGGTACAATTTTCAATAACATATAACATTAGTTATAATGCAAGGCTTTTGGGACTTTATGGGTAGTTCAAATTAGCCAAGTTTGAATTACGTGGGTCTGTTGTATATGCAATCAGAAAACACATGAGAAACCTGAGTTATTATATACATGGGGTATCTTTCTATAGAAAGCGTTACTTATTGAACATAAAAATTTCAATAAATAAATTTTATCGAAAACAATTTATACTAATATCTATAGTTCATCTTTCACCTCTTTTAGATTTATGTAGGTGGTCGTACATTGTTTTCATTATTTGTTGCTTAATTTATTTTATGAGGATTTAAGAGGTAATTTCCTTAATATTGTAAATTGTAACGGAAGATTCAAATACACAAAGTTTCGTTTCATAATGCTAGATTTATTTAATGCAGAATATGAAACTTGAAGCAAATATCTATCTCCTTTTAAATCAAGAACAGAGGTTGCATAAATCTCACGCCCATTTCTAATGCAGTGAGAATACTTCAAAATTAATGACAAACAACAATGTGCACATCCACGGCTAACAACTGAAATTAAAGTGATGCCTCTTGCATCTGAATATTTTTATTAGGTGACAAATACTAGGAAAATTATTATTGTAAAAAAATAATTGGAAAATTATTGCACATAGTTTTATTGCAATGTAGTATACATGATTGGTTTGTAACAGCAATTCAAATTCAAATTCAATTTTTTTTTTTTTTTTTTTTTTTTTTTTTTTATGAAACTATATTTACGTATAAAGGAATTGTCGGAGAAAAAAAAATGCGCTATTGAATGAATAATATATATGTCACATTCACAAAATAAATGAAGATATTAGTAGTGAAAATTAGATGTAACTTTAGAAGGTTAACATGTATGTCTAAAAAAAAACCATAAATCATCAATTTCATCAAATATATATTTTGAATATGCATATTATCTGAATCCTTAAAATATAAAGGAGGAAAATTTTCTGTCAGATATTAACTAGCATGTACTGAAAATGTAACATTTTTTGTAGAACGACCCATGTATATAATAATATAGTAAAACTTTAATATCTTTATCTTGAAGCTAAGAAAAAAGGAAAATGTTTCCACTTATAGAAAATATGAAAACCCTTTTCCTTTTTTTTTTTTTTTTTTTTTTTTTTTTTTTATTAAAGTGCAGCTGCAAAACTACTTCGAGACAAAAAAATTCGTGCATATTTATACATAACTGCATTGATATAATATGAGTATAAACTTTTAACACAATGCCCAAATTAATTTCTTTGCACACGTACAAGCATACACATCCCCTACGTAAAAAGAAATACAAATTATATTGAAGACTAGTATAACATATATTGAACATATATTGAAGACTAGTATATATACACCCTCGTCAAAAATGACGGAATGTGAATGATAAGTCTTCAAAACAATATTTAAAAAAATTATTTTTCTGACTTAAAAAAAAAAAAAAAATGATGCCTCATGCATTTTGTTAATCAAAAAGTATTATCCTTTGATTTTTGATGATTAGAACAAAGAAATTATGCAAACTACAGTTTTGTCACCGGCGCTTGAACGCGCCATTTCCAGTTACACATTCTATGACGAAAATGCTTATTTAGGTTCCATCTACATTAAAAATTTGCTGTTTAGTGTATTACAGAATAATTCAAAATTAGATTCTGAGTAGTAAAATAATTTGTAAGTCACAAAATTAATATAGGGTAAAGAATAATATATAAAAATAACCTTCTACTCAGTAATATGAATATGTAAAATATTTTATAAAATGTTTTATAGAATTAAGTGCAATTTCTCCTATAATATATATTTTACATATTCATATTACTGAGTAGAAGGTTATTTTTATATATTATTCTTTACCCTATATTAATTTTGTGACTTACAAATTATTTTACTACTCAGAAACTAATTTTGAATTATTCTGTAATACGCTAAACAGCAAGTTTATAACGATTTTAATCTGCATTGTTTCTGAAAGTAAATTTAATTAATATAACTTTTTTTTTCGCTACAAACTTACTATGTTGAAATTCATAATTTTTATCTGCAAGGTAATTAAAATATGTTGTACCACTGTGTTATACATTCTTTATGTTTTAATGAGAACTGATAAGATACATTCCTTTTATTTGCATTGCAATGTCTTCAAATCTGATAAAATGCATTAAAAAAAGTACAATTACAACAGAAAGTTTCTTTGTTTATATTAATTGCTGATAGATGGCGCCAAAAGAATTAGCAAGAAACACAAGCTCCTAATTTATTATAGATAGTTATTCGTTATTTTTAATTTAAAATTTCATTGGATAGTTTTTGAAGGTTTTTAACAAAGTTAAAATGTTTATAGGTTTTAATATACTTTTACAAATATTTTAAAAGCAGCATCGAGGTTAATCTGTATTTATTTCATTTTTTTATGAAGCGTTCAAAGAATCATTCATTTCTCATTTGTTTGTAGATTTGCTGGAATTTGATTCTGAATGGCAACAGTGTCGTTTGTTCAGATCTGGTTTCTATGTTTATAATAGCTTAATTTTAATTTAGAACTTAATACATTATAAATGGATATGATATACATGTTTTATGTGAAAATATGCTGAACAGACATGATTTCAAATAGAAGAAATTATCATTTAGCTGTCATGTGTTTCTCAACCCTAAGCCTAACATGACGTTTAGCTACGGTCGATTCGCAGACCAGAGTGGTTAGCACCGGCATGGTTACCTGTACTTTCCTGCACTCGGACTTTATTATAAGTACATATTATAATTTGTTTTTCATTCTGTGTAAGTATAAAGTATGTTGGTATAACTCAAATCAGTTTTTATGGTATGTTATATTAATGACATTTTTATTATAATTGGAATTAAAAAATGTGATATATATACATGTATATATATTATAAATTATATTTGAAGTAATATATTGCATACAGTATTATTGTTAACTTGATAAAAATTTTAAAAACTTTTTTTTTTAATTAATTCCTTCCTCCACTAGAATATTTTTCATTAATAATTTTATAATTATTGAATTTATATACATTTTGTCAATGCATATTTCATACTTACTTTAGGCTTAAACAGGAATATTGACAATGTTCAAAGTGATGTTACAGTTTGTTATGCAGAGCCTCCACATTTATCAAAAAGTGCTGGTGGGATAATTATTTTGTAAGTTAATTTTAGAGTTTTGTGTAATTCTGCAAATTATTCATGCGAAAAAATGTTTTATGAAACAGTGATTTCTTAAAATAATTAAATGCTTTTGAAATTCACTAACATGAAATTTAAAGGATTGAATAAAAAATAATTCAGCCCTCAGAAATACTAGAGAAATTAGTGCAATTTCCTCTAAGTTATATATAGTAAGGGAGAAACTCCCACACTGTTTAATTTAAAAATTGGCCGGGTGTACCAATGGCGGTACTTCACATCTCTTCGTAGCACCCATTTTATTGGGCTCTCACCCTGAAAAATTAACTGCAAAAGATTGTAAAGGTTAAGATGTTTTTATTTAAACTTCATGAAAACAGATTTTTGTGGTCCGTTGACATCCATACGTGTTTACAATACGGCAGTAGCAAGCAGAATGTTATCAGTCGCAAAGACCGAAGCAGAATGATCAAAATTACAAAACATTACATGCCAACATCTTTGAAATCAAAGACAATTTGAGAATTAACAACCGCCAAAATTATCCGTTTATAGAAATGCTACGGGGAGATTTAAACTATTGGCGAAAATATGATCAGGACTATATCGCCAAATTAATCTCCAGTAACCCTGTGAATAATCTACAAAAAGTTAGAAGCTATTTATATCACTGCTGACATACATACATTTACGTTAAATTTATTGCCTCAATATAATGGTATAAATAGGTGATAACTCTTGTTAACAAATAGATCAGCTTTAAATTTTATAAAATGAGCTCGGAAATTACTATGATAAATCTTGTAAATAAATGGATCAGCGTTAAATTTACATCGAACATGATGGGAAAGTAATAATAATAAATATTGCTATATTAAGTCCGTTGGATGCAGCTGTTAAATATCGAAAATGAAAATGATTCAACCCGGTTAATTTTTTTATTATTTACTTCTGTGTTAATGAAAAGAGAATTTTTAAAGGCCGCAGAATAAACATGATAAAATGCATTTAACCATGAGAAGGGAAGAAATTACTTTTTAAAGAATAAAACTGTTATGACTTTTTGAATACAAAGGAAAGAAAGAGATAAAATTTAATTGAAATAATATACTAAAAAGAACAATATATGATGCATTATATATGTATATATGTGTGTGTGTGTTTATGTCCCTAAAGCCTTTTCTATGAAACATTACATTATGAAAGGTTTCTATCAGCAAAACTACTTTTTAAAACCATTTGTCATTCCATTAAAAAAAATGAGGGCATTTTTGTAAAAAAATTACAAAGAAATTCTAAAAACACATTTGTTGTAAACTACAATAGATGTTCAAAATTGCTTTCTTCCAATTTCAAGATATGCATATGAATGCCTAAACATGTATATGATGACTCGTTTCAGTATGTAAGGTTATTGTATCATCATAATGAAGTCCTTGCATTATTTAATTAATTGTTGAGTTGATAGCACATACTATTCAACAGACATCGCATGAAACAGTGTTTCCATTTCTTTGAATAATTTCTTGTTGGTAAAAAAAAAAAAAAAAAAAAAAAAAAAAAAAAATCAATAATGTAACAGCACTAGTTTTAATTTGTGTTGATGTACATACATGTGCACATTTCTTGACATTAATCTAAACTCTGTTCATATACTAATTTCGCCACTAAAATAAAAGAGTTCCCTGTTGCTCCTGGTGGTTTTCAAAAGTCTCTTGTGCTTGTCTTACTAGCGTATGGATTATTTAAACTCTCACTATCGTTTTTTGAGGACACCCTTTACCTATATTACGGCAATTTTGCTTGGCAGTCCAGCAGTTAACTTCGTGTTAACTGGAACTTCACACTAAGGGGCTGTACATATATAACGTTATTACTTTAGGGGAGAGAGGGGTCTGGCACTTAATATCATTAGATATCTCTGGGGGGAGGGGGATTTGTCTTTCGATATCGTTATCATTTTTGATCCAACCAAAATTTCCTTTTCTTTGGTAACTGTCTTTTTTACATCAATATAGACTTTTGATTTTTTTAGTCTGTTATCTATGTTTATGAAAATACAAAGGTATTATTAAAACAATGTTAAATGATCATAAAACAATTTCTTTCCAAAATATTTAATATCCGAACGTTCGTCATTCCTATTCCCCTGCCATATGCGCATATAATTCGTTGTTAGAGAAACCAACTTCGAAGTGATGCTTGCCATGTTTACTAGTAAAAAATGGGGAAGAATGCTGCCCACCTGTTTTGTTTATAAAAAGTTCTGCTTACCCCCGTTTAGGGGCAAGTGCAAGAAGACAATTTTACTGTTAAATGTATTATGTAACAAAAAGCTATTACTAAATAATTTTAAATAATAACTATTTCTTTAAAGTGTTATTTGGTGTTAAAATTATTTCATTATAGTGATATTTTATTAACTTCTTTTATTCATTTAACCCTTAAAACAACGTGTGAGACTCGTGGTCTTGTATTCGGGCCAAAACTGATTATCACGGGCCTGGCCCGTGGTTAATGATCGAGCCAAATGAAAATTCTTCTAACCACTAAAATTTTATAATAAATATTGTCTTATTTAATCGGTGAAATCTCATGATTAAACAAGGCAAAAATCTCTATTAAATTTGAGTGGTAGCTATTGATTTGTCGAACCGTGAAATGGCGCGAAGGTTGCGCTATCCTGTTTACGTTTTGGACCCAGGCTGTTGAGACGTGAATCGTAGGTTAAGGGGTTAAATCAGTAAAGTATGCTAATAATAAATGTATAACTATACCTGTATATTATTGCAAATAACGTATTAAAATAAAAATAATTTTTATACGCTGATAACGATATATCATTAGGGGAGGGAGAAGAGGAGGTGTTCGAGGAATGATAACGCTTGATATCGTAAGGAAGGGGGAGGGGTTCCAAAATTTCCAAAAATTTGATAACGTTACATAAGTACAGGGTGACTAAGTGATTTCACATCAACAAATTTTGTCTGCATTAAACTTTTTTTCTTTATTGCGATATGCTTACATGCTCCTTACGACCAAAAATTTCGGACATGAAATTTAAAAACTCATGCATCACTTCATTTAGCTGTCTGTAAAAATTAAGTATTGTGTTTTTCTTGGGAGTGTTGAATAAAAGCTTATTTTTATGAAGCTTTCATATTTCTAATTTTCTAAATGAAGTTTGTGTTTTTTTATGCTTTGACCAGTGTATAAATAAATTTTACATGTCTATATACCGGGTGTCCTAAAAAGGACTGACTGATTTTAAAATTCAATAACTCGCAAACGGTGACGGATATTGAAAAAATTATTGCCGGAGCGTTATGTATAATGTCTGGAGCTTTTTTACTGCGATTCTCAAATTTAGTTTGAATTACAAACAATAGATGGCGCTGCGAGTAATACGCACTAAATCCGGGCCCGATTTTTGGTACTGCGGGACCCACTCAATACATTTTAATCTCCTTTTTTGGCATAGGAAAAGAAAAAGGCCAAAAAATCCAGCTTGAATTCAGCGCCTATTGCTTGCAGTGCCATCTATTGTTTGTAATTCGAACTAAATTCGAGAATCACGGTAAAAAAACTCCTGACATCATACATAACCCTCCTGCAAGAATTTTTTCGATATCTGTCACCATTTGCGAGTTATTGAATTTTAAAGTCAGTCAGTCCTTTTTAGGACACCCAATATATTCCAACATCTTTTGAGCCACATTCAATCTTCCAATATCTATGTAAACGAAAAAAAAAGTTCAATTTTGAAATTTTCATGTAACTTCTGATATTATATTTCTATTTAAGATAAAATGCATCTTTTTCAGGTGTATTATTGTGATCGTTTTAGTAATTTCTGTTGCTGCTACTATAATAGATCTAGTAAAAGATAACAATAAATGTTTAACAACAGCTGGTAGTATTCCTGTTGTCAATGCAAAAAGTATTTCTAGAGAGGTGCTTTGTGAAGTTTCCGAACAAAAACCTCCAAGTAAGTATGTACATTAAATTTTAATCAAAGTATATTAATGAGATTAAAATATTTTTTTCATGATCACTAACCTGAAATTATTAGGGAATTTTGATGCAAAATATTTGTGATCTCAACCCCCTCCCTTCTCCTAAAAATTGAATAAATTGATATTAAAGTATAATTCCTAGAAAAGGGAAAAGAATGAAATTAACGTTATTATGTGATTCCTTTTAAATGTAGTGTTCTCTCTCTCTCTCTTTTTTTTTTTTTTACTGTCTATTTTTTCTAAATAATAACTGTATGTATTAGAATAGTGTTGCGAAAGGAATTACTTATGAAAATTTCATTAATTTAACAGTGTCCTGGAAATTTTAATGCCGACCTAGAAATATCTGGGAACTTTAACGTAATATATTTGTAACCACAACAATAAAGAATTGCAAATGAAATTTTTTCTATTACTTTACTTTAACTAGTACAGCAAAATTAAATACCTTAGATATTGTATGATGCAATGAAAGATTGTAATTAATTGTTAATATGAGTCTTATTGATAAATTAATTAATTAATTTTAACGTGCTTCATTCTCCAGTATTCTTATGTTCATTTTGTTTGTATATTTTAGTATCACATATTAAAATTACAATATTATGTGAATTAAAACTAGAGTCCTGCATTAGGACGGGTAATCGATTTTACTTGTACCAGACCTGGCTTGCATCTCAGGTTGGGTTTCTTTTTATTTTGCAGTAAGTCGAGTTGAATCTAGGATTTTACTATAGATCATATTCAGATTGGATGACTCATACTTTCTCCACTTTGGTTTGGCCTTTCATTCCTACAAGTCAGCTTTAATTGTTCAATATCAGATTTTTCAGAAGGAAAACCAAATTATTGTTTTAGATCAAAAACTATATATTTTAATGTTAATAAGTGCATATATTAATTTTTCTTCATAATGAGTAAAATTAATGTTAGAGACATCATCAATCTATTTTTCATAATTGCATTAAAATATTGCACTGATTTTTATTTTTGGTTTAGTTCAATTTTGAAATGAAGTGTATCAAGTTGCTAGTTAACTTCAAACGGGAAATTTTGCTTCTGGTTGGGTACAACTAAACATTATGCAGGTCTTTAGTTAAATATTTTCTTTCATTTATCAATAACAAAATACTTGTTAGAACAGTTTTACACATGAATTTAATTTTACGTTTTATTTTTTAGAAGGAAATATCCTTTTAGAGTGCTTATTAGCTTTTTCTTTCAAACAAAATGCCAAGAAGATTTTTACTGTTGAAAAAGGAAGAGAGACTATACCTTGCATTCATGGACTAAAATTTTTAAGCATGGCTTTAATAATTCTAGGGCATACTTTTTCATTTGCCTCCCAAAATTTATTTTTCCGTAAGTAAATTTATTTATTTATTTATAAAACTTATCAATACTGCAATCAGGGTTGATGTTCTTCATAATGCGCAATATATTTTTTAACATATCAGGGGTGCCACTGGCTATTATTTTATATTTTATTAGGACTACAATTTTCAAACTGCAACTTTCTAACTTTTTACTTGCACGTGTTATAGAAATATAACACGAAGGTTTTTGTTTGGAATTAGTGGTACAAATAAAATACAATAATAATTGCTAGAGACACCCTTGATGCATTAAAAACTATTGTACATTATGGAAACTAGGAACTCTGTGTAATTGCAATATTCAAATATGATGAAATTTCATTCATATGTTCATACATATATATACTCAATACACACACATACACATAGAGTTAATCAAAATAGAAAATAAAATTAATTGCTGAATAAGGATATTATATGACAGAAATCTTTCTATTATTATTAAGCTCTAAAATTGGGCTTGATCTTTACCAAAATAACTTTCCTTTAAATTGTTTTTTTTTTTTCCTTTTAATTTTTATAAACATTTGATACGGCGGGTTTTAAAACTCATGCAGTGCTTAATTAAGCTCACCGGAGCTTAGCTCCGACACTTCTTTGTTTTTAGCGAACATTTAATTATTAATCGGAGCTCACACATACTGCGACCAGAGTCCCGCGCTTCCGAAAAACCGAAACCTTAAATTATCTTTTCGTTCCATTCCCATCTCTAATCCTTTGCACTCTTCCCTGTAAAATGCTTACATAGATGACGTCGCGTGCTACACACACACAGGACATTTTGGTCCCAACATTTCGGTCAACCCATTTCGATCTAGGCAGTGCTTAATCTGTGTCGGAGCTTGCGGGAGCACAGCCCCAGTACTTCTTTATTTCTGTGGATATTTAAAGTTTATTTGGAACACCCCGGAGCTTATAAATGCTGCGTACCGAAGCCAACCGGAACAGAGCTATGTGTTTATTTTGAGAGATGATACAAACAAATATTTAGAGAGTAGATTTTTAGAAAATTTTCCACTCCCGATTTTAATGTTTTTGCGCTGTTTATTTATTAAATTTTATTATATATAAATCATACAGATGTAGTCGAAGTACATTAAAAACTTTCTGTTGTTGAAGACGAAATTGGTTTAAATTTAGTAAATAATGAATGAATTACAAATATGCGAGTGGAAGGGGGGAACTCTACGGCTGTTATTATTACAGAATATTAGAGCTCTGACATTTTTTTTTTTTTTGTTGTTGTTGTTAGAAATTAAGCCCTGAACTCATGCCCTCATATACAGTGTGTCCATGTATAACCTGACCGACCTTTATTTTCGCAACCGTTGGTCCTAGATGCATACTTCCAATTACAAAAATGGTTTAAATAAGGTAAAGAATTATTTTTTAAGCTATTTGGGTCAAGAAAAACATTTATTAAAAAATTACGAAATTTAAATTTTTACACGGTCCCCCGGTCCTATAAGTGATATTTAGTAAATATTTACTGTGACACCAACAAGTAAGACAGAAAAAGTCCCATTCATCTAACACTGAAATTGACCGAGTTATGAAACTTTGAAATGTATGACTTATACCACTTTTTTGCATATCAAAACAGATGATTTCGACCATGCTTTCAGGGGTCGTATATAAAGTACTTAAACTTATTTCAAGATATCGGCGTTTTGAAAGAAATCGTACAACTATTACGATTGAGTTAACTTTATTAGTTAAGTTTCAGATTGTTTAAAATAATTGTATTTTAACATATGTTTTATTTTGTAAGGATTTGAGGCTATGATTTTTTTTTTTTTTAACAAAAATTATGTTATTTTCATAAGGTTTTATTTAACTTGCAACGATCGTCTTTCCAGTTTAAAATTTGTACTCGAACTTTAACTGACTTTCAAATGACCGATGGAAGTTAAAATTTTACATGCTGACTTAAATCCGATTACAATGTAATTTTATTATGATTTTCGACGCTTACCATCTTATACATACTTATATTAGAGATTAACACAAAAAAATTCGGATAGATTACCGTCAACAAGTTTAAGAAATCGCTTTAGATTAGATAACATAAACCTGCGATGTTTGCGTTTTTTAACTTTTATAATTACATTTATGTATTTTTTAACGCTAAATAAAAAAATTACCTTCACTTTTAACCATCATGTCAGGATTTTTCGCAAATCGTAAATTTCAAGGTTAAAAAAATAGCAAAAAATCTCATACTATAAAATAGATGCAAGACTTTTTTATTCAGTTTAATTTTATTTAATTCAATAATTTATTCAATTTTGTGGCTTATACTGGGTTTCTTACAGCTAAACAGCTCAGGGGGCCGATGAGGTTGGGAGGGGAGAGTGGATCACTTTTAACTTTGAAATTCGCAATTTGAGAAAAATCCTGACGTGATGGTTTAAAATGAAGGTCATTTTCCGATTCAGCGCTAAAAAATACATGTGAATCAATTTTCAAAAGCTAAAAAACATGGCACAAACCAAAGTTTGAAAGACGGTGTAGTCTAACAGCATTTTAAAATATGTATGATTTTTGTAAAGAATTGAGGCTGTTGTTTTTTATCATTTTATTTAACAAAAATTCTGTTATTTTTATCCTCTAATATGTTCAGTACAAATTGTATATTTTGCATTAATATGTCAGAATGATTAAAGATTTCAAATTTATATTGTAATGCTAATTTTACTCTCAACCAGTTCTTTAATATATCTGACGAAATTATATTCTACTAAATTTGTGAATGACCCCTAATTTGTAGCAAAAAATATGCTCTAGCTTTAAACAGCTATTACTCGGTCAATTTTAATCATAGAATAACGGGACTTTTTTTTGCCTTACTTGTCAGTGTAACAGGAAAATTTTACTAAATATAACTTATAGGACCGGGGGACTGTATAAAAATTTAGATTCTGTAATTCTTCGCTAAATTGTTTTTTCGCTTCAAACTTTTTCTATCTTAACTCTGCACCTAATTTTGACCATTTCTGTAATTGGAAGTATGCATCTAGGACCAACGGTTGCGAAAATAAAGGTCGGTCAGGTTATACGTGGACACCGTGTATATATAGCTATATAATAGGTTTTAGGTTCTATGGTGATTCCAGCTGTTTTGTGACAAGCCCAAGTTTATTTTAGGAGGATTTAAATTTGTGAAAAGTCGATTTTTTGAAATGAAAATGTTTTGTGAAAGGTATATGTTTTAGAAAAAAAAAATTGTGATTATTTTTAAGATAAAGATAAAAGAATTGTGAAGGATTATTTAAAAGAATGAAATTCTTCTAAAACAGACAATTTTTTTAACATATTCATAAATATTACTCTGATTTTGCATTTAAATTTTTAACATGACTAGTAGCCTTCTCTTAACCCATTTGCATCCTTTTGAAAAGTGGAAAATTGGCTCTGATCACCAAAAATGTTTTTTATTGTATTAAAACGGGAGTACAGTATAACCCCGGTAATCCGAAAAGCATGGGGCCAAAGCATCTTCGGTTAACCGGGGTTCCATAGGAATTTTCGGATAACCGGGGTTCCATAGGAATTTTCGAATAACCGAGAGCCTTATGGTGAAAACTTGTTTGATGAAAAGCTGTGATCGTAATTTAGAACATCGTTGTGATAAAAAATGTTGTGGTACCGTAATCAAAACACTCTGAATGACAAACCAAAATTACAAGTCGCTCCAACAGCATAACAATCACAACATATTTTGTAAAAAAAAAATATATATGAAGTGTCGTACGTGTCTATCTAATAAAGTGCCCGAAATTACACAATAGTCTAAATAAATAAGTTGACTCTGTTTATTTATTTCATAAAGAACATGCTTTTTTTTAAACTATTTTTACGATTGTCCCATAACACCTTTGAAATATTTGATTTTTACTTATTTTGCTTCTAATTTTTAAAGCTAATAAGTATTAAAACAACTGTTCAATGTATTAAAAATGATTCGGAATTGTTTTGATCTAAAACTTACAAATACAATAGTAATCATAAATCAAAATATGTTTAAAGTTGTCATTTGACATTGGTAAAAATAGTGTTGACAATAACATTTCTCACATTTAAAAAGGACTTTAATGAATTTTAAGGTCTTTCGGTTAAGCCGATTTTCGGATAAACGGGGCTCTACTGTAGTTTAAAATGTATAACAAAAAAAAAAAAAAAAAAAAAAAAACTAAAATCATAATGGTGTAAACAAAAAATTCGCAATCTTACTTAGCTCAATAAAGTTCATACATGCCAAATGCATGGGAGCAATATCTGAGTATTTCGTAGAATCGATTTTCTAAATCATCATTTTCATATTTAAAAACTATATATATATATTACTTTTCTGTTGCAACACATGAAAATTCTTTTTTTAGACATGAATCTGATGTTTCAGAAAAATAACGCTGCTATATTACGATATATAAATGTTGGGTAAACATAAAAAGACTTAATTTAAAAGGTTGGTCTTTAAACTATTCAAGTGCAAAGTAAATTTATACATAAAAGTATGTTTCCACGCTCCCATGGAATTTATACTGCCTGCACACGATTTCTCGTTAGAACATCTTATAAAACTAGTCGGATGTACCAATCCCAAAACTTTCTTCTATCTCATACATGTTAATACTTCAAAATCCGCTATCACACTGCCAAAATTAAATGGCAATCTATGCATCTCATGAGGATTCTAACGATATGAAATTCCGTGCGTTAGTTCTTGAGATATGACTATCGCTGAAATCGTCTAAATTCAGAAAAAGGCTGCCTAGCAGCGCCACCTATTGGGTGATTTATACCAAATCCTAATCAGCAACAATTTATGTCAACGTCTGACTGAATCTGAAGTTTGGAGAAAATCCGTACATTAGTTTTTGAGATAGAGCAATAACGAAAATCGTGAAAATTCCTGCATAGCAGCGCCACCTATTGGGTGATTAACACCTAAACCTTATTAACAACAATTTGTGTCAACATACAACTAAATCTGAAGTTAGATGAAAATTCGTCCATTAGTTCTATTGATAGAGCTATTGAGGCAATCGTGAAAAAGGCAGCAGAGAAGCGCCACCTGTTGGGCGATTTACACCAACACATAATCAGTAGCAAGTCATATCAAGGACTAACTGAATCTGAAGTTTGATGAAAATCCGTGCGTTAGTTCTTAAGATAGAGCTATTGGGGAAATCGTGTAAATCCTGCAAAATTCATCATAACAGCGCCACCTGTTGGGCGATTTACCCCAAAACGTAATCATCATCAATTCATATCAAGGACTAACTAAATCTGAAGTTTGATCGAAATCCGTGCATTAGTTCTTGAGATAGAGCTATTGCGAAAATCGTGAAAAATGCAGCATAGCAGCGCCACCTGTTGAGCGATTTACACCAAAAACTAATCAGCATCAATTTGTATTAGGGAGTAACTGAATATCAATTTTTATTAAATTCCGTGCATTAGTTCTTGAGATAGAGCGCCCACAAAATTTGTGTCACATACACACAGACAGACTCACAGAGTCACAGACAGACATTTTGTAAAAACATGTTTTTTGGAATCTCTGACCCCTAAAACGTGTAAATCCGTCGAAAACCGGAATTCGAAAATTTTCATGAATCCAATACTTTCTTCTTGTAAAGATAGAAGAAAGTAAAAAAAATTGTGTGCATATATGCTCTTTAAATGATATAGACCGGAAAAATTCTGTGCATGTATGCACTAATGATGCAAATGGGTTATTTATGTTGTGAGGAAGTCCCCCCCCCCCCACCCTTAATATCGTGAAATGTATTTTTACTAAAATTAGCAATTAGATAGAAACCAGTGGCTATTTAGTTGTTTTATGTTTAAAAAATGCATGAATTAAAAATTTTATATATTAAAATAATCCTAATATTGTCTTTTAGGAAATCCTGGTTCTGCTGGTGAAGCACCAAAAGACTTTCTATCTCAAATATTTGCAAATGGAACTCTGGCCGTTGACACATTTTACTTTATTAGGTATAATTTGTAAAAACCTAAAAAAAAAAAGAAAAAAGGAGCTTACTTATTGTTACAATATATAATACTATATACACAATAAATTTTATTGGGCTCATGCTTGTCAGCTTATCTGTATATATGCTTTAAGTTTTGTAAAATTGACCAATCACCATGAAACTTGCATATATTTTTAAGCCAGACAGCAATATATCATCCTTTGAAAATAGTTATCAAATCATTCATAGTTTTTCACAGAGATGTATGAAAATTTTAAGTGAAACGTAAACAATATTAAAAGATTTCAAATTACAATGAAATTTGAATGTGTTTTATACTATTTTCATACCTAAAAATAGCCATATCATAAATTTTTTTAGATATACATAAAAAGATTCAAATATTCGTGGAGGAATTTCCGGAGCTTAAAATGTTTGTTAAATTTGTTGTTTTATCATCTACACTCTACAGTAATAATAAAATATGTTACCAAGCAAAATACACAAGTTATTTCAAATATAATAACAAATATGATGATTGGTTGAATACTTCATATAGTGTATTTGATTTTGAAGCTGCATATAACCATGGCACATTATATTGAGTATTCAAGTTTAACAAATCGGCTATAATGGCATGGTAAATTCAGAATTCAAAATTTTGAGTGGGAATTCTAAAAAGGTGTAGGATATTTTTTTAAAGTGTATTTGAAGTTTGTTCCATATTTTTTTAAATAATTGCATGTTATTGATGTTTAGTGATTTTCCTTTATTTTATGTCTTTGTTGCTATATATTTTGTTATATATATCTATGTTGCTTGATCTTTAAGTAAAGTCAATAAATATATATGCAAAAATATTAAATTGATTATTCTGGGAAAGAAAAATAAAATAGAATAATTTGATTTTTTAGGTTTGATTTTTTTAATAGTCTCTGTTTAGGTAAAGGTCCTTAAATTCAATGATTTGATAATTCAGTAAGATTTTTTGCTTTTTCACTCAATATTGTTCTGAAACAGTAAGAATTCTATAAAATGTGAAGAATCAGTTTTATCTGTCATTTGAATTTTGAGATGCTTGTTTTAGACATTGTTGATAAGCTGCTTAAAGTACTCTTAAATGCCGGGTGTCGCTTTTCGGCAACATACCGAATTAAGGCTCTAAAATACTATTAGAATAATATTAACATATAGATGACAACACTTGTGCTGTTTAAGAATAAAGATAGATTTATGTTTTCAATTGTTGCTACTTGTTCTTTTTGTTTTGTTTGGAAGCTTGCGAAATACCCTGTTTTGTTCTGCAATGAGCAAGTAAAATTTATTTCTTTTTATAGTTCTAAAATTCTTGTGTGTTTAACATTATAGAATTTTATCAAGGAAAATTATTTTTTCAATTAAAGACCAGTATTGCCGATTAGTAACAAAGTGTTTTTTAGCCGTAAACCATACTTAAAACAAAATATGATTTTTTTAAGTATTTGTTCCATGATTTATTTAAAAAATGAAAACCAAAAAACATTATTACAATGATTTTTGAAAAATCAGGCATTTAAGGGTTAACTAATCTTATCATAACTTCTGTGATTCTGAATGGCTTTTATTAATTCAATAAATATGCATCCACTTTTATTCCCTATTTAATATGTGTCAATAAGTGCATGCTATATCCGAACATATTAATGCGATATAACTTTCAAAATTTCAAAATGTTTACCTTCTTCCAATCATAATATGAACTTAGTTCTGTTAAAAAAAGAAACAAATCAATCCTCAATATTTCAAATTGACAAGAGAATAAAAAGACTTTTCTAACCGTGAAATTTATTTCGGACTAATTTTTATGATTTTTACTTTACTATTACAAAATTTTATACTTTTCGTGTTAAGGGGTCTCAGGACTCTTAAAGTTCCAAAATTTAAATTTTTTTAGATGTTAAACTCCTATTTTTTCTGAACATTTTGATATTATTACCTTGAAATTCCTATTAGAATAGAAGTTTTGACTTTAATTATACCCGCTTAATAACTGAAGCGGCGTTTCCGAAATTTTCAAGTTATTTTTTTCGAAATGGCATTTTTGGGCATGACGCGCAGGATATCTCAAAAACTTCTGCATATTTTTTCGTGAAATTTTCAAAACATATTTCATGTTAGTCTGTATAAATTGAACCTAAAATTTCATTTTTATTCTTCAAAAAAATATCTTTTTTAGGTGATTATACTGCTGAAATTTTCAAAATTTTGTATTAGCTAAATAAAATTTTGCATTAAAAATATAAAAATGCTTTAAATACAAATTTATTTAGGTTCAAAATAATTAATATAGTCTGAAGTATAATTAGGCACGAAAAATTTCATTCTAGTTGTAAAATTTATTTTGTAATCTTGCGCTTAAGCTGTTATACCAATTTTCTGCTCGAGAAATGTCTGACAGTTTGGAAAGCCCTAATACTAACTCTGCATCTTGCAATTTTTTAAATCACGAAATGGAAGAACATACTTATATGTTTCATCCCAATAAAAATTGTGTTTTTAAATCATATACATTTTAAAATATTAAATGTTGAAAATGGCCTTTTTTCTCAATTTTAACAGTCCTGAGACCCTTTAAGCGCAGCATTATCTTTGTATATTATCCTTATTTAATTTGATTTTAATTTTAGTGGATTACTAGTTGCATATGTGACATTAAAGTATTTGGAGAAAACACAAGGAAAATTTGCTTTTGGAAAATTTTATTTTCACAGATATTTTAGGTAATTATGTTTTTACCTTTAGGAAATTGCATTTGTGTAAATTTAATGGATCTTAATCAGTAATTTGTATGCTTGTATGTACAAAGATTTTTATTCAGCTTGACAAAATTTAATAAAATCTTTGAGTTTAAATTCATTGCTTTTTATTTTCTTTTATATAAAATCGAAAGTTTATTATTATTCTGTTTATCTGCAATGTTTTTAATCATAATTTTGTTCAAAAACAGTTTAGTTGTATTTTTGTGAAAGTAAAATCAGTTACAGTTCATTTCTTTTTCTGAACAATATAAGTAAAAGCTCTAAGTATTTGAATATCATCATATCAAAAATAGATTTAAAGTTAGCCTTTATTAAACATTGCAAAAATGATTCATTTTGTAATAATAATTATTATTACAAATATATGTATATCAAAATGTATAATATCATCTTTCACGACACTAGTGTTTAATACAGTGTTTTGACTCTATTGAATAATTATTATTTTTGAATTATTTGCAAGAAACTACACACACATACATGAAAATCTTTGCACTTCTCTTTATTGTTATAGATTTTAATTACCGCTGAAAAATGTTCACTGATGAAGCTTCTAAGTTAAATTTAAGAAAACTACTCTAATTTATAAAGAGAAAAAAAACAATGAATTTGGAAAAACTGTTCATGAGGATATTTTTTGATAAATGGTTTAGTCTCCCCAAAAATATATCTTAGAAGAATTTTAATTATGGGTTTTTCATTAAAATAAAGTTCGCTGCAATATTTTATCAATTTCTTTTAAATATATATATATATTTATATATATATAACCATAATGTAATTACAAATTATCATCTATTTCCAATTACTATAATTAATTCAATAAATTAATAAGTTTAGCATATAATTATAACTGTAACATTATACAAAATACGGATGGAACCCTATACAAGCAATACAAATTAAGCAAAATCCACTAATTGACTAGCACATTACATACGATTAGTCCATATTAACATATGAAAAACCACCAAATTTTGAAAAAAAATCTATTAAAGACATATGAAGCAAAAAACAGCAAAAAAATTTTTGAACCATTAAAAGACGTATTGTAAATAAATAATAGATCAAATGGAAGGATGTAGCCGGAAGATTATAGCATTTCACTTTATCAAGGGTACATGAAATACCAATATAAGTAAAAGCATAGTCGATTTCTGTAAAAGAATCCAGCATTAAGCTAAAAATTAGATTCATATACATTTTCAATGTTTTATTATACTATATTTTTTTCTTAATTGAAAGGGATTTTCTTGGAAATTCATTTGGGTTTTCAAATATATTCTTGATATTGGGGGAAAGGAGGGGAGGGAAAATCATAATTATGAATTAAAATGACATTTATTTAATTTGTTTTTTGTAAAAAAAATCCTTAATAAAAAGTTTAATCATATTATAAGTCTTAAAAGAAGACACCTTTCTTATTATATATTTACACAAACATGGAAGTTTCATCAGATAATAAGTTTTATTATTATTTCTTAAAAATCAAAAAATATTTTTTACAGTTATTTTTTCCTTTTTTGATATATTTTCTTTTAAAGTTTAATTTGGATTTGCTTGAAATTCATATGAGTTCTCAAATATATCTTTTATATATATAAAAAATATATATATAAGAACCTATTATTTAAAAGGACTAATTTAATTCCTTTGATCATAAGTATTAAGAAAATTAAAACACTTTTTTTATTTATGTAAATATGATAAAAATTTCATCACAGTTTAAATTATTTTATTATTTTTGTTCAGTGAAAACTTTCTGAATTAGAATTAAATATATATAAAGCTGATGTTAAAGATTTCATTCATAATAGAAATATTATATGCCGAATTCTTGATTAATCTTGATCTTTCTCCAATCAAAAATCCTTTTAATTATCCTTAAATCTTTTAAAACATACTAAAATAAGTATTTTTTTCATTATTATTATTATTATTTTTTTTTTTTGCAGGCTAACACCACTAATGATAATGGTTGTGCTGATTTGTGCATATCTTATACGTTATCTTGGATCAGGTCCTAACTGGTTATCTTCCATTATGATGTATGATGAATGGTGTCGGGAAAATGGATATCTCAATGCACTTTATTTACATAACTTTATTCACACAGAACATATGGTAAGGTATATTGCAGTTTTTAGGATATAGATGAATTTGTTAGTTTTTTTTTTATTTCATTTGTTGAAATTTTATGGTATAAATGAAATATTAGTAGAAGTTTACTATTAAAATAGACGCATTTAAGTTTTCACAAACTAAACGATGAATCTCTCACAAATTACAGACTACAGAATCAGATAATATATTTTTATGCATGAACATAACTTGCCATGAGGTTTTTTATTCATATTTCCAGAAAAAATTAGCGAAGTAAATAAAATTACATAAACTGATGTCCAAAGTATTGTATATTTCAATAAATCATTGTTTTCTCAAAAAGTTTTTATGGAAAACGTTGAAAATTCCTACACAGAATAAGAAAACGGTATGCAAACCAAGGATAATTATAATTTTTTTTAAAGAATCAAATCAGCCGTTTCAGAGGATTTGATGACAAAAGCGTGCATTGCAAAGTTGTTGGATTTTGAGATTGGATGACTCTTTTAATTTGTTGTTCTCAATAATTGTTTTTGATGATAAGTTTATTACTTACCAAATAGATGGATTTAAATGTGGTCGTGTTATCAGTATGATGGAGTCTGGCCGATGTTGTCGAAGCTGTTGGTATCGACCAATCTACAGTTTTGAGACTGTGGCAACGCGATATTTCAACGGGAAATGCTAGTAGAAGTCCTTTAGAAGGACGTCCGTGTATAACAACACCATCAGATGACCGATTTGTGGTTTTAACGGTCTAGCTCAACCGAACATTGCTAGGAAGAGCGATAGCAGTAGAGTTAAATGCCGGCTATGGGCCACTAGTTTTGTAACAAACAGTATACAGGCGACTTATTATGTGTATGAATTTTCAACGTTTTCCAACAAAAACTTTTTGAGAAAAGAATGGTTTATTGAAATATGCAATCATTTGGACATCAGTATATAATTAGTGAAAGTAGGTGTTATGCACATGATTATAAGAATAAATTTAATATGTTTCAAATTAAGATTTAAAAGATTTTTCGGAAAAATTTAGTATCCCCTGCATTAATATTTGAAAGATATGCTTACCAAGGAGAAAAAAAAATTCAACAAAAAGCATTTCACCTGTATTTTCTTAAAATTTCATTTTTGTTGCATAACACTTTTCTCTACTTGTGTCTTCAATTAACAAGCATTTTGTTTCAAGACATCCGGATATTAAGGATTGCTCTAATTCTGAATCTGTTGAATGCTAGGTATAATTTCTATAATTTATGATTTTTGAACAGTAATTTTTTAATGCATTTTAGATTAAACTTATTTAGAAATGTGAGTGTCGGCAATTTATATATTACACAGGATTAATAATTGTGTTCATAAACAGGTTAAAAAAAATCGTAGTATGTTTGTATGCCTTATGTTATATAGTCATATAAATAAAATATTCATATAGTTTTGGTTAAAAACAGTTCACCTTTTAAAGAATATACAGCAATCTGATTTTGTATTGCTACATGTTTCTTGATTTTCAGCCAGGTTTTTGTTTTTGAATAAGCAATATACCGGGTGATTCAAAATAAAGGTTATGGTGGTGACATTTTAGTATGTACGTGATAGAAACATACAGATCACATTCAAAATTTTAAAATAATTACTTTTTTTTACAAATTGAAAATATCGTTTGGTAATTTAATGTCTTTTAATTCAAATATGCAAACGATATTTTTACTAAGAACTTATTGTTGATCAAACTTATTTATTATCTTAAAATTAATATCATTTTTGAAAAGATTAATTGAGAAAAAATTATTTTGAAAAGTCAAAATATTAGAATACTTGTTCAAGTGGTTCAAAATATTAGAATATTTCACATTAATTCTCCTTTAATTATCCCCAATACATAACCGGTAGCATCATTGATTAAATATAGACAATTTTATTTAAAATCAGTATTCTTTTTGCAGTTTGTTTGCTTTTTCGTCTAAAAATGAGTCGTGTGAGTGATATTCCTGAATCTATTAAACATTGTATGGTTGATTTATATCGGCACGGTAAAAATCAATGTTATATAGCGAATAATTTACATTGTTCGTTAGTATAATACTCACACAATATTTAAAAAATTGAAAACTTCAAAATAAACGCCGAAATGGCAGCCGAAAACCAAAACATCTACTAGAGATGACAGGAAACTGAAGCGTATAGTTAAGAAAAACCGTTTTAAAAGTGTGCGATTCTTGGACCGAAAATGGAAAGAAGAAGAAATTGAAGTTTCTACATCGGTAATATTAAGACATCTCCATAAATTTAAGTTTGAATCTCGTGTACCGAAAACAAAACCTCTCATGACTGCAAAACAAAAGCGTATAAGATTGAATTGGTGTAAATCAAGACGTTTATGGAGCGAAGAAGATTGGAAAAATATATTATTTAGTGATGAAAGTATGTTTTGTGTTTCATATGGTAATCAAGGTATTCGAGTTTGGAGAATGAAGCAAGAAGCATTTGATAAAGAGTGCCTTAAACGTTCCGTAAAATTTGCTGCTAGTGTCATGGTTTGGGGTTGCATGAGTGCAGAAGGACCTGGAAAGTCATGCATCGTTTACTAAAAGATTAACTCTCAGATATATCAAGAAATTTTGGAATATTAGATGATTCCATCATCAGAAGATTTATTTGAAGATTATTTCATCTTTCAATAAGATTTAGCGTCAGCGCATACCTCGGTGTCAACCAAGAATTGGTTCCGCCAACGCAACATTAAGGTACTTCCTTGACCACCAAACTCACCAGACCTTAATCCCATCGAAAACTTATGGTGTATAATGAAGAAAAAAACCCCCAAAAATTCTCCTTCAAGTAAAACTGAGTTAGTGGCACGTATAAAGTCTATTTGGGCTAATATGGGGGAAATGTTTGTAAACACCTTGTATATAGTATGCAAGATCGATTGTACGCTGTTATGAAAGCTAAAGGGAATGCTACAAAATATTAACTACCATTTACTTCATATTCATAAGGTAACATTGAATATTTTGAACCAATCTAAATTTTATTCTAATATTTTAATGTGTTTCAGAAAGCTGTATACCTAATTTATTGTACTGTATTTGATATCTTGTAAATGTTAAAATCTTATCTAAACATTCCAGATTTAATTTATAAGAAATTTAATTGCATTTACTTAGTATAAAAATAAATAAATGAAAAATATTTTTTCTTATTACTTTTTCTCAATTATTCTAATATTTTGAATATGAGCTGCATTTTTAGTTACAAAATGTATTCAAATTAGAGATGAGTTTGGGCTTTTTTTTTTTTTTTTTTTTTTTTTTTGAGTTTGAGTCTGAAAGATTTTGTGTCATCAGAGCCTGAGCCTGATACCAAAAGTATGCAATAAAAAATCATTAATAACATTTTAAAATTGTATCAAGATTAATTTTCTTATTTTCAAATCTCTGTTTGTATAGAAATGACTATTAATCCTAAATACTCAATCTTTTCTTCTCCTTGTTTCGTTGTCTCGTTCTGTTTAAAACAACTACTTTATTTAATAATATTGTTATTTTAGTGCTTGAGTCATTCATGGTATCTAGCAACTGATATGCAGTTCTATCTTGTTGCACCAGCCATATTAATACCTCTACACAAGTAAGTATTTTTCTTTCAGTTGTAATATTTTAGGTGCAAACTAATTACTTTACTTTTTTTTAATCTTATTTTTTCTGAATAATACGTAAATCTTGCTTAAACATTCTTTTCTGTGTGAGCAAAAGTATGTTTGCACTTCAATAGCATAGTTTACTAGTGTTAAGAAACTGTTCTTTTCAGAAGTTAGATATTATCCAATGACAGACCAAAAATTCTTTTATATTCCCTTTTAAGACATTGTAATATGCAGATTAATTTGTTAAAATGCAATCTTCTCTAAAATCAACATACATGTTTATGTGAAATAATATTTTTAAATATTCATTATAATGAAATATGCATGAATAAAGTCTGTGTAAATAATGAAATTTAATAATAATTTAATTCATAAATGATGAAAATGCAATGCAACATAAATTGCTGCATAATTCATATACAGTAATTTGTAACAATTATTATTGTTTTACCGATGGTTCTTTATTTATGTTATGAAATAATATTTTTTACAGTTCTTAATAATAAATTAAATATAAAATTTGTTAATTAAAATTGGAATTAATTATTTTAACAATACCATCAAATTTCTAAAACATAAATATTAATTTTTAATGATATTTTCCAAATTGGAAATCTTTAATTTTAAATAAATAATAAATTATTTTCTCTTTAAATGCTAAATGCTATTAAATTTTAAATCAAACTAATATATATTTAAATTTAAATTTATCTCTTTTTGGCGTGAGAAAAAACACTTTAATCTGTATGGGTTTCTTGGTTATTTCTTTGCAACATATCTGATATTAAAAATTATTCGTGAATTGGTATTGATCGTACATTTTTGTGAATAGTTGTGCAAATCTTTATACTGACATGCAATAACACTAATTTTGTTTAACATTTGTTTCTTTTTTTGTGTGTGTGTGCGTAAGTGAAGGAGAAGTATAAAAAAATGTTGTCTTACCTATTCTGTAGAGATGTGTAGAAAGACATATAAAACAGACAATCATCTTGAACTGAGATCTTTATTGAAAACTTAAAAAAATACTTGAAAAACAAAACAATTAAAGTACTTTTCCGGCTATCAACGATAATTACTGAAATCTCATTTTCAAATGTGCTATGTGTTTTCTAAAAATTTTTTATGGGTATCTTACTTTGCTTATTAAACTGCAAAGTTTTGTTAAAGTGTTTTGGAAGTGTTGGAAAGTGTTTCATAATCTATGCTTCATGCATGATTTCTTTCTTGTTAATTTTAGCTAGGGTCAGGTCTAGATAGCTATATATATATATGTATATATACTTTTGTATTAGTTATGCTAGACATTTTGCTCTTTTTAAATAATATCAATATTTAAGTTTTATATTTCAAATATTTAACAAATTTTATTTAAAATCAAATAAAAAATTCTTAGGGTTCAATACATAAACTTTTATGTTTTCATATATTTAGTATACTTTATTTGGAAACTAGCCGACCCGACTGGCGTTGCCCGTGATAATATTCTTAAGTCAACCTTAAATTTGTATGATTTTATATTTTTAAGTTGATTTTATCTGGGATACGTGCCTGCTGATTGTGTGAAAAATTGGTAAAAAAAAACAAAAAAAAAAAACTGATATTTAGCTGATATTATTATTATGTAAAAAGGCTCGGAATAACTGCCATGAGGAAAGAAGGGGGGGGGGATATGTTTCCGGCGTTCCAAGCAATTCAACTCCCGAACGAAACTCCGAACATGTGTCCCCGCTGCCTCCGGTACCGTAAAGCAGGCGTTCCTTTACTTCCACCGTCAGGGAGCGCAATATGTTTTATACAAACATCCGACATGGGTCCCTGCCGCCTGCGGCACCGTAAAGCAGGCGTGCTGTGCACGCTCTGCAAAATCTGTTAGTTCCAATTTCTACCGCAAGGTGACGCCCTCTTTCGAAACAAACCTATATCTGAACGAAACTCCGTTATTCAACCTTTTCGTAGATATATTACTCGAAAAGGTAGGGGAGTCAAATAAAATTTTAAGAAATTTTCTGAAAATCCTTTAGTTCCATTTCCACTGCCAGGGCACGCTATTGTTCTATACGAACATCCCAGGCAGGTCCCCGCCACTTACGACCCGGTAAATCAGGCGTGCTGCGTACACTCTGCAAAATCTGTTATTTCCAATTTCCACCGCCATCAGGTGGCATTTTGTTCTAAACAACCTGTGTTTAAGAATGAACTTATGAATGTTAACCTATGAATGAAATTCCGTTATTCAACATTTCCGTATATATATTACGCGATGGGATGGCGGAATGAAATAAGAATTTAAGAAATTTGCTGAAATTAACCGATAACGGGCTAATCTCGCAATAATATACGTCATGTGGACTAATTGCGATATTTAATCAAAAGTAGTTCCCTCCTTACCCATCTCCGCCAATATAAGAAATACAAACGTTTCTTTATAAACCCATTGTCAAAACATTTATTTTCCCTTTTAAAAATCAATTTTTTGATAAAATTTAAAAAATATTTATCGATTTTTATGAAAATTAGATTTCTGGATTCAGTGTTGCATTTTGTGCATAGATGTGTAATTTTCAAACCGGTAAATGCAGTATTTTTTAAATATATATACGCGGCTCTTAACACTCCTAATATGTTAAAAATCTGTGGTTTTATACATCGGCCACCTGTCTCTGCATTCAATGGACATGCTGAAGGAAAATATTTTTCTGCAATCGAATTAATGACAGGGATTTTTACGAAAATTACATATTTGGATTGAACGTTAAAAAATACGCATAAATGTGCTAATTTCAAATAGATGAATGCAGTATTTAAAAAAATTCTATAGAACTGGAAAATTGCCTACTCTCTTTGGTCACGTATTGCTTTGAAATAATTTCGGGGGCCCGCTCGAAGCATGCATCTCATTGGCTGCGAAATTGCTGGACATCTAGTCTTCTCTGATAGAGAATGATTCTGCGGTTTGATAAAAAAAATCTATGCTTTTGTTGAATGACGAATATTTTCCATTATTTTAATTGAGGTTTTTAATTAATAACTTAGCTAATTATTAGAAATTTAAAATTCTGAGTATCAGGTGCACCAGGAGAGGCCTTCGACTACCCTCACGAAAAATTTCAGCTTTGTACGTGCGATAGATTTTGCTAGCTATCGCAGACAGACACACACACACAGAGACAGAGCGAAACCTTTTATTAGTACAGATTATGTCAACACCTTCTTTTTTAGAAAAAATGAAATATACCTAAAAAAAAAAAAAATACATTTGCTGGAATTATTGTAGTAATAATAATTAATTAATACTTCTTATAGTTTTTAATAAATAAAATAAATAATGCTAATTGATAATAATTTATAAAAAAAAATGGTATATACTTTATGAAATTTACTTTGATAATGTGCCTACATTACTCTCAATCTAATTTTATTTTATTTCTTGTTATACAACAACTTGAGAACCTTTTGATTATCTCTTGTAGAAATTTCAAGTATGGTGCTATATCTTCTTCAATCTTTCTCATAGCAACAACTGTGACAACTGCTGTATTGACTGTATTGAATCATTATCCAGCTATTCCATACATCAATAATGTAGTGTAAGACATTTTTGAAATTATTATATATATGTATTTATATGGCTAGAATGCTAAGTATAAATGTTCGTTAATATTGTTTCTTTTATTAAAATTTTATTTAAAAAAATGAGAATTTCACCACTGATAAATTTAAATAAAACTTTTCATGTTGTAAATAACAATGTATCTTAAGATATCTCATATATTTGACAACTTACATATTAGGGTGGGTCGAAAAAACCGAAATATTTATAATCGAAACGTAATAGCGCGGAAAAGTTGCCTTTTGTAAAAAAGATAAAATACGTAAAATATTACACCGATTTGTTAATATCTTTTACCGCCGCAAGGGGTCCAAATTTCGAAAAAATCGCAAAAAACATACTTTTAGCAATTTTTTTTTTAATTATCCAAACATACTTATTCAATTTCTAATAGAACGCAATAGCCACGCCAAGATATTAGTAATGTAACATTAACATTTCATTTTTGTGACATCGTTGCTTTTACCGCCACAACAGGGCCAAAATTTCTAAAAAATGTTAAGAATTAAAGTTTTTCATTTTTTCAATGTTCATAACTTTTGTAATGTTTTCAGATTTTTTACATTTCTAATAGGCTGGGAAAGGCATTTTATGTTGTTAATTTCATGCACATTGTTAACCATGATCACTGTAATTCTAAAAAAAAAAATTTGCTCAATGATAGAAACACCTGCAGCTGCCTGCACGTAAAATTAATTTCTCGCTGCTAGAGGGCCACGTTTCACTTTGTTCGTTTTATTTTTTTTCTTTTCTTTATTTTTTTTTTATTTTTTTTTTTTTTTTGGTAATGTACTCCTTTTACTCTATACTTTGATGGCCCTAAAGATAGAATTATCTACCAGGTTAAACAGGTGGCAAAGTTTCATCTTTGTCAAGGAGGAACATATCAAGGAAAGAACAAGGAAGTCAAGGAGGAACATATCTCTTTGTATTAGAACCAGGTCTGAATTATTTTCGTCATTTGACCCCATCGTCTGGCAAGGCGACTTCTATATGCAATGACATTATAGATTTTTTGAAGAAAATGAAATCGCGACTGGAATAATAATTGCAGTTGAATTTCGCGGAACTGTCTTCAAAACAGGATGCAAAGGTGGTGTTATAGTAGGATTAGTTGAGAACAACTTTTAAAAAACCACTTTATTGGCTTCCTTGACCTCACTTCAATGAGCTTCCACTGAGACATCTTTTCACACATCTTGATGACAAAAAACAGGTTCTCTATCATATTGTGGCTTAATTGGTTGATCTCTTGCAATTTGCGAATTATTACCAATTGCAAAATTTAAGCCAATTTAATCTGATCACCTAGTTGTTGATAAAGATGATTTGTCAACTGACCAGAAGTATAGGTCTGAAATATTGCACGCTCTTTCAACACGCGTGTATTGACCTTTTTTGCTGAGTCCCTGGACAAATATTTCACGCAAGGTGGATCATTACTGCTATTCGAATTTTGAGACTCTACGTTGGAACAAAGAAACCCTCTTCTTAACTTCTCATACTCTTTGAGTACATCCTGAAAATGTACTGCATTAGTTGGTTCACAATTAAAATGAATCACGCATGTTTTCCAGAATCTGTGCACTATAGTTAGTAACTTACGTTACTTGACTGATAATCTACGAAAGATTATAGTTCCTGTATTTTCACGAAATGACTATTTCGCAAATCATACAAATAGCCTCTTTGGAATGATAGCATATGAAGAGGAGAACATCAGGGCTCCAGCCATGAAGAGAATTGCAAAAGCACGAAGTTCTGGGGACTAGAATAGTGCCATCCGTCACTTTATCATGGCAGACTTCAACACTGAAGCTTAAAATTGTATGGCTTTAGTCTACTGACAAAACTGAAAAATAACGGAACCACCTGTTATGGTTTCTTTATCGACTAAAAACGCTGGTGAGTTTAAAATGTTCGATTAACGATACCAGCTATTATAACATTCCTTGTCCCACTCAATCACTAGAAAGATGCGTGAAATTATTCATTGAAGCAATGATAAAGTTTGTTTACTAGAACAGAGGGAGGATCACATCTGATCAGTTTTGGCCTCTCGAGAAATAATGGCTTCATCTGAAAGCAAGTTATAGTATAAAATTCATTTACATTAAATTCTTCTTCATTTTAAGTTTATTTAACCCGTTTCGGTTAAACATCTCTATATTTTAATTAATAAAATACTAAAACATTTTGCTCATTTTATATAATTTTTGTGGCATGAATTGGCTCTTATGAAGTAAAACATCAGTAGATGAAGCGATCGTCAAGAAAAATGAATGATTAACTTTATTTTCAAGCCTATTACAAATAGTTATAAAAAATTATGATATATTAATAGATATAAAGTAAAATTATTTATTTCTAGACATATTATAGAAATTATAAAAATTTAGAAAAAAATGAAAAATTGAAATTTTTGAAATTTTTACAAAAAATATGGTCTTTTCGCGGCAAATAAAGATATGATTTCATCATAATGAACATTTACCGGGACATTTCTCATATCTTCATGTATCTATTGCGTTCTATTAAAAATTGCATTGGTATGTTTGGATAATTTAAAAAAAAATGATAAAAAAAACATGTTTTTTGCGATTTTTTGAAACTTTGGCCCCCTTGCGGCGGTAAAAGATATTAACCGATCGATGTAATATTTTAGAAATTTATTCTGTATTACAAAAGGCAACTTTTCAGCGCTATTACATTTCGATTATAAAAATTTCGGTTTTTTCGACCCACCCTATTACATATTCCTCACCCGCAAGAAAAATGACAAAACTCAAACGTTCTATGTTTCACGGGAGAGACAAGATTCACATATTTTATCTACCCCATATATATATGAAATCCTAATGAAAGGAATTAATGAAACGGTTTTATGAAACGACTGATTATGTTTCACAGCTAATCATCCCAAAATATGGAAGATTTGGCGGTAAAATTAATACCAATAATAATAGGGGATTAAATCCACAGGTGGCAAAACTGGTAATAGAATTTTAAAATTTTAATTAGTTTTCGAGATATTAATTTTTTCTTTATTTTAGTGATATTTCTATAATAATGGCAACTAAATTAATTTTTGTGGAAAAAAGGGGAGAAGAGGGAAAAACTATAGGGATTATTAGATTTATTCTTTTTCGTCATTTTCAAATTGAAATTGAAATTCGATAGTAAAACAATATTGTGATTAAATTATGCTTTTCAAGAAAATTTTAAGAAATAAAAATTAGATTTGTTTTTTGTCGTCATATTTAAATTGAAATTGAAATTATTAAAAACAGAAAGCAAATTTTAAAATAAGAATTAAATGATCACGTGTTAAAAGTAGAAAATAAGGAAAATTACGTCAGAATATTTACACGCAAACATTAAAAAAGTACGAAAACTTTAAAATAATAAAATTATTACATGCGAAATTCATTTGAAGGTTATAATTACGTCATATGTAAATTTCCCAAATATTAAATGTTATCATATTTAAAGTGTCTAAAATAATTATTACGCGTAAAAAACTTTTAATATTGAATATTAGGTCATATTTAAAATCTCGAGGCTAACGAGAAAGACAGGCTACTGCGGTGGGTCCGATTCTTCTTTTTTTACAGACCGCTGGAGTCACGTGATGTTCTTTTCGCACACCTTCATTGGTGCATTCGAGCATCACATGACTCCAGCGGTCTGTAAAAAAAGAAGAATCAGACCCACCGCGGTAGCCTGTCTTTCTCGTTAGCCTCGTAAAATCTTCATAAAATAATATTTTTAAACACTTTTAAATGAAATGATACCTGTGAATCTTCAAAGAGAAAAAAAAAGGTTTAAAATAAATAAATAATTACATGAGAAATATGAGAAATGCATTTAATAGTGAAAATTACGTCATACATTAAAATGATACATTTAAAACGAATTTCATTCCGGAGAATTTTAATGGGACGTCCACGTCACATGCTATAAAAGTAGTGCGACTTGCAAATTTGGGTACTACTTAATTATCCCGTCGACCAAAAACTGTCGCCAAACTGTAAGATTAAATGCCAATAATGGAGGATCGTAAATTTCACATTCACTTGACATTAAACACGTTACACGTTTTGTTACGTCATCAAGTCTTTTTAATTCGATGTTTTATTAGTATTTTTTATTCCTAGTCCTCCATGTTTTCATACCTTTGGGTGCAGGAAAATACAATGGCAAACCTACAAGTCAACCGCTAAAATCGGGTTTTCAGGTGTTTTCCTTCGAGATATGACTTGACAGACCGATTGCGTTTTAATATGCGAATCGAGATTTAACGAATGGAGGATATTCCATCTATGTTTCGATCACGTGGTCAAGGTAAAAACTTCTAGCGTAAAGAAGGGAAGGCTCCGTAGACGTGCAATATAAATCCCCGCTAGCCAATAAAACAGTTCATGAGGCAAAGTGGTAGTATCTTACCTTCTTATCAGTTAGAAGTTCCTTGGGTAAATTACCGGTATCACGTGACTTTTTTCAGCCTCGGACCCAGATTTGGAATATCCTCCATTCTGGAACCTCAGCCGTGAACTCGATGAGGTGATTGCCCGTGCTGCCACGTCCCGGTCTATAATATTTTAGCTCCCGGTATGCCATTTCTTTCTCCCAACAATTAAAGTGTCTCCTCCAAAAAATAACGTTCTGTTATATAAGCCAGCCGTAAAATAAAGCAGATGTATCATTGCATGGGAAAATCTCTACTGCAATTTTTCAAGCTTCTATAAACATCGCACATTTTCAATTTTCATACCGTCGTGTAAGGAAAATAAAGTACTTTTAAATGCAATTTGTTTGAAAACTGCATCTCAATTTATTTTTGAGATATTAATTTTTTTGTAGTTTTTAACACGATTTGTTTAAGTTGGCAATTGACGTACTCCATTTCTGTAGAAAGTAAAGGAAAAATAGTTGGAAAATAGTAGATTAATTATCTTTTTGTTGCCATTTTCCCATAACAACTGAAAAAAAAAATAAAGTGTGAGCTATTTTGAAAAAATATAAATGAATGATTTCTGATAAAACATGGAGCTATTATAAACTATATTTAATTTTAAGTATCTATATTAATGTTACAAACACATGAAAGCATATGAATCATTAGATAGTAGATTTTTTTTGCCGAGTTTCTGGAAGGACGGAATTGCTTTTTGTTGTATTTGTGTAGCCTTCTGCAATAGTGACGTCAAATGCATACTTTTCTGTAGATGTTGTGTAAGATTGGGTGTAAATGTGGAATTCTTCAGCGGATGCGAATGACGCCATTTTATATAAATAAAAGAGTGTGTTTGAAGTTTCAAAAATGAAATTTATGTTGTACTATCTATATTTATGTTACATATATACTTTTTTTCATCGTAAGCGATACTAAATTCTGAAAAAGCAGAAATCCTGTTTTCTAGGTTTTTTTTCTTTTCATCTAATTTTTTGTCGCCCCGACCCGTTAACAAAAGTCTTTATTCTACCGGTCCAGTCTGTTTGAAAGTTTGCCTTTATTTTGCCCGCTCATAGGCTGGCCCCGCACAGACCTCCAATTTTACTACCTCCTTGCACAGAATATCAAAATAAAACATAAGTAAAGATCACAATTCTCTGGTCTTTGGATATTGTAAAGGCTGAAGGGTGTATCCATTGCAAAATTTCCGAGACATAATACTATGAGGGTATAAAAACCGTATGTTTTAGAGTAGGGGTGCACAACCTGTGGCCCGCGGGCCACCAAGAATACCACTATTATTAAACAGGAAAATTTTCCTAATTAATTGACAGAAACTTTGCTATTAAATAATTAAAATGTTACTTTTAAATTTTTTGTGGTGGCAAACAATTTTCTGATAAAAAGGCTGTGCAGCACTATTTTAGAGCATATGGGGATGAATTTTTAAGAAAATTTAAAATAGGAAAGGTGCCATTTGCAGATATTTTTTTTAATAGCCACTTTTTCATTTAGTACTACATATACATACATACATATCTATATATTTGAGGGGGGGGGGAGGCTTTTGTACTAGCTAGGTTCATTTGACATTTTTCATCAACTTTGTGGGTTCCCATTTCTGTAAACATATAGTATAAATTTATAATATTAAACTTGTAATACACATGTGTCATTCCCTTTTTATTAATTGTAGTTTATCAGTCCTAATGTTCGTGCATGTGTGCATTTGGATGAAGTTAAAAAAAAAAAAGTAATGTAATCAAAACACTACTGAATTGTTGAAACAACAAGAAGAAAGGGAAGCTTTTTAAAAAAGTGTACTTGCCAACTTTTACATTTTAGGTGTAAAATGTACACTTTTTGACCATTATTTGCATTTTTACATTTAAGATAGCTTTTTTATGCTTTTTCCACAATTTCTCTCAAGTTTTGTTTTTCTTCCTTTAACTTGTGAATTATTTTCTAGTTGTTTTTAATAATGCTAAATGTGAATTCAAGAGCGATACTTGGTATTGTCAAAAGAATGAGTTCAGGTTTCATTGTTAAAAATCATCAAAGTGAATTATATATATGTAAAAAGAAGTAATCTTTTGAATAAATATGCTCAGACGGCCTTTAAAATTAAAATATAAAAAAAAAATAAAACTAAGTATATGTCTTTAAAATGAGTTTCTTAATGATTGTTACAATGTTTTTCATATTTTTCTCACCAAACTGTCTTTATAATGGTCACTGTATTATTTAACAAAATTCATTTATTATGTATTTAAAAAAGGTGTAAAAATGTTATTTATGTGTCACTTAAAAAATAGGTGACATTGGTCTTTGGTGGACAAAAATGTGTGAAATGCTCTTCATGTGTTATTTTTCACTTTGCCTTTTTCAAAAGTTGCCAGATATGAAATTAAGTAGCATTTATTTGAACTGGTTGAATTAAAATTATTTTATTTTGGAATACACCCATCTCCTTTTATTTAAGAAACTTTTTTCCATTGTACTATGAAGATTTTTGAAGATTCAATAATCTTTGTGATATATTTCTTAAATATTAACTCATGTGATTCTGCTTTTATAGTTAGTAGATTGGTACGTTTTAGGTTTTAGCTTGGAGAAGAATTCATTCTTTTGAAATACATAACTTTTGTATGTTCCCATTGGGTTTCTAACATGTTTTAAAATTTTTATTTTCATTTTTATGTTTCGAATTTGTTCTGTTTTACTTTATTTATTTTGTAATGTATTTATTAATTTTAAGTTTTAAAAAAAATCACAAAAACGTTTGTCACAATTAAAAGTATGCGTTTTTTGAGAATGCATAATCAACATTTGTAATGAATAATGAACATTTGCAATGAATAATCAAGATTACGTTTATAAATATGAATATGAATCAGGACACAAAATGCATTTTTAATTTTTAAAATTATGTTTGTGCAAGTAAAATCTTTCATCTAATACCTATTTAATGAGAATAAAGTGTTACCAAAGATCAATCTTAAATAAAAAGAAAAGTGACCAGTTAAACTGATGGCATTGAGCTCACAGGCTATTCACACTAATTGTATATTATACTCTTATTTCAAAGAATAATACCCCTCGAAAACTAAAGAAATCGACAAAAAAAACAAAAAAAAAAAACATTTAGCTTTATTAAGGGAGGCGGATTAGCTCCCCCTCCTTTATACTTAGCCAATGAACCTCCAAATCTAATCATTGAAGCACCTTATCAGAATAAACCGATACACTAAATTTGAAGCAAATCGGATAATTCTGCATGTAAAATCTATTTATCAAAATTAAGGGGGGGGGCGTTGCTTTCCCCTTTATAATTGATCAATCAACCTCCAAATCTAATCAGGGAAGCGCCTTATCAGAATAAACCAATATACCAAATTTGAAGCAAATCGCATAATTCTGCATGAAAAACCCATTTATCTAAATTAAGGGGGGGGGGATTAGCTCCCCCATTTCTTCCCTTTATCCTCCAATGAACCTCCAAATCAAATCACGGAAGCACCTTATCAGAATAAATCGGTATACCAAATGTGAAGCAAATCGGATAATTCTTCATGAAAAACACATTTATCTAAATTAAGGAGGTGATTAGCATTCCGTTCCCCCCTTTATACTTAACCAATGAAACCCCCCAAAATTAATCAGGGAAGCGCCTTATCAGAATGAACCTACATCCAAAATTTTAAGCAAATCGGATATTTCTATTAAGAGTTATCGCGTACATACATACAGAACCTGCGGGCACATTAGCTCTCAAGCTTTGATAGCATGTGAGCTAAAAAGTCAGTTTTACAATACTTAATTTTCACTTATTTTTTTCAATTTCATTTTACAATGCTTAATTTTTCCTTATTTTTTTCGAACCCAATCGCGCCCCTCGGCCTAACCGTTCGGAGTTTTCGTGGTTTTCTTCGAACCTTGGGAAACCTTGCTCAAATACGGGTTAGGTTCTCTTAGAAAGACCCCCACGGAGGGCACTCCTCCTAGGGCCTATATCCCTCGAGTAGATAATCGGCCGTCAAAAATCAACCCAACCCTTATTTTTTCAATGTCATTTTTACAATGCTTAAGTTTTCCTTATTTTTTCAATATCTTCAAAATATTTTAAGAAATTCATATGCCATAACTCAGAATTACTTGGATTTATTTATAATAAAAAAGAAAAGTGCCTAGTTAAACTGATGGCATTGAACTCACAGGCTATTCACACCAACTAAATGTATATTATACTCTTATTTATGTATATTATTCATAAAATACACTGGTTAGCAAAAATTAAGGAAAAGTCACAAAATGCTAATTTTCAAATGCGCGAACACTCAAAAGGAAATAATATAATTCGAGTAATTACTATCTCTACAACACAGCTAGCCCATATAACATCTCATTCATGTCACACATGGCCACAAGTGTCACAGTCACTACGGTGAAGCAAAAAAATAGGAAATTCCATACATCTCATTATGAGTCTCAAATGATCACTATATGTGACTCCACTGAGAAGTCAATGTGACTGCTGCTTTGTGACGAGTCACCAGGTGACTTTACAATGTAGTTAAATTGTGACTCTCACGTGACTGTCACTTTGAGACTCAATTTCATAGTCATCATGAACGTTGCATTATGATAAGTCACCAAATAATATCATATTATAGTCACATGGAGACTTTTCCCAAAAGAGCACAATGGTGACTTCACAGTAGTCTCTCTGTCACCTGAAAGTCATCATGTGACTTTAATGTGATGTTATATGGACTAGCTGTGTTGTAAAGATAGTAATTACTTGAATTATATTATTTTCTTTTGAGTGTTCGCGTATTTGAAAATTAGCATTTTGTGACTTTTCCTTAATTTTTGATAAACAGTGTAGATCTCAATCTTTTTGAGTAAAATGGTAAATAATCAGTGAAGCGCCTTATCAGAATAAACCGGTATACCAAATTTGCAGCAAATCGGATAATTCTGCATGAAAAAACCATTTATCTAAATTAAGGTGGGGGGGGGGATTAGCCCCCCCCCTTTATACTTAACTAATAAACCTCCAAATATAATAAGGAAAGCGCCTTATCAGAATAAACCGGTATACCAAATTTGAAGCAAATCGGATAATTCTGCATGAAAAACCAATTTATCTAAATTAAGGGGAGGGAGTGTTAGCCCCAGTCCCCCCTTTATACTTAACCAATGAACTACCAAAACTAATCAGGGAAGCGCCGTATCAGAATGAACCTATTTACAAAATTTGAAGCAAATCGGATACAGTATAACTTCGCAAATCCGGCATAATCGGGACCGAGACTATGCCGGATTTTTTTAAATTTCGGATTTTTGAAGGAATATTAAATGTAATAACTAGGAATATCAAAAGTAGTACTATATTCTTAATGGTTTAGCCATAATTTAATTCATTATAAGTGATAATTATGTAAGAAAAAAATAATTAAATTAAAAGAAAACTTACTTTAATTAATATTTTCTGTGTTACAGAAAAAAAAAATCTAATAAAGAGTGAAATTATTTCTTCTCTTATAATTTCGGAAACATCGATGTCAACTTTGTTTGCTTCAATCTTTTTGGCCGTTTTTTGTGTGTGTGTGTGTTTTATGCAAATGAAAAATGTATGTTTAGGAAATAGTCTTATTTCTCTAAAACATATGTTAATTCTCCAGTCAAATTTGTGCATTTTTCAAGTAACACCTTTTCTTCGACCGGTTGTTTATTCTCATCTTCTGACTTGGTACTAGCTCTATCGGCGGTTCTATTTAGCACAGCGTCAACGATCTCGCTGTCCGTTAAATTGTTCGTTCTTGATGCATTTTATTCAATGATTAGCCAATCACCTATATCGTTTTTTTCGACACTTAATGCATTTGAAGATTTTGCGTGTTTAACCAGCTCTTAAATTGCGATCTTTTCACGGGAAATGTGAAAGTCTGAAATCCTTCCTCATCATTGATGTCGCATTTGCCGAAAATTCGTATAGCCATATACTGTTGTGCTATGCATTCGCCAAAGTTGTTCCCTTTGCTCAGCAACGGTGCAGCCCCCCCCCCCCCCCCCATAAAAAAAAAATCGCATCTGACAAATGAAAAAAGTTAAATATTCTTTTTTGCATTTTTACTTTCGATCGTGAAGTTATTAATTCATAACGAATTGCTATTTTTCTTCTCCCATAACTTGAAAGTGTAAAAGAAAAAGGAAGGGAAAGATGGTTTTGATGCAGGATTTTTGTTACGCTGTATTTCTATCAAGAGTTATTGCGTTATGTACATACATACGTACATGCAGAACCTGCGGGCATATTAGCTCCCAGGCTTTGATAGTCTGAGAGCTAAAACGTTTTAAATCAGTCCTGGGTGTGTTCCTAGTTAGTGTTGTTAAATGTAGAGTATTGGTAAATCATATAAATACACTAAACATAATAAATCTTTAAAACACTCTTTTGTTTTAGGACAAAATAAAATCCTGGAATCCAATGAACCTCAATTTATAGTACTTTAGTAAAATAATATTATACAGTTAAGTATAAGTTATGTGTTTTTTCTTTTTGTATATATGCATTTTCCATATTATTAAATGGAAATTTTATTATTTCACATAGGCCTCAAGATATAGTCAATGCTTATTATAGAAATGTATACATCAAGCCTTATTGTAGAATGGGACCCTATATTATTGGCATCTTTGTAGGATACTTGATATTGCACAAGAAAGAGCTTTCATTGAATAGGGTGATTATTGTCTTTAATTCTAATAATTGAAGTTTACTGAAATATAGGTATTGCTTACCCTTTTTTAATTTGGGCATTAAATTGTAAATTACTCATCATTCAATATTTATTATAACAGACAGTTGCAGTGTCATATAATAAAGGTTAGAAGCTAGGAGAAAATGATTAGCCGGCATTGATATCTAATAATTTTTTCTTAGCTGCCAAAATGTTCTACTGAGGAGCAATTTTGAAATTATTTATTTGTTTATATTGCATGCATAATAAAGATACAGTGTAATGACTGAGTTATAATTATAAATAAATTTATTTAAAAATTCACAAAGAAAAATTTTTAATGATTTTTTGTAAGTGTTGATTTTTTTTATTGTATTTTACATTTAAAGTTTTTACATTTTCCTACTTTGAATCAATTGAAGGCCTTGGTCAAACCTGAATCCACACAGTGTAACAAATAGCAAGACTGAAAGAAGTAACAAAGTCTGTTTTATCTCGTAATTAAATTTGAGCAATTAAAACACTCGTCACACATTCAGTCACACATTCAGCTGTTTTTAAAAGAAGAATTATGAAATGGAACATTTTGCTTAAATAGAGTAATGAGAAAAATTGAATAGAGAGGATCAATGTGTATTTGTTATATTATTAGTAAAAGGAGAGTAAATGTTTCTCTCTATTCTAAGGGGGGGGGGGGAAGAGTAACCAACGCTGTCACCGCTGTTGGCGTATATGATTTTTTTGTGATCGAAGGTCTTTCTTCGCTATTATTAAGAAAACTACTGCATACAAAAATATGTAAATTGGTATTATTGTAAAAAAATATTTAATAAACACGCAAAAGCAGACAGTTTTTAAATAGAAGAATTGTTTTAAGAGCTATTAATTGTAAAAGTTGGTCAAAATCGGTTTATTAAAAAAGTTTTATAGGAGCAAAACCAATACATAGGAATTTAATAATTTTATCTAAGGACATACATTACAGACTTGCAGTGTGCAGACTGCAATTCTTTTTTTTTTATCAATTTTTGAGGGATTTATTCAAATTTTCATCATTTCAAGAAATATTTTTTTTCATATTTTAGAAAAAATTATTATTTTAAATTGTTGCCAATTGTAAAAAACAGCGCAAAGAAAAATATTTCTTTTCAACTAAAATTTTATTTACACGTAACTATTAAAAACAGAAAAAAACCTTTAAAATTAGAATTACATATGATTGCGTGTTAAAAGCAGAGAAATATTGAAAATTACGGCACGAAAATTGTATTTGCATTTGAATATTAAAAGAGAAAGAAAATTTTAAAAATGATAAATTCAATAATTTGCGTTAAAAAGCAGTACATTAAATAAGGGGAAATTACGGCATTTTTACGCCCAAATTTAAAGTGGCCAAATAATAATACTGCCAAACAGTTTAAATTTAAAAATTATTTCATATTTCGAGATGATCTTTTAAACAATTGTTGCTAATTCTAAGACAGCGCGAATGATAATATATCCTTTTTAACAACAAAAGTATTTTCACGTGAATATTAAAAAGAGAAAGAAAACTTTGGTGAAAATTACGTCAAATTTAAAACGATACATTTAAAAAGTCGTATTTAAAATAATTTTCTTATAGCGTTGTTAAAAAATACCGGTAAGCAAAGACTCTGTTTACTTAATTCATTTTATATTAGCTTTTTTTTTCAAATGCTTAACTGATCTTATTGAATAAAACACGAAAACAGCCATTAAATGTCTTAACAGCAGCTGATTCGGCCTTAAAATTCCCCAATGTAAGGGAAATGAATGGAAATACGTTTACAGGGAAATCACCAGTGGTTTTTAAATTATAATTTAATATTTCGTAATTTTTTTAAAGCTGATCAAATTAGCGTGTTTTTAGAGTATGCGGTGTCTAAAGGTTGGCGAGCTTAGCTCGTTGGGGCAGAGCCCCCTAGTGGAGAAAAAACAAACTTTAGGGGTGTCTCTAAATATTAAACTGGAAAAAGAAAATTAAAAGCTTTAATGCTGATTTCCGAATTTGTCACCAGAATACAAATCTAACGTATCAAGTGATCCCAAATTTAAATTTTTATGAAGTTTCTATGAACAGTTCCAGAAATATTTAATATTAAATATAGAGTTAATTTTGATGGCAGTTTCAAAAGTGAAATCCCTTACCATAAGGTTCAGAATTAATACATATTTTATTAATACTTTTCTATGAATATTAATATTAACGTTAAAAAAATGATAAATAAATAATTTAAATCAAGCATGTCAAACTCGCGGACCACAATAAGCAACACTGTAGCCCAGCCAGTGTAATCCAATAAGTAAGCTCGAAGGGGGCAGCCCCTACGATCAGAAAAAGCAAATTTGCATCATACAAGCAAAGGAAAACGTGGACAGTTATTTTTGCACAGTAATTTCCTTCTGTGTGTTTTCAATGAAATATAGCAAGAATCCTGCATGTATATTCCAGTGATATTTTATGAGTTATTTCAATATAGTTTATGTAGATGTAGATATTGCTTTGATATGGTAAAGACATTTTCTTATTTCAGTAAAATTTATTGATCTAGTAGTTTTATATAATGTAAATGTAATGTAGTAAGAGTTTTCTTAAAATGCTTTTTAATCTTATCTATATAGAAGGATGGAATTTTTATAGTAATTGAAACTACTAAAAACTAGTCATGAAGGGTTAAAAAGATATTCTTATTTGTGGAATAACTTAACTAAATTAAAATATACTGCATGTTTATTCTTAAAAAACTCATAATTTCTAATCATTGTAATGAAACATGTAATATTTTTGCTCCAATTCTCTGCTCTGAATTTCAAGATGTATCCTTTTTTTTTTCACTTTTTTCTGCTATTTTTTGCATTTGGAAATTGAGAATGTAAAACAAAGTGAATTATAAGAAAATGCCTATTTATTTCGAAGAAGAAAAAAAAAGTGATTAGTTTTGAAAGCACTAATTTTATAGCTGTCTTTATCAACTAAAACATAGCATATAATCATCTCTATGGCAGAAAGGAAGATTGCTCAGATGTTATTCTTATAATTTAAGAAGCCAATTAGGCGGTTCTCAAGTTCACTGCTCAACAAGCGTGAAAATTTCTAACACATTTATTAACTCATTTTTAAATGTAAAGGCACAGAATTAGCAGGGCTGACTATCGAAGCGATTTGGAATTGAAATGCGTTTTCCGCTTTTTGATAAATAAATTATTTATCGAGTTATGAGGAACTTTGATCACGCCATATCCAGTTTTTCTCCTTTCGTCCAGAAATTCGGTTCAAAGCGCCAACTTTGACGGTGTTTTCTGACAGATGCTGTGGATATATAACGTTATCAACATTTTGCTAATTTTGGACCCCCTCCCCCCTTACCATGCGTTATCATTCGTCGACCCCCCCCCCTCCCCCTCCTGATGATATCGTTATCAATGTCTAAAAATTATTTATATATTTTCCATTATAAATTCTTTCTTTTTATACGTTTGCAGTGATATACAGTTATATATTTATTAGTCGCATACTTTACAGATTCAAATGAAGAGAAAAAGTCAATAAAATATGAATATTATACTTAAAATAAATTTATATCAAATAACATCTAACAGAGTTAGTTACTATTAAAAAATATTTAATACATAATAATTTATTCTTACATTATGCATTCAACAGTAGTATCATCTTCTTCAACTTGCCCCCGCCCGGGGAGAGTAAAAGCAGAACTTCTTAACTAAACAGTGAGCAACATTCTTTGCTGGTAAAAGCAAGTATCATTTTAAACACGTTTTTCTCCTAGTTTCTCGAACAGTGAGTTATATGGGCATATGGCAGACGAATAGGGATGTCGAACATTGGGGTATTCCAGATTTTGGAATGAAATGATTTTATAAACATTTAATAGCTTTAATAACAGCTTTTTATTTTCATAAAAATGTACAGACTTTTTCATTGTGAAGAAAAAGTTACATAAAAAACAAAAGTTTGGTTGGATTAAAAAAAATGATAACGATATCAAAAGACAAACCCCTCCTCCCCCTACCGATATCTTATGATATCAAGTGCTAGACCCCCCCACCCCCTCCCCCCTAAAATGATAACGTTATATATGCATAGCCCCAAAGGTCTTTTTTACGTTTAACAAAAAAATGGAAAGCTTCTTTCGATTACATAGTATCTGAATAAAAACGCCTGGCAATTCCAAGCGTTTCCGAACAAAAACGAAATAAATCTTGTGTCATTAAGTAGCTTTTAGATTTGAGAACAGCTATAATTTCTAAATGTATTATTTGCACTGACAAGCACTTTTCATCGGGTTGTTTCAATTTTTTTTTAACACCACAATCAACATTATTTTATATTCTTGTATTTTGTTAACATTCTTTTATTCAGACTTGGAAAAATGCTTTTTTAGCTTAAATATTCATTGAATAAACATGAGCGATTTGTAAAAATAACTTTGCAATGTTTCAAAAATTCTCTAAATAAGTGATTAGTTTCAAAACTATAATAACTTTTTTTCATTACATGAAACAATACATGTGATCATTAAAAACGTAAAAATAGGATTGTCATCTTGTTTTCTGGTTTTCAGTTGACTGCATATGGGGCATTCTCACAATCTTTTGACTTTCATGTCCCTGAATAATAATTTTTATTTTAATACACTTTTTTGTGTTTTTTTTATTTCATATACAGGGGAACATCCCATTGCATGATTGCACAACAATATTAACGAGATAAATAAGTTTTGGACGATGCTGGGGGTCCAAACACCTGGAAAACTCCTATACCGTCCCGTGTCCCTGATGCTGATTTTTAAGTTTGGAGCTGTCTGGATAAAATTGTTTCAATAAAAATAATTCGATGTAACTTTTTTCTGAAACTGGAACTATTGTTTTATATAAATATGTAGCTAAAAATTAACCTGCACACATTTTTAGGGTTGTTATTATTTTTTAAACTCTGCCCCCTGGGTTTTAGATTCCTTACCATCCCTCTTCTAAAAGTATACAGAAAATCATTTCAGATGCAGCCACAGAATTTTTTTCAAGTTTTTTCCCATGCAGAAGTATGCTAGAGAAATAATGTCTAAAATTCTTTGGCAGGAAATTTACTGTAGAATTTAAATCAGCATTTAAATATCAATTTCAAGCATCGTGGCTTTATTGGTAGTCTCACCGTCCTCAAGTTTTATTCCTGCACTTTTCGAGGTAAATTAAAATTTTTTTAAAACTTAATCCAATGTTAACAACTGTTTCTAAAAATCAATGAACATTGTGGCTATCACTTAGTCTTAACATGATTTTCCTAAAAATAGGTGGTAATTTTCCTTACCGTTCCATCCTTACCGTCCCTTTTTTTTACCATTTCGTCCCTTTTTTCCAATACCATCCCCTTTTTTACCTTACCGTCCCTTCTTTAACACCCCTTTAAGACAATGTTATACAAAAATTCTGTATTAAAAGTACTACATTGTTATTATTTCTTATTTGAATGTCCTGTGGGTACTATGCAAATTCATTATTAGTAAAAATTTAGAAGAAAATAAAAAGTTATAGGGGTAAAATGGTAAGGAAAATTAAACTAGCAAGTTTAACTCAAACCTTAGTTAAATAAAAAAATTTTCGCTGCAGACCATTTTTTCTTTATTTTGAATTTTTCTCCCAAAAGTCAAAAGATTGTGAGAATGCCCCATATACTGTTTTTGCTATAAAATTTTGTCTCTCTAAATTATTTATTTTAATCTGTTCTGGAGTTTAGGAAGGTTATTGTAACAGTTATCTTGCATTTTGGTAGTGAATAATATAATTTTTTTTTTTTTTAATGACTAGAGCACTGATTACTGTAAATTAGACCATGCCATGTGATTTAAATTGTGTTGCATGTTCAATGTGTATATTCTTTTATGTATGTTATATAAGTATGATTATTTTAACTTTTATCTTAAAGTAAAACTGCATATTCTATAGAGGAGACTCTTTGTTATATGTCATTCATTCTATTATCTGACATACTTTGTTAACCATCATTTCTACTACAAATTTCCGCTCCTCTTCCCTAAATCTGGCTGGCAGTTGTTACTTATGTTACAATGTCAAAAAAGTGAAAAAGAAAGTTGTAGATTTTGATTATTAAATTTGTGTTGCTTTTATTCGCTACAGTCATTATTTATCTTATATTTAGTATTTTTAATTATAGTTTTATGTTGGAATACTTATAAAATGCCTCTTTTATATGTCCCCCTGCTTATCTGATGATATGAATTATCCGAATAACCTTAGTCCCCATAAGTGTTGGATAAAGAAGAGTCTACTTATCTAAAAACATGATGTAGCAAATTTTGTCTAATTTCAGACATGGTACAGATCTCAGCAAAAAAAAAAAAGGCTGAACTTTCATAGCCTCATGGAATTTTGACGAAATTCGCTTTTTTCCCCGCAACGTTTTGACGAAATTAGCGTTTTTCCGCGACCATTTGACAAAAATCGCGCTTTTTCCGCGGTCCTTTTAATGAAATTCGCGTTCATTCCGCGATCCTTTGACGAAATCTCGTTTTTTTGCGATCCTTTGACGAAATTCGCGTTTTATCCCACGATCTTTCGACAAAATTCGCGTACTTTTCACGATCTTTCGCGACCCTTTGACGGAAATCGCATTTTTTGCCGCGATCCTTTGACGTTAAGCGCGTTTTTTATCCTTTGAAGAAATTTGCATTTTTTCCCGCGATCCCTTGAAGAAATTTGCGTTTTTCCCGCTATCCTTTTCAGAAATTTGGCGCGGTTCATACTCGCGTTCTTGTTGTATTTCATCCGCTACCGCTAACCCCCCCCCCCCCCTCCCATAAAATGTCAACAAATTTTAACGCATATTTGCACCGACACCAAGGATAATAAAATTCAGTGACGAAAAAGCGGAAGGCAGAATACTATCTATAATGATAACAAAATTTTTGTTCCAATTGATTCAGCCTTAGACAGAATTTACTGTTATTATTTATTTTATTTTATTCTTTTAAATGCAAAAATAATAAGTTCCGTATCTTTTCCAGCTCACAAGCATTCTACTATGGTTATTCTCTGTGATACTAGGTTTGAGTATAATCTACCTCATGTGGCCTGCCAACCTTGGTCACATACCAAATGATTCACAAGCTGCAGCTTACAGTTCTTTAGCTCGAACTTTCTGGGGTATGTGCATAGGATGGCTTGTTATTGCATGCAACTATGGTTATGGCGGTATGTGTGCAACTTTATTATATTATTATTATTTCATGACTACATTATAAAAATAAATTTGTTAGGTTCTCCAATTTAAATAAATCTTACTACATTTGAATGTTTTTTAAATTAAATAATTTTACTTTTCTTAGCATTTTAAAATTAGATTTTTATTTAGCTATGATATATGTTTCCATAAAATTACATAGCGCAAAATGCCAAATCCCATTTAGTATTAAAAAAATTATTTCAAAAATGACTTGCAATCTGAAATCTGTAAACAATGTTTAAAACTAGAAACAGATTGGATATCTGCATTTTGAATATATTAATTTCTAAGATATTTGGGTATTTGACAGCTTTAATATGCATGCAATACTCTGATTTTATTTGAAAAAAAAATTAATTAGTAATTTAAAAATACAAATACTGTGGATATATACATCTTAAAAATCATCATAGGCGAAATTTATCAGAAGTTTCCTAAAGTACTATAGTTGCAAACTGAAAATTCTTTTACATATTTATTATTATACTGTCTCAAATATTATTTTTTAATTATTAATATGAAAATTTAGTTGCAAATTGCTTTCCAAATATTTTTTCTTAATTTAATATATATTTTAAAAAACTATGATCCTTAATTTTTTATGAAATTTTATTATTGTTTGCTTATGGATTATATATTGTGTTTTCTTTAACACGTTCACGCCGGCGCGGTGGGTCACACTCGACTGTCTTAGAGCTGGCAAGTCTCCGGCCTTTTGGATACCAGTATTTTAATACAGAAAATGTTGTTTTATTTAATTAGAACAATTGGGCGATTTAAAGGAAACACATTTTCTCTAAAATAACAGTGGTGTGAAAAAGCTGGAGGCTTGACAACACTGAGACAGTCGAGTGTGACCCACCGCGCCGGCGTGAACGTGTTAAGAGTGAAAAATATATCCAATTTAATGAAATTTTCAACGATTCATAATTTCTTTTTATAAGTTCTGGTAGATAAACTATTCATTATGATGTTTTATTTATGTGAACTCACAATTTTATATAGAATTTTTTAATTGTTTTGCATTTGGATATAAACTTTTTTTAAAGAATTGCCAATAGTGAGATTCAAAGTGTCGTAACTTCTCCTGAATTTATTTTAGGTGCTGTTATTAGTCCCCGGTATCCTATTTCTTTCTTCCAGCTTATTTTATGTCGTCTCCAAAAAATAACGTTACGTTACAGAAGCCAGCAGTAAAACAAAGCAGATGTATCATCGTACGATTAAATACTCTATAGCAATTTTTTAACTTCTAAGCATCGCACATTTTCAATTTTTATACCGTCGTATTGGGAAAAAATGTACTTTTAAATGCAATTTGTTTGAAAACTGTATCTCAATTTATTTTTGAAACATTAATTTTTTGTAGTTTTTAGAGCCATTTGCTTAATATTGGCATTGGAAGTATTCCATTTCTGTAGAAAGTAAAGGAAAAATAGTTGTAAAATAGTAATTATATATTTTTGTTGCCATTTTCTCATAACAACCGAAAGAAAATGTATGAAAATATATAAACGAATGATTTCAGTTAAAATATGGAGCTATTGTAAACTATATTTAATTTTAAGTATCTACAATAATGTTACAAACAAAGGCCTATGAATCATTAGATAGCCTTTTTTTGGGGGGGGGGGGGTCGAGTTTCTTTAATGACGGCATCTTTTTGCTGCATTTGTACATTATTTCGTGATAGTGACGTCCTATGCATTGCATACTATCTACAGTACCTGTAGATGTTTAAGAGTGGATCGTAAATGTGGAATTCTTAAGCGGATGCGAATGACGTCACTTTACATAAAATAAACGTGTGTGCTTTAAGTCTTAAAATTCAAATGTGTTTTGTACTATTTATATATACATATATATTTTTTCATCGAGGGCGACACTAAATTCTGAAAAAGCAGAATTCCTGTTTTCTAGTTTTTATTTATTTTTTTCATTTAAAGCAATGTTTTAAAAACAACAGTATTGGCGTTTTAATCATTCTAATGACTTAATTACAAAAGTTTGATTAAAAGAAAAAAAAAACATTTATTACAGCGATTTGAGTCAGCTATCAATAACATTTATTACATACTAGTCGCCCTTGGTAACCAGTCTGGTCTCCATTATATGTATGCTAAGCATTGTATTATGTCACTCTTAGTCATAATTTAATTTATTTGCTCAATCCTATGCCAAATCAGAAGATTCTGACAGAGAAATCAAGAAATCTGTGTTTTTATGTTATCCGGGCGAAGGTGATAAATCGGCAAACATTATTCCCGTCGCAATTTTTCATATTTCATTATTTTCATTTAAAATAATGAAAATCTTTCATTCATTTTATTTAAAATACATAACTTTAATTTAAAACTGAAAAATCTAAAATTCACGACTTTCATTTTAAGAAAAGAAAAGAAAAGAATAAATAATACCATAAACCATGACATTTAATTTCAACATCAAAGCATTACTTTAATTTATCACGCAAAAAATAAAAAAATGTTAACTGGCGAGTTAAAAAATGTAATTGGCGAGACTTGCGCCCGGCTAAAATAAATGTACCAAGAATTCTTTGCGATCATGGCAAAATTTACATACCTTTATTCGAAAAAATAATTTTGATTAAAAATCGTCGCCAAATCCGTAACTGTTTATGACAGTCACATGACTTGGACTATTCTGCCTGGCATATAAAAAGCGATGCGGTCAGCCCCCTTGATGAAACGCACCTCATTGGCTATTGAACAGGATTTAATGCATCTCGATACCTATAAGGGAGTTACCATAGGGGGACCCTGTTCTGTCGCCAAATGCCGCCACTTGGCGATATATCGTAAAATTAGTCGCCAAAAGTGATGCCAGCTTGGCGATATCTCTAATATTTCGCCAAATTTCCATAGACTTCCATTGTAAACCAATAGGGTTTACTTGCTTACAGAAAATTAACAAATTAAGATATTTTAATGCAACAAAAACTAATATTAGCTTAAGAAATTATATTAATTATATTTAAGTGAGTCCAAGTAAATTAAATTATGAATAAAAGTAACGTGATAAAATGTTTAACATGCTTTCCCAAACATAAATTTTAAGGGAGACCAAACTGATCGCCAAGGGCGGCTAGTTTTAAATAATCCTAACCCCTTCGCGACGGGAGCCTTTTACGAAATGTTTATTACTTTGCTACCGGTTTTAAAAAACAGAAGTTTGCGCCTATTCAAATCGGGAAAATGCTCGGATTAAATAAGGCAAATTTTACAGTTAAATTTTACTGGTGAGGATAAACGAGGATTCTTAGGCCTATTTCCAGCACGTATACGTGTCGCTCGTCCCCAAGGGGTTAATGATGTAAGAATGTATATTTTTGAAAATACAATTTATCATTGTTCTGACTGTTAAAAATGACTCTAAAATTTACAGGAAATCTGTAGTTTTGCCAGGTAAATTTCATTAAGTTGTTACATAAATATCAGTGAAACAAAAGGGGAGAGAAATAGAATGGTTAAAGGGTACTATTATTCAGGGTCTAGAAAGAGAGAAAAATCATATTAGGATAAAGGAAAAATAGAAAAATAAGCCCAAAATATGTTATATTTTATCATTTTTATTGTTTTACATAGAAATAACTTATATAAGCTTTTCTAAATCGTTAACATTTTCAATATTTTCTAGGTTTCATAAACAGCATTCTGTCTTGGACGCCTCTTGTTCCATTGAGCCGACTTACATACTGTGCTTACCTCATCCACCCAGTTGTTATGAATATATATTATGGCAGCACACAAGTTCTGGTTGATTTTTCACAAAGCTATATGGTAAGATCTTAGACATTGCTAACTCTAGTAATATAACTAAATTGTAAAACCTACTGAAGTATGTGTATGTACGGAAAAAGCAGATCTTTTAAATATTATTTAATACAGTTGAAACATTTTCTAACGCTTTACGGTATAATGAATTACTCCTTGCCATTTAGTTGGTCTGCATGTAAAAGAATACAAAATTTGAAACGATGTAACGAAATATTAATAATGAAAAGCACGATATAACAAAAAGAATTTAAGCATGAAAAATGAGAAAATAATGATAGAGTGAACTTTTTACCCCCCCAAAATGGCGCAGAAAATAGGACTTTATTTCTCCAAAAGCCCAAGAGCAGCTATTTTTTTCATGACGTAACCTTCTACATCTCTGCAAGATACAAATTAACTGATAAATCTGACTCCCGATTTTAACTTTTATCAATATGTTGATGATGATGAAGACATAATAGCAAATGGAGAGAAGAATATCGCCAACAAAAATACAGAAGTTGAATTTTACTATGGCAGTATCAGTGAGACAAAAGGAATAGTACACACTGATGAGAAACTTTCATCATCTTATACACTTCAATATTTGCAGAAAGTTGTTTGTTACATTCAAAATGAAAACTTGTTAATGAATGCAATTAATATGCATATTGACAAAATAGAAATGTATATTAGACAATGCTGTTAAGAAGAACAAGTTGAAAATTGTACGTCAAACGTGACAAATGAGGTGCCTGTTCGTACTATAATTAGTTTTATAAATATTCAGATCTTGGTGCAATAGCTGTTGCACTCTTATGCAAAATGCATGAATACAGAATTTATTACGATTATATATATTAAATTCAGTAATACGGAAATAATAGGACTTAATCATATCCTTTTCGGTCTCTAAGTCCCCATACGGGGATCTTTGTTTCCTTATAAAAACTAAAATGTCTGATTTTTTTACATTTTCCCATCACTTCTTAATAGCTGAATGTTTTTTGCGTTCAAAGCAAACGAATAAATGGCAGCATCTAAGCTGATTCCCACATAAAATAAATGTTATTTTCATCTGAGTTTGCAAAATGCCTAAAAATGCCCAAAAGACAGTATGACCAAGAAAGGGAGAAATTTTCATATTTAACTTAAATCTTTTCCAATAAAAAATTTTGAGGATTTGTAGATTATTGACTTGTTTAAATCTCTCAAATTTGTGACTGCGTTAATTTAGGTTAATGGTTATTAAATTGATGTTTTTAAGGGGGTTTGTAGCTTTAGATCCATATTTTTGAACCTAAATTACTAAGCGCCTAAAGTAACCATTTCAGAAAAGATATTTTTTCTGCCATTTATGACATCATTTTGTTTGGAAAAAACCAATGAATAAGCATTTGTATTATTATTTTAGCTTCGGAACTGGACGTAATCACATGGCAAACTAGAATCATTACTTATCATGGGATATCATTGAATTAATTACGTATGATAGGATTTAATAGAATAATCACCATGGCAACCTAGAACCCTTACCTATCACGGGATATGATTGAATTAATTACTATGATCAGATTTAATAGAATGATGAAGAAAACTTTTATTAATATCTTTTTAAGTTTTGATTCAATTTTCATAAAATTTGAAATGACTCGACAAAATTCCGCAACGATTATATATATTAAATTTCAAGCATTTCAGTTGGGTAGACAGGCAGATGATGACTATAGGTGGTGGTATGTATCTATCTATATTATAAAGGACAAACATATCTGTGCGTAACGCATACGTCGTTTTCCGAATGGCAACACTTTGAAATTTGAAAATAAAATTTTGGTTTTGCAATTTTCTCTACTGCAAATTTTTAAACTTCTAAACATCGCACATTATAAATTTCAACACTGCCGTAAAAGGAAAAAAAAATGCTCTTTTAAATGCAATTTGTTTGAATCTATATTATAAAGGACAAACATATCTGTGCGTAACGCATACGTCAATTTCCGAATGGCAACACTTTGAAATTTGAAAATAAAATTTTGGTTTTGCAATTTTCTCTACTGCAAATTTTTAAACTTCTAAACATCGCACATTATAAATTTTAACACTGTCGTAAAAGGAAAAAAAATGCTCTTTTAAATGCAATTTGTTTGAAAGCTGTATCTCAATTTATTTTTGAGATATTAATTTTTTTGTAGTTTTTAATACCATTTTTCTTATTGTGGCAACAAAAGTACCCCATTTCTATTGAAAGTCATTGAAAGTAAACGGAAAATAGTCGACAATAGGAGATACTGTATCTTTTTGTTTCCATTTTCTCCTAAAACCTAAAAAAAATTTGAAATTAAAATAGGGGCTATATCAAGAATATTGTCTTTTATTCCATGATAATGACGTCATATCCATGCTTTTCTGTACACGAAGTTTAAGAGTGGATTGTAAAAGTGGATTGCTTTAGCGAATGCAAATGACGTCATTTTATATAAAAAAAATGTGTATTTTACTTCTATAACCTGGATTATGTTTTGTAAAAGTACGTCATTTTCACAGCCCAGCTGCTTTGAAATTCTTCACAGGTGAAAATGTTTCACATTTGAAAACAATGTAATCGAAATCACACACTTATAAAACGCAATGTTTTACAAAATTTTAGAGTGTCTTTATAGAAGAGAGGTGACATGCAAATAATAGCGATTTATATTACAGAAATTGATGATTCTCGCCTGGATAGATTTGCTTCGCCGAGTTAGCCAAGCAAACAAATAATTCGTGGTTTAAAACAATATGTTCGAGAAGTTTTTGTCCAAAATTCTCTCGAATAATAAAATTTTAATGCTTTTCTTCAGGACATTCTACTATAATTTTATCAAAACAGCATAATTTTCTTAATTTAATTTTTCCTAATTTTATATAATCTATATATTTAAAACACAAGTGTGTTTTTTAGTCATCTGCCCTGATCTTTCTGCTGAACCAATTTTACTAATTTTTTTTTTTTTTTTTTTAACTGAAAGCTCTTCATTTGTAGATGTGATCGCACTATCTGTTTTTTTTTTTTTTTTTTTTTTAATATCTTCACTTTTATATTTTAATTTTAAAAGCATTTTATAAAATTTCTTCAAAATGGTGAAAATTAGATAGCTTTTATTATTGCAGACAGGAGAGAAATAATGAGGTATTTTTATCTTTATTCATGCTATTTTCTGATAAAAATTCAAAGTTGTTGATAAAAATTGTTGTATAGGGTTTAGTGTCGCAAAATCCCATTAGGAGCAGAATATTATATTAGGGGCATAATAACGGAAAATGACATATACTGCTTTTGAAAATAGGTATTTTTTCTCATAAATGTTCTATATTGTTTTTCCTTCTGCATGCGTACTGATACTAAGTTTCAGACACTAAGCGAAATGCTTACTTACGTGAAAATAAAGTCATATTTGAAAGAAAACAATAATTTTCTTAGATAAAACTAAACATTTTAACACAAAAATGCGTCTAAAAAACATAAATTACAGAAATTTTTACTCTCCGGAATTGAGATTAGAATCTCAAGTAGTCTGTTCACATAAAAGATGTTGCTGACAATCGTGACTTCAAGTTTTGAGTTAAAATGGTTTTTAAATGATCAAACAAAATACAATTTTTTTTAAAATTATGAATATGGATATCAGAAGTGCGTATGTAAATTTTCAGAAGGTGAAAATTGCTGTTTTTCATTCCGGAATACCAAACATAAGAGCCTCAATTGATAGCCACATCCTAATAACTGATCTTTATTATATTTTACTGATATTAAGTATCTATATTATAAAGAACAAACGTATCTGTAAGTAACGCTGATGTCATTTTGTGAATGGCAACACTTCACGATCAAATTTCGGTCTTGAAATTTTTGCTACTGCAATTTTTTAATCTTCTGACCATCGTACATTTTCAATTTTCGTCGCGTAGAGAAAAAATTTACTTTCAAATGCAATTTGTTTAAAAACTTTAATTGACTGATGTATTATATTTTCTAAAATAATTTTTAAGCATGATTTTTTTACAAGTTTATCTTATCACGTGCCGGTTTCAATACATAATAATAATAAACATTTTGCACATAAAGCAACAAACATTTTTCAGCTTTTGTTTCTGACTATTTTTGCATAACGAAATTCTTCCTTTATAAACAAATAAAAGAATAATATTGTAAAAACACAAATCTAACATATTTGTAATCATACAATTTAAATTTTTAGACCACCAAATAGGTTTTTTTTTTTTTCAAATGGAATTTGTTTGCAAAACTCATCTCAGTTTACTGATTGTCTATGGTTTTAAAAACAATTTTAAAGCATGAAATATTTATTAATTTTTCTATATCGCGCGGAGCTTGATTACGAAAGATTAATCCGTTTGCACTTAAAACAAAATAAAGAGTTCATCATTTTCTTACGGCTAATATCCATTAAAAAAAAACTTCACTATGAATAAATAAATAAAATAATATAAATAAAACACAAATTTAACAGACATGTATGAGCTCTGAAATTATCAGAATATAAAATAATGCCATAAGTAGCAAAATCTTGGTGAAATACTCTTAGCATGCGGTTAATAAGAAAATATCGCTTTTGATAAATTAAAAAAATTTATTTGGTTGTATAATTCGTATTTTCCATATGAAAAATGCTTTTTTAATGTAAGTGGGCAATCTAAAAAATTTATTGCATATAAAAAAACAAACAAAAAAACATTAGTTTTCAATTAAAGAAAGATGTTTCCACCTATATTCTTTAACCCGGGAAGCCCGGGTACGATCCCCTAGTTTATAATAAAAGAGATTCTATGAAGGCTTAATATAATATGAAGGTTTTATAGTTAGAGAAATTTTTATTTAAGAAAATGTCCTTTTTATGATTGTTCACAGTTTCCATTATCTGATTTCTGCATACCCAGATTACATTCAAAATACATTAGACAATTGAAATTTTTATTATATAATGAAAAAAATCATTATAATGTTTTAACAAAGGCATGCTATAACAAGCAAATTTTTGGAGCACTTCCGATTTTGCTATAAGATGCTTTGACTACAACAGAAGCGTAACCAACAGCAAAAGATAGCAGCTAAATTTGAGCCTATTACAAGAATCCTCGGTAAATGAACAGTAGTTGTATGGTGAGATTGACACAATATTGTCTCGACAAAAACAAGCGATTTTTCAAATTAATCTCAAAGGAAAACATTGGCAGGAAATTAGATTAATGAAGAAGATTAATGTTGGAAATCAATTAATCGGCAAATATATTCAAGTATCAGATCGGGCCGTAATCTTGAATTGGTGAAAATTGAATCCTTTTACCAGGAATAAGTTGTTTGTCTCTGCGGTAACCTTCCTTTCTGTAGTAATGACAGGGAGAGTGTATCACATGACTAAAACCCACCAACACGCTGCAAAATCTTATCTCACTAGTGTCTCAAAATGCTTTTTCATGTTTCAAAGACATATCAGTTCTAAACGTATAGTCGAAGGGAGTACAGAGAAAAAGTACTTTTGAAGAAATGTTTTATGGTGAGAATTACCTATCAAAAATCAGTAAACTTTAATATCTTAAAAATTTACAGATAGCGTGATTAGTAGTGTAAAAAAAATCTAACAATTTAAAAGTGTTTTTTTTTTTTTTTTTTTTTTTTTTTTAACAAAATTATTTTTCTTTGTGAATTTGCCTTTGTTTGATATTATAAGTCATTACACTGTCTGTTTATATGTAAAAACTTTACAATTACAATTAAGTAAAACATTTTGACAACTAAGAAAAAATGTTTAGATGTCCCATTTACAACTGATTATTTTCTCCTAATTTCAAACACTGGCCTTAATTAACTTTCCCTTCCACGAGTTGGAGAAAATTTGCTCATGAACATTTTCCATTTTATTGTCTAAACCGGGTTAAATAAACTTCTTCTTAAAAATAAATACATTTTTTAAAACTTCGGTTTTGTCAAACACATTTTTTTATTTGTTGAACTTTAACTATGGTATACAATTTAAAACAAAATTAAAATTGTTAATTTTTATTTATTTAACTCCAGAATTACTTTTAAAAACAAAGGTAAAATTTAATTAAACCATGAAACTTTCAAAACCCATAATGATTTAATGCTTAGCTTGAATCATGTAAATTAATATGAAATTTCAAATAGATACTTCAAGAAGAGTTTCAAAAGTAAAATTAGAAATGCGATTTTAGAATAATGTAGTTGTTTTCACGAATAAAGGAGAATAGAGCATGTTAAAGAGTCTGTTATAAATTGTGTCACGATGACTATCTTACACAATTTAACATGCTCCATTTTTTATTTCTATCGCTCTCCAATACTTTAATGTGAACTAATAAAATATTGGTGCATGATTTTGATTATCTCGTTGAATTCTTCAACTGATTATATATTTTTTTATTTTCCAGATCTATTTATTTCTGGGAAATATATGCATCACATTTGCTTTATCTGTCATTTTAAGTTTGATGTTTGAATCGCCTTTTGTTTCTTTGGAAAAAGTAATCCTCACAGGAAGATCTAAATAATGTCAAAATGTTTTCATTTTCAATTTTATTATCAGTGAAAAAATTTAAAGGAAGTGTAAATTGTAAATAAACTGTCTGGCATCTTTTGAAAGCTGCTTTCACATAGACATCACATAATATCGAGTATAAAACTCGAAGCAAGTGTAAATTGTAAATAAACTATTTGGCATCTTATGAAAGCTATTTTCTGTATACAGTACATAATTTTGTATATAAAATTGTACAAATTTTACGCATGTTTAATTTTGTTTTTTGTTGTGAATAAAACCTTTCATACTGTTTTGCTCAATTTTTGTTTTTTTCAACATTTCTGTCACTGTAGATAATTCTTGTTGTTACTATAGATTCAAGAAGTATAGCATAAAATGTAGATTTCAAAAATAAAATTGACTAGATTATATGACTTTGAAATAGTTTAGAAATATGATAAAAGTTCTACACCAAATATCAAAAATTATAAAAAGCATGTAAATTTTCGTACTGTATATCAGTGAAACTGTTGTTAATTAATATTTAAAAGCATAAAATGATGCAAAAATGCGTATTTCTAAGTTATGTAGAAGAATTTGAAAGTTAATGACCTCCTAGTACCACATTCATTAAATAAGAGGCTACTTACTTTAAACTAACTACATTTTTGCTAAAAGTGGTAAAAATACCTTTATTTATTCAGATTTGACATGTTTCATTGCTCTCACGGCAACATTCTCAAGAACTAAAATTATACAAATATTTTTGCAAAAAAAAAAAAAAAAATTAATTGAAATCTGGTTCTAAAAACAGTATTGACTGAGACATACTGAGGAAATGTATTGGGGACAAAAGAGAAACCCTTAATGATTGTAAAAGCTCTAAGATGCCAAGATGTTTGAAAAGAATGGTACAATTAAGTACCACATGGCACAATAGCTAAAATGCTTAGATGAGCTAGTAGTCTGGTTACTATTCTAGTAAGTCTTAAAGTACAGCTCCAAGTCAAAAAATTAGAATAATCCATTTCATTTGTATTTGGAATTGCATTTAGCTTTATTTCAGTGTAGTACAATTGAAAAAGAACAGTGGTTGATGTTTTAATAAATTTCCATGTTATCAAAGAAAAGTAAAACTGTAAAAGATTAAATTTTGAGTGAATATCATATTTTTGTAAATTTTTTTTCATTATTCAAAATATTAGAATACTAAAATAAATGGTTCAAAAAATTAGAATACTTATGAATTTTCCTCATTGGTTCAGAAGGTTGCATAAATAAGGCATAAAATTAGCTTCTGCGGGACTTCTTAAGTTATAAAAATGCTTTGCATTATTTTTGTTTTCATTTTGTGTGAAACATGGGTCGTTCGTCCGACATAACTGAGTTTACAAAGCATCCTATTGTAATATTGTTGATTTGCAAAAAGAAGGTCGTAATAAGCAATATATTGCCAGTTACATAAAATGTTCTCAACCAAGTGTTAGCAGAGAAATGAAGCAGTATTTTAACGATGGACATTTTGAAAATAAGCATCTGAATAGCGGCTGAAAGCCAAAAACTACTCAGAGAGATGATAGAAAACTAAAGAGTATTGCTAAAAAAACTGTTTTAGAAGTGCAAGATATTTGCATCGAAAGTGGAAAGAACACAATGTTGATGTGAGTAAATCTATAACACTGTCCCCATAAACTTGGATTGCAATCTTGTGTTCCAAAGATAAAGCCCCTCATGACTATTAAACAGAAAAGGGAGAGTGTGCAGTAGTGCAAAAAAAGTTGTTATGATTGGATGGTTAGTTGTTATACATCTGGATGATTGGAAAAGGATATTTTTTTAGTGATGAGAATGTGTTTTGCATAACACATGGTGATCAAGGTGTTCGTGTATGGCGAATGAAGACAGAAGCATATGACAAGGACTGTATGAAACGATCAGTGAAATTTACAGCTAGTGTAACGATATGGGCTTGCATGACTGCAGATGGTCCTGAAAGGCTATGTATCGTTAATGAAAGGATTAATTCTGAGATATATCAAGAAATTCTTGAGCATTTCATGATACCATCGTCGGAAGTTCTGTGTGGTGACGATTTTATTTAGCATCTTCACACGGGTCAGTCTCCATCATGTTAACCAACACCAAATTAACATACTTCCCTGGCCAGCTAATCCGCCGGATTTAAATCCAATAGAAAATTTTTGGGGAATAATGAAGAAAAGACTGCAGGATATAGCGCCAAATAAAAGAAAAAAGTTGAGCTTCTTTTCAGCATAAAGTCGACATGGCCATGCCAGGGCAGAAAACATTGTGAACCACTTGCTTCGCAAAGCAAGTTTGTTCTATTATAAAATGTAAAGGTGATGTTACAAAATATTAAAAAATAACTATTTTTCCTTTTTCTTTTAAACACATAATATTTACAATGCATTTTTCCAATATTTTGAACCAAGTAAATGGTTATTCTAATATTTTGATTTTTTCCAAAAGTGAATAATTATCTTAATTTTTGTATTATTTCCTTTAATTTTTGTGCTAAAAGATTCTACAAACTATGTATATTCTTACAATATTAAGTGTTATCCTGTATTACTTTTTGCATAAGCAATACATAAAAAACCAACTTTTTAAAAAATTCCTTTTTTCTATTATTTTAATTTTTTGACTTGGAGCTGTATATATAGTTTTATACTTACTTTAATTCTTCCATTCTGAACCAGAATGGTTTGTGTTACAGGCAAAGCCAGTAAAGACATGCTATACATTCAGAAATTGAGCTTAAACAGAAGAACTTTGTTCTTATTTTTTTCTTCTTTAGGGACTGAATGAAATGAATTATGATAAAACATAAATACATAGTTGTTCAAAGGAAAGCAAGGAAACACTTTATACTAGTATTTTTTTTTCTACTATGGACATCTAGTATTGGGCTCTGGCTCTAATAGAACAAAATTTTTCAGGCTCAGACTTCCAAAGAAAAAAAAACTGCCCAAACTCATCTTTACCGTGTGTATATATAGAAATAGATATATACATATAAAATTTTATATTTAAACAGTAAAGTCTGTTAAAAAGAAATATGGTTTACAATTCATAGTTTTTGCGATATTAATTTTCATAATTTATATTTTTCATATAAAAAATACATGAAAATCACATCATAATTATGTTTAGGATACCTAAAACTAACACTGTAGAAAAAAAATCAGTGTGAAAAAGTTATTAATACTGGAGATATGATCAAAAATATTAAAAGGCTAAAATTTTATATTTTTATGATTTCCAAACTTCTTTACTCAGTGACTTCAAATTTGGTATCTACAATTGAAACAGGATGTCAAATTTGAGTGTTAATGTTAAAGGTTGTTTCTATTATAATATGTAGATGTGCCTCTAAGCTTTCTTATTAAAAATCTAACAGAATTATAGAAAACTCAGTTCCTGGTGGAATTGGAACCTTTCACAATGTGTATTTCACTTTTTTCTTTTACTGGCTGTACATGTATTTTTTTTATTGCAGTGTTGTAGCTAAGCTATTCCTCTCAGCTATTTTCCTTTAAAACATATACTGGGTGTTCTAAACAGGACTGACTGATTTTAAAATTCAATAACTCTCAAATGGTGACAGATATTTAAACATTTCTCGCAGAAGGGTTAAGTATGATGTCAGGAATTTTTTTTTACCGTGATTCTCGAATTACAAACAATAGATGGCGCTGCAAGCAATAGGCTCTAAATTCAAGCTGGATTTTTTGGCCTTTCACCTCTCCCATGCCAAAAAAGGAGATTAAAATGTATCGAGTGGGTCAAAAATCGGGCCTGGATTTTGCGCATATTGCTTGCAGCGCCATTTATTGTTCAAAATGCGAACAAAATTCAAGAATCACAGTAAAAAAACTCCTGACATCGTACATAACACTATTGCAAGAATTTTTTAAATATCTGTCACCGTTTGCAAGTTATTGAATTTTAAAATCAGTCAGTCTTTTTTAGGACACCGGTATATATATATAGATACATCTTGTCTTTAAAAGAGATAGAAGAATTCGATAATATTTTAACTCTTCTGTTCTGATTGTATTTACTATACATAGACAACCTTCAGGTTACAATCACTCAATCATTGAATATAACTATCAGGAGCTCAAAGCTCTTGAAAGATATATAGTTTATATAGTTTTATACTTACTTTAATTCTTCCATTCTGAACCAGAATGGTTTGTGTTACAGGCAAAGCCAGTAAAGACATGCTATACATTCAGAAATTGAGCTTAAACAGAAGAACTTTGTTCTTATTTTTTTTTTTCTTTAGGGACTGAATGAAATGAATTATGATAAAACATAAATACATAGTTGTTCAAAGGAAAGCAAGGAAACACTTTATACTAGTATTTTTTTTTCTACTATGGACATCTAGTATTGGGCTCTGGCTCTAATAGAACAAAATTTTTCAGGCTCAGGCTTCCAAAGAAAAAAAAACTGCCCAAACTCATCTTTACCGTGTGTATATATAGAAATAGATATATACATATAAAATTTTATATTTAAACAGTAAAGTCTGTTAAAAAGAAATATGGTTTACAATTCATAGTTTTTGCGATATTAATTTTCATAATTTATATTTTTCATATAAAAAATACATGAAAATCACATCATAATTATGTTTAGGATACCTAAAACTAACACTGTAGAAAAAAAATCAGTGTGAAAAAGTTATTAATACTGGAGATATGATCAAAAATATTAAAAGGCTAAAATTTTATATTTTTATGATTTCCAAACTTCTTTACTCAGTGACTTCAAATTTGGTATCTACAATTGAAACAGGATGTCAAATTTGAGTGTTAATGTTAAAGGTTGTTTCTATTATAATATGTAGATGTGCCTCTAAGCTTTCTTATTAAAAATCTAACAGAATTATAGAAAACTCAGTTCCTGGTGGAATTGGAACCTTTCACAATGTGTATTTCACTTTTTTCTTTTACTGGCTGTACATGTATTTTTTTTATTGCAGTGTTGTAGCTAAGCTATTCCTCTCAGCTATTTTCCTTTAAAACATATACTGGGTGTTCTAAACAGGACTGACTGATTTTAAAATTCAATAACTCTCAAATGGTGACAGATATTTAAACATTTCTTGCAGAAGGGTTAAGTATGATGTCAGGAATTTTTTTTTACCGTGATTCTCGAATTACAAACAATAGATGGCGCTGCAAGCAATAGGCTCTAAATTCAAGCTGGATTTTTTGGCCTTTCACCTCTCCCATGCCAAAAAAGGAGATTAAAATGTATCGAGTGGGTCAAAAATCGGGCCTGGATTTTGCGCATATTGCTTGCAGCGCCATTTATTGTTCAAAATGCGAACAAAATTCAAGAATCACAGTAAAAAAACTCCTGACATCGTACATAACACTATTGCAAGAATTTTTTAAATATCTGTCACCGTTTGCAAGTTATTGAATTTTAAAATCAGTCAGTCTTTTTTAGGACACCGGTATATATATATAGATACATCTTGTCTTTAAAAGAGATAGAAGAATTCGATAATATTTTAACTCTTCTGTTCTGATTGTATTTACTATACATAGACAACCTTCAGGTTACAATCACTCAATCATTGAATATAACTATCAGGAGCTCAAAGCTCTTGAAAGATTTTTTTTTAGTAATAGATACAAGTTTTTACTACTAAGAAAATGAATTCTCAATACAATTAAAAAGAAAATAAAATATAATTATATATTTAAATTATTGTCTAAAGAAAATTTAATTTTAAATAAGCTTGGATTTTATATTGTTATTTAAAGATTATTAATATGAAAGATTTTTTTTTTCATTGGTAAAAACGTAGTGCAACCTATACCAATTCAGTTAATCAAACATTATAATTTGTGTTACAAGTATTGTTTTAAAAGTTTTAGAGAAACCCAAGAATTATTAGCAATGCCTACAGTTTAATTAATGCCAGTTGTTGGTAAAATTTACTTTTTCCTGAGCAGCTCAGACCCTCTAAAAAATTTAAGTATATTTGTGCTCCTCATGGGCCTGTAGTTGGTGCTCATATCCACGTTAATAAAGCGTATTTTACATTTCAAAACCTATTTAAAACACGCATACACAAACAAATTTAATTAAACACATTTTGTTAAAATCAATGGAGTATTATCATGTTTTCTAGAAGTGTTACTTAGAAACTTTATTAACATTATAAATGCAGATAGTGACATTTAATGTCAGGCAGGTAATTTGATTGATAAATAAAAATTGCCACAAAAAACAAAAACTTTTGAACAGTACTCATTGTCTTCCATGATCTTCAAGAATTTTCATGTTCATGATGGCTAAAAGTAAAAGAAAATTAAACTTTTATCAGGAAAACTGAAATTTATCAAAAACAAATAAATAAATAAGCAGGTTTTGCATAAATAAATATTATCTTACTATCCTACATAATTTAACAATACCCAGTGAAAAAAAAAAGATTGCATTTTCTTCTAGAAATTAGCACATATTCTTTATAAATATGTCAAATTTATAGAAGATACTTATAATATTTTTATCTGCATAGTTTTTACTGTTACACATGTACAACTATCTAGTGGAAAGACAGAATTATCATCTACAGGGGTGTAAAAAATTTTTGAAAATCTAGGAGCCAGCTCAAAAATCTAGGAGCCAGTTACTATCAATAATAAATTTGTAAAATGAAATTAAAGTATAAGTTAATAATAGTACATACAAATTACTCTTTTTAATTAAATATATCTGACACATGACTTAAATTTTTCTTGTATAAAAAAGTAATGCTACATAAAATTATAAATATTGATATAAAAAAAATTGGAAGTGCTGATGTAAAATACAAATAATAATCATTAAAAACTTCTTTAAACACCTCAAAAGTACAAATATGTAATGCACTTCAAGGACTATAATATATGCCATAAATCAATACTGTTAACTTATTGTTTGTCCTCATTTGCTTTTAAATTTTTATGATGTTTATGACCGCTCATGTGTCTTGTTGTTTTTGATGTAAAGTACCAGCGTTCAACTGCTTTTGTAGAATAAAATCCTCCCGATAGCGATTTGCAATGTCTTAATTTTTCCAACATTTCTGTAAATATCAGTCCAGTTCAGTGAAAGAGAACTTCGTTTTTTTTTTTTTTTTTTTTTTTTTTTTTTTTCCCTTTGCGCATGGAAATAAAAGAAAAAAAATCTGTAAATAATCAAGGTTTTAAATACGAATTATTTTTCATTTCCTAAAACATATCTAGGCGCCAGTGTCGAAAATTTAGTCGCCCGGGCGACCTGCTCCCGGTATTTTTACACCCTTGATCATCTATATTTTTTTGTTTTCTGTTGCATTGTTATTACTTAAAAATAAAATTAGTTAATATATGAACACATTAAATAGAACAGAAAAAAATGTATTCTTAAATTTTTAATTTCTTAAATGATTGTTTGAAACCTCCAGGATGTATTTTGACTAATATATGGTTATACAACTATTAGTTAATTTATTAAATCTATTCAGATATTGTTATTTGTTTTTAAATTATATATTCTCTTGTGTCTTAAAACATTTTTTTTTTCACTAGATAAACCACGGTCAGAACATATTTTAATGAATGAGTTAACAATAATTAATAACAATTTCTGTTGAATTTTTAGTTTATTCAAACTTATTATCTGATTATATAGATGCTAACTTTGAAAAATCCCGACTCGACTTGAAGACACAGATAGATTTCGAAGTACTAATTTCCCCAACAAAAACTAAATCAAGATTAGAGATAAATGAAGTTTAACAATTTTATCTGCCTGCTTTTGACGAGTTTTTAACTTCATTTTTCTGTAAGAGTTGGTTTTACCAGAATCATGTTAATGTGATTTTTTTTCCCTGCTACAAGCCCTCTCCCTTTTTTTTTAAATTTTTATTTATTTATTTTTTGCTATAAGACTTCATCCTATCAAAAACTTATAGAAGTTGTAGATAATATTAAGAAGATTTATAATAAATTTAAGTGGATTTAATATCTTGCGAATTGACGAAGTTATGAATTTTTTTCTTTTTCAACCCCTCCCTTTTTTTTTTTTGGCAGTAAGAGTTGGTCTTATCAAAAATTTGTTAATATAAAAGTTGTAGATAATATTAAGAAGATTTACAATAAATTTAAGTGGATTTGATATCTTGCGAATTGAAGAAATTATGAATTTTTTTCTTCTTAAAACTCTTTTTGCACACCTTGAGGCCATTTTTAATGGTATGAAAAATCTGTCATACATAAATGTTTGGCCCTTTTCCTAGAAGTAATAATAACTTTAAACTGATTCGATATGCATCATTATGAAGTTATGGGGTTTTATCTGTTTTCACAAAACCCGACCCCATTTCCACCCCCTTCGTCTAATTTTGCCCATTAACTAACTTGACTGAGATTTTCTGCCCCTTGATTTTATATATCAATTTTGAAGAGATTTGTGCAGAATTATGGAAGTTATCGTGTCCATAAAAAAGTGATATCTAACCTATATATATAATCCTAATGAAACATATTTATGATATGAAACGAATATACGAAATAATAATTGATCAACTGAATAAAGTAAAAATTTCCTCCTTGGTTTCTTTTTAATTTTAATGAGAAAGTGACATCCTTTACTTATTTCTATCTCTCACCCACAGTAATAAATAAAATTTCTTACAGTTATTATAGAAATTTAAAACAAATTAATGTTTCAATATTATAAGTTTTTTATTTTAAATTTAGAAATTTTATGAGTTGTTATGAGATATTTTGGATCCATGACGTCACAGTAAACGTAGACATAGAAAATTGCATTTACACTTTACTTTTAAAAAGAGGAAGAAAACTTTAAAATAAATACTAAATGATCACACTTAAAAAACAGGAAAAGAAGAAAATTATGTCATGAAAAAAGTATTTACATGTGGATATTAAAAAAGAAAGAAAATCTTAAATTAACTAAATTATTACATGAGAAACTCATTTAATGGTGAAAATTACGTCATATATTAAAACAATACATTAAAAATGATTTTTTTATGGAAAATATTCATGTGATGTCATTGTCAAATGGTTGCAATTGAGATCATAACTGTGTCTCCTTAGAAACTATGAATTTCTGAATGATTAGAAAAATATCCTGTGATTTGTTGTTCTGTAGTAAATCTATACTAATATATTATAAAGAAGTAACATTTGTTTGTTTGTGTGTTTGAAATGCAATGAAATTTCTGCAGTACACATGCAATAAACAATTTACATTTTAAACAATAACATGAGAATATGCATGAAGGTGCATAAAAATTCAGAAAAGAATTCATGCATAAGCTATACCTGTTCCTGAAAATATATCCTGTAATATTATCGTGTAGTTTATAAATATTTCTTTCGCCATGAATTCATTATGTTTTAGTTTCTCTTTAAACATACTCTTAAACTTGTACTATATTTTATTTGTACTTGTATTTTAACTCTTAAAACTTGTATTCATGGTGATAGAAATATTTATAAGCTTCATATATAGGCAAATTACTTACTCGCACTGTGGACAAGTATAAAAAACTGTCTGTCCTTCATCTGCTGAACGAGTCTGCAGAGTTGCAAAAGTCATACCTTGATGGCCACATTTTGAACATTCTCGATCAGCCTGAAATGAATAAAAATCATCTATCACATAAGAAAAAAAGATAAGTAAATCAAATACAATATCTAAACGAGTCAAATTAATAATAATAATAAAAAACCAGAACAATTAAAATAGAAATTCTTTTGTCAAAAATAAAATCAGTTTCTGAAAATCAATTTTATAACACAAAAATTTTAAAGCTATTTTATGTGAGTTACTTAACATTAAAGTTTTTGTCAGTCTAAAAGGAAAGTCTATAAATTTCTCACGAAAAAGAGACTTCATAAAAGTGTTACCTATTTATTATTTTATTTACGGATCAGAATCGACCATAAGAAATGTCTAGCAGATGCAAAGCCCTCAGAAAATGGGATTATAGAGACCTCTAAAAATATTTTTTTCTTTTTTCTGAAGATATTTTTTTCTTTATATTTGAAAAAAAAAATAAGGCCCCAAATATTTTTCTTGTGCCTAGTTCTCTTTAAAGAGAAGGCTGGTCATGATAAACATACATCATCTAAACCAGGCATGTCAAACTTGATTACCACCGCAGGCCAAACTGAGCATCTATTTATATAAAATCCAAGTCTCTGTGTATCCCTCACAATTCTGGTTGGACCACGTCATTAACCGCAGCCATGTTAGGGTTCCTATGGAGAAATCGGTATCAGCTTCAACAAAGAATAATTGTTAAAAAATATACTAATGCAGGGTTATTACAATAGAGCCAAATTTTGGCCAACTTGGCAAAATATTGTCGAATTTGGTGGCAAAAAATAGTTGCTATATATAAAGCCAACTTGGTGATAGCTGGTTAATATAGTGAAATTACCATTGAAACCCATTAATCTTTAATAATCGAGCTCACCGCAATTTAATTTAAACTCAGCGCATTTAACATTTTTTTTTTCCAATACCTATGGGTCAGAATTTAAAGAGTAATAATATATGAAAATGTACGTCTTTACATCTTCATCCTGATGCTACAAATAAAATAACCGCCACTAGATGGCACTGTACTATCTGAGTTCATAACTATCCAATTTTAATGTGCTTTACCACTATACATAACCAGATACAGATATTAAATTCTCGGTACCTTTCCAGTATGGCAAAATAGAGAAAACTGCCTTGGCGAAGAAGGAAATTTGGCAAGATATATTCTGTTAAACTATCCATTGTTTCATTTCATATGCATACACATTTTGTTTTCACTATTTATACAATTTATTTAATATAAAGAAGCCATTTATCTAATTTTATTTAGAAACAGAAGTAATTTGTACCTAAAAAACAACAATAATATTATACATTTAATTCAAATGCATATACAAACAAAAAAAATCATCAAATTTGTTTTCATAGCTATTTATATCATTTGGCAACAAATCTCACTTTCTAATGCTGGAATTCGACCAAGCTTTTTTAAAAAAAACTGAAAGGCCCCTTGAAAACTTTAAAAGCCCATGTAGTGGAAAAGTACCAAATTCTCTATTATTTTGCACTATCTGCATCATAGTTTGTACTATATGCATGGGGGTGAGGATGAAAAGTTCAGTTCTAATATTCTTTTTTAAAATAAGACTAAAAAAGAACTTTATGACAAAAAAATTATAAATAAAACTTTTTATTTTTGTTAAAGACATGCTTTTGTTAACATTCACAAAACAGTAGAAAAAAAAATATATATTTAAATGCACTAAAAAGCAGAAAATAAAATTTGAGCTAGAAAAGAAATTGTTATAGTATAATATCATTAAAAAAAAGTTAAATTGCAATGGTGCATTTGAAATGAATGACATTTCCAGTTATACTGTCATTTGCTATGATAATAAATAAGTCACAAGGACAAACATTTTCTACAGTTGGACTGCATTTAAAAAAACCGTTTTTTTCTCATGGACAACTATATGTAAGTACTTAAAGATGTAAAGTGGAAGGGCAGTTTAAAATGTATGTTGAAGATACTGAAGAGCAAGGTCAGCATTTAACTAATGAAAAAGTTTTTATAAAAAACATCGCATATCCTGAAGTTTTGTAGCCAAATTTTAATTTATCCTTAAATTGCATTTTTAATATATTCATTATATACATAGTTTTTCGTAAATGTGTATCATTTTTAAAATGTGTTATTTTTTCGTCTATCACTGCGGAACAAGGGAGAAAAACACATTATTGCTCATGTGTTGTATATATCTTTATATTTCATTTTCCATCATTTTTGACGGGTTATCTTTCTAGTTGTTTATATACATATATATATCCAAAGACGCAGATCACATAAAAAAGTAGATAATATTATTACCATTGCACAGAATAAAATTTGTTCGTACAAATAACAATTATGTTAAAGAATTATTCACACAAAGTCCAAAGTTAAGTTTATAGTTTATTTATTTATTTCATTCTATTTTTTCAAGAAAATATTCAAAATTACTTTTCATACGCCAATTCTATAAAATTTAATAGAATTTTCTAAATTGTATTTATTTTAAAAATCGATTGCACATTCTGGTCAGTTAATCTCAATCTAGCAGAGGCATAAGGGAACGTCCACGAAAATAGAAAATTTTTGCTGAAAAATTATTTTAAACGGAAATATAAGTGTGATACATCAATTTAAAGCTAAAGAGTTGCTGTATAGGAATTTGTAAGTTTTAATTTCATAAAAATAAGTCTACACCGAAATTGAGCTGGAAACTAACAATATTAAAATTCATTTATAGTTGAGCATAAAAATCCACTTATTGAGTTTTATGTTTTTTTTTTACTTCTGGTTCATTAAATGACATTATTATGCATTGAATATAACAAGCTATTATTACATTTAGATCTACATAGTTAAAAGGTTTTAGCTAAAGTATTAAATGCAATTTTAACTTTATTTATTAGTTGATAATTAAATGCCACAAGTGTAACAGAAAACATATTAAAGTTTTAATTTTATAAAAACTAATTAAAATTTTTACCCAAAACTTCTAACTTTCTGATTTCGAGTTATAAGATTGATTTACATTAACTATTTCGTTTATGCTATGCATGGTATAGGCTCTAGGGCAGTGGTTCCAACATGGGGTATGCACCCCACTGGGGGGGGGGGGGAGGGGCAATTTCAAATTTGTAACTCATCGATTCACTGTCCTTTTTTTTTTTTTTTTTTTTTTTTTTTTTTTACTAATTTTTTAGACTAAAAATAATCTATTCAAAATTAAAATATATATACAAATGAGTTTCTTTGTGTTGAATTTTAGAAAAGATCCAAATCAGATGTTTAAAATGGAAACTAAATCAGAATAATTATATGAACAATCTTTACAAACATTTTGCCAGCCTATTTAACTTAAAAAAATTTTCTATAATTTTCTGGTTATTAAAGTATTTTACAATTTTCCTCAATTATTTATTGAATGAGCTTTTTTATCTATTCGCTATGTTGTAATTAACATGAATAAACTTTTATGAGCGAAATTACTTGACTATATGTAAATCTTATTGTCTTTCAAATGATTTTTAGGTTCAATATGTTAAATATCTAAACGTGGTATTCAACTTATAACTCAAAAATAGCATTAGAAAAGGAAATGATTGAATAGTATATACAGTGAATTGATTGACAAAATTCGCTGTTTTATTTTCGTGACTGATTGACGAAATTCACAATTTTTTTTTCATAATTCACACAGAATTTCTGTGTCAAACACAATTTTTGAAAATTGCATTTTTTTGTGGCCACAAGAGTAACAAAATTTTCATTTATTATCTAGGCAAGTAAAATGCTTTTTCTTACAAACTGCATATGGTTTATGAGAGTAGAGCACATGTGTTTTTTTAAGTGGTTGCATCAAATTTATCCTAAATATATTTTGTAATAAAAGAATTGGAAATACATACGGAAATTTGCTTCGACGGTCACAAGAGTAACAATGGATGTTCCCATAACTATCAATCTTCCATATTTTCTTCAAGTAAAAAATAAAAATAAGCATATTTTCATATTTTGAATCAGAAAATATACTTAATAATAGTGTCTTATATCTCTGTGCTACTTATTATGTGCTGCTTACTGTTTGACAAAATTTACAATTTTTTCCACAACCGATTGACGAAATCGACAATTTTTTTTTTCTAGAGCGATTGACGAAATTTACAATTTTATTCCGAGATCTTTTGACAAAATTTGCAATTAATTTCTGGAATTGATTGATGAAATTCACTGGGTTTTTTTTTTGGCAACTGATTGACGAAGTTCACAATATTTGTTGTTGTACAGGATTCATACTCATTTTCCAAGAAAAAATCCCCTGATGTATTTTTTGGTACGTACAATTTTTCCATGTCAACAATTAATGGCATTTTTTAAACCAGTATTATGACACACCCACCTCCTCCAAATAAAATAAAAACAAGGTAATCTGAAAAATAAAATTTATACATTGCATATATAAACAATATAAATAGAATTTTAAAGGAAAAACATTAATTTGTGTAAAACAGAGATGAAGTCAGTATATCTTGTGGGGCTGTCTTTTATGAAGGCTACAAGTGCTAATATCAATTAAAAAATGTCCTTATTTTCTTGAGTTCCTCTTGAACTGTTGTCAAATCTCACAATGTTAGAAAGTGTGTCTAGTGACTGAATGGATGTTGACAGATGTGACATCATAAAGCACATGAACAGCAACAATTGCCCTCTATTTCCCAGAATAGAAAGTTGTTTTGCCAGGTTTTCCCAGGTTTGGGGAATTTTTCGCATTATCCCCTGATTTTTTCAACACAAAATTTATCCTCTGATTTCCCCCTGAATTCCATAATCCCTGATGAGTATGAACCCTGTTGTATAATCTGCAGATTATGCAAAACTTTTTTCCTGTGACTTGGAACAAAGACCTCTCGGATTATACGCAGGAAAATAAGGTATCAGTTTCAATTTTGACAGTTTATCTTTCCGATCTTCAGCCAGATTTTTTTTAGTTTTCTTCATATTCTGTGCTGTAACACCTCTTAGTGTTTCATTCTTTCCAAACTCTAACAATCCCTACATATCAAACATAAAATTTCAGTTTTCATTTGAATAACTGCATTATAAATCACCTTTAAAAAAATCTGTGATATTCATCTTCAGTTTATCATATTTAGTCATAGTGGTAAAGAGCTTTAATATATTTTATTTTTTTTATAAATCCTGGGATGCAAGAGAGTATGTCAGTAAAATGTGGGTATATCAACGACAGAAAGATCACATGGATTTCATTTAATGACACAATTACTAACCTAAAACTGAGGGGAAAAAAAAAAAAAAAAAAAAAAAAAAACTAATGAAAATAATTCAAAAGCTTAAGTCCAAAATCAATATGCTCTATTACAGAATTAAAGCCCAGGTAATAATAATTTGGGTCACTTTCAAAACGACTCTTTGAAAGCTATTTAATTTCATATTTTGATTTTTTAAAACTTTTAAATTTTCTTAATTAGCATCAAAATTTACTAATTTTACAATACATTTCTTAATATTTATTAAATACAGCATATCATTTTGTAAAGCTGCGTAAAATCGAAGAGAGTAGTAAAATAAAGTATTAGTACTTTCAACATAAAACAAATAAAAATTATACATAAAATACTGTAAAAATTTTATGAACCTTTAAATTTTCAGAGTCACAATCTACATTCCGATTAGTTATCTTTATAGCCACAATTTTTTTTTTTTTGTGCTAAAATGTAAAATTGGTCATTTTGAAAAGGAGTCAACTCAAGCCTTTTTCAAAATGACTGATTCAATTACATTTGTCTATTATACATGTTTTATAAAAAAAATTATTCGCAATCTTCCTTAAATTATTCTATTTTTCAGCATTTTCAATTTTTCCGTACTTTAATAATATTTATCATTTATTCCTAATTAAATTCCTCTTAATATAAAATGTGTATATCAGTAATATCTTATTCCAAAACCTTAATTTAAAGCTTTAGATTATTCCTTCATAAACTTTATAAGCTACCTATCTATCATATTCTGAGAGTGTTGGGTATGAGCGCGTTCATTGAACGAAAACTCATGAACTTAGCTCACTTTCTGTAAACGTTGAGTTGAACTTGACTCACTTTTTGATAAACAAATGTGAGCTGAACGAAAGCTCAAAAAATATGTGAGTTTGAACGAAATTTACAACTCAAACTCAATTTTTTCCCCCATAATTGATTTAAAAATTTTAAAGCCATTAAGAACACGTTTTTCATATTTAAATTCCATTTAGAGGCCTACATGGAGTCGGGTCGGGTCGAGTCTGATCATCAGTTTATGTGGGTCGTGCCTGGGTCTTGCTTTCTCTGTAGTCTCGGTCCGGGCCAAACCGAACCGGGCTTATTTCTGTGCCTGTGCCTTATTCTGCCTAGAAGTCTGCACTGACCGAAAGTTTCTGACATGATCACAACCCTGCTTGTATGGAAATTATTGACCCGTCCCTGTCTGATTCATGCAAAAATCTGTTTAAGGAACAACCTTCTTGAGTCAACAATTTTTGCGGAAAAAAAATATTTTTTTAAAATTACCATTATTCTACAATTAAAATTCCCTTTAAAGAGGATATACATTTCTAGGGGAAGAGGGGGAATTACAGTACTGTAAAACCTGTTATAAGAATCTGCTTATGTCAAAATCCTGTTTTGAACGGAAAAATTACTTGATCGGTGCAAAATCCGTTTGAAAAAAAATAGTACTTTGCAAGAAACGACAGACCTGGTAAAAAAGGAACTAAACTATAACGATTTTTTTTCTCTCTTATGTGATTCTATCTTAGGTTTTTCGATAAAGAATTTTTCCGATTTTTAAGTCTCCAAGCTGTGTAAATGGATTAATGGTATTAATAATAATTCAGATATTTACATATAAATAGCGATCCATTAGAGATTCTGTACTGGTGCAGTGTACGGTAGAGGTGTGCACGGGCCGAAATTTCAAGGCCCGGGACCGGCTTGATCCATAGAAGAAAAATTCGGCCCGGCCTGTACAAAAAAAATTATTGGCCCGGCCCGAAAAAAGTACTTCGGCCTGAGCCCAGCCCGGAAAAAAGTTAAGATCTCGGCCCGAGCCCGGCCCAGGCCCGTAGCTAGGCGGGGGGCCAGGTCGGGCAAAGCCCGACCTGGAAAAAATTTTGCCCGACCTAGCGTGAGACTCTAAATTCCAGTATAAACAACTAATATAAATTTCTATTTTTTTTTTTCAAATTTTTGTCCAACCTACCATGAAACTAGCTAGACATTTCGATCACATTATCACCCACTATTTCACTTTAAATAACTTTTATATAATACATTAAATTTCCATCCCCCCCCCCCCCCCTCCTTCATGCCAGACCTAATCAAAGAGAACCCCTCACCCTCTACCCCTCTATTTCGTTTTTAGACCGGCAAGCAAAAATAGGAAAAATTTCATCTACACTTTTTTTTCTCTCTTTCTCTTTTAACAGGCCTGTCGGAACTGTGGCATTTGTCATTCCCACAGACTTTTCATATAAGTATCTTTACTCTCAGGTCATTCCTGGCTTCTTTGCTTTGTCGAAATTATTCCACACTCCTCACCACCTCACAAAGAAATCTGAATTAGCTTATATCCGTAAAACTTGCTTCCTTTGTACAATTGTCACTATACAAAATTGATCGTCAGGAAGGCGGGGTTGAAACCAAAGGCTTATGAAATTTCAATGAAACAGCCTACAATATTATTTCGTTAACTTCAATAAGCTGTACCTGACAGTTCTGCTCGGGGTACTTTGAATACATGTGTTCTACTTACACTTCTGCTTGTTGCACCGAAAATTGATCGGATTCCATGAAACTTGGTATTCTAACTTTCAAGCATATGGACTTTTTTCTTTCTTTTTTGTCATGAATGTTTACTTGTTTGCTCTGGGAAGAGGGGTCAACTAAATCCAATACACCCTTTGTTTCATTTTTCGCACTTCTAATTACATATTAAAGAATAATAAAAATTTGTCAAACAAATATCTCAAAATCTTTTTGTAGGAGAAATGTAATTACATTGAAAATATCATCTTTTACCAATAGAATATCAAATTTTGCATTAATTAACTGATATAAATTTAAGTTTCAATCAAGAAATTTACAGAATTTTCTTTATTGTTTTTAATGTACACGTGTTTTAAACTTCTCATTCTTTTTACGGATTTACGTGACTTTTAGCAGAAGAAATTATTACCGTGCTACACTTTTGCATGAAATTCACTTTAAATAAATTTTATGTAACATTACAAAATATTTTTTCATCTTAAACTGACAAAAATCTGAAAGGAACGAAGTAATACCAATCGATATTAAATCAAGAGATAAAAGGAAAAGAGTTACGATAATATTTAAATAACTACACTTCGATTTTATAATACAAAGTTTTCCCTTGCAAATAATATTCTTTTTTATATCCTTTGAAGAAAGTTATGTGCCGATAACAATATGATTCAAGTTGGTTAAAAAAATTTCATACCTTTGCTTACACTTTAAAAAGACTTTTTACTAACGAACATTGTAACAAATTAAATCCATCGTAACCGCTGACTACAAGCGTTTGGGGGTACATGGGAAAATAAATCATCCCAGAAATTTTCAGAATAGACCCCTCCCCCCCTCGTGAAAGGTCTATCCCTTCGTCTCTTTGATTGTGTCCTATTCTTCTAAAATTTTAAAAAGTCTGTAATTCTAAAATAAACCAATCTTTATTTCATATTTAAGTAATATAATATGTCGAGCTACATTGGTTACTTACTGGCAGATTCATAAGGTCACTTTTATTTTTAAATTCAAAAATTTTATGTGTGCTCTTATTAAGAAACAAAGAAATTGAATAGACTTTTCCACATTTTCGTAAAAGCAAATCAGTTTCCAGAAAATGTCGTCAAAGGTGCTATTATAAGCAAATTCTTTGACGCGACAACCCGATAAAGGATAGAAATAGATTACAACTTAAAGTGTAATACATTTACCGAAAAGTGAAAGACGGTATTCGATTCCAAATCATTTCAGTAGTAATGCCTATAAGTTTTATGTTTCTCTTATAAATACGGTAATGCAAATCTGTAAAAAAAAAAATGGTATTGTTGAGTCTGAAAATTTTTTATATGTGTAATAGGTATGCATATATTTACAAATATAAGAGGATTGAACTTTGCCCGATATATTAAAAAAAAATATGGATAACGTTAAATGTCACAAATGAAAAATGTGCATAAAGCTCCATCAGTGCAAAATTTAAAAATTAAAGTTTAAAACATACAAATGTGAGAGCTAGGGAGGCGCACCTCACAGCTCGCGGTCTGAAGCGAAATATCATATGTACTAGATTTGTTCCATGCTATAACCATCTGTTAACCTACATATTTGTTATTTTTAGTGCCGAAAAGTATGTGCAAATATAAAATATTTTTTTAACATAGTATATATATATATAGTATATATATATATATACAGTGAAATCTGTCTAAGGCGGAAAATTTCAGAGACCCACATTTTTAAAAATAGAGATTTTTGAGAAATCTGTCTAAGACGGAAACAATCTGTATAACGCGGAACCGGACATTCATTTTGGGGTTCCATGTAGCAAAGTTACTGTTTAAGACGGAAGAAAATTCCGCTTGGAAATATAAATGGAAAGAAACCTTATCTTTTCATACTGACGTGTATTGTCCAGTCCAACTCCCAGAGGTCAGAAAGGTGCCTCACTGATTGATGACAGTGATAAAGAACAGTATTCGATTTAAAAATAAATAAATTTAAGATAATAGAATTTTAAGGCGTTTATTAAGGTAAATATAACTTTTTTTCACTAAAACTTGTAATTTTGATTTATAACAGTGTGTTCGTGTACTATCAATTTGTAGTGTGAATTAACATTACTATAAATATATAAAAATATGTACAAAGATTTCATGTTTATTCAATTTTAAAAAAAATTGAAAAATACGTTAGTTTTAATTTTTAGTCAAAGGAATGATTAATACTCTGTAAATGGGATGTATATAAAGTTTTTCTGTCTAAGCCGGAAATCTGTCAAAGGCGGCATTTTATTTCAGTCCTAAGCAATTCCGCCTTAGACAGATTTCATTGTACATATACATAAAATAAGCCTCCCTCCACTCCATACATGAATTTTTTAAACTCCTCATTAATATTATAAACAATCGAATGACGTTTTCCTTTATTATGTGATGATTTCTTGACAGAAGTCGATTTCTTTATGATGACTATTTTCTTGTAATATTTATCAGGTCTCTCACTTGCAACAATTTATATATTTTATTGGCCTTTCTCAAAACAAAACTAATTTACACACAACTCAACAACATGAGCAGGAGAAAAATACACTACAAATTTTACTTTTTAAAATTAGTGGTGCCAATAAAATAGAAATATGTGCAAGAGGAAGCCCTGATTTATGCAACAAAAATCAGTTTAAACATGGACACTTTACCAGCATTTTCTGAAAAATGCATTATTTTAATAAGAGAAGAAGAAAAAAACATTCGATTTCTTGGAACATCATGGAGGGTATATGAAATAATTATGGATGAATGTGACCGAACAGACAACAGTCTTAAGTATATACAATATATATATATCTATTTTTAAAAAATTAAATTAAAGAAATATTGATCCTTTATGGGAAATGGACAAGTGAAAATATAAATTAAAAAATATTTTATATTTGCACAGACACTTCTGCTCTAAACACTAAATTGTATAAATATTGTTTATTTTTAATAAGATTTAGCACGGAACAAGCAAAAAATGCCATTATTTATTCTGAAACTGAGAGGGCACTGGTTTGTATAAATTAAGTCTTGAATAAAAGAACACAAGCATGAGAATTTAGAAGACTTGAGCTTTGCAACTTTGAATTTGCCCCCGCTTGCAAGCTTCTTCCCTCCCCCCCCCCCCCTCTTCAGTTTGTCACATTTATAATACTTATAAGATTGCCTAGCTTCAAGACTGCAAAGAGATCGCCTCTCACAAGAATCATTAAGTAGCCGAACTGTCTAGCACCCTTTAGTACTTGCTATTCAGTGATTTTCTTTCATATCACTGGACCACCTATGGTGTGAAATTGTGTTATCCTTCCTCTGAAATGTTCTTAAACCGCCTAAGGGATTTTTTTTCTAAATAAAGAGGTAGTATGAAATATTTTCCAAAAGTTAGTTTTTCAAGAATTTACAATGGGACGATATCGATGCAAATTTTCGTCCCTGTGATTGTGCTGACTACGGACATGTGTTTGTGAAGGGCCGCCAGAAAGTTTTTGAGTGCCGGTCAGCAATTTCGAGGAATTGACTTAGCGACTTCCAAACATCCGTTTGTGAAAATGAAAATAATGCACTATGCACTAGTTTTAGCTCAACTGTTGCGGATTTTAGGTGATAATCAGCCTTTGGTGACAGAGTGAAAAAAAGGGTTCTCGATTTAAAAGTTATATATTTTGGAAAAGTGTGTGTGTGTGTGAACTGATTACTTTATCTGTGACTACAAGATATATTTGAAAATATGGATATCCGTTCATTTATATATAAGAATCGTGAACTAGAACAGGAAACAGTGAGTCCCGCTCCTAAATCATGTGTAAATAGTAATGATAAAAATTCATTATCATTAACTACTAAAAGTAAACCAGAAATTCTCAATCTCGATTTGCCTAAAAGCAACAAGGCAAATAAAAAATTATTCCAAGGAAATTCGTAAGAAAAAAAATCAGCGTTCTTTTCGGGGGGATTGGTTTGGTAAGTATTTAAAGTAGAATATTAACATATGGATAATAATGTTAAAAATTTTAAATTCAGTTATTTGGAAACGCTATTTTTTAGAGGTTTTACTTTTGAATAAATTAACTGATTGCATGATTATTTTTAAGTTCTCGACAACCTATACCTGTAAAACAAACAAACCTTTTATTTTTATATTTTTATTATGTTTTAATTTTTTAACCATTTGGAAAAATGGTTATTGTCTTTGTCAGGGTAGGAAATCAAAAACATATCTGAAGCGTTTTACTGGTTGAATCCGCATTTTATTCGTTTTCTGATTGGTCTATACAGTAATTTGTATTTTCCCTTTACTTTCAACAGAGATGGATACTTCTGTTGCCACTATGACAAAAAAGTAATAAAAACTACAAAAAAAAAAAAATAATAACTCAGAAACAAAATGAGATACAGCTTTCAAACAAATTGCATTTAAAAGTAAATTTTTTTCTCTATAGGACGGTGTAAAAAGTAATATTGTGGGATGTTTAGAAGTTTAAGAATGAAATTTCATTTAAAATTGGTGCTGAAATTTTAATGTTTAATCCATGGCGTACGTAATGTATGACCAGCTCCGTAGAAGTTTAAAAATTTACAGTACCGAAAAATGTAATTCATGGCGTACGTAATATAGGAAATTTCATTTAAAATTGGTCCAGGAATATTAATGTGTAATCCATGGCGTACGTAATGTATGACCAGCTCGGTAGAAGTTTAAAAATTTACAATACCGAAAATTGTAAAACTGAAATTTCTTTTAAAATTTGTTCATGATGGGTCCAGAAATGTTAATGTTTAATTCATGGCGTATGTAATGTATGATCAACTCCGTGTGATTTTTTATGTCTTAAATTTTAGTCTTCGAAAAAATCATTTTCCAAATGGTTGTTGTAATTTGCTAAATTGCTTTTATATATATATATGTATTTTTGCTTAATGTAAAATGGAGAATAGTTCTCGACAATCTATACCTGTAAAACAAACAAACCTTTTTTTTATTATAAGTTTTGATTTTTTTTTTAATATTTTTTTTGCTTAATGTAAAATGGATAATGAATGTAATAAGGAGTGTAAATAGCAATAAAGATTTAAAAATTTGGAACATGGACTTCAAAATCGCGGGAAAACTGTTAAATATATATATATATATATATATATATATATATTTATCTTTGACACATTTGCATTGTGCCCTCGGAAGAAATTTAAAAAAAATCATACTGAGTTTAGAAAAATCTTATGTTTTAAATGAGAAACATTTACCTTAAAATTGCAGTACATGTTTTTGAAGAACTACAAATGAGAGACTGGGAAAAAATTAAGAAATAATCTGCCCTCCCTGGAAAAACGTTTGCCCTACCTGGAAATATTATCTAGCTACGGGCCTGGCCCGGCCCGAAGGAATTTCTACAAAACATTGATTTTTACGTTGATTTTGTTAAAAATTTGTCTCGTACGAGGGGTTCTGACCAAAAATACTCACCTTTGCTTTTTATTGTCGTGTTTATAATTTTCATATTTGTAGAAGTTATTGCGATATTTATTTTTTTAATGAATCGCTATTTGTTGTATGTAAATGTTTCAGTTATCAGTAATATAGTTAATCCATATTCCATGTATTGGGACTCAAAAATCTGAAAAATGCTATGCAATAAAATCTTCTAAGTCGGAATTGCATAGAAAAGAAAAAAAATGCGTTATAGTGTTATAGACAAGTTCACTTCTTATAGCAGGTGTAAATGTATTTAATATTCTTTCCTTGCATATTAGTACATTAATTTTACATGGATCAACATATTTTTTCAGATTAAGACAATATTCCGTCATAGGCAGGTTCTTTTTCACACATTTTACTGTATTTTAATATAGCTATATTTTAATAAGCCTAGAAATGTACTATTCTTTATAAAGAATAAAATTTAATGTTTAATTGTAGAATAATGACAATTTAAAAATGTATACACTTTTTGCAAAAATTTTTTTGGGCCAGGCCAAATTTTACTGATCTTTGAATGGCTCAGGTCATATGATTTTCATAAGGGCTGGATCAAAGCAGGGACAGAAAATTTAGGCCCGTGAAGACTAGAAAGAATGATACCAGTCCCGGTTCGGTGCGGAAAAAGTAAGTTAGGCTCTGCCCGGTCCTTCAGGAAAAAAGGTCCGAGCTTGGCTCGGGAAGAGTAGTGATTAGGCCTGACCCGAAAATAATGCAGACCATGCTCGGCCCGATTGCCGTGAACGAAAAAAAGCACAAGCCCGGTCCGCGCAGATCTCTGGTCTATGGCACTTTTATTTAAAATGAACAATATAAACTCAAAAAGAGACTGTAATAATTTTAATTTTTTTTTGTTGGAACTCCTCGCACAAGACAAAATTTTAAATATATGGACGTAAAAGTAAATATCTGTACAGAACAATTAACATTATATAGGCTGCTTATGCATTTTATGCGTCATTTATAATGCTTAAGAAATTCCAAATTCTTCCCAGAGAGTTTGAAAAGTTATTTTTTATTATTATAAGTATAAATATTTCATCAATAAAATAAACAAAAATTAGTATTAAAAATTTTATGGTGCAAACTCGAAATTTCTGAGTAAAAAATCCGCCAATATTAGCAAGACTGTTTGTGACCTGTATAAGGGTTAAAAAGGAGCTGACTTGACCTTTAGAGGTTGACTTCTGTTTCGGATCGGTTTTGGATTGGGTTTTGATGCTTGCGGGTCGGATGACCCGATTTTTTTAAAAGAATGTCGAAAATAAAAAGGTTAAAAATCTATATATGCCATAAAAACTCCATAGCGGGCACACAAGGAACGTGGTTACTTCTATTTAGCAAACAATTTTGAATTTTTAAGACAATTATATATTTGTATTGTGCGCTTTTACTGGTAAATACTGGATATCTTGCAATCTATACACAAAAATATGTCTGCGTGTCACGTATGCATAAACTATCACAAACACTATATATGTATTTTGAGAGTGTCAATAGCAAATTATATATAATACTTTCCATATTACAAGAGAAAAAGAAATGGTTCTTAACAGTACCATAAAAGAAGAATAATCTATGATTACATTTCTTACATACATTTTACTTCTCAAGTAGTAAATTGAATATATACTCATTCATATTAAAATACGCATGTATTTTTTTTTTCTAGAACATAATTCTGCTCAAACTTTGTGAAAATACCAATAACCCTACAAGTAAAAAAATCTAAATCTGGCCTTTAAGGATTATTCTAGAGTGAACCTAACAGAACCTACAGAAAGAAAATCTGAGTGACCCCCCCCCCCCCTCCCCTCCACTTTAAAAAAAGGTACATCTGGATCCGATGTAGGACTCTGTTCAACGATCCCGAGGTGTTTGCCATTCAGAAGTATAATTATATTTGAATATTAAGCAATGTAGATATGCTTATTTTTTAATATAAAAGATAAAATTGGTTTTAAAGATATAAGACTATTTCTAGTATGAAAAACAAACAAACATCCATTTATTTGCTTTATGAAGTAAATGGGTCACTTAAAAAAATTAAACTAGCATGATTTCATTTAATAACTTAGAAATGAATTTTATTTGACTCATTAGTTTAAAATTTAACATAATCTACATGATTTTAATCAGGAAAAACATACTTTTGTTTAAGAAAACCAAGTGCATCCACACATACACTATAATATTGCGTTTCGCTAATGATTGTACAATAACCCCAAGTGTTTACTTGGGACACTTTGAATAGCAGATGCAATAGAAATGTAGGTGCTCTTTTCAGAAATTGAGAAATCGAGAAGCATTTAACATTTTTCGATCAATTTGGCGGATCTTTCAGGAAACGGTTTCAAACTTGGCGTTTTGATCTGAATTTTCTGACGCGATAGCCCTACAAACTTCATCATGAAACAGCAATCCCTTATTATAACCCTAAATGTAGTATATTTATCGAAAATCAAAAATTGTATTCCATTCCAAAATTTTTCTTAAGTCATGGCTGTTGCTTTGAACGTTTAAAAATGCGCCTGTAAGTGTGTCAAAGATTCGCGTTTTTGTGCGGGGAATACTATTTTTATTTATTGGAGAACAGTCTTAAAATGACTATTTTAAAAAGTTTATTTTATTTCTCCCACTATAAGTCAATATGTGTGTTTAAAGAAAGACGTGGTGAGATTTTTTTTCTTTCTTAATGGACATAATGCATATATATATTAACGCGGAAACATTTACTATAAACTTAAGTAATACTACATTAAATTTATCACGTTTGTCTTCTATCGAAAAAGATTAATGTTTTAAAATAAATAAAGTAGTTAAAATTCTTAGCACAACTAGTATTCTTTATACACTTGACTGCTTCTGTCTCAAATATACTTGACAAATTTTGCGAAGAAGAATAATCATGCAATTTAAATTATAAAGCACTGATTCAATAATACTAATTTTGAAAGAGCCAGAAAAGTATCGACATTCAGATCCACATTAGAGCTTTTTCGTTCAAAAATATAATTTAGTCAACAAAAACATCTATAAAAGTATTCAAAAGATTTTACTACAGGGCAAGAGCAGTGACAATATGAAGGCACAGACTTCTTCACTCCAACTTTTATTACTTTATTGTCAACAAGCTAATAAAACTATTCCTATTTCAACTCTCTTTATCAGCCGAAGCTTTGTTGAGTTTGGGTGGTCATCTGTAGGCTCTGTGTCTCAATTTCAAGGCAGGGTGAAAATCATAATCATTTTCCAAATCAAAAGGGGCCGAATATGGAAATTCGTGGGTGGTAACGCTTTCTGGCGTTTTTAAGAAGGTAGATTGTTTATGTTTACTAGGTCCTCAACATTCAAAATTACTGTGTGAGAGGAGGGGGTCAGCCTATTCTGTAGAAGTAATAGTTGTCGTAACGTGAATAATGATCACAATACCAGTCCAATCAAAGGCTGATTGCCCAGCTATTTTCTATTCTTACATTTTATCAACCCTTATGAATAGCATTTCAAAATTATTTAATTTTCAAATTTGCTTAGTACAGACCTGCCAACCTTTGAAAATGAGAAATCGTAGCACACAAAATTAAAATTATTCTGGAGGTTGGTTGGTTGGTTTTTAGTGTTTCGCAGCCATCTTTTGACATTCGTAAAAGGAATAAGGTTTCAGTCTTTCAACTCAATATAGTAAATTTTTTCCTCTGAAAATTTTTACACACGATTTTCAGAGTTCCTTCTCGTTTCAAAGAGTTTTTTGACATTTGTAAAAAGAGTTTGGTTCCAATTTTTTAGCCCAGTGAAGGAAATTTTGACGAAATTCGCGATTTTTTTTCCCGCGATCATTTCAGGATATTCATTTTTTCTCCCACAATCGTAATTCACATTTTTCTATCACGATTCTTTGTTGAAATCCGCACTTTTTACCACGAACTTTTGACGAAATTCGCATTTTTTACCACAATCCTTTGACGAATTTTGCGTTTTCTTTCCGCAATCTTTCGGCGAAATTTTTGTTTTCTTACTGATCTTTCGATGAAATTTACATTTTCTTACTGATCTTTTGGCGAAATTAGCGTTTTCTTTCTGCGATATTTTAACAGAATTCGCATTTTTACCACGATCCTTTGGCGAAATTTATTTTCTTCTGCAACCAATTAATGAAATCGATTTTTTTTTACATGGTCATTTGTCGAAATTCGCGATAGTTTATCGCAACTGATCGGCAACATTTTCGATATCTTTTCGCGACCAATTAACAAAATTCACTACTCGTTTCCGCGACCTTTTGACGAAATTTGCAATATTTTTCCCTTGATAGTTTACCGAAATTCGTGATTTTTTGCGCAATCTTTAGACGAAATTCGCAATTTCTTTCTGAGCTCTTAACGAAGTTAGAGATTTTATTCGGCGACCAATTGAAGATAATTACTATTTGTTTGAGATCTTTGAAGAAATACCCGATATTTTTACACGGTCATTTAAAGAAATTTTCAACTTTTTCCGCGATCGAATCATGAATTAATTTAGGGAAATTCCATAAAAGAAAAAAAATTCACGGGCTTCCAAGAAATTTCAAAATATACTCGCAAAAGAATCATAAGTCTGTGGAAGAATTTGAGGGGAAATACTGCACAGTATTTTTCATTATGCAGGACTTTTCTTTTCCGTGTGCAAATCGTGTGATTTTGCACACCATTTCAAACCTTGCCCCTCAAAGAACCACCTACCCACCTCCAGAAATTCTTAACATGGCACCCCGTTTCTAAGGAAGGGAATTCCTGTATAAATATTTACATAAACACGATTCACTTGTGGTTAATACACACATAAAGAGGATTTTGTGTTAAAAAAGTTTGTTTTGCACCACAGATCCCCCCCCCCCCCCATGAGCATTTTTTAATGTCCGAATTTTTGGACTAATGACCAATTTTTTAAAACTTAAATTTCGGAACAGAATTACTCTTGAAAAATATGTTGCACGGGATAAAAATCGCAACTAGAAACAAAATGTGCTTTTGTGTTTTTTTCAAAAAAATCGTAGTTAAAGACCAATTTTCGTAACATCGTAGTTTATAGGTCCAAATCGTAGAAACTACGATTTTTTCGTAGCAGTTGGCAGGTCTGGCTTAGTAATATTTAAAAAACATATATGAAGCTTTTTCTATGGTTTTGAATACTTAATATAATTTAAATATGATTAAATTAAAATATTCATAGCATTTTTTAAAAGTTATTTCAGAACTTAGTTAATGCAATCTAAGTGTCATTTTAAACAAAATTTTACAGAGTTTTTATCCAATTTCGGAGGCATAAATGTAGGAGACAGTAGGACTGCCAGAAATCATCTCTAAAATTGTTGCTTGCTAGTGCTCGCTTGTTAGGATAACGGATCATCGAACCAGTCTTTTAAATAAATTAAATCATAATACTACTTTTTTTCGTACATTGGAATCAGCAACTAATGTTAATATGATTTATTTAAATGGAATTTACTATCTCAGAGTTTCAAAACCTCAAATGCACCAATAAAATAACATAAAACTAATATTACATTTATAGAAAAAACTTTTTCGAAACCAGCTCCGAGAGTGAAAGTCGATTGCAGAGATTATCTTAGCTAACTAATGCCACCCCCCCCCCTCTAAAAAGAGGCGTTTAAAGATTTCAAATGCAAACGTGATATTTTGAAAGAGATGTCCTATAGGATTAACATTAGCAAGATTGTATTTCCGCTTGAGTGAAATAGCTATGTTAATCAGTGAGATCTCAAACCTCCATGCTAATGTTAAACCTATGGGGGTGAGATGCATTCTTATTTTTTAAAATATTGCATCCGAAAATTAACAATTACAACTTCTTTTTGCAGTATATTCTTCTTAATGAATGCCTGTTTTTAAAACTTTCCAACATAGCCGTAAAGTGTTCATGAATTTGGTTTGTTTATCTGCATGCCACCGGTCTGTGCCCTAACTCTTGTAAATGTTCACGTATTGTATGCATTTGCATCTTTGCGACTGAAAAGGGAGTGTGTTGAATGTTTCGTTTAATTACGGGGACGCTCAAAAGGGTCCCATTACATTACGGTCAATGGACGAAACTTGCTTGCGATTAAATTTAATGATATACAATTTCAAACATAATAAAATTGATATGGATTTCTGCACTAAAACATGCTTTCTATAAAATAAGGTGTGCAAAGCACCTAATATTCATTTATAGGGTCATACAAAAGAATTGGGTTACAGTACTATTGTCTATCAGTTATAAATACTGGAAGTACGTTTTGAGTTTTGTATGCATTTTTAAACTTAAATAATTTGTTGCGTACTAAGTGGTGTATATAAACTCTGTAGACATTATAGAAAACTAAAAAACACATTAATATTATAAAATAACATAAATTACAGTAGACATTTATACAGTAGACCGGCAATTTATAATTAAAACTTGTTAATCCTGCAACAGATACAGACCACATCTTAGATTTTGATAATATTAAAATAATTAAATTAACAATTATAAAAGTAGTACTTTTCTAGAAGGTTGGTTTACAAGATTACAGAAAACTCCCCATGAAGCATATGTACAATTCCACCAGAATATGTGGTCCTACTGTGATGTATAAGTTCACAGTGATTTATTATTTCAAATACATATTTTGAACATGAACATGTGTTAAAAATAATTTTGGATTTTAATTCACATTTGTACTGAAGAAGAGCTTGAATAAAACTTGAAATACCTATACTGTAATTTATTTTATACTATTTATTTACATGTTTTTTTTAGCTCATTAAATGTCTTTTTAATTTCACATTTATATAATTTAATACAAATTTGCCATCTCATTTAAAACCAAGGGCAGCGCCAGAGGGGGGTCCGGGGTTGCATATGCTACCCCGTCGGGGTCAAATTTAATCGTCCGTGGGGAAAATTTTCTGACTTAAGTGTAGAGTCCTGCATCGGGTCGGGTAACCGGATTTTTCCAGCACACGACCCGAGTCGTGTTGAGTTGGGGGCAGGTTAATTAAAAAAAAATTCTTGGTTAGTTTATAGAAAACGCGACACACGGATAAGCTTGCCGCTATTTTTTGTTCTTTAGAAGTTGGATTGGTTTGGCTATAATTTTTTCGGTTTTCGGGGTCAGTTTTGATTCATATGCGTCGGTTTTGTTAGCTGATTTTTCAAAAAAGTGCCCAGAATTATATCTCAAATTAGAGTCACATAACGATTCAAGTTGCCCGCTTTTACCTACATCCGACCCGACCCACGGCTGTGGATAACTTTTTCCGTTGTTGTTGGGTTCGGTTTCGGGTCCGGATGGGTTTGGGATTCAGTTTTAATACTTACGAGTAGTGTTGCCATGTGTCTCGATTTACGTGGCACGTCCCGATTTTTCCCAAAATTTCCGATCCCAAATTACGTCAAATTTTTACGAGTTTAATCTAAATTAAAATTTTATTCCTAGAAAATGTAAGAATTTAACCACATGTCGGTTGAAGTCTGTCGTCACAAGGCCGGATGTTACTGAAAACTGTATACATTTTGTCTAGAACTCATTCATGTTCACTCCTGTTCAATGTTTATTCGATTGACCGCAAACTTAGGCGCCTATAAGAAATACGACTTCAAGAAGAGACAGGACGTGGAAATTCATCTGCTCACTTCGATCTTCTCATTAAAAAGCGTTGGGTAAGTATTTTTTATAAATGAATGAGTAAATAAAAAGAAAGTTTTGTATAATTATTCAAGCAAACTTAGTATCAAACTAAAAATTTCTTCTTTGTTCATTAATTTCAATATACAGTAGAGTCTCATTTTATAATAATATGATTTATATGATATTTTATAATAATCTATTTAATAAATAGAAAATAAAGGGAAGGTATAATTGAGAAAATAATTATATACATACATAACTTCATTGTAAATTGCTGGAATATGTATATACAGCAACAACTAAAATCTTGCATCGGGGCAGTTAACCCGATTCTACCCGAACGTGTTGGCGGCTCTAAAATTTTGCTGCGGATCGGGTTGATTAGTGTTTCCATTTTCGGGAATCAATTCGAATATGCCAAATTTTTCCAAAGAAAAGTCCATAATATTGTTTCAAAAAAAAAAAAAAAAAAAAAGTTATATGAATGAGTATGCATTCATTTTTCGAAATATAAAATTGGTTTTAGAGATATGATGGCAGGCTGTTTTTCTGAATTGTTTTACATTTAGGATTGATTTTTGTTTTAATTTCATGCTTAGGATCAAGTTACAGGTTGGAAAAGAAATATTTTGTCAATTTCGGGTCGGGCATAACTCGAACCGTGCAGGGTTGTAATTAACAATTCGTGTTTAGGGTAGTAGGTTCGCATTTAGAAATGCAAAACATCGTGTAAAACAGAACACCGACTTACTTGATAATTTAAACTTGATTGTATTATTAGATGGAACAATTTTAATTAATAACTTAGTTATACTTTGTGGAGGTCTGTACGGGCCAAAATTTCCAGGTCCGGGCCCAGCCCGGTATAAAAGATAAAAGTTTAGTCCGAGCAATGGCCCGGAAAAAAGTTAAAATCTCGACCCGAGTCCGATCCATCCGGTTGGAATTTCTACAAAACATGGATTTTTACGTCGATTTTGTTAAAAGGAGGAAGTTTTGACCAAAAATGCTTATTTTAGCTTTTTTTTCATGTTTATAATCTTCATTTTTAAAGAAGCACCCTAGGTTGCGATATACATTTTTTTAATGAATCTCTATTTGTATGTAATGTTTCAGCTTTAATTAATATCGTTAATCAAAAAATTATGTATTGGAGACTTAAAAATCTGAAAAATTCTATGCAGTAAAATCTTCTAAGACGGAATCGCATAGGAAAGAAAAAAAAATGCGATATAAACAAGTTCACTTCTTAGCAGGTGTAAATGTATTATATTCTTTTCTCAAGTATTATTATATTAATTTTGCATGGATGAATAAATATTTTCATATAAGACAGGATTCCGTCATAGGCTGGTTCTTTTTCACACGTTTTACTGCATTTCAATATTATTGCCTAGAAATATACGATTCTTTAAAACAAATATATTTTAATGTTTAATTGTAGAATAATGTAGAATGTTAGAAAATCGTAGAATAAAATATATACACTTTTTGCAAAAATTTTTCGACCGGACCAAATATTACTGATTTTTGCACGGACCATGTCGACAGGCTGGATTACTTTTTATACGGGCTGGATCGAGACCGGGATTGAAAATATCGGCTTATGAAGACCTAGGAAGAATGAAACCTGTCCCCTTTTGGTACGAAAAAAAGGAGTTAGGCCAGGCTCGATCCTTCAGAAAAAAGTAAAGCCCGAGCCCAACCCGGAAAGAGTAGTGACTAGGCCCGACCCGGCCCGAGTGCCATGAATGAAGATAGCCCTAAGCCCGGCCCGTGCAAACCTTTAAACTTTGGCTGTTTCAAAATAAGCATGAATTTAAAGATTTTTTTTTTTTTTTTTTAGCATTTACATGGCTTATTTATTTTATGATTGAGTTGATATTAAAATAATGAACTTTTTTTTTTCTAAGCTATTTTACAAGTTTTCCTTTAACTTACATTTTTCTTCCGAATTTTGTATTTCAGTTTTAGTCTCAGATTAAATTCTGTATCTCATCAGAAGTTAGAGGATCATGCTGTCTAGTTTCGATATACACCCTAAAAAAATATTTGAGTTGAAGGTGTTTCTTCAATTGCTTTTATTATTATTAAAACACGAAAATTTCTGTTTTGATTTGCCCATTTCCCTCTGAAATACAGAAAATTATTAATCTAACGTAAAAATTATCTGAAGTTGCATTTTCGTCAAATCACAAGGGTGTTTGTTCCCGTAACTGCGCTGCACGTTACTTTTTTGCATCAGAGACCCATGGGCATACCCAAGGGGGGGCTGATGGGGTTACAGCTCCCCCCCCCACCCCCCGAAATTTTCGAAAGTGATGTGAAGAAGTGCTGATTTTTCGTCTTTCTTTTTTGGAAAAAATTTCAATTTTTTTCAATCATACAGTGACTAGCGATTCTCATTAGTCCCATATTAGTCCACATTGACAATAATGAAGAGGAAGGGGGCTTACGGGGAAACAGCCCCGCCCACTCCTCCAGAAATAGTCAAAAAATTAAATGAAAAGGTGTTTTTCTTTACTTTTTTAAAATAAATCTAATTTTTTCTTCTGTCATATATCGAAATAGGCATTCTCATTAACACCATATTAGTCCACATTGACATCACAACATTACCCAAAGATAAGGAGGGGGCTGATAAAATTTCAGCCCCCTCCTCTCGAAATGGTCGAAAATGAAATGAAAAAATAGTGCTGAATTTTTTCTGTCTGTTTAAGATAAATTTGCATTTTTTCCTCCTATCGTTCAACAGACTATGCGCTTCTTTCGCTTTAGTTCCATATTGACACCAAAGAAGAGAAAGGGAGTTGATGGGGCTACAGTCCCCCCCCCCCCTCCAACTACAAACAGTCGAAAAATTAAATGAAAAAATGTTTTTTCCTTACTTTTTAAAGACAAATCTGTATTTTTTTTCTTCTGTCATACAGCAAAATAGCCATTCTCATTAACACCATATTAGTCCACATTGACATCACAGCATACTCAAAGGTGGAGAGGGGCTGATGAAATTACAGCCCCTTCCTCTCAAAATAGTCGAAAATGAAATGAAAAAATAGTGCTGATTTTTTTTCTGTCTGTTTGAGATAAATTTGCATTTTCTTCCCTATCATTCAATAGACTAGCCGCTCCCTCCGCTGTAGTTCCACATTAGTGTACAGTGACACTACATTATACCCAAAAAGATAGAAGGGGCTAATGGGTTTACAACCCTCTCCCAAAAAAGTCGAACATGAAATGAGAAAGTGCTGATATTTTCCTTTTTGTTTGAAATAAATTTGTATTTCTCCCCTATCCTTCAACAGACTAGACGCTCTCTTCTCTTTAGTTCCATACTAAGGCACAGTGACACCACATTATACCCAAAGAGGTGAAAGGGGCGCCCCTTTCCTAAATAGTCGAAAAGGAAAAGAAAAAAAGGCTGACTTTTTTTCTTCTTGTTTGAGATAAATTTGTAATTTTTCTTCTGCCGTACAGCGAAATAGCCATTCTAGTTAACCCCATATTAGTATGCACTGACATCACAGCATACCGAAAGAAGGGGGGTGGGGCGACTGATGGGCTAATAGCCTCCTCCTCCCAAAATAGAAGAAAATGAAATTTAAAAATATTGATTTTTTTTCTTTCTGTTTGAGATTGTATTTTTTTTTCTCCTATCATTCAAAAGACTTTCCACTCTCTTCTCTTTAGTTCCATATTAGTGCACAGTGGCACCGCATTATACCCAAAGAAGTTGAAAGGGGGTGATGGGGTTACAGGCCCCTCCCAAAATAGTTGAAAATGAAATGAAAAAAGTGCTGATTTTTTTCTTTTTGTTTGAGATAAAATTGTAATGCAATTTTTTTCTGCAATACAACGAACTAGACGTTCTGGCTAGTCTCATATCAGTGCACAGTTACACCACAGTATACCAAATGAGGGGAAGGGGACTGATGGGGTTACAGGTCCCCTTTCGAAATAATCAAAAATGAAAGGAAAATAAAACTCCTGTTTTTTTCCTTTCTTTTGAGATAATTTTTTTAATTTTTTTTCTGCGACGCAGCTATTCTGGTTAGTCCCATATATTAATGCACAGTGATGACCCAGCATACATCCAAAGAAGTCGATGGGGACGGGGGTTATGAGGTTACAGCTCCATTCCACCTCCATTGAGATTGCAGTGAAATGGAAAAAGGGTTGATATTCCTCCTTTTTCAGATTTATTTTCTGGCATGATACGAATTTGTTTTTCTCGTTAATCCAATATCCTCCTCAGTCCTGCGACCAAATTTACTTGAGACCACAAAATCAATTTCGAAATGACTGAAAAATAGCTCCATCCCTGTTTTACTGGATAAATAAAAACATATATGCTCAGTTCAAGAGACCTACAAGTAAATTCGACAAATCTAAAAGTAGTTTAATTTAAGGAGTTTTTTAATTTATTTCACAGTTGGCGGGTGCCAAGATTGTCAATGCGGAAGTATGTTAATGTACAGTAACACCACGGCTAATCTCAAGCCGATTTCGGCTAAATCGGAAATCCAGTGAGGAAGAGTTGACAGTAAAAGTTGCTTATTAACTTTCATTTTTCATTCGCATCTCCATGCCATACCGAAATATGGAGGTGGAAGGATTGAAGGGACTGAACCTCTTTTCCCTGCTAAAATGGTCGGAGTTAAATGGTAAAAAGATTTCCTTCTTACTTTTTAGATCAATTCAATTATATAAATATTTGTCCTGCATCACACTTGTGTTTCTTGTTAGTCCCATATTTGCGTGTAGTGACACCTTAGCTAATGTCTTCAGAATTTTGGCTAAGTCGAAGTCAAACATGCGCAGAAGAGCTGACTGTGAATGATATTAATTAACTTTCATTTTTAACACTCGATTACTTCCTCGTATCTCTAAGATTGTGAGTAATTTGATTCTGAGTAAAAAATAAAAAAAAAATTTGAAATTCACAGCAAATTTTCTGAAAGGTTACAGCAGAGGCAGACAGGGAAGGAAATCCCTTCCTGCCTCTAATTAATTTATGTTGTAGTTTGGGTTAACTCTGTTTTCATTTCAGGTCCATTTCAGGTTGAGTGTAGCGGCAAGTTTGGTTAGGATTAACCAGATTTCTAAAAAGTTAGTTCATTATGTTATTTCAGTGTTTCATTATGTTATATTCAGTTCATTCATATTTTTATGTGATTTTTCCGCGATCCTTTGATGAAATTCAGGTTTTTATTACGACGCTTTGACGAAATTCGTATTTTCCCCGCGATCTTTTGACGAAATTCGCTTTCTTCTGCGACTCTTTGATGAAATTCGCATTTTTCGCGGATCTTTAACGAAATTAGCATTTTTTTCATGATCCTTTGTCGAAATTTGTGTTTTTTCAGCGGTTTTTGACGAAATTTGCGTTTTTTCGTGGTCCTTTGAAAAATTCACGTTTTCTGCGGATGTTTGCCAAAACTCGCGTTTTTTTATGCAATTCTCCATCGAAATTTGCGTTTTTTTCTGCGGATCTGTGACGAAATTTGCGGGTTTTTTTCGTGTTGAAATTTGTGTTTTTCCGCAGCTTTTTGACGAAATTTTCGCTTTTTTTGCTGTTTTTTGATGAAATTCAAGGTTTTTTAGTGGATTTTAACCGAAATTCGCGGGTCTTTTTTACAAAATCCTACATCGAAATTTGCGTTTTTTCTGCAGCTTTTTGAAGAAATTCACTTTTTTTCGCCGTCTTTTGACGAAACTCACGTTTTCCTGTGGCCCTTTGACGGAATACGTGTTTTTTAGTTATCTTTTGTCGAAATTTGCGTTTTTCTGCGGCCTTTTGACGAAATTCGCATTTTTTCTGAGATCATTCACCAAAACTCCCGTTTTTTTAACGCAATCCTTCGTCAACATTTGCGTTTTTTCTGTGGATTTTTGACGAAATTTGCCTTTTTTGCGATCTCTTACAAAATTACCTTTTTTTCGCAGCCATTTGACGGAATGCGTGTTTTTTTAGTGATCCTTTGTTGAAATTTGCATTTTTTCTTCGCCCTTTTGACGAAATTCGTGTTTTTTTAGAGGTCATTTGCCGAAATTCGCGTTTTTTTACGCAATCCTTCGTCGAAATTTGTGCTTTTTTTTGCAGATTTTTGACGAAATTCACGTTTATTGCGATTCTTTACGAAATTAGCTTTATTTTTTGCAGCCCTTTGACGGAATGCATGTTTTTAGCGATCTGTTTTCGAAATTCGCGTTTTTTCGTGATTCTATGTCAAAATTTGTATTTTTTCCACGGGTTTTTGATGAAATTAGAGTTTAGTTTTTCACAAAATTCGCTTTTTTTTTTTTTTTACGAAATCCTTCGTCAAAATGAGCGTTTTTTCTGCGGTTTTTTGACGAAATTAGCTTTTTTTCTCTCGTCTTTTTTATGAAATGCGCGTTTTTTCTGCGGCTATATGATGAAATTCGTGCTTTTTCGCGGCTGTTTGATGAAATTCGCTTTTTTTCCCGCAGTCTTTTGCCGAAATTCACGTTTTTCTGTGGCCCTTCTTTGTGGCCCTGCATTTTCTTTTCTTTTTGCAATCCTTTAACGAAATTCGCGTTTTTTTCCGCTTCCCTTTGACGGAAAGCATGTTATTTAGCACTCCTTCATCGAAATTTGCATTTTTTCTGCGGCTTTTTGACGAAATTCAGGTTTTTTCTGTGTCCGTTTGACGAAATTCGTGTTTTTTCCTCTTCCCTTTGACGGAATGCGTGTTTATTAGCGATCTTTTGTGGGAATTTGCATTTTTTCCGGGGCCCTTTGACGAAATTCGCATTTTCAGTAATCATTTGACAAAATTCGCGTTTTTTTTCGCAATCCTTCGTCGAAATTTGTGTTTTTCCGCGGCTTTTTGATGAAATTCGCATTTCTTTCTCGTCTTTTTTTGCGTTTTTCTGCAGCCTTTTGAAAAATTCATGTTTTTCCGCGTCCTTTTGACGAAATTCGCATTTTTTGCGATCCTTTGCAAAATTAGCTCTTTTTCCGCAGCCCTTACGGAATGCGTGTTTTCAGTGATCTTTTTCGAAATTCGTGTTTTTTGTGCGACCTTTTGATGAAATTCGTGTTTTTTCTGTGGCCTTATGACGAAATTCGGGTTTTTTCTGCACTCATTTGGCAAAATTAGCGTTTTCTGGGGGATCATTTGACGAAATTCACGTTTCCTCCGCGAGCATTTGACATAATTCACATGTACTCCGCGATCATTTGACGAAATTTGACTATTGTTTCCTAATTCTATGTCAAAATTCCGGTTTTTTCCTTGATCCTTTAAAGAAATTGGAGTTTTTTTTTTCTGCGAATGATTGACAAAATTGATTTTTTTCGGCGACCATTTGTCAAATATCGCGATATATTTTTATGTCCGAATTTTTGGACTGCTGACCGAATTTTTCAAATTTTCGGAAAATTCGGAACAAAGTTACCCCTGCCCTCTCCTTTCCGCCCTCTGGCTACGACCTTATTTGCAAAAATGATTTCTGTTTATAACACAATTCAACGTGTTTCGTAAGCTTTAGAACATTATGGAAATTTAAGTCGGCCCCTCCCGAAATAAAATCCTGGGTACGCCACTGCAGAGACCGATTTTTTAGATACGTCTCTTTTCCTCCAAAACACGAAAAATTCGCGATTCGAAGCTCAATTTTTTTTCTTCTTTAATTCACCTGTCAAAAGACGGAAATTTCTTCAAATAACAGAAAAATGTGCGTTCCGACAACTTGCTGCCTGTACTTTTTATTTTTGACGAAATGTTTTCTTGAGAGTGTACGTAATAATAATTGTGCTTTTTCAAAAATGGCTGGAATGCAAAAAATAAAATGCGGTATTTATAAAGTGAGCATTATTGTCATAAAATTACTATTAATTATTTAAAAAACTCTAATTCGACTAATTAATTTCACACCATTCTTTTATGGATAAAGTATAATGCACATACATTCAATACGAAGAAAGGAAGCTATTTAATACAGCAACCTATTGAGATGGAACGACATAGAATCAGAAAAACTTTCCAATTTAGATAGGTTTTAATCTTAGCCTGTTTTAGTCGATATTGCAAAACTTTTCAGTTTAAATTATTATACCTTTACACTGGTTCCGTTTTAACAGCTTTTATTGTACTGCTTAAGAGGCTACTTCAGTCAAATGGAAAGACCCGTTCGCTAATGTTATCCTGTGGAAGAAATTTATAAAGATATCTCGGTCGCATTTCAATATTTTTAAATGATTTCTTTTGCATTGAATAGTTGAGATCGATCTGTAGGCAGGCCGTTTTTTACTTTTTCGATTTTGTTTACAGGTATTTCTTATGAGGACACTTTCATTTTCAGAACCGGTTTTGAAAGTAAAAGAATCCTCATAAAAAATATCTACAATCAAAATCGAAAAAGTAAACAACGGCCTGCATACAGATCGATCTCAACTATTCAATGCAAAAGAAATCATTTAAAAAAATTGAAATGTGACCGAGATATCTTTATAAATTTCTTCCATAGGAATAGCATTAGCGAACGGGTCTTTTCGCGTGACTGAAGTAGGGCCTTAAGGATGTCCCAATTTTCAAGCGCCTGCTACGCTTTTTTTCTCTATTTGTCGCACTTTTTGCGATACTAGACCTGACAACATGAGCCAAATTCGAATTAGCTCAATTTTACAAAAAGAAAGTCTAAGGAATTGTTTTAGATGAAGAATTATACATTTAAATTTGAATGAATAGCTTTACATGTTTATTTTCTACATAAAAGATAGAATTGAGATATGATTGCAGACTATGTTTTCATAACTGTATTATAGATCTTTTTTGTGTCGAGTCGGGTTCGGGTTTAAGTGTTTCGGTTTAGGGTCAATAGAAAATTTTTTGTCGGGTTTTGGGTCAATGGAAATTTTTTGTAGATTTCGGATTGACTTTAAGTTGAACGTTTGGGTAGGGTATAACCCAACCCGCACTGATGAAAAATTACGCATTTGAATATGAATGACTCCTTACACGTTTATTTTCCTACATAAAAGATAACATTAATATTGGAGATATGATTATTGATTACAGACTATTTTTCTATAATTACATTATATTTTAGATCAATTTTCTCTGATTCCGGGTTTCAGGTTGGGATTTAAATTAAGTATTTCGGGCTTGATCGGGTTGCGGGTAAACGGAATATTTTTGGTTTGGTTCGGTTCGGGTTGCAAAATCAGAATCAGGTTAGTTTTAAATAAAATTTGCAGGGCTACAAATTTTATTTATTACCTGGGCAGCGCTCTAGTTGGGTGTAACGTTTAACTGCTAGTTTTCGCGATGGCACTTTCACTAATAAATTTAAATTAAAATAATTTTTGGTCACTTCATGCGTTTACGATAGGATTTACCAACTGATTTTTTTTCAGTTACCTCCTACATTAGAATGCATGACCAACCCGGCCTGAACACGAGGCGCATTTCGAAAAAAATTTGTTACCCACCTTACCTGATGTGGGACTCTTGTTTCTCGGCCTTTGCATTTTCTTAAGGGCGGGGTGGTCTGCAGTGGTTCGAATCAATCATAACCAAGAACTGTTCAATACTTTGTCGCTCACACACTGCTGTGTATGTGCCATATATGTGCATGTAAAATATGTAATATTGAATGAACTCTTATTGGGAGGTTGCTGGGCTGAAGAAGAGTACGAAGCAGAGTTTTTCCTTTCTGGTAATGCTCAAAAGCGTGGAAAGTTTTTCTATTGTGAATTCATCCCTCTATAAAGATTAGATGACTAGTGAGCTGTTTCAAAAATACCCTTAAGATCTTTTTTTCCCTTTATTGATTGATCTACAACATTCTTTGACAAGTTGTTTCGAATAAAAATCGTTTGGCCCTCTGCAATTCACCTCTATTAAAATAGCAGTGTGACTGTGAGTGTTACAGATCTGCGCATTTCGGGATATCCCAAATCTGGACGCGAAAAGTTTATGTTTTTCTCATGATTAATCAACATATTCCATCTGTTATTTAAAAAAGAGGAAAAATAAAAAAACTAAGAAATGTTTTATTTTTCATTTACTCCATTAATAAAGGAGAAAAGTTACCATGACGTTACCGTGGGAAAAAATTCTGAAGTATAAATACAGTCCCGGTCCGGCTTGAATCTACAGAAAAAATACAAGACCCGGACGTGTCCCGGGAAGAATGAAGTTCAGGTTTGGACCAACTTTTCAAAAGCTAAAATTTAGCCTAAGCCCATACGAGTTTTCAGATAAAATTAAGCCCGGCCCGAGTTTAATGAAAGAAACTTTTACCGCGATCGGGCTTCGGGACAGGCCCGGGCTAGTGGAGACCTCCAATATATATTATAAATTCGGCCCCCCTGTCGGGGATACTGTGCCCCCCCCCCCCCCGTCGGGCAAGTTCTGGTGCCGCCCCTGTTTAAAATCACACTTTTTGTCAATATTGCTTGTGTTTGATGCCAATCTTGGTTGCAAACTCGAAAACGCTTTTACACTTTATCAAAATCTTGAATTTAGTTTCTTGCTATGAGAATCCATAATTAAATCAATAGATAATGTTAAATATGGATATTTTACACTTTTTCAGATTTTATATGCACTGGTGCTCATACAAATTAAAATAATCAACATGATTTTGTTTTTTAGTATTGATGTAAAATAATATACACTATCTCACAAAACTAGTAAGAACAATTTTTTCAAAAGTTTTTTCAATGTAGACAGGGAAAACTGATAGAGTATACATTTTATAAATATAAGCTAAGTAATATTTTACCTTTTATTTGCATGTAATATTTATTATAGAGAAAATAACCATTTTAACAGTTGCATTCTTATGCTTTACTTACCAGTGGTCCTGCATTAGATTCTTTAGCATCTTTATCTTTTTTCCTCTTATATTTACTGCTGTTATTAAACTTGATTTCATAAGTAATTTCAAGTCCATCAAAATCTGAAAGAGTTTTATAATCAATAACATTTTATTTTTTGATAAGAACAAATAAAAGGAAAATAATCTTGAAAAGTATCTAAAAGCTCATATTTGATTCTCCCCTTCATCAAAATGATAAATTTTTCATTATTATTTTTAATAAGCCATATTTATGGAAGCTAGATGCAGACGTCAATTTTAAATAAAGCTCAATGAAATTGGAAAAAAATAAACATACACACACAAAACCTATGATAAAAATAAAGGTATCAATCAAGAATACAAGAAAAATCGGTAAATAACAGATCTCGCAAATTGTACACATCACACGCATATATATATTTCACCAATTCCGTTATCCCAATATATTATTCTAAAAAATTCAGCATTTTCCTTTTTTTTTTTTTTTTATTATTATGTTTCTTTAAATTCATCCACTTTTGAAATTTTTGGAGTTAGCTAGAATTTTTTTTTATTGAAAATTTAAAATACAGTAATGCATAAATAGCTATCAATCAATTGTATTAGATAATTTTAAAACAAAACCATTAAAAAACTGCTATTCCTTAAAAATAATAAAGCCGTCTGCTGCATTGAGACAAGAATTTTATTTGTATTCTTCTAATAAAAAATGTAGGTACAGATGTCATATTGGCGCGATTTTTTTCTGACGCCAATGTCATATACATAACGGGTACTTAACTGATGCCAAAGTGTCGTTATTTTTTTGATATGGTAACTCGGAAGTTGTTGTTTATGCTGTTGATGTTTTCGCCAAATTTGCCTCGGAAAAAAATTGCGTCAATATGACATATGTGCCAAAATGTAATATAGATGATAATGCAGTTTAGAATTTTCAGCTGTATGCTTATTTACTCCTTATCCACTCTTAGTTTTAATGCTTCTAAGATTAATACATTTAGTATGGTGTTAAAAGCCACATATAATCCCAGAGCATCACTCCAACCAATTAATATGAGAAATGATTTTGAAAACAATTCAAGAGAGGACAAAATTAATTATTTATTTGCTTTTAATATTCCATAGCCATTATAAAGAAAAGACTTTTGATAAAAATATATATCTAACTGAGCTTACTTTTAACATTAACTTTATATTTACATCCCCTACATGTAACAGTGTCTTCATCTCCGGGAAGAGGAAGAATTGTCCCACATTCAGGACAAAATTCTGGGTCAGTAATAAATGCGCTCTCTGAAGACATATTTGTAAAAGCTTATAAAATATAAACACCACAAAATAAACTTCGTGTATATGAGAGACTCGCAGTTTTGTGAAGTTTATCACGTGCTCTTGTTTTTGTTTATCTTCGTGATTTTAAATCTTGTCAATTAATTTTTTGGAACTACCAATCATTATTCTTAAACGTTTTCACGTCACTTCATACTAAGGCGTGGCCTTCAATTTCGAGATTTTGATAGGAGCGATATTCTCCAGAGTTGCTGTGTTGTTGTACTAATATTGACGTCACGTTCACGAGTCATGACTCATAAGTTCTTTTTGATGTTTACCATCATGCTTTACCATCAATGAGAATTGGAATCAAACTAGTTAAATTTGTTGTTTGCCCGCTTTGTATGTTTTAATCGCAGCATTTGTGGCTATATTTCGTTATTTCAGTTTATAGTCAAAGAATAATAATTTGGGATCATGTAAGTTTGTTTCTGTCTTTCCTTGATGTGTTTTTCTTTACTGTCGTTATGTTATGTTATCAGTGAAAACGTTTTAATTTATATACAAGGTATCTATAAGAGGTCTGGCACATTTTGTTTTTTAATAATTCATAAAATAATGAAGATGGAATTAAATTAATAATATTAAGGGTTAGAAGATTCAAAAAGTTTTATGGTTCTTGTCAATGAATTTCCATATGTACCACCAATTCTCTTGCCAGCACCTCAAGAGAAGGCACAGACTTTATGGCGGTTCATCGAAACGAAATTAATAACGCAAACACATAGAAATTACAGAAGAGTATACTAGAAATATTCTCCATCGAGAAACCGTATGCACTGGAATTGTCTCAAACAAGAGTCCCTCACGTCTCTGCACAAGTGATGTTGATCTTGAGCGTGTCAGTGAGACATTCTTACGCAGTCCTAGGAGATCTGTGGCAAGAGAAGTGGCACATGTGGAAATTGATTGACAAGGACTATAAACTTTTTGAATCTACCTAACCATTAATGTTATTAGTTTAAATCTCTTCATTATTTTATGAATCACACATCAATATGTGTCAGACCTTTTATAATCACCCTGTATATGTCATAGGCTAATTGAGAAATCTGGGTTTTTAAAAAAGCCAGGCTAATTTGAGAATCATCTCTCTTTCACCAGTGAGCCTGATATTTTTCAGGCTTATATTTCAAAGACCCTATACCTACAATTTAGGCTTACTGGAATAGGACCATTTTATTATGTACCTATTTATAATGTTTAGAATGAATGACCAGGAATAGTTGAAAAACACAAAAAAATCAAGACATTTTAATTCATCGAATCGACTTGACTGTTGCCAAATGTGGAATGCAAAAAAACAATGAAATGTTGATGTCAAATGGAATTAAGATATATCAATTCTTACCCATTAATGGAAGAGGCATATACTGGAACTCATTAAATCTGAAAAATAATATGATTTGAGTACTACAAAAATTTACATGCTGGAAATGAAATAATTTTGTTCTTTGCTGATGTGTATCAAAGATTCAGTCTCTGCTTAAAGAAAATCATTGATTAAAATCACACAATTACATATTTTTTATTTTTTCATTAATAGTGTTTAATTATACTCCAAATCAAAATAATTTTGAAAATAGTATATTTTATTTAAATAGAAGAAAACAAAAAATAAAGGTTTATATGTTCTCGATAACACTGAGAATGTTCTTTCATTTTCAACAGCAATCCTCTGCTTGCTTTTCTTTGAAGACACTCACTAGAGAGATAAGGGAATTTATTGAATGGGATAACAGTGGTCTCCCACAATAAATACATAACAAAGAATTTCCTTCTTTTGACCACTGATCAATAGATATTTGTTTTTTAAGCTTACTTCCAGCAAAGTACTTGAATCAACTTTTGCTTGAAGTTACAACTATTTTACACTGAACTGTAGAATAGATAGCAATATTTGGTTTAGTACAGGAAAAATTGAAAAAAAAAAAAATTGTAACACAAAGATGGCAAGTAGGAAAAGGCATTCTATATGGCTCCATTTTACAGATATTGCAACAGTTTCTGGTAAAGCAGAAAAATTATTTTTTCTCTACAATGCATTAAATTTGCTTTAGCTAAAAATTTCATGATCCTACATTTTTCGATTTAAAGTAAATAAAAAATTCATTACCTTTATACTTTATTCATTTTTTTTTTTTCTCTGAAAATATCAGTATAAGGAATTTCTATTATAAAAGAGTTCAAAAGAACTTGGGTTTATAATATGGCCAGCTATAAAATTAATATCTTTGTTATTATTTTGATTTTGATTTGCAAAAAAAATATTAGTTACACTGAACAAAAGATTCATTAGTACATGTCTGGATGCTTTGCTGGATTTGGTCTTGCATTTGTTTATTGGTGAATTACCCTTTTATATATTGTAGTACAAATAACATTTAAAATAATATGTTTATGTAATAATCTTGGTTGTTTTGGCGAGTTGGTGCAGTATCATTTAATCAGTTTTTAGCTTGATTTAATATAAAATAATACTAACGAGCTAATGATTGCTAAAAAAATGCGTAAAGGTTTTTGACACTTTTCGACAGTTTTTTGATGTCAAAAACCCAACCCTGGATTGACAGACAGCTCCACATATACACATTCTCTCATTTTCGTTATATATACTAGGATGACTAATTGATAGCTTTTTAATACTTGCTAGTGAAAGCCTTGGTGAAATAGCATGAAATTTTCCTTTGGTTTTTTCTTTTCAATTAATTTTAATTATTGTGTTTTTCTTTCTTTTTTGATCTATACTTTAAAGTAAAAATATGACTTTTATGATATTTAAATTAATAAATAACATTCATTTTTGTTTCAGATATTCTTTTGAGCCATTTTTTTATACTTGTGTCCAGAAAACTGTGAATCCTATATAATTTTTTTAAATATGGTACGTCTTAACTTTATTTTCCTTTTTTTTATTTCTTAATGTATATGCAGCTAATATTCAGTGTTTTATAAAAACTTTAAATGGTACTTTGTTATAGCGGTTCCAGAGGATGAATCACCAAGCGACTAACAAGTATTGCCAAATTATGAGATATGAGACATATATGGCATTATAATCATATAAGATGTAATATGACATTTCATGACATATATGTCTAAGATATATGTGATATATATATGACATATAAAACACAAATATTATAGTGCTGTCCTCTAAAAAAAACCCACGGGAAAATGTATCCTAAAAAAAACCCACCCTAGAACTTAATCAAAAAAATCACAGAAGTCAAAATTTCTTTTTGTCCTGTTTCTATATGTCATTTACAATAATAAAAGCATTTAAAATTACTTAAGTGTTTATTTAGTTTTTTAAAAAATAAGCAAAAAATTACATTTATAATTTTTCATTTGTAAATCCTTCAATTTACAATTATTAAAATATTATTATTCTTTTTTCTTTTTTTTTTTGCAGAATTGTGTTTAAAACTAATTAATAATGAAAGAAAAACTTTGCTGTTTAATATTTTGATTTCTAGAAGTGTTTTTACATGTGGGTTATTTTTAGAAAAAAGTGGGGTTTTTTTTGTCTTGTTTAATTGGCTGCCATTTTGTAATATATTGATAGAAAAAAAAATACTATACATTAAAATCTTAGTCAGGACAGGCTGTGAAAATGTAGCTACTTCAAATTGTTTTGTATTTTTTATTAAATTTTATATAGTGAGAAATTAAAAAAGTGGGTTTTTTTAGAGGACAGCACAGTACATATATTTTTATGTATATGGTGCATATGTGAGTGTATATATAAGCTTGGTGATGCTGATGACCAGTGACCCGGAGCTGAACAATTTTTGATGCTCCAGCTCCAGCTCCGCTCCTAGAGAAAATACTGTGGCTCCAGCTCCAACTCGGCTCCGACTTCGCGCTTTTGAGTTGCAGATTTTAATTTACACGTTTAATTTTTTGCTCACAAATAGTACGTTCTACCTTCATTAAAGATCTGACAAAATGCATTTTTCTTCTCATCAAACTTCAAATGCTTGTTCAGAAAGTATGACATCTTTTAGCTTTTGCTTTTAAAATAGAAAGTTTGGTGGAATTTTAAACACAAAAATCTTAAATTTCTTCTACACTTTTCAAACAGCCAAAATTGTACAACTACACATGTAAACAACAGGCGGCCATATTTGTTTTCGAATAGTGTTGTCACTTAGTTCAAGTAGAAAGTAGAAGAAAAGTAGTGTTACCATGTTTTGAGAAGGTTTCCTTCACGAATAATAATAATAAAAGCCTAAAAAATGGTATAATTAAAATACTGAATAATGATGTACAGTAGAAGATCTTTATAATGCAAACCTAAAAATGCAAGGTTGTGCGTTATATAGAATTTTGCATTATATGGATCACATTTCACACATCATTAAATTTACCTTATAAACACGACCATATAAATCTGAAACATACCAAAATACATTAGAGTATCTTTATACTGCACTTCTTGTCACCAGGAATTATCCAAATTATAAATTTTTGCATTATATGATCATTCTATATTGTTTATTTTATAAACATGGTCCAACTATACCTGGACCCAATCATTCATTAGATTACTCATTTCCAAAAATATAATATTTATTGTAATAATAGCAATTTTTTTTCATTAAAAAGTTTTTAATTAAGGAGATAAAGTTGAATTCATGTATCAAATGTAGTTTTCTAGAGAGTAGCAATTTTTACGATGTGGGATTTCAGGTGCTTCTTACCTGCAAAATTCATTGTTTACATCTGAGAAGTTGTGTGTTATATGGAGAATTGCATTATATAGAATCGCGTTATAAAGATCTTCTATTGTAATTAAAATATTTTAAGCCTAGAAATTTAAAAGACTGAAAAAAAAGATTTAAAAGAATATTAAAAACTAAAGGAGCCCTGGAGCTGGGGAAAATTTAGAGCTCCAGGTAAAACACAGCTCCGGAGCGCTCCGGCTCTGGGCTCCAGCTCCGGGTCCCTGCTGATGACCGTAGCAAAATTGTTACTGCAGTCTTGGCATGTAATTGGTGCGGCTGCTATAACATGTAAGTGCCAAATTTTAACCAGTTAAAAAAAATCACTGTATTTAAAATTCTTAATTTAAAAAATCAGCAGATTAGTAAATTTGTTAAAAATACTTTTGAAAAATCATTTTGTTTACATTTTTCTCCTGTGAAATTATAATTTTAAAAATTCCATCCAAGTTGACTGCAGGTTTAAATAGAGTGAGTGCAGCAGTAAATGACCAATAATATACAAAATTGTATAAAACAAAAAAATAATGCGCTGATACGTTAATTTTGATTAGTGTACCAACTAAAATTAACATATCTGTGGATGCCAACAGAAATTAAAATTTAAAATGGATGGATTGAACTTTGCACCGATATGTCAAGGAATAAAAGGCCAATGTTAAATAGCACAAATTGTAAAGATGTGTATACAAAAGGGTGCATACAGCTGTTTTGGAGCTTCTAAAGCTCCATCATCATTGCAAAGTTGATTAATGTTAAAAACCTAGAAATATGCTAGCAACAGAAACGCAGCTCATGCCAACGGCAAAATGGCAGTGAGTGTTGAAAAACACTTTGCTATGATCATCGCCACCATGAGTGTTGACTCTGTTGTTGTTTTTCAATACTCACCGCCATTTCAATGTTGTCCGCGAGCTGTGAGTTCCGTTCCTCTTGCTCCCATATTTCTGGATTTTAATCTTTGCACTAATGATGGAGCTTTAGAAGCTCCGAAACAGCTGTATGCACCCTTTTGTATACACATTTTTACAATCTGTGCTATTTAATGTTGTGCTTTTATTTCTTGAGAAATTAACATGTCTGTGCAATTAAAAACTAGTATGTTGTGGCCATCACAAAACTTTCTTCTATATAAATCACGTCAATTAAATCATTTAAATAGTAAAAGAAATTACATCAATTTAGAACCAATTCGTATCAAAGTATACCTGAATTTGAAGTTTGATGAAATTCGTCCATTACTTATTGAGATAGAGCTGTAGGAGAAATTCTGAAAAATGCAGCATAGCAGCACCACCTGTTGAGCGATTTGCACCCAAACACAAAACAGCACTAATTCATATTAAGGTATACCGGAATCTGAAGTTTCATGAAAATCGGTGCATTAGTTCTGGAGCTAGAGCTATTGTAAAAATCACAAAAAATGCAGCACAGCAGTGCCACCTGTTGATCAATTTACACGAAAAGGTACAAAACATCAATTCATGTCAAGGACTAACTTAACTGAATCTGAAGTTTGATGAAAATCTGTGCATTAGTTCTGGACATTGAGCTATTGTAGAAATTGTGAAAAATGCTGCATAGCAGCGCCACCTGTTGAGCGATTTACACCAAAACATAAACAGCACTAATTCATATCCAGGTATACCTGAATCTGAAGTTTGTTGAAAACCCAAGCATTAGTTCTTGAGATAGAGCTATTGCGGAAATCTCAAAAATGCTTCATATCAGCGCCACCTGTTGAGCGATTTACACCAAAACATAAACAGCACTAATTCATATCCAGGTATACCTGAATCTGAAGTTTGTTGAAAACCCAAGCATTAGTTCTTGAGATAGAGCTATTGCGGAAATCTCAAAAATGCTTCATATCAGCGTCACCTGTTGAGCGATTTACACCACAAGGGGCAAAACGTCAATCCATGTCAAGCACTAACTGAATCTGAAGTTTGATGGAAATCCGTGCATTATTTCTTGAAATTGAGCTATTACGAAAATCGTGTAAATGCTGCAAAATGCAGCATAGCAGCGCCATCTGTTGGACAATTTGCACCAAAATGTTACCAGCACCAACTCATATCAAGGATTAACAGAATCTGAAGTTTTATAAAAATCCGTGCATTAGTTCTTGAGATAGAGCTTTTGCGGAAATCCTGCAAAATGCTACATAGCAGCGCCACCTGCAGGGCGATTTACACCAAAAACTAATCAGCACCAATCTATATCAGGGACTACCAGAATATGAATTTTTATTAAATTCGGTGCGTTAGCTCTTGAGATAGAGCGCCCACAAAATTTGTGTCACATACAGACGGACAGACTCACAGACATTTTGTAAAAACATGTTTTTTGGAATCTCTGACCCATAAAACGTGTAAATCCGTCGAAAACTGGAATTCGAAAATTTTCATGAAACCAATACTTTCTTCTTGTCAAGATAGAAGAAAGTAAAAATTATTATTTGTTTTGTTTTACGCAGTTTATTGTCTCACTTGGCACTGGTAAATTGCTGGTGCACTTACTCTAGTGCTTTACAGAATTCTCTTCAAATGCCACTCTTTAACAAAATTTTAATAAAGTTACGTGCTGCCGTGTTAAAATAAAACAAATGTTACATAATAGTTTTAAACCAAGAAGTATTTGAAACTTTCTATAAAAAATAAGAAAACAGGCAAAGATAGACAGAATTCTATATTAATATTCCATTTAGTAAAGTAATAATTCTGCACTTGGTGTTCTAAAATTGAGGGAAAACATTTTCTCAATAATTATTATAGTAATTTATTCAATCCCTAAATATATTTTGCTTTTTAAAAAAGATCTTTTAAAAGCAAACGTTACTTTGAACAAAAAAATTCAGGATCTGTAGCATATGGTTTTTTTCATTAATGTTGTTGTAACAAATAGCTATTTTGTTTAATAAGTATTCAGCTAATTTTTTATCCAAATAAACCAATTTAAATTGATTTTTTATTATTTGTATGTTTAAATAATCTTCACAACTTGCATTTTTGGTACAGGCGTCGCAGATGCACTGGGGTTTCTTTTTAACGATTTTAGCCAGCAAACCGGATAGTGCATATTTATCAAAGCCCTTTGGTATATTAATAGCTGAGTCAGTTGTATTCTTAATAGTGTGTGTGTGTAATAATAAATTAAACATTGCAATGTTTTATAATAAAATAATTTGTGTATGTTTATAATAAAAATTGTGTGTGTTTTATAATAAAATAAAAGTGTGTGTTTTATAATAAAGTAAACATGTGTTTCATAATACAATTAATTGTGTGTGTGTTTTATAATAAAATAAACTGTTTCATAATAAAATAAAAGAAAAATGCTGTTTTCGCAGGCTAGTTCTAACATGTATATTTGAAAGTTGATTTTTCTTGTCAAAATGGTTAAAAAAAATATGTATATGTTACCGTGAAAGGGCAAATGTCGACGTTCACCATGCACTAATGATGAATGTTTAATATGTCAAAAGATTTGCATTTTCTTCTCCATATTTCAGACGGGATAAAGGTGACAAGGGTGAAATACAGGGTTGCAAAAAAGCCGGCTAAAATTTAAAAAAGCCAGGTCAGTGGCTTTTATTGGTTTTAGCCGGCTTTTTTTGGCCATAATTGGCTTTTATACAATGAAGCATTGTAATTATAAACTACACATTTTAAAGTGTTTTTAATTAGTTTTAATGACATTTAATTGATTTAGAGTTTAATAAGTAACCCAATTTCTCAATAATGAGGACATTAATACTGCAATAAAACTTAGATGGTTTTGCTAATGATTTGTAGTCAGAATTGCAAATATGTCAGCTAAATTTTAAAAGGGCCATCTAACTGCCAATTTTTTCATTTTTACTGCTTCATATTTTATTACTTAATTTTAAGAGCTATTAATATACAAATCTTATTTTATTTCTAGTAAACATTTAAAATTATTCATAGTCATATTTATAAAAACGCCATTTCTCACTATTAAAAGCATTATGAATAGCATATGCATGAATATGCTTAGCAACTAGCTTTTCAAAATTTTATTAAGAGAATTTATATTTTATTTTTTTCTTGTTTAAATGCTCTATTTTGTATACACTTATGTACCACTCTCCTCAAATATTATATCCTTTCTAATTTCTCCTTTAACTTTTATAATGTAATCTCTTCATATAGACACATGAGAATGTTTCCATTTTGATGTGCTACATTTTGTCATTGTTTAATTAAATATAATCTTTAAAATGCGTACTATGTGTGGAGCTATGTAATATAGAATTTCAAAACACGAGTTTGGAACCTAACTAATATTCTTTTCAATGTTTATAATTTTTTTTTCAGACATAATGTCTTCACAGTTGCCTTCTAGAAGTTATAAAGACTTATTTATTTGACAAAATTTAATAGAAATCTATAATTTTTTTTTTGTAGAAAATATTTATAAGTGTATTAAAAATTAACCCCCTCACTGACAAGCCCGTGTTAATATGTTCACTAAGCTCCAGGTTTCCCTGCAATACAAGCAATATTTACAGTAATATAATTCTATTGATTTAATGTATTTTTAATACATTGAACAATGATTAATACTTCCAAGGATTGCATTCATATTCGTTATTAAGTTTTTTTTATAAAATGTTCAAAGAATCATTTTATTTTAGAATTTAAAACAAAATGCAGAGAAAAAAACATTACAATTTTGCCCTTTTTCAAGATAGTCGGAGTGTTAATAGATCCAAATTTAAAACGAATTAACTGTAAACCAACTTTTAAAAATAAAAGCCGGCTTTTTTTAAGTGGTTAAAACCAAAAAAAGCTGGCCAGCTTTCTTTTGGCCTGGCTAAAAGCCAGCAACCCTGGTGAAATAACTTTTTCGCCTCTCTTGCTGAAAGGAGTGACCAATCATGGTGGGGAGAGGGATTCAGCACTCTGTAAAGACGTTTTCTCTGCGGATCTAACCCTGGAGAATTTAAATGTCGTGGTAGATTTAAAGGGCAGCCTGGGATTGTTTTTTTTTTTTCGACATGTAGCTTTAGATTCTAGCATGAGAAGAAAAGGGTATGCTCGATATTACTTGCCTTCTTAATAATGATAGCAGTTGTATTTGGATAAATGTCAAGCATTAAGATTTTACTTTTAAGTTTAGCCAATAAAGAACTTGGCATTTATACTGTAGTAGATTTTTCTTCTATAAATCATACTTTATTATTAAAACACATTATGATATATGTCAAAATAGGAGAAAGCTTAAGAAACAGCACATGTAAATGAACTGTTGAACTTAAACAGTACATTCTAAATGAAAAAAGAAAATAACAGCAATAAAAAAATTACTTAATTATATGATTGAAATCTTATTTACTGCAGCAACTTAAACTTTTATGACACTTTGAATTGCACAACAGTCCTTTGCTTTTACAACTGTATTTATTGGTAGAACACTTCCTTTTGCAATGACAGCCTTGCCGGCCAGTTCTCGAATTAGCTACAGCTCCTTATCTCAGTGACATTTCTTGAGAAGAAATCTCATCTATGGAAAGTAACTTTTCTTTACAAATTACGAATGGATTACGGGTATAAAACTGTTTGAGGGTACCGTTTTTATTTGCTAGTTTATCATAGTCGGAGTCTTCTATTCCAACAACAATTGCCAGCACATTTCGGCCATCTGCATGACCACGGTCGACATCAGTAGAGATGTAAATTTTCTGGAAAATTTTAAGTGGCAAAAAAACATCAGTTTTTTTCTGGAAAAGTTGGAAATATTGGAAAAAAATAATTTCTCATTAATGTTTCTCAAAAATAAGTTATATTTTCTTAAAAAATATAAAATAATAAACTTTTTTAATATTTATGTATACTAAAAAAATGATTTTACCTTTACACGAATGTATTATAAAAAAGAGAGAGAGAGAAAGCCAGCTTTTAAAAGTTTATCCTTTCAGTCTCAGAATTCTGACAGTAGCTTTTCTTGCTTAATTTAACACCGGTGTTTGTAATATATCATGTGTCTTCTGTCTTGAAATGATTTTTCAGTAGCATTTGTTTAATTATATCAGTAGAGCAAATTTTAAAAATAAAAACAAAAAAATCTTAAGTTTCAACCAATACAAGTTTGAAACAAGTTTGCTACAGTTTGAAAGCAATTTTAAACTGTATTGCACATCCCATCTACATAGTACTGGTTTTCAAATACATAAATGATGCCAGTTTAAAAGATACAAATTATAGTAGTTCTGGTGTTATTATAAATAAATACTATTTTCCTTTTCAAACCTTCCATTGTTTAAAAATTGGTATTGTTTTACAATATTACATCCCCCCCCCCCTTACAGTTATAATTTTCATTTGCTGCATATTTAGTTTTGGTACAGCTTTCTAGTCTAACTCCAAACTATGTTTTAGTAAGTTTTAGATTTTTAATATTGAAAATGATATTTTTTTTATATGAAACTTTTAAAACAGGTGGATAAAATTGTTTTCAACTAGATTTTTTACAGAGATTTGCTGAAATTTTCTTTGCCAAGTTTGTTTGTGTGGATTTATATATTTTAAAAATACATTTAGACAACTCTAAAAATCTATATTTCAAGAAAAGAAAAAAATATTAAATAATTTCAACTGCATGTTATTACCAAAAGCAATTTTTCTAACAATAGTAAAAAATTACAGCTATGCGAATAAAAGTAAATGCAGGTTTCAAATTTTACAATAAATTTCCCATCTTACCATTTTCATTAATTGGTATAATATTGAAATAATTTTGCACATGAATTTTCATTTTTAACAAGAGAAGTTGCATTTTAATTGTCTTACCAGGGATTTGTTTGGATTTTTTTCACACAATCAGGTTTTTGCGAAATTGCGAACTTTTATAAAAACTTGTAAAAAATGTAATTGGAATTTTGTAAATTAGAAATTATCATATTTAAGTTCTTATTTAGACATTATTGAGACGGTCCTTTATGCATATATACAGCTGGATAATAGATCCATTGGTGATTGCAGCTATTATGCAACAGGTTTTTTTAAATTATAAAATCATTACATTTGTGAAGGATTTAATTTGGAGTTTGAAAAAAAATTCTGATTTTGTATTTTTAAGCGAAAAAATTTTGTTAAAAGTCATATGTTTTAAGGTGAAAAAATTGTGAAGAATCCTTTAAGGGACTCAAGTTCTTTCTAAAGAGATCCTTTCTTATAGATAAGATTTTCCATGCTAAGGTTTTCATGAGGAATACTCACTAAACATGAAAATAATATAAGTAAAAGTATCAGAATGTAGCAATTATAAAAATTTGACTACATTATTTTATAAATGAAATTTCAATTTTTCCAATTTGGAAAAATTGAAAAATAGCCCTTCAGAAAAAAACTGGTTTTTTCCCCAAAGTTTCCGGGTTTTTTCTGAGCATTCCCATCTCTAGACATCAGGGACTTATATTCATACAGTATCACCAGTTTGAGAAGGAGGAAATATTTTTTTTAGGTTTGTAACATTTTTGTTGCTTGTGGTAGAAGATTCGCTTTCACAGCTGCTCTTTTTACAGAAATAAACTTGTGTTGTTCAGTCAATGCTTGATATGAAGACGTGGTAGGTTTCAGGTCCTCTTCAATATTTTTCTTTCGAATATGGTTTTCGGCATGGCCAATACTCAAATTTCTTCATAAGTATTAACAGTTTCTTCAAGCTGTTTTTCGGATCTAAAAGTATTAGCAATTTCTTCTGTTGTTTTTCAGTTTCAATATTATCAATTACTTCACTAGGCAAAAAAAGGTGATGTTATGCCCCTTTTTGGTTTAACGCCAAACCTGGCTATATAAGAACTTTGGTGTATTCCTTCATGGTATGTAGTATTCTTAATAAATTGAACAAAGAGCAAACCATTTGGCCATTTATTTGTATCGTTATCGTTTGTACATGCCATTTACATATTCTGTATATCCTGATTAGCCCTTTCAACTGAACCTTGTGTTTGACTATGACGAGGTTTTATATGAACTATCTTAACATCTTTCCAAATAGCGCATACTTCGGATATGACTTGATTATTGAATTCCGTACTGTTATCTGATTGCAATATAGCTGGAGAACCAAATGTTAAAAATATTGGAAGAACATGATACACTACTTCTTCAGCTGTCTTAGTTTTCAAAGGTCGTAGCTAGACAAACTTATTTAAATGATCTTGATACACCATTGTGAACTTATATTCATCATCCCTGTATAACTACAGGTCTATCAGATCAACTTGACATCTTGAGTTTAAGTCAGAACTGACCATTGGTTTTACAACAATACCTTTCTTAAGTGCACTATGTTTCATTTGACATTGTTTGCATAAATTTAAATACAACATTACAACTTCATATATGTAATATTTTTGTATTTAACTTGCAAATCTTTAAGCATATATGTTCTTCCTCCATGACCTATTCTGGTGTGAGTTTCAAATAGTATACTGAACAATTCATCGTGGGTAACATAATACTGTATATTTGTTTCTCCACGTTTTAATGGTACAATTAACTTCTCTTCATGAGTGATTTTTTTTAAAATGTTTTAATTGTCTGTCATCCAAAGGTGTGCTGCACTTAGGTTTACCAGAAATCACTTCAGAAAGTATTTTAGAGTACTTTTTTTGAGAAAATAAAAAAAATGCCTTTTCATTTACTCGCAATTAACGCATTTAACTTAAAAAAAAAAAAAGGATCACGATTCACTGCACTATCCATTCTATATAAATTAGGGTATTGAATAAAAAAATAAAATTTAAGAGAACATTGTGTGCACCATCAAACCTTGCATAATACCTCTTTTGCAAGACCTCTTCTCTTTTTTACCTCCACGAGAGCATATCTGTGCTTGTTGACATACACCGGTGATGGTCCAATTGTACAAGAATACAGTAGAACCTCTTTTATCCGAAACTCTTTTAACCGAAACTCTCGGTTAACCGAAATCCATTTTTAAAGCTTTTTTTTTTTTTACTATCACATTTTTTGTGTGCAAAATCCATTTTGAAAGCTTTTTTTTCAATTTTTTTTAAAGTATTATATTCCTTGTGTGCAAGCGGTCCTTTCTGAACTATGAGTACACATAAATATTTTCAATCCCCTTTCTTTGAGTTCCTTTGAATTTAACTTGAGCTCCCGTAAGCTGCAGAGTGAACGAAAAAAACGAACAAATTAGCAATTCTGAAGCTTTTGAATGTTTTGCAAAAGGTTTGGCACAACTGAAGTAGCTGAAAGACTGTGATACTGGTGAACTATAATAATATTAAAAAACGACGTGATAGAGCTTCAAAGCAAAGGCAATCGAAACTGCAACAAACAAAACATTTTTTCAAACCCTTGTGATTTATGTAAAATGTACACAATTTCAAAATTAAACAGGTAATTTATTCTTGTTTCTATTTTGCTATTGCTTTATTTTTATTAAGCACTTGTTACCATAATAAGAAATATTGCATATAGTTCTCCTTAATCTTAAAATGGAAGCATTCTCAATAATCCAAAAACTTCGATTTTCCGAAAGAGGGTCGATCCCAATTACTTCGGATAATTGAGGTTCTACTGTATAGTCAAATATTCAGTCTTTCACTAACATATTTGGTATGTGTTGACATTCACCGGTGAAAGTCGACATTCTCCAATTTTGGTCTTTCATGGTACAGTACAAAGTCTAAAGTTCGGACTTTCCAGCGGCAGTATTCAAGAAAGAAGTGAAAAAACAAAATTGTTCAAAGAAAAAAAAGACTAGAGCAAAAAAGCTTTATTACTGAATCTTAACTCATGTCTATGTACAGAATAAAAGAAAAACTTCTTAATGATATACCTAAGTTAATAAAGCAGCCCACATTAACTAAAATGTTCAATAGTTAAGAAAGCTACAATTAAACTGCATGTTCCCTTAAGGCTGTTCTTAACTGCTCTTCTTAACAAGTGCAAATGTTTTAACACATTTACAAATTCATTTTTTAACGGAAAGATGTAAAATTAGAAGGCTTGGCTATGGAAGCGATTTGGAATCGAACTGTGTTTTCCATTTTTTGCAGGGTTGGCAAGTTTCTTACACAGTGGAAAAAACCGTCCAGAAGAAATAGGTTTTTTCCAAGTGAAAGCAATGGAAGAAACTGATATTTTTAAAGAATTTACCATATAACTTTCTTCACAATACAATCTTTCACCATACAATAAATTTCTTCTTCCTACAACCTTAATTAAATTAATTCCATTAGAGTAGGGATGCACAACCTGTGGCCCGCCATGGCTTAATGTGTGGCCCGCGAAATACGTCAATTTATAACTCGAAAAAATTGCAATTTTTGTCCATAGGTCGCAAGAAACAAATCGTGAATTTTGTCAATTTGCCGTTGGTAAAATTCAAAATTTCGTCAGTCAGTTGAGAATTGTGAATTTTGTTGATAGGGCGCAGAAAAATCTCGAATTTTGTCGATTTTGAGGCGTGGAAAAAATCATAAATTTTGTCGAATTTTGAGGCGTGGAAAAAATAGCAAATTTTATCGTTCGAGCACGGAAAAAGCGCGATTTTTGTCGATCAGGCTTGCAAATTTCATTGGTCGGGCACAAAAAAATCTCGAATTTTGTGGATCAAGCGCAGAAGAATTATCTATTCCGTTGATTGGGCACGAAAAAATCGTCAATTTTGTTGATCTGCGCGGAAAAATTGTAAATTTTGTTGATCGGTTGAGGAAAAATCGCGAATTTCGTCAGTCGCGAGAAACAATTGCAAATTTTCTCAGTCATATTATAATTTTCTCAATCAGGTAAGAATAGCGTATGGGGTCGATGGGGTCGGAAAAATCACGAATTTTTTCGATTAGGAGAGGAAAAGTCTCAAGTTCCGTTCATTGGCTTCAGAAAAAATCGCATAATTCGCCTTTTCATCGCAAATTTCCTCAATTTGCCGCAGAAAAAATTGTAAATTTCGTCAGAGGCAGATAAGAATTGCGAATTTCGTCCATCGTGTGCGGAAAATTCACAAATTTCGTCGATCATGTGCAAAAAATCGCAAATTACGTCGATCAGGCGCGGAAAAATCGAAAAATTTCGTTAATCGGACAGGGAAAAATCGCAGGTGTTATCGATCGGGCTCCGAAAAATAGTGAATTTCGTTGGTTGGGCACGAACAAATTGCGAATTTTGTCGATCATGTACGAAAAAAATCATAAATTTTGTTGATCGGACACGGAAAAATCGCAAATTTCACTTATCAGTCATGAAAAAAAATAGAGCATTTTCTCGATGATGCTCATAAAAATTGAAAATTTAGTTGATCTGCTGCGGAAAAATCGCGAGTTACATAGGTTTATCACGAGAAAAAAAATCGCGAATTTCTTCAGTTAGTTAAGAATCCTAAATTTCTTTGATCGAGTGCAGAAAGATTTCAAATTTCGCCGATCAGAAACAAAAAAGTAGTAAATTTAGTCGATCGGGCACGGAAAATTCGCAATTGTCGATCGGGCTCTGAAAATTAGCGATTTTTGTTAGTCGGGCACGAGTAAAAATCACAAATTTTGTCGATCAGGTGCGGAAAAATCGCAAATTTCGTTGATCAATCACAGTAAAATCGCGCATTTTCTCGATGATGCTCGGAAAAATTGAAAATTTCGTTGATCAGTTGCGGAGAAATCGCGAGTTTCATCCTTTTATGCGAAAAAAAATCGCGAATTTCGTCAATTTGCCGCCGGAAAAAAATTGAAAATTTCGTCAGAGTTAGTTGCTTGATCGGGCACGGAAAAATCGCGAATTTCATCGATCAGGGGAGGAAAAGTCACAAATTCCGTCGATCGTGCATGGAATCGCGAGTTTCGGCGACCGGGCTCCAAAAAATCGCGAGTTTTGTCGATCGGGCTCCGAAAAATCGCGAATTTCCTTGGTCAGGTGTGAAAAAAATCCGGAATTTTGTCGATCAGGTGCAGGAAAATTGCAAATTTTGTCGATCAGGCGCAGAAAAATCACGAATTTCGTTTATCAGGCGAGAAAAATCTCAAATTTCGTTGATACGCTCTTCCTCCCCTTTGTTCATAAAGCTCACAATTATTTTTGGAATAGTGCACTAGTTTGCACTATTGGCACTATTTCGGCATATGTTGACTGAGTAGGGGAATCTAGAGGGGTAAAACTCCCCCCCCCTCTCTGAAACCATATTTTTTATCTTATTATAGGCCACAGATCACCTCTTCGAAATAAAATTATCTCCATTTTACTATTGTGGCCCTCGACGACCTAAACATTTTTGCAATTGGCGCTTCTCTTAAAAAGGTTGTGCACCCCTACATTAGAGCTGTACAAATTTAATTAATTATATATGCTAAATTAATAATAACATCAGTTTTTTAGCCAAGATCACACACAACACCTGTCTAAAGTTCTTCAACCATTGGCTAAATGAAGAAAAGAAATTTTATTCAAAATACACAAAATCAGTTAAGGCTGTTCTTGACTGCTCTGCTCAACAAGCTCAAAACATTTTGACACATTTACAAATTCATTTATTAACGGAAAGGTATAAAATTGGAAAGCCTGACTATGGAAGCGATTTGGAATCGAACTGTATAATTCCATTTTTTGATAAATAAATTACCTGTTGCGTTATAAGCGATTTTAATCATGTGACAAAGACGTTTTTCACCCTTTCTTGAGTGCTTATTCTTCTTTCGCGTGTAAGTTCGGTTCAAAACGTCCACTTTGACACTATTTTCTCAAAGATCTGTTGCATTTGCAAAAAAACAGAAAACACAGTTCGATTACATAGTTTCTGAACAACACCTGCTAGTTTCATGCGTTTCTGAACAACAATGAATTGGAACTTATGTCATAAAGTTGCCTTTTCGGATTTGAGAACAGCCTTAAATGTTATCCATTTCAATTTAACCAGCATATTTTTTAATTATTTAAACTTTTGAAGCTAGTAGTAAATAGTATGAATCATTTACCAATGGTAGAATGAAGCTTATTTAAATAACTGACAGTGCTTTTAATTTACATCAATATTATTAAGGTAAGTAATATACAATAATTACTGTATTCAAAAAATTTATTAAAATCCTCATTTTTTTTTTTTTTTTTTTTTTTTGCAATAATGCAGCATAGTATAACTAAAACGTTTTAGCAATAGGATACTGCAATCAGTTTCTCAACATAGAAAAGATTAATGCAAAAGATGAAAAAAAATCTTTCAAGTCCTACAGAACTACAGGAGAGCTTAAAAGCATTTCGACAAACCCATAGATATTTTTAGAACATTAGTCTTTTAAAATCAACATAGAGACATTCAGCTAAATGCTAGTATAAATAACTACAAATTTGTCTATTTACTGTGTTGCACAGTTTAAAATAGTGCATTTTTATATGAAAATAAATAATTTGTATGTAGTTTTTTTTTTCTCTTTTTACATAAATGGCATAATTAATTTTAAAAAAAAAACCATCCTTCTACCTCTAAAAGTTGTAAAATAAATCACCTGTAAATGTCTGCTGAACCTGAAGTTTGTTATTAAAAAAAAAAAAAAAAAAAAAAAAAAACTATTTTCCAAAAATAATATTTTTAATATTAATTAAATTTTCCAATTTAGATTTCATACAATTATACTATGAGTTTAATTCTTTTACATAGTTAATATACTTTAATTTTGAGCATCTGTTTTGTTTTCTGTTGGTTTCTTCCACTGTCCTGGAAGAAACTGGTTTCTTCCGGAAGAATCCCAACCCTGATTTTTTGATAAATACATTACTTATTGAATTATAAGCAATTTTGATCACGTGACAAAGACCTTTTTCACCCTTCCTTGAGTAGTTATTCTTCTTTCGCACGGGAATTCGGTTCAAAACGCCCACTTTGAAACTGTTTTTTAAACTATCTATTGCGTTTGCAAAAAAACAGAAAACACAGTTCGATTATATAGTTTCTGAACAACAACTCCTGCTAGTTTCATGCATCTCCAAACAAAAATAAATTAAAACTTATGTTATAAATTTGTCCTTTTGGATTTCAGAACAGCCTTAAATAAATGTTTTTGTTTTGCTTTTTATTTTGTTATGATTTATTTAATGAAAATGATTGTTTAATTTAGTATTAATTAGCTGTTATATGCAATTTTTAATATATGAATGTCATATTTTGTCTTTTTAAGTAGTGCATTTTCTTTTTAGTTCAGACTTGCTAAAGTCCCGAGGATTCCAGACTTTAGACTTTGTACTGTAACATATATATAAATAAAAAATCTAAACTCCAGTACATCTGTGACATCTGTTCCTTACTTTTTATAATTTTAAACACTTACGTGCCAGTAATAAGGCAGCATGATTTCTGACGTCTAAAACTAATAATATTATACTTTTTGTATAGAGATATTTAAATATATATTTCAGCATTAAATGTTAGGCATTTTTACCCTCATCCTTATGAATTAAATATACTCTTTGTTTACTATTAAAATTTATCTATATATTTAAAAATAAACTTAAAATTATTTAGTGCCTTTTTTGTTTCTTTTAGAAATATATTTATTGTGTGTAATTATGGTGGAATTCTTTCTAGGACAAGCAGTTACAATCTGATCAGAGTTGCGAAGCTGGTAAAGAATTTTCCAGGCTGTTTTATGATTCATTAGATAAAAAACGTCATGTAAGTCATACAAGGTTTTTTTACTTTCTTATCCAACTTGTTTAAAAAATGTGTTATTACGCATAATTTTGTTTAGTTTAGTAGATAGTATAACAAAAGCCATCAGATTTTCATATTTTATATGTAAAGGATTAATGATTTTAAATTCTGTCTTGCAGTGTGATGTATTGTTTGTTTCTGTTGTATTTTCTATCTTCATAGTTAAGGAAACACTATTGTGATGTCTGCTTTTTATCAGTAATTAGAAAATGTGTGATAGAGACCTCTTCAGAATGTAGCCTAATTCATCACAAATTATCTTGTGTTAGGATAATTTTAAATGCCTTAAAACCAGCCTAATTTTGCATGCAGATTTCATGCTCTGAAAATGAAGTTTTTTTTACTTGTAAAATATTCAGCTCTTTTACTCAGTGTTATTGTCACTTTTGGTATATCTTATATGCTCAAAAAAAGAAAACCTTATTTGTGTACAATTTTATTTACTGAACAAATATATATATATATATATATATATATATATACTAGCTGAGCCGTCCGAGCCCGTAATAATATTCTTAAATGAACCTGAAATTTGTACTGCAAAATCTCATAAAAAGACCCAATCTCGAACCGAACGAACCTCAAACAGGGTCCTCATTGCCTACAGCACCGTTTAGTAGGCGTGCTGTGCACACACTGCAAAATCTTCCAAAAAAAAACCGATCTTGAATCTTTTAGTTCTACATTCCACCACCAGGGATGGAACTCTATTCTTAATGAAACTTCGTTAAACAACTTTCCATAGACTGTACGGTTTTAAATGTATGTCCCCACCCCCTGAAATTGGATGCCCCCTACTTTTAAAAATCTTTATTATGTGTTATAAACTATCTGAAACTCGTAGATATATTAGTCGAGGTGGGCGGTGGACTTATGCTAGAATTTAAGAGATTTTCTGAAATTACTATTTGAAAATAGTGGTAAGTACACTTTTGAAATTTTTATATCAAATAAGTAGTACAGTAGACTCCCTCAAATCCGCAAACGCCTGAAATCCGCATGTCATCACAGATGTAAACAATGAAACTTTCAGTTCACATGTAGGGGCAAAATTATAATTTTTTTTTTTGTTTTATATCGTTTCATATGTATTTTAATATGTATAATTCTCAATAATATGACTGAACTCGTTGTTTTTCATGAAGGAAGTATAAATTTATTTCTGAAAAAAATCAAGATATTACTGATATCATTGGTAATCATAATCTTTTTTACCAAATATATTTATGTATTAAACAAGCTTTTTTAGTTATTAAGACTTGCAAAACCTGAAATAAAACTTCCTTAATTTATGATTTTGATGCGAATTACTAGGGTACCTTTATGAGGAAAGTTTCTTTGAATAATTGAAGGAAAATGTATCTCATCTTTATTATGCTTATTCAATTATGCATTATTAATTATTTACTTGACCTTTACTTTTAATAATTTTTAAATTTATCTTACTTTTTATCATTTTAGTTTATTACTTTACTTATTTTAATATTTTACTATTTGCAAGCATTCATTATAATTTTGATTTTATTATTACATTCAAATTACTCTTTAAAAAATGTAAACAAAGCAATGACAATCTGCAAAATTCTAAAATCCACTCAACCTCTGGTCCCCAAGCTGTGCGTATTTGAAGGACTCTACTCTATTTATTTCAGGGCTCCGTCAAAAAACAGTATCTAAAACGGTAAAAAGATGTATGCTTTTAAATATTTAATCAACACCCCCCCCCCTCCCCCCTCAAAAAAAATTATCCCCCTTTTCTTCCCGAAATTTGATGCCCCCTACTTTTTAAAATTTTTATTATGTGTTATAAATTATCTGAAACTTACAAATCGATCGGTTCGTCAGTTTAATTTTAACCTACGTATAGATTATTAGATTCGTGTTTCAACAAAGTATTTCTTTTCCTTTTTAAAAATCGAATTTTTTTATAAAACAAAAATTTGGATCAAGTTTCATAAAATTTAAATATTATTAAACAGCGTTTAAAGATAGGGCTGGATGCATAACTTTAAAATCTCTAAATGTTGTAGTTTTTAAAATTTGATGGTGTTCCAAAGAATCCTAGTATAAAAATCATTTGCGGTGTGGGGTTTTTATTCCATAGCCAGTCGTCTGCACACCTGCTGTCGTTATGAAAGATTTCTCAAAAATCTATATTTCTTTGAACGGAAATAAAAGATTTTATAAATGGATTTTTCAACTATTTACGGGAGTATAAAAATAATATTTAGAATTTCTGAAAGGGGAGTTTCTTCTAGATCTGGATGTAGTGTGATTTTTGAATTTTTAGGCCCAGTAGAATTTAAGATACAGCCCTTTATAAAAAAGCCCTGTACACTTATCACAACGGCAGCGCTTTAATTATATTACCCTCTCTCCTTACAATGTAGGTTAAATGATTTCTCAATGAAAATGCACATTGTCAATGACTTCCTTTTCCAAAAAAATTTTTTAAAGATTTGGAGCTGGTGGAATAAAAATGATGTCATTTGGGTGAATTAATTCAAAAGTATTTTAGACTTATGATTAAAAATAAATGTTGATGAAAATAGCATGCTGCATTATATGACATTTAGCAGCCTTGTTTTTTTTTTTTTTTTTTTAGTTTTTATCGCCATCTCTATTAGTTCCAAAATCTGTATTCTTCTTTAAATTCATTTAGTTTAAATTAGGGCAATAATTCTCCAATTAAATGCAATGAGCTTAATTTTGTTTTGTTTTCACCATCTATTAATTTACATAAAAAATCCTTTTTTTTTCTTCTTTTTGAATGAGAATTTGACACCAGTAAAAACATGATAATCCCTTCCTATAATATGCACAACAACAGATACAAAAATGTATATATTTATAAATAAAATGTATATAAATACATATATAAACAAACATAAAAGTTCATTAGGTTTGTTTTCATAGCTATTTGTATCTTTTGGCAAGAAATCTCACTTTCTGAAGCCTGGATTGTGCCAAGCTTTTTAAAAAAATGCCAAGACCCCTACAGTGGAAAAGTATTGAAAACTTTTCACTGATTTATTTAGCTGTAATGTGTTATATGTTGTGTGTTGACTTAGACAAGTAAGGAGTACATATACTACACTTTGTGAAAGCCTGATGTAAAAGTATCGATTATGAGTGCATACATACTTTTTTATATAAGCATCTTTTTTTCTTTCACAATGTGCACACAATTTTAATGATTTCAAGCAAGGATATTTGCAAACCATACATGTGTAACTATTGCAGAAGATGGATAGAATATTTCATATGTGTGGATGCTTTTGTACATGCATCCTTATAGCTTTTAAAAATTATTCAATTTTTTATTCAAAATTATGGTCATCATTGCAAAAGTTATTGAAATTACAGATAATCTAAATAAAAAATGAAATTACAAGAGATCATGTTATCTTGTACAATTGTTACAAGACTGTCAATGTCTGAAACAACATATGCATTTTATTTATGCTGATTGAATGTATTACACTTTAAGAATTAATGTTGGCTGTTTGTTAATTTGTTACACTAAATTTGTTATTGCAGGGCTCCCAAATGGTCCCCCTTTTCCCTCCAAAGTCCCCTTTAGCCCACTTTTATGCATTTTGGTCCCCTTAGTTCCCTTTCTGTGTCTGGAAAAAATTTACTAATGTGGAAAAATCGCCGCAAAACTCAAAAAACTCTAAAAAATCACAAAAGTTCAAATATTGCGTTTTACTATAGCAAGCTAAAACATTGTAATTGGAATTCTTTCATGAATGTCAAAAAATTGCCGCACAATGTGAAAAGATGTTAAAATACGCATTGAAAATCTCATTAAAAATTCAAGTTAGAGGACAAAATTTTACTACATTAAGCTAGAAGTTTGAAACTGAATTTCAAAAATTCGCCATAAAATGAAAAAAAAAAAAAAAAAAAAAAAAAAAAAAAAAAAAAAATTGCTATAGGAATCCAATTTTATTGAAAAGAGGACAAAATTTAATAAGATCTCGATCTGCGAAAAGATTGAAACTGGAATCCTTTTACGAATGTCAAAATTGCTGTAATAAGCTTTATTGAAAAGAGGACAACATTTACTGAATTGGGCTAAAAAATTGAAACTGTATCCCATTTATTATAGTGTTTCCCCTAGGCGTTTTCGTGAGGGCGCAGCGCCCTGCCCGTTTTTTTATAGCTGTAAATGCACCCTGCCCTTTTTTATATAACTGCAAACGTGCCCTGCCCATTTTGGGTTTGCAAAATTTTGTCGTCGGCATATTTCAACTAACGAATTTTAACAATAGGTCGCGAAAAAAATCCGGAAATTTGCAATCGGTCGTTGGATCTGAAATTCTAGAGTTGATCACGGGAAAATATCGCAAAATTAGTCTATCGTTCGGAAAAAAAAAGATTGTAAAATTCGTCAGTCGGTCGCGGAAAATATCGCAAAAAAGTCTATCAATCGCGGGAAAGTATTATGAAATTCATCAGTTGGTCGGAAAAAACAAACTGTTTCAGCCGGACGCGGAAAAAAAGCGCGAATTTCGACAGTCTAGCGCACGAAAAACTAAAAAAAAAATATCTCATCGCTCCCGGGGAAAAATCGCGAAATCTGTCGATCGTTCGCGAAAAGAGAATCGCGTAATTCGTTTATATTAGCATGAAAAAAAAATCATGAGTTCCGCCAATAAGCCCCGGAAATTATGCAATCGATCCCAAGAATAAAACCCGCAAAATTCGCTAATATGTAGCTGGAAAATGTTGCCAATTATGTTAATAGATCACAGGAAAACAATAACGAAATCCTCTTCTCCAGTAGGCCACGGGGGGGAAAAACCTCGAAAATAGCCAATTGGTCGCGGGAAAACCCCGCAAAATTCGAAGAGAAGTTGCTAGAAAATAACGCGAAAATCATCAATCAGTCGCAAGAAAAGAAATCGTGAAATTCAAAAATCGCACACAGGAAAAAATCGCGAAATTTGTTAATCACTCGCAGGGAAAAAAAAGATAGCAAAATTCGTTCACGATAGTGTTAAAAAAAATATTATGGAAATTAGCCAATCGGTCCAAAGAATAAAACCTACAAAATTCGCTGATAGGTAGCTGGAAAATATCGGCAATTATATTAATCAACAGCAAGAAAAGAATCACCAAATCCTTCAGTTACTCGCGGTAAGAAAGCCACAAAAATCGTCGATCGATCGCGGGAAACCCCCTCGAAATTCTTCAATGGATCACAAGAAAAACCACAAAATGTCCCAATAAGTTGCTGGAAAATATCACAAAAATCATCAATCGATCGCAAGAAAAAAAATAAATTCATCCATCGGTCAGGGAGGAAAACCACAAATTTCGTCAAAAGATTGCGGAAAAAGTATCACGAACTTCGTCAAGACTGCGCAAACAAACATCGCTAATTTTGTTGATCGGCCGCGAAAAAATATCGCCAATTTGATCAATCGGCCGCAAAGAAAAAAAAAAAAAAGAATCGCCAACCAAGCGAAGCAAAAAACACTAATTTCATCAATGGAACGTGGGCAAAAAACGTCAATTTCGACAAACGATCGTAGTAAACAATCGTGAATTTCGCGAAATAGTCGGGGGAAAATCGTGATAAAATCATGATTTTTGCGAAACAATCATGGAAAAAAATCTGGTATTTCGCGGAACGATCGTGAAAAAAGAATGATGCTTTTCGCGAAACGATCGTGGAAAAAATTCGTGAATTTCGCGAAACAGTCGTGGAAAAAAAATTATGAATTTCGCGAAACGATTGTGGGAGAAAAATTTGTGAATTTCGTCAAATGGTCGCAGAAAATATAGTAGTAGGAATTCTGTAAAAACTTAATTTAAGAGTAATAAATTTACTGTATTGGGCTAAAGGAATGAAATAGATTCCTTTTGCTAACATGGAAAATTAGCTGCGAATCGCGAAAAACGCATAAAAAATTAAATTGAAAAATGTACGGTGCAGAATCATTTACCTAGACTGGTTGACGATATATTTTGGATAGCCGATTGGTCATTAAAACAGAATATATTGAATTTGTAGAATATATGTGGTTGTAGTATTGTTTCTGATATCAAATCAATTATTACATTACACAGATTAAAAATCTGATCCAAACAAATTAAAAAAATTGAGTTTCTGAGAAAGTAATCTATGAGAATACCTTGCAAACAAAAATTCCCCTGTTCCTTCAACATAAAAATCTAAATTCCAATATATAACTAAATCAGGGGTGACCAAATAATTATGGTTTTTTCTGTGGCCCCTAGACAAAATTCGCGGTTTTTTATCGATCTTTCGACGAAATTTGTTTTTTCTCGCGATCCTTTGACGAAATTCGTTTTTTCCACAATCCTTTAACGAAATTCGTGTTTTTTCCACAATCCTTTAACGAAATTCGTGTTTTTTCCGCAATACTTTAACGAAATTCGCGTTTTTCCGCAATCCTTTAACGGAATTCGCGTTTTTACGCTATCCTTTAACAAAATTCGCGTTTTCCGCGATCCTTTGACGAAATTCGCGTTTTTTCCCGCGATCCTTTGACGAAATTCGCGCTTTTTCCGCGATCCTTTGACGAAATTCGCGTTTTTTCCGCGATCCTTTGCCGAAATTCGCGTTTTTTCGCCAATTTTTTCAGGAAATTCGCGCCTTTTTCTACAATTTTTTGCCGAAATTCGCGCTTTTTTCACGATCTTTTGACGAAATTCGCGGCAATCAAATAAACAGCAACAAAAACAGTTTTCAAAAAACCTTTTCTTAAAAAAGTGCCCTTTTTGCTCAGCTGAAGTGCCTTTTCTTGAAGGAGCACCCTGCCCTTTTTTATTCTGGGGAAACACTATATTAGTGTGAAAAAGTCACTGCATTAAAATTGCTAAAAATTCAGAAAATCAGAGAAGTCAAAATGTACTATAGTAAGGCTAAAACATTGTATCCGGAATGTTTTTAGAAATGGGGGTAGATGGGGGAATCCTTGCGGGATGTGAATTTTTTTTTTTTTTAACACTAACAATTTAAACCAGAGGATGCAGTCGTGGAAAGACAAAATTTACTACATTAGGGTTAAACGTTTGAAACCGAATTTCTCTTATAAATGTCAAAAAATCACCGCAAAATGCTAAAAAACAATGAAATAATTGCGAAAAATTTAAAAATCACTGTATAAAATTCCAAATAAACTTTATTGTAAAGAGGACAAAATTTACTACATTCTGCTAAAAAATTTAAACCAGATTCCATTTACAAATTTGGTAAAATTGCCATAAAACATGAAAAAAGGCTAAAAATTACATTTAAAATAACTACTCAAAAAAGTTCAAAAATTGGCTTCTATGTGCATCACTTTAGACATACCCTTCTTGCCAAATTGTATAGCTCTATGTATAGCGATCTCGTCAGCACAAAGTCTCATACCTAGACAAACCTTTATCTTTATTAGATTAATTTTTAATACAATTATTCAATTTGTAAATAAATCATATCAGTTGTAAATTTTCAAATGGGGGGAAAAAAGTCTGGGCCAGGATTTGAACCAGGGATGTCTTGGCTGGAGCCACCAAGGCTCTACCTACTGAGCTATCCCGAACGAATCTGGGGGACTAATTCACCCAGCTAACCCTAATGTTGCCATACTATGCTTTTTCCGATGAACATTATATAGCTTATTTCAGCTTTTATTGGGTAGTACAAAGGAACTACATTTTATGTTTGAGATTAATAATTAACAATATCTAATCAATAGGTAATCTAATTTTAATACTCAACAGGAGTTGCTGTTATGCTGTGCTTTTTTAGCTCACAGACCGTCAAAGCCTGAGAGCTAATGTGCCCACCGGTTCTATATGTATGTACGTAACGCGATAACTCTTGATAGAAATATCCGATTTGCTTCAAATTTTTTTCTATGTTCATTCTGATAAGGCGCTTCCCTGATTAGTTTTGGGGGTTCATTGGTTAAATATAAAGGAAGGAATGCAGGGTTAGTCCCCCCCTCCCTTAACTTAGATAAATGGATTTTTCATGCAGAATTATCAGATTTTCTTCAAATTTTGGTACACCGATTTATTGATAACAAACTTCCCTGATTAGATTTGAAGGTTTATTGTTTAAGTCTAAAGGGGGCCCAATATCTCCCTTAATTTAGATAAATGGATTTTTCTATCAGATTTGCTTCAAATTTGGTATACAGGTTTATTCTGATAAGGCACTTCCCTGAATAGATTTGGAAGTTCATTGGTTAAATATAAAGGGATAGAACGGAGGGCTAATACTCCTTTTAATTTAGATAAATGGGTTTTTCAATCCAATTTGCTTCAAATTTGGTATACCAGTTTATTCTGATAAGGCACTTCCTTGATGAAATTTGGAGGCTCATTGGTTAAGTATAAAGATGTGAAACGGGGGGGGGGGGGAATTATCCCCCCTTAATTTATTTTTTGAGGGGTATTATTCTTTGGAATAAGAGTATAATTTACAATTAGTGTGAATAGCCTGTTATCTCAATGCCATCAGTTTAACTGGGCACTCTTTTTTTTTATATTTATTCCCTGATCACTGTTACTCCGTGTTAAATTCGAAGAAATGCATTATACTTTGTAATTGCTAGTGTGCAACTCTGTTAACAATTAATTTGATATTTTCTTAGATGCATTAATTTTTAGTGTTTATCTTTTATTGCAAATCATTTTTTTTTTTTTTTTTTTTTTTTTTTTTGCTGTTATTAAGGGGACATCAGTGAAATTCTTTAAAAAAAATTTTTTTCTTGGCTTAAAAAATTCTTTGAACCTTCCTGAATCCGTTGGTGTGCCCAGTTTTTTTTCTGACCATTAGAAATAATTGTAAAAATTCAAGGGAAGACAAGGCTGCGATGCCACATCTACTCACACTAATTGAAGACACGGCTGGCACGCCATGCCTACTCACATTAATTTTACTCTCGCATTTTATACTCATTTATTATATGTAACTAAACTTTACCCAAGTATTTATATATACTTTAATTCATATGTTTGATAAAACACTGTAAGAACTTCACACAAATTAGAAGTGTCTAAATTTTGTAGCTTTTTGAAAAATTGTACTTTTCAGCTAAAAACCCCATTAACTCCTAAAGTACTTTAGTGATTTCTATTAAAAATTTTTGTTGGTAGAGTTGCAGATTTGTTGGAATTGTAAGATCATATGTGATAGACAGTTTAAAAAAATTTTAATTAGTTTCAGAAAAAAATAATTCTAAAAATAGAAAATTTCGGAAAAATTGCTATTGCTCTAAAATAAAAAGTTTTAGTCGCAGAAAAAAAACTGTCCGCCATAAGTCTTGAACATTATCCAGTGAATAGGGATTCAGAATTTCATCAAAATCGTTCTGGTAGTTTCTGAGGAAACAGGTCTTAAAGCTCGCATTTCCCCCCTATGATTGCACCCATTCTTGTCTTCCCTCAAAAACACTTTTTGTAACACAAAGTGCAAATTCAAAAAATACAAGTCGCAGTTCAACACAAAACAAAATACAAAAAGTTAGCATTCTTTGATTGAACAATAAGAAAGTTTTAAAAAGGTTACAAACATTTGACCGACTATCGACTCTCCCAATGTCTGTTCTGTCGATACCTAATCAGAAAACTCAATGTGTCATTTGCAACGAGCAAGAATTGTGAATATTTATGTTTTTTGGATCTCCTGAAAAATCGTATTTTTCACGTAAAAATCTCATTATCTCATAAAGATTTGAGCGATTTTGATATATATATATATTTTTGTGGTAGAGTATAAGATAACAGCATACATATGTGGCAGACATTAAAAAAAATTTAATGAAATTTCTGAAAAATTGCTATTGCTCTAAAATAAAAAGTTTTAGTTGCAGAAAAAAACCGTCTGCCACAAGTCTTGAGCATAATCCAATGAATATGGATTCCAAATTTCATCAAAATTGATCAGGTAGTTTCCGAGAAAACAGGTCTTAAAGCTTGCATATTTCCCATAGGATTGCACCCAGTCTTGTCTTCCCTTAATAAAGCATCAATTTAAATTAACAGCTTCTTTAAGGAGAATTAAGGTGTTATTACACGAGGAGTCAAAGACGCTTCAGATTCCAGGCGTCTCCATGTTATTCTTATGGCTCCAGGGGAGTCGCTTGGAGAGCGAGCAACTTTTTCTGTTGGAGCGTCCTTGACGCCCGAAACGAGGCGAGTCGCCAGTAACAGCCAATCAAATGCTTGGAAATCTGACGATGGAAAAGCCTTTTCCCCGAACAGTCAATGAAATGCTCGGAAAACGTAAAAAGTGGCTTTCATTGATGGGTCGCAGGACAGGAGATGCCTAGAATTTGAAGCGTCTTTGACCTCTCATGCAATAACACCATTACCAATGTGAGTATTGGATATTGGAATACTTCCTACCTTCTTGCAGTAGAATAATTAGCTGAGTGTACTTTTTAGTGACCCATCTTTATAAAGATAACTAATTAACATATTTTTGGGGGTAATTTTTTTAAATTTTGTTGCGTATCTAGGAAAACTCAGTGCAGTATTTTTAGACATGGTCCCCCAAAGTCCCCTTTTTTAATATAAATGGTCCCTTAAAGTCTCCTTTTAAAATAAAAATGGCCCCCTTTCCCCCCTTTTAGGAGACTAAAATGTGTTTGGAGCCCTGTTATTGGGAGTGTCTAACTTTAGAAGGTGAAATAAACCAGGGTGTCCAATCCAGTGAATTTATCGTAAATAAAATTGAAGCAGTTATCTTTAACAGTATGTATCTTTTGGGATACATGACTTTCTTGTGGAAAGAATAAAAATTTTGTTGTGTAATCTAAAGATAAACTTTATATTATGCACATTTTATATTACTAAAGATTAAAAAAAAAAAAAAAAAAAAAAGTTTTTGTGTTTTAGAGGTCCATCTAGCAACATCACTGTTATAGTATAAACACAGTTTTAGGAATATATAAAATTGGGTAGCCACTTGAGGAGGGATGGGGGGGGGAGGTGGAAAGAGGGCACAATTGGCACGCAAATATTCACTGGCATATTTTAAAAAAATGTCCAGGGTTCTATTACTGTTAACACTTTGCTGTCCGCACGATTCGTAAATATTTATTCGCTTGGTTCCGGCAGCGCTAATTCGGATCAGTTGACTAGTCGCCGGCCGTTCTTGACGTTATCGGGAGATTATAAATTGTTAAGTTTTACTAATCTCATTGTTAGTTCTCATAAGTTCTCCACCCTGTTCCCCTACTTTCATGAAATTTCGAAGATATACATATGTAAATAAATACAAAATCTGTTTCTTTTATATATTTGTTTATTTGCATTTTCTTTGGTACTTAGTATTTCTCTTTCATATGGTACACAGCAAAAGTCTCCAAGATGTAAGGAAAGAACAGGCGATCCAAAACAGGCGATCATCAATTGACCATTCTAGGCGTGGACAAACGCTGGGCCAAAACTAGTCCGGCAACTCAGGATCAGAAAGGTCTTTGAGTTTTTCTTCGGTCATTACAATGCTATGCACACGACACCACTGTGGTGTCGCCGGCCGTTGGCAGCTAATTTGCGCACGACACCACTGTGGTGTCACCGGCTGTTGACCGCTAGTTTGCGTACGTCACCACTGTGGTGTCGCCGGACGGCATAGTGTTAATATTGTCACTGAACATAGATTGTAAGTTATTTGAAGTTGAAATTTATTAAAACTGTACTATGTCAAAATGTTTTTATTCTAATTATTTTATATTGTTTTTCAGCTTGTTTCAAATATGTATTCAGATAATGCCACTCTTGTTTGGAATGGAAATAAATATGAGGGCAAAGAAGTTATTAATAAATTTTTTGAAACCCTGCCTATATCTAAAACTGATTTGAGATCTGTAGATGCTCAGAATTTAATGAGTAAGTTAATGTTATATGTATGTAATTTTTTATTAAGAGTATTTTACAATTTTTGTAAATTTGTAAAATACTTTTAGAGAATTTTTGTAAATTTTTATTTCCAAAAACTATAAAATACAAAGAGGTATAATTATAATTTGAAAATTTTTTAAATATGAATGTCTAAGTAGAAATTATACAATAAATTCATTTCATACATTATCTGTCAAATTAATGTTAATAGTTGGATAGGGAAAATATATGCTTAAATAAATTTAGCATTTACTAACTTATCTGCAAGGTCCCATGATAATAATCTTAAATATGCCTAAAATCACTGTTGAATGATATTCTATTTTTAAAGGAAAATCTTTCCAAACAAACCTAATGTCGTGACTCCACTGCCTTCGGCGACATACACTGGATGTTCTACGCATACTGCGATCTGTTTTGATTTTGTATTTTTAAACGAACAAAATGTTGGGGGACACCCATTGCCTTCGGCAGCATACACCTCGAATTTGTATGATTTTATACTTTTAAACAAAAATATATTCAAACAAATCTAGTTTTGGTGCCTCCTCCCTTACCTTCAACAGCATACATGCAATATGCATGCTCCAAGTAGCAGAATTTTCGATGTCTATCTGCGCAAACCAAAATTTATCTGCATCCCAACATTGCTGAATCAAGCTACTATCATAAATATTTATAGTAACTTATAAAATAAGTAAAAATTGCATTTTACAAAGAAAATGTAATAAGAAACATTATAAACGTTAAGAAAAAGTAAATTTTTTATGCCAATGTTTATTTTTAAGCTTGCAGATTAATCTGCAAGGTCTAAAATAATCTGCAGCGCTACTGCCGTGCTGCACATGGGGCACATGTATATGTTTTTGCTATGGGTGCATGCTCTGGTCTTCTTTTGAAATTGCGCTTTGAATTTGAATGATTTTAGATTTTTAAATGAACCTAGAGTTGGGAACCCCATTGTTTTCCCGCATCATACATCAGGTATATGATTTTATGTTTTTAATCCAAAATCTATTCAAACGAAATTGCCACCCCCTGCATTCAGTAGCATACAGAGGGTATGCTATGCCCACACCAGTCTGTTTTTAGAAACAAACCTCGAATTTGTATGGTTTTATATTTTAAAAAGAAAATCTATTTAAACGAACCTAGTGTTGGAGGCCTCCCACAACCTTTGGCAACATACACCGTGCATCTGGTCTGTTTTTTTTTTTTTTTTTTTTTTTTTTTTTTTTTTTTTTATTCAAAAGATTAACATTGCCTGGGCCCCTGATAAACTTAAATATAAAATCAGTGTTCAATGATTTCATATTTTTAGATGGAATTCTATGTAAAAAGGGCTTGGAAGAAGCGTTCTTCTAATTAATTTTTTTTTTTTCATAGACTACATCTAAACTTAAAAAAAATATATATTTCTTACTGTCTAAACTCTTTGAAATTTTTATGAGTTATAAATATAATGTTTCTGAACTCTGTGTATAGTTTTCGTACAGTATATTGATATTTAGTAGTAGAAAGGCTGCAGATAAAGAGCAAAAGACCCTTGCGTATTTATAATTTAAGCAAGCGATAAAGTTCCTGAAATGACTTCTAGAAACATTTTTTTTTTAAGGAATTATATTCACCAAGCGAAGCAGTTGCAAAAGGAAGAAATATTTTTACATGGCAACTTGATTCAACATCTCTAAAATATTTTTTCTTATGGCATAAAAATTAATCTATTACTGGAGGAAGAACTGACTTCAAGCTATGCTGTAAAAAGTATTTAAATTTGCAAAATATCAGTCGTAAGCTGGAATGTGCAAAGCCTGTTCTGAATTAAAAATCTCCAGTAAGAAAAAATATGAAGGCCAAGTAAAATTGTACAAATCGTTGAACCATTCTTTGTAAAATAGAAAAAAAAAGAACATGTGGAAAATTCTACTACAAGATTGGATATTAGGAGGTATTAGCCCTGATGACAACATATATTTTTTAAAGCAAATTTTTCCGCTTGTCGGCATGCGCTGCAGAAGACGTGATTCTCTTCTTTTCATTGGCATATTAAAATTGCCTTTCTAGGTATAGTTTTTCTAATTTGTTTTCTTGGGGTTACATCATTATTTAAATTGACTAATCATTTGAAATTTTAACACATTTGTACTTTTCTTGCCCTGTAGGCTTAGTATTTATATTAAATTACTTGAAAATCAGTTCAGAATTGTATTAATGAAGATGCTATCAGAATGTGAATAGCGCAATCTTTTTCTTATGGTGAAAGGGCTCGAAGCTCTGGGCCTGAGTGCCTGCCTTCTAATTACTGAGCCAAGGTTTAAAAAAAAGTTCTTAAGTCACTTTTTTTAAATATGATGTGGGTGGATAAGTTTTAATGCCATTTTTAAAAATAATCCTTTAAGTGCTGCCCAATTATTTGATTTATAATGAAATATCAGATTTTTCAAGATTTTATTTTACAGAAATTTCCTACTCATGAAAGCGGTGACAAAGAGAGGAATTTAATTTATTTTCCTTCTAATGTTTGATCAAAATAAAGAATTTTTACTACCATCCATTGTCTCTTCATTCCAGCCTAAAGTTTATTTTATCTTCAAGTAATCACATTTAAAGTTAGATAAACTAAAAAAATATTAATATTAACCATTTCAAAAGGGAAAAAAAACCTTTTGCAATTTTCATCTTTTTTTCGCAGTGTTTAATGTTCTGTACCCAGAATTTTGAATCAAACTACAAAAAATAAATCACACTACAAGCATTCATTCAGCTTTAAAAAGAGATCTTCAGTTAAAAAAAATATTAATCCTTTCAAAAGAATTTGTTTTTGAAAGTCACTTAAGGATTTTTTCTGATCACTTGCTCAAATCGTAAATACACAATAAGGTGGAGTGGCCGAGAGGTTCTGCCCTTGAAGCTGGTAGACGGGAGGTGCTGGGTTCGAACCCAATCGCACCCGTCGGCCTTATTGTTTGGAGTTTTCGTTGTTTTCTTCGAACCTTGGATTTCCAAGCGTTAATACGGGTTAGGTTCCCTTAGAAAGACCCCCACGAAGGGCACTCCTCCCTTAGGGCCTATATCCCTCGTATTCATAATTGGCCGTCATAAACACAACCAACCAACCACAATAAGGTGGAGCACTTGCCTATGGAATATTTTTTTTTTCTCCAAATAAAAATGGAACGGTGTGGGAAAGTTGCTCTATCATATCCTCCTTCTGAATATAAAATATCATTGAAAAATATTAATATTAAATACTGCCCCAAGGTCATTGAATATTGAGAAAAAAACGTAAAAGCACTCGCCTATGGAATTTTTTTTTTTTTTTCCTTCTCCAAATCAAAATGGGACGATGTGGGAAAGTTGCTCTATCATATCCTCATTCTGAATATAAAATATCTTTGAAAAATATTTAATATTAAATACTGCCCTAAGGTTATTGAATAATGAGAAAAAATGTAAAAGTTGTGTTTTTCCTCGCTTCTTTCCTCAAATATACAAACTATTAATATTAATTTGATTTAAAAGGGCGATGATCAAATTATTATTATATATTTATAGTAAAATTATGTAATATTTATATCAAATTCGCTTTTATTATACTAACTCAACGACTATTATTTTTCTAAATATATGAAATTTGGGTAATTGTAACTGTTTTATATTTTTTACTTAACTTATGTAAGAAAATATAATTAAAAATTATTCTTAAAGAACTATAGTAATAAGGTAAAAATAATTTACTATTACAATTTACAAGCACACTGACTGAGGTTTTGAAGTTACCATTTTACAACTAGTCCAACTGTTTTTTGGTTTCAAAAACTGGCATTTTTTTCCGTGACTCCAGACAAGTTATAATGAACCCATCGCTTCTCAAAAGACCACAAACAGCAGAAGAAGCCTTCATAACAAGTTTCACACATCTTTCTGTGGCTTGATTGTGACAAGGGAATAGTTTAATCTTAGGTAAGATGTCTTCATCTATTGCCTTTGGATTTAGGATACACTTTGTAAGAATGTTATGTACTCTGACTGACATATGTAAGAGTGTTGGCACTACACAGAATAATAAAATCTCTAAAGTCAAGAAATTCTTTACGTATGATCAAGTTACCTGAGATGAATTGTGAAGCCAAAGACTATATTGATTTTATAAATTGGACTGAAGTGACCATGACAGAACCACCATTAACTAAGTTCTTAGATCATAACATTCTTACAAAGTGTAGCCTAAATCCAAAGGAAATAGATGAAGACATCTTACCTAAGATTAAACTATTCCCTTGTCACAATCAAGTCACTGAAATATGTGTGAAACTTGTTGCGGAGGCTTCTTCTGCTGCTTGTGGTCCTTTGAGGCGTGATGGGTTCATTAAAACTTGTCTGGAGTCTCGGAAAAAAATGTCAGTTTTTGAAACCAAAAAACAGCATGGACTACTATAAAATGGAAACTTCATTGCTTGTAAATTGTAATAGTAAATTATTTTTACCTTATTACTTTAGTTCTTTAAGAATAATTTCAAATTATATTTTTTTACATAGATTAAGTAAAAAATATAAAACAATTACAATTACCCAAATTTCAAATATAAAAAAGTATAGTCATTGAGTTAGTACAATAAAAGTGAATTTGATATAAATATTACATAATTTTACTATAAATATATAATAATAATAATTAAATGATCATCCTATTAAATTAATAGTTTGTATATTTGAGAAAAAAAATGGGAAAATGCACAACTTTTACGTTTTTTTCTGAATATTCAATGACCTTCGGGCAGTATTTAATATTAATATTTTTCAAAGATATTTTATATTCAGAATGGGCAGGGTGGGAAAATTGCTCTATCAGACCCTCAATTTTTATTTGAAGAAAAGAAAAAATTTGCTCCACCCTAATAAGTTTAAATGTATTTAATGATAGTTGACGAAAAGAAAAAAATCAACGCATATTGTAACCTTATTTTATTTAGATTTTAGACTTGAGTTTAAAAACATAAAATCATGCAACACTGATTTTAGGTATACTTAAAGCTATTATCACAGGCCGGGTGGGTCAGCTAGTAACAAATAGCTTCTCAATGTATATATTAAATTGTGTAAATAGTGAACATTGATAGTTATTTTATAAAGATATAACAGTCTGGTGAGATTTTAAATATGTAAATAAAGGTTTCCAGAAAGTGCTTTTGGAAATTTTGCTTTTTACATCAAATTCAACATTACCTTTTTCTTTCACGCCCCACCAGTGGCCGAGAGGTTCTGCTCTCGAAGCTGGTAGACTGGAGGTGCTGGGTTCAATCCCAATCGCGCCCGTCGGCCTAATCGTTCGGAGTTTTCGTGGTTTTCTTCGAACCTTGGTTCTCCAAGCATTAATACGGGTTAGGTTCCCTTAGAAAGACCTCCACGGAAGGCACCCCCCCCCCCCCCCTTAGGGTCTATGTCCCATGTGCAGATAATTGGCCAACATAAATACAACCAACCTTTTTCTTTCACATCAAGGAGTACAAATGAGTATTATAACGATAGAGTAGTATAACAAAGAAATACCCAATAACCCACAAAATTCTATAATTTGTGCAACCCTTCAGGATTAGAGGGAGTTGACTTATGTACAGTAGCCTCCCTCTTAACCGGAACTCTGCTTTAACGGACTGACTTTTTTTTCACAATATCCGAAAAAATTCAGGGATGACAGCCTTGGGAACTCAGCTTGTGCTTTCGAGTTGAAGTGCAATCTCGAGGGGAGTGAGGTAAATTTCAGAAAGGAGAGCGTCGGTTCTAAATATATGTGTTAACCTTCACCAATGTTGAATTCAGGGTGTAGTCCAGGGGGGGGGGGGGGCATTCCCTTCCATGAACAATGAGATGTCCCACCGGAAGATTTGAGATTTTATGTTTTTAATGGTCAAAAGTGCAATCTCCCTCCACTCAGAACTCTATAATGTTTGATCTATCTTCAAACTGTTTTGTACAAACATTTAAAAAGCTTGAGGGATGCGAACAGATCACCGTAGAAGATATGTAAGAGTTGTTTGAGTCTGATAAAGATATGAAGCACGAAACATTATTTGACTAGGATATAATTAGAACTGTAACTGATGTTGTTCAATACGAAGACGATCCAATTTTAGTTGACACTGCTAAAATTCCACATACGGAAGGGGTAAAAGCATTAGAGTTGGTGCTATGCTATGCTGAGCAGCGACTAACAGCTTCCTCGGTTAAACATGATGTTGAAGAGATGGAGACACTGCTAAAATTGATAGGTATGCCCTTAGTTCTTGTTCCTGTACATATGTTTGTCAGCCTTTACTTTGTGTAATTAGTGTACCTACTGGTGCACATGTCAAGCATGTTTACATCCTTTGGAACCTAACCTATTCACAGCTATATATTTATTAACTTCATTTACATTTCATTATATTTCATTAACTACATTCTTTCATTCATTTCAATAATTACGTTTTAATAAAAGATCGTTCTGCTTTATTTACATTTCATATAATGACAAATATAACTTTTACTTTTATTAAAAGTACTTTCTTTATTAAGAACAATAGTTGCTTACCTCTTAAATATAGACCTTTTCCATTACTTGTTATCACTCTATAGTTAATTCTTCCTTATTTACTTTTTATAAATCTTTGTATTTCCCGGTATCTGTTTTTCATTTCCACCACACACTCTTGCCGGACACATTCCAATGTATGACGTAATTTAATCGCTCCGATCACCGCCAGATGGCATGATCAGCTTGTGTCAGTGACGTCTTCACTTATGTGAATCGACGTGATAGCTTTTTGACCAATTGTATTACTGGAATTGGTAGGTGTGTCTCGGAGGGTGTGATAGGAGGCTTTTCAATCCGGTGAATCATTTATATACCGGAGCTTCACCGTGTAGCAGTAGCTTCGTTCGTTTATTTTTGCCTTTTTTATTTGTTACGAATTGTAACTATATTTCTGGAAGATGTTTCTTGCTCATTTAAAAACAGTTTCTAATCAGATATATTAAAGTTTCAGTTTGTCTCTTTTAAACTTTTAACGAATATGAAATAGTGTCTTATATTTTGAGTTGTTTACCATCAGTATACACTTGTTGTCAGTTGCCAAACTCCTGTAGACGATGTTCGAGAGATAATCCGTTTTTATTGGAATTACGTTGCTGCTGTTTAAAGATAGTTTCATCATAAGAGACTTCGTTCAGGCTTAACATGTTTCCAGTGAAAGATAAGGATTGGTCCCATCGTGATTTATGTGGAAGGGATGATGGCATGATGATTTATTCAAGTGACCATAAGTACTCTGTTTCATCGGCTCGGTTTGAGAGTGTGCTGTTAGTTCTTCCTGATGCTGTAGCATTTCACCTTGTTTATGGACGCAGTTCAGTAAAGAACATTCTGTCATGGATTGTGAATGTATGGAATTATGTAAAGAACATTTATGATAAGCCATAATGCTTTTCAGGTGGACTATTGATCAGGATGGACTCCGGTACTTTTCTCAGCTGTTTGAATTTTCTAAAATCCCTTTTACAAAATACTAATAAGCTCTGGAGCATCATCATCATTACAATAGTGGTTTATTTTATTTTTGTGTTTATTTTGTGTGATCAAAGCAGTTAAGTTTATTTTAATTTAAATCTTGTTTAATTGAATTATTGTGATGTTTAAGTTTAAAATACATTCTATTCCTAATGGCTGTTATTTTACTTTACCAATATAATTTCCTGTTTTTATGTTAATGAACTAATAAATGTTATTGTTGATTTTAATCAGTGTTGTGTTTTACATTCTTTTTGATTAATTTTCTTTAGGTTTCTTTGAACCAATTAAATACAGGATATCATATTTAAATATTTCTTTTTGGGGGTAAATAAATCAGCTAGTCGCTTCTATCTGCCTTAAGCAGCTCTGTTAATCTTTAACCCTTTGGATACTACGTAAGTAGTATTCATCAAAAATTCCACATGCGGAAGGGGTAAAAGCATTAGAGTTGGCGCTACGCTATGCTGAGCAGCGACTAACAGCTTCCTCGATTAAACATGATGTTGAAGAGATGGAGAGATTATGCTGCAAAATATTGGGCATCTTGCCTTCAACAGAAGAAGGTTCTTTATGGTTGATTAACTTAAATATACATAATGTAGAACAATTTCAACTTCTTATAAAGGTTGTGACACGATTTTCAACAATTTAATTTGTGTTAAATATTTTTCATTCATTTGTTATCAGTGATAATTTTTCTTTCAATTCAATTAATTATTACAAGTAATCATTTAACAAAATATAGAAAATATGTACTTCTTTAAAACGACACAATTTGGAAAACTAAAGGCATCGTATGGGTTTAATTAATTAAATTGCGCAGATATACGTTTAATTTTTTTTTCACTTCTCTGCTTTAACCGGCTAACCCTCGGTCCCATTTAGGCCGGTTAAGCGGGAGGGGAGGCTACTGTACTATTAAACTATTATTCCAAAGAAGACAACTTTGAAGTGTATGTGATCTGTTAACTTCAGGTACCTAGAAAATTGCAATGTATTGTTAACCCCTTTGGGACGAGCATCTTTTACAGAATTTTTAATCTTTTATCACCGGTTTTTCAAAACAGAAATTTTTGCCTAATTGAATTGGGAAAATACTCTGATTAAATAAGGCAAAATTTACTCGTGAAAATAATCACAGATTCTGACAGGGTGTCTACAGAATCTGGAAATCAGGGAATCATGGAAAAATCAGGGAGGTTTATCACTCTGGAAAAATCAGGGAAATGTCAGGGAGCTTTGTAAAAATACTGGAAAATCAGGGAAATTTGTCTATATTACGAAAATATTTGCATTTTCACCTTGCCAACGAGACTCATTCGTCTATTTTATGTACCATATTTTTTCACATGCTGATTAATCTTTCACAATATTTTTTAAAAGATGCGCACGGTATGAGTTTTTAATATTTAACATAAATTAAGGTGATCAGATGTCCTGATTTTCTGTATATAACTATTATATTGAAGGCAATTTACACATTTTTAAAAATTTTAAATGATCCATTAGCATAACCTGACCAGGTGCTCAGCTTAATCCAGTTAGTTATCCCGTCAGATTTAGATAAGTCTTAGAATTGAATATTTTTCAGAAAATGAGAACTTTCTGGTCACCCTATATCGATTGTCTTCTATATGATGTTGGACTAATGAAGTTAGTTGAGTTTGGATTTATAAAACTGTCAACCAATACTTAATGAATATTAGGCAATTTTTAAGTTTTTCTCTTGTTTTTTTCTCCCAAATGAGATATTAACAAGCTGGATAAATGTGTTATATGAGGAATCGGCATACATGAAAAAATACCGTATATGTATTGTTAATAATGGAAATCAGGGAAGTCTGATAAAAATAGTCAGGGAAATCATGGAAAAATCAGGGAACTTTTTTTTAGAATTTCTGTAGACACCCTGTCTGAGCACCTTATGTGGCACGTATACCGGTCGTTTGTTCCTAAGGGGTTAAAAGATCCATACAAAGCTTTTAAAATGTAAATAAAATTAAATATTGCATAAATAGCCTTTGTCTTCAATCATAATTGTGCAATTAGTAAAGCATGTTCATTTCTAGATAAACTCTTTGGAGATTTCAGCTTTTATATCATTTTTATTTTTACTTTAAAATGATTCAATTTGCAAAGAACTTATTTTGAAAATGGAAGGGTTTTGTATAAGATCTATTTTTAATATGAAGAATGTTTTTAAGCTGAAAATTTTGTGACAGGTCAGGAGGGTCCACTGGTTCAGGTTGCACCATAACCACATTTTTGTAAAAAGGGGATAAGTTCTTTTAACATAATAATTATTTTGACCTTATACTTTGCCTATGTTTTACTTTGATATTACATATTCAAATTGAACCTATTTCATTGAATAAAATATTTTGGTTTTAGATACTATAATTGTTTAAAAAAATTTAGAATATTTTGTTGCAATTCCATGATAGATCAAGTTTAGACTAAATATTCCAACTATTAAGAGCCATTATTTTGAAAATCAGACAAAGTGCGATAGTTGTATTTTTTGTTTTGCTTGATTTTTTTAATGCTTAAGTAGATTATATTTAATGAATAATGTGCAATTTTGAAGCTCTGAAAAAATTTCCTGTATCCTGTAGAAAATGTCAAAGTTCAAAACCATGAATCCCATTTTTCATGAAAATTGAAACGCCAATATGTTTGGATTGCTATATCTCTGGAAAGCAACAACATCCCAAAATTCTTTTGTCATAAACTGTTAGTATAACACTACATGCTTAGTAAAATTTACTTGGTTCCATGGGGGCATTGTTATGTTGCCATAAAATGCAATTAATATGATATTTTTTTCCATTTTCTACACTTATCACAGTTAAGCAATAAAATTTTTCTTATAGAATATGAAAGTTTACTATTAGGACAAGCTAAGTAATATAGAACTTTACCAGGGTATCGATGCTGTTAGCAGATATAATCTGTTAAATATTCAAAAGTTTCAAAATCTGCAACTTTTGAATTAGTCCTATCTCAAAACAGCATCACAGTTGAATAAAACAAAACATATCAGGTACTAATTGAACATATATCAGGGGCGCCATTTCAGAACTTTCTTGGGGGGGGAGGGGTATTCTCTTCCCTCCGAAGAAGAAACGATTCAAAATTCCGTTTTAAGCAGGTTTTTATCTTAGCAGGTATACTTTCAACATACTGACTAATGTTTTCCGTTTAAGACAGTATTCCGTTGAGACAGTTTCCATTTTACAAGTATATCTAAAGCTGTTAAAACATCCTTTCTATAGTAATCCTCTGAAGAGCATACGTACATTTACTGTAAAACTTGTGGAAATGAAACTTGTCAAAAAAAAAGAATTCTTTCGGAAACGGAAAAAAAAATCGCATTTCTTTGAAAAAAAAAAACCCATATAATTACACTTGCTAATACGGAGACCTGACTAAAATAGAGGTTTTTTTTCCCCTGACCTTTCAACTTCTTATTTGCAGGTTTTAATGCAGGGGTGGGGAGCCATTTCAAGAGGTTCTTGGAGGTTGGAACAAAGTTTTCTTTGAGGGGAAGGGCTTGAAACAGCGTACGGGTTTTTGCTCTCTTAACATTTTTTAAAACCATGTGATTCTTCCAAGAACATTGATTAATTTTCGTGAAAGACTGCAGGGTCATTCCATGTCACTTCATCCAGACCATGTCACCCACCGTCACAGATTTCTATGAAATTTTAAACACAAAAACAATGTCTAAAGATATGCTGTTACACCAAATTTCAGTTTAAAATAATAAGTTTTTCATGAGTTACAAGCATTTAAAAATACCCCTCTCACTCAATTTTTTGCAGAAAATGATCTTCCGTCAAATATGTAATGTTGGATAAAAATGCTCATTTTTCTAAATATTATTAATAAAATTAGATATATATTTTTTTAGAGATTCTTAATAATGTATTTTATTAAAAGAATGGTTTATAAAACTTTTTAGAACTCGAATATTGTTTTTAAAAAATATTTTATCTAAGGAGTTAAGAAAAATATGGAAATATGTAATTCATTTTTTTCTTACATGTGCTACCCATTTGATTTGGCTGATTTTTTTTATACATATAGTTTAAAAGGAAACCATTTAATAATAAAAAAATTAGAAAGGTGTTTTTTGAAATTCTTGAGAAAAAAATTTTTTTGTTAATTTTACAGAATATATCTAAAGTATTGTTAAAGTTCAAAATTCTTCAAAAATACGTGTAATAATAATAAACAAATATTATAATTAAACTATAAAAAAAGTTTTTAGAAACAAAATTAATGTTATTTAAATAAATTAAAGTATAAAATTCATATTATTTCTGTTACAGAAAATTAACTTCCACTATGTATTCAAATAAAATTTCCATTATACTAACTGAAAAACAACCAGAATAAACTGATTTATAAAGCTATATTCATTGAAACAATCTAAGCTTTGCATTTTCTTTTTAAAAAATGTGGAAAGTATAAATTTATAGTTTAAATTTTGTTTCACCTATAGTCTTCAAAATGAAATAAAGTAATAAAAACACAAATAATCACTGGTATATTGAGATTATTCAGAGCATAGATTATGATGAAAAAGATGCAAATATAAAGTTTATGCATCCCATCGGACCTTCTACTTCATTTTGCTGGCCAAATAATGATTATTGCAACGTGCCCTTCAACCATATATTATGTAGCATTGAATTGACTGCTGCAACAGGACGGCCATATGCTCTTTCAAAAGAATCTACCGAAACAATCAATCGTAAGTGGAGCATTTATAAAAAGCAATATCTAGTGAAATAATATGTTGAATTTCTATTTCCTATTTCCATTTAAATTTATCATAAACACCTCTAACCATTCAATTATAAAAAAGTGCAAATCTGGCACAGAAATAAATCTTATATTTGAAATTGGTTAAAACTTGAAAATCTTCTGTCTCATATATTGTAAGTAAATTTTGTATGTACAGTCGAACTTGGATAATTCGAAGTACAAGGGACCACTACAAAGCTTCGAATTATCCAAAAAAATAAATAAATAAATAAATAAATAAAAATTATTTTTATGTTGTAAAATAATCAATCACATCAAAAATTATTGCAAAAGAAAATATGTTTATTAATTTTTAATACAAAAGCTACAGCTTTTTAAAATATTGAGATATTTCAGATTGCTTTACAGAGCTTACTTGAATTTTTTAAGAAAATCTTCAAGGATATCTACAGCTCGAAACATAGCTTCACACATGTTAGACTGTCTTTCTACATAATGACGATATTCCACTAGATGAACAACTTTTCAAATAATTGCATTAAAACTAGATTTTGTCATTTCTGAAAGGTTAAAAACTTCGAATTAAAGAAGTTGGACTTCGAAATTTCCACAATTGCTAAAAAACACCCGGCCAATTTTCAAATAAACTGAATTGAAACTAAATTTTGTCATTTTTGAAAGGGTAAAAACTTCGAATTAAACAAGTTGGACTTCGAAATAACCAAGATTTTTAAGCATTAACTGAATACAAGTTTCAAGGGACTGACAAAAAACTTCGAAATATCCAAGAATTCGAAATTAAAGGCGTTTGAATTATCCAAGCTCGACTGTATATATTATATCAGTAACAAAGAAAAAAAAATATATTTTTTATGATTGTATTACAGGATATATAACCTAGAATTTTATGTAACATATTGTTAAATTATACACAAAATTTATCAAAATAAATCTTTATTCATTTGCTTTTTTAATAATTTCATTATTTTTACCTTGAATTGCTACTAATTCTACTTTATTTATAATAATTTTATTTCTGTTTATGAAGTTAAAAGACTTGATGTTAGTTTTAAAAGTCAATCCTCTTATAATATCATATATTAATAATTGAAACTATTTTGACAAAAACTGTCAAGATGCTACACCCCCCCCCCCCCCCCCCCCAAAAAAAAGAATAAATAAATAAAATAAATAAATATTTAAAATCTAGGATTAGTTAGAAAAATATGGCACTTATGTTTATTTTGACAGAATATTGAAAAATCTGTCTAAATATGTATCTCATGAATCTTTGGAATGTAAGGGGAGGGGCATCCAGAATTTACGAGTTGATTGAATATTAATAAAGTTCATCAGTCTCCAGATCATCTTTATGCTAGATTATTTCATTACATGCTTATATGTCTTCAAAATACATGCATATAAAAAAAAATCTAAGAAATTTTTTTTTTCTCAAGTTTTTCAAAAAACACCTCTTTATTTATTTATTTTTTTTTATTTTTATTTATTTTTTTTTTTTTTTTTAGAAAAGATTGACTAATAAAAAGCTCATAAAAAATATTTAACAAAATAAAATGGGTGGTACATCTAAAAATATTTTTTCTTTTGAAATTCATACATGAAATGTCAATTTTATATGGACATTCAAAAAATGTCGAAGAAAAATTTTTTTCTCAAGTTTTTCAAAAAACACCTCTTTAATTTTTTTATTGAGAAAAGATTGACTAATAAAGAGCTCATAAAAAAATATCTAGCAAAATAAAATGGGTAGCACATCTAAAAATATTTTTGTGAAATTCATATATGAAATGTCAATTTTATATGGGTATTCAAAAGTTCAAAAATTAAAAAAAATATATTTGTTGTAAAAAGAAAATAAAAATTGGTATTACTTTGTGAAATAAATAATATAAAGAAAGTTCTGCCAAAAAATTTAACCATTTTAAATATTTGGTAAAGAGTTATGAAGTTTTTTGTAGAACCATACAGAAAATCAACACTTTAAAAATGTCCATAGAAAAAGAAAAGTGTCGTATGTTCAAATGCTTATAATTTGAAATATTTTAATTGGATTCAATTAAAATTTCACGTGGTAGCATCTTATACATGTATGTTTTCATGTACCAAGTTTCGTCAAAATCTGAGATGGTGGGTGACATTTTGTAAAATTGCTGGATGATTTGACATGGAATGACACTGCAGTATTTTTTTCTTTTTTTGCAGATCTATGCGAAATCAACTTGCCAATCGACCACGGGAAAAAATCTTAAATTTTGCCAATTATATTTGGAAAAAATTGTTTGGCAAATTAGTCGGGGGAAAAAATATTACTTCCTAAAAGGATCGTAAAAAAATATTGCAAAGATCGTGGAAACAAATAGCGATTATTGTCAGGGGGGGGGTAATGTAGATTTCAACATTAGGTCGCAAAAAAAAAAAAAAATCAAATTTGCTCATCATTTGTGTAAAAAAAATTGTGAATTTCGAATATCTATTAAAGAAAAAAAACGAGAATTTTGTCAAAGGTTTCGGATAGAAATCACGAATTAGTCAAAGAATCGCGCAAAAAATTCAAAAATTTCGTCAAACGATAGCGCAAAGCAATCGCAAATTATGACAGTCGGTTGCGAGAAAAAAACGAATTTCAACAAATGATCGTAGAAAATCATCGAATTTCGTCAAAATATCTGGGATAGAAATAGCGAATTTCGTTAACAGTCGCAAAAATATCGTGAATTTTGACAAATGGTCACGGAAAAAAATTGTGAATTTCGTGAATCGATCACGGAAAAAAATAGCGAATTTCGTCAAATCGTCGGGGAATAAAATCGTGAAATTCAATCGGTCACGAGATAATCAGCACATAAACGTAGTCAACACGTTAAGAAGTTTGCAAATGTTGTGATTCATAGGGATATAAAATTTTCACCAATGATTTTCTGTGAGTAAAAAATTTCCTTAATCATTTTCTGCATACCTTTTCAGACTATGATCTAAATTCCACACAATTCAGAAATTTGCAAAACATTTCATATCAGGTAGAGTCTGCATTAGAGATGAGTTCGGGCTCTTTTTTCAAAGCCCGGGCCAGCCCGAACCCGACGATTTTAAATCTGAGGCCACCCGAGACCGAAACATTTTGTGTCATCAGAGCCCGACCCCGATACTGAAAATATGCAATAGTAAAAAATTTCATAATATTAAAAAAAAATGTTTCAAATGTAATTATCATTTGTAAACTACTTTTTACATAGAAATGACTGTTAAACGAAAATTTAAATTTAATATTATCAAAAGGAAAGTTTGGTATCAAATAAAAATGTACATCATACATAAAAAGGATTCTCATATATTTTCTCTTTTAATAAGAAAATCTTATGGGCATTTTAATGAAGTGTGTTTCATGAATAAATGCATGAAATTTGTAGAAATTACTATTTATCTAGAGAATAATCGAACAACATTTATAAATTTTCTAAAAAAGTGCACATTTTTAACTATAACCAATTCCTTCCTCATAACAATCTTTCGGGATTGGCGTAACCCTGAAAATAATCTTAAATTAAAAATTTTAATGTCCCGGTGCTTTTACAGGAAAAGAGGAAATACTGCTCGATTGATTTCTATCAGAATAACATGGTAATTAAATTTACTTACGACTGAAAGTGACTTCGTAAATTGCAGCGTACAGCTTCAGCATCAGCAGAGTTTATAATAGATATAATAATCACTAAAGTTATTTCCATATGAAAAGCGTACAATAGAAATCTAAATTATTCTCAAACCGCAAACTATGAACAGAAGAAAATTTTCTCTTTGTGTTAGATCTCTAAATCATACTAATAATAAAAATAAATCCAATTGCAAAATAACCACTGCCACAAACGAAAATCGAACTAAAAACAAATTAATTATTCCCGCCTCTTTCGTGGCGCCGTATTGTAGGACCATCGTCGTCGGTAATCTGTACATATGACTAATCATTTTCTTTTAAAATATCATTCTATTCTAATAACTAAAATAGAAAAACACAATTTCTGTTTCCCCTTATTCTGATAAAAAAAAAAACAATACAATGATTTGAAAAGGAATAAGTAATTTTTAAGAGGAAAAAAAGTTCTTTTAATTTTTTCTATTCATGCATAAATAAAATTTTCAGGTTTCAGAAAGAATGAGTCCGAGCCTGCCCAAACCCGAAGACTAGAATAAAAATAGAGCCCAAGCCTGTGTCAGGACCAGGCTTTTGGGCCCCGGCTGAACCCGTCTCATCTCTAGTCTGCATTTGGTCGGGGGGGGCAGCCTCCCTCAGATGGCACCCCTGACATATATACAAAGACATAGAAACGAAAAATAAGTGGGGTCTCATGCTATTTTCAGAAGGAAAAAAAATGACAAAAGTTACAAAAAGGTAGTGCAATAATCAAGCTTTTCCCCTAGAAGGAGAAAGAGAAAAGGGATGTTCCATTTCCTCATAGGGGAAAAACATAGGAAAGGAAAAAAAAAAAAAGAGGGATAAATCATTTTCTTATAGGGAAAAAGCCTGATATTGACACTGCCTTTTTGTAACATTTGTCATTTTTTTTTTCCTTCTGAAAATAGCATGAGACCCCACATATTTTTCATTTCCATGTTTTTGTACATAGTTCAACTACTACGTGATATATTTTGTTTTATTCAACTGTGATGCTGTTTTGAGATAGGACTAATTCAAAAGTTGCAGATTTTGAAACTTTTGAATATTTAACAGATTATATCTGCTAACAGCATCGATAAGTACTACATTACTTAGTTCACATCGCAAGTTCTATATTACTTAGCTTGTCCTAATAATAAACTTTCATATTCTATAAAAAAAAAAATTGGGGGTACTATTGCTTAAATAAGATAATAAGCACAGAAAACGGACAAAAAATGTCATTTTGATTGCATTTTGTGGCAACATAACAATGATAATTAACAATGCCCCGCAGAACCAAGTAAATTTGACTAAGCATGTAGTGTTATACTAACAGTTTATGACAAAAAGAATTTTGGGATATTGTTGCTTTCCAGAGATATAGCAATCCAAACATACTGGCATTTCAGTTTTCATGAAAAAAGGGATTCATGATCTTAAACTTTGACATTTTCTACAGGAAACAGGAAATTTTTTCAGGGCTTCAAAAATGCACAATATTCATTAAACATGATTTACTTCAACATAAAAAAAAAATCAAGCCAATTAAAAAATACAACTATCACAATATCACTTTTTTGTCTTAATTTCAAAATAATGGCTCTTAAATGTTTGTAGATATTAAAATTGTTTGGTTTGATGCTAATCCCCACTTCAATTTTATATATTATTAAAAGATTATTGGGAAATGAAAAAATAACCAAAGTTATAATAATAAGATCGTACAAAAATGGACCCTTGCTTTTGCATATACGTAGGCAATATAAGTGAGAATTAGTGGTCGTCGCTCGGCAATTAAAGTTGTAAAAGTGGCAATTAAAAAATCAGTTATCGATCGCTAAGTAAAATACAGCTTTTTTTTAATTGAAATAGGCATCTCTATTTTGATTACGTCGAATTAGTGAACTGGTTAATTCTTTTTCCTACCTAATGCAAGCAGATTTCAACGACTTCGCTGTATTTTCAATATTTTGGCTTCTCACCACGTGCTCTTCAGTTGGATTAGTTTTTCAAGAAATACAATTTTATTCCGCAAAATATATTCATCAGTTTTGATTTACATGCATTTCAAGTAATTTATTCCTTTTTTTCCACTGGATGCAAGCAGATTTTAAGGACACTGTAGTATTTTCAATATTTCGAATCCTATCACATGCTCACCAGTTGGATTACTTTTCTTCAAGAAATGCTGTTTAAACCTGCAAAATATACCCACAAGCATAGACTTCACCCGTATGTAATGTGTTAATAACATATTTACTTATTAAATAAAATCCAATATAACATTTTATCGTGTTTTGTTTTCTTATTGTATGCACCTAGCTGTTAAAATCTTGATTTAGTTATTTTTTTTTATGTAAAGAAAGTAATTGTAATTTAATTAATAATTGTGTTTATGAACGTACAAATGATCTAAAAATATATTCTAAAATAATTAATGTGATAACAAATATTGCGAGTTTAAATAAATTTTCCTGAATTTTGACTCCTTCCCGATTTTCATCATGAATAGTTGGCTGGTATAAAACTTTAATTTGCAGAAAAATATGCTTGTATACAACTATTATAAGCATAGAATAAACTTTGTGCGAATTATCGTTCTGTACGTTATTTGTGCGTAAAAATCGTTGTATAAGATTTTAGCTTTTTATTACAACTATTATAGTTCATCTAGATGTCAAGAAAGTTTGAAATATTATAGTTGGCCACTTTAAAAAGTAGCCACTAATGAAATTGAGTCTGCTGGCCACTGGCTACTAATTCAATTTCCCGTTTTTCACCTATAGTAGGCAAATCAGCAACAAATAACTGGATCTGCAAAATATATCCTTGCAGTTTGCTATAATACAAAATCAAATGTTCCAGTACTGGAAAATCTAAGAAATGCAATCTTGCCATTATGTACAAAATTCTTCCTACATACACTCCTGGTTAATATAGAAAAACAAAATATATATAAAATAATAAATAAATAATATAAAAACTACTTTGACAATATTCTCATATTTTCCTTTCACGCTAGAATCTAGAAAAGCTTTTTCAGAAAGTCCTATTAAAATTTGCATTTTGAATTGAATTTCCAGATTTGACAACACAGGAAAGAAAAAATGATATCATGAGACAATATTCACTTATAACTCAAGGTGGCATTCATTTATCAAGAAATAAAAAAACTGATTACAAATCACTTCAATAATCATATCTGCAGGTGTCATACTTTTACATTTAAATATGAGTCGGAAAGTTTTGTGTTGTTGAGCAAAGAATTTTTTTTAGAACTGCTTTAATTTTTTTTCCATTAGTTCTTAAAGGGTCAGGGTCTAATTAACAGGGTTGGCACTGATTCTACATGGATTGTATAGCCACAGGTTTAGTTTTTTTTTTTTTTTTTAGTTCTTAAAACACTACATTGCACACTTATTTCTAAACCAACACAAGTTAAAAATTGTGATTTGGGCTATATTAATATGAGGGAATCACAAATATATTTCTCCATCTGTTTTTAAAAGCACATTTATAAAAAAATTATATTATTCCCTGATCCATTTTAAATAGAATACAATTTCTTTTCTTAAAAACTTCATTTTTTGAGTTGTGTCACTTTAGAACAATTATAATTAATATATTGGGTAAATGTACAAGAACTCGGTCAATTATAATAAAGTTTTAAGGAATTCTAATGTAAATGAAGTCCTATATGATTGTTTTGAACTTTACTTTTAATGTCTGCAACATGTCATAGGTATATTGTGTGCCAAGAAATATTTAATTTTATTAAAAAGTATCTGTTACTTAAAAGCCACAAATATTTAATATTTTGTGATTTTTAGACAATTATCGATGAGTGAAGTTAAATTTAACAATATTCTTTCAATGTTAGAAAATTTTAAAATTAATAATAATATAAATGTATTAAAACTTGATCTACATAAAAAAGTTTAGTTATCTTTTTTTTTTTTTTTTTTTTTTTTTACTATTGCAACCTGCCAATTGGGATTTTTCAAACTCAGCAAACACACATTTTTTTTTTTTTTTAATCTCAAAATATTGTTTTTTTTTTCCTTAGAATTTTTTTTTTTTCTAAATTTAAAACTAAATTTTAATATAATCTATCAAAATAATTTACTTAAATAACTGTAACTAACAAGATTTAACATAACCATGTATTTTAACAGTAATTGTAGAATTTTATAATTTGGAGTTATATTTTATGCCTCTTATTGATTTATCAATAATATAAATTGCATCTAGGGATGCAACGGATATCCGGCATATGCGGCTGATTTTTCAATATCCGAAATACCATCGGATATCCGAATCACAATCACCGGATATCCGACTTCTCTGCCCGATATCCGGCAGAGCGCAGCAAAGCAAATATATAAGGATAAGAGAAATCGTTTGACCCAAAGAATGCCAAACAACTTTGTTTATAATGCAGAATATGAAAGTAAGTCCACTATTCATGAGTAAAAGGTAATTATCAAAAGTTTAAAGAATTGCTAGCTTTCCTAACACTGATATTTGAACTCTTTATAATAAATTTAAGAATTTACATTTACATCTTTTAGAAAATTGTACTCATCTTCAATAGAAGAAAGTATTGTGATTAAGATTTTTTCGATTTCTGGTTTTCGACGGATTTAGATGTTTTAGGGATCAGAGATCTCAAAACATGTTTATACAAAATGTCTGTCTGTCCGTGTGTCGCCATCATACCATCAAAAAGCGTATGAAGTTGTGCATAGAATTGAACCAATTTTTTGTGAATGTTTTTGGCTATTGCCAGCTGGCCCTCCTTCAATGTTGAAACATTCCACTGGAAGGGAGTGCGGTAATTGTGATTTTTGTACCATTTTCATTATTGTACTATCGAAAAGTGTATGAAGATATCCATATTATTGAACAAAATTTTTTGTGTATGTTTTTGGCTATATCTAGCAGGTTCTCCTTTAATTTGGAAATATTCTGCCAGAAGGGGGCGCTGTAACAGCGATTTTTGTGCCACTTTCATTCTTGTACCATCGAAAAGTGTATAAAGTTATGCATAGAATTGAACCAATTTTTGGGGGTATGTTTTTGGCTATGGCCAACAGGTTCTCCTTCAGTTTGAAAATATTCCGCTGGAAAGGGGCGCTATAAAAGTGACTTTTGTATTATTTCCATTATTTTACCATCAAAAAGTGTATGAAGCTAAGCATAGAATTGAACCAATTTTTTATGTATATTTTTGGCTATGGCCAGCAGTTTCTCCTTGAATTTGGAAATATTGCGCCAGAAGGTGGCACTGTAACAGCGTTTTTTGTAAACTCAATTTTTCACTTTTTTTTTTTTTTTTTGGTACTGTATATTGGTGGCTCGTGATGCGATGGGAATTTTACATCCTGCTAAGCTGGCTATTCACAAACAGCTGATGTACAACAGAATAAGGAAAAAATTATTGATTTTAATAAATATCATGATCGGGATTAACTTATTCTTATTTTGATTAATTGACTGGAGCAGAAATTTTAGATCAAGATCAAAGTTGGTATAGTATTGAACTAATGTATTAACATTTGGAACTACTTTTTGAAATATTAAGATGTATGAGATAGTTGAAAGTTTTGGGATTGGCACATCCAATTAGTTATTTTTGTAACTTCATTATAAATATTTAAAATTAAAAGTAATTTTCTTTTTACTTATAAATATCACAGTAATTTAACTTAAAATAAAACTAAATCTGACTTAAAGCAAAACAGTATTAAATAATTAAAACAGAAAAAAGATGTCAACTAAACTTATGTTTTGAGAAAATAACTTTTTAATCATGGGTATATTAGCAAATATTTTATGTTTAAATTATTAAAAGAAAATATATATTTCTTTGTGAAAATACTCTACAATTATAGGCATATTAATTGATTAAAATTTGTTATACAAATTATCAGCATTTCATTGTACAAATTAATTATTAGCAATTATCAATATAGTCAATTCCATATCCAAATCCAGTAGCAATTATCAGCATTTCATTGTACAAATAAACAGAATATTTTAATGTTTAAATTACATTTTTTATACAACATTATTAACATAAATTACAGGGCTTGAATGGCAGATACAGGACTCGAATTTCGAGATGGGATGGCAGGATTCGTGCCCTAAAGAATATTGGGGGCGGGAGGCTCCTGTTTCTAAAAAATCATTTTCCGAAAATGCTTCTTTGTAAAACGACGATCAAGTCTTGAGACCGACTGACAAATTTCGTGATATTTTCCACTATCGATTGGCAGATTTCACAGTTTCTTCTTACAGCAAATTGACAAAATTCATGTTTGTTTTTCTGCATCTGACTGAAAAATTTTGCGATTTTTCTCCACAACCGACTGACGAATTTCACGATTTTTTCTTAAGACTGATCGATAAATTTCATAAATTTTTTTCTCGCGATCAATTGACAAATTTAGAAATTTTATTCTGTGACCGATTGGCAAATTTCCCTGTGTGTTCTTGCGACATACTGATGAAAGTAACGATTGTTTTTCTGCATCCGATTGAAAAATTTCGTGTTTTTTCTCTGCGACCGGCTGAGGATTTTCACATATATTTGCTCGTGACAGACTGGCAAATTTCACGATACTTATCCGTGATCGATTGACAAATTTTTTTGATATTTTCCCACTGTCGATTTCCCATGAAGTTCGTTTTTTTTTCTCACAACCAATTGACAAATTATTTTATTTATTTTCACCATGATTGATGAAAAAAGCGATATTTTTTTCTACGACCGATTTGCATACAGTACCGGACCTAAAATCCGGACTGGTCGGGACCGTGCCCGTTCCGGATTTCGGAAATTTTCCGGATTTTAGGTCCTCAACCAAAATAAATAAACAGATACAGTACATGCCCTTGGCAAAATTTTACATGCCACGGAGCAATCTATACCGCGAATTGCCATGTTAGGCTTAGTGTAAATAAAGCCAAAAATACAAATTACAAAAAGTAATTCAAAATAAAAATAAGTTTTTTTAAAAAAAACTATTACTGCATATTCTTAGAAATATTAAAGCATTTTTTAGAAAATGAAAATGCATTGTTGCTCGCGAGTTAGGCCCAGGAATCCATATCGCGGATTGCCATATGAGGTATAAGTAAATAAACATAAACATAAATTAAAAAAAAATAATTTAAAATAAGGATAAGAATTTTTTTTAATCCTGTACATCACATTATTAGGAACATAAAAACATTTTTAAAAATGAAAATACATCGTTGTTTGTGAGAGCCGAATTAGGCTCTTTATTAACCGCCATTTGTCCCTAAGTTTGCTCTGAAACCATAGTAACGAGCTCCCAGCGACATGGTTTCTTTTCTTAAAAATAATTATCTCCATTGCTAATTGACGAATTTCTTTCAAATTTTCAGCAAGTTACAATAATAGTGAATTAGCTTGTGTAACAAATTTTTATTAAATTATGATAAGTTATTGGCTGAATCCATATCAACTCAGGCAGGGGGATTACCTTCATAATCTCAGAAGTTTTTGAATTGAACATATGTTAAAATTTAAGAAAAAGTAAGATACTTGTATATTTTCATTTTGCCCAAAAAAATATCTGGCCCGAGATACAGGCCGCCAAAGATGACATCCCCGGCATCCTTTCTCATTCGCGATTTTCGATAAAAATTTTAAAGTGCTCTATCTCTAGAACGGTGAAAGATATTTTGTTGCGGTTTATTTTATTTTAAAGATAATATTCTTCTGTTTAAAATGATATACCCAATTTTGAAAAATGTATTCAACTTTTCTTGTGGCAGCCTTTTGAAAAAAAAAATTTTTTTTTTGGAAATGCCAATCTCAAAAATTTTGATTTTTTTGCTGTTGATCAATACCATTGGGAACTACCTTCATTGTAAAGGAGAACTTCCACTTTTGAGTTTAACAAATTTTAGAAACATTTAAAAAATTCAGAGAAGTTTACAGGAACTGTATATATACAGTTCCAGTAAAAGTCACTGAATTTTTGCTTATTTGTATCATATTTGTAAGGATAGGCCTACTATATATCCTAAACAAGTTAGAAATTGCAATATCAAATGTGGCAAATGAGGTGCGTGCGTACTATAACCAGTTTTATAAATATTCAGATAATGGAGCAATAAGTTACACTCTTGGGCAAAAAGGGCATGAATACAAAATTTATTATGATTCTACATTTTAAATTCAGTAATACAGAAGTAATATGAATTCATCTTAAAAGGACTTAATCACCATGGCAACATAGAATCATTACCTATCATGGTATATCATTGAATCAATTATGTATTATAGGATTTTTAAATAGAATGAAGAAAACTTTTATTAATGTCTTTTATGTTTTAATTTGATTTTCATAGCATTTGAAGTGATACATACTTTATTTTCAATACCGAACATAGTAAAACAATCTCAATAACATATATCAATTACACAGCAATACAAATTATATTAATACAAGTTAGAGTTCAGACAGATGGGCAGACAAATCGAATCCATAAAGACTTTCAACTATGTTGGAAATTGTTAAAAACACATAAATAGGTCGGAATTTGACTTTTAGAAATTTATGTCAATAGACGGAAGCATACTTGAATACAACCCTGTATTTTACCTACTATCTTTATATACATGCCACTATTTAGCTAATATTTAATTAAGATTAAAACATCCTTAAAACCAGTGAAATCACACTTCCAGAGATTATCATCCGTAGACGGCCATGCATCTAATTCTTTGCGTGGACCTGTATATCATTTTATCTATATTCTCCAAACATATCTTAGTATACTAAATGTAGTTCAGTGTAAAAATGCATAACTCATTTAAAAATCACCTTTAAGCTACTTTCATTCATACTCAGTAAACCCTTAAGATTTCTTTTGTGTAGCCCTGTATATGATCTACAGAATTTATGCATACAACGTAATATGGAAAAATTTAGTTAAACTTAAAAACTCAAACACAACTAAAAATGCACTTCCAGCAATACCCTTACGATTTCTTTTGTGTAGCCCTGTGTATGATCTACAGCCTTTATACACACAACGTAATATGGAAATATTTAATTAAACTCATATCGCAACTAAAAATGCACCTCTAGCAATCATCGCTAATGTACAGTATTTCCAATAAGGTAAAGTATCTGAAATCTTTTGTGTCTCTCTGTAAACACTACGCACTTTCTATGACACAGGAAGTAATTTTTTGTAAACCTCTGCAATAAAGTATGTATCACTTCAAATGCTATGAAAATCAAATTATAACATAAAAGACATTAATAAAAGTTTTCTTCATTCTATTTAAAAATCCTACAATACATAATTGATTCAATGATATACCATGATAGGCAATGATTCTAGGTTGCCATGGCGATTAAATCGTTTTAAGATGGATTCATGTTACTTCCGTATTACTGAATTTAATATATGGAATTATAGTAAATTTTGTATTCATGCCCTTTTTGCCCAAGAGTGTAACACTTATTGCACCAAGATCTGAATATTTATAAAATACTATGCACGCACCTCATTTGCCACATTTGATATTGCAATTTCTAACTTGTTTAGGATATATAGTAGGCTTATCCTTACAAATATGATACAAATAAGCAAAAATTCAGTGACTTTTACTGGAACTGTATATATACAGTTCCTGTAAAATTCTCTGAATTTTTTAAATGTTTCTAAAATTTGTTAAACTCAAAAGTGGAAGTTCTCCTTTACAGTGAAGATAGTTCCCAATGGTATTGATCAACAGCAAAAAAATCAAAATTTTTAGGATTGGCATTTTCAAAAAAAAAAATTTTTTTTTTCAAAAAGTTGCCACAAGAAAAGTTGAATACATTTTTCAAAATTGGGTATATCATTTTAAACAGAAGAATATTATCTTTAAAATAAAAAAAAATGCAACAAAATATCTTGCACCGTTCTAGAGATAGAGCACTTTAAAATTTTTATCGAAAATGGCGAATTGGAAAGGGTGCCCGGAATGCCATCTTTGGCGGCCTGTATCTCGGGCCAGGAATTTTTTTGGGCAAAACCAAAATATACAAGTATCTTATTTTTTATTGAATTTTAACATATGTTCAATTCAAAAACTTCTGAGACTATGAAGGTAAGATTTTTTCTTTGGCTGCCTGAATTGACATGGATCATACCTATTAGAAAGCTAGTGTACCTCTTTAAAAAAAAAAAAACACTAGATGAAAAGAAAGTTAAGAAAAACGACATATCTATCCGCTGTTTGTTTTGCTTATTCAACATGTTTATTTAACTGCGTGAAGTGGAAAGTTAACATTATCAGAATGAGATCATTAGCTTTCGATGGACAGCTTGTTTTGTTATGGAGAAAGGAACTTTGGGTAGATTTTTTTTTTCTCTTTGAGTTAAAGAAAAGAATTTTTTAGTACGGTGCTTACAAACAGAATTTTTTCGAAAAATGAAATTTGTTGAACATATTAAAAATAGGGAGGGGGGGGGGCATTGTAAAATATTTTTACATATAAATATATTCTACGAACCTTTTTAAAAATAATTCTTTCTTGTGGTTATTTATTTATTCTTTTTACATTTTCTATATAAATGAAGAAAAGGGTTTCTTTTTAAAATAAATTCAAAATGTGTGCACACACTAACTACGATAATTCTGTTAGAAAATTTGGATTAAAACTAATGAATGAATGAAAAACATTGCAATAAAATAAAATTGCTGAGTCCAGTTTGGCTCGGCATTGTGTTACGTGCGCACGTAGCGCCCTCTATGGACGTTTTTATGAAATATTTATTAGAGATCATCGCAGAATTTCAGTTTCTTTTTTCCATTCCGGATTTGAGGTCCGGTACTGTATTTTGCGATGTTTTTTCCGTATGCCCAAAATAGGAAATAACTAAAAGGGCAGCAACAGCCACCAGAGACTGAGCTCTACCAAATTGGCCAATAGTCAGCACTAAACAAAATGAGATTACACTTGTGGTGCACACGAAAAAAAAAACATATTTAGAAACAACAAACTAGTTGATTCTCGCATTTCACAGAAATTAGGACACGACTTTTAAAAATCAACATTTTCTCGTGTCATAGAAGAAATCAATTGACTATTCCCTTTTCAAACTTTGGATATGGATTTAAAATTCCAATGCATAGAACATAGTTCAATTAACGAAAATACCAGGGATTACAGTTTTGACTATAATTCCATTAAGGATATAATAAAACAATTTGTTCAGATGTGACATACAATACCGATATAAATTATTAATGCACATCAGTTTTTGCAAAGTTTTCTAAAATTTTTTAAGAGAGCATAACCATGTGTTTCCGATAATTTCTAAAGTTATAAAAATTTCTCTGTGCTGTTTGTCAAAAGTGTAACTTGTGAAAGAGGCTAAAGCATGCAAAATGGAATAAAATCTAAATTAAGAAATTCATTGAGCAACCAATTGTTAATTACCCATAACATTAGGTGAAAGTTGAAAAATAGACATGGTATATATAAAGCTTGATTCTGTTCCTTTGTTTTAATAAAATAAAAATTTTGGATAATTATCTTGAGGTGTTAATTTAAATTATTTCAATGGTATTTTGTCATGTCTGTATAAATGTAATTCTGTAAGTGGCACAAAAAAAATAACGAGGTTTAAAGATTTTTTTTCCCTTTCTTACAGTTCAACTCCCCTGCATTTATAAATTTTCAATAGGAAACTCCCTTTCCTGGGAAAACTTGAATTTCAAGCCCTGATATTCAAAGAGATATAGTTTTTGTAAATTATATTTCATTACATTTAAAATGTTTTAATGATGTGTGAAACATGTTTGTAATTTATTTTTCTGAGATGGCATTATATATAAAGAAATAATTCACAATAAACTAAAAACATATCTAGTGCCGGATATCCGAATCCGGCAGGCAAAGGAGCTTCGGATATCCGGTATCTGATATCTGGCAAAATCAATATCAGGTGCATCCCTATGTTATCCTGGAATATGTATTAAAATAATCTAATCTTTTTCAGATGAAATTGTTCAGGGACAGACAACCATCTTAGTATCAGTTTCTGGTATTGTAACATTCACAGGAAAAGCTGCTACATTATTTTCCGAATCATTCTTGCTGACTGCTCAACAAGGAGCTACTGGAAATGTATGGAAAATAGTATCCGATTGCTTTAGATTTCATGAAACTGTGAATTAAAAAACTGTGACATGTAATAATCTATTTTGTATAATAAAATATTTCATGTATATATTAATCTCATTACTTTTTTTTTTTCTTTATATACTTTATATATTTAAATCATTTGAAAATTTGCATTTCTAATTGTAAAAGCTACTAAAAATTATGGGTTAAATAAAAATATAGATCTCATAAGTAACATTTAAATACAGTGGAGCACCGCTTATATGTTTCTCGTTTATACGGTTTTATCATTTATACGTTTTCTTTAATGATCTTGACAAAATACAATGGACATTCACGTTAAATAATTTCATTTATACATTTTTTCCAACAAGTCAAGAAGAGAGAAAATGTGTATTTCAACCTCATATTCCCAACTCTTGACTCGTCTTACAAAAGGCACGTGACGTTGACCAACACCTGCCCAGTTCAACAAAAGCCGTACCCCTAAGGAATGCGAAAATCCCAATTTCTATAGATAAGGGTTTTTGTTGTGCTCTCCCCAGGCCCAGCAGGGCAAGTTCTTTTCCTGGCAGCTTCAGTATCTGGATTTGTATTGTTCATTAGCAGTTCACGATGACTTCGCGTAATAGAAAATCTCTGTCGTTGAAGGAAAAAATGTGTATTTAAGAAAAAGTGGATGAAAACCACCATTTAAAAAGAGTAGAACTTGCCAAAAAATTAGGTTTACCGGTTTCAACTTTAAACACGCTAATTTATAAGCGTAAGATCATCAAGGAAAGCCATCATCAAAGTGGATGTTGTGCTTAAAAAAAACTTTGAATCCAAAGCGGAAAATTCGCTGATGTTGAAAAATTGCTTTTACAGTGGTTTAATCAGTGTCATGGTGTAAAAATTCCCATCAGCGGTCCTTTGCTTATGGAGAAAGCGCGAGAAATTTCGAAGATGCTGAATGTGGAATGCGATGCATCATTTTCTTCAGGATGGCTTCACAAGTTTAAATTAAGACATGGTATAAATAACCAGCAAAGCTATAAGTGGAGAGTCTGGAGATGTTGATTGCGAAACAGTGGATGATTAGATTCAAAACCAATTGCCAGATCTGATGAAAGGATATGAACAGACAGACATTTTCAATGCAGATGAAACCGGTTTGTTTTATAATCTTCTGCCATCTAAAACTCTTGCAATCAAATCGGATACGTGTCATGGTGGAAAAAAGAGTAAAGTGCGATTAACAGTGTTATTGTGTGCCAATGCAGATGGATCAGAAAAATTGCCTTCTTTGATTATTAGCAAATCAAAAAAGTCCCGCTGCTTCAAAAATGTGAAAACATTACCAACAATGTACCAGGTCAATAAAAAATCATGGATGACAATGTCCTTCTTTACCGATTGGCCAAAAGAATTAGATGATAAAATGCAAAACCAAAAGCAGCGAATCATTTTATTCATTGATCAGTGTCCAGCTCATTTACCTAATACGGACTTTCTAAAAAACATAACTGTCAAATTCTCCCCTGCAAATTGCAGCCACTGGATTTAGGAGTCATAAAATCCCTAAAACAACATTATCGAAAACTTTTGGTGAAAACTGCTATCGCCAGTTTAGACTACGGTGACTTCGAAAATGTGAACATTAACATCTTACAAGCTGTGAATTTCATAATGATGGCTTGGCAAAATGTTTTACCCAGAACGATAAAAAACTGCTTCGCCCTTGTCAGATTTTTAACACCAGTGTATGTCAATCCTATTGAAAACACCGAACCTGATCTTTTTGTTCTACCAGAAAACTGGTCAAATTTAAGTGATGTTACAACATTTGAAGATTTTGTGCAATGTGATTTGGTTGAATGGTTGGTTGGTTGTGTTTATGACGCCCAATTATCAGCACGGGGGATATAGGCCCTAAGGGCGGAAGTGACCTCCGTGCAGGGTCTTTCTAAGGGAACCTAACCCGTATTTACGCTTGCAATGTGATTCGGAACTTGCAACATGTTCTCTTCTAACAATCGATGAAATGATTGCAAATGAGGAAACTAGCAGTGAAGAAGAGGATAACTGCACCGAAAAGCCACTGCCAAGTTTTCAACAAGCTTTGGCAGGTTTTAACACCATGCAAGAATACCTCATTATCAGTGATTTGAATGATGTTAAGATGACACTTTTAACACTGAACTTTTTTCTGTGCATTCCAAAAATTCCGTACAATCTTAAAATAACAAAATTGTACATGGTGAATGAATATGAATAGCAGTAAGTTGTGAATTATATCCGAAATTAGTATTACATATCTCTTGTATTTCATGTATTTTAATTTATCTATGATTTTTTTATTGTTGGTAATTACGGAAATGTTTGTACTTTTGTGATTTTCATTTATACGTTTTCTTTTCTTGGACCATTGATAAACATATAAACAGTTCTTCACTGTATGTTGCAAACCATGAAATAAATATATTTAACTTATAGAAACTGATATAAAATTCAAAACTGATGTAATTAATGAGTTTAAGCTTGTCAGCCTTTTGCGGTTAGAAATTTTCCTTGCTGTCTTGATAGTTTGATTTAATATCCACTTTTGACATTGTTTAAAAATTCTTATTTTTATACATTAACACAGTTGATGCATTTAAAGTCAGAATGATAACCACATTTTCTTAAATGTTTAAAAACAAGGATTTTCTACATATGCTATAATGATTTTCAATGCGTTAAATTACATTTACTGGCAAATTTCGTGGCATTATCATATATACTAATATTCTTATGTATAGATTGATATTATCATTATGTAGATACTTTTCATGCGCTTAATTCATTTTTACAAAATTAATGAGTTATGTCTTTCTGCCTTTAAATGCCTGTTATGAAATATAAGAACTTGGATTTATATTTAGCACTTATCACCAAGTTATTAAGGAATGCCTTCAACTGAAAAAATTGTACAGTATAACCTCAAAAATCCAGCATTGTCAGGACCGAGACCAAGACGGATTTTTGAAAATTTCGGATTTCTAAAATAATATCAAAACTACTTTCGATATTCTTAATGGTGACTTTAGTCATAATTTAATTCATAACCAAGTGATAATTGTGTGAAAAAAAGAGACTAATACTTAATATATTACTTTAATATTTTCTGTTACAAAAAAAGAAAAAAAAAATTAATCTATTAGTGCAGTCACTTCTTCTCGTGTAATTTCAAAAACAGTGGTGTCAAATTTATTTGCTTTAATTTTTTTTTGCCGTTCTATAACAAGTTTTTCTTGTATTTTATACAAGTGAAGAATACCTATTTCGGAATCTAGTCTTGTTTCTCTAAAGTAGATATTAATTTTCCCAATCAAATTTATGCATTTTTTTCTGTCATTTCCCCGCCCTCTGAGCTGCTACTAGTTTATTGGCGGCTTATTATACTAATTTATAAATAAACATAATTTTCCTTCAGTTCACAGTATATTATATCAAATGAGGTAATGCAGCAACAAATTCAATGAGCTCAGTGATGAAATTTACTATTTATTAGCATGTAGTGTTGACTCTAGGAAAAAAAGGGCTGCCAGGCGGGAATTTTTCAAGAAGGGGACACTATTCTAAAAAAGGGTACATTTTTTCAAAAAGGAAACACTATTCTAAAAAAGGGCACCCTTGTACCTTGTTCACAAAAACTATTTTAAACTGGTTTGTTTAGAATCCCTAGAATTTGCGATATTTTCCTGGGATCAACTGAATTGCCACGGGATGCATAGGAAGTGTTAAAAAGGGCAGCCGGGTGCATCAGAAGGGTTTAAAAGAACCGCCGGGCGCTGTGCCCCGCCAAAGCGGCTTAGAGTCAACACTAGCATGTCATATGTCTATATAAAAATCAAAATAAAAAATATACATGGAAGAAATATGGAAAGATTTTCTTTTAAGCTTTGGATTTTAATAAAATTAATTTAACAATTTCTGACATATTGTGGATGGAGAAATATCGAACACTATAAGCCTTGTAACGACTTTTATTAAATTAAATCATTAAAGATTTTTTTTTTAATTCCTAAGAAGAAAAATTGCAAATTTCATGATGAATTGCTGATTTTCACGACTTTTTTTTCGCAACCAATTAACGAAATTTGAGATTTTTTTTTCCATGACTAATTGACAAAATTTATGATTTTTTTCCAGTGACCAATTGACAAATTTGCAGTTTTTTCTGCAACCAATTGATGAGATTCATGGTTTTATTCCACAAGTGACTGAGGAATTTTGCAGTGTGTTATGTTATAAAAGCATTACATAACATTCCCCGTTTAAAATTTACATAAATTTAAATTTTTATACTTTGTTTATTAAAATAAACAACTTCAATCTCAATCTATCAAAGTGACAGCAAAATTTACTAAGTTTTTAAATATTAAAAATCTAAAATCTTTATTCTTAATTATTTTAATTTGAAATCACATTTATTAAATTCTAATATTTTTTCTCATTCTTCTGGTAAAATTTCAGCATAATTACTTTTATAGTTTACCAGTTAAATGAGAAAATTTCTAGACTTTTCTTTATTATAATGGCTTTGAATTCACGTTTCGCCCCAAAAAAGCATTTCCCACTTCAAGTAATGTTTTTTATCTTGGAATGTGTGAGAGGAAATTCCAATCCACGCCATTAGGCCACACAAGTCGCTAGCGTCTTCTTTTCTCCCGCCCAAACAAGTGTTGCCATTCCACAGTTGTAATTCTAGCGAAACATTTTTTACGGCTGTGCGTCTGACCAGCACTTAGGACAATTCTCTCATTGGCTCGTTTCGCCGAGAATGGAATTCCATACTTTTGCCGATATTTTTGAATGAGGGCAGTTGAAGAAAATTGCGATAGGAGTAAGACGCACTATTCTTTAGGGTATTTTTCCCCACTGGGCCTAAGGGCCTAGCCTTTGTACGGAACTTTGTAAAGGTAATGGATTTTCAAATATGATTTCCCATTTCCAAAGTTAAACCAAGTCTCCGTTATTTAAATTAAAATTAAAACTACCAAGAATAGTGAAAGATTTCTATTTACTAATTGAACCAATAGTTTGTTTCCACGAATATGGAATTCTGCAACTTAAATGATTTTCCGAGATAGTGCCATCCTCTACAGCTGAACGGAGGTTCCATAAATTGTGACTAGAAGATCGCGGTAATAACTTTTTTTTCTGTGATCGACTGATGACATTCATGTTTTTTTCACAACCAACTAATGAGATCTGCGCCTTTATTCCGAGAGCGATTGATGAAATTTGTAATCCCCCCCCCCCCCCCTCGCCGGGATTGACGGATGTAATTCACGATTTTTTCTGTGATTGATGAAATTCACAATTTTATTTCATGAGTGGTTAATGAAACTGACAATTTCTTTTCATGACCAATTGAAGAATTTTGCAGAAATTGGGGGAAAAAAAAAACTGAGGAGTCTGCTAATTCATGGAAGAATCGCATGTCTATATCCAGTATCTACCTATAAGAACATATCATAATACTTTCCAGAGCTACAAATTTAATGAGTAGGACCAAAATTATTCTCATCTCAGCATGAATTTTTCTGCGCTGCTGGCTAACTGTAATTGTGCAATTTTCTTTTTTTACCTGATTCCGCAAACATCGTAGATTGTTTTTTAAAAAAGAAAAACAAAAATTTGCAGATCAACAGAAAAGTGACATCCATGTTTAATGCATATTTTCTAATTATGAACAAACAAAAAAAGTGATAAATATCGTTGAATTCTGCAGGAGAATCCACAGATTTAATAAAAAAAGTTGAAATCTGCCATTCAGCAGAAATGTGACATCCCTCTTAAGGTCAAACCCTTTCCACCCAACCCACAGAAAGAAAATTACGGAGTTGAAAAAACAGAAGAAGCTGTTATTCTTTAGGAATTAACCATATAAGTTGCAACTTTATAAAGTACAATAAATGCATTTTCATTATAGATAACTGAGTAAATTTAATTAGACACATAAAAATTTATTAATTATATATGCTAAATTAATAATTAACTGATTAATACTAAATTAATAATTAACTTCTTTAACTGGTAGTAAGTAGTATCCTTTACCTACTGTAGAATGAAACTCATTTTAAAAGACAGTGCTTATTTTAATTTGCATCCATTTTATTAGGGGACCAATATACAACAATTACTGTATTAAAAAATTCCTTTAAAATCTTTATTTTTCTTACTATGGTGCAACATGGTATAACACCAAAGTGTTTCAGTATGATGTTGCAATCCGTTTCTCAACTTGATGAATGGAAATTAAGAAAAAACAAATTTTTCAGGTACTACAGAACTTAGAATAAGAGTTTAAAAAATTTTTACATACCCATATTGTTTATTGGGTGTGTCACCGCCCTTGCAAACACGCTTCAACCAAGTAATTGGATGTTCTTCCTGACCGAGTCTTTAAAGTAGGTCTTTGGATATAGGCCGCTTTATTATTTAAACATTAGTCTTTTAAAACCAGAATTGAGATATATATGCTAGTATAAATAATTACTAATTTATTTGTTTAATGTGTTGCACAATAGATTCTTTAAAATATTGCATTTTTATATGAAAAATAAAGAATTGGTACGTATTTTTATTTTTATTATTTTAAAAGAAATGACATAAACAATGAAAAAACATCCCCTACCTCTAGAGTTGTAAAAACCATCACTTGTAAATACGTGCTGAACCTGAAGTTTGTTATTAAAAAATAACTTAATTTTCCAAAAATAATATTTTTAATATTAAGTTTTTTACTTTTGCTTTCATTTAATTATGCTTTTGTTTTATTCTTTTATATAGTTAATATATTTTGATTTCGAGCATCTGTTTTATTTTCTGTTGGTTTCTTCTGACTTTTTCCAGTATCTTCCACTGTCCTGGGAGAAACCAGTTTCTTCCAGAAGAAACCCAAACCCTACCAGGAATACTTATTTGTAACTAGAGATAGGAAATATAGTTACTTTTAGTTAACAGGTTACATCATTTTACACTTGTACAGGTAACAGCTTCCAACAACCTGTTATTTTTATAATAACATATTAATGGAATATTAGGTTCCAGCATAGTAACAGTGTTTTTTATCCTAATATGTTAAATAATGCCCATCCTTATTTGTAACTAAAACTCTATGGATTAACTGCAAGAATAAAATATTTAAAATAATAAAAAGAAATAAAGAAGGAAGATTTTTTTCTTTTAATTGGACATAGTTGAAAATTATGATATATTAAATAAATAACTATCAAAACAAGGATAGGAAATCAATGCAGTAAAATATTGAAAAATAAAACCCCTCAAATATCCCCGTCCACCTTTCAAACTATCTCATTGCTTTTAAAGGATAAAATTACATTTTATATATTTTTGAAAATATAAAATAATAATAATAAAAAATAACATAATGCATAAAAACATATATGCATAAAAACTGATCATTGCTCTTCCCACTGAGCAGACAAAATAAAATGTGTAATCTAATAAAGGAAAACCACGTCTTACTTACATTATAAACATGCCTGTTTAAAAAAATACTAAATGTTATAACATAAAAGTAGTACTTAAAAGATATTGAATAAAGCTGTATGCTATACACAATAACACATTTATAATTATGTTCAGAGGTGGGGAAATACAACATTTTACTCGCTACTGGCAAGTGAGAATTTTTAGGTAGTCTTTGAAACCAACCCTATGTTGCATTTTGCTGATTGATAAGATTTTCTAGAAATTCCTCACCCCTGATGATATTTTCTTAAATACTGAATGGTAAAACATTTTTTAAAGGAAAATATCAGCTTCTCAAAATGAACTTTCTGTTAATTGCAACTATTTTTCAAATACAATGCTACAATACAATAATTTTCAAATATCATGCTAGTTATCATAGAACATAGTGAACTTTATTTTTCACAAAAAGACGTTTAAATAACAATACTATACATTTCAATTTATTTTTACATACAGTAGTACACAGCAAAACTAAAATTATTCATCATTAGCATAATCAGCAGGATTTTTCCTTTGAAGCCGGTCATATTCTTTATTTCCCCAGTCATAAATCATGTATCCAATAACAAAAGCTGTAAAAAAAAATTTTTGTTTTGTACTCACTAATATAGATAACTAAATTACATGTATAATATTTTGGAGAGAATGTAAGGTACTTTTATGTTAGCTGAGAACTAGTGATAACTCACCAAATCTTGTTTCAATTGGCATCATTTGAATTGAAACCCTCGGCTGAATTCATGTAAAGACGACGAACTGACTATTTATTTTTAAAAATTCTAAATGATATTAAAAGGTTTTAGGGACCTTGAATAACATAATCTTCTATTTTTGTATATATAAAATTAGATACGATGCTTTCATTATGAAATTTTCCTAGTTTATGTTATCTCTTGAAACAGCACCGAAAAATTGGTGATAAATCACAATTAATAATAAAACTTTTTATCAATCACCATAACTCACTATGTAAAGATGAAAATAAGCACTCGCCAGTCGCCACTCGGCGACTAAACGTGAAAAACTGGCGACTAAAAATATGGAAAGTACCGGCCAAATGCAGGATTTTCCAAAGGGATTTCGTCAAAGAAACGCGGAAAAAACCCGCGAATTTTGTCAAATGATCGTGAAAATACCCAAATATCGTCCATAGATCGCGAAAAAAAGCGAATTTCGTCAAAGAATCGCTCAGAAACCCAAATTTCGCCACGTGATCGCGGAAAAAATGCAGATATCGTGAATGGATCGCGGGAAAAATGCAAATATCGTCAATAAATCGCGAAAAACAAACACGAATTTCGTCAAAGAATTGCGAAAAAAACCGAGAATTTCGCCAAAAGATCGCGTAAAACGCACATTTCGTCAAAAGATTAGGGAAAAAAACTTAAATTTCGTCGCATGATCGCAACCCCCCCCCCCAAAATATCGTGAATGGATCGCGGAAAAAACGCAAATATCGTCAATACATCGTGAAAAAAACGCAAGTATCATCAAGGAATCGCAAAAACACGAGAATTTTGTTAAAAGATCGCGAAAAAAACCGCACATTTCGTCAAAAGATCGTAGAAAAACCCGAATTTCGTCAAAGAATCGCGAAAAAAGTAGAATATCGTCAATAAATCGTGGAAAAACACAAAATATCGTCAATGGATCGCGGAAAAACGCAAAATATCGTCAATGGATCGCGAAAAAACGCGAATTTCGTCAATAGATCGCAGAAAAAAACCCGAATTTTGTCAAAGAATCGTATAAAAAAGATAATTTCGTCAAAGAATCGCGAAAACGAACGCGAATTTCATCAAAAAATTACGAAAAAAGTGCGAATTTTGTCCAAAGATCGTGAAAAAAGTGCGAATTTTGTCCAAAGATCGTGAAAAAATGCAAATTTTGTCATAAGATCGCGAAAAAACCGCGAATTTTATCAAAAGATCGCGAAAAACGCACATTTTGTCAAAGGATCGTGGAAGGAAGTAAAAACATCGCCAATAGATTGCGGAAAAACGCGAATTTTGTTAAAGTATCATGTAAAAAATGCATAATTAGTCCCAGGAGAGACCCCTTCAGCCCCCCCCTTTACATTTCAGAAAATTTGCTGTAAATTTCAGATTTTTTTTTAAATTTTGAAAAGTACCTAAATATAGTGGACTTATGTAGTTAGCTATATAGGCATGTTACATATAACTTTGCTGTTAACTTAATTTAAAATAGATTGGAAATTAGTATCTCAAGTTTATTCAAAACAATATGAATTAAAATATTTTTATTTGTTACATAAATTACTTATTTACTCTAAACTTATATATTTTTAAATTAAATATTCAGTGATATAAATGTACTTACTGGCGACTAAAGAAATTATTCTCACTAGCCAGTAACTGGCTACTAAAAAAAATCAACTTACCGGCCAGTGGCCACTAAGCAAAATTCCTTATTTTCATCTTTATCACTATGTGTTATTTTGTTTGCTTTTTTATGGTGATTGATACAAAATTTTATTTTTAATTATGTTATCTCTTATTTAAACATTCCTGTTATTGACTAAGCCTAATCATTAATAAACCCGATTACTTCAGATTGTTATTTGTATTGATATGTTTGTGTTTACATATTTATTATTTTTTTAGCTAAGTTTTTTTAAGGTATTATAATATAAATTGTCAAGCTTTAATAACTAATCTTAACTACTTTTTGTCAAAATATTTTTATTTATTCATTTACAGTTACATCAGTGATTGCAATGTTAAAATATTAGCTATTTGTTATGGGCTAACGTTATAAGATTGGCGAGATTCAAAAACTTTGCCGATCACTGGCACCAGGCTAACATAAAAGAACCAAATTTATAAACATCTTCTATTTCTATCTTAATAAGAAGATCATATTACTCTAAGTTAAGTTCATAATAAATTTGGGTGTTTTTAGGTTAGCCGGACAACAGTATTATATATACATATACATACATACAGAAATATGTATATATACACACATACATACAATGTATATTTACACACATATATATGCATGTATATATACATAACATATATATGGATGCATATATACATAACATATATATGTATATATAACACTGGTGCCCGGCTAACCGAAAAGTACCCAAATTTGTGTAAATTAAGATCACATCATATATATACAGTGTGCAAAAGTAAGAAAACGAAAATTGACATTTATCTAATGTCGCAATTTCAAAACTATGGGTTGCAACTCAGCTGTGGGTCATGAAATGATCAATCAGTTTTTCAAAAATACATTATGGATTCTACCTTTTGTAAAATTATAGCGAAAATAATATGTTATGTCTTTAAAATAAAAAAAAACATGAAGAAATATGGATAAACAATTACCTGAAAAGACAGTGCTTTATAAAATTTTTGAGTACAGAGACTTGAGACTAAAATTACGAAGTTTCAAACCTGATATACTCTATCATTAGTGTAAAACAATGTCATAAATTGAATTGGCTTTTAACCCCTTCGGGACGGGAGCCTTTTAAGAAATTTTTAATCTTTTCTCACTGTTTTTTAAAAACAGAATCGAGTCTTCTTGAATCGAGAAAATGTGCTGATTAAATATGGCAAATTTTACTGGTGGGGAAAAACAAGGATTCTGAGTGCTTCATGCGGCACGTATACGTGTTGCTCGTCCCCAATGGGTTAGAGCTTTATTCTTTTACAATAAATGTATTCATCTATGAATAATAAAAAATTGATTATACTACATTACTGTTATTATTATTATTCACATTAGAAATATCGGTACTTGTTAGTTATCCCGTCGACCAATTACGCCAAATTATATAAATCGCCAAACCACTCGCCAAATTGACATAATTTTTATTTTAAATAATGGAAGAACAAATAAATTAGTATAACATTAATAAAAATACTAATAAAACGTCGAAATAAAAATCACTTGGTGACGTAAACACGTGTAACTTGCTTAAAGTCAAGTGAGTGTGACATTTACAATCAACCATTATTGGCATTTAATCTTACAATTTGGCAGCAGTAATTTGGTCGACGGGATAACTAACAAGTACCGAAATATCTATAACTATTTTTGTGGTATACAAAACATTTTAAAACAAGTTAGAATTTTTTGTAACATAGATTATATAAAATTCTTAAGTGGGTTATGATTTTTTTTTTTTTTTTTTTTTTTTAAGATTGGTTGATAGCAATAAAGTTTACGAACCACTGCTCTAACACTTTTATTGTCTTAGTTAACTGTCTAGTGATATTTTTGTGTCAACTTTGAAACTCACAACAGAATTTGGAGCAGATTTTGCACATGCACCGGGATTGGCACAATTTGTTTTGTGCCATTTTGACAAGAAACCCAGTTTTTGAATACCTGAACTAGCATGCCAATCTTGTTTTATTATAAAACATACACATTTATTTTATTATAAAGTACACACAATTTTATATATAAAACATACAATTTTTATTATACACACAAATTACTTTATTGTAAAATACACACAATGTTTATTATAAATACACACAAATTACTTTATTATAATATACACACACTGACAAGAATACAATTGACTCAGTCAGAGGGCTTTGATTATTATGCACTATCTGATCTACCATGTTGATATACGATGCAAAACCTTGCCAAAATCGATGGGTTGCCACACCAGGCAAAGAATCGCCGTTTTAGCACCAAAAAGAAACTTTGGTGCATTCTGCAGCACCTGTATTAGGAATGCCTAATTAGTTTTCCATCATTTCATTTACTTTTATATAAATTTCTGGTTGCTCTATGTTCAAAAGCATGTTAAATAAGCTAAAATATCAGCGCAGGTTATGCGAATACGTATTAAGTAAGCTATTTTAAAAGTTGAAAATGCTGTTATAAGTATAAACATAAGAATACACCCATTATTGTTTATCAAAAGTAAAATTTGCTTGCTTGAATACCGATAAATTATAAGTATCTATGTGGTATATTTCATAATAAACACAATGGTATATTTTATAAATATACTGTTGTTTTCTAATATTTAGCATATCAAACAGAATGATAAAAAAAATTCTACTAGAACCAAAAACTGATAAAAGAATTTACTTAAGTATCTGATTGGGGCAGAAATATTTAAAGAATTATTTTTCTTGCTTACCTGAAGTAGATGTTGATGACCTGGAAGGTTACCATTGGTTTAAAGATACACTTAGCAACATCACATAGCCAGTCATATTACAAAAGCAAGTGGATGGGTAAAAAGATGGGATCCCAATTATGGATGTAATTCTGACTATGGTGGCAGTGATCCATAATCAGGATACCATCCGTTTAACTTGTTTTTGCTTTGGTGTAGGGTTATGTACTGTTACTAAGTGCATATTTAAGGATTTAAGCCATTGGGAACCTGCCAGCCATCCATATCTATTTCATGCAGAAAAACTGTTTTTAAACATTTCAAGTTTTAAGCAAACTTTGTCATTAGCTCTTGTTCATTAGGATACTTTACGTTGTTGCTTTTATATACTTGGCTCATGATAAGACAAATGAAAGATAAGAATGAAGAGATTTTTCATGTTTGATTCATGATAATGTTTCATTTCATGATTTTTCAATGTTTTTGGACTGTGCTAAATCTAATAAATAATAATAATAATTTATTAAATTTTAATAATCTTACTATTAATAGATGCTTCAAAAGCAATTTAATCTAAAACAACATTTAAACAAAACATATAAAATCTGTGCATAAATAACAGATCTTTCTCGTTAACTTTCATTAAAATAAGATTAAAGGAAGAAAACACAAACTTGAGATTCATAGTGAAGTCATTATAGATTATACCCTGTTCAGATCAGATACTTAAGATATCTTAGGCCGCCAAACTCTCTGAGAGAGTTCCACAAACTCTCTCAGCAAGTTTCAATTCTCTTCGGATATACAGGGCCACTACCAATCACACTGATTGGCTATAAAGCTTCACTTTAACTGATTGGCTGTTACAGCTGGTTTTATTTTATGTGCACACTTTATATTTGTTTAGATCTCAGACACAGTGATGTTCATTAAGTTATCTTGATAAGTTTTACAATGTGAACAGGCATTCAATTCCGGGTGCATAACACCTCAACAGTGGCGTAGCCAAGGGGAGGGGGGGGGGATACGGAGCCCCCCCCCCAAAAAAAAAATTAGACCTGGTTTACTGAATCATGGATACAAATACAGCAGTAAAAACTGCTATGACAGAATCACAAAGGATCTATAAAAAAATTCCGCTTGAGAGAGGTGTTCGTCTTAGAAGTATAATTCAAAGGTATGTCTTTTTTTGGGACTGAACGTTTCTGTTTTAGACAGGTTTCGTTATAAAAACTTTCCGTTTTCACAGTATCCCTTAAAACTGCTAAAACATACTCATTTCCCAAACTTTTTTCTTTCACGTACTCCTTTCTTAGGTTTTTCATTTCGGAGTACCCCATTCCTCATAAACACATCCCCCTCCACTCAAGGAGATAACGTAAACATGCTTTTTTTAATTAGTAATCTTCTTATCACAACCATATAATAAATCGATGCAAATTACATTGATATTCCTAACATTTTTGTGACTTCAGCCATTACCGATATTATTTTTACATACCCCCAGCAGACCCGCCACGTACCCCCAGGGGTACGCTACTGCAGGTTGGAAACCGCTGCTATAACACCACCTCTGAAGAGGATAAGTCTATTACAGGAAAATCTGTGAAGATGACCTATCTCAAAGGAAAACAATTCAAGGTTCGACGAAAACAACACTATATATTTGTGCTTGCTAACGTTTGAAACCTACCTGAAATGAAACTTGTTCCAATTGTGAATCCTTCTTGGCAGGTTTTCTGAAAACACGGAATCCTCTCATTAAAAAAAAAAAAAAAAAAATTTAATGTCCCGAGACGGAAGGATAACTATACAAGTATACCTACTATTCCGTTTACACAAATTTACTGTAACTAGATTAAACGTAAAACTTCTTTATCTTGGACTTTGATGGGGTTCTGTTGTCGACACTTATGGGAAAGAACGAGTTTATACGAACGCGATAACGGTACATTGGTTGAGTTTCGTGACCCTTATCTTTGTTCACTTTATAACAGACAATATTAACATTTACTTTAAATCTGCTGCCTGCAATTAATAAAAGTAACTTTATTTTTGGACTGGTTATTTGTTACTACTTTCAAAATACACTGGCGAGAAAAATTAAAGGAACAACCATAAAAAGGTGCTTTATGTTAATTCTATTAAGGGGACTTCCAGAAAGGTAACTCAATGTCAACATTATCACGTAGTCCAATGGGATTAACATTCGCTACAGCAATATATGCAAATTTTTCAGCCTCAGCCCGTTCTTTCGGTTCACGTGTGAAAAGGAGCACACATGAGTAATTTGAGGTCTAATTTTAAGGATTGTACATGTAATTAGGTAAAACTTTGCTTCTAATAGGTGTAATATGTCGTCCAGAAGACATTTGACTGATTTTGAGAAATTGCGTGCAATAGGGAGAATGGAAGCAGGACAGACACTCTTAGGAGTCTGTAAAGACTTATAAATAGCCAAAAGCGTCATGTCAAGAATCTGTAAACAGTTTAAAGACACTGGTATAATGTCCACAGACAACCAGGTCAAGGTAGAAAACGCACCAGAATAGGTTCTCAGAACTGTAATTTGCCAACGATTGATAAAAGAAATAGGCAATTGACGTCAGTTCAGATTGCAGGGAGTTTGCTGCAGCAACAAGAACTCGACTATCCTGGTTTACTGTGAGTGACAGGCTGCATGCAAGGAAACCCATGATTTGTGTTCCACTAATTCAGGTAGCGAAACGCGCCCGGTTAAAGTGGTGCAGAGATTATAGTTATTGGAGTACCACGGACTAGAGTCGAGTTCTCTTTACTGATGAATCCCGATTTTGTTGAGAGTTACTGCAGACGTGTTACCATATGGAGGGAGAAAATCACACGCAATAAGGCTGCAAACATCCGTGAAAGGCATCGATACAAAGGTCGTGGAATCGTGGTATGGACGGACATCATTTTGAATGGTCGCAGTGGCCGACACATTTTTACCAGTGCAACTGTGAATGCAAAAATATACAGAGATGAGATTCTTGATTCTCCTGTCAAGTTGTTTAAGGGTGCAATCGAAAGATTCGGAATTTTATGATTATTAATGGTCTAGAAGGGCGCTACCCTCTTCCACGGAACTCCTAAGTATCCCTTCCAGAGCTGCATAAATCCGATCCGTCCGAAGCTTACTGTTGAACTTTGAGAATGTTCTAAAACTGTTTCGAACAATCTGAAATAAATTGGCTGGGAAGCAAAAAAACAGACACCACCATGAACTATTTTTTACACATTCTAATACTTCCAAAATAGCACTAATCCATCATAAATAAACTTATAACAAAAATTTAACTTCCTTAAAGAGGACCAGATATCAGAAGCAACCAGGGTTGGAAAAAAACCAGGTTTTTTTGTAAAAAAACAAAAAAACTGGTTTATTTGGTTTAAACCAGGTTTTTTTGGTTTAAACCAGGTTTTTTAAAATATAATTTCCTATTGCATACAGATGCATATCTGTTGATAAAATAAACATTTCTGGATATTATCTAAGTAATATAACTTTTGAAAATATTTAAATTAAATAATTACAGTTAATTATATAGAAAATTGAAATCATTTCTAATTTAAACATTATTAGTAACAGCTATGTCTTATGTGTCAAAGTAAACTGCTCTACACAGTGAAACATTGATACTTTGAAAATCGTATGAAGAATCCTTTGATTAATGATACAATAATCAATCAATAAACATTTAATGCAGTTTCATGAATATATCATTCTGTGGTTGTTATTATTTTTTTAATATCCACATACTTCTGGTTATTTTGTTTTCTGAGTGATAACTCCAAGTGTCCAAGTCAACATTTTTGGCCATTAGATTCAGCAACTAACAGAAAAGATTGATTGGTATTATTGAAATGTTATAACTAGCACTCAATTTTTGCAAATAGTGTTATTCAATTTGATATCTTAAGTCACTGTTTTAAATTCTTTAAGGATAATCTTCCCCAATCCCAATCCAGAAAATTTTCTTTTACAACTTAACCAAAATCTTAAAAATCACTGTATTTTGTTATTAACTGCTGTAAATAATCTGCATTTTTTAAATGAAAATATTTTATGCTAAACATTGAATATTATTTATCTATTTTATCTTTTCTAATTTCACATGTTTTAAGAAAAATCTTTAGGGTACCAGATATGTTCATCAGCACATGTGAATTTTCATTCTACATGCATAGAAACATGACCTAGGTTCATTATGTCTCATGTTGATTGCTGAGATGAAGTGTTAAAAGTAGAAATGACTTCTATCAATAATTTAAAACAATTAAATTACAAAAAAGAGAAAATATTATATTAGATTTTTTCTAAAAAAACCAAATGGTTTTTTTGACAAAAAAACCAATTGGTTTAAACCGTGGTTTAAACCATGGTTAAAACCACTTGGTTTAAACCGTGCCAACCCTGTATTTGATCGAATATGGTATCAAAAGTGGCGAGACGTGAAACATGGAAACCCAAAAGAATTATGGCTGAATAAGACAATTGTAACAAAACTGCTTTTTCCAGCATGAACTATATTTGATGTGTGTGTTTCTTACATTACTAGTTTCTGTAGCTGAAAATGCAAGATCTTTTTCTTAAAGTTAAAATCTTCCCACATAGCATTTTTGGTTTTCAGAAAATTTACAACAGTTTTGCTTTGAAAACCTGCAAAGCTCCAACGCTCAGCATGACAAGACTGAAAATTCATAACAAGACTGCAGCAAGGTAACGCAAACGCCAAAGTCACCATACTTTGAATGTGCAGCTAACTTGTCGTGCAAGTTAAATTCATACTGTATCAAATTAATTTCAAACAAGTAATCAAAAATACTGCAAACTTACTACAAAGTCGTAATCTTTCCACGTCACACTATAAGTTTAAACCCTTCGAAGGGGTCCATAGACCTGATCAAGTCTATTGATGCGAAAGCGCCGTCAGAAGGTGTGTGCATCGGTTTTATCACCACAAACAAGTTTAGGTTATATTTTCCAGATAGCATGAACATTAGCAGCAAGTTTGATTCTTTCTGACATTATCTTGCCATGACAAATTTGAATTGAGAAATTTGCAGCAAATTTCCCGCAAGATATACCATTCCCCACTTGCATGAGTAGTTTGTTGTGAAACTGATGGCAAGACTGTCTTTAATTCACGGAAATGACGAAAACAAAAAGTCCCTCTGTTGGGAGAATAGACAATCAGCAAATACGCAGAAATTGCAGAAATTTTATTCCATTGGCACTGCTTTTTCTAAACGCTATACTTTTCAAATACCAAAAAAAAAAGGCTCGCATTGAAAAGTGCAAATATTACCGTAACTTGTTTATGGTGATGAAAACAATGCATGCACCTTTTGATGATGTGTTCGCATCAATAGACCTGATCAGGTCTGTGGACCCCTCTGAAGGGGTTAAACTTACCGTGTAACAATATTAAACAGGTAGTGGAGCGTGGAAAGTATACTACTTTGCAGTATTTTTGATTACTTGTTTGCCGTTAATTTGCAATAAATTTGATACAGCATGAATTTAACTTGCACAACAAGTTAGCTGCAAGTTCAAAGTGTGGTGACTTCGGCGTTTCTGTTATCTTGCTGCAGTCTTGTTATGAACTTTCAGTCTTGTCATGCTGAGCTTGCTGCAACTTTTGTAGGTTTTCAAAGTAAGACTGCTGCAAATTTTCTGCAGATTAAAAATGCTATCTGGGTTGTACTATTCATTTTGAGCATTTTTTGGTATTTAAAAAGTATAGCGCTTAGAAAAAGCGGTGCCTACAGAATAAAATTTCTGCAATTTCTGTGTAAGTGCTAATTGTCTATTCTCTCAACAGAGGGATTTTTTGCTTTCGTCACTTTCGTGAATTAAAGACAGTCTTGCATTAGTTTCACAACAAACTACTCATACAAGTGGGTGATTTGCGCGAATTTCTCAATTCAAATTTGTCACGGCAAGATAATATCAGAAATAATCAAACTTGCTGCTAATGTTCATGCTATTTGGGTTATCTCAAAAACTCCCATCAGGAGCGCGGTGAATCGCATGAATGGCTCATGCGATTGACACTTATGTGAAATCATTATCCAATATCTATTACAGCACAAGTTCTTAATTCAATGGCAAGAAATTAAGCATGGAAATTGCTGTTTTAAACTTAACCACTTTATCCTAACTTTATTGTAGGCAAATGTTATGTAATATGAAACTTGATTTAACCCATTCGCTGACAAAACTATAAAGTAATAATTTTCAAATTTTTTGTTAAAAGTCGTTTGCTACCACAAATTCAGAAAGGTGAATTTTGCTTTGCTAATACAGCGAAAGTTATGCCAATAAATGAGGCATTTTTTTAAATTCTAAAATAGTGGTGACAAAGTAATTAATAAATTAAAGCTATGAGTATACTCGTGGATGACAGCGAATGGGTTAATTAAATTTAACTCTTCAGTATGCTCTCAGCTTTTTACATCATAGAGCCCCACCAGTGGCTGAGAGGTTCTGCTCTCGAAGCTGGTAGACGGGAGGTGCTGGGTTCGATCCCAATCGCGTCCGTCGGCCTAATCGTTCGGAGTTTTTGTGGTTTTCTTCGAACCTTGGATTTCCAAGCGTTAATATGGGTTAGGTTCCCTTAGAACCACGAAGGGCACCCCCCCCCCCCCTGGGCCTATATCCCTCGTGCAGATAATTGGCCATCATAAATACAACCAACCAACCATCATAGTGAATCTTTTTCATAGGTAAATATTAATATAACTTCAATGTATTATTAGTTGCAGTTATAGAGATTGGCCTTACTTTTTTAATTAAGAAATTAAATAAGGATATACCCCTAAATTTTAAAAGTTACTCGAAATACTTCTATTACACATACACAGTCAAGACAATATTCAAAGGGACTGGTAAAAAGTTCCATTTTAGACAGGCTTCCATATAAAGAAGTGTAATTAATTATGCTTCTAATATACACTACCTCAGTAAGATCTATTGTTCGTTTCGCACGGATTCTGAAACTCTTCTGTTTGAGACAGGATTCCGTTATAGAAAGATTCCACTTTCACAGGTTTCACTATATTTCACTAAAGAACAATGAAAATCCCCTTTCAGACAGGTTTTCAGCAAATTTAATTGTATCGCAATTAAGACCGCATAACGCTTCTGTTAAAGACAGGATTCTGTTATAGACAATTACTATTTGACAAGTTTTATTCTATTTATATGACATAAATAAGTATATTTATATAAATACACAAAACTTGTAAAAATGGAACCTGCCTATAACGGAATTCTGTCTTAAACAGAAGTGCTCTGTGCTACGGAAAAGAATACTATACAAATACACCTAATAAGACGAAAACCTGTGTAAATCGGAATTTTCTAGCAATATTTACGATTTTATCTTGACAGCTTTTACTATATATATAACCTGAAGGAAAAATTTTGGCCCCCCCCCCCCCCCCCCCCCCGAAATGAAATCCTGGCTACGCCACTGCACCTCAATAATGGTGGCCTAAGATATCTTAAGTATTTGAACAGGGTATTTACAGATTGCTATTTTAACTATTTATCAATAGCGTTACAGTAGAACCTTGATTAACCGAGCTTCGATTAATTAATTGAGGTTTCTGTTAACTCAGCCGATAACGAAGTCTGATTTTTTTTTTTTGTATGAATGAGCTTTGAAAAAGTCCACACTTTTTAGTTCACTGTCCGTTCTCTACAGGCTCTTCTGTCCCCAAAAGCACTCAACTACCAAGAAACATTGCACCCTGAGAAGTATAGGTGAAAACTGGCACTCGCCAGATGGCGATTAAAGTTGTAAAAGTGGCGATTAAAAAATCGGCCATCGATCGCCACCCTAGTCGCCACTCGCCAAGTGGCGATAAAAAATCTTATCGATCGTCAAGTGAAATATAGCTTTCTTTCATAGAAATATATGAGTCTCTACTTTGATTACATCTAATTAGCAAACTGGTTAATTCTTTTTTCTACTGGATGTGATCCGACTCCGCTGAAATTTTGGAAGCAGAAAGCACGAGCTCACATTTTAACGTGTTTATTGGATGACAACACAAGACAGACTACAAAAAACATAGAACGAAAAAGTAAGTAAAAAAAAACATGCGTCTGGAAAACGCAGAATGGCGCCACCTTTCATTCAAACATACTGGGGCCCGATGGCTTTTAAGACATCAATTACATAATATCATTTTTTTTTCAGAATACAACAGAAGTTATTTATACAGAATATCACTTAAACAGAACCTAATACATACCTTACAGTTATATAGAAGTTATTAAACATAGTACTTACACATAAGAGGAAAACTTGATTAACTTTAACCTTTATACAATAACAGATAATAATGGAATAAACAAATTACTCATTTAAATTTTCACTCATTAATAGCACCAATTTATGAATAGGTCTGGTTATTTCACCATGAGCAGTTCTTAATTTTACAACACGAACTCTTTCACGGCTGCCCTGGTAAACTTGCAAAACTCGACCCATTTTCCATTTTAATGGGGGTAAATTTTCCTCTTTTATAATAACCAGATCATTAATTTGCATATTTGGATAATTTTTTCTCCATTTACTTCGTATTTGTAATTGAGTTAGATAGTCCTTTTGCCACCTTTTCCAAAAGGATTGTGATAATTGCGTAACCAGTTTGTAACGTTCTCTAAGGGTAATCCTTTCAGACCGTATGTTAGGCTCCGGTAATGCTTTTAGTTCAGTTCCTATTAGGAAATGTCCAGGGGTAAGGGCTGACAAATCCGTAGGATCGTCCGTGACTGCAATTAATGGACGAGAATTCATTACCGCCTCAATTTCCGTTAAATATGTATTGAATTCTTCATAACTCAGAATTTGCTGACCGATCACCCTTCTCATGTGATATTTCATAGTTTTTACGGCGGCCTCCCAAAGTCCACCGAAATGAGGTGCGGAAGGAGCGTTTGTTCTCCACTGGATACCTTCATCAGCAAGATATTGTCCAACATTTTGAGATACCCATGCTTTCAATATGTGTCGCGCTCCAATATAGTTTTTTCCACAATCGCTGAATAACTCTTCGGGTCTTCCTCTGCGTGCAACAAATCTTTTTAACGTAGAAATAAAAGAGTTCGCAGTTAAATCATATACGGATTCCAGGTGCACAGCTTTGGTGATAAAGCAAACAAAGACGCACACATATATTTTTGTAGGACGCATACCTCTGCCACGTCTAGCACTAACATGAAAAGGACCGGCATAGTCAGTTCCGGTTTTCGAAAACGGTTTGCCTGGATTCACTCTTGAATAAGGTAAATCTGCCATCATTTGCTTTGAAAGTTCTGCGCGATGGCGTATGCAAATAACACAACTTCGGATTATTCGACGAATAGCGACACGGGCTCTAATAATCCAGTACTTTTGCCGCAAGAATGAATGGGTCAACTGCAGTCCACAATGTAGGTATTTCAAATGAAAATAGGTGATTAAAAGCTTAGTAATAATGTGGTCTTTTGGTAGGAGAGTCGGATGTTTCACAGTGTCGCTCAAATTCGAATGCTTTATTCGGCCACCTATTCTAATTAGTCCTTCACTGTCCAAAAATAAGCTCAACTGGCTTAACTTATTCGATGGTTGAAGACACTTCTGCCTTTTTAACTGTTCTATCTCATTATAGAACTCGCTACTTTGAACTGATCGCATAATTGCGTTATGAGCTTTATTTAATTCTTTCACTTCCAGATATGGTGTCAAAACCTTTGATTTTCTACAGTTGCCAACAAACCTTAAACACCAAGCAACCACTCTGAGCAATTTATTCCAACTAGAAAATCTACTCCAAAGTTCCTCAACTATATTCGATATGACAACCATACTTGTGACCAAAACCGCCTTCTCCTCATTTTCTATAGAATTCCTATCCACCTGTTTCACTTTTAATTGTTTAGGCCAATTTTCCTCACTTTCCCGTAACCAATGCGGTCCGTAAAACCACTTTTCGTTGCCAATTAAACTTACGACAGATATCCCTCTAGTTATTAAATCTGCTGGGTTATCCTCAGACCTGCAGTGAAACCAACATTTCGGATCCGTTTTCTCTTGTACTTCCATAACTCTATTGGATACAAACTGTTTCCAACGCTTCGCACATCCTTTGACCCAATACAAAGCTATCTCCGAATCTGTCCAATATACCGTTTTAGTTATCAGATCGTCAAAAATACTACAAATATATTTTCCAATTCGAGCACCAATCAATACCGCCATTAACTCCAATCGGGGCAACGTGAGTTTCTTTAGAGGAGCGACTCTATTTTTTGACATGACAAATGATACTTTTACTCTACCAAGTTCATCCGATAACGAAAATAAGCAACAACTCCATATGCAATCGGCGAGGCATCACAAAAAACATGCAATTCAATACCCGTAACTTTATCATTAATATGTCCTAACAAACAATTCCTACCGATTTTTATTTCCTCTAGCCCCTCAATTTCTGAACACCACGCTAACCACTTCTTCTTCAGATCATCAGGCAACTCTTGATCCCAATTAATACCTCTTTCCCAAATTTCTTGCAACAAGCGCTTTATTCTCACAATAAAGGGACCGGCAACACCAATCGGATCAAAAATCATTGCAGCCACTCTTAACACACCTCGTTTTGTATTTTTTATTTCATTCCAAAGAAATTTTAAGAATTTGCGATCCTCTTCCGCTATTTTTATCATTAAAAATGCCTTTTCAATATCACCGTTAAATGCGATCTTAAATTTTCTAAAATTCAATATAATATCTAGTACATTTGGATTTAAATTCGGGCAAGTTTCCAAACAGTCATTTAATGACAGATTTTCTTTCGATTTAGAGCTACAATTATACACAACGCGAACTTTAGTCGTCTCTTTATTTGTATTTACAACAGCTCGATGTGGCATAAAATACTCATTATCATCCCTGCCACATTCTTCAATTATTTCCTTACTCATCTGCTCATTTATTATTTGTTTATACTCATTCGCGATCCACTCACTCTTATCAAAACATTTCCTTAAATCATCAAATCTCTTTTTAGCTAACGTGAAATTACTCTGCAACGCAACGGGCGAGTCTTTCCATAATAATCGTGTCTGATAACGACCGTCATTAAACTTTAGATTATTTTCAAACTGTTCAATAAGACATTTCTCAGCAATAGATAATTCATCCTTATCTCTTATACCCAAATTCTCTAAATCCCATAACATCTGAACATTTGTTCCCAAACTTAAATTAACAGATACTATATTTACACAACTAGATTTATTACCCGTCTGCTGACAGCCTTGAAGAGTATATCCAAATATCGTCGGTACACAAGTAAGCGTTTTATTTACTTTCTGAAAGCCACAGTTCTTAATAATGTTCCAAAACATATCCCCTCCAATTAGAATGTTTATTGACTGATCAGAATTTTTACATTGATCAGCTAAAATTATCCCATTGCTTTTCAAAACATCCTGAATTTCTACATCTGGTACGCTGACTGGAGCCGCAGTTATTGTATCAGTAATTAATGTTTCTATCTCAATAAATTGCTGACTGTCAGTTCTGCTTGTTAATTTCAATTTAACAACGTCATAAATTTTTTCTTTCGCTTTTTCAGAACCAAAGCAATAAACTGATAATCTTTCTTTTCGAATTGGTTTTAACTTTAAAAAATTCGCTAGGGATCGCGTGCACCACGAGCGTTCCGAACCATTATCCATTAAAAGGCGGGCGATTTTAACATTTTCTGTTTCATCAATGGCACTAACAATCACTGAGCATGTTAATAACAAAATATTTGACTTTGAAACAGAAGAATTACATTGCATAGTAACAGAGCTATCCGATTCAGTATTACTAGTATCTACATTCGGCGGTTCCTTTTGAACATTATTCTTACTACACAAAATATAATTATGAAATTTGCTTTTACAGTATTTGCATTCAAATTTTAATCTACACGAGCGGCTATAATGAGCTTTAGAAAAGCATTTGAAGCATCTATTTTCTGATCTTAATTTGTTTTTACTATCTTCTACTGTTTTATACTCACAAAATTCATGCTCCATACTGTCACAAAACACACAGCTCTTTTTTACGTTGGACACGTAATTCCCGGTTGCGGTTGGTCGTATCTGATCGAATCTTCTATTATTAAACTTTCTAAAATTGCCTTTGTATTCATTATTATTACTCTCATATTTTATCTTGAAAGGATCAGATTTTGATGGAACTAAATACGTTTTTTCTCTCGATTGAATTTTGTTTTCTAGATAAGCATGTATATCCTCAAATGTATAGTTAATCGGATATTTTCTATTAAACTCTAGAACGAGGTCTTTTGGAATCCTATCTAAAATTATGGGTGCTAACAAACTGCTAAATGTTTCCTTTCTAACGCCCAAGGCTTCTAAATTTCTAATTTGATTCTCAATTCTATCAAATAATTTTCTTAAGCCAATCGTATCTTGCGAATTATGAACAGCAGGAATTCTCAATAAACCGTTCATGTGTGTTTGTATTAATGTATTTGTATTACCAAACCTATTCTTAAGAATGTTGAGTGCCGCGTCATAATTTTGTTCTGTAATTGCTAGCCCAGCAATCGAACTCGCAGCCTGACCATTTAAATAAGATTTCAGATAATTCAGTTTATCTATTTTCGTAAGATTAGGATTTTTATCAATAGCAGATTCAAATTGACCATAAAATTCCAACCAATAAGCAGAATCACCATAAAATGGTTTAATATTTAATTTTGGCAATTTAACAGTTATTTCATTTATTGAGGGTTTCAGTTCAACTACTTCGGGACCTTTCAATTTTCCAATTTGAATTTTTATTCGCTGTTTCCATAAGCAAATATTCTCACAATACTCAATTGAGTTCGCTACCTCACTTTCGATATCTTTAACAGGAAGCAAAGCTTCAATTTCTTTATTTAATTCATTTAACGCATTTTCCTTATCTACAATTAACATTAATTTTTCATTTAAAATATCAACACTAACAGAATCTATTTCTTTAAACAATTCTTCGATGCTGTTTAACAATTTTGTGGTCGCGGTTCTAACTACTTTCCGTTTACTCTTACTTTTTTCTAGATCAGACATTTCGCTAAATTCAACAATACTACTTAAACAACAACAATTACACAATAAACAAATTTTCTTTCAACATACAACATAAAATACAATAAACAAAAACCAACAAAATAACAAATTTTCCTTCTCTACTATACAGCTTTCAAACGACAATATCATTTCTCAAACTTAAATTACCCCAAAACCTAAACATCTCTATACGAAGTCAAATAAAAACTTTATTCTCCCTACTTATTTCTCAACAAACATTACTACAATACCAAAATCGAAACGAAACTAACACTCACCTCTGTTATCCACAAAATGTTCCGACATGAATTACGTAATCCTAACGCCGAATACATCTCTTTTTTTAAAATCACTATACTTTCAACTTCCACAAACAGCAGGAAAACTAACACTAACACAACAATACCCCGGACCTGACACCATGATCCGACTCAGCTGAAATTTTGGAAGCAGAAAGCACGAGCTCACATTTTAACGTGTTTATTGGATGACAACACAAGACAGACTACAAAAAACATAGAACGAAAAAGTAAGTAAAAAAAAACATGCGTCTGGAAAACGCAGAATGGCGCCACCTTTCATTCAAACAGGATGCAAGCAGATTACAATGATTTAGCTGTATTTTCAATATTTCGGCTTTTTGCCATTGCCCTTCAGTTGGATTATTTTTTCAAGAAATAGTTTTATTCTACAAAATATATTCATCAGCTTTGATTCCACATGCATTTCAAATAATTTATTCCTTTTTTTTTCACCGGATGCAAGCGTGTTTTAAGAACATTGCAGTATTTTCAATATTTCGACTCCTGCCACATGCTCACTGGTAAGATTATTTTTCTTCAAGAGATATTGTTTAATCCTGTGAAACGCACTCACCAGCTTAGATTTCAGCTGTATGTAATTAACGTGTGTAGTATGTTAATAACACATTTACTTATTAAATAAAATACAAATAACATTTTATTGTGTTTTATTTGATTATTTTTTTATTGTATACATCTAACTGTTGGAATTTTGATTTAGCTATTTTTTATATAAAGAAAGTAATAGTAATTTGATTGATAATAGTGTTTATGAACATATACAAATAATCTAAAAATATATAAAAAAAAATCAATATGATAATAGATTTTGTGGTTTTAAAGTGTAATTTTCTTGAATTTCGACTGCTTCCCTATTCTTATCACGAATAGTTGGCTGGTATAAAACTCTTGATTTATAGAAAATGCATATACAGTAGAAGATCTTTATAACGCAAACCTAAAAACGCAAGGTTGTGCGTTATATAGAATTTTGCATTATATGGATCACATCATTAAATTCACCTTGTAAACATGGTCAAATATGTCTGAAACACATCAAAATACATCAGAATATCTTTATACTGCATTCCTTGTTACCAAGAGTTATCCAAATTATAAATTTTTGCATAATATAGGTCATACATTGTTAAATTTACTTTATAAACATGATCCAAATATAACTGACACAACCATCCCTTATATTAGACATTTTCAAAAATGTTTATTGTAATAATAGCATTTTTTTCAGTAAAAAGGTCTTAAATTAGAAGATAAAGTTGAACTAATGTATCAAATTTAGTCCTCTAGAGAGTAGAAATATTTTACAATGTGAAAGTGCAGGTGCTTTTTAACTGCAAAAATCATTGTTTACATCTGAGAAGTTGTGCGTTATATGGAGAATTGCGTTATATAGAATTGCGTTATAAAGATCTTCTACTGTACATACAACGATTATAGTTTATCTAGATGTCAAGAAAGTTTGAAACATTATAGTGGCCACTAATGAAACTGAGTCTACCGGCCACTGGCTACTAACTAAATTTCCCAGTTTTCACCTATACTGAGAAGTCAATAGCAAACAATGCTTTGTTTCCAGTGGTCGTGTGAACTTTCGTAAATTTTTCAATTTTCTTTATAAAATTTACTACTAGTAGTTGATTTCCTTTTTATATTTGTTAAGCTGTGAAACATAACTTTATTATTCGAAACATTATCGTTTAAAAAAGTTCTATTGTTGTTGTTGTTTTTTTAAGATATGTTAAATTCGCAAGCACAGCAAGTTTTTATACACAGTTTCTATTAACTGAGATTTCTGATATCCGAGGTACTAGCAGTCCCAATTAGCTCTGATAATCCAGGTTGCACTGTATTTCTAATATTAATTACTAAATTGTAATTACATCTGAAAACATTGCATACTACTGTAAGAATGATAGCAATGAAACTGTATCAATTTCTTCTCAGCTGTGCACAACAAAATAAAATCTGCTGCCCCCTCACCCCCTCCAAAAAAAAAGTTTTAAAATGGCACCCCTGGTAATGACTTTGGCATAATCATAATTCTGAGGACCACTAAAATAAGGAAGAAGCAGAAAATCTTATGATTTGAATAGTTTGAAATAGTAGCTAATAATTCTAAATTTGTTTGATCATTTTGAATAGTAGCTGTGCTGGCACTTACGTATTATCCAGGCCACGTACAGACTTAGATAAAATGTAAAACTGTCTGCAAACTCAAATAATTTCTTAAAAATTTTCTGCAGAAAAACGCCACGCCCCTCCTAAGTCCTACATCGCTGCTAACAGCAAAAGTGAAAAAGTCCTCTTTCCAATCCCTCACAATTCGTTACATGCTCTCAACCCCCCCCTCCCTCCAGTTTTCTGAATTTGACTTTATTGAAAAGAGGATAATGTTTACTAAGATATTAAAACCGAATTCCCCTTTCGAATGTACAAAAGTCACTGCAAATCGCAGAGAAATGCTAAACAAGCGCATAAACATTCGCTAAAATTTCCAACGAAATAAACTTTATTTAAAAGAGATCAACATTTAACATTTACTTTTCAACACAAAATTTATTTTTAATCTATTAAATTAATCTGCAAAGCCTAAAATAATCTGCAGCACCTGCTTCGGTTGCTGCACTGTTTCTGCTACCGGCCACGGCAAAAAAAAAAAAAAGCATTGTACCTGCCGTTCCGGCATAAGCCCTGCACTTCCAATATTTTTAAGTTTTAAAAATATAGGGTAGATGTGCCAGTAATGGACACCCTTAAGGAATTTATTTTAAAATTATTTTTTTATTAATAGTTATAATTATTATATTCCAGTTTTTTCAATGTTATATTAACCTATTAACAATATTTAACCATTCTTATAGTCTCATTTCCCAATATGAATCAAAATTTAATTTTAAATGATAAAAATATGTCAAAACACCCAAAAGCCCAGTAATGGACACCCTCTGGCCCAGTAATGGGCACCCTCTGTTCCAATAATGGACACCCCATAAAAAATAATAAATATAATTGTTTTTATGACAGTATTTAGAACCAGTATTTAATGAATACATACTAATGAAACAAAATAGTTATTTTCAAATAAATTTAACAATTAGGATACCAGTAATTAATAAAATATTTGTGATAATCGTTTACTGTTTGCATCAATTATTGTAATTATCAGAAGATCGAAGTTTTAATTATTTTAGATGGATAGTTTAAAATACTAAATGTCAGGCAATTACAGCTACCAAATTATTGAAACAGTGGGGGATTTAAAAGGTAATTTAAAAAAAAAATTGGAATATTAGTGTTTAGTTTTGTCTCACTATTTTTAACAATTAATCTTCCAGAGACTACTTAATATATCATTTATAATAATTAATATTACAAATATGAAAGAAATGATATTGTGAGTTCAATATTTTAAATACTAAATAAAATAATTTCGAAATAAAACTGTAGAACTGATGTTTGAGGCCACTGATCTGCAGATTTACTAGTTTCATGAATATTACCTATAACTTTCATTATTATTACTCTTTTTTTTTTTTTTTTTTGGTCAGAGGTGAATAAGGAAACATTTAAGACAGAAAATAGATTTTTAATAGCTTTTGTAACTTAATTGTTTTTATTTAAACAGAGAAGGATTAAGCCCTATGAGCCCCTCTTTGACTGTGCTCTTAAACAAAATTTTCTGCTTCATGGCTGGTTTGATTGCCAGATTATAAAATATGCAAGGTCCATATACATTTTTTAAAAAAAAGAGAGAATAAAACATTGAAATTTTATTAATCACATAAAATAACTTAAAAGCAGCTATTTATAAAAGTTTTGGTGTTATTACATTTTGATAAGTATAATTTAAACATTAAATTTGATTATTTAGGTTTGTAGTTAAATCAAAATATTTTATGCACTATAAACATTACTGAAATTGCATTTTTAGCAATGTCTGCATGGGGTGTCCATTATAGGTGAAAACTGGGAAATTGAGTTAGTAGCCAGTGGCCGGTAGACTCAGTTTCATTAGTGGCCACTTTTTAAAGTTAGTGGCCACTATAATGTTTCAAACTTTCTTGACATCTAGATAAACTATAATCGCTGTATATATACATACTTTTCTATAAATAAGAGTTTTATACCAGCCAACTATTCATGATAAGAATAGGGAAGCAGTCAAAATTCAAGAAAATTACTTTCAAACCACAAAATCTGTTATCCTATTAATTTTTTAGAATATAGTTTTGGATTATTTGTAGTTCGATAGACCGTATATCATCCAAGGACCTCAAAATTCCAACAGCTAAGTGTATACAATAATAAAAAAAAACAATCAAATAAAACACAATAAAATATTATTTGGGTTTTATTTAATAAGTACATGTGCTATTAACATACTACACAAATTACATACAGTTGAAATCTAAGCTGGTGAGTGTATTTCGCAGGATTAAACAGTATCTCTTGATGAAAAATAATCTAACTGGTGAGGATGTGGCAGGAGTCGAAATATTGAAGATACTGCAATGTCCTTAAAATTCGCTTCCATCCAGTAAAAAAAAAAGGAATAAATTATTTGAAATGCATGTGGAATCAAAGCTGATGAATATATTTTGCAGAATTCTTGAAATAAATAGAAATTTCTTTTAAAAAATAAGTGAGGAGGAAGCACAAGGCGAAAAGTCGAAATATTGAAAATACAGCTAAATCGTTGAAATCTGCTTGCATCCAGTAGGAAAAAGAATTAACCAGTTTTCTACTTAGGTGTAATCAAAGTAGAGATGGATATTTCCATGAAAAATGCTGTATTTCCGTTGGCGATCGTTAACAGATTTTTTAATCGCCACTTGGCGAGTGGCGATTAAAATGGCGATCGATGGCCGATTTTTTAATCGCCACTTTTACAACTTTAATCGCCACGTGGCGAGTGGCGACCGCTAATTTTCACCTATAGTGTCCATTACTGGAAAATGACTAATTAACCATCCCAGTAATGGACACCCCTCTTAAAACCTTAAAAATAAATGAAATTTTGTAAATGGCCATTAGTATATAATATTCTAAGTTTTCTATTACTACTGAAACAAAAACATTCAAATTTTGCAAGAAAATGAATAATATATAAATTAATTAAACGAAGCCAACTCTTAGCCTCTTCATTAAGATTTTCACAGAAAAACAGAGAAACTTTGAAACATTATTTTCTGCTTCCTGATTGGTTTGATTAAAAGTGTCAACAATAACCCAGTTTTATAAAACATGCAAGGGGGTACTACAGAAAAAATAATTAAAGCTAAATATTTATTAGTTATTTTTTTATGAACCAAAAACATCAAGGGGTGTCCATTACTGGAAGGGTGTCCATTACTGGCACATCTACCCTATATGCCACGGTGCTTCTTCCATGGTACATGGCAAATAATTTCTAGATAGCTTTTTTTATCTGCAGACCTTCTCATAAGTCTGCGACGGGCCTCGCACAGATTCTCCGCCTGGGGTCTTAATAATTTTTTTTTATGAAACATTTGTAAAAAAACCCCCATCAGAATGGTCTGCAAACTTTGAAAATTTTCTGCGAGCGGCTTTTGCGTGTTCGTCTATATTATCTGACTCTGGCCACGTAGATATATTGCCAAAAAAGGTTGTCAATCAGTAATTTTGTTTATCATTGCCAATCACATTCAAAATGGAAATTTATTCTACATTTAATAAATACATTTCACCGTTAAAAATGATAAATAATATAAAAGCTAATAATACAAAGCAGTAATTTACTACACACTTATTAAATAACTTAATATTGACGGCTTTTATCAATAAATGATCTTAACGATGGTAGTTTTATTTTTATCAGTTTATTATGCCCACCGGAATGAATTATAATATAATATATCGTATCAATGAGTATAATATTATATCTATATTGTATTATATAATTACACATATATAAATACTTCTACTTCTGCTACCTGGCCCAGATAATATGCAAGTACCGCTGAGCTTCTCACAAAGTACAAATTAAACAATTTTCTTATCAAAGTGAAGCATTTTTAGAGAAATGAGCTAACAGAAATAAATCTTAACCATAAAAGTAAACTTTCTAAACAAAGATACAACAAGAAACATTGCGGATGGAATCTAATAGAACATATAAACCGAGAATAAGATTAAAATACATAGATTCATTGGGGGGGGGGGGGGGGTGAAGTAAGCATATAATTATTTTCACCCAGCGGTTAATGTCCTATTTTGAGTACAGCAATTTTTTAAGAAATTAGTATAATTCATATAAATTTTTATGCTTAATAATACTTACGGGGTACGACATGGAAAAATGAACCTCGAACTCTCCTGTAAAGATTTGGTATGCCCTTGGATAAGGTACCTGCCCATATGTTTTGTTCATACGGGGAGAGTCTAAACTGAACCACATGCCGAATTTTAGCTAGTTCACCCCACTTTTTTCCCATGATTAATAATCTGTCAAAAAAAGGAAAAAATATATAACAATTATTCACATTAAAATGAAAACTATAATAGTACAGCAATTGAAATGATGCACATAAAAATCAAAATTAAATAAAACACTACATTATTCCTTAAAGTAAAGTAAAACTAAGTATTATTTTTTATAGAGAAGTTACTAGGAAAATAAATTATTAGATACTAACGATTTATCAAATACAAATTAATGGCTTAAAAAAAACACACCGTAGGTCAAGAACGGCTCCTCAGATAGAACGAATCACGAACAGACACAAAAATCGACTTTTCGATAAAAAAAGGATTTTTGAAAGAAATACATTATGCAAATTGACATATATTTATTTAACATTATTTAACTTGAAATATTTATCTGTAGGTTGGCATGTTTGAAAAAAATTTATATGCATTTCTCTGTGATATTGAGAATTTCGTAAAAATTTTGAGCAACAAAATTTGAAGCTGTGTAATTTTTTCTTTCCTTTCTGTTTGTTTACTTTTTGATCATGAAGAAAGAAGAAAGTTTTTTAGTTTTTGCAGTGAATGCAATGACTTAAAACAGCTATAATGAATTATAAGAATTTATTTAAATTTACTGAATATTATAGATTTATGTTAGACATTTATTATAGTTGATTTGATTATTTCTGTAAAGATGAGAAGCCGAAGTAATTCTGGAGCTAGATTGGATTACTATCAGCGTTTAGTGCAGCGAACGATTTTAGACCATCAGGTATTCTAAATTAGCTTCAAATTAACTTTAATCAATTCCTCCTTTTCAGTTTTTCATTTTTATAAGTGAAGAGTGTATTTATTTGCAAGGTTGCTGAAAGGTCATGCGTCTATTATAATTACCTCAAGGTCGAAGTCGCTAATTGACTAAGAAAATATCTAAAGAAACTGTTCGTAGAATAGAATTTGATGAATTCAAAATTTAAAAATCATTTTGAAAAATAAAATAGTTGGTGTTATATTTATGTGGATTCAATGCATTTAGTTTCAAATTTAAGCGCTTATAAAATAATTTTTTTTAGGAATGTGAAATACTGACTAAAGTCAGGGAGGTAAAATATCAGAGGAGTTCAAATTTGAAAGAAAAAGATAGCCATTGTACTTTAAAGAAAAAGATTTAGGAACCAGAAATGAAAAACATGATTACATAGATAAATATTAAACACTTTAAAAAGTAAATAAAATAATAAAAATAAAGTAGTAAACATTAAAAGTGATTGGGATTGTTAAAAATTATAGAACATGTTGAAATTAATTTTTTGTTGCACATCTTAAAAATATTATTAAAGCATTTATTTTTTAATAAATCCCAGATTTTTTCCTGAACATAAACCAGATTATTTACTGGGAATGAAACATGTAGTCATTTGGCTGAATACTGGAATATTCAACCAAAATCATGAATATTCGGTTAATTCAGTCATTGAACAATAAATTTATCAAAATTGGGTTTTTATCATCAAAAACAAAAAGTAGACATCAGGTGCCAACATACTGCGTTTTTAGAAATTGACTACTTAAATTTTAAGTATTTTAAAGACAATAATAAATTTTGAAAATTTTCCTTAAGTCATAATTTTAAAGTTTATAGTGCTTTTAAATTAATGAGACAATTTTGAAGTGCAGCATGTCAGTGTTTTGGGTATACTTTTTGATGGTGAGAACTGAGTTTTGATAATTATATTCTGCATTGGTTAACATGGGATTTGAGCAATTCCATCTCAGCTCAGGCAGGACATGTCAATTCACCATCATAGATTTTTTTCAAAAAATTACAGTAGTTACAACTAAGTAATACACAAAATTTCCCAATAGGATTTTTCCCCCCAAAAAATTTTTCTGTGGTTACAGCACTTTAAAGTTTACGATAAAATTGACAATTTTCAGAAAAACGCTTCATTTTGAAATGAACACAGTATCAAAAATATTTAACGTATCCTGTCAATTTATTTTTTACAAATAGTTATTAAGCTGAATTTTACTCTAGCATAGTTTTAAAAAATATAATGACATTTTAAATTAATTTTAAAAAATTGTTTCTAAGTACAAAAAATGGAATTATTACTGATTTTAAGTTTTTTTTTTTTTCAGAATGAAAAAAAAAAATTTAAAGCTAGACATTGATGGTAATCCAAAGATCTTTAATGGGAGTTTCACAGTAAATTTTATTTTAAGCCTAAGATGCATGCAGCTTTTGCAACTCAATTTTAAATTATGCAAAATTTCGTAAAATCGCTACTTTTGAGATGCAATTTCTCAAAAACACCATTTTTTAAAAATCTGATAATATGCTCAATTGATACTTTATTAGTTTCTAATAAATACCTTATAAACAAATCGTGTGTTTTTGCTTAGAAAATTTTATATGATTTTTTGAAAATATCATGTTGTGTATATTTTTCAAAAGACCAGAAAGTCTAGCTTTTTCTTATTCTACTGAATTTATAATATGATTAATTTTTTAATAAAAAGAATAATGTAATAATTTTGGCAGATTCCCAAAACAGCCGAGACACCCCATTTGGCGACTTTTCTGACAAGCGCCAACTACCCCACATGCGGCAATCTAAAATGCGGCAACCTGAAAACTAACTTGATTGGTCCACTATCCTGAATGCTTCCATACTATTTTTTACTACGTCATCACCCTGGAATCATGGGAAATAGAACATTTATAAATAATGACGTATTAGAATACACAGGAAAGCTGATTTTTATGAGATTCAAAATAAAACAAACGATTTCAACATAAGTTTATTGAAAAGTGAAATTTTTAAAGTACCTTTCCAAATCAGAGTAACGATATAATGATTAAAATTTTCATTTCTCAACAACTTTCAGAAAAAATCATGGGGTCATTTAATATTGTAAGTACGTGCCTATATTATAGTAAACATTGAACAATTCAGTTCTAATTTAAAGAAGTATGAACGCTTCGCGTTCATAAAAAAATAATATTTATCACTGAATACAGCAACCTAGTTCTGCAGCAATCTGAAAAACGCAGGAAACTCGTTAAAGCGGCAATCAGCGTACATGTATGAACACTTCACGTTCATTAACCGAAAAAAAACATCACTGTCACCAGCAGTTCTCGGTGTGTAGCAATCTCAAAATTCAGCAGTTCTCGCTACCAGCAATCTCAAAATTCAGCAGTTCTCAATGCGTAGCAATATCAAAATTCAGCAGTTCACGTTGCGTAGCAATATCAAAATGTACAAAACTCGTAAGGTCAGCATACATGAGAAATATACAATAAACGGCTAATATAAAACACTATACTAAAAAATACATAAAATTATTAACATACCTTAACAAACATCTCCTTTCTTGAAAACCAACTCTATAAAATGTTGAATTGCCATAATTTCGTAAATTTCTATTCGTCGACAAACTTCATTTAACTTTCCAGCAAAAAAAAATGAACAAATACTCACAATTTCAAACTAAATTACACAGGTACTTTAACTTTCAAATTTTACAACTAAAAACAGCAAAATATATTAACAATAACATACTCTAGCCTTACCGTCATTTAATTTTACAATTACAAAACGTCTGTCTTCTACACCTCGTCCCGCGTCACGCAACTCGTTCTACACAAATTACAAAACATGCGGAGTTGAGTTGTCAAAGGTAGGCGTAGCCATCTAATACACAAGAAATCAACCAATCCAAATTCAAGATAACACAACTGAAGGCGTGGAAAGAATTTACGAAACGAACTGGTAACAACAAAGATCCATTTATTGCCTCGCCAAATTGAACGATGCCAAGTGTCTCGGCTGTTTTGCGATTCCGCCATAATTTTTAATAAAAAGAAGAATAATGTAATAATTTTTAATAAAAGGTGTATCAAAATATCTAGTAGTTAAATCCAAAAAAATTAAAAAAAAAAAAGTAGTTTATGTGCAAACTGATCCTTATATTGGACATCCTTTATCAATAGAAGCACTAAATGTTGCATTGTCCTGCTATTTAGAGGATAACAAAGACTGAACTAAAGATAGTCCAAACAAAAGTGATGTTACTTGTATTAAAAATGATGGTGTGAAAATTAAAAGAGTAAAACATTTTATGACAGTCTGTTAAGGAAACATAATTTAATGAAAAAAGAAAATCCTTCTATGACAAAGGTGGTCAACTGTGGCACGCCGGACACTACTAAAATTTTACAGAAAAGTCGACTTCTTGAATTGCAGAAATTCGATGATAGATAAGGAAATGATTACTATAAAATTTTAGTGGTGTCGAGCATGCCACAGTTGGCCACCCCTGCTCTATGAAAATATGACTATCAAAATTTTATTCATTACATCCAAAATTTATCTAAATTCAGCCAATACAAGTAGTACGTTGTTCTTTTACTGCAGTAATTGGAAATTAATATGTGTAGCTCTTAAAAATCTAACAGGCATTCAAATTAGAAAAGATCTGATAACGAAATGCTTATATAGAAAAATAAACAATGAAAATTGTTGGCTTGAAGAGTGTGGTGAGTGCCCTGGGGTAGTGTTCCCGCTAGGCCATTTTTGAAGGGTGCAGCGCCCTGCCCCTTTTAAAATCGGTAAAACGCGCCCTGCCATTTTTAAAATTGGCAAACTGCGCCCTTCATATTTCAAAAATAGTCAAATGTGCCCGGAGTCGTTCTCAGCGATCGCTTTAAGCGATGCCGCGGACGCGCTATAGCGCGTAAATCCTGCGAAAAATCGGAGACGGGACGCAAAAAAATAGTTCTTACGTGTCCGTGGGACGCGTAATTTCGTCAAAAAATCACGGAAAAAAGCCGATTTTCGTCAAAGAATCGCAAAAAAAAGCACAAATTTCATCAAAATATTGCGGAAAAAACGCGATTCTCGTAAAAGGGCTGCGAAAAAATAGCGTATTTCTTCAAAGGATCGCGAAAAAAAAGCAAATTTCATCAAAAAATCGCGAAAAAATAGCGAATTTCATCAAAAAATCACAGGTAAAAAGGCCAATTTTCGTCAAAGGATCACAAAAAGCACAAATTTCATCAAAATATCGCGGAAAAAATGAGATTGTAGTAAAAGGGCCGCGAAAAAATAGCGTATTTCGTCAAAGGATCGCGAAAAAATAGCGAATTTCATCAAAAAATCGCGGGGGAAAAAGCCGATTTTTGTCGAAGGATCGTGAAAAAAGTGCAAATTTCATAAAAATATCGCAGAAAAAAACGAGATTTTCGTAAAAGGGCCGCAAAAAAATAGCGTATTTCGACAAAAGATCGCGAAAAATTTGTGAAATTCGTCAAAGAATCGTGGAATAAAGCCGAATTTTGTCAAAGGATCTCGAAAAAAAAGATCACATTTTGTCAAAGTATCGCATAAAAAACACGATTTTCATAACAGGTTCGCGAAAAATAGCAAATTTCGTCAAAGGATCGCGGAAAAACGCGAATTTCGTCAAAGGATCGCGGAAAAAAGGCGAATTTAGTCAAAGCCGCCAATGCACCAAAAAAGATGTGCAAACCAAACTTATCGGTAGAACATTCATAAAATGGGATTTAATTTTTTTAAATGAGATTCTTAAAACTACAGCATGATTTCAGTGTACTTTAATAATGTATTCAGTATGTAGACCAGTGAAAAATCTCCCCCCCCCCCCACTTCTTACTGCGGTATTACTATTAATCGATTTATTACATTAATTTTACAACAAGTTATTTTAATGGTACTTTACTTTAAAGTACCATTGGTGCATAAAGGGTTAATCAGCCCCACAGTTCAGTTAAATATTTAAAATTATTTACTTTATTACTTTTTCTGTTTTGTTTGTTATTTTATTATAAAAGAATTTGAACTCTTAGAATATTATAATTTTTTCTATTCTAATTGTAAATTTTAAGTATAAAGTAAAAAAAAAATTATAAATAAAGTATAAATATAAAGTATTGTAATAAATGTAAAGTATAAATAATCAATCATCCAATCTAATCTACCTCTTCTTCCCCCGCCTCCCTCCTTCTTCGAAGGTTAAAATATTTAAAACTCTAATTTTTTTACTTGCAACTCTGTCACTTCATTGTGACAATAAATAACCTATCATCTAAATTCTGCTTCTCTTTCTTATCAAACATACCAAATTTAAAGGCTTTTATTTTTTCTGTCCTAATTGTTAAAATTTTACTAACAATAAATAATTCATTATATAATCAACCTCCTCTCCCCCCCCCCCCCACCCCAAACAAAAAAAAAATCGCTTTTGTCTCTTTGCTCCCACCTTCACAGCTCACAAAGCTTATGATCTTTAAGTTATATTTGGTGATTTATTGTAATAATAATTAATTGGTCACCCATCTAAATTTTACTACCCCTTAAAATCTCTGCTTTACCCTTAAAACTGCTAGTTTATGGGACTAATAATTTTTTAGTTTTTTTATTTGAAACAAAATTACTTACCTAGATCTTTGAAATATCAATTTAAGAAAAAATATATATATATAATCTGTTACTAAATGTGCGCATAAACAATGATGAGTTTGTAGTAATGTATAATTCTTATATCAGTTTCGAAGATCTACATTTTCTCAGGGTCGAAACTGGGGGGGGGGGGGGGAGGAGGCATGTACCCCAGGCGCCAGTTGTTGATTTTTCTCACGTCCATGTTTAGCACTATTTTGTTAAAATCATCCTGTCTGGGGTATGCCAAAGCACAGAAGAATCTAAGGATATGGCATAAGGATGCTGTATAAAGCAGAATTTTTTTCAATTCCGTTTTCAAGATTTTAATGAATCAATATTTGACAAAGTAGATTAAAGTAGTTCAGTATTACATATTTTATGATTACATAATTTAAATTTTAAACTATGTTGGCTATTAGAAAATTAATAAAATTTTCTTTGTAAATATACTTTGCGGAGGAGGGGGGGTGGGGGGGCACCAAAATCCATGTTTGCCCCGGGTGCAAAAAAGGCTAGTTTCGGCCCTACATTTTTTGAAAAAACAATGCCCTTTTTCGCTGAAAAAAGTGCCCTCTTTCAGCTTCAACTGTGCCCTTTTTGTGGCTAGCACCCTGCCCTTTTTATTCCTAGAGTTAACACTACCCTGGGGTACAGAAATTCTTATAGTCGAAGCTTTTGATTTGAATAAAGAGGAAGAGGTTGTATATGCTATATGGGAAGGTACAAAAGGCAACTTTTCTGCGCTATTGCATTTCGATTATAAATATTTCGGTTTTTTCGACCCACCCTAATATATATATATATATGTACACCTAAGCTCACATTATGTGCACATCAGCATTTTTTTTTCCTTATTATCCAACTACTCGGTATTCGGTACTCGGCCGAGTAGTCAATGGCCGAGTACTCGGCTACTCGGCCAAAGTACTACTCGGTACACCACTAATTACAGCATGATTCATATACCCCTTTGCAAGTATTCATAGTGCTTTTATTTAATGCATCCTGTGCAGGGATGTAGTGGAGGGTATACGGCGGTATACGCCGTATACCCTCTGGAAATTTTTAAGAAACTCCGTATACCCTCTGTGTCTGAAGCAAAGTTAATATAAAATTTGCTATTCAGGAAAAAAAAAAATTCTTAGCAAAATTCTGTATGTTAAAAAAAATAATGCAAAAGAAAAAAAAAACCACTAAAGTTTTTAGGAAAACATTTTAAGAAAACTGAAATTTTAATCATGTTCATAAATCATAATATATTCTAAGTTTTAATGAATGTTTAAGTTTCTTTGTGATTTTATTTGTGGCTTAATTTCTGTCTGGGTTTATATAAACAATAAAGTGCAATCCAGAGATTTATTATGCAGTCAGTCACAAAGAATGAAAGGCTGGCGCCATAACTGCATTGGTAGACATGATTTCCATGAAGAGGGGAAAAAAATAGAAAAGACAAAAAACATTTAGTGTTATAGTGAATTGATATCAACAGAAAAAGAAAAGCAAAGAATTGGTTCCTATTTTAAATAGATTATTTTATATATATAGAATTTATTTAGCCAATCATTGTAAAGTTAAAAAGTCGTAGGAACTAGTCAGTCTTTTTACATTTTAGCTGTACGTGAAAAGGATTTATAATAATTTTCGCAATATGGATAGTTGGTTAAAAACCAAAAAATGCATTAACAAAAGAAAATTAGAAATAGAAGAATTTCATGAAAATAAAAAGTCCTCATTCAATATAGAAACTGAAAATGATTTTTCCTGTAAGTCGCTTATGAATGAAGCATCCGTACAAGAATTAGAAGAAGAATGACCCGAAGTATGGTCCGACAGCCAATGTGCAGAATTTAAAAAAAAGTATACATGGCTTAGTTGTTTTAAAGGAAAACTAGGTTGCAATATGTGTTCCGATATAAAAAAATTAGGCACTTTCAAAGAAGAAAGAGTGCGTATCTCTGTGGAATGGAGTAACATGCTAATTGAAGCCTCGGGAAAAGATCGCACTAGCAAACTAGCTAGTCTCCGAGCTAAAAAAAAAAAAAAAACACTTGGAATCTGAAGGCCATAAAATAGCTGAGAAGATATCAGAATCTAAAAAAGAGAAAAAGATAGAAAATTGCATTGAAAACGTGAATTCAGCAGCTAAAGAAGCAACAATTAAAGTTTTTAGAACAGCCTATTATTTAGCCAAAAAGAACAGGCCGTTTTCAGATCACGAGGATCTGATCAATCTGCAAGAATTAAATGGTATAAACCTTGGTATTATTTTGCATTCACGATACTCAGCTACGAATATAATTACGCACATAGCCGATGACATGAGAAAGAAACTTATTTCGCATATTGTTTCTCTAAACTCCAAATTCAGTGTGCTTATCGATGAATCGACTACTTTAAGTAACAAATCTACTCTAGTGATTTATTTAAAGGCATATATGGGCGAAGAAAAAATAGAAAATTTTTTTCTCGATTTGTGTGAATTAGAATCTCAAGATGCTGAATACATTGAAAGTGAACTTTTGAATTCTTTAAAAAGACACATATTTAATGAGGAATATTTACAACAAAATTGGATTGCTATTGCCACAGATGGGGCAAGTGTTATGACAGGTAAGCATTCTGGAGTCACAACTCGTCTGAAAAAGAAATTTCCGAATCTGTTTACATGGCACTGCTTTAATCACAGACTAGAATTATCTGTAAATGATGCTATCAAAGATGTTCGTGGATTAAACCACTTTAAATCGTTTATGGAAAAACTTTATTGCGTATATAGTCGATCACCAAAAAACTGTCGAGCTCTGGAGAACGTTTCTCGTGAACTCGGTATACAATTCTTAAAAATAGGACGCATTTTAAGTATTCGATGGATTGCAAGCAGTTTTAACACTATAAAAGCTGTTTGGAGTGCATATGAAGCGCTCTATAACCACTTTAAAAACTGTATTGAATCGGACAGTAACGATCTGAATTTAAAATCTATGTTCTCTGGATTGAAAAGGAAACTTGAAAGTCCTGAATTCGTTTTGGATTTAGGCATAATGTATGACGTACTTCAAGAACTGGCAATACTTTCAACTGAATTACAGTCACAAGAAATAACTCTTCCACGGGCAGAATTATTGATAAAACGCACAATTAGGGTTTTAGAGACATTTAAAGATAGATCAGGAGAAATGACCTTAATAGCAATAGAAGGAAGAGAAAAATTGTTATTCAAAAATATTACTTTGGTTCCTAATAACAAAATCATTCCAATAAATCAAAAACAATTCCTGCAGAGTATCATTGATAGAATGAAAGTAAGGCTTTGTTCAGATGGTGATGAAGAAAATCGTCAAGTTTTAGAGGACATATCAGTACTTGATCCGGAAAAAATTAGATCTGGAGATATTCGCCATGGCGAAATGGAAGTCAGAAGAAAATGCAGACGCTTTGGAATCGATGAAATAGCAGCTGTTCAAGGTTTAAGAGACCTTAATGAAAACAGTGAAGTTATACCAGAAGCATTTAAACCCTTTTTAAGATTAATATCAACAATACCATGTTCCACGGCCGAGTGCGAACGTGGCTTCAGCTTAATGAACAATATAATTACAAATTTGAGATCGAAATTATCCATAAAAAATGTCTCCAATCTAATGTTCATCAATGCAAATGGGCCGCCCGTAGAACATTTTGAACCTATGAAATATGTAAATTCCTGGTTAGCTAATCATCGTTCCTCTTTAGACACTAGATCAAGGGTGTGTACAGCAAAAAGTAATACAGAGACAAATATTTCTCGTCAAATATGGAAAATATTGGAATAAAATAAAGGTATGCTGTATTTTCTTTTCTTTTTAAGAAATGCGCCAGTTTAGTTAAACTAAAGAGTACGCGAATTGTACTTTTGAAATGTTTAAAAATTTTCTTTTTTTTTATGCGTATTTTAGTTATTTGAATTATATTTCATGTTAATAATAAATATTAATATAATCGCTTATTCACTACATATGTTAATGTGTAAATTTTGCTCCGATTTCTTATCCCATTCTATTTAGATTTGCCCTGACAAATTGAAATATCTATTATAACTTTCACTATAAGCTATAGCTAGAATTGTTTTTCATTTTCTCGAACTTGTATTCAGAGCCGTATCGAAGGTAATTCGAGCATTGTTTATGCGCTACAACTGACACTTTATCGGTGCTGTCAGTTATTACTATTGACTAAGCAGCGATCAAAGAAACGGTAAATACAATTTTTTGCACCGGACTCTAAACAGGGTAGCAGCGCGGCTATTCGTGTTTGCTTTTTTTAATATTAATGGAAATAATGGATATTTCAGAAAATTCGTTTTATTATTTTTCCTAAAACATCTTATATTTAAACATAAAACTTCGATTTTTTCAAAAAGTGGAGGAGGAGGAGCTATTGGTTATATTAATTGATGTTACTTATCATTTTTTGATAAAGTTATTGAGAGAGAGTCTTATCTGTTAAAAATTTTGTAAAGCAACATATGTAGTAGAAATTAACATCAGAAAGTTGGGCTCAATAGCAACTAACAATTTATAGCAATAGCACCTAACAATTTAATCATATGCGCGTTATTATAAAATAATTAAAATAATATTTCCCCTAAATTAAATTTCATCTTCTATAAGCAGAAGTAAAATTTAAAATCTCTTCATTTTTTTAGGCTAAATGTAATATATTTTATATCCTTTTATCGTAGCTAAGAAGGTCTTTAATTGAGCAAAAGTAAATTAACTTTTTCCTTTCATCTGTATCATACCTTTTACGTCTCTGCTATTATAATAAAAAAAACCTGTATGTATCCATTATAGCCTGTTTCAATGTTTTATAATAACCAAAAAACGTAAACTACGTTTTCTCAAACCAGTCGAGCGTCAGGATGTTTAGATTATTGATTGTTAAATGTAGTGTCGTCACTTACTTTCTTAATTTCATGAGTTTTCAAATGCGGAACTCTATTTAGCGTCATTACTTTTGAAATTTTTATATGTGCCGTATACCGTTATACCATGTATATGTGCCGTTTTTATATCTAACCATTTCTTTTCTTTTTAAAACAGCTTAGTGTTTCGTTATTATTTAAAAAGCTATTACCAAATAAACTTTTTTAGAAATTTATTAAAAATAAAAGCTAGGTGTAACATCTTGGTTATCAATTTATATATGCAAAATATGACTAATGACCTCTAATTGCAAGATTTCAGGGAAGGGTAGAGGTCTGCACGGGCCTGAGCTTGGCACGAGGCCCGCTCCCGGTCCAGCATAAAGACAAACTTTCCAATGGGGCGGCAGAATAACAGACAATTTTTTTAATGGGCGGGACTGGGGCGGCAAACAAATTAAACACGCCAGCCAGGCCGATATAAAAACTAAACTGGATGACTGGTCCGATATAAAAATTTTAACGAAGCCTTTAAAATATGAACCATTTTCAATGGGTATGACTTTTTCGAGAATAAGTGTAAGTATGCTACATGATCCGATGCTAGTTTTACAACATTAATATAGAAATATAACATGTCCTCCAGCTTAGTGATCAGCATCGAACATAATGTTACATCATGTCTGAGCCCGGTCTTAATTTTTTCAGCTGAATCGGGCCGAACTACCTGAGATCAGGATTGCATTTTTTTTTTCTACATAGTCCAGCTGGGCCAGAAGTGGACTTAATCATTCCCAGTATCCCGGTAGGTGTCGGCCATGTAATAATGTTTTGTAAAAATAGTAATAGCGATAATGAACTTCTGTTAACAGATTATTGGAAATATATCTTAATAAATTTGAGAAATATTTAAAAAAAATTCTTTTTATTATCTAGCTTCAAAAGTTATAATGCTTTTAATGCTCTTTTTTCTTTTATTCTAAACTGCATTATTTTTTTTTTAACGAATCTTTATTTGAATGTTGAAAAGCCCAAGAGTCGTACGTAATCATTAATGTTGTTATCGTGTATTTTCTGTCTTGCGAACAAACACATTGTAATCATGTACTGTAAAATTTTCCCATAAATATGTATGTAGTACTCTTTAAAAGAATCTTAATTGTATGCTAAGAAAAATCGGAAATTTTTTAGAAAATGAGTCGGGCTGGATCGGATTTAATTGAGTTTTGCACGGGCCGCTCAACGCCTCTTTTCTCTGTTTTTTGTACGAGCCGGGTCGTGAACTGTGAAAGTATAAACGGGCAGGGCCCGTCTTTGTGAATTTCGGCCCGTGCAGACCTCTAGGCCAGGGTCGTCGAACCTTTTCACAACCGCGTGCCAATTTCTTTCAAAAAAAATTTCAAGTGAACATGGCGTGCCAAGAGCTCCCCCACCCCCCCACGTCCCATTCCCGACAAAAAAATACATTGAATGAAGATTTATTTAAAAATATCATATTCATTTTCATTTCATTTTACAAATGTTTTAACAATCAAATTATTATTTTTTCCATAACTTATCTGAAGAAAAGGCATGCTTTATCAGTTTTATTAATACTTTTGTCATTTTAACAGACTAAAATCTAACAAATTCCAGCAACAGTTAAATAAAATCTCATTTGCAGATCAAAATGTGTTAAATTAAGCACAAATATCAGAAATATTACTGCAATCACAGGCACCAGCATAACGAAGTTGAAGAAATGGGGAAGGGGGGAATATCAAAAGTTTCTAAGCGGGTAAGTTCAGTGCTATGACAAGTACACAAATAGTTATTATAAAAAACAAAAGCTATTTTCAGTCAAGCTCGTATATTAATGAAAACAAGCTGGAAATTGCACGTCAAACGTGTCAAATGAAGTGTGCTCGTACTGTAACTGTTTTATAAATATTTTTGAACCGCATATTGTACTGAATGTATATTTTTGTGCACTTCATAAGTGCATATCAATTTCATTCTGTTCGAAAGGCTGTAACATCATTAAAATGCTCTTGAAATAATTTTTTCCCATTGCCCATAATGTAACGGAAAACTTTTGACTGTCTCTGTCATTAAACTATACATACGATTTTTATAAAATTTGAAATGACTCGACAAAATTTTGCAACAGTTATATATTTAAAATTTCAGACCGTTCGGTTGGGTAGTCTTTGCTCTGTTATATGCGGACGGATAGACAGACAGACGGACCGAACGACGACTACAGGTGCTACGTATTTATATAATTACGAACGCACCTAAAAAGAATAATGATGTGCAGAATTTTGGGAATTTGACTAAATTCCGATTTAGAACTTCAATCAATGGCGTGCCAAAAATATGTTCTCACGTGCCAGCTACGGCACGCGTGCCATAGGTTCGCCGACCCTGCTCTAGGCTATAGACAATTCCCCCCCCCCCCCCCCCCCCCCCCCCGTCTCTTGGGAATATTTTGCAATCGCTTTTTCCTGTAGCGTATACCCTCTGGTTTTTTTACGACTACACCCCTGATCCTGTGTCTTCATTTCTTCGAAATCAAGGTAAAATCATTTAGTTATAATATCATGATGACGCTCCAGAACCTGTTTACGATCACGTGTTTTTTTAAGGTTCACTTCATTATACGGAACAGTGCAAAATATTAATGTTTAACAGTTTTATAAATAAATGCTCCTTCAATAACCTTAAATTTTAACAGTGGAATAAACCACTTCACAATATAATTGGTACCGTTTGAAACCAGTGCACAATCAGTGCATGGTGCGTCATCATTTTTTTTTTTTTCATCATTGTAACAGAATTCATCTAAGTTTTTAATCAAATAATGTTATTTAAAATAAAATATGAATATAATGCACAGCTAAGAAGATTTATTTCTTTTTTTAACTAAAATTAAGAAGGATGTAAAAAGATAAAAAATTTGAAGATTAAGCACATGGAACTTTAGTTTTTTTTACATGAAGTAAAGTACATTTTTTCAAGTAATTTCTTCAGTTTATCAAGATTGTATTTAACCTTTCCCGCTTTTTATGAAGAAAATGATAATTTTTGAAGATATAGTTTTTGAATATTCAGCATAATTTATTTCTTTTTACTACTACAGAAAATTGTAATTTCCATATTGAAGCATTCATTTCTAAAATCATGGATAATAAAACTATTCAGTTAATGAATACCATAAGTGTATTTAGTACTGCACTTTCTGATTTTTTTAACAACCTTCCTAATACAATTAAGTATATGCTTGAATCACATGGTAATCCCATAGATTTTAATTCATCAGTTATTGAGGACTTGATAAAGGATTTCAAATTTCAAGGGAATACTCTTATAGAGTTACATGAAGCCTTTGTCCAAGACACCATCAATGGTGCAATTAAAGAAATCTCGAATCTTAAAGAAGTTAATAAACAAATCTTAGTAAAAGTTAAAAGAGTCCACCCAATTAAAAGATATTACAACTGAAGATGTATGCACACAAACAGAAGAACAAGCTATTCCATCTAATATCTCCATATCCGAATCACATCTTCAATCCTCATTCCTATCCAGCCATTTAAAAGACACTTTAAATCAATCTTCAAATTGTTTCAACTCCACTATAAAATCAAACACAACCTCTAATAAGTTAACAAAAATTATTATTTATGATGTACCGCAATGTCTTCAGACACAAGATATAGTTGAAGCAATATATAATATAAGTGAAAATTCCAATATCATTGTGTTCAAGACATACAAAAACAAATATAGTGAAAACTTCAATCATATTCTTGCAGTCCCTAGAAACATCGCAAACCACTTGTTTCAACATAAACTGAATATTGAAGATAAACTCTTTACTGTAAAAAAATTCATTAGGGTAAAAAGATGCTTCAAGTGTCAGGCGTTCAATCATATAGCCAATCAGTGCAACAAAGCAAGAACTTGTGTCTGGTGTGGTGAAAATCACTCACCAGGTTTCTGTGAAAAACCTCCAAATTGCAAAAACTGTACCCAAAATAACTCTCATGGACACAATTTCCGAACTGACCATCCAGCGTTCTCTAGAGACTGTGAATCATACAGATTATGTTTGTACAAAATAAGAATGAAACACAATTATAGAATCACTTAAAATTTTACTATGCTACATAAACATCTCAGCTGATACATCAATATTTAAATTTTTTTCTCTTTTCATGCAATATGTGTTCAACTTGTTTTTAATTTTTATGTATTTGTCAGGAAAAAGTTAGATTTAAGTACCCAATGGAGTGGTACTGTCAAGTTTTCTTGACACTTCAACTCTCACCTGACAAATATAAAAATTCACGATTTCTTATTTTTACAATAATAGAAAATTTTCATATCTTACCTGATTTTTTTTCTTCACTTCTCAAGTTTGTTTCTGTATAAGTTTTTTTCCAGCAGTACAGGTAATTTTTGTTTCTCAGTAAACTGTTTGTTTTCATTCATTTTTTTAAATGAATTCTTTTCAGCATAATTTTTCATGAGATTAACAAAATTTTAGTGTAATCCTTTTTCTAGTTTGTTTTCACCTAATTTTCATAATTTGTTATAGTACATGTAATTTATGCTTCAGTAATTATTTAAAATCAATAGTTAATTTTTGGCATTGTCTGAATTGTATTAGTGTAATTTTGAAATTTTTTTTCAGTGTTTTAGGCAAGTGCATACAAAGATATGCCTCTTACTTTTAGGAAAATATTTTTTTTTAAAAACTTCTTTTTTTAGATTTTTTTTCAGAAATCTACTTTTTGAAATTATGTAATATGTTTACATATTACTATTTTAAGATATGTATCATCTTTTAGTTATGTTGTGGTATAGCTTTTCATTTAAAGTACATAATTATCTTTTGTTTTTTTTAAACCTTTTAAGCTAACTTTAATTTTTAATTTAACTTTCTTGACAAATAAAAGTTCAATTTTGTGATTCAGTTCACAATGTCAGTCTTATCAGATTTAAAATGATGTTTTTTTTATATTATGATAGGCTTTTCCTTCATAATTTTTTAGTTTTGAATCTTCATATTCACAGAGCAAGTATTTGAAATTTAAATTCATAAATAGGAGAAATGTATCATGTGTAAATGCTTTATTTACATTTTTTTATGGTCAATGTTGTTGTTGACAAATGTTTTTTTTTCAGTAGTATATATGTATTTTTACTAGTACATACAGTTCTAGAAAGTTCAAATTTTGTACATTGTTCTCAATTTTGGGTAAAAACTTTTGTGTAACTTTCAGCTACTTAGAGTATATTTTTATACAACCTTTTATGAATACTCCTGTACATTTTTTTATTCCATGGATATGTAAACATTTTAACAAGTATACGTACGTAAAAGAAATTTTTATGATCATGATCCTCTTTGTATATAAAGGTAATACAAAGTTTACTTAATTTTTGTTTCAACATGCAGTGTAAATATCATGTGTTACAGGTACAGGATTGCAATATATATAATTCTTTATTTTCTGTCCCTATTTTTTTGTGGCGCCACACTCCCTTCCCCGTAATTTTTTTTTCATATCATTTTTTAATCTTTTTGAATTTAACATTTATATATATATATATATATATATATATATATATCTTGTATCATCATAACAACTGTATCGAAATCTTATTTTGAATATTGATATACAATCTCAGATACCCGTCTGTTGGGTATGGTATGTATATGTAATCCCATGTACTCCCGTGCTGTCTTGATCGGTTGTTGGTGCTCCTAGTAGGTATTGATCATTCCTTATCAGTTATTGATCTTGGTAATTATAGTTATTTTTCTTGAAGTTTGGATTTTGGTAATAGGTAACTTATATTCTCAACAGATTTCATTTATTGCTAAGTATTCTTTAGAGCTTTTCATAAGTTTTGTGTTTTTCAATTAATATTTGATACTCTTATGCAATTTTTGTTTCTTTGATACCTTTCGCATTTTTTTTTTGTGATTTTATATCACAATAGACATTTTACATGTTCTCAATCGACATTTGGTGTTTTTATTGATAGTGAGTGTTTTCATTGACATTTAATGTTTTCGATTGATTATTGCCTTTTTAATGTTCCTTTTAATCCATTTTTGTATTTCAGCTTATCTGATTCCTCGGTAAGCTGTAATTTCCCTTTTCACTTGTGGATCTTTTAGTTTTTTTTCCTATCCGTGGTGGAGTAATATATCGTGTGATATATTTTGTTTTCAATCTCCCCAACTCTAAATACGTATTCAATAGTTTAAAATCTCTTAATTTTATTTATGCAATCTTTATTTATAGTAATTTACATTTAATTTATTCATCCACTTTTCGTTTAACTTCAATCCATCCTGAATTACAATTCCACATCGTATTTAATGTTTTTATCGCTCGTTCATTCTGAATTATCCTCCAGTTCCTTTTTTGGCAATCAGCCAACTTCTCCGAGCGCTGCTCTCTCTTTCTCCAGGTTGGGATGAAACGCCGTTTCCTCTCTTTTCTCTCTCGATTGGGAGGCTGCGCCACTCAGCCTTGGCGCGTTTGTTATTTTCATCGGTCTGCCAGATTGGCGTGCTTATCTCAGCGCGGCGTGTGTTGAGAGGTTGTTTTTCTCTTTCTCGTTTTCCGCGCGCACTTCGAAAAGCCAGTCTTAGTGAATGTATCGTCGAGGTTGGACGTTTTCGTTCGACTGGAGTCCGTAGAGAATGTGTCCGGAGCACGTGTCCGATGGGACACTTCGGCTTTTATACATTATGAGCAAGAACCTATTTTATTTCTTAATTGTCTAATTCCATAGTTTATCTTTACCTTTTTAAATGTTTATTCCTAAATTGCGCGTTGTTCTGCATTTGGTGAATTCAAGACACGATGAAGCTACCAGGTCCTAATTCAAGACAGCACCCATTCTCCCAGCTCAACTTCACAACCTATAAAGAATAAAGTGATGACATCTTTGCAAGTATTCATAGTGCTTTTATTTAATACATCCTGTGTCTTCATTTCTTCGAAATCAAGGTAAAATCATTTAGTTATAATATCATGATGACGCTCCAGAACCTGTTTACGATCACATGTTTTTTTAAGGTTCACTTCATTATACGGAACAGTGCAAAATATTAATGTTTAACAGTTTTATAAATAAATGCTCTTCAATAACCTTAAATCTTAACAGTGGAATAAACCACTTCACAATACTAATTTAAAATGTCACTATATTTTTTAAAACTATGCTAAAGTAAAATTCAGCTTAATAACTATTTGTAAAAAATAAATTGACTGGATACGTTAAATATTTTTGATACTGTGTTCATTTCAAAATGAAGCGTTTTTCTGTTTTTCCGAAAATTGTCAATTTTATCGTAAACTTTAAAGTGCTGTAACCACAGAAAAAAAAATTTTGGGGGAAAAATCCTATTGGGAAATTTTGTGTTTTACTTAGTTGTAACTACTGTAATTTTTTGAAAAAAATCTATGATGGTGAATTGACGCATATCAGTACTGCCTACCTGAATTGAGATGTAATAGCTCATTTTACATTCTTTCATGGTCAATGCTAAACTCCCCGATGCATTGATGAAAAGACTATTTTAAATTTACACACAGATTTCATGTTCTGAAAATTAAATATTTTCCTAGTAAAGTATTCAGCATTTTTGCTCAGTGTCGCTACCACTTTTGATACATCTAATGTTCTCATGAAGTCTGTGTAAGACTTTGTTTACTGAGACAAAAAAAAATAAAACATTATTTATCATTGATTTTTCTGACTGTCTGTGATGAAGTTTCAGTTTCTTTTAATATATATTGTTTATTTAGTACTATACTGCCAGTACTGGGCAGTGTTAAAGTTTTTACATCATCAGGTTATTACAATATATCGATGTTTCATATATACTATTGCTGCTTTATTTTGTATTCCTACTAGTTTAAATAAGTCAGAGTAATTATAAATTAAAACTAAGATGGTTGAAAAAATTCCGTCTGCAGGTCGAGAGTTCGACTCCTGACTGGGCAAGGTTCACTCAGCCTTTCATCCCTTCTGGGTCGATAAAAAGAGTAACAAGATTGCTTGGGAACTAAACACGGAGGATCCCACATTAGGCTGACCTTCTGGCCGGAACATATGCTGCATAGCACCTCGGGGCACAGGGTCTAGAAAACAGGGATGGGTATTGTCGACACAGATCCTTCATGGATTGTATAGCCACAGAGTTTACTTGAAAAAATAGATTTATAAATTTAATAATAATATTACATAAATCTCATTTGCAGATCATCATTTTTATTAAAACACTTGCTTTCACAATGCCTGTTATCATGTAATGTTTGTTTATTATGCTCATATTTCACATTTTTTGTGAAAATATTTTATTTTATCATTACTGATTTTGAAAAATGTTATCAATTGTGTGTACAGAACTGGCACATGGTTTCTACAAGTCAGGGAAAACCAGAAAAAGTCAGGAAATTATTTTAGGACTTCCAACATGATCTCAGTTATCATCGTGATCGCTGCCTCTGTAATATACTGCTTTCTGGTCAAATCTCATGTTTGGATATCGTTGTGTTCATGCCCTTCCACTACCGAGCTTTAAGAGGCTACTTCACTCAATGTGAAAACATCCGTTCACTAATGTTAATCATATGGAACAAACTTTTTAAGATATCTCGTTTGCATTTCACTATTGTTACATGATTCTTTTTACATTGACTACCTGAGAGAAATCTGTACAAAAGCCATTTTTTACTTTTTTGATTTTGTTTACAAGTTTTTTTTTATTAGGAAACTTTTACTTTCAGAACCGGTTTTGAAAGGGGAAGTATTCTCATTTAAAAAACCTGTAACGAAAATCAAAAAACGAAAGAAACAGTCTTTGTACAGATCGACTTCAGCTACTCAATGCAAAAAAAATTATTTTAAAATATTGAAATGAACTATTTAAAAAAATTTCTTCCGTAGGATTAACATTACCAAACAGATGTTTACACGTTAGTGAAGTAGCCGTTTAACAGCTGGGAAACGGGAAACTCCAAATCAATTAGAGTAGAGTCTGCTAATAGTAAAGTTTCTGCTTTTGCTTTCAGAGCCTCTGCGCTGGATAACTGTGATTGGTAGCTTTTGAGCTAAGCTTCCCAGTTACTAATGTTTAATGTCTGATTCTAATTTGGAAAAACTTGTTGATTTTCTTTGGCCACCGGCAGAAGTAAATTTTCCTGTAATGTTGTCCACTGAAATCCTCCCTGTGAAGAGTCAGAGTCTATAATAGGGATTGACCAAAGCAGCAATTTTTGCTGAATGCCGAATATTCGGTCAAAATGTAAGTGTATACCAAATGCAGTAAACTCTGTCTAAGGCGGAACCGATCGGGACTGAGAAAATTTTCCGTAGTAGACAATATTCCGCCTTAGACAAATTTTACTCTATGTCTATGGATTCGCAAGGACTTGAAAATCTTTCTGAGTTAGACAGATTTCTGCCTTACAAAGAGTTTACTGTATTCAGCAACCGAATACTTAAAAAATTTTAATAAGATTTTTTGCATTACAGTATAGAACCACTTATCCAGAATGGTTGAGGTCAGATGTATTCTGGATAACTGGTTGGGCATTAAAGCAACATCCATTTGATCAGATTGGTAGAATATATGTGGTTGTAGCATTGATTCTGATTTCAAATTGACTTTTAGATTACACAAATTAAGATTCAGTCAAAACAAGATCAAAAGTTAATTGGAGTTTGAAAGAAGACAATTTATGGGAATATTTTGGAAACAAAAATTCTTATGTTTCCTTTGCATAAAAATCAAAATATCAAATATCTAACTAAATCTATTTCAAGTACTAGATGTTAGCATCAAGTTATGTTATTATTCATATTGTATTGTATCAAGCAATGCACATGTGAAAATGGCATGTGTGACACTTTTTTTTTTAAAAGATTCTGAAATCAATGAGTTGGAAATATTATTCTGGATAACTGGATTTCAGATAACTGGTATAAATAAACTTCAATTAAAATTCTTAATAATTTAATTCACTTACACTTTTATTCTTAAATCCAATTACACACAAAAAAAATTAATTACTTTTTTCCACTCACAAATTCATTAATCCATCACTTATTAGGTAGCTTTCTTTACAAAAAAGCTACCTATTGCAGCCGTTCGGAGGAAAGCGATTTCAAAAAATTTTGGTATATTTTCATCGATCATGACCCCCAGACCCCGAAACCACCCTCCGTTCAAAATTGATATATATGTATATATATATATATATATATATATATATATATATATATATCTGACCTATGTCACACTGTAACTCCCGTAATTATGAACCGATTTCGATGTAATTCGGTGTGTACATAGTACACACCAATGTCTCGACCGAGTTCGTTGGCCAGCTTCATCCGTCGTTTTGTTTCAAAATGGCGGCCATTTAAAATTTTAAAAAAAATTTAAAACTTGAAATGTGGTACCAAAAAATTAAAAATGGAAAAATATTTTTTTCTTATGTATTTGACCTTTATACAAAGATTCTGGAGCAGTTTTTGTTTCGTCTATATCTTAAAAAATGGCTGAGTTATAGCATTTTGAATTTCTAGCGTGGCTGACATTTTGAAACGTCCTGAATTTTGTCACGCGATAAAAGGCGTATTTATGAACCGATTTGGATGTAATTCAGTGTGTACATAGTACATACCAATCTCTCGACCGAGTTCGTTGGCCAGCTTCATCCGCCATTTTGTTTCAAAATGGCGGCCATTTAAATTTTTTTTTTAATTTAAAATTTGAAATGTGGTACCAAAAAATTGAAAATGGAAAAATATTTTTTTCTTATGTATTTGACCTTTATACAAAGATTTCGGAGCAGTTTTTGTTTCGTCTATATCTTAAAAAATGGCTGAGTTATAGCATTTTGAATTTCTAGTGTGGCTGACATTTTGAAGCGTCCTGAATTTTGTCACGCGATAAAAGGCGTATTTATGAACCGATTTGGATGTAACTTCGTTTATACATAGTACATACCAATGTCTCGACCGGTTTCGTTGGCCAGCTTCACCCGCCATCTTGTTTAAAAATGGCGGCCATTTAAATTTTTAAGAAAAATTTAAATTTGAAACGTGGTACCAAAAATTGAAAATTGAAAAAATATTTTCTTCTTATGTGTTTGACCTTGATAAAAAGATTCGGGAGCAGTTTTTGTTTCGTCTATATCTTAAGAAATGGCTGAGTTATAGCATTTTGAATTTCTAGCGGGGCTGACATTTTGAAACGTCCTGATTTTTCTCACGTAATAACAGGCGTATTTATAGACCGACTTGGATGTACCTTGGTGTGTACATAGTACATACAAATATCTCGACCGAGTTCGTTGGCCAGCTTCATCCGCCATCTTGTTTCAAAATGGCGGCCATTTAAAAAAATAAAAAAATTTAAATGAGATACCAAAAAATTGAAAAATGAAAAAGATTTTTTTTGTATGTGTTTGACCCCCGGTAGCAGAAAGTGCGCGACGTGCGTCGCAGATTTATTTTGGACCTTGCAGATAAATTTGCCAACTTGAAAAAAAAAAAAGTATTTCCTTTAAAAAAAAAAAAAAAAAAAAAAAAAAAAAAAAGTACGAAAATTCTGACAAAAAATATCGCGAATTCGACAAATGGTCGCCGAAAAATATCAATTTCGACAATCGTTCGCATAAAAAATCGGTAATTTATAGCCAAGGGGTCATATAAAAACGCGAATTTCGTCAAAAGAGCCCGGAAAAAAAACATGAATTTCGTCCCAGGGTTGTGGGGAAAATGCAAATTTCTGTTACAGAATCGCGGAAAAAACACGAATTTCGTCAAAGAATCGCCGCAAGATTGCGAATTTAGTAAAAGGATCGTGGAAAGAACGCGAATTTAGTCAAACGCTTCTGGGAAAAACGCAATTTTGTCAAACGATCGCGAAAAAACGCAAATTTATGTCAAAGGATCGCGAAAAAACGCAAATTTATGTCAAAAGATCGCGAAAAAACGCAAATTTATATCAAAGGATCGCGAAAAAAACGCAAATTTATGTCAAAAGAATTGCATGAAGAACGCAGAATTTCGTGAAAAAATCTCGAAAAACGTAAATTTCTGCCAAAAGATCGCTGTACAAACTTGAATTTTATCCAAAAATCCCGAAAACACGTGAATCTCGTTCCAGGGGCGCGAGAAAAACGCAAATTTTTGTCACAAAATCGCGGAAGAAACTTGAATTTCATCAAAGGATCGAGTAAAAAACACGAATTTAGTCAGACAATCGCGGAAAAAATGCAAATTTCTGCAAAACGATCGCGAAAAAACGCAAATTTATGTAAAACGATCGCGAAAAACGTAGATTACTGTCAAAGGATCATGAAAAGAAAAAAAATTATATCAAAAGATTGGAATTAAATTTGCGGAATTTCGTCAAAAGATCGCGAAAAATGCAAATTTCTGCCAAAGGATCATTGTAAAAACGCGAATTTCGTCAAAAGATCCCGGAAAAAACGTGAATTTCTTCCCAGTGGCGCCGAAAAAACGTAAATTTCTGTCACAGAATCCCAGAAAAAACACGGAAGTTCGTTAAAGAAAAAAGTCGCGTAAAACGCAAATTTCGTAACGAATCGCGAAAAAAAGCTCATTTTTGTCAAAAGATCGCGAAGAAAAGGCAAATTTCGTCAAAAGATCGCGAAAAAAAATGAGAAATTTCCTCATAAGATCGCGAAAAAACAGCAGATTTCGTCAAAAGATCGCGAAAAAACGGCAAATTTCGTCAAATGATCGAGAAAAACGGCAAATTTCGTCAAAAGATTTTGAAAAAACGGCATATTTCGTCTAAAGATACCGAAAAAACGCAAATTTCATCAAAATTGCGCGAAGAAAAACACATAATTAGTGCCGATAGTGGATTTTCGCTCACTGCCCCCCTCTGTTGTAACCTTTCGGAAAATTTGCTGTGAATTTCAGAATTGTTTTTTTTACTCAGAATCACCCCTCCCTGGTATTAATCAGTAAGAACGCTGTTTATTTTAACACTCATAATGTTTGTACATAAGAAAATGTAACACGCTACTCCCGCAGACAATTTTCATCCCACTAAATTGCTGTCGCAGACACAACCATAACTTTCTGTTACTGGGGTTTGACCTTAATACAAAGATTCCGGAACAGTTTTTCTTTCATCTATATCTAAAAAAAATGGCTGAGTAATAGCATTTTGAATTTCTCTTGTGGCTGACATTTTAAAACGACCTGATTTTTGTCACGCGATAACAGGCGTATTTATGAACCTATTTGGATGTAACTTGGTCTGTACATAGTACATACCAATGTCTCGACCGAGTTCGTTGGCCAGCTTCATTCGCCATCTTGTTTCAAAAGGGTTGCCATTAAAAAAAAATTAAATTTAAAATTCAAAATGAGGTATTAAAAAATTGGAAAATGAAAAAGATTTTTTTAATGTGTTTGGCCTTGATACAAATATTCCGGAGCAGTTTTTGTTTCTGAAAATTTGTTCTTTTGTTGATATCTTAAAAAATGGTTGATTTATAGCACTTTGAATTTCTAGCATGGCTAACATTTTGAAACGATCTTGTATTTGTCACGCGATAACACACGTATTCGCCTATTTCGATGTAAGAAGGCATGTGGATAGTATACATCAACACCTCGACCAAGTTCGCTCGCCAGATTCATCAGCCATCTTGTTTCAAAATGGCGGCCATTAAATTAAAATATATATATATATTTAAAGTGAGGTGCAAAAAAATTAGAAATTGAAAAAGGTTTCTTTCTTAAGTATTTGATCTTGATATAAGGATTCAGGAGCATTTTTTGTTTGTCTTTCTTTACCTTAAAAAACGTCTCAGATATAGCAGTTTCAATTTCTATTGTGGGTGACATTTTGAAAAATCTGATATTTGCATGCGACAGCACTCCTATATATTAACCGATTCCGATGTGAGTGAGCATGTGCACAGCAATTACTAGGGTCTCGACCAAGTTCACTGGTTAGCCTCATCCACCATGTTGTTTTAAAATGACAGGCACTTTAAGAAATTGCCGAATTTGGCAGCCAAATATATGGTACTTTAAAGAAAAGCAGCTTGGATAAAGCTGACTAATTTCGCGAAATTCTCATTCATTATATTGATAAAAATTAGTATTGAATCTCCTATATCCGGTTTCCACTAAATTGAGCTTCGTGTGTTTGCATGATATAAGTTGGCTTTTTTAAAATAAGGATTATGAAAGCTACCTCTTCCTCCCGGCACTGGCCGGAAGGACTTTTTTTTATTATTTTATCACTGGTCAGTACCCAAAATAAATTATGAAAATATTAAATTTTATAGATCGGGTAATTTTTAGGCTCAGATCTCTTCTTTGTTTTGTTATACAGTCAGCAATTCTGAATTTTGGATCATTTACTGTTTATTTTATGTAAAAAACTAATCTACCCCTTCCCCACCCTTCTTCCCTTAACCTGCAAATTATGTACTTCAGAAAATCATTTTAATATTAAAAATGATAATACTAAAGCAGATATTGTAATAAAGCAATATATATATTAAAAAGTTAAAAAAAAAAACTTTGTCACAATTACAATACTTTTTCAATTTTATTTTAATTCAATTTTATTTTAATTCAATTTTTATTTAATCATTATTATTTTTTTTTTTTAATTTTTTGCCGATTTTTCCATATTGGTAAAAGGAATCCAGTTTTAATCTTTTAATCCAGTATATAATAAAAGTCTATTTATTTTCCATAAAGTACCTTCGGAATTCATACAGCGTTTTTTGAATTTTTTGCAAATTTGTTGATGCAGTTTTTAGTTTGTTTGCTTTGGATGTTGATATTTTTACATTTGCAAAAAGAATTTGGTTTCATTTTTTAGTCTAATATAGTAAATTGTGTCCTGTATGAGTTTTGGATGTTTACCTTTTTTTTTTTTCTGCAAAGATATTTTATCTTATCAGAAAGAATTCTAGTTAAAAATGTTTTATCCCACTATTGAAAAGTTTGTCTTCTACGATTTTAGAATTTTTAGTGATCTTTCTTTTCTTGCTTGTGCTTCACAGTGACTTTTTACACATTCATATATAAATCATCAGAAAAATAATCTGATTTTAATACTTTATCCTAATATTATAGTAAGTGTTATTCCCTTTTCAATAAAGCTTATCCAAAATTTGTACAACAGTTTTTTTTTAATTCTTTATGAATTTTTCAATGCAATTTTCAGATATTTCTAGAGTTTCACAGTGATATTTTAACATTTGTAAAAAAAAAAAAAAAAATTCAAACTTTTAGCTCAATATAATAAATTTTGTCCTCTGCAATTTTTGAAGTTTTGATGATTTTGAATGCGATTTTTCACGTTTCGTGGCAATTTTTCGTCACTCATGAAGTAATTGAAGTCACAATATTTTTAACCCACTATAGTTAGTAAATGTTGTCCTCTGCAGTATTTGAACTTTTTCATTCTTTTTTTTGTGTGTGTGTTTTGCGGTTGATTTTTCCATGTTAGCAAAAGGAATCAGGCTTTAATTTTCTAGTCTGATATAGTAAATGATGTCCTTTTTTCGATAAAGTTTCTTCAGAATTCATTACAGAGAATTTTTTTGTTTTTTACGATTTTCAAAAAATGTTTTCATATTAAATTTAAAAAAAAAAGAAATATGGATTTCAGACTTTACTGTATTTGTAAGGTAAAAAGAAATTTGAAAACTTCTACATTGTCTATAACTCTTTTGACTTTTTGGAATTTTATTCTAAGCAGCAAAATTAGCATCTGGTCTTAAACTTTTTTCCAGTACTTTAATTTTTTAATTTATTTAAATGAAATATAAATTAGATGGATAAAAGAAAAGTAATGCATATTTATGGACAGGGTTGGAAAATTTTCAGAAAATCTTACTAGCCAGCAAGATGCAACATAATAGTTGAAAACAGTTATGGCAAAATCGTGCGCAGCTGTACAAATAATTAATTACTATTAATACAATGCATTTCCATAATTATTTTTTCTATAAAATTAAGAAATATAGTAGCCTCCCTCTTAACCGGCCTCCTCTTAACCAGAACTTCACTTTAACCGGCCGACTTTTTTCTCCAACATCAGGCAAAATTCAAGGATTACAGCCTTGGTAACTCAGCTTACGTTTTCGAGTTGAAGTGCAATCCCGAGAGGAATGAGGAAAAATTCAGAAAAGAGAACGTCGGTTCTAAATGGATTCGTGTTGACCTTCACCAGTGTTGAATTTAGGGTGAGGTGGGGGGGGGGGGGGGGGAGACATCCCCTCCAGGAACAATGAGATGTTCTCCCGGAAGATTTGAGATTTAGTGTTTTTAATAATCAAAAGTGCAATCCCTCTGAAACTCTATAATGTCTTATCTATCTGCAAACTGTTTTGTACAAACATTTGAAAAGCTTGAGGGATGCAAACAGATTGCCGTAGTTGTATAAGTGTTGTTTGAGTCTAATAAAGATATCAAGCATAAAACATTATTTGACGAGGATATAATTAGGACAATAACTGATGTTGTTCAATCCAAAGACGATCCTGATGATGGTCCAGAAAGTTGACATTGCTAAAATTCCTCATATGGAAGGGGTAAAAGCATTAGAATTGGCACTACGCTATGTTGAGCAATGGCTAACAGCTTCCTCGGTTAAACTTATGATGTTAAAGAGATCGAGAGATTATGCTGCAAAATTTCGAGCATCTTGCCTTCAACAGAAGAAGGTCGCTGATTTCGTTATGGTTGATTAACTTAAATATACATAATGTAGAACAATTTCAACTTTGTATAAAGGTGTGTGACACGATTTTCAACAATTTATTTTGTGTTAAATATCTTTCATTATTTGTTATCAGTGATATTTCTTCTTTCAATTCGGTTAATTATAATTAGTATTCATTTCACAAAATATAGAAAATATGTATTTTTTAAAAACTACACAGATTGAAAAACTAAATGCATCGTACGGGTTTAATTAATTAAATTATGCAGATATTATTTAATTTTTTTTTTTGCTTCTCCACTTTAACCGGTTTTTCTCTTAACCGGCTTACCCTCGGTCCCATTTAGGCTGGTTAAGTGGGAGGCTACTGTATATACAACAGAGAAAAGCTTAATATAGGATAGAACTTAGTACTATGTTTACATTGAAATAATTTGGAAAGTTACAATATCTAGGTTAAAAAAATGTTTTTGGTATATCTCTATAGCCTACAGTTTTTCAAAAGCTACCTAAAAATTCACTCGCCCTGTCAGAAAATCCACGTGCCACTGGCAGGTAAAATGATGTATTTACCCACCCCTGTTTATGGAAATTACCATCTATAACTATATACAGGGTAAGTCAAAATGAATATAGCAATTACGAACGTCTATAACTATTTAATGGAAAAGAATTTATCGATAAGATTAACACAGAATGTAAACAAAATTTCTTTACGTAAGGTGCAGGTGCCATGAAGCGGAAGCCTACGCATATGCGAGTTAACTTCGCAACGATTCACACATTTTTAAACCAACATCTTCCAAAGCATTAGATCGGTCAAAACAAGATTCCGACGATGTCTTCTGCTCTTGTCCACCAAGATCTCCGGATTTGACACCCTGTGATTTTTTTCTAAGGGGTTATGCGTGCCTCCCATGCCCAAAACAATTGAAGAACTCAAAGTAGACATTTGTAATGTGCTTGTGTTGATGCCTGAACAAATTGTTCAGAAAGTATGGCATGAAATGGACTACCGTCTAGATGTTGTCCGTGTGACCAAGGGAAGTCACATAAAACATCTATGATGTATGTGTATACAAAATTTTGAAGTTCCGTCTACATTCTGTGTTAATCTTATTGATAAATTCTTTTCCATTAAATAGTTATAGCCGTTTGTAACTGCTATATTCACTTTGACTTACCCGGTATAACTAGGAAGTACTCATTGTGGAGTTTTACAACAATATGCAAGCTGAACTTTTATCTAGAAAAGCCTGGGAAAGTTTTTTGAAAAGGTCAGTAAAAACTTTGGAAAGTCAAGTTTTTTTTTTTTTCTTATCAGGATTGTGTAGGAACCCTGTATAAGGATTTTAAGATCATTTAATATGTTTTATGATGTAACAATAAGTGTATTATCTCAACATTTGCAAAATACAATTTCTTTTCTTCCACATCTACTGTTTCATAAATACCAATTAGTGTCAAAGATTTTTATGATGAGCAAAATAGTTTTAATTGTTGGGTTTAGAAGTCTATGGAAAATAAGTTGGATTTTCTGATTTTAAATAGGACTCTAATTTAAATTTTGAATTTAAAAAAGGGTTTATTTTTATTTATTCATTAATTTTTATCTTTTCTTATACATATATGATATTAGGCTCAGCTTTCAGTTATTTTATTTACTTTAAACCTTATACAGTTACAAAATGCAAGTAGGGGAGAGGGGGTCACATTTGGACAACTCAACTTTCCCTAACTTTAAAAAATGTGATAATTATAAAATAATTAGGTATATTTAGTTGACAACACTATGATCCATTTCCCAGGAAAATTTGAAGCAATTGGCAGTAAAATTTTTTGATATATTTATTTATGAATATTTGGGCTTATTGGGGTCAAAATGTAAAGAAAAGAAATTACTTCAGTAAAAATAAAAATCTGAGAGTAAAATTGAAATGAAATAACCCAAAAGCACTGATTATAGAGGTGTGATCGGCCACCAAAGTCTTTCCTCTTTACTGTGTACTACCTGATTTAGTTTAGAGTGTAAAAAAAAAAAAAAAAAAAAAAAAAAGGGAAATATAGTTTTTAATATGCACTAATATGTTTCTAGTTTCAGATAATTATGTAAAAGCTTATTTTGACTTATATTATGAAATTTCTGGCTTTCTTTTTATAGATTTGATTCCTATTTTACCTCACCGGTCTTTTATAGTTATTTTCAATTCATAATACTCTAATATTATATTACATACAATTTTTCATTCACCATGTTTTTAATTTGTTATCCAGCTAAAGTGTTGTTAAAGTTTGTCTAACTGGCCAATGCTTATTTCAGTTTAACCTTTTTCTTTTTTTTTTTTTTCTTTTTTTTTTTTTTGCTTCTGTCTTTGTAATTTTAAATCTATATGCATAATTTTAGAAGTTATTTTAGTATTTATTATCTTTTCATTTCTGTGTATTTATTTATAGAATCCAGTGACTGGCTTAATTAAATCAACCTCTAAGAATGATCATGCCTGGGTCCGAGATAGTGTCTATTCTATCATGGCTGTATGGGCTTTGTCCATGGCATACAAAAAGAATGCTGACTTAGATGAAGACAGAGCCAAGACCTATGAACTGGAGCAGGTATTTTAATAAAGCATGCATCAATTCAGCGTTTCTCAAACATTTTAATACTAAGGACTACTTTACAGTGTTGCCAGGTTCCCCAACCTATGCAGGACATCTCAGTTTTTAGAGATTCTAAGACTCATCATGCAGAACCACTGCGCTAAATGTCCCAATTTTTCATGATACACAAATTTTCTTAATTTCTTTTACTACCATGCTATTCAATAGTTTGCATCAAGTGGAGATTAATATAAAATAATTTTTCATTTCTTAGCAATTCTCTTTTTATCCGCTTTAATGTATGTAATATGTCAGTTCCCTGGTTTATAATGGAAGCCTGTCTTAAACATAAAACATATTCAGGAATTGAATGCTGAAGGAATACCATACAATTATAACTAACTGCTCAGTCGGAAATCTCTACAAAACTGAATTTGTTTTGGTTCCTAGTAATTTCACTTTTACAGATTTTACTGTGTAAGATTATTGTGTTTGTATAGTACAGTAAAACCTATTAAGAGGGAATCTCGAATGACCAGAGAAAGATTCTGTTTATAGAGATTTCAGTCTTAGCAGGTCTAATTTTATAGTATATGGGCTATGATTTTTAATGTTTAATTCAGGATTCCGTTATAGACAGGTTCTGTTTTCATAGGAGGACTTACTGTATTTTTATGTCCCAATTTAGAAGTTCTTATCCCACCTTTTTTTATGAAAGTGGGACTGGGAACACAAGCTTCAACCTACAATTGTCAATGTTGTCCATTCAATCATTGTTAAATTAGTGGTCTTGGTAAGGGGTGGAATCTCTTTTGCTGTCAATTACAGCCCCCTCTTGTGTTTGGCTCACCAGCTGCCACTGCCTGATCACAATCCAGGAAAATTAATTGAATTTGCTATTTGAAAATTAAGTTACAGAATGCAACCTCATATTTTTTTATGTATGAACTGTATCATTGCACCTTTTTTTTTTTTTCAACAAGGAGATAATTTTCCACTAAAAAAGGTTCTGTGGTAGGAAATTATGAAAAATGATTCTGTTATATGCAACTGGGAACAGTTAAATAATTGTAGTGAGACATTTACGTTGTTTTAGCTTTAAGAATAAATCTGAAAGATATGCCAATGTACTTAGTCACATATACCTGCAGAAAGTGATATAAAGTCTTCATTAATTTCATTTATAATCAGTAGGAAATCCTGTATCAATTTAGAGAAACTTATGAAAATCAGTTAACATTGAAAAAGAAGCTGTTGATTCTCACTACTTATGTTAAGTAATAAAAATATTCTTCTATTTATTTTCCTTAATCATATTTATTATGATTTTTTCTAACACTATTTTGAATTGAAGATGACATACCTTTGGCAACCAAGTCATCCCTGTGAATGAAGCAAAGTGTCCACATAACACCGGAAGTCACATATCTGATTTTAGTTGCAATTCCAGTTTGCAGACTAGTGAGACGGTGAGAGTAAGAGTCCCTTTTGAACAAAACACTAACACATTTTTTTCCAATCAGTTTCATGCTCTTGCAATCATTATATCTCATTAAGTCTTTAAAAATAATGTACCTTAATGAAGGTTATTTCTATTAATGCATGCTTGACATAAGAAATGACATCTGCATCTTTTATAATATATCATGTTGATATATTGTGTCTTAAATTTCCCAATTCCATATCTACAGTTTAATATTTTAAATCCCTATTTTTAATTATTCAATCTTTAATTTTAATACAGTACAGTCTCAAAAATCTGCACCTCTAAAATCCGCAATCTTCCGAAATCCACATGCATTTCAAAATGTAAACAATGAAATTTGTAATTAAGAAGTATTCTTTATAATCTTGATTCTAAATAACAATGAACGAAAGTTAAATAAATTTTAATGTAAATTTATGGGAAAATAGTAATGAACAGAATATTACACAAATAAATCGCTTTTATTTCACAGAAACTATTTCATACTAGAAAATGTAAAATAATAGAAATCGACGAGAGATATAAACAAGCACAGAAAAGTTTTAGTAGTGGCACCATCTATTGGCCAGCAAAAAAAAAAAAAAAATAGTGAGTTAATTTATTTTATATTTCATTCAAGGCTTTAATTAATGCATGACATATAATATGGCCTGGTTCTTTATTTATCCAAAATGAGGATGAAAATAAAGATTTTTCACTTAACCTTACCACAAACTAAAGCCAAAAGAAAATACCAAAAGCTAATTTTTGAAGAAGGTTTAGTTTTAGGTGAAGATTTTGACATTCTTTGAGCAGCAGAGTTGTATAGACCAACAGGAAATAATGGCTATTTACAGAATTCTAAAGAAACTTCAACAAGAGGAAATGGAAGTTCTCAATCAAAGGACTATATAAGAAATGTTTAAAAATTGTAACAAAAAATAATTTTGAATATTAAAATGATAATGTACAGGGAAAAAAGAGATCAAAGTTTTGATTTCCTTAAATTGAATTATTACATGCTCTTCTTGGAAATAAAAAAGGTATGTTGAAAAAAATAAATCATTTAATCCAGAATCTACAAAACTCTAAAATCCACAAAATTCTAAAATCTGCACAGCCTCTGGTCCCAAGCTGTGCGGATTTTTGAGACTCTACTGTATATCATATTTAATCCATCTTAAGTATTTCCCTTTAGTATTCATTATTTTATGTTTTGATCAAACAATCACCTTTCATTATCCCCTTTTATCGTTTTAACTTCAGGAATTCATTCATAACGTAAGCTCTCCTTTCAATATCACCGTTTTGGCAAATTGCCAACTCCTTCCATGTGTTCTACTATGGCGCTTCACTTCTCGTTGGATGGTACGTAGTGTGCATGTGCAGTTTCTCCTAGCCATCGCTCCTTGGCGAGCGCCCATTTCTGTCGGCCATATTTTTTGCTGCATTATCTTTTTGGCCTTGTGTTTGGCGTATTTCTTTTCTGCGGCAAGTTTAAAATGTGTTAGCCTAAAATAGACCTTCCTTGTTCACTTATACACTATTTAATTACTTTATTATTCATATCTTTAATCTAACCTTCCTTTTTCAATTTCAACTCAAAGCAGCTATTTTTATTTTGTTAATCTCTTTTCGATAACACTCCATCTAGCTTGAGTTTATTTTTCAAACTCCTTTTAAAAGCTGGCTATGACGTCATTCCGTTTTCATTACGTCACTTCAATCGAGTTACAGAACTTACCGTGACAACTGTATTCAAAACTTTGTGGGTTCAGCAGATAAAAATCTTCGAACGCCAGATGACTTTTTCTGTCATATGTAAATGATGGAATGACGTATCGCACTGGCAGTTAAGCATTTTAGCTTTGATATTTGTTCATTCTTCTCTGCGTTTTTCGATAGATGTTACTTGGGGAAAGGTTTTTAAAACGGCTGGTCCTGAAGTCATGTTTTTTATTTAACGTGAAAAACCACTTGTCTTTTAAGACGCAGCATGCATCTTTTAAAAGAGTTTTTCAGTATCATTTTTAAGTCCAGCCTATTTTCATTTTTAGCTACTCACATAAAATAACTATGATGCTCTTCTTTAAATATTGTTTGAATGTTATATTAAGAATTGCATTTTAATGTATAGCCGATACAATGAGAGCTACGGAATGTCAAAGAATGACGATGTAAAGTAACACCTGTTTTACTATACCATTGTGAGTACTGCTGTACGCAATTTAAATTAATTGTAAGTTTATTTTTCATTTAATATCTTTTAAGTTTATTTTTTAAATTTAAGTTCATTTATTTAATTATGTTTGTGAAAATAAACGTTTAGTTATTTTCAACTTAACTACGTTTTATTGTCATTTATTTAACACTCTACCATTCTGCCACAGTTATTTCTCTTTCAGCCTACTTTGCGTACTTTGCTTATAACTTAAATGTTTTTGTTTAAGAAGGCCGATGTGTTAGGATATTTTTTGGCCGGCCTGATATACCGGCCATCAAAATGCTCAATCGCTCCCACGGGAATCCAGAGAGTCTATGGTTTTTCTTCGTGATATCTATTTGTGCTTAGCTCAACGTATGAATCAGATTATGTCGCACAGACCGTGTGGTTACGATGCTGGAGTTAATCATGCAAATTCAATCATGCGCTGAGAAACTAACTTTTTTCCATTTTATAAAATTATGATTTAATTATAGTTAATTTAACTTTAGTCCTTTTAATATAACGTCAATAGTACTTCTCGGCTGCAATATGTCAGAGAATCAATCGCCGATCAAGTCTGCGATTCTTGCCCCTGAAAAAGAAATCTGCAAGCTAATAAAAATGTTCCAGTGTAATTGACGCTCCTGTCTCATCTCACTTCGCCCACAACTTCATTTCTAGAGGTAAAAACTCTCTATTTATAACAATTTAACTGATGGTAAACAGGGATTCGGCCACGTCGATCATGAACGCCGATTAACTAATTCCAAGAATCGGTTTTAACAATTTAAGTGACAATAGTTAAGATGAACATTAATTTCCACAAATTGAATTATATACAATTAAAGAAATAAAAACCACTTCCAGTTTACATTATAACAAATGGTGCCGAATGCGAAGGATTAGTAGTGTTGTGTGGCATTGGGAACAAAAAATATGGCCGACAGAAATGGACACTCGCCAAGGAGTGGCGACTAGGAGAAACTGTGCACGCACGCTACGTACTATCCAACGTAAAGCAAAGCGCCATAGTAGAACTCACGGAAGGAGTTGGCAATTTGCCAAAATGGTGATATTGAAAGGCATGCTTATATTATGAATGAATTCCTGAAGTTAAAACGATAAAAGGTGATTGTTTGATCAAAACATAAAATAACGAATACTAAAGGGAAATCTTAAGATGGATTAAATATGATATATTAAAATTAAAGATTGAATAATTAAAAATAGGGATTTAAAATATTAAACTGCAGATATGGAATTGGGAAATTTAAGACACAATATATCAACATAACATGTATATTGTCTTGTCTACCAGAAGTGAATAAAATGAACTTTATCTTTATTCTACTGACTATTTGCAATTGCTAATAATTGTGCTATTTCAACATTCTAGTATATTTATGAGTGTTTCATTTTTTTTTATTTTATTATTACCATAAGCGTCTTGTTGTATTATTACAAAATTTATTCTATCTTAATAATATAAAGACATCCAGTGAGCCAGGAAACATCAACATTTGTGAACAAAGTTGGATAAAATCTCATGTAGCAAAATACTCGTGCAAACTTAAACCGCCTTACAAGACATATATCTAATTTAGAAATCCAACGTTTTTATAGCTTTTGTTTGGGTGGTTATTATATAGTATTTAAAAAAAAGTTTCTATCTAAAACCACATCTATTTCGGTACAAGAAGTAAGGATCGACCGAAGTAGGTTTTTAAGACCGAAACTGAATTTTGGTAATCTTCCTATTCTCTGTCAAAAACAAAAATGTCCAAAAATTTTTTTTAAAGTAATTAATACATACATAAATATACATAATTATTAATAAATTATACGTGTGACCCAAGTTAGCTCTCTGTGTGTCTGTCCAAAACTTTTTATTTTCATATAAAATAAAATGTAATTAATTCATCAGCAAGACAAAATAATTTTCTAATTATGCGAATTTCATCTAATTAAAAATGTTTTAGGTATACATAACTCTGTTTATCTTTTATGATGATTTTTATAAATGATCATCTGTTACACTAGAACTTTCTCAAGGACTATTCAAAACACTTATGTGGTTTCAACCAAAAAATTTTCTATTACTGTTAATTCTTCAGCTTTTAATGAGCACATGAAAAGCGTCTTCAAAGTTTAATCCTATATGTATTTCTTGCTTTCTAATTTGCTCTCACGTCTTGAGTCAGTCATGACAGATAATTATAAACAATGAAGTTCATAGCGATAAATAAAGAGTGTCTTATTTAAAGCGATACAGCTGAAATGTATGAGTAATGTTGAAAATTTCTGAAGGTAGGAACAACATTTTTTAATACAGATAGTTTCGGTCGGGCCAAATTTTCAGCAGCATTTTTCCAAAGCAGCCAAATTTTCAGCAACACACACACACACACACAAAAAATACTTTCTTGGAAATAAAATGTGTAATTTAATCTACAATATGCATTATAACATGATATTTCTCTAATTAGCTTAATTACTGTATCCTCCACAAAATCAGGAGAAACCAATAGTGACAGGAAGGATATTTTTCCATCATGGAAGCATTTCATACATTTTTAGGGTTCCATACTTTAAAAGTAAAAAGGAAACCAGGATAAGATCACTCCTATGTCTGTCTGTCACAGTCATTTTACTCGTAAATTATGGAACTTGGAAAGTTCAAATTGCCTGGAGTAATAAAGGCTATTGACCCACATATTTATAGATTATTAACCATTCACAAATATATTTAGGAAAAATGTAGAGGGGCTAATTAAGTTACTTGAAAAAAAATCTTTTCTTTGTGTATGGAGTGAAAGCTTTTGTAACACCAAACTCAAAAATATGTTTCTTTTAATTTTAGGCATTATATTTTCAGAGATATCATCAAAAATGTAATGCAAAAATATGTCCTCCCTTCCCCCTCTATTTCCAAATCTACTGAAAGTAAAATTACAAAAAAATTAGGTGTAGTAGAAGTTAATTTAAACCTTGCAGGAAAACTATAGCAGTTACCCTAGGTCATATAGTTTTTGAGAAAATCGCATTTTTTTGTTACACGCAAATTTCGATTTGCAAGCATTCATCAAATTAGTTGAGGAGAGCTGGAATTACTTGTTGTTGCAGAAGTATAAAAGGATTGTTGATAATGATTTTCGAAAAAATTGTCTGTAATTAGCTAAGATACAGATGAAGCTACCGAACGACTCCTAGCTACTTCTAGCTCATTATTAGGAATGTTGCAAATTTTGTCTACTTTCTGAATTTCGTATTGCTTTTCCCCTAAAACAATAAGAAATTTAAGTTCAAAACAACTATTTGGGGGGGAAAATTTTGGGGGGAAGTTCTTCCCCTTTAAAATTCTTGCATATTTTGTCCCACCCCTCGTTAATTATTTTAATAAATCTCTAATACCCAGATTTTGAAAATTTTAAGTGTGTAATCATTAAATACTTAATCAGATTTTTCAAATATGGATTCATTAAAACCTTGAAATCCGAACCGAAATATATTCCGCTTTAAACAGGTTTCCATCTTAGGAGGTATAACTGGTCATATTCTTTCTCTTAAAAATATATAATTTTTTCTTTAAGGACCGGATTCCGTATATGAAGATTTTATTTTAAAAAATTTTATGATAGTTGTAGTATTAAGGTGTTTAATGTCATAGTTATATGAATTATGAGACTAAATTAGTCATACAAAGACATCGTTAGATATCGACCTCGGTATCATATGAAAAAATAAATAAATATTAAAATTCAAGCAAGAATTCTGAAAAGAACACTTTTGTAGGTTTAACATGAGCGTGCAAATGTTTTCGCGTGAGACTTCACTTATGCGAAGAAACTGGAATGCTAAGGTTAAACCTATGGAAGCGTTCCTTTTACAATTTCTCGTTTGCAATTTAATAGTTTTAAATGATTTTTTTTTTTTTTTTGAAGGGTTTAGAAGTGTTGACGTTGAATTCCAACCGTATTAGTGTTTACTTTTTCTGTTTTGATTACAGTTTTTATTATTTTTTATTTTTGGTCAGTTTTCCGGCTGCAAGACTTTTTTATCCAAATTTCATATATATATATATATATATATATCAGGGCCGAAACTTGAGGGGACAGAGGGAGCATGTGCCCTGGGCGCCAGAGTGGAAGGCGAAGGGGTGCCAAATAAAGAAAAATTTTTTTGTCGTTTGATACCAAAAAATATATAGTATGAAATTTGGCTAAAATTGTCTCACAGCCGGAAAATCCAAAATGCAAATTGAACCAAATGCATTAAAACTGGATAACATAATCCTGTTTTAAATGAAAAAATTACATGTTAATCCAAAAGAAAATTTGAAACAAATACATTAAAATAGGATAACGGAATCCTGTCTTAAATGAAAAAAGTACAGAAAGAATACTAGCAATTGCAACTGCTGAGAGGGAAACCTGTATAAAGCGAAATATTTTGGGTTCCCTTTTAAAGGTTTTAATGAATCAATATTAGACAAAGCTGGTTACGCAGTTCAGCATTACATATTTCATGATTACATTTAAATTAGGCTATTAGAAATTAGTAAAATTCTTTTTGTAAATTTCTTTTGCGGGGGTTTGTGAGGGAGGGTGCCAAAATGCATGTTTGTCTCTGGTGCAAGAAAGGTTAGTTTCGGCACTGATGTACTTTATTATTGTGTAGGAAAAGTGGAGTTGAATGCGGCAGTGGATCAATGCCAAAATAAAAAAGTTTATATGGTCAGCAATCATAAGTAAATTGGTATTTCATTTGATAAGTGCTATCACTGAGATCATTAAACAGACATAGTTTCAAACCAGTGCATAATACAGAAAATTAGAATATTCCACAAAGTGTATTTTTCAACAATCGAAGTAAGTTTTTCTGTTTAAGCTTTAAAGCAATTAATAGATAATCTTAAAGTTTTATATATTTTTGCATGCTAAAGTGATATAATCTCTTGTTCTATTTATTGATATAAGTAGGAAAAAACTGACAGTATTTATTAAAACTAATCTTTTAAATATTTTTATAGTGGTCTCAAATATGTTATTGACAAAATTTTTAAATTTTACAGGAGATAAATATATAACATCAGTTAGTGAAATAACTTATTGTCATTTTTATTGTAGCTATTTTATAAGGTAAAAGCATTTCTTACATAAAATATATTTATTTTCTGAGTGCCTCCCCTCCCCCATTTTATATGGAAGTATAATCTAATGTTTACTATCTTTAAAAAATAAAGCATTAAAATATATGTTATCAATAATTGGTAAATAAAATATGCCATTTTATGTTAATTGTGTAATATGTGGAATAAAGTATGTTTTTCGCAAATTTTCATATCTATCCCATTATTTCCTGGAAAAATATGCATGCATTATAAAAATTATTACAATTACAAAATTATTAAAATTAAACAAATTCTTTCTTAATTGAAACTATAGTACCAATAAGTTATTAAATACTAAAGTATTCTTTTAAACAATGCTTTGAAATTAACATTATACACATCACTTAAAATTACTGTCGATACGAAAATTGTTTTATTCATCTACACACTATCCTATTTTTAAAATTATATAATTTTATTGAATATAAAATGTATGTTGTGATGAAAATAAAGACGTGGGTGTGCAAATAATCATGGAAGATGGTAGTATTCAGAGTGACGCAGCCTTAAGCCTAAAATCGTATCGTATCATAGAATTCGTAGATGGCGGAACTCATATATACAGCTAACTCGACATCAAAGAAAACGCGAAAAGCCGCCTTTTAATAACTCAGCAGATATAGGTCTTATTGTTCTGAATTTTCTAGAACAGTCTTATATCTGTAGTCTAATCGTATACTGAAATTTTTACATTTCTATGTGCAGTATATTTTGAGATCTAAATAGCCATTTTTAAAGTGAAAACGTTGGTATGATATCGAGGAAGTTCCTAATTTAAAAATCTCGAAAACGGTTCTAACGATTATCTTTAAATTGATACATAATATAAATGTGATTAAGGCGAGGTGAATAACACTTTTCTTTTTTCTGGGAAAACTCTCGTTCGTTAAATAATTCGATTTTTTTTCTCTCGAAAATGACACGGGCGATTTTTTAAAAATCAAATAAATATGTTTCAGATGAACCAAATAACAATTTACTTGTTTCCAGCAAGACTCTTGTTCGTTTTATAATGCGCATGAAAAATCGGACTATATTTCTTCGCCATTCTATGGAAATTTCACCGAAAATGCATAACACTGTATTCATACACATGCTTTCTTTTTAACCACTTTTGGGGAGAAAATTTTTGTCTTCCCACTGGCTGAGTGGTTAAGAGCCATCGTCTACTGATCTTAAGATAGGCAGTTCGATACTCTCTGGTACCTGTTTTCACATGTGAATGTGTTTTTTTTTTTTTTTTTTTTTCTTTTAAAGTCTGTTAGTTGACCATTATTCTCAGTTCCTTTGTAATTTTTTAATTGCTATTAAGTTAAATAAAATTACAATTATAATGACGCCAATTTGATGATGATTATTTCTTGGCAATTTTTCAACAATAAAAATATTACCATAAATTTTATAAATATATTTAATTTCAATCACTTTACAAAAAATATACATTAATAATTATTATTTGAATATAAATCACACGATCAGAAACGTAAAAAAATAATTCATTTCAGCTCTTCTTTTTATAATATCATTTTTTATTATTATGACGGTCAATCAATATATAATCACTGACATCCATAATATTATTATTATTATTATTTTCCTTGCATAAAAACTATTGTGATGTAATAATTCTTTTATAATAAATAATTTAGTTGAAATGTTTTATTTATAAATAACAATGAAGTTTGATAACCCCGAGACAATTGTTTTTATTTAACTTTGCAATATTTACAGTTTACATAATAAGCATATCAGAATTCTGGTGTCGCCATCTTTTGACACAATTCGTACTACATTTTGTCTCTTATTCTGAAAAAAAAATTTAAAAAAAACTAACGCTCTTCGCCGCTTTGAAAGAATTTCTTGTGACTAGAGGTCTATTTCGCAAATATTAAGAAAATTACCGCATACAAAAATATTAAAATGGGTAGTATTATAGAGAAAGGTTTGATAAAAACGTTGAAGTAGACAGTTTTTAAATCGAAGAATTATTTTAAGAGATATTTAATGTTAAATCTGGATAAAATTGTCTCATTAAAAAAGTCTCATAGGAAAAAAAATATACATGGGAATTTAATCATTTTCATTCAATTTAATCATTCAATAGAAACTCGAAGTTTGCAGAGTGCATTTATTATTTTTAACTTGCCTAATTTTTTGACGGTTTATTTCAATTTTAAATTAAAATTTTCAGAATTTCCAGAGATATTTTTTACATATTTTAGAAAAGGTTATTTTAAATTGTTGCCAATTGTCAAAACAGCGCAAAGAATAATATATCCTTTAAATTAAAAATTTATTCACACGTGACTATTATAAACAGAAAAAAATCCTTTTAAATTAGAATTAAATGATAACGTGTTAAAAGCAGGAAAATATTAAACATTACGTCATAAAAATTGTTTTTACACATGCTTACTTAAAATGAAAGAAAATTATAAAATAATCAATTATTTTCAAATTAGAATTAAATGATTATGCATTAAAAGCAGGAAAACATTGAAAATTACGTCATAAAAATTATATTTACACGTGAATATTAAAAGAAAAAGAAAATTTTTAAATAATAAATTCATTGATATCCGTTAAAAGTCGTAAATGGAGGAAATTACGTCATATTCGCCAAAGTGGCCAAATAATAATATTGCAAAACAGTTTAAATTAAAAAATATATTTATATGAGAGATTTATTTCAAATTTCGAGATGATATTTTTAACTATAGTTGCCAATTTTAAGGTAGCGCAAATAATAATATTATCTTTCTAATAATAAAAATATTTTCAGTTGAATGTTACAAAGAGAAAGGAAAGTTTGGTGAAAATTATGTCAGATTTAAAACGTTACATTTAAAATCTCTTATTTAAAATCATTTTCTTATAGCGTTGTTAAAAAATACCATAAAGCAAAGACTCTGTTGACTTAGTTCCTTTTATATTTGGTAATTTTCAAATGTTTAACTAATCTTATTTAATCAAGCGCGGAAACAGCAACTAACATCAGCTGATTCGGTCTTGAAATCCCTCAGTAAAAGGGAAACCCGTTTACAGTAAGATCGCCATTGATTTTTTGAATTATACAGAGCAGCCTCAATTATCCGAGCTAATTGGGACTGTTAGTAAATCGGAATCGGAAATCTCGGTTAATAGAAACTGTGTGTAAAAACTCGCCGTGCTTGCGAATTTAACATCTCTTTTAAAAAAATATATAGAACGTTTTTTAAATAATAAAAATAAATAAATGTAAATTTTTGTTTCACAGCTTAACAAATTTAAAAAGAAAATCAACTACCAGTAGTAAATTTTAAAATGCAAATTGAAAAATTTACGGAAGTTCACACAGCCACTGGAAACAAAGCATTGTTCGCTATTGATTTCTCAGGGTCCAATGTTTCTTTGGAGTTGAGTGCTTTTGGGGGCAAAAGGGCCTGTATAGCACGGACAGTGAGCTAAAGAGTGTGGTTATTTTTAAGGCTCATTGGCCACCTTTTTTTCAAAAAGTTTGCTTCACCTTATTCAATTAATGAGATATCTCCGATAAAATAAGTCACATTTTCCCATTCTAAAATACTGGTATCCAAAAATCGTAGTATGTAACTGACACTACAAGTACTCATGGAACTAGACTATTTTAAGTCTGATTTTTATTATAGACTATATAAAATTATTAAAAATATATATTATGATAGGAACTAGCGGGCTTCGTCCGCTATTTACGTTACGGATATAAAAATCATGTTTTCTTTTTAGGGAAAAAGAAATAAAAACCTATTTGACGATAAGTTTATAAAGACACATTTTGTATTTGTTATATTTCCGGGGATGAGGAGGGGGGGGGGATTATTTTGATTAAATATCGCAATTAGTCCACATGGCAGATATAATTATGATAGACACTAGCAGGCTTCGCTCCTCTATGGCGCCTTATGGGTCCAGCTTCCATAACTCAGAAACTACCTTTCGGACATCAATGCAACAGATTCCAAACGTTATAATTAATTTAATAATCACCCTATATAGCATTAAAGTAAATTTATGAGTACTGCATACTATTTTTTTATCGTAATTTCTGAAGAGAAAAAATTATTTCGGTTCCATTCTTAGGTACTGGTCTGAAAAATTTTGAAAAAGGGGGGAAGGAGGTTGACACGAGACTGCTATTTGCCAAACAACACAACGGGGTCTGGCTTATTCAACTTGGTTTTTGATGACTTCAATTGGAAGGTGGTTTGTTTAAAAGAGTGCGTTCCCTGCCCCATGAAAATTGGAACTATTGGTGCACCATCTATGTAAGGATTTAATAATTATAAATTAACATTTTGGATTTATTAATTTAAGGATAAAGTGTTTTTAAAGGAATATCAAATGAAACCCTCTGTGCGATCTGCGATTATACTTACCCACTTGTTTTTATATACAAACTACTATAAGGAAAATTGTAATAAAATAGTAAAAATTAAATCTGCATTAAATCCCATATGTATCTTTTTTTTAATCATTTTATCACTAACCTCAAAAAAGTAATGATATCAATGCAAAAACCCTTGACGGGTTAAAAGTTTCTGACGCAGCACTTTATCTTATGCTCTAAGAATTTTAAATATGGAACTTAAAAATACTGATATCAAATTTTGAGTGACGTTATGCTATTTCTTAAAAAATATATTTGTATTTATTTCATCATTTTATTTTTGTTTTATTTATAATCGCATGTGCAAAAGTTATGTTCAACGTGAAAAGCTGCATAAAATTTTATTCGCTGTTGCTTTATCATTTACATCTCTCATAAATTCAAAATATGAGTTTTAAAAGATATGATATAAAATTTAAGTGACGCCTTGATGTGACTTTAAAAGGTTTGTTTAAAAATTCAATTTAAATTATTTTTGACTTGGTTAAAATATTTTTTTACATCTACACAATACTTTTAATTTTCCAATTCACTGTTAAATATATCACTTTCATTGAATCTATACTATGCATTGAAATGTATTTATTTCAATAAATAGATTTATCTTTTGTGTCACGCTATTCAAAATTGTGAGTAAGATTTATGTAAATGGTTTCTTTGCGTCATTGTGTCCAAACTACATGAAATGTATGAAAAAGAATAGTTTGACGCAAATAAACCACCTTAATTTTCAGGTGCAAGATTTGCTCTTTTTAACTTTCCTACTGGTTATTTTTGCATCCCCAATCTTTTGGAGATGAAATTTTAAAATGAGTTACATTTGGACATAATCATATGATATACTTTCTTATGTTTGCTCCTCCTAAAGCCAGGGCAGTGTTGCCAGATTGTGGAATTTTTTACACCAAAATAGCTATCAATATTTATTCTAGCAATCTTCTCTTTGTTTAATCACAGAATTTTTATCATTAAATATAGTGAAGATAAATATTCAGAAAGAGTGGTGAATATTTTGAATAAAAACTTTCTCCACCTCGGCAACACTGCAACGTTTGCAAGCGTGTTTGTGCGAAATGTATTTTCTGCATCAAACAAGAACTGAATCAAACACGGGGAAATTGCCAAAGGGTTGGCGGGCCACAGAGAAGTTGCTGGCGGGCCAAGTGTGGACCGCGGACCATGTGTTTGACATGCCTGATTTAGGAGAACAAAACATACTGTTTGTACAAAGCAAAAGTGTACCATCTAATACATAAAACACAGATTTTACATTCTGTTCCAAGTTATTCTAGACTTTGAAATTACGCATGCATGTTGTATGTCAGCTAGTTATAATTACTGGCATTATATTTTAGTATGAATTCATGAGACTATGATTATAAATATGACTTAGATTCTGTAAAAATCATGTTGCATCCAAGCATGATTTTTTTTAAACTTGATTTAAATAAATATAATAAAATGATTATATTATTCGGGTGTTAATTAAAATGAAAATTGGGACTCTTTAGGATCCCTTCATAAAATTCTATTCCTTAAAAGCAAACCTTTTAATGATTTTTTTATATTTTTTTAAGATTTGAAATGAGTAATTTATTAACAAAACGAGTTCACCAGAAAGGAAAATTTTAGTAGAAGGACTTTAAAAAGTTATTATTGATAAATGACGGGTTTAAATTTGAGTAATGAGATTTGATCTTTTGTTACACAATTTTATTTTTCATAAAAATATAAATTTCACAATTATTATTATTATTATTAATTTTTTAATTTATAATTAATGGTTAGTTATTTACAAAGACTAGGTGAATTCTTCTATTGCTATGAATTAAAAGTCGATCAATTTATAAAACATGATGAACTTAGCTGCAGATAAACTTAAACATATATAAAAAATTAAAGTTACAAGGCATTTAAAATAAATAAATAAACAAACAAACAAGCCTTAAAGTAGGACCCATTAAAAAACTGTGAATCATTTTTCAAATTATTAAAGAAGACTATTAATATTACTTTTTTTATGTTATTTAATGAAATGTATTACAGTAAAAAGCATTTTAACTACATTGTATTAATAAATGAGAATTTATTGAATTTTTAATACAAAGAACAAAATAATCAGGTCTACCAGAAATCTATCATCTCTGTAGTTAATTGTACATTTTTACTCCCTGTTTTTTATAATTAATTTGTTAAAATATAAATTCTACTTCTATTAATCAGTTATTATAATTCCTTATTATTTTATTATAATTCCTTCATTCAATAATGTTCTATATCTTATTGAAATTTCTTTCTTAGGTAATAATTTTAATGCTTTAATAATTAGTATGAATTTTCAGAGTTGTGTAAAACTTATGCGAGGTCTTTTGATGTCAATGATGAAGCAAAAAGAGAAACTAGAAAATTTTAAAGAAACTCAAAATAAAATGGATGCACTTCATGCCAAGTATAGCTCTCAAACTGGAGCTACTGTTGAAACTGATAGTGGATGGGGCCATTTGCAACTAGATGCAACTTCACTGTATCTATTAACTCTTGCACAGATGACTGCATCAGGTATTTATAAATTACTCAATTTCATGTATTTTATATATTTATTGTTTAGCACACATGATTATCTGTGGTGTACTTGTCGAGATTTTCCATTGAATATATATATTTACTGTAATTTATGCCCTATAATTTGTGGATCAAACAATTATGTTTGGACCCAGAAATCTGATTTCATAAAATGTAAAAGCAATTATTAATTTGTAGAAGAAACTAAAAGTGTAAACAATATAAATTGCATAAAAAACCTTTTATTTCAAACGTTTGTTTAAAAATACAATACCATTTGATCTACATTGAATTATCATTCTATGACTTTTGGAAATTTTCTGTAAATTACAGATGAAAATATTACATCAGAATAAATTTAAAACTCTTATCAACTTTATACGATAACTATGTATTACATAGCAATACAATTTGAAAACAAATACAAGGTTATGACTGCATCATTTACTTTCTGTAAATGGCATTATGAGAATAATAATAAATTTCTGGATTCCTTCAAGAATCCTTCAAGTATCTTGAAGCTTATTCAGGTAATCCTGAATTAACTGAAAACAATCTGAGTAATAAATTAATTAATATCATAAACTTTCATATGCTAATTTTCATTTATTTATTTTATTTTTTAGCCAAATTCCTTGTTCAAACTACATTTTTAATGTTCTTTTACAAAATCCAACACTTTTTAAAATTATTTTTTTAGACTACTTTAAAAAATGGGCTGTATACTCAGGTTTGTGGTTCTCATGTGTGTAAGTTCGATACTTCCCTGTTATAAGTCTTGGCATGATAAAGAAAGTGAGCTAGAGAAGAAAATTTTTCATTTGTATTTTCTAGAAACCCATTCATTGTTTCATACTCATAAGCATTTTTTCAATATTTATACAATTTATTTAATGTACAGAAGCCATTTTACTACATACAAACAGAAGTAATTTATGTATTACATGCAATCAGAAGTAATTTATATAATACATGTATTCAAAAACAATTATTTATTACATTAAGGGGCTCTACCTCCTATGATCTACACTTGCCAACCTCCATTCAGAAACTGTGGTCCTTAAAAACATACTGATTTACTCGTATTAAATAGATGATTAAAAAGTGGTTGCAAATGTAGAAACTTAGTAGCCATTTGAAGATAAATATTATTTTGCAAAATGGACTCCGTGAGGGAAATAAGCATTAAAAGTATTTTAACTTTGATAAAATATCATTGTATAAGCTGCCTTTCCTCCAAAAAAATTAAGAAAATTCAGGAAAAAAGGAATTATGAGCACGAAAGTTTGTGGAAATTATGCCACTTAGTATAAGCATAATAAAATATTTAAGCTTTCTTAATAAAACTATATATATATATAATTCTTGATAAACTTTCTTATTAATAAGCTTTCTTAATGGACGTTTCATTTTAAATATGAAAATGAAAAATTATATATCATTTTAAATATATAATGATATTAAATATTGCCTGCTTCCTTTTAAATAAATAACAAATACTGTTTTTGGAAAGAACTGAAAGTAATTTTTATATTAATACTATTTAAAATTAAACAAGTTGAAAATTGCACGTCAAACGTGGCAAATGAGGTGCGTTCGTACTATAACTAGTTTTATAAATATTCTTTGCACCGCATATTGTAATGAATGTATATTTTAGTGCACTTCATAAGTGCATATCAATTTAGAGTTCATTAGAGTGCTTTAGACTTCATTATTTATGAAAGCAAATGTATGTGATCTACTGAATATAGTGTTACTTTCACATATAAAAGCCGTACATTAAATCCTAATGTATTGATATTGAAATATTTTTAATCTTGTTCAATTTCTTTTTAAAATAAGGTAACAACAACAAAAAAATCAATTAATTATGTTAAAAGTAAAATAAATGTAGCAAATTATTTTTAAAATCAAATTTAGATTTATAAAAAAAAGTCCTGTTAACTATAATGATGGCATAATGTTTCCTTTATGTACTTTTATCCATGTATCATTATAAAATTGTGTTCCATGTATCATTTAAAAATACTTTAATGCATGAATATGTATAATTCACTTTAAATAATTTTCACAAGTAAATGACTTGCACTTTTGCACTTATTTGTTTAAAAGTTTCCTTCATTTTCAATGAACACATGTAAATATATAAAATTAAAAATACTGTGTTTGGAAATATTATTAGTCTGTCTTTTTAAAATTTGGAAACAGTAAATAAAAAATAACTATTTGAAAAATATGAATTCTCTATTTGGGCCATGAAATTTTGATTAAAAAATTGAAAACTAACCCCCCCCCCCCCCAACCAAAAAAAAAGTCCTTTTGGCATGTGCCGGGAAGAAGAGGTAGCTTTCATACATCTTGGTTTTAAAATTTTGCAAGTTTTACTCAAAGCTAATTTTACTCAAATTTTAAGAAACTAAAATGTGATGAACCCAATAAGAGAATATTCATCAACACTGAATTTGAATGAGAATTGTGCCAAATTAGTCAGTTTTAGCCAAGTTGGCATCATTTTTTAATACTTATTTTTGGTCGCCAAATTTGGCGAGAATTTGAAGCTAATGGATATTAATGATATTTAAGCATTGCACGGTTCAAATGGCCACTATTTTCAAACAAGATGTCGGATGAAGCTGGCCAACGAACTTGGTCGAGGCATTGGTATGTACTATGCATACAATGTATCTCATCCAAATCAGTTTATAAATACGAGAGTTACAGCGCGACAAATATCAGATTGTTTCAAAATGTCAGCCACCCTAGAAATTCAAACTGCTATATCTCAGCCATTTTTTAAGATAAAGACGAAACAAAATATGCTCTGGAATCTTTGTATTAAGGTCAAACTCTAAAGAAAAAAATATTTTTCAGTTTTTAATTTATTCGCACCGCTTAAAAAAAAAAAAAAAAAAAAAAATTAAATGGCCGCCATTTTGAAACAAGATGACTGATGAAGCTGGCCAACAAACTTAGTCGAGACATTGGTGTGTACTATGTACACAATCGATTAATAAATATGAGAGTTATCGCGTGACAAAAATCAGATATGTATATATTATATACAAATCATATTTGAACTAAGAGTGGTTTTGGCCTCTGGGAGTCATGATCGGTGAAAATATACCAAAATTTTCCAGAAGTGCTTTCCTCCTGACAGCTGCAATAGGTAGCTTTTGACTTTTTGTAATGAAAGCTACCTAAAAATTATTGGGCACTGCACAGCACAATCTAGCCTAGTAAAAGACTGCAAAAGATAATTAAATGGCTATGTATAGTTTTTCATCCTTTAAAATATGTAATTATACTTACTTGGCTGATTTCATCATTGAATAGAACTTGAAATAACTCTTTGATTTAAAAATCATTTGCTTCCGTAAGTTTATGATACATTTTTTCTATAGAACTCCAAATGTTCATATTTTTTATGCAATAGTTTTTGCAGTTTAAGCTAAAAAATTGAAAAGAACACAATCGATTCAAAAATGGCCACGGTAGCAACCTTTTTTTAGAATAGAGATATACGTAAACAAGCATAATTGTCCTTCAGCTTTGTTTTCATATCTGTTTGTATCATTTGTAGGGTGTCAACGATTTTAATCAGTTGATTTAAATCAGTGATTAAATCATGATTTTAATCAACTGATTTTTTTTAAAAAATCATTGATTAAAATAAAAAAATTTCTAAATGTTTAAAATCCAAGATGAACATAATTTGAAAGTTTTTACAGGTATTTTGACTTATGAATAAACAAAAACAGAGCTTTAAATAATCATTTATAAGCTTAATTCCTGAGTATTGGAAAAAATTAAAAACAGTTAAGATTGTAAAAAGCATTGTTTTTTTCCAACATAAAACAGTTTCATTTTAAAAAGATATTTAAATCTAATATAATTTGCAATGTCATCATTTCCTTTAGGTAATCAATTTATACATCATTTTATATAAAATAAACATAGCAAGTGTATTAAATTTCTGCAAATAAAAGAATAAATAGTCAGTGTCTTAGTTTCTCGTTCTACTTTTGTAATAATAAATTAATAGCAATCTTGAGTCAAAGAAGAATGAAAGAGTGACATCTGTTCAACAGCTAAATTGTAAATGAATGCATAGGAGAAAAATAACTAATTGGTATAAAAATGTTAAGCATGGCAAGAGCTTCTTCGGTATAGGTTGAATATATATATATATATATGTATTTTTTTTTTTTTTTTTTTTTTTTTTTTTTTTTTAAACTTTGTAACTCATATATACTAAATAAAAAAGGGAATTAGGGACTGAAGAGGCAGCAAAACTTTTCTTAAAAAGAAAAGAAAAGTGAACCATTGAAAGCTAATAATCCCCAACTGAGAGGTAATAATGCTGTTATATAAATATTTTGAGGATTTCAGATGCAACTGGCTATCCTTAGTATTCTGTATGTATGTATGAATGGGTTTAACTCATTTAATATTTTTTTTGGTTAGCATACACATACATATGTGTAAGTTTAGATTTTGATGATTAACAGTAATTTTTTTAAGCTCAAATGCAAAACGAGCTGCAAATATTTGTTAGTTATGTTATTTGTGCTACTAACTAATGAAATTACTTATTTGCAGTTTTTATTAATTCCATAACAGGGCTTAAATTTCAGGGTGAGATGGCGGGATTCGCTCCCAAAATTTTGAAATCCCGCCCAAAATTATATCGTGGGCGGGCTCCCGTCCAAAAAATTTCACAATTTTCCTGAAAATTTTTCATTTTGAAATTACCATAACTCCCGCGAACGTCTTGCAAATTTCCCGCGACTAATTGACACATTTTGCGTTTTTTTACTGCGAAAGATCGTTGAAACTCAAGAATTTTCAATGCAACCGATAGACAAATTTCATTATTTTTTTCTCGAAAACAGTTGACAAGTGTCCGCGATGGATTGGCGAATTCAGGGGTGATTCTGTTACGAATTTTCCGAAAATTTAAGGCATTAGGTTCCGAAAATTGTGAAAAATCAGTCATCAGTTCAACAGAAAAATATCGTTAATTTTGACAAATTATCGCCGAAAAAATCAATTTTGCCAATCATTCGAGGAAAAAATCGCCAATTTCGTCGCATAGGATTGCGAATAAAACACACATATTTTGTCAAAGGATCGCGGAAAAACGTGAATTTCGTCAGACTGCGGAAAAAAAACTTAACATTCATCAAAGGATCGCAAAAAACGCAAATTACATCAAAGGATAGCAAAAAAATCATAAATTTCGGCAAAGGAACGCGGAACAAATGCGAGTTTCATCAAAGGATCGCGAAAAAAGAGAATTTCGTCATAGGATCGCGGAATAAACACGAATTTAGTGTTTAATCAAACGGCCGCTGAGAAAAAACCGCGAATTTCATCAAAGAATTGCGAAAAAACGCGCAATTCGTCAAAAGATTGCGAGAAAATGCGAATTTCGACAAAGTATCGCAAAAAAAACGCGCATTTCGTAAAAGGGTCGCGGAAAAAGCACGCATTTCGTCCAAAGAATCGCGAATTTCATCCAGGGATCACGGAAAAAATCTTCGCGAATTTCGTCAAAGAATCGCGCAAAAAACTCGAATTTCGTCAAAGGATCGCGGAAAAACGGCAAATTTCGTCAAAATATCTCAAAATAACGGCAAATTTCGTCAAAATATCACGAAATAACGGCCAAAGATCGCAAAAAACGGAAATTTCGTCAAAGGGGCACGAAAAAACACATAGCTAGTGCTGGGAGTGACTCCCCCTTCATACTCTCTGTTGTAACCTTTCAGAAAATTTGCTGTCAGTTTCAGATTTTTTTTTTTTTTTTTACTCAGAATCACCCCTGCTTTCTTACTTTTTTTAAATAAAAAAACATTTTGCATCATTATTCTGAGTTGTTGATTTAAATTGCTTCAATGGTATTCTGCCATGCCTGTATTAATACAGACATGACAAAATAATTAATGCAAATCTTTAAAAAGCGCGTAAATTAACAGTGGGTTTCATATTTTTTTCTCCCTCCCAAATAGCTCAACTCCCCTCCATTTATAAATGTTGGTAGGGAGACTCCCCTCCTATGAAAAATTGAATTTCAAGCCCTGCATAATTACTTACTTTTTCTTCTAGACCATTTTTTTTAAGGGTGCCACATGCTGCCCCTTTTGAAATTGGCAAAATGCACCCTGCCTTAAAAAAATATAGTTAAGTTCACTTGTAGTTGTAGCCAGAGATTTCTTGTAAAAAATTTCCCATTCAACAGTATTTCTAAATTCATGTGCCCAAAATCTTACAAAAATAATAGAAATTTATTTTTTTAGAAAAAAAAAAAAACAGAATATTATTAAAACATGTTATTTAATTGTGTTTTTCAATTTGTGATTCATAAAATTATTAAAAATTTAGGACACTTTATTTATCATATTTTTTTTTCTTTTATCATTACTAATATATTTCCTCATGAAATAGTGCTCTTTTTTGGAACTAGCATCCTGCCCCTTTTTCTTTCTAAAATGATTACTACATTATTAATTATCATTTTAATAATTAAAGCTTAAAATTTACAATATGTTCCTAAATATAGAGTTAATTGTTTAATAATTATTAATTTGAAGTAGTGTTAAAATTATTTAACATTAAATGCAATTATTAATAATTTTAATAAATGTTAAATATCACTAGTATTTAATAAAGTCTTACATAATTATTATAATATTAATGTACATATAACATTTATTGTATGATATTAACTAATGAAACTATTAATTTGCAGTTTTTATAATTTTTGTAATTACTAATTATTTTGTAATTACTAACTAATAATTATAATTTTATTAATTAAAGTGTAAAAACATAGATTATGTTATCAATTAGTGGTTTCAATGTTTTGGAAACCTAAAACACTTGGTGGCTATTCAGTATTTGATCACTGGGAAAAAAATCATAAAAATCCCATTTAAATAAAAAAAATCTGATTTTTTTTATTTTTAAAAAAAAATCATGATTTTTTTATACCCTAATCATTTGGTAACCAATCTTACTTACTTCAATTGCACTAAGCTTTTTATAAAAAGCGCCAAGGCTTTTGTAACAGGGAATTAGTCCCATTATTTGATATTTGCTTGAATTAATTTGGGGATATAGTCTTAATTATTTTTTTACAATTATTACTTTCAGTTTTGCTTAATGATTGCTATTTTCTTTCTTCAGTTGAGGTATAATGTTATCTATAATTCATAATTGTTAAAAATACTTATCTAAGCTGTCTTTTACTAATGATTCTGCTGTCATTAGAACTAAGAAGTTTCATATATTTCAATAGCAGTAAATTTACCAATGTTGTACTTTTGAAAATTTGATAAGCATTAATTTGTTGTACCAATAATTCTATTCTGCCATATGATTGTATAATATACTACTCACCTGTCCTTAAACCATTTTCGTGTTTAGTTTGTCCATCATAATTTTTCTCTATCATTCTTCTACATTTCATTTTGTTCCATAATCATGCAAGAATTTTCTTCCCTATCTATCTGAAAGTTTTAGATAGTCCAAAAAACTGAATTGTTATTTGTCTATAAAAATAAAATATTTATGAAATGCTACCAAAATTGAAATTTTCTTTAATTTTTCAAGGCATTAAACTCATGAAAATACAATAATGAGCAAGAAATAAAAAAGTATGCACCACATGTATCTCTCTATTCTAAAAAAAAAGTAACTAACGCTGTCACCACCGCCGCTGCTGGTTTTGAATTTTTTGTGACCAGAGATCTTTCTTCGTTAATATTAAGAAAAATATTGCTTACAAAAATATGAAAATTGTTGATGTTATAGAGAAATGTTTGATAAACATGCTGATGCAGACAGTTTTCAAATCTAAGAATCATTTTAAGAGATATTTAATGTTAAATTTGGTCAAAATCGTTCCATTAAAAAAGTTTTATAGGAGCAAAAACTATACATGGGAATTTAATCATTTGTAGATCATTTTATACATTAAAAGTGCCCGGTGTGCAGACTGCATTTATTTTTTTAATTTGACTCATTTTTTGAGGTTTTATTTCTATTTTAAAATCAGTTTTTCAGCATTTCGAGAGGCATTTTTTACAACTTTTAGTAAAGGGTATTATTTTAAATTGTTGCCAAATTTAAAACAGGGCAATGAATAATATTTCCTTCAAGTTAAAAATTGTTTACACGTGACTATTATAAACAGAATAAAACTTTCAAATGAGAATTAAATGATTACGTATTAAAAGCAGGAAGATATTTATAATTAACTCATAAAAACTATATTTACTTGTGAATTTTAAAACAGAAAGAAAATTGTAAAATAATAAATCCATTAATATGCGTGCGCGCCCCACCAGTGGCTGAGAGGTTCTGCTCTCGAAGCTGGTAGACGGGAGGTGCTGGGTTCGATCCCAATCGCGCCCGTCGGCCTAATCGTTCGGAGTTTTCGTGGTTTTCTTCGAACCTTGGTTCTCCAAGCGTTAATACGGGTTAGGTTCCCTTAGAAAGACCCCCACGAAGGGCACTCCTCCCCCTTAGGGCCCATATCCCTAGTGTTGATAATTGGCCGTCAAAAACACAAACAAACAAACCATTAATATGCGTTAAAAGTGTACATGGAGGAAATTTCGTCATATTTAAAAGTGCCAATTCATAATATTGCCAAACAGTTTAAATTAAAAAATATATTTGCACGAGTCATTTATTTGATATTTTGAGATAATCTTTTTAAACTATTGTTGAGAATTCTAAGATAGAGCAAATAATATTTCATTTCTAACAACAAAAGTATTTTCACGTGATTATTGAAACGAGAAAAAAAACTTTGGTGAAAATTATGTCAGATTTAAAGTGATGCATGTAAAATGTCTTATTTAAAAAAACTTATAAAAATACCAAGAGACAAAGACTCGTTTTACTTAATTCATTTGATAGTTATTAGCTTATTTTTACATGTTTCACTGATCTGATTTAATTAAAGATGAAAACAACCCATTAGCAGGGAGATCGCCACTGTTATTTTAATTACAATTCATTCTTCTGAAAATTTTTTAAAGCCAATCAAATTAGCATGCTTTTAGAGTTTGCGGTGTCTGAGCGGGGGTTGATGAGCGTAGCTCGTAGGGGGCAGAGCCCCCTAGTTAGATAAATAAACTACACAGATGCTTGTCAATTTTTATATGTGGATACATGTGAACTATATTGTCAGTATGATATTCAGTTTATTTTTTTTTTTAATGTTGTACTTTCCCTGCATAGGGGGCCTTGGCAACCTAGAGGAAATGACCTTGGCAAGAGAAGGAAATTTGGCAACATATTTTCTGACAACCTGTTCTCTGTTTCATATGCATAAGCAATTTATTCCACATTTATATGAATTATCAAATATATTAAATGAGCAAGCGATTTTCATGATTATGAATGATATCGTAAATGGCTGGGATGATTTTCACAAAACTTGCCTCCTATGCTAAATCTAGCACTAGAAAATGATCTAGCTGGATCCCGAATTTAAAGTAATTCATTTTGACAGGTTAAAACAAACTCCCTGCTTAAATTTCTGCTTGTTATAAATCAAAAAATGCTCATGCAGTTTACACAAAACATGCTTTCTATACTAATTCAACCATGAGAAAATGAACTAGCAAGTTCTTGAATTCAGAAAAGTTTGTTTTGATTAATTAAAATAAACTCAACATTGGAAAGGCTGCTATATCAAAAATGGCTTGAACAATTTTCATAAAACTTGGCTCCTATACTAATTTGAGCTAAGGAAAACTAAATATCTGTAATTCAAGAAAATTCATTGTATATTGTTAAAACAAACTCTAGTCAAAAAGTATTAATCAAAAACAATTGCGACTGTTTTTAAGAAATAAGCCTTATTCAAATACAAGAAAACCATCTAAGTAAGTCTCTACTTTGGTAAATTTGTTTTGATAGATTTAAGTATTTTTTTTTTTTTTTTTAATATTTAATCTTCCGTATTCAGAATTTTCAGCAATACTATTGGTCATTGATCATCATCGCGATGAAGGATGATCTCGAAGGTGGCGCTAATGGTTTGCCTTCTATATTAAATCAAATATATAGCTGCCTATCTGGGTGCCTAAATATGGTAAAATTTATTTTAACTGGCTGAAACAAATAAAATTAATTGATTTTACCAAATGTTGATTTGGTGAATTTAAATATTTTCATAAACATTCTGTATTGTTTATATATGCTGACATTTCTTGATAGATAACTGCACTTATACATTTGCTGTACTGAAAACATCTACAATATTATTAGAAACATAGCTACGCCGTGGCACAAAATTAGCAGCAATTTAAAAAGCAAAGTAATTTTTCTGCCAAATTTACCACATCATTGCTGAAATAGCTCATGTTTTTTGCCAACTACTGATTTGTACAATAATTGGAAGAAGAATCATTTTAATTTTTATAAAACATAGGGAATATCACTCAGGATCAGGATATGCCTGATATAATCACATTCATACAAAAACATTTATTTTTATTAATGACAATCCAAATTTCCTACTAAATACAAAGTTATATACATACATATATACTTAAAAAAAATTTTTATGTGCTCAAATGAATGCTTTGGAATTCAAAATCTTAATTCTATATATACACACACACACAGGAAAAATGACATTATATTAAAAAAAAAAAAAAAAAAAAAACAAGCATTTTTATAATCAAATCTGAAACATGTCTTCTCTTTTGCACCGCTATGTCATCATTTTCCCTAACTTTTAAGTTTTGACCGTGCTAAGACTACAAGCCGTAGACATAAATATATCCTCCATGACTTATGGATGTTTTGTGTATAGTAACTTTGACTTTCCTATCATTATTAAAAAAATAAATAAATAAAATAAATGTTTAAAAATTTTCTGAGTGAGGCTTGGTCTACCAGGTACACTAATATAAAGAAGCCATTTATTTAATTTTATGTACAAAAATAAATAAAGAAGTTTATAAAAAGGCATGTATATAAATAAAATGTTTATATATGTACATATATATAAACAAGCATAAAAGTGCACTAGGTTTGTTTTCATAGCTATTCAGGGGCGCGCCAGAAGTATCCAGCGCCTGTGTGCAGAACATAAATTGGCGCCCCATATTCCTAAACATCCCCCCCCCCAAAAAAGAAATATATATATAATATTTTTTCAATGAGTGTAAATGCATAGCTGCCAAGCCAACCTCCCGGTGGTTTTCTCCAGATCAAATAAAAGAATTTGAACCAGAAAATTTATTTAATGAAATGTGTCTTGTTTCTACAGGATTCTTTTTTACTTCATTTATTAAATTAAATTTCTGGTTTAAAATATTGTTGTTTGACTTTAGAAATAAGGAATGTTGGCAGCTATACAAATAACGGACATCCCTAAAAAGGGGGTGCTTCAGCTGTTTGCTCCCCCTCCTAACAAATGGCATACCTCCTACATAAATCAGCTTCTTCTACCGCCATTACTCTCGGAATTTTTAAGATCTGATCTTTATTTATATTTATACTTAAAACTTAAAACAGTTCAAATAAACTTTGATTTGGAAATATAGCGGTGTTGAATTAATCAATGGTAGCACTATGACACAAAGAAAGGAGTGCTCGTAATCCGGTAAATACACGTAAAAGTAGAAAAATATTTTCTCAAATTAATGGTGTCTGTTCAGTGCTGAACTGATTAAGAATCAAACATAAGATTTAGTTATTCTGTTTGTTGACAGATGGCAGCACTATGCATTCTGTGCTGTTGTGAAATCTTAATTATGACATCATCAGTGAGTTGATGTTTGGTTTTACTGAGAGTGTGGCATGGAGAATGTTGTTCCTGCTGCATTATTGTCTTTCTTTATTCTATTTAATTATCTGCACCCAGTTTAGGCAGGGGATATATTTTTATAATGTAATTTAAGACTTTCATGTGATGAAAGCATACTAATTAGAGTGTTAATTTTAACTAGAGAAATTTGATTCTGAAACCAGAACTGTATGTTTCATTGTGTGTTAAGTTTTCGTGAATGTCAAGATTTGTTTTTGTATTGTGAAATAAAAAGAAGAAAATTTCAAGGATTTCTTTCTTCAAATTCTCTACATAAAAAAAATTGGAGGCACTTATGCGAGATATGTGAGTACTTGCTTTGTTTTGAAATTGTTCTTTGATGCTAAAGCTTAATTTTTTCTACTGAAGTTGCATTTAGCAAGATATTATTTTAGAATATGAGAACAATCTGGTATCTTCTTTATTGAATTGATAAAATAAGAAAAATAGTATTCTACAATATTATGTTTTGATAGTTCTCGAAAAAGAAAATTGTTCTGAAGATTATTATGATTTATTTACTTGTTGTTCTCAAGAACATTATGATTTATTTGCTTGAAATATTTGAATATTTAATTATTATGGTGAATTATTATTTTACATTGAAGAATTTTGAAGATTTTTAATTTTATGCACATTTGAGAACAGAAAATTCTATTGTTTGTATGAAAGAATAATTATGAACATTTTATAGTAGTTCTGATTTTGACTTTGATTTGTTCTGTTTTTGAATTTAATTCATTTACTTCTGTTTTTTAACTTAATTTGATTAGTTTTGTTTTGAAGCAATTCTGATTACTTTTGATTTTGAAGTAATTTTGATTAGTTTTGTTTTCAAGTTATCTGATTAATTTTATTTTGGAAATTATTCTGCTTATAAGTTATTGTGTAAAATGGAGGATTATGAGAAAAAATCTGCTCAAATTAAAATTGAGAGAGGTAGGGTGAAAGGCTCTGTAACTAGATTAGAGAATAGTTTTGATAATGTGAACACTAAAAATGAAATTTTGATTAGATTACAAAGATTAGATGATTTACTTAAAGAGTTCTTAAGATTAGATTCTTGTTTAAATGATGATGATTCTGAATTAGCAGAATTTGAAGACAGGTATTTTCAGTTAAAAACTAAATATCAAAACAAACTAGATTCTTTGAGTCCTTCAGAAGTTGTTAATGTTGCAACACACAATTCTGTGCAAGGTTCTTCTGTTACTATTCCTAATCAATGTAATATTAGACTACCAAAATTGAATATTCCAGTATTTTCTGGAAAGTTTTCAGAATGGACAAATTTTAAGGATATGTTTGTTTCCACTGTCCATTCACAAGTAGGTTTAAGTAACATTCAGAAATTCCAGTATCTTAAAGGGTTACTTTCTGAAGAACCAGCTACATTAATTAAGCATATTCCCCTTTCTAATGAATCTTATCAAGAAGCTTGGGAAAAGTTGTTAAATCGATATGATAAAAAGAAACAAATTGTTAATTCTTTGATTAAATTATTTTTAGAACAAAAATCAGTTCTGCATCCTAATAGCATAAATATAAGAAATTTGCTGAATACTAGTGATGAAGTTATTAGGGGTTTGAAAGCTGTTGGTGATGAAGCTACAAATAGAGACCCATGGTTAATATATTTGTTATTTCAAAAACTTGATCCGGAAAGTCGAAGACTTTGGTCCATTGATAGTACAGAAAATGAATTTCCCACTTTGAAAGAATTTTTTGATTTCTTAAGTGTAAGATGTTCTTCTTTAGAGCTCATCTCTAACAATGAAAGTGATGTGAAACATTCCAAAAGTTCAAATTTTGTTGGTTCCAAGTACAGTTCCAATGATAAGCATTCAAAGGTGTGCTTAAAGTGTCAAGGAATACATCCGCTCTATAAATGTGTTAAATTTAAATCCATGGATGTTGTTGCTCGAAAGAACTTTATTAAGCGTAATAACTGTTGCTTTTTATGTTTAAACTCTCATAAAGTTAAGGAATGTCCAAATTCTCATTTGAAATGCTTTAAATGTGAAAGTAAACATAATACACTCTTACATGAAGAGAATAAAAGTAATAATGCTTGCACTGCTAAGTTTGAAAATAAAGTTTTTCCAAATTCATCTGAGAATAAAAACCACCAGTCAAATAAAGAATTTGTACAGGAGTCAACATCTCACGAATTACAAATTAATTCTAGTGCTTCTTTCAATAATTCAAAATGTGTTTCTTTCCTACCTACTGCTAAAGTTCTCTTATATAATAATGAAAATAAACCTCACTCTTTTAGAGCTCTACTCGATTCTGGTTCGGAATGTTCTTTTGTTAGTGAAAATGTCATAAGAACTTTAGGGTTAAAAAGAAAGAATGACAGAATTCGATTAAATGGAATTGCTGGAATATTGGCTGGACAAACTCGTGGTTCAGTAACTCTTACAGTAGGTTCAAAGCTTTCTACCGAGTCCTTAAAGGTTCAGGCATACATCCTGCCTAAAGTGACATCTCAATTACCTGCAGAATTACTTGATACGAAAAATATAGAGTATCTTAAAAATATTACGTTAGCAGATGAAGATTTCATGAAGCCACAAGAATGTGATATTATTTTGGGATCTGACTGTTTCTTTACTATTTTAAGATATGGTAGAATTGTTAGTACCGAGAATGAGCCAATTGCCCAAAACACTATGTTTGGTTGGGTGGTAGCCGGAAAATTGGAACCTAAATGTAAATATTCTTCTAGTATTCAATCCCATTTTCTTAGTGTTGAAAACGAATCCAATGTTGATCTATTATTACAAAAATTTTGGCAAGCAGAAGAAATAGATGTTAATAAACCCCATTTGTCTGAGGAAGAAGAATTTTGTGAACAACATTTTTGTTCAACTTACAAGGTAACACCAGAAGGTAGATTTGAAGTTAAATTGCCAGTTTATAAAGATGTGATGTCATTAGGCGATTCTAAATCCATGGCAGTGTCACGTTTGTTTGCTATGGAGAAAAAATTTCAATTTGATAAAAATTTTGAAAATGAGTATAGAAATTTTATGAAGCAATATGAAGACCTTGGTCATATGACACTTATCGACAAAAACTCAAATCCTGCAAGCAACAAAGTATATTATCTTCCGCATCATTCTGTTATAAAAAGCGACTCTATTTCAACAAAGTTACGTGTGGTGTTTGATGGTTCATGCAAACCTCCTAATGCTAATTCGTTAAATTCTGTTTTAGCTGTTGGACAAATTCCACAACCAAATCTTTTTACCATTTTGATAAGATTTAGAGCAAATCCTATTGCTTTTACCGCTGATATTCAGCAAATGTATAGACAAGTTTTGATTGCTCCAGAAGATCAAGATTTACAGTATTGTTTGGCGTGACTCAGCATACTCAGCTATAAAGGAATACAGGCTACGAACTATTACATATGGTACATCATCAGCTCCATTTTTAGCTACTCGTTGTCTATTTCAAATTGGAAAGGATATTGAAAAGAATGATCCTGTAACAGCTTCAATAATTAAAGATAGTTTCTATGTTGATGATTGTATGTCCGGTGCAATCTCAAGCGAAGAAGCTATTAAAATGGTTGAGAAACTTTCACTGGCTTTAGAAAATAGAGGTTTTCATTTACGGAAGTGGAGATCTAATTCTTCTGATGTAGTGAATCATTTATCTTCAAATTCTCTTGAGTCAACAAATTTAGAAATTCATCCTGATGACTGTTCCAAAGCCTTAGGGCTTATTTGGGATTCTTCAAATGATGTTTTTGTCTTTAAAGTTAATTTACAATTTGATGATAACATAACTAAAAGAAAATTTCTTTCACAATCTGCCAAATTATTTGATCCATTAGGATTTTTGGCTCCATGTACTGTCTCTATAAAAATGTTTTACCAGCAATTGTGGTTGATGAAGTTAGACTGGGATACTGCTCTTCCTGAAAATTTCCAAGCAAATTGGAAGAAATTCCAAGAGGAATTTGAACAAGTTTGCTCCATTAGAATTCCCCGATGGATCCAAGTTTCCAGTAAAGAGCTCATTTTACATGGATTTAGCGATGCATCAGAATCAGCATATGCCGCCATCATATATGTGGTTCAACCTGGTGAAGTGAAGTCAAAGGTGACCATTTTAGTTGCTAAAAGCAAGGTAGCACCCCTTAAATCAGTTTCCATTCCAAGGCTTGAGCTCAATGGTGCTTTACTACTTTCCAGACTATATTCTGCATTAGTGACTATTTTGAATACCTTCGTTATTAAGTTTTTTGCATGGACTGACTCGCAAGTAGTTCTATCATGGCTGTCATCTCATCCTAGGTGTTGGAAACCTTATGTGGCCAATAGAACCTCAGAAATTCTAGACTCTGTTCCATCTGACTGTTGGAGGTATGTTCCAGGCAAGGAAAATCCAGCTGACATTGCTTCTAGAGGTTTATCTCCTAAGGATCTTCCCGATTGTTCCCTTTGGTGGGAGGGCCCAAAGTGGCTTTCTTTAAGTCAAGAACATTGGCCTGAACAACCTCAAATAAAAACTAATTTAGACACTGTAAATAAAGAGAAAAAGAACTCTAAATTTTGTTTTCCAGTAACTGTGAATAATTCTTTGATTGATTTACTTTTTGAAAAATATTCTTATTTTATTAAAATTGTTGATGTTTTAGCTTTTTGTATTAGGTTTGTGAGAAATTGCAAACAGAAAGTTGGCAAAATGAACACCAGTCCTTTGAGTAAAGGTAAATTTCTTCCTTTATCGACAAACGAAAGAAGACATTCAGGTAATTTGATTATTTCTTATATTCAGCAGCTATATTTCGCAGATGAAATTAGTTGTATTAGATCAAACAGACCAGTTTCTAAAAAAGTTCTCTTTTTTCACTTTGTCCTTTTATTGATAGTGATGGTTTACTTAGGGTGGGAGGTAGGCTGAGAAATTCACCCCTCCAGTACAATGCAAAACATCCTGTCATTTTGCCAACTCAACATAAATTAAGTGTATTAATTGTTAAATATTTTCATGTTATGCATTTTCATGCTGGGTTAAATTTGTTAATGGGTATCATTAGACAGAGTTATTGGATTGTACGTGCCAAGAAGATAATTAAAAATTGTATTCATAAATGTGTTACCTGCTGTAGATATAGAGCAGCTTCTTCCAAACAGTTAATGGGAGATCTTCCTCTTAACCGAGTCACTCCTAACAGGCCATTTTCTGCATGTGGAATCGATTATGCAGGGCCTATTAATATTTTGAAATATCGAGGTAGAGGAGCGAAAACTACTAAATGCTATATTGTTCTATTTGTTTGTTTTGCAACTAAAGCTCTACATTTAGAGTTGGTGAGTGATTTAACCTCCGAGGCATTTATTGCTTCATTAAACAGATTTTGCTCTCGAAGAGGAGCTCCTCAACATGTGTATAGTGATAATGCCACAACATTTGTAGGTGCTAAAAGGCAACTCTCAGATTTATATAAATTTATTTGTTCAATTGAAAGAAATGAAAAAATTTGTTATTTTTTGTCTCAAAGAAACATTGAGTGGCATATGATTCCTCCAGTGAGTCCGCATTTTGGTGGACTGTGGGAAGCCGCTGTTCGTTCTGTAAAATTTCATATCAAACGTGTAATTGGAAATACTAATTTAACTTTTGAGGAACTTTATACATTTTTAACTCAAATTGAAGCCATCTTGAATTCTAGACCATTAGTGGCAATTGATAGTGATAACAATTCAGTAGGTATAAATATATTGACTCCATCTCATTTTTTAACTGGTGATGTCATAACTTCCCCAGCTGAACCTTTAAATGAGGAAAATTTGTCTTTACGATCTCGTTGGGATATTGTACAAAAATTGAAATTATGTTTTTGGAAAAGGTGGAGTATTGATTATTTGAGTACTCTGCAAAATAGAAAAAAATGGAGAGTAAATACTGAAAATTTTAAAGTAAATGATGTAGTAATTTTGAAAGAGGATAATGTTCCTCCTTCTGTTTGGCCATTAGGCAAAATTATTGAAATTCATCCAGGTAAGGATGGTATAGTCCGTGTAGTAACTGTTGAAACCGCTAGGGGTATTTTTAAAAGACCTATTGTAAAACTTTGTTTACTTCCTTTGCATCAAGAATAGTTTCTTGATGGGTGGGAGTATGTTCAGTGCTGAACTGATTAAGAATCAAACATAAGATTTAGTTATTCTGTTTGTTGACAGATGGCAGCACTATGCATTCTGTGCTGTTGTGAAATCTTAATTATGACATCATCAGTGAGTTGATGTTTGGTTTTACTGAGAGTGTGGCATGGAGAATGTTGTTCCTGCTGCATTATTGTCTTTCTTTATTCTATTTAATTATCTGCACCCAGTTTAGGCAGGGGATATATTTTTATAATGTAATTTAAGACTTTCATGTGATGAAAGCATACTAATTAGAGTGTTAATTTTAACTAGAGAAATTTGATTCTGAAACCAGAACTGTATGTTTCATTGTGTGTTAAGTTTTCGTGAATGTCAAGATTTGTTTTTGTATTGTGAAATAAAAAGAAGAAAATTTCAAGGATTTCTTTCTTCAAATTCTCTACAGTGTCCGTATTACATCGGAGCTTGTTATAGTACTTTTATTTCTTTTAAAATAATGTAACATCAATTAAGATGCGCCTTAAACAATTATCACACGTAGATTATAATCAGGGGTGCATTCGAAAATGTTCCAGTCCCGGAACATTTGATTTTATATTAGCAAATACAGAACCCCTATGCTGGCTATATAACAATTGTTATGAAAAATACATATTCATTTTGACGTTTACATTGCTAAGAAGCTAAGCGTATCTCTTTACCTTGTCACACTCTTAACCCTTCCTTCTCTGTCAGATTTTTTTATTTTTCGAATTCCCAATTTTCGTACAATGAATCCAAGTTCTAAATTAAAAATACTAATAAAACAAGGTTTTGCTCTGTCTGTGTGCGATGGCTAGCAGAATCTACGGCACGTACAAGGCTCAAAATTTTTGTGAGAATAGTCGAAAACCTGTCCTGATGCAACCGGTGATGTAAAATAACCACTTTGGGTATTTTTCTGGGTATTTATTTTTCAGTTAAATATAGCTGTGAAAAAATTTATAATGGATTGCTGAAAAGGAATGAAAATTTAGAACTTTAGACTTCCTACAACTCTTAAATTTTAAAGAACCTCAACATTTTATATTGAAATATTGAATTTAAATGCCTTTTTTTTAATTATAATGAAGAGTGTAAAAAAAATAATGTATTAATTCAGAAGAATTTTATTAAAAAAACAATTTTAATTAAATTTGTGTAACAGGTGCACTTAATATATGTGCAATACTGATTCAGCTAATGCATATTAGTACTACATAGGTCACTTCAAGCACTACCACGGTAATACTATATTACGATGGTAGTTCTCCAATAAAGGAGACACATTCTCTAATTTTTCCTCAGAAGACTTTTCTTTCCCTGATACTCTTTTTCTCTGCAAATAACTACATCAGTCTAAGATGAGTGCTCTCTAATTTCATATGATGGCCAATTTCATGAATAAATATCATTTGTATCTGACGCTTTTAAGGTGCAGTCGGTCAAATGAAATAATGACCTCATGCATTTTACTCACCAAATTTTTCCTGAAAACAATTAAATAAACATTTGATAGGAAATTATGTATTATTTCAAGTTATATAAAAAAAAAATCTTAAGGCTCATCTTCATACTTCTAAAATTGTACCGAACTCTGAAATTTTCAATACAAACGCAATAATTTTTACATCATATTTGGCTTTGTCATTAAATTTTACTTAAAAAAAAACTGAACAGAAAGGAAAGGCATTAAATCAAGTAGTTTAGGAATTGTGGAGATTTAAAATTTGAATGAATACGATAAAAATGTAATGCAATTTGTTATTTCGAAGACTCGTGAAAGGACGACTAAAAAGACAGGCACGCATTTTGCTTTTGTGAAACTTTGATCTGCGTTTTTATATAGGCTTTTAACGTGAAAAAATATTTTCCACATTCTTTTAAAAAATCGGGTCAACCCGAACCCGACCCGCAAGAGCCAAAAAGCCAACCCGACCCGCAACAAAAATAGTTAAAGTCAACCTGACCCGACCCGCAACGCGAAAATATAGCGCCTAGTGCGGGTCTGGTCGGGTTCGGGTAAAAACGAGTAACCCGACCCGATGCAGGACTTTACCCCAGACTATTAGGTGGTATCCCCCTCGTGGGGGAGAAAATTTTTTCATGTGACATATTGTTTTAAAGATTTTGGTCTGGATATTACTAAGAAAGCACTCACTCCTCTCCTCTTAACTCATTTTTTTTTTAATCAGTAGAGGTTATTTTAAAGTTTTAATTTGTTCATTACTACCCCATACAATTTTCCAAAAATTAAGAAAAACATTTACATAACAAATCTCAACAATTAGCAGCTTTCCCCTCATTTTCACACAACGAACGGGTACGTATTTAAGACAAAATGGGGGGGGGGGGGGATCGTTCGAAAAATCTCGTAACGCAGAACTCAAAAATATATACAATAATAATAGATACAATTATATTTTCAGAAATTCGTCGAAAATGTTTGGCAAAATTATGTCTGCCTTATTTTTTCCAAATCTACTGAAAAAATTAGAAGTAGTAGGAATTTATTTAAACCTTTCAGGAAGACTATAGAGATTATCCTAGGTCATACAATTTTTCAGAAAATCGCAATTTTCCTTTATACATAAACTTCATCTTTCTGGCGCTCAGCGGAGGAGTTGAGGAGAGTTCGAGATACCTATCGACGCGAAATCATCCAAGGACTGTCGATAATGATTTTCCAAAAGAATTGTCGGTAATTAGCTGAGATATTAATTAAAAACCTATCTAAAAAAACGTGGCACAGACCAAAGTGGTCATGCAACTTTGTAACCTCCTTTCAAAGCGTACTTGGCACAATGGCAATATTAAACTTTGTACAAGGCCTTTGTTTTAGGTAAGACGGATCACAATGATAAATAGTCAGCGTTTTTCATTCCAATTGAATTCAATTATTGAAGGCAATTATTGAAAAATATTTAATAAAATAATTCCGAGTTATTTGCAAAGTCTTATTATTCGTTTAACAACTATATTTTGTAAGATTGTAGTTAGAAATTAATAAATTTATTGTATGAACTCTCTCTACGCGAGTGAAACTAGCGCTTGATCTATTATAATTTGTTCGAAGCAAATCTATAAAATATTCAATTAAAATTTCAATAAAACGTAATTCATTTTGAAGTTGTTCTCAAAAACATGTTTCCCTACTCTAAATGACATGAAACATACATGGTCATGGGCTCGTTTTTATGCGTAAAAGCATACAATGTTAGGCATGGCTATTAAATTGGGTTGGAATCGAATGGCGTTTTTGATTTCTTTTTTTTTTTAAATGCATTGCATTTTGAGCTCCATCCTGTTTTATTTATTTATTGTTTCTGTTATATAATGTAGCCAATTGCTGTGATTGATTTGTGCTTTTTTCGGTAATTTACTTTTACATGGGAGCCGTGCATAACCTGGGGACTTATGCTGCTTTACCATTGTGCCATTTAATATACTACTCGTTTTTATGTCGTCAATATGTGTATCACTATCAATACTACAGTAAGATAGAAGAGTTATATATTTTCAATTATTTGAATAATGGAGCCTTCCATGTTTATCCCCAGCTGTAGTGCGCCCTGTTTTCTGAAAAGTTGGACAGGTCTGATCTAGAGCAGGGATGTCAAAAGGGGCATTCGCGGTCGCCCTTTCGATTCTTTTTATGCTTCTCGCACTTTTTAAAAATTTATTTTAGGCGCATGACGGCGCCCTTAAGCCTTCCGTGGCGCCTTACGACCGTGACCTTTCGACACCATGACGCCTTTCGGTTGAGACTCTCCCCCCCCTCTACCCTAAAGCTACGCCGCTGATGAGCATCTGCAAATTTCATACATCTTAAAAATAAAAATGAACTCGTAAATGTGCCATCAGAAATGACACACTTTCGATTTTAAATACCGCTTTAATAAATTTAAATTGGATAAAAGTTTTTCAAAATTTTCAGCTTCGCCTAAACTATTTGGCGCCTTTACTATTCTGGCGCCTGTGTGCGGTGCACACTTTGCACACTGGGTCGGCGCGCCCCTGTAGCTATTTATATCATTTGGTATCAACTCTCACTTTCTGAAGCCTGAATTGCGCTAAGCTTAAAAAAATAAAATAAAATAAAATGCTGAGTCTTCTATAGTAGGAAAGTGTCAAAAATGTATTTTAAAGTGAATGAAACGACCAAATTTAGAACAGTCTTCAAATTTTGAATGATTCTTCAATCATTCATAATTCATACAAATCTAAGTTTGCTTTTTTTTTGTTGTTGTTGTTCATCGATTTTGTTATTTTTTAATGTGCAACTTTTGAATAATTCCTCATTTCATTATTTAATAAAAACATTCAAAGATAATTGAAGATAAATAATTATAATTGAATAAGATCATAATTTGTAAAAGAAAAAGAGAGCAAAGACAGTACTTTTATATTTCCATTTTCTCCAGATTTGTAATTAAAAAAATAACAATATAATAATAATAAATAAGTAAATAAACAATCTATTTACATAAAATCCAAGTCTTCATGTGTCCCTCACAATTCCGGTAGGACCGCCTCATTGTAAAGTATAATTGTTGAAAATTACGAATGCAAGGTTACCATAATAGCGCCAAATGTTGACCAGTTTGGTGATATATTTCCAAATTTGACGAAATATTGCCAAATTTGGTGACAAAAATAAGTTGTCATATATAAAGCCAACTTGGCGATAGCTAGCTAATTTGGCAGAATTCCCATTTAAAATCATTAATATTTCATAATCGATGTCACTGCAATTTAATTTAAACTCTGCGCTTTTAAGGGTTTTTTTTTTTCAAAATCTATGGGTGAGAATTTAAAATGTAATATACGAAAATATACATCTTTACATCTTCATCCAGATGCTACTAATAACATAACAGCCAATAGATGGTGCTGGTACTGTATGAGCTCCTAACTGCCGATTTTTAATGTGTTTTAGGTACTTTTCCAGTAGAGGGGCATTGGCGAGATACAGAAAATGAAATTTGGCAACATATTTCCTAACAACTTATTCACTGTTTCATATATACATAAGTAATTTTTCAATTTTTATACAATTTATTTAATATAAAGAAACCATTTAACTATTTTTGTATACAAACTGAAGTAAATTGCACATAAAAAAACAACAATAATATAGATATAAATAAAATGTTTATAGATTATATAAGTAAACTTAAAAGTTCATTAATTTTGTTTATATCATTTGGCAAAAAATCGCACTTCTGACAAACTTTAAAAAAGTATGCCAAGGACCCTATGCTGGAAAGTACCGTGCTTTATATAGTCGGATACAAAAGTTAAATTCTCGGTACTTTTCTACTTTAGGGGCCTTGGCGAAGAAGGAAAATTGGCAACATATTTTCTGGCAACCTATTCACTGTTACATTTCACACACGCACGCATTTTTTTTTTTTTTTTTTTTTTTTTCAATATTTATACAATTTATTTAGCATAAATAAGCCATATATCTAATTTTATAATATAGACATGACCTGCAATCCGCACAACACTTGGAACCAAGCTGTGCATATTAGTAGTCTTCTACTGTATTACAGTTTTTCATAAATGAGTTTTATTTTTAAAATCTTATTTTTTCTATCACTGCGGAACAAGCGAAAAAAACTCATAATCTTGCACATGTGTTGTATATATTTTTATATCTCTTATTCCGTCATTTTGGATGGGCTATCTTTCTAGTAACATTAATAATAAGAGTCTTTTCTTTAAAAGCTTTATTTTATCATTAATGTACTAAATTTATATTGTTCACATATCTTGTATTTTTATACGTGCTAACTACATAAATTGTATTAACTACATATGAATATAGCCTTTCTTTTTTCTTGTAGGGCTGCAAATAATTTTTAATTTAGACGAAGTTGCATTCATTCAGAATTTAGTATTTTACATTGAATCCTCTTATTGTATACCTGTAAGTATAAGTTTCATTCTTCATTTTTTTGTGCGTATTTATATAGATAGAAGTCTTTACTAATTTTCTTTTGTTTTTAATTTAGGATTATGGGATTTGGGAAAGAGGCGATAAAACAAACCATGGATTGCCTGAGTTAAATGCAAGCTCAATTGGAATGGCTAAAGTAAGAAGATTTCTAATTCTTTAATATATATATATATACTAGGGGGCTCTGCCCCCTGCAAGCTACGCTTGCCAACCCCCGTTCAGACACTGTAGAATCTAAAAACACGCTAATCTGATCAGTTTTAAAAAGATTAGAGAAGATTGAATTATACTGAAAAAACCTGTAGTGATCTCCCTGTAAACGGGTTTCCATTCAATTCCCTTTGATTGCAAAAATTTAAGGTAGAATCAGTTGCTGTTAAGACATCCAATGGTTGTTTTCGTGTTTGGTTAAAGGAGATCAGTTAAACATTTGAAAAGAAGCTAAAATAAAATGAATTAAGTAAACAGAGTCTTTGTCTCTCGGTATTTTTTAACAGCGTTATAAAACAAATGACATAATACAATTACTAAAATTTGCTGCTTTAATCCCTTCAAGGGCGGTGGTTCATTTTTGGACCACTTAATTTTAATTCTTAAATGCCACACTAGCATCAGAATATTGGGATGAAAATTTCCCTTTTATTAAGTAAGTGAGCAAAAGCATTTTTGTATTTTGAAATTTGTTTGTAAATTCTGGTACCATTCACTGATTTCAAGATTTTACGAATAGAAGTGCCTTGTCCGTGAAAGGGTTAAACGCATATTAATGTATTTATTATTTTAAAGTTTCCTTTCCCTTTTAATATTCACGTGTAAATACAATTCTCATGACATAATTTTCAATATTTTCCTGCCTTTAACACGTACTCATTTAATAGTAATTTTAAAGTTTTTTTTCTATTTATAATAAGTCACATGAAAATAAATTTTTAATCATTTGGAAATATTATTCTTTGCGATGTTTTTAAAATTGAAAACAATCTCTATAATAATAGCCTAAGTCATGTGACTATCATCAACAGCTCCAGGCGGACCCATTCACTTTTTATATTCCATGCGGCCATTTTGGTACTTTAATGTTAGCCAGACACAGGTGTGATAAGTTGCCGAATATTATTCTATCCCCATTATTTCGTTTATATTATAACAGTCCAAGTCATGTAACTGCCATAAACAACGGGCTGATTCCTTTGCTTTTCATAAGAAAGGTTTCCATTTTGATTAAAGAATCAAAATTATTTTTTCGAATAAAACTACATAAAAGTTGCCATGATCACAAAGAATTCCTGGTACTTTTATGTTAGCCGGGTGAAAATCTCGCCAATAGCTTTTTTTTAACTTGCCAGTTAGCATTTTTTTATTTTTCGAGTGGTAAATTAAAACGGTACTACTTGGTTATCCCATCGACCAAAAATCTGTCGCCAAACTATAAGATTACAATGGTTGATCGTAAATGTCACATTCACTTGACTTTAAGGAAGTTACACATGTTCACGCCATAAAGTGATTTTTATTTCGACATTTTATTTGTATTTTTATTAATGTTATACTAATTTATTTGTCTTTTGTTATTTAAAATTAAAAAAAATATGTCAATTTGTATAATTTGGCGAAATTGGTCGACAGGAGAAGTAATAACATTAAAACGTTGCTTTGAAGTGGAAATTAAATCTCATGATTTGTTGCATTGTCACATACGCACCGGGTTTGGTGTGATTTTTTTTTTACGACAATTTGGCGAAAACCTCGTTTTCAAATACCTGTTACATATGTATTTTTAAATTATTTTCTGTTATTTTTAAAATGAAATAACAATAAATATAAAAAAATTAATTAATAACTATAGAACAAAACAATTTATAACATTTTTTGTAAATAAAAAGAAAATAAATTCAAATAAACATTTATTAATAAATAAGCAACAATAGCCGGGTTACCATGTCAGGCAAAATAACGCCATTTTGGCCCCAATTAGGTACCCCGTTGCGTATATGACATCTGTGTCTAATATTTTTCTTTTCGTTTCGTTTTAAAAAAAGAATGAAATAAAAGCCATTTATTTTAAAGGTTTCAATTTTAAATGAAAGTTTTGTATTAAATAAAATGATAATGAAATACAAATTGAAGTCTGAATAAAAGTAACATGATGCATTTCTTAGCATACATTTAAGGGAGGCCAAACTCGTCGCCAAATTAATTTAAAATAACCTTTTCTAAAATATGATTAAAATTTGAGTTGCCATCATTAGAAAAAAAGTATTTAAAATTAGAAAAAAATTAATATTTCGAAAACTAATTCTAATTTTAAAATTCTAATACCAGTTTTGAGATCTGTGGATCAATACAGATTTTTGGTGTTAGTTTCATCGTAAAGTATTCCATATTTTAGGAGAAATCGCTGTGAAACATAATCAGTTGTTTAATCAGTCGCTTCATAGAATCGTTACATAAATTCGTTTCAATTCGATTCATTAGGATTTTATATATATAGGGTTGTCGGGCTAGCTCAGTTTCAAATCACACAGAAATTTCACATAATTTCAAAATAACAATTTCTCAAGGTAGCTTTTTAAATATTTTTTATTTCTTCTTGGTAAGACGGCACATAACAAATAGAACATCACACGTCCACATAAAAATAATTGTGCAAATAACTTTGTACATGTTTCCACAACTCAAAACAAAACAGAACTCTAACGAACTCACAGCATATTCTCATTCGGCAAAGCTCAGGCAAGGCGATCACGTGATTGCCGGTAAAGTCTATTTTTGAAACGAGAGGCTCGCGTTACATCCTCCCCCTCTGTTTCCGATTTATGTCTCGGAGAGAAAACAGGATGCTTTCTGGGTCTTCCTCTTTTTCTCAAGGGTGCAACTGGAATAGTTTCAGATACTTGAAAAAGTGACAAGGCGGAAACGTGGTAAGACCCAATTCGCTCAGTAGGATTGTCCAGGCTGTCAATGTCATATGTCACTAGTGACTTTTGAGTCAAAACTATGTATGGCCCATCTCTCTTAGGCATAAATTTTGCTGTTTTATTTTTACTTGCCTTGCTCACAGGGTGTAGGGTAACCCATACTTTATCACCAGGTGTGAAATACACTCGTCTACGATTTTTATCGTAATATATCTTTCGCTGATCTTGTTTCATTTCAACACGCTCTTTTACACTTTTGGAAATATTTGCAAGACGTTTAAGATATGGGGTTATTTCTGGAACAAAATTGTCATTTTCCACAACAGCTCTGAAATCGTTCACCACATCATCGATTATTCTTAATTCTCGACCAAATTGCAGATAGGCGGCAGTTTGGCCTGTTGTATCAGATTTGGCAGAGTTCATAACAAATCTAATAAAAGGAAGTTTATCAATCCAGGAAGTGTGTTCATCCCTAACAAGGATTGCTATTCGAGGTTTCAAGTCTCTATTTTTGTGTTCTACTGGATTGGCCTGAGGATGGTACAAAGGTGTCAACGATGGGTCTATTCCAAGAATGTAACAAACTTGTTGTAAAACATCGCTCACAAACTGAGGGCCGTTATCACTTATGAGTCTTCTTGGGGTACCATAACTGTTAGAAAAGTGCAACCCTAGTCTTGTCACTGTACATTTATATATATTCCTATTTAACATTTCCTTTTTGATTAAATCTATAGAACTCACTTACCTTTATTTAAAACAGCTTACTTATTTTTCTTTTCACCTCCTTAAGTTTATTAATGTCATATTATATTATAAGTAAATCTGTAAATCTAATGAATAATTTAACTAAATTAAAATAAGTTTCCTTTATTTACCTGTTGAAATAGTCCTCCAGCTAACTGCATTCTCTTAAATTGACTTCGTCAATTTCGTAATACATTTGTTTATGCCCGTATCACGATATCATTCTTTTCCCTCTTTGACTTCAAAGTTGTTTTTCCTGCCTCTACTAGAGGGCATAAGCGGTTCGATACGATCGTGATTTGCTTATGCAAATCCGATGCCGTCACTCTGAAACTTCTAGAAGCATGCTGTCAAGGCCATGAGAGGGCGTTGTTTAGCGATGCGCGGAAGTCTGGTTTTTGTTCACCCGAGACAGATATATGGTCGGACTTTCAAGCGTTCGGGGCACTTCATTTATTTTAGTCAAGAGAGGATGTGAGCAGTAGCAGTTATCTAAGTGAATTCTCCCTTTTGCCGGTTTTTGTATTTATCGTCTGTGCATTGGTTTCTTTTTGAACGAAGTTATCGGCTATGATTTAGTATATCTCTTCGAATTTTGCTGCTGATATAAGGTCTACAGTGTAAGGAGTGTTAAGTTGTTTAAGTAAAGACTTTTTCCCAAATATGTTAATCGAATCGAAAACTAGATTCGAATGGAACTTAAGTGGAGAATCAGCTTGCACTTCGTCGGGTATATTGTTAAGATGTAACGCCGGTGCTTTGTTTTTCTACATTTTTCTTATGAAAGCCTGTGAAACATTTTTACGTGTGGATTCTGCATATGATATGGCATCGACCTCAAAGTTGCTCTTTTAGCACGTATAAAGTATTTTATAGCGTCGTGAGAACTTTGAGGGAGTTGATTTAATTTACTGGTAGATAATGGAGCTTCAGTGACATCGTGAACTTTCCTGTGCAATAAGTGACGGCATTTTTCTAAATATGTGATACCAGCTGTGATATTGTTACCTCTTGTTGTGTCATGGGATATTTTTACGAAAGTTTAAACACTGTTAAAGTCAGCTAAGTCATTTTGTTTAATTTATTAATGTATATATATATATTTCTTATATGAGTTTATTTATATGTTTTTGTTTCTTAAGATTTTAATAAATATGTTTAGTTTTTAAAAATCATTGTCATCATTTTTAAACCACCACAGTAATTTAAATTTGTTTTTTAGTTAAATTTAGTTCAGCAAATCATTCTTAAGTTTTTCTTTTATCGGGGTTGTAAAAAATCAGCAATAGCATTTCCTTTCTGCATTAAGCAACTCTGCTCATTTCATTCCAACCCCCAGGAGATACTTTGTATTTCCTGACAAATGGGTTATGGGCTTCTGTCAATAACTTAGCCTGTTTAATAATTAAAATATAAATATATTCAATTTCCTTTAATATAATAAAATTTATAATGGTTTAATTGTGTAAAAACACATTTTTTTGTTTTTGAATAAGCGTTTAAGTTTTCTGATTAAATTTTGATAAATTTTATGATTTAAAGTTTGCCGTTTTTGACCTTGACCGGTCTGGCATTTTCATGTGGTGGAAGTTTAATTTCGGCCCTGTAGGATGTTAGCGATTATTTCGAGGGGGAGGGGGGGGGCGAGATTACGATGACATTTGCTTTTGGTTTTTAATATTTTATATCTTTATTTCTTTAAGGTTTATTTTAATTAAAGTTAATGGTTTTTTTTTGGTATATTAGAAAATATTATAAATATAATGGAATTTATTTGAATAGTTAAATGTTGATTTATTAAAAGTTAAGAAAATAGTTCAGATTTAAATAGAATTTTGAGAAGATTTAAGTTTTTTTGGGGTTTAAGGATATTTAAATGATGTTTTAAGACATTTAAAGAAAGTTAAGTAAATATTTGCAAAAGTGTAAGGGTTTTTAAGTAGAAATTTTAAATGAAATGCTGGTATTCAATTGAAGTTTAAGAAATATTTTTTAGAAGTTTAAAAAGTAATTTGATAGTTTAAAAGGTAATTTGATAGTTTAAAAGGTAATTTGATAGTTTAAAAAGGTAATTTGATAATTTAAATGTAATGTTTTGAAGTTTAAATTGCAAATTGAAGAGAAAATTTCATGAATTTAATAGAAGTTAAGTTTTTTTTTAGAATTTTCAATAATATTTGATCCCATGACACAAGTTTTGGGGTAAATAGATGCTGAATCGGAGGCTTCAACATATCCTGAAGAAATCTTCTATATCACTTGATTTTTATTCAAGTATTGAAAGTGTTTAATTCAACCAGTGAAGAGAAGTCATACAGTTCATATGTTTAAGATGACTTACAGTATTGAGAGCTTATAACTGGTCATGTTTTTAAAGTTTCCGGTTCATCAGTGGATTCGGCTGGCACCCTGTTTAGGGTTGGGATTGATGACTGATTTGCCTCACTGAGTTGAAAAACTGTTGAACATTTTGACTCCTCAGGAAATGACTTTTATTTTCATGTGCGATTCTACTATTTGGAGGAAATGGAGACTGGCTTTATGGGAGAACTTTTTGACGATATGACGGGGGCTTGCTCCTATGATTTTTTTTTATAAATGCTGCTACAACAAAAATAGATCCTCTTCATAATTTTTAATTATCCAGTTCAAAATATCATTTTAAAGGTGCTGTATCTTTATGTAATTCAAGAAACGATCCTCATCACTTGTAAATGCTGTCGTTAATACTTGTGTGTTGATATTTTTTAAATGTAATTCTAATTTCTAAAAGTGTAATGCTATATGTTTGCAGGTTTTTCCGTCCGGTGTTTTAAAGCCAAATATATCTTTAAATTTGATCATTTTTTTAAAAAAGTTCAAATTGATTCTGGTGGTCTGATGTTAATGTTTACTCGGGTTGAATTGCTTTACTGGTATAAATTTTACTAAATTGTGTTGGGTACAGATGCGGGGTATAGTTTTCTTTTAATAAATTGAATTTTGTTTAAAAGTTTAAGAAGCTTAAAGTTTAATTGTTACTAAAGACGTAATTTTTCTCATAAATACAGTTTAAGTTTCTGAGGCGGCCTCCTTCCCGTTAATTATATAAATTTAAAAGGTTAAAATAGATATATACTGAAGTAATATAATTTTTTGAATTAAAGGATTTACAGTTAAATGTTTAGAGTTTTATTTGCAGTATATATTCCTCACTTATAGCTTTTGTTTAGCATGGGCGGTTTATTCCCTTTTAAGGTTTAAGTATTAGGTAAACCTGGCCCTGTTAGCTGAACAGTGTGCTTTTATTAGTTGAGGAATATTTCTTTATTTAACATACAGTTTAAATTTTTAAAATAAATTGATATAATAGATACTTATTTCTGAGTAAAGTTAAAATAGTTACTTTTGTTGGGGGGAGGTCATTAAAGGCTAATTAAATAGATTTTTTTTGGAAATTAATGGAGCATAAATCTTTTAGAGTTAAATTTTTCTTGATCGGAAATTGAATATGTTGGAAATTGTTCGGCTGTTTTATTAACACTGTGTAAAAGACGTTGGATTTATTTTCCAAGTCATGTTAATGGATCGGATGGACGACCAGTCAGTTGGACATTTTTGACGGTTTTCGATTTATCTGTTTTTGTTATAATTTACAGTATATTTAAAGTGTACCCTGATGTATCCAATATGAATATATTTAAGCTTTAATTATGATTCAGTTTTTAATTTTTAAACGAGATTAATACCTCTCAAATATTTTTCTGAGTCATGATTATATATTGAATTGAGAATCTGATATCATGAGTTGATCAGAATTTGAAATGTTTTATTTGCATGTGCTTGAGCAATCTTTATATACATTTGATTTCGACAATTGGTTTAAGTTTTTAATTAAGTTATTTAAATATTTGATTTAAAATGTGTTAAGATTTAAAATGTGTTAACAATTTAAGATTGATAAATAAATTAAAAGTTTCAGTTTAGTTTTATATAATTTTAATTGCTGTGTTTGAATCTTAATCTAGATTGTCCTCATGACTTTAAGAGTTTGGAATACTGCTAATTATCTTTTAGGTAAATTGTTAGGCAGAAGATGTATCCAATGGACTCCTGGACCCTTGAATAGTGGGTTTAAAGTTTGAGTTGATTTTCTGGGGGGATTTGAAAATAGCAATATATATATAATTTTTAGTTTCAGAATAGATTTTTTATTTAGAATTGATCTTCAGAATGAAGCTGGTTGTGTGTTACATGGTACTGTATGGACATTATTAGAGTAGTGTTTTTATAGTTTTTATACCTGTATTAGAACTCATGTGAGTTTCTCATATGAAATGATAGCATATGCCACATTTTTGATTGAGCAATCAATATAATTTTTGTTTTAATATACCTAATAGTTTATTGTTAATTTGATATTGAATATTTTGTTTAAAATAAATGAGTGTTATGTTAAAAATTTTTTTGTTTTATGAAATTTTTTATTTATAATAGTGAAGATTTTTAGAGAAAGAGAATTTTAATTTACAGTAAATGAGGTTGCTTATAGTATATATAGATGAATATGGAAATGAAATTGGAGGGGACTGGATGGAGATCCTGTGCATGTTGATAATTTTTAATATCAGGAATTGAAGTTTTTAAGTGTTAAAATTTTAGGAAGAGAAATTTTTAAAGGGAGCAGCTAGACGCTTGAAATATGGATCATCTTGGTAAAGGATGGAGGTTTGCCTATTAGGTGTTTTTCATTTCAAGTTTTTGAGGTAAATTTCCAATTGGTGTTGAGGATGCTGGCGAGTTAAATCAAGATGTAAGGGGTAATGAATTTTTTTTGAAATCCTAGTGTTAGAAAGTTTTGTTTTGAAGATTTGAATGGGGCCTGCCCCTCATAAATGGACTAGGTAATTTCACTGAATTTTTACTGGATTTGCTGTCAACATGTGTAAATAGAGGTTCTTCCCAGTGATTTGTTCGGATGGAATAGCATAGGTTTTTCCTAATTGCTTTTCCTGTAGTACGTAAGAGGGGGAGACCGTTAGACGGTAATTTAAAAGCTGTTTCTTTTTAATATGTAAGGTCCGTAATGATTTTCATGTGTTCAGCAGGCGGCATCGATGGATTAATTCTTTGATGTGAAAGATGGTATTAATGGATTCTATTAAAATTTTTAAAGTTTTTTTAATGATTTCTGGTTTTCTAGTTTTGCCTGGCGGGGGGGATTTACATTCAGATGTTTGACTTCGCTCCCCGTCATGGCAAAAATTTCCGGTTATGCTCGTCTTTAGCCGGCATAGTATATAGAAGATATGTAATTAGTAGTCATTCCCTTGTCAAGAATTGATGTTGCTATTGGGGGATGTGTTCGAGTAAGGATGATTACCTGTAGCATCGTTTGGCTAGTTTTTGAAAGGATATTGAAAGGTTAATGCTCCATTATCATGGTAGTTAGTGCTATCGTGTAATGAAGATTTTGATTTCCCTTATTACTTCTAAGTTAAATCTCATTTTTACAGAAATCGCTTGCTGCCTATGTTAATTTTTTTTTAGAAAATCTTTGGGCCCAGAGTCGTAGGTAGTTGGCGAGAAGAAAATTACTGGTTTTGAGTTTCATTTTTCGTTATTCATAAGTTATTAAAGTGATTTTTAAGAAAGGTGTAACGGGGAGTAGTTTTGGAGTGAGCATTTCCTTATATCCATCATGCATGATGGTCTTTAACGATGACGTTTTGGGTCTACTTGTATTAATCTGGCTAGTCGGTGTTACATGAAAGGTGTCATGAATTATTGGGATGCATTTTCTTCTAGTTAACGTTGATTTCCGGAATTTTTCAGGTGAATTATTGATGTTGCTTGGCTGAAAGGACCATTACATTGTTAAGTTTAAATAATGTTAAGTGATGTTTATCTTGAAATAGCAGTATACTCTTTTAGATGGGGTTACGTATTTTTGGATCAAAGTGTTAGGATCTCGACTTTTAATTTTTCTTTTAAATGAGATATAAATGTAAGATAAGTGCAGTACATATTAAGATATTGGGGTGAAGTGTTTTAAATTATAAGGATATTGCTAAATTTTATTATCTCATTATTATGTGTATGTATATTTTTATTGTAATGAATATTGTAAATGTGTTTATACAGGTTTTTGATGCACTGGAGCTCATTGTCACTAGTTTAGTCTTTTCACTCGGTTTGTTTTTCAGGTAGATGAACTGAGGTTTCGTTATGCTGGAACTGCTTTTGATGAGTGGGGTTTTTTTTTAATGGATTTGTGTAAATTGTTTTTGGGGATTGAAGGAGTGGTATGTTTTAGCCACTGTGAATGCCTTAGTGTTAGAGCTGCAACTTTGTGGAGTTGTGCTTTTTATGGTGTTCCTTTGGCATAGCCATTCATATGGTACATGTGCCAAGAGGGGGGGGCATTTGTTAGAAAAGTGCAACCCTAGTCTTGTCACTGTACATTTATATATTCCTATTTAACATTTCTTTTTTGATTAAATCTATAGAACCCACTTACTTTTATTTAAAACAGCTTACTTATTTTTCTTTTCACCTCCTTAAGTTTATTAATGTCATATTATATTCTAAGTAAATCTGTAAATCTAATGAATAATTTAACTAAATTAAAATAAGTTTCCTTTATTTACCTGTTGAAATAGTCCTCCAGCTAACTGCATTCTCTTAAATTGACTTCGTCAATTTCGTAATACATTTGTTTATGCCCGTATCACGATATCTTTCTTTTCCCTCTTTGTCTTCAAAGTTGTTTTTCCTGCCTCTACTAGAGGGCGTAAGCGGTTCGATACAATCGTGATTTGCTTATGCAAATCCGATGTCGTCACTCTGAAACTTCTAGAAGCATGCTGTCAAGGACGTGAGAGGGCGTTGTTTAGCAATGCGTGGAAGTCTCGTTTTCATTCGCCCGAGACAGATATATGCTCGAACTTTCAAGCGTTCGGGGCACTTCACTTATTTTAGTCAAGAGAGGATGTGAGCAGTAGCAGTTATCTAAGTGAATTCTCCCTTTTGCCGGTTTCTGTATTTATCGTCCGTGCATTGGTTTCTTTTTGAACAAAGTTATCGGCTATGATTTAGTATATCTCTTTGAGTTTTGCTGCTGATATAAGGTCTACAGTGTAAGGAGTGTTAAGTCGTTTAAGTAAAGACTTTTCCCCAAATATGTTAATCGAATTGAAAACTAGATTCAAATGGAACTTAAGTGGAGAATCAGCTTGCACTTCGTCGGGTATATTGTTAAGATGTTGTAACACCGGTACTTTGTTTTTCTACATTTTTCTTATGAAAGCCTGTGAAGCATTTTTACGCGTGGATTCTGCATATGATATGGCATCGACCTCAAAGTTGCTCTTTTAGCACGTATAAAGTATTTTATAGCGTCGTGAGAACTTTGAGGGAGTTGATTTAATTTACTGGTAGATAATGTAGCTTCAGTGACATCGTGAACTTTCCTGTGCAATAAGTGACAGCATTTTTCTAAATATGTGATACCAGCTGTGATATTGTTACCTCTTGTTGTGTCATGGGATATTTTTACGAAAGTTTAAACACTGTTAAAGTCAGATAAGTCATTTTGTTTAATTTATTAATGTATATATATTTTTCTTATATGAGTTTATTTATATGTTTTTGTTTCTTAAGATTTTATTAAATATGTTTAGTTTTTAAAAATCATTGTCATCATTTTTAAACCACCACAGTAATTTAAATTTGTTTTTCAGTTAAATTTAGTTCAGCAAATCATTCTTAAGTTTTTCTTTTATCGGGGTTATAAAAAATCAGCAATAGCGTTTCCTTTCTGCATTAAGCAACTCTGCTCATTTCATTCCAACCTCCAGGAGATACTTTGTGTTTCCTGACAATAACGAAGGAAGATCTCTTCAGTCAGAGTAGTTGCACATTCTTGCGCAGTGGCAGTTGTTCTACCCATTTAGTGGCACAATCTTCTACTATAAAAATCTATCAATGCCCATCTTTACTAGGAGGCAGTGGTCTAAAGAGATCACTGCTGAGGGTCTCAAACCACTGAGCATAAGCAGGTGTTTGTAATAAACCGGCTGGTTTCTGATTTGTTGCTTTATAACGGGCGCACTCTGGGCACTTCTTCACATATTCAGAAATGTATGCTCTCATGCCTGTTCAATAATATCTCTTAGCAATTCTCTGATAAGTTCCTGCTTCACCATAATGTCCGGCCGAAGGGTCGTCATGATGAAGTTTCAAAATATTTTGTCTTTCTTGTACTGGAACGACCAGTTGCTCTTCTTCGGCATCTGATTCGGGAGCATACCTATAAAGCACACCTTGATTCATCAGGAATCTTCTATCAGTCCAATTGGCGAAATCTTCGCTTTTCTGTTCGTCTTCAAAGGAATCTATGATCTTTTTAAGGTTTTCATCTTGCAACTGTGCTTCTCTGATATCTTTTGGACTTCTTGTTGGCATGTCTGTTCTGACAAAATTGCATGTTTCACAGAAAGCAGATTGATGATTACAGACAGGGCGTGATAACATTGTAAGATATAAAAAAAATAAAAAAAGAAGAAATAGATTATAGTGATTTTAAAAATAGAATTATTTAATTTAAGATTGATTTTAGTAGAAGAGAGGCACGTGATCTGAAAGTGGTGAAAATAAAGAAGAGTACATTGCATTATGAAAAAGAAGGAGTAAAATACATGATGGATATTAAATAATAATTAAAGTAGTACTCACCCGAACTGTGCAGTATTCATCTGAAAACTCTTAACTCATAAATGCAGAAGTGCCAATATAATTCTTTGATAATTGTTTTATCAATCGAAATATTTAATATTTATTTGTTTGATTCTATTGATTCGTTTGGCACATTAAACATTATATTCAATAAATATGTCATGCAAAAAAAAAAAAAATTCAATAAACACACAGTTATTAAAGCTATTATTTTATTAAAATATAAATGAAAAGAAAAAGGGATGGGGAGGGTAGATATAGTGCACTAAATTAAATATTGTATTCACTTAAATATATATAGCATTATTGAAATCCATATGCATTTATAAAAGGAATCCACAGAGCATATTCAAATCAACGAAGTATAACATCCGGCAACATTTAAAGTGACATAATTGATTTCATTCAATTTCAGTCTATCTGATCACGCTACCTATCCAAAAACAAATTACAAATTCATCATCTATTAACGTTGGGAAAGAAAGTCATTTGATTTTTGTTCATTGATGATTCACCTTATCGTCCAACAACAGTTTATCAAATCAATTGTTCATACTAGATGAGATCAGCAAAGGTTCGTTTTTCGAATATTCAATCATATTGATTTTATTTCTTTCAAGATTTCAGGAAGAAAGCATATATACGAATTGAAAAAGTACATTACTCGGGACGTTCTGATGAGAGAATTGTTGGTTACACTTACGGTAGGGCTCACCTCCGGTGATTCAGTGATATCAGATAAGAAGTCCTTGAAATTGACATGAAATACAGCTCCTATTAATAGCTGCATTTGGACGATTAAATATGTCTTGTGGTATAATCCAGTGGTGACCAAAGAGAAGCTCCAATGGCATTGCCGCCAGACATGTTTCTGTCAAACTCCAATGTACGTTTGATAACGTTGCTTTAAACACATTCTTGTTAAACTCCTCACTTTTGGCAATTAATTTTGTTAAATTTTAAATACATCTTACGTTGTTTTAATTAGACTTCGGATGAATCTTATTGATATTATTTAATGGCATATTGACCTAACGGTCAAAATCCCTGAAGGGATGAAAAAAATACGTGACCTCACATCGCGGCGACTTACGGCAGAGAGAGGGAGAGACGCTCCGGAAAGACGCTATCTCAAATCAAAAAACTGTTGAGCGCGCGAGTGACGGTGTTGCCACACAGAGAAGAGAAGAGATTTAAATAAAAGAACATTAGATTAAAGATTTTGAATGAAAAGATCATTATGTTTAAATTTTGAATTTAATATTTGAAAATTATAAAAGAAATATTTATTTTGGCTGAAATTATTAAAACTAAAATTAATTATTTTATTACTGATTTTAATTAACGATCTTTTTTGTAGAAAAATAAAATTGTTTCAAAGTAAAATTTGACTGAAACTGAATTTGGAATAATTAATAATGAATAACTAATTAAGTATTTTAAAGTAATTAATTAAATATTTTTAAAGTTTCTATTTAATATTTTAAAAGTTTCTATTACCTAACAAGCATGTCAGCCAAAACATTTGATTTTCCAGGTTCATATTCTATTTTCTTCTTAAGAATTTCTTCCTTAGCAGGAGTCATCCGATTAGGTGGTGCAGCAACAGGAGCACTATCCCGTGCATTGATACGATGCTCCACAAACGGGGTTGTCTCTCCCCCTGGTTGAAAACATTTTTCATTCCTTTTCAGAACATCATTAATTTTGTCCCTTTCATTGGAATTTAGATTTTTTGCCTTCATCTTCACGTAAAGCGTACGGACTGACTTCGACCGCACCAGCTGTCGTACTATTTTCTTCTTTGTATTCATCTACAAAATAAAACTTTTTCTGAAGTTTATCACTGAAATGCCATGTTTTATTGGCAGTATCTAACACTGTTAGCATTATGCAAGAAATCCATACCTAAAAGAGTTCTATTACCCTTGGCATCTGGTAATACGATGAACTGAGTTTCGAAGACTCGGCCTTCAATCTCTACGGGCACAGTGACAGACAAAGTGTTTCTAACTACTGTAATTCCATCAGCTAGCGTTACTTCATGAGTATGAGGGTTCAATGCAACACCAGTTTTTAAAAATAATTCATACATACATTCTCCCGCAATAGAACGATTCACTCCCGTATCTGCACAGACTAACACCTTCTTATTGCAGATCGTGATAGGCACATTTGGAGCTGAAACTGCTGATGTCTTTAAACTATATAGCTCAAGACGATGTGCTTGCACAGTTTGTTTTTTAACTGTACGGGAACAATCTGGGCATTTCTTCTTTATAAATCCCAATTTACCACAACCATAGCAAACAGTATCGGATTCTAAGCGTCGATTAGCAAGCTTAGGGGGAGATCTGTCTTCTTTTGGAGGCTTATTCTGCTTCTAATTATTTTCTCGTCGAGAAAACTCTTTTTTATCTTGGGGTACAACTGGATCTCTTTTAGGAAACGTAGATCTGATAATGTCATAAGCTTCTAATTTTTCGGCAAGGTCGACTGGTGAATTTAAATTTTCCCAATCATCTAACATATGTTGTTTACATTCAACAGGCACGCGCCTTTTCATTTGATCAGCTATGATAAGATCCTGAAGAGCTTCAAAAGACGTTACAGTTAATTCTTTAAGCCAGTTTTCAAAATAAGCTCGAAGTTCGAAATAATAATTTCGCCAAGTAATTTCTTTGGCCTTGCGATGTGTAAAGAACAGCTGCGTAAACTTTTCGGCACTAATTTTAAACCTTTTTAGAAGTAAATCTTTACCGTGTGAAAAATTTGAAGCGTTTTCTTCTGATTCACGAGCGATAAGCGTAGAGATAGAAGATGGTACAACACTGAGTAAATACGGAACCCACATATGCTCTGGTACCTTCGAGAGCTTTAATTGGCGTTCCAGGAGCACCAGAAACAAGGTTACATCATCAGTTTCTGGCCTGAATGTAGGCAACAGCTTTTGGATATCTATCTGACTCTCCGGGTGAGACATTACCACCTACCGCTTCACTGAAAACACTTTGGCTCTGAGCCTGTAACTTGATATTCTCAAGCTCAAAATTCATCTCAAGTTTTTTTAACTCTAACTCTTCCACTCTATGCTTTTCTTGTAATTCCAGTTTATGCTGTTCCAACTCAGCTACTTTTTGTTTTTTCTTTAACTCTGCTACTTTTTGTTTTTCCTCTAAGTCTCACCTGCGCTGTTCTTCTTTGCGAGTCGAAATTTGATTTCTGACTAAAGAATTTACAAAATCAACTTCGTACGAGGGGAATGATTTAATTTTTTCACGCAATGTGACAACGGTCATAGAGGGTTGTACATCTAAAGTCATTTCTAACACAACCTGATATAAATCCTCTTTACGAGCTTTATTAAGTTCAGACATTTTAAACTTTAGCAAAACAACAAAACAAGTACCCCACAAATGCCAAAAATTTGTTTAAATTATTCCCCAAACGTGTGAGCTTTGCCGTTACAAATCATATAAACAAGACTTTTATAAAGCAAGACAGTAAGGTTTAACCTGAGGAAAACTCTGACTACAAAACAAACTTTAAATCCCTGCAGGTATATATAAACTGTATGGCCATACGCGACATTTAGTCAGAACAATATTTTAACCAATATAAAACCATTTACTAAATAGTTAACACAAACAATATTCTAAATAATATCAAACACATAATTGAATAATTAAGTTTTCAACCAATATTATTATTACTAAGACTACTTAATATCAGTTTTATCCAATATAACTTTAAAAGAAAAGAAACTTTCATTTATAAACAAACAATAAATGCAAAAACTTGCTAATTCTGTTTTTGAAAATCACATTCAAGGTTTTTCATCAGTATATCAGGAACTCAAATATTAAATACTTATGTTTAGCATTAAATAACAACAAACACTTAAAATAAAAATTGTAATCAATTCTCTTCGAAACCAATAAAAAAAAAATAATAAAAATAAACACATATCTTTATGAGAATTGCGATAAAATTATAAATCATTTTAACAACTTCTAATTTGACTGTCAACAGTTTATTTTCCTCTTTTAAAAAGAAAAGAAAAAGAAATCAACGAACGTAAATGAATGTTTACTTCTTTCACTTTCGCTCACTCCTTTTTTTTTTTTTCCTCAAAAAATATCTTACTTAAAACAAAGTAAAAATTAATCATGCAAGAACAGAATCAAAAGTAACTTTTCAGAATAATGGGTGAGGGGAGGGGGAAAAGGAAAATATACAATACATAAATGAATGGAAGATAATAAAATGAATTCAAAATAATAATGTCAAAAGTATTAAGAATTTTTAGAATATTAGTAATGTTACAAAGGATAATGTCAAGAATCTGAAGAATGCATTCTTTTTAATAAAAATATTATGGATCCATTCTATTTAAAACGCTTACTTGGTAAAAATATTTTGTAGAACAAATAAATCTTGTAGAATAAACCACTATAGGCACAAACACAGTAGGCACCGTTCTAAGAACAAATGAAGTGAAAGTCCCTTAAAAGCACAAACATCCTAGAACTTTCTTAGGACATTATCGAAGTAATTTGTAGAACTTGACAACTTGAAAAAAATAAGAAAACACACATTATATGGTGGAAAAACTATGAATTAAAATGGCAAATCTAACGAAACATAGCAGAACATATTTCACAATTCGATGACGACTTAATCTGTAGAATTTTAGGAACATATTTTACACATAGACGACGATCGAATCTGTAGAATATTAGGAACATACTTCACTCGCACACGACCAGTCGTGCCATTTTTTTTTTTTTTTTTTTTTTTTTTTAGCATGCTAGTTGAAAACAACACTTCTTGAATAAAAATATATCATTGTTTTGTAGAATTAGGATGAGAACATTTTCCTTCGAATTCGTGGCAGACGTTGGGGAGCCAATTGTCGGGCTAGCTCAGTTTCAAATCACACAGAAATTTTACATAATTTCAAAATAACAATTTCTCGGGGTAGTTTTTTAAATATTTTTTATTTCTTCTTGGTAAGACGGCACATAACAAATAGAACATCACACGTATACATAAAAATAATAGCGCAAATAACTTTCTACATGTTTCCACAACTCAAAACAAAACAGAACTCTAACAAACTCACAGCATATTCTCATTCAGCAAAACTCATGCTAGCCGGTCACGTGACCGCCAGTAAAGTCTATTTTTGAAACGAGAGGCACGCGTTACAGGGTAGATATATAATTTTTTTCACTTTTACATGTGGGAGTTCCTTTAGTGCAGGAGCTTTTTGTTTATATTAAAATGACGAAAATGAAATAAAATAAAAAAATCTCTCATGGTTTAATTACAAACGTGTATGAGCCATTTTAAAATTATATTTTTATTGAATTATGCTGTAGCAGAAACCATGCAGCATGGTAGCGTGTGCTGCAGATTATTTAAAACCTTATTGATTAATTTACATTTAACAGAAAGAAAAAACTCCTAAATAGTTCAGGCAACTTCATACCATGCTTTAAGTAATAGTAAATAAAGAATATAATAAATTATTATAAAAGACTCAGTTGTATTCAACTATTTTGCTTAACTCTATGTAAGAATTAATTCCCTTTCATTACTTCAGTTTTGTATATTTAACAGCAAATTCAAGTGTTTGAGCTGCAGCATTTTTTTTTCTTTTTTCCCCTTTGAGATAGTCTGTATGTGACACAAATTTTATAGCTACTCTAACAAACAGGTGTTTTCCAAAAATAATTCAATCGTTTTTAGAACATCCCAAAATATGTAAATCCATCAAAAAACAGAAACCAAATATTTTCAATTTCAGTCCTTTTTTCTTACATATATAGAAGAAAGCAAAAAGATGAAATTGTCAAAGAACCTGCTATCTTGCTATACAGTGCATTGCAAAATGATAGGTCCACACCATAATTTAAATATTTCTTTATAATCTTAAATATTATATTGTACAAACTATAAAACTCTTATAACAACAATAAGTTAGTTAAAACAAAAGTTATAGCAAATACATTTACAAAATTAAAAGCAATATTTAAAAAAATGGCTGTTTTTAAAAGATAGATCTGTCAAAATAGATACAGTTATAAAATTTTTTTTAACCCTTTAAGTGTCCTAAATGTGTTTTTCCGTCACATAATCTTTGAATTCAAGGGCTGATTTAACACAACATTGATATTAATGTTTTTTGGCAGCGCATAAGATAAATAAATAAATAAATATGTAAGGTAATCATAAACAAATCCTCATACAAATACTTTTCATAGCTATTTTTTTATGAATCATTAACCCTCTAAGTGTTTGGGGTGTAACATTCCATTCACTAAACTCCAGGTTTCACAGCAATACAAGCAATATTTAAGATAATATAATTCTATAGATTTAATAAATTTTAAATACATTGAAGAATGATTAATACTTTCAAGGATTACATTCATATTTGTAATTAAGTTTTTTTTATAATGTTGAAATAATCATATTTTCTTAGCATTTAAAACGAAATGCAAAGAAAACAACATTACAATTTTACCCTTTTGTAAGACGCTCGGAGGGTTAAGCATACATAAATAATTTTGCAGGATGTTTAAAGGGTTAATAAGAAAATTTTCCTATTTACTTCAAAATCAGGTCATAAATTCTTTTGACATTGAATTTTTGCACATTTTGTAAGCTGATGATATGCCACTCACATCGGATTGCTTGTTTAGTTCATTTGTGGATTTTTTTTTTTTAATTATTATTATTAACGTACAGTGTAAGTTCTTGTCAGTATTTCCTTACTTTCGCAATTTTAGATAAGAAAACTTCCATGTTTTTCAGAAGTTAAACAAATTTTTAAGGATGGATTTTTAGAGAATGGATTGAAGGGAGATGATAAAAATATCTCGGTGACTCAAATAATCAAAAGGTTTTGTAGAAAAATAAACTTTACTAGCTGACCCGCCCGGCGTTGCCCGGGCACGTAATAATATTCTTAAATGAATCTGAAATTTTTATCGCAGGTCCGTACAAAAGGGGGCGGGTGGAGATGGTGCAAATTACCAGGGCCCGACTCTTATTCAGTTCCAAAGTTGTGTGAAGTCAAAGGTTAAGTTTTTTAATTCTTTTATATGTCTCATACTTTAAACTTTTTTATTCACAATTAACTGATGAATTTAATTAAAATGTAATTATATTTTCAATAATTTAATTTTTTATTTAAAATCTTTATATGAAAAAGCAATTACAAATACAACATAAAGTGTAATACCGAAAACGAAATAATAAAATTGTAAGCAAATATTACTATATAGATTTTTTAAAAAAGTACCATCCAGCAAATTTATTTTCTAATGGAGTAAAGCCTGTTTATAATGGAATCCTGCAATAAACGAAAAAAAAAGAGGCTCCAGCTCTTCCGCCAACCCCCCCCCCCCCCCCCCCCCAAAAAAAATGCCATTATGCTTTTTGTTCAATTTAAATAACCTGCATAAAACGGAATTTATCACTGGTCGTTTTCGTCTCCGTATAAACAGGTTTCATTGTATCTTACGTCTGGGGGGCCCGTAATAATATTCTTAAATAAACCTGAAATTCATATCGCAGGTCCATGCAGTTAAAACTACCTGTCAGTACAAAATTACTTTTTACATTTTGTAAACTTCTTGTTGCTGTTTAATTCACATTTCCAATACAGTGCTTTGCAGAAATTGCACGTTGCACCCACAGTAATGCATGCCCCGGAACGTTTAAATCAGTAATTTGGATTTCAGAAGCAATGCGTGCATGCTACAGTTATTAAGCCTATTTTGCCGATCGCTTAACGCCGTTATCGGTCAATTCTATTAGGATGTCGAATCTATTTCGATTCGACTTCTTCTTCACTTTCAAGCATTCACCGAGATTTTTACCGGCATTTCAAATGATATTTTGAAGCTACATAATTGCAGCGAAATATATTGCATTGAAAATGCGAAACGTAAACAAACCCGATCCCCCTAAATCCTGCCAAGGACTCTTACACAATAACCAATCAGGTGCGTTTCTCGGGCGTTGCCATTAAACAATAATAAATAATCGAGATTTCTGTGCCACGTACGTTAGCGTAATATATATATAGATTAACATAACAACACATAGTCAAATATTCGCCATCGTCACTGACAGAATAATCTGCCGCTCTCTGCAGAGTTCGAATGTTACTGCGTCACGTGACTTCAAAAGCTCTCCGCAGAAAACGCGGGGGGAGGAAATGCGCCTCATTGCTATTGGCTGGCTCCTCGCGTGCGAGAGAGAGAGGAATAGCAGACGGCTACAGAGTATGCCCCCAGTGACGAAGTCGCGATTACAAAAAGGTAGCAATTAATAAGATACATAAGAAAGGTCTTGAGTAAAATTAAAGTACATATGATACAAAAAAATAGAAAATATATTATGCATTACATGAAAAACAATACTTTTGAGAAGGAAATAGTATGCACACTATATACATCAAATGTTTTAAACAATATAATCCGTAACGAGATGTTTCGGAAAACGAACTTTACGACCAGATTTGGTGGTAGGGTGTTCAACAGGAGTAGTTGGAAAATTTATGGGCTCATTTTGTTTTTGAGGTTGGGAAGGTGAAATAGAATCTGCTAATTGATACGCAGGTTTAATGCGATCAATAGATACAGTACAGCGCTTCCCGTTTAATTCCAAGTCAAACGCCTTCTCAGACCTGTCAATCACTCGATGAGGTCCTGTATAAGGGGGTGATAAGGGAGGATTGACTTTATCTGATCTAAGAAACACGTGTGAACAGGTTTTTAATGAGGGATTGACATAAATTTTTGGATTGCCGTGCATTGCAGTGGCAATGGGATTTAACTTTCTCATTTTTTCAGTTAACTCAGTGACGTATGTAAGAGTAGGTGGTTGATTTATAGTTTCAGTGTTTAGGAGATCAGAGGGTAGTCTGATATTTGTGCCATAAACAAGTTGAGCACAGGTCGCTTGGATATCATTTTTAAGAGCAGTGCGTAAACCAAGTAAGACAATGGGGAGGATTTCAGTCCATTGAATTTGATTGTGAGCTTTAAGAGAGCTCTTAAGATGGCGATGGAATCTTTCAATAAAACTGTTAGACTGTGGATGGTATGCTGTAGTTCTGATGCGTTTACATCCTAATCTATCTGTAAGCTCTTTGAAAAGAGTGGACTCAAAGTTTCTACCCTGATCAGTAGTGATGGTAACAGGGGTTCCAAATCTGGAGATCCAACTGTGTATCAATGTACGAGCAGTTGTTTCTGCAGTCATATCAGATGTGGATATAACTTTGGGCCATCTCGTGAACCTATCAATGATGGTCATGCAATACTGATTGCCATCGGATGATGGTAAAGGTCCGATAAAATCAATATGAATATGGGCAAAACGAGCATCAGGTTCAGAGAATGTACCAATTGGTGATTTGGTGTGTTGAAAGATTTTAGCTTTTTGACATTTCGTACAGCTGCGAACCATAGATTTTATATCCTTACGCATGCCAGGCCATACAAATCGTTTAGAAATTAAATCTAATGAAGCTGAGATACCAGGATGCGAGAAATAATGCAAGGTTGAAAAAACTGATTGTCGCATACTTTTAGGAACAAATGGTCGAGGATGTTTTTGTGACATATCGCAATATAAATGTACATCTTCGAGTGGAAAATAATGTTTTTCTAATTTTAATGAAGTGGTGTCAAATTCGAGAAGTTGTTTTAGCTCTTCATCATTTGTCTGAGCAGTGGCAAACTCTTTAAAATTTAACACATTAGGAGAAATTGAATCTATCTCAATTCGAGATAATGCATCGGCCACAATGTTGTCAGAGCCTTTAGTATATCTAATATCAGTAGAAAACTGTGAAATATAGTCTAAATGTCTCAATTGACGTGGGCTACATTTATCAGGGTTTTGTTGAAATGCGAATGTAAGGGGATTTTGGTCTGTATAAATAATGAAATTCCGACCTTCTAGCATGTGTCTGAATTTTTTTATAGAACAATAAATAGCAAATAATTCACGATCATAAGTAGACCAATTTCTTTGAGATTTATTTAATTTACAGGAATAAAATGCTATTGGTTCCCATTGGTTTTCGGAGAGTTGCATTAAAGATCCACCAATTGCGACATTGCTGGCATCGACCCATAAGCTTAGCTGGGCGCCAGGAATTGGATGTCGTAATAATGTAGCTCGAGCTATAGCTTCTTTTGAAGCAGTGAAGGAAAGAATGGCTTCATCGTTCCATTGTAATTGCTCAGTTTTGTTAGCATTGGAACGGGGATGTTTTTTCTTATTTTTGTGTCCTTCTAAGAATTTAACGAGTGGAGCTAAAATATCGGCAGCTTTGGGAATGCACCATCGATAAAAATTGAAAAGACCTAAGTAGCTCTTAGTTGAGTTAAGGTAGAGGGCTGGGGGAAATCTATGATGCATTTTACACGATCAGGTAAGGGTTCAATTCCTGCAGCTGAAAGTTTGAATCCTAAAAAATCGATAGTGGATTGGCCAAATTTACATTTATTAACATTAATACACAGACCATACTCTTTAAGTTTAGAAAACAACAACTCAAGGTGTTCTAAATGTTCAGTTTCATTATTTGATGCAATTAGAAAATCATCAAGAAATGCGTAAACAAATCCTAAGTCACGAATTACGTCATCAATAAATCGTTGAAAAGTTGAGGAAGCGTTACAAAGGCCGAATTGCATACGAGTGCTTTCGAAAAGTCCGAATGGAGTGCAAATCGCAGTTTTATGTACATCATCAGGATTTATGGGAATTTGATGGTAGGCTTTTACAAGATCAATGTGACTGAAGATTTGTTTACCATGTAATTCAGCAGTGAAATCTGCGATACAAGGGATAGGATATTTCTCTTTAACAGTTTGTGCATTTAGAGCATGATAATCACCAACAGGTCTCCAATCGACAGATCCTTTCTTCGGCACCAGGTGCAAAGGCGAAGAGTAATTACTTTTAGAAGGTCTCATATGACCGAGTTGTAGCATGTGCTGAAATTCAGCTTCAGCAATTTTTAACCGATCTGGAGCTAGCCATCTAGACTTAGCAGCGACTGGAGGCCCCTTAGTGTTTATATAATGCACAGTATTATGCTTAACCGGTTGGTTAGGATCCGGTAATTTCGTGATTTAAGAAATTTAAATAATAATTTACCATATATATCATTTACAACATTGGGTTTCACAGAAAATATATTACAAGTACTTAATATAGCAGGAGCTTTTAAATTAGTAGTGGAATCAATAAGACGACGATTCCGTAAATCAAGTTTTAAATTAAAATTATGCAAAAAATCAGCTCCTAAAATAGCACATGAAACATCACAAATATAAAAAGAATATGTAAAATTTCGGCGTAGACCTAAGTTGATATTAATACATTTACGACCATACACATTAATTTTTGTGCCATTAGCAGCACGAAAGGTTTGAAGAACAGGCTTAGTTTTGTCATTTTTATTCGCGGCCACAAGTGAGGCATCAGATCCAGAATCGACTAGAAAACACATACCTGTATTTCTGTCTCTAACGAAAAGGCGACGAGAAGGTGCTGGGGAGAAGTCCGTCGCCGCTACTCTTCCCGCTTCTGGTTTTCCGAATAAGAACACGGCGCTAGGCACTTTTTTGCTTTTTCTTGATATTTTTGGTGATACCAACACAATGTTGCATCCCTATGGCAGGACTGAGAACGATTACGCTGATGGTTATCACTTCTAGATACACTTCTTGAACGACGAAGATGAGCGACCTCTTGGCGTAATGCTTCGATTTCTTTTATGAGCATATCAATGGCTGGTGGTGTCTGAGATTCAGTTGTTGGTGTTCGAATCGAAACAGAACTAATGTTGGAAGGCGTTAATTCAATTATTCTATCAGCAATATCCGCCGCTTTATCTGGAGTAATTTTTTCAATGGAAGCTAGAATCGTTTGCACAGTGGTTGGCATTTGCTGAGTAAACAGTTCTAAAAGAAGATCGTTACTAATATCATGGCTTTCAGCCCGTCTTTTCATTAATCGAAGTAATTCAGTTGGTTTTCTGTCACCCAGGCTTTCTCCAGCTAGCAGTTTCCGTATTTCTAAAGTACGACTTTCTCCACAACGTTCAATAACTTTTGCCTTCAAAATCTGATAAGGATCAGTAGGATCAGGACTCATAATTATATCTCGAACCATAGTAGCAGTAGCAGGCGGTAGATGCGCTACAACATAATTATATTTTGTTTTCGACTCAATAATAGCTTTAGGAGTAGCTAATTCGAACGTGCTTTCCAGCATATGAAACCATAATGTAGGGTCCACAGGCAGTGGCGTAGCCAAGGGGGGGGGTCCAGGGGGTCCGGACCCCCCCCGAAAGTAGACCTGGTTTTCTGAATCACGGATACAAATACAACAGTAAAAACTGCTATGACAGAATCACAAAGGATCTATAAAAAATTCCGCTTTAGAGAGGTGTTCGTCTTAGAAGGTATAATTCAAAGGCGTGTCTTTCTTCGGGACTATGAACTTTTCCGGTTTAGACAGGTTTCCGATATAAACACTTTCCGTTTTCACAGTATCCCTTAAAACTGCTAAAACGTACTCACTTCCCAAACTTTTTTCTTTCACGTACCACTTTCTTAGGTTTTTCATTTCGGAGTACCCCCATTTCTCATAAACACGCCCCCCCCCCCCCCCTCCACTCAAGGAGATAACATAAACATGCTTTTTTTCATTAGTAATCTTCTTATCACAACCATATAATAAATCGATGCAAATTACATTGATATTCCTAACATTTTTGTGACTTCTGCCATTACCGATATTACTTTCACATACCCCCAGCAGACCCGCCACGTGCCCCAGGGGTATGCTACTCCAAAACTTGGAAACCGCTGCTATAACACCACCTCTGAAGAGCATAAATCTATTACAGGAAAATCTGTGAAGATGACCTATCTCAAAGGAAAACAATTCAAGTTTCAACGAAAACAACACTATATATTTGTGCTTGCCAACACTTCAAACCTATCTGAAACGAAACTTGTTCCAATTATGAATCCTTCTTGGCAGGTTTTCTGAAAACACGGAATCCTCTCATAAACAAAAACATTTTAATGTCCCGAGACGGAAGGATAACTATGCAAGTATACCTGCTATTCCGTTTACACAAATTTACTGTAACTAGATTAAACGTAAAACTTCTTTATCTTGGACTTCGATGGGGTTCTGTTGTCGACACTTATGGGAAAGAACGAGTTTATACGAACGCAGTAACGGTACATTGGTTGAGTTTTGTGACCCTTATCTTTGTTCACTTTATAACGGACAATATTAACAATTACTTTAAATCTGCTGCCTGCAATTAATAAAAGTAACTTTATTTTTGGACTGGTTATTTGTTACCACTTTCAAAATACACTGGCGAGAAAAATTAAAGGAACAACCATAAAAAAGTGCTTTATGTTAATTCTATTAAGGGAACTTCCAGAAAGGTACTTAATGTCAACGTTATCACGTAGTCCAATGGGATTAATATTCGCTACAGAAATATATGCAAATTTTTCAGCCTCAGCCCGTTCTTTCGGTTCACGTGTGAAAAGGAGCGCACGTGGGTAATTTGAAGTCTAATTTTATAATTAGGTAAAACTTTCGCTTCTAGTAGGTGGAATATGTCGTCCAGAAGACATTTGACCGATTTTGAGAAATTGCGTGCGATAGGGAGAATGGAAGCAGGGAAAGCCCTCTTAGGGGTCTGTAAAGACATATAAATAGCCAAAACCGTCATATCAAGAATCTGGAATCGGTTTAAAGACACTGGTATAATGTCCACAGACAACAAGGTCAAGGTAGAAAACGCACCACAATAGGCTCTCAGGACTGTAATTTGCCAACGATTGCTAAAAGAAATAGGCAATTTACGTCAGTTCACATTGCAGGGAGTTTGCTGCCGCAACAAGAACTCGACTATCCTGGTTTACTGTGAGTGACAGGTTGCATGCAAGGAAACCAATGATTTGTGTTCCACTAACTCCGGTAGCGAAATGCGCCCGGTTAAAGTGGTGCAGAGATCATCGTCATTGGAGTACCACGGACTGGAGACGAGTTCTCTTTACCGAATAATCCCGATTTTGTTGAGAGAGTTACTACAGACGTGTTAGCATATGGAGGGAGAAAATCACACGCAATAAGGCTGCAAACATCCGTGAAAGGCATCGATAAAAAGGTCGTGGAATCATGGTATGGACGGACATCATTTTGAATGGCCGCAGTGACCGACACATTTTTACCAGTGCAACTGTGAATGCTTAAATATATAGAGATGAGATTCTTGATCCTCCTGTCAAGTTGTTTAAGGGTGCAATCGGAAGATTCGGAATTTTATTATTATTAATGGTCTAGAAGGCGCTACCCCCTTCCACGGAACTCCTAAGTGCCCCTTCCAGAGCTGCATAAATCCGACCAGTCTGAAACTTACTGCTGAACTTGGAAAATGTTCTAAAACTGTTTCGAACCATCTAAAATAAATTGTCTGGGAAGTACAAAAACAGAAACCACCATGAACCATTTTTTACACATTCTAATACTTCCAAAATAATGCTAATCTATCACAAATAAACTTATTACAAAAATTTAACTTCCTTAAAGACGACCAGATATCGGAAGCAACTATTAGATGGAATCTGGTATCAAAAGTGGCGAGACATGAAACATGGAAACCCCAAAAGAATTATGGCTGAATAAGACAATTGTAATAAAACTACTTTTTCCAGCATGAACTATATTTGATGTGTGCTTCTTACATTACTAGTTTCTGTAGCGGAAAATGCAAGATCTTTTTTTAAATTTAAAACCTTCCCACATATCCTTTTTAGTTTGCAGAAAATTTGCAACAGTTTTGCTTTGAAAACCTGCAAAGTTGCATCAGTAAGCTCAGAATGACAAGACTGAAAGTTCATAACAAGATTGCAGCAAGATAACGCAAACGCCGAAGTCACCACACTTTGAACTTGCAGCTAACTTGTCGTGCAAGTTAAATTCATACTGTATCAAATTTATTGCAAACTAACGGCAAACAAGTAATCAAAAATACTGCAAACTTACTGCAAAGTAGTCATCTTTACATGTCACACTATAAGTTTAAACCCTTCGAATGGGTCCATAGACCTGATCAAGTCTATAGATGCGAAAGCGCCGTCAGAAGGTGCATGCATCGGTTTTATCACCATAAACAAGTTTAGGTAATATTTGTAATTTTCATTTCGAGTATTTTTTGGTATTTCATAAGTATAGCGCTTAGAAAAAGAGGTGACTACCGAATAAAATTTCTTCAATTTCTGTGTATGAGCTGATTGTCTATTCTCTCAACAGAGGGATTTTTTGCTTTCGTCACTTTCATGAATTAAAGACAGTCTTGCATCAGTTTCACAACAAACTACTCATGCAAGTGGGTGATGGTATACCTTGCGGGAGATTTGCTGCGAATTTCTCAATTCAAATTTGTCATGGAAAGATAATATCAGAAAAAATCAAACTTGCTGCTAACGTTCATGCTATCTGTGTTATCTCTAAAACTCTCATGGGGAGCGCGGCGGATCGCATGAACGGCTCATGCGATTGACACTTATGTGAAATCATTATCCAATATCTATTACAGCACAAGTTCTTAATTCAATGGCAAGAAATTAAACATGGAAATTGCTGTTTTAAACTTAACCACTTGATCCTAACTTTATTGTAGGCAAATGTTATGTAATATGAAACTTGATTTAACCCATTTGCTGCCAAAACCATAACGTAATAGTTTTCAATTTTTTTGTTAAAAGTCCTTTGCCACCACAAATTCAGAAAGCTAAATTTCGCTTTACAAATACAGCGAAATTTCTGCCAATAAATGAGGCAATTTTTTTAATTCTAAAATAGTGGTGACAAAGTAATTAATAAATTAAAGCCACGAGTATACTCGTGGATGACAGCGAATGGGTTAATTGAATTTAACTCTTCAGTATGCGCTCAGCTTTTTACATCATAGTGAATATTTTTCATTGGTAAATATTAATGTAACTTCAATGTATTATTAGTTGCAGTTATAGAGATTGGCCTTACATTTTTTATCCATGCTTTTTTTAAAATTAACAAATTAAATAAGGATATACCTAAGTTCTTAAAGTTACTCGAAATACTTCTATTATACATACACAGTCAAAGACAAGATTCAAAAGGACTGGTAAAGAGTTCTATTTTAGACAGGCTTCCATAGAAAGAAGTGTAATTAATTATGCTTCTAAGATACACTACCTCAATAAGATCTATTGTTCGTTTCGCAGGGTTCTGAAACTCTTCCGTTTGAGACAGGATTCCGTTATAGAAATATTCCACTTTCACAGGTTTCACTAAAGAACGATGAAAATCCCCTGTCAGACAGGTTTTCAGCAAATTTAATTGTATCGCAATTCATATTCAGACCAAGTAACGCTTCAGTTAAAGACAGGATTCTGTTATAGAGAATTACTATTTTGACACGTTTTATTCTATTCATACGACATAATATTTATATAAATACACAAAACTTGTAAAAATGGAGCCTCCCTATAACGGAATTCTGTCTTAAACAGAAATGTTCCGTGCTACGGAAAAGAATACTATAAAAATACACCTGATAACACGAAAACCTGTGTAAAACGGAATTTTTCAGCAATATTTACGATTTTATCTTGACAGGTTTTACTATATATATAACTTGAAGAAAAAATTCTGGACCCCCCCCGAAACGAAATCCTGGCTACGCCACTGTCCACAGGGATATAGGGTGGAATGACTACGGCAGATGTTTCAGCAGTTGCCATTTTGCTAGTTAAACAAAACGTTCCATGAAACAGTTGAATAGTTCGATGGTCTATGAAATAGTTGAAGGTTCAAAAATCTGCAGTCACCATTTTAGAGAATGGATTGAAGGGAGATGATAAAAATATCTCGGTGACTCAAATAATCATAAGGTTTTGTAGAAAAATAAACTTTATTAACATAACAACACATAGTCAAATATTCGCCATCGTCACTGACAGAATAATCTGCCGCTCTCTGCAGAGTTCAAATGTTACTGCGTCACGTGACTTCAAAAGCTCTCCGCAGAAAACGCGGGGGAGGAAATGCGCCTCATTGCTATTGGCTGGCTCCTCGCGTGCGAGAGAGAGAGGAATAGCAGACGGCTACAGATTTATCATTATGCAGCACACTATGTATATGAAATATATCTGTAAATTTAAGTACTTAAATTTAAAACATTTATATTATATTTATCATCAAAATAGGATCTTGTTAAAAATGCATAAATAGGAGTTTGGATGTAATGCTGATTTCTGATTTACAAAATTATACATACTTGTGACTCATTTTTATTTTAAGGCTTGAATATAAACTGTTCAGAGGCTGTAAAGATATCAATGGTAAATCAACTGATAATGATAAGTCAATAAATGACAGCTAATTTATCAAGCAAATAGCAAATAATTTATTTGAAAATAAATAAAGTTGTTGCTCTTGATTTTATAAAATGTCCTTGGGGATCTGGGTTATGCGCAAAATTGTATACAAGCAAAAAATTGGGAAAGTTATATCTGATTAAACACTAAGCCAATGTTCATTTAGTGATGCTGAATAATCACATATAATGAGAGAGCCCAGCATTCCTTTGTAAGTAAACACAGCATTTCCCAAAGATCAGGTCGGGCTGTAGAATACAGAGTCAGTCAAAAAGACTGCTCCAAAAAATATCACTCTTGAAGGTGACAAAGTCATCCTAGTCTCAATCAAAATCACTGATTACCAAGTTCTGAGTTTTTTTACTTGTCTCTTCAACACGTTTTTGGGGGTAAAAAAAATTCCCATCCAGTCCCACAATTTCTAGGGGTCGGGGGTTGGTTCTTTTAAACTGTTGGCTTGTTTTCTAGTGCTCAGATTCCATTCCCATGCTTTTGTGTATGTGGGAGGGATGTCCTACCTTACATAACATTACAGCCATCACATGTGTAGTTCGCATGTACCTTCATTGGAAAAAATATTTTAAAATACATTTTAAAATATTTAAATTAAATCATTAAACTTAACCTTAAAATTCTCACTTTTAATATTAATTAATTTTCATAAAATTCGTTTTCAGTTAATTTCCACTTAAAAACAATTTTAATTTTTTCCTCTGAAAAGATTGTTAGAAATAATCAATAATGAAATAAAAATCTTAATTTAAATAAAATATTTTTCATAATAATTTTCAAATATAAAATTCAAATTATTTCCTAACAATCTTTTATTTGAATTTTAATCACTTCTTGTGGCATTAGTCGAATATAGACAATCAGTGAGTTTGCCCCGTTTTCTATTGCTACTGTTGCTAAAAGAGAGCTGTGTTCTCGAACTCCTGATGTCAACATGCCAGGAAGGATGTGTTGATGCTTCGTAAAAATTTAATTTTCAACTGTTGGCTGAAATGTATCCTGCAATCAATCTTTTAATATAAATATTTTATTTAAAATGAAAAATACTCATGATGAATACGTTAATGCAAGAAGAATTGTGGAGTTTAGTATTTTTACATCTTTGTCATCTAGTTAAAACTGTTTCTCTTGGGTCAGCAGTAATAATCAACCATAATTACATTTGCATATATTGATCATCATTTCTCAAGATGATTTATTGTGTTGAAATTTAAGTGAAAGGCATCCAGGAAATTTGTTTTAAGTGATTAACCAATGCCGCATTTTAATCTCAAAGTTGAGATTAGTTCATGATGAATATGTAATTTTGACATTATGTGATCTCCAGTTTCATAAGTGAAAGTGAATTATCATCTCCATTTAGAAGTGTTTCAGTTCTTTACAAGTCGAAATTAACACGATTATGAATTTGCATTTCAGTGTCTTCGAGTTCGCAATGAGTAAACAGAAATTATCATCTCCATTTGGATGTATTCAATACATCTCACATTCAAGATTGGTATTTCTGTGAATATGTATACTTTTCTTACACAAAATTTGATTTCACAGATTCTTTATGATTTGTGAACTTTAGAGTACTCTTCATCATCAAATTTTGCACCAAAAATTTGTTTTGAAATCGAAATATTAAATTAATGGATATATTATTATATTTTATCAAAGAAATTTTGACCAATATCGTATGAAAAATAGATATTCAAATTTTTCATATATTTTCCCTGTAATAGAAATCTGTGCAGTTTCTTTATGTTTTATTATAATAAAGAAATATGGTGTTTTAATTGTTTTGATTATTTATTACTATATATATAGTAATAATGTTTTGATATGACTTTCATCATTATCACTGCTTTTTTAATTTAGTAAATATGAAATTAAGCAGTGAAATCATACATTTAATTATAACAAAAGAATGAAAGTTGATTGAGTAATTTCTAAATGTTAATTAACAAATATATTTTTCACATACTCCACACATAACGGAATCTCAGTTTTATACATGTATCTCAATATAGGTTCTAATAAGTTCAGGTAAGCTATTACATTATTATTAATTAATTTCATCATGAAGTGGTTTTTTTTTTTTTTTTTTTTTAGATATATTCGTTTACTTTTCACTCTCACAATGTACTTAATATGTAATTACGATCTCTTGGCCATTAAAATTAAATAACCTTTTCTTCTCTTATTTATGAGAGATTTCATAATTCTTATATTCCAAATTTAAATCCCCCCCCCCCCCCCCCCTGTGAAGGCGCCTACCTTCACATATTAATATTAAGACTTTTCCTCTTTCCCCCCTTTAAAATTACATTTTTTTAAATTCTTAAATTTAATTATCTGTCTGAATTCGGATTCAATCTGTTTTTAGCGCTCTTTTCCTTTCATAAATTAAGCATTCAATTCTCAGTCTCTTTAATATTTTAACCGCAGCGCACTGCAGTTAAAAGAAAAGAAATCATTTCCTTTTCTCGCCTAATAACGGGATTCTAATTTTCATCCTTCTGCCTTAGTTTGATGATATGCAGAAATTAGTCAGACATATTACTTCTACATTTTTAGCCGTTGGTCCAGATGTAAGATATTAGTCATTTCAGTTATTAACCCTGTCTTTATTTTGTTTTGTTCATTAACGGGCACTTCGGCCGCTTCAATCCCATGAGAACTTTGGCAAACCCTATCGAATGTTCTTTTGCGGTTTATGTGCAATAATTACTAAGTAATCATCTGGCGTTAAATAGTTCTTATTAATCTTTTACATTCCCCATTCAATTTCAATTATTGTACTTTGACCACATGTCTTCCTCTCTTTAATCTCGCCATATAGTATATATATTTGGTGAAATTGTGTATGTAAGCTTGCCAACACTCCAGATTTCGAGAAAGTGTATTTTTGAGTGAGACTATCTTCTGAACTCGCATGCTCTGAGCATAAGAATGTAGCGAGACTCTCTCTCCAACGCCCGGCTCCGGCCGAGGGCTCGCCTTGCAAAAAAAACTACCCGAACCTGGTGTCCGATTTGGTCAATAAAGAATTAGTTGTAACATTCGGCTTGTCTCTATCTGCAATATGGATTAATTCGTTCTGTTAATATTGTTTCACTTCGTTATCAACTCTTACAGCCATCGGAAAAATTCAACACAAATGTACAAAATCCAAAGCTTCGCTACAGACAATTGGTGCCGTTCAGGCGCAAGCGAGTTCCAGTTGGAGAGAGGAGAAATTTTTTACGGTATAATAGACTATAATTTATCGATTTCCTAAAAGTATTTGGTGGAAACTTTCGATGCTCATCAATTGACTTGACTTTTCTGCATCCTGATGTTGTCGTGTACAGGAGTACACAATGCAAAAAAAAATGTTAAAATTTATCAACTAACATCATCAAGCCTGCAAAATTCTGAACTATGCTCATTGCGGTGAATTTCTGCACTCTCTCTCTCCTGAAATAACCACAGCTACAACAAATAAATTCCGATCAAAATAATGACTCGAGATTCTCTGCAAAGCGTTTCCCAACACAATGTTCACCGAGGTTTTTCTATATCGTCATGCCGTCAGCTTCCGTCACAACTAGCCGATAACCGCCATCCTTTCGACCGGCATAAAAAAAAAAGACTTGCCGATACCGAAAATACGTGAGCGCCTTCGGAATGAGTCATAAATCCTCCATCGCCTGTTTTTGTTTTTCTTCTCCTCTTCTGTTTCTCCTATGCTGAGTTACGCAGCTGGATCAGAGTTTCTAAGATATTCCAGACTATGTCTTGTATCGGCCGAATTTATTTTTTAAAAAAAGAAGAAACAGAACAGTAAAAATGATTTGTTCTTCTACATTAAAGAAATTTTTTTCTCCTTCCCCAGTAACTCTATGAAGAAAGCGTGTTCATGGATCTACATGTATTCTATTGCATTTCAAGGAACTTAAAAAAATAATAATAATGTTTAAGTTTCTTGTTCAAAGAAAGACAGTTAACATGCAGTTTCCTTAGAACAAAAAGTAAAATGATAAAATATAAGTAATGAATATTTAGGTGAACTCCACATTCAACTATACGCAGATATACCTAAACATATTTTTTAAGAAAAGAGTATTCCTGCTGCTGCATAAAAAAACCCACACATATGTTTTGATTTCAGTTATTATTTTCTTACATTATTATGTCTTTACTTATAACATTTCCTTGTTTGCTCAAGGTAAGTTTTATTTTGCTTTAAGTGTTTGAAGAGCCATTTTTCAAATATAGATCATATTGTGTGAGATTACCTTTCTAGACTTTGATAAATATAGATAAAAAAAATCAAATTCATTTTTTTTAGATTATATTAAGGGGATGTGTTTGTTTTAAATGTTTGGTTTGTTACAAACACATTTATTGGTGTATAGAGAAAATTCTTTGTTGTGATGAAATTAACTTTTCTGCTGCTAGATTTTTAACGATGACAATTTTTTTTTTTTTTTTAAGTTAGATACACTTTTCTAGGTTTTAAAAGGTATTGTGTTTTAGCATATAAGTTACATATTTGTTATTTACTCACTACTATTACATGTTATTATTTACTCACTCAAAAAAAAAAAAAGGTTGTTAAATTGGCTTTTTCATTCTAGTATGCTTATGGTAAGTGTTGATTTATACTTTTATATTAACTACTGAATAATACAGAGTAGACAGTGCTTGTTTAAAAAAAAAATTTCTACTTTTCCTTTTTGTGCAGTGGATATTAAAATGGTATAATAAGTCAGTTAATGTTGATTCAGTTATGAGGATTAATTACCAAAAATAATAAAATATAAAAAAAATTCTCATGGCTGGATTATATTGCTCTTTTAATATATATCTATATATATAAGTTTTGATGGCTTCTTACTAAAAATTAAGCATTTATTTTTATTAGTAACATGCTAAGATTTTGTATGTCTAGGGATGCACTTCATATCCAGTTCAGTTTCAAAGTTTTTTTTAATTTAGATAAAAGATTGTCCAAATTTTTTTTCTTTCTTTTCACATTTCCGATTCTTATTTAATGCATTATATATATTTTTCGGTGTGACACAATGTTGCAATTCTGAGATGAGATGTTGTTTTTCTTATCTCCATTGGCCTAGGATTGCTGAACATGGTTGCTCTCGCTTAATTTCTTACATCATTAGCGCTGGTCGCATTTCCCCCCCCCCCTTTTTAGATATTATGCGTCTGCAACTGATATGTGTCGCATTGCATTTTATATAAAAATGTTATCTATGATGATCACAGACAAAGTTTTCATTATTTTGGTTCGTGTACTTTTAAAACTCAGCAATCCTGTAGTAATCAGGCAGTCTGATGGTGAAAACCTTGTTAGATAAAAAAAGGGGGCATGGTGTATAAAAAAAAAGATAATTAAAATAACTTAAAGTAATTTTTTTTTTCACAGAGCTTAATGTAATTTTGATACAAAAGAATGAGGTAAAAAAATGAAAAGGCTTAAACTGATACTGGACTGATATTATTATTATTATTGATTTTTTTTCCTTACTTGTTGTGCTTAATATGTTTCTTGTGGTAGCACTTCCTACAGGTAATTTCTTTTTATATATAACATTTTATATGTTTTTTTTTATGTGTATATTATATGTTTTGTCAGTCATCCATATCAATAAGATATGAAACTTTTAATACTCATAAGTATACGTCTTGCAACTTGTATACTTAAGGATAAGCACTAGTGACATATAAAAGAAAAGAGAGAGGAAGGAACCAGTAATGATGTTTAAATTTGCTCATTTTCAATCCTTTCCAGTTGGTTGCTACTAATTTAAGAAAATTAGATTTGGCATCTATACAGTACACTTTTCTGTTTAGATAGATCTCTCATATTCCAGTTTACATGGATTTTATACATTTTTATTCACATTTTATTAATTTATTTCTATAGCATATGTTAGGCTCCTTCGTTTTAAAATATAGCTCGAGTCATCATATCTTAAATTTTTTCATAAAAAAAAAGAGTCTCTTTTTCCTTTTGATTTCTATTTCTACTTTATAAAAATTTTATAACATGAGTCGTAAACATTTTATGCATGTGTTAGATATCAGTATGCTTGTTACTGCATACACACACAATTTACACGCGCACTACATTTTACATGTGATTATATTACTTGAGGTAAATTTTTAATTATTGTTTCCTGTGTTGTGTAAGTGCCTTTTTTCATTGCGCTATGATCCGGAAATAGCCCAATGATTAAGGGTGCATGTTTCAGTTTTGGCTAAGTGGATCGGCCGTCCACTTTCTCAAAAGTGGAATATATTACTTACATGATACAAATGTTCAATACCTCACATTAATTTACAAGGCGTTCGCGCTCTCTTTTATTTTTTTAAATGCATAATGACGTATCTCTCGTACTATTTGATACTCCGTACATGTTTTTTTTTTTTCACTCTAGCTTACTATGGGCAGATAGTGAAGTTAGATGTTTGTCTGCATCAATTTTTTTTTTATCTCATGTACACATTTTTATGATTTCAAGTTTAACCTGGTACTACACACACACACATATTTACATTTGCACTTCATATGGTCTTGTTTTGTAATAATTTTATGACACTCACCTTGGTTAAACATGGTCATGATTCTGTGTGCTTGTACATTTTTTACATACTTTCTCAACATTAGTGTACATTTTCACAAATACATAGTTTTACACTATTTTAAAGTTTGCGTATTTTTGTTGCCTTGTCATTTTTTATTTTCGGAATGTTACTGAATTTTTTTTACATAATGTAATTCAATACAATATTTGCACCTGCATCTTAAATGTACATGCATGAGTTAATTTCTAGCTGGTATTTTTACACATTTGTTAATTTTGTTTGTTTACGCGCGGCTGGTGACTCGTTGCTATTTTATTTATAACATAAGGTATTTTATTATAACTGACATGATATTTGATATCGTTTAAAATGTTGTTTTTTAAAAATTTATTCAAATGCATAATGTGAGCTGTTATGTACACTTTATTTTTTTTTTAAAAAAAAGGCTATTCACATATAGTCATTAAACTAATTCTTTGGCATTCTCTCACATTTTAATTTTTTAATTAGTGAGTTATAGTCTCACAGTTGTCTTGTGACGGATACATACACTCATATACCATAAAGTATAACGCTTGTTATTTTGCTATTCGTTTTTTTTTCTCTTTTCCAACCCTTTACTTGGAACATGTTTGGCTTGGCATAACTGCTACAGTTTAGCGTAGAGTTATGCAATCTGTCGTGCACTCGTACATTTTATGCACGCTTCTTTTAACTTCATACAGAAATAACTCTCGCAAATACAACTGTTTTTTAATTTTAACCTTTGTTAACCATTTATGCAACTTTTTTTTTTCTTTTCACAAGTACTTCGTGTGTTGGATATTTATTTATGTTACACAAAATTTGCTCAGTTAGAATACAATTTTGTTCATTCATATACATACATTACACTAGTTCATGTGTTGATTTACATATTTTGTTCATTTGCTTTTACACATTGTACTTTGCTTGCGATCTATTCGACAGTATTCCTTTTTTTTCTCACAAGTAGTTCATTGAGTAATGCACACTGGCTGGTTTAGAGTATAACCAGAGTTTTCACACATTACACGGAGTTCATTGTCTTTATTAACCCTCATTCATTACATTTTGGTGATTAACACACTAATTATGTAATTGAATCTCACTCGTATGTTAGTGTTTTGGGTTATCACACACATACTGTCCGTATATTTTGTTAGCAAATGCATAAAAAATGTTAGTTCATTGAGACATTATTACAAGTAGTTCATGTGGAATTATACAATTTGTTCATGTGTTTACTTACACGTTGTGTATGCTTGCGTACACACTTATTCATGTGTTTTATTTCATTTAGTTCATGAGTTTGAGGTTTCTTTTTCCCCTCCCTTCACACACATACAGTTTTTTTTTCCTGTTACTTTTCTATCTTTTAAACTTTACACCATGTTTCGATATTAAAATGTTCTATCAGTTTTTTTTATTTTTAAATTTTAACAGAGTTGTTTTTATTTATTTTATGTGTTTGCATAATGTCATAACATATCAATGACACCATCACTTTGTCTATGTACAAAGATTTTAAAGTTACTAAGAGTTATCCGTCACATGACATGTTAAACTACACACACATTTCGAATCTGTTTACTTTTAACATGCAACATTTTTTTTTAACACTTTCATTAGATACATCTTACTTGAAGGTGGCAGATCTAGTAAGGTGTCTTGTCACACTATATTAAAGCGTATGCAATTTCTTAGTAGATGTTTTTAATATTTTGGCCAGGTGTTAAATTTTAATAAATGCACAGATGGTCTATACATGAAAATTCAGAAAAACTAAAACCTTTACATATCCTTTTTTTTTTGTGGCAAATTTCATTTACTGTGTTTGATTCTCACTGGTTATCGAGGGAAATTTCTTTTTTCTTTCACACTCATATGTCAGGATTTTAAGGATTTCTTTTTGGTAAACAACACTTCTTTTTCTATATTTTGCAAGAGACAGTTTATCTTTTGCGGTAACACTCCTGTTCCTTTTTTTGTGTATTTAACGTAAAGGTATGGCTCCTGTCAATTTTACACTGATGCGTTTTGAGTAGAGATAGATATATTTTTTTCAACGAATGCAGCAATATCTTATGAAATTTACAGTAAAAAAAAAAAAAATTAAATTAAATTTAACCCTTTGGTAACGATTTTTTTTTAAATACGGTACACTTTTTTTCTCTTCAGTTACATTTTGCTGTTTGGTGCTTGGTGCATGTAGAGAATTTTTGTTCATAGTTAACACACACAGTAGTTCATAGTTTATCTTAGTTCATAGAAAAAAACCCTTACACGAGTTCATTGCTTTGTCAATTCTTTGCGTGCATCAGGGACTAATTGTCACTGTTTTTACAACTGATTTTCAAAACACTTAGGCATTTTACTTCATTAATACACTTCTTTTGTTCATTGTTATTTATTTACACTTGAGGTCAGTGTGACACATTTCTTCGGTTCATTGTTACAATTTTACACTTGAGGTCACAGTGATGCACTTCTTTGGTTCTTTGGAATTATTGCACACGTTTGCTCTTTGTTTGTTTGTTTTTTTTTGGTTCTATAACAAAAGTTTCTTTTTTTCACATTGAGGGAATTTATTTAAACTTTTTCCACGTTTATTTACACACATATTATTTTTGTAGTCAGCATTTAATTTTATTATGTCACACATGCTTTCCTTTTTTTTTTCAAAAAAACAAAAAAAAGAATAAGCGCTTGTTGCATCTGTTAGGTATTTTACTGATGTTTATAATTTACAATGGTATTAAACTTAAAAGTTTGTCTTGTTCAACATTAGTGAATATTCTTTCAGTTTTCTTTCGTTTGTGCAATTTTACAGGCAGGTACTCTATACAAAGGTTTCTACAAAGGTTACATACAATGGTTAATCATAGGTACTGCGCGTGGGATTGCTCATTTTTAGGCAACATTTTTTTTTTAATGGTAGTTACACATTATAAATAACAGTTTTTTTTGTTAGTTTCGCATTATTGATATTTTTTTCCGTAAAAAAAAAGGTAGGAAATGTACACTTCTTTCACATTAACATGGCATATGATTGAAATCTGTTGACCTTTTAGTTAAGTGTTATTTTAATTTAATCGGTAACAAAAAAAAGGGTTTCCTTTTTGGTAACTTTACAGGATTACACTTTACTTTTATTTTTTTTCATTCGGTACCTTTCTTGGCTATTCAAGGTATTTCACGTGATAAGGTAGTTTTCTTATGCACGATTTTCCAATCACTCAGTACACAGGTGTGCATTATTTTTTTTTTTGGTTTTTGTTATGCTCATTGACACATGTGGTTTATTACTGGTATAAACCAGTCGTAACACCAAACGGTGTTATTTATGACTACATTCACACACATACATACTTTTGTGTCACCTGTTGTATAATGCTTATTAAATTTCATTAAATTTACTGTACATTTTTTTACCATTTTTGTAAAGGGTACTTTCTCTGGAAAGTTCTTATTACATCTTGTTTATACCTTATAGGAGTGCAATATGTTTTAAAATACACTTTAGTTAAATTAGGTTCTCAGTAAAACACATTCAGTCTTTGGTTACAAGATAAAAGGATGGCAACTTTCAACTTTTAACAAATAATTTACCTCCATCTTCCTCTCCTTTTACTAGTTACATTACTTTTAAAAACTAGAGATGTCACAACTAGTGCTGAAAAGGTTACAATTTTATATTTACTATATTATGTAATGTTTTGTATTTATATACAGTTCATGTCTCAAAATATTTTTATAAGTTGGAGTATGACCAACATTTGTAGCAATTGTGGAAATTGCTCTTGCTTGCAGTGAAAGTTCAAGCAATTTATATATTAAAATCTTCTGGAACTTTATAAAAAAAATAATGGTGTGCACACGTTAAAAAAAAAATAAGAAGAAAATAAGAAAACAGCTGTCCAGAAGTATTAACTGCAGTTCAAAAAAATTTCAATATTTTTTATTTTTGGCAAGTCTTTGGTACCAACTTGCTTTGTCATGCTTATAGGCATGCTTTTTATATGAGACATGATTTATTTGTTCCTTACATATTTAGTATTGCTGTATATGTTTATAAACTGTTGGTCACCGGGTTCCCTCTACAAAATATTACATTTTTACATATTTTCTTTATGTGTAATGTATTTGAGGGAAGACATGGGGTAACTTTTTTTTTCTCTCGCGGTTCACTTCGTTCTTTTTCGGCTGTTGGGGAGATATATGTGAAGGCGCCTACCTTCACATATTAATATTAAGACTTTTCCTCTTTCCCCCCTTTAAAATTACATTTTTTTAAATTCTTAAATTTAATTATCTGTCTGAATTCGGATTCAATCTGTTTTTAGCGCTCTTTTCCTTTCATAAATTAAGCATTCAATTCTCAGTCTCTTTAATATTTTAACCGCAGCGCACTGCAGTTAAAAGAAAAGAAATCATTTCCTTTTCTCGCCTAATAACGGGATTCTAATTTTCATCCTTCTGCCTTAGTTTGATGATATGCAGAAATTAGTCAGACATATTACTTCTACATTTTTAGCCGTTGGTCCAGATGTAAGATATTAGTCATTTCAGTTATTAACCCTGTCTTTATTTTGTTTTGTTCATTAACGGGCACTTCGGCCGCTTCAATCCCATGAGAACTTTGGCAAACCCTATCGAATGTTCTTTTGCGGTTTATGTGCAATAATTACTAAGTAATCATCTGGCGTTAAATAGTTCTTATTAATCTTTTACATTCCCCATTCAATTTCAATTATTGTACTTTGACCACATGTCTTCCTCTCTTTAATCTCGCCATATAGTATATATATTTGGCGAAATTGTGTATGTAAGCTTGCCAACACTCCAGATTTCGAGAAAGTGTATTTTTGAGTGAGACTATCTTCTGAACTCGCATGCTCTGAGCATAAGAATGTAGCGAGACTCTCTCTCCAACGCCCGGCTCCGGCCGAGGGCTCGCCTTGCAAAAAAAACTACCCGAACCTGGTGTCCGATTTGGTCAATAAAGAATTAGTTGTAACATTCGGCTTGTCTCTATCTGCAATATGGATTAATTCGTTCTGTTAATATTGTTTCACTTCGTTATCAACTCTTACAGCCATCGGAAAAATTCAACACAAATGTACAAAATCCAAAGCTTCGCTACACCCCCCCTTTTTTTCAAAATTTCAATTTTAAAATTTAAATCCCTTTATTCCCTATATTTTATTTATTTATTTATTGTTATTTTTTTTCATTAAGTCTGCTTCTCTGTTGGCACACTGATATCTGTGCTTGTATTGGAACTTAGCCCCCACTCTGATTTTTCTCCTAGCTGTAAAAAGATTTTTCTCTTTGCTTTAACCTTCTCACCGCCATGAACTGATATATGGGGCATTTTCACAATCTTTTGACTTTCATGTCTCTGAATAATAATTTTTATTTTAATGCACTTTTTGGGGTTTTTTTAATTTCATATACTGGGGAACATCCCATTGCATGATTGCATAGGAATATAACGAGATAAATAAGTTTTGGATGATGTTGGGGGTCCAAATACCAGGAAAACTCCTATACCGTCCCGTGTCCCTGATGCTGATTTTTAAGTTTGGAGCTGTCTGTATAAAATTGTTTTAATAAAAGTAATTCGATGTAATTTTTTTCTGAAACTGAGAAAATTGTTTTATATAAATATGTAGCAAAAAATTAACCTGCACACATTTTTACATTTGATATTATTTTTTTATCTCTGTCCCTGGGTTTTTCATCCTTACTGTCCCTCTTGCTAAACTTACACAGAAAATCACTTCAGATGCAGCCACAATTTTTTTCAAGTTTTTTCTCATGCAGAAATACGCTAAAGAAAGAATATCTAAAATTCTTTGACAGGAAATTTACTGCAGAATTTAAATCAGCATTTAAATATCAGTTTCAAGACCGTGGCTTTATTGATAGTCTTACCGTCCGCAAGGTTTATTCCTGCACTTTTCAAGGTAAATTTAAAAAAAAATTAATTTAATCCAATGTTAAGAACTGTTTCTAAAAATCAATGAACATCATGGCTATCACTTAGTCTTAACATGATTTGCCTAAAATAGGTGGTAATTTTCCTTACCGTGCCATCCTTACCATCCCTTTTTTTCCCATTTCGTCCCTTTTTTTCCTATACCGTCCCCTTTTTTTTACCTTACCGTCCCTTCTTTAATACCCCTTTAAGACAATGTTATACCAAAATTTTGTACTGAAAATACTACATTGTTATTATTTCTTATTTGAATATCCTGTGGGTACTATGCAAATTCATTATAAGTAAAAATTTCGAAGAAAATAAAAAGTTTTAGTGGTAAAATGGTAAGGAAAATTAAACTCGCAAAGTTTAATTTTCTATAACTTAAGTTTAACATAAGCCCCAGTTAAATAAAAAAAATTTCGCTGCTGACCATTTTTTCTTTATTTTGAATCATTAAGGTATTCGTCTATCAGATTAAAATGTTATTTTAGCAAGTTTAATTTCGCCAGATTTTTTTCCCTAAAAGTCAAAAGATTGTGAGAATGCCGCATATCCGTTCACTATGCTGCAGCTTTCGCTGCAATAGAAGCATTATTTAAATTAATATAATTCTACAGATATAATCCAGTTTTAAAAAATTAAGCTGTTATTAAGACTCTCCAAGCTTATATGCCTATCCTTAATAAAATATTTTATATCATGTTGTAAAAAACATATTTTTTTAGCATTTAAAAAAAATTACAGAGAAAACAACATTACAATTTTGCCCTTCTGCTCGGCGATCAGGGGGTTAAGAAGGATATCTATTTTAGCTGCTAGAGAACAGGGCCGTGCGAAGAGAAAACTGCACCCGGGGCAGCGTGTCAATTTGGCGCCCCCCCCCCCTCCTTCAAAATTGATAAAGGGCAGAAACATAAATAAATTATATTGAATAAATATTTTGCGTTTACTTTAGAACTTTAAAAAATTTAATTTTAATTCAGAAATTCCAAACAACTAAATAACAGAAAAGAAAATTGCACTTATTTGTTAATGAGATCATGATGCTTTGCGACAGATTTTTCTTAACCTTTCTCACATATTTTTCTAGCCATTTTTAGTTCTTGTTACTCTTTAAGCTGCAGAAAATGGGTAAAAATCGCTAACAACCAGATTGGAAACAAGCCGTCCCTTCAACCAATAAGTATTAAAAAAGCAAAACAAACAAAAAAACCTACAGAACATAATGTAATAGATAAAAATAAATTATAATTTCAGTACATTAATTAAGAAAGATAACTGAAGCAATGTTTTAATTAACCTTTAACTGATGCCACAGAAATTGTCACATAACTAGTGTGAAGCGGTCTGTGAGACCGCTCCATTGAAAGATGAATAAAAGGCACAATTAACTCATAGGATGGTGGTTTTGTACTAAACTTTTTGTACAGGACTGTTATAATTTAAATTCACCTATTCAAAAGTCTCTGGTGATAGTACTAAAGTTCCAAATGGAACAAAATTTTGGTAGTGTTTGTAGTTAAACTGAAAATTGCAAGTTAAACTGTAAAAATTGAAAAAACCCGCGGTCTGAGAGACCGGTAACATCAGTTAAAGGTTAACCTTTAACTAATGTTACCGGTCTCTCAAACATCGGCTTTTTTCAATTTTTATAGTTTAAATTGGTTTAACTACAAACACTACCGAAATCGTGTACCGTTTGGAACTTTAGTACTATCAACAGAGACTTTTGAATAGGTGCATTTTAATCATAACAGTCCTGTACAAAAAGTTTAGTACAAAAACACCATCCTATGAGTTAATCATGCATTTTATTTATCCTTCGATGAAGCAGTCTCACAAACCACTTCACACTAGTTATGTGACAATTTCTGTGACATCAGTTAAAGGTTAATACAAAATATAATATCAGGCAAATACATTTACTTCCATTTTATTTTTCTTGCATTTAGGGTAACAAAATCGTTTATTATTTTATGTGTAAAGATTCTGACACACTGAATTTTATAGAAAGTAAATTCAGGTTGCTTAATCTCTCGACTCATAGTAGATCTTAAGTAGTTTTTTACTACTTTATTGTTACTGGAATACTTATAAATTATGTACGCTGTCTCCATGTTTTTGCAATTCCTTGTTTTCCCAAAGTTAAAATTACGCAGCAACTAAAGGATTTCTAAATGATTCATTTTATAAAAGTTCTTATATAATGGTAGAAATAAGGTTTTCGCATTTAAAACCTTGCTTAACAATTCAAGTCCATTCAAGTCAGCAATAAAGAGCAAGGTCCAGGCAATATTAACAGATTTTCGATAACTGATCTTAGATTCGCACCAGCCAGAAACTCAAATTCTTGTTTTACATTTCTCAGTTTCTCAAACCTCCAGTTCAGTTGTACGGTTATAGTGTCTCTACGTAACACGAAATCCTTCACATTCATATAAATTTCCACTTTCATCAGAAGCTTCGTAGTCAAATTGTTCTGCGAATTTTACGTTTTCTGTTTTGCTCAAATAAGGACTCTAACATTTACAGACATAACCAAATCTTCGCTTTCTTGTTCAAAAATTTCCTCTCTTATTGTCTGAAATGTGTTTTTTAGTGTTTCAATCAGTTTGCTGGCGATCAAAACATTGACAGTTTTTTTCTTCTTCTTTTTTTTTCATGAGAATAATATTAACTTTTTTCATTTCATTTAAAAGGCTGTGTCAAACTAGTAGGCCGTAAAATAAGGAGAATTTCCTTATTTGCTTTAATAAGCTTTTTGCTCCTGAGTAAGTTTACTCATTTTACTTCATTTCTATAAGATCTTCCAGAGCATTAAAAATCTGTGGCAATTGTTTGTAAACTACAGATATAGCTTTATTTTTTCATGACCATAGAGTATCGCAATGTTTTTTTAAATAAACTGATAAGTGGGACATAAGTATATCCCATCTTTCAGTAGAAGAGAAGAAAAAACAAACACATTTTATGCAGTTCCGGTTATTTTTGGACATACACCAGCAGCACGAACTCAAAGTTTAGAGAATGTGCAGAACATGGTAAAAAAAAGACGAATTTATTTACTTCGACGATTCGAGCTTACACAACATTATATTGGGAAGCCATATTTGCACCATATCACAACATTGAGCTCTGAAGGGTTGATATTGGTATTGTTTATGACGGCCGATTATCTACAAGTTGGATATAGTAGGCCGGAGTGGGATGGGAGTGCCCTCTGTAAGGTCTTTCTAAGAGAATCTAATCCGTATTTACGCAAGGTTCGAAGAAAACTACGGACAATTTCGAACGATTAGGCTGACGTGCGCGATTGGGTCGAACTCAGCACTTCCCGTCTACAGTCTTTGAGAACAGAACCTCTCCTGCAGCTGTGAAGGTCGAGATTGTCAGACATTAGCTTATCTTAAATTTCTTATGCTAATTTTTTTCTTTTTTTTAAATTGATGTAGTCAAGAAACCTTTCCACGAATGAAAATTTTCTATTTTCTATATTGTATAATTTGCGTCATTTGTTCTTTGTGGGGTGTACTGGATTCCTAAACCGGACTGTGTTTAAAATTCAGTAACTTGCAAATGGTTACAATTATTAAAAGAAATTCTTGCAGGAGAGTTATGTAAGATATTAGAAGTGTTTTTACTGCGGTTCTCGGTTTTAGTTCCAAATAGCAGAGATAGATGGCAAGCAATAAGCACTCAATGGAGGTCTAAACTGAAATCCCCTAGCATCATACGAAGGAAGAAGGTTAAATATATAAAATAAGCCCCTAAAAATAAGATTGTATTGGAGATTGAGACCCACTCCATACATTTAGCCTCCTCTTTTCGCATCAGTGTTGGGCGATTTCGGTTTTGGCCTTGATTGAGCACCTATGGCGCTATATGTTGTCTTTATAGTGCTTGTGTGATTATACATTGCTGGCATAATTGTCAATTCAGTATAAACTTGATTGATTTACACGAAAATGGTTTAATAAAGTATATTGCTGTAACCTGAATTGACTATAAACCTGTTTAATTCTTCAACAAATCATCGATATTTATGTTGTAATGTGAAATTGTAAAACTGCAGTATAAGAATTGAAAAAGTCATTTGTAACGCGAGCAGCTAGTGGATTTGGTCTGCCCCTCGGCATTGCACTATCACTTTAAAGCGTAAGCTGAGTTCCCGAGGTGATCATCCCTGCTTGCAGCGCCATCTATAGTTGCTATTTGGAACTAAAGTCGGGAATCGAGGTAAAAAAATACTGACATTTTACATTACCTTCCCGCAATTTTTTTTTAAAAATAGCTGTCACCATTTACAGGTTATTGAATTTTAAAAACAGCCAGTTCATTTTAGGTCACTCGGTATATGGAGTGCAATCGAACGAAATTGAAAAATACCTTGCTCTATTAATTTCTTCTACAATTGTTTTTCTTACTTCATTGGCAAGAAAGTTCATAATTTCATCCTGAATATATTTTGCCATTTGTCTTTTTCACTTTCAATAATTTTCACTTTAGCTCTTTTCAAATTTGCTGTAGATTATATGATTTAATTTTAAACATCTCTCAGGTTTCTTTTAGCGAATGCATGCATTCCTGTGTCCTAGAGCATTTTTATGCTCAGGAATTTTAGGATTTAATTTCTTCCACATGAAAAACCCACAATCTGGATTGGCTAACTTTGGAGGGCGATCATGATAATTGGTGAATAGTAAAAAGAGAAAACAAGATATAGTGATTCCCTTAATTAAGTTATCCAATAAGCTGCAATCACCGTTAATAATTTCTCCACTAGCACTAGGTATAATTTTCTTGAACGTTAGTTTGGAAAATCGTAGTCCTTATGCAATCGCAGATTTCATGTAATCAGCATTTTCATCCTGTGCTGGACAGGAGCGCCATTTCAGAATTTTCTTTGGGGTGGGGGGGGGGGGGGGGAGCAAACATTTTTTGACGGATGCTATATAGCTAAAGGTAGGATCCAGGGGGGGTCTAACTTCCCCACCCCCCACCCCCCCGTATGAGAAACGTGACTTATGCTTACAATAACAGTAAAAACTTTGAATGCGGAAACTCAGAACCAATGAAATATTTCGTTTTAGACAGGTTTCCGTCTTAGAAGGTAAAATTTTAATATATTAGACATGATTTTTTTTCCTTTTTAGACAGGATTCTATTATAGACAGGTTTCATTTTTACAGGTACCCTCACTGACTGTTAAACCATCCGCTCTATAGTATAGCTCTGAAAAGAGATGTATTAGAGTAAAACTTGTGAAAACGAAACCTGTCTATAACAGATTTCTTTCTAGAAGGAAAAAAAAATCAAATTTCGTTGAAAAAACATCATACAATTATACTTGCTAAGACTAAAACCTGTTTAAATGGAGCTTTTTTCTAGTCCCTTTCGAAGTTTTACTTACAGGGGCGCCATTTCATGAGTTTCCTGACGAAGGACAAGGAAAATTTTTCTTTGAGGAACAGGGAACGTGGAAAATTGCACAACTTGCAGAACTGCATAAATCACACAGAAAAAAAAAAAAAAAATACAGCACAATATAACATGCTCTACGTGATTTTGTCTCCATGTCCTTCTCATTGCCCTTTCACAAGCATGTGATTATTCCACAATTTTTTTTTGTGTGTGAAAGTCCGCTATTTTTCTTTCTTTCAAAATCCGCAAAATCAATTCGTCAATGGATCGCAGAAAAAAATCGCGAATCTTGAAAATTTTGAAAAAAAAATCTCAAAATGGTCGCTTAAAAAATTGCTAATTTCTTCAAACGACCATGGAAAATATCACTAATTTCATCAGAGATCGCCAAAAGAAATACAGATTTCGCCAAATGATTGCACAAACAGAAATCTTGAATTTTGTAAAAGGATTGTCAAAAAAAATCGCTAATTTCGTAAAAGGATTGTCGAAAAAATAGCGAATTTCGTCAAAAGATTACGCAAAAAATTACGAAAATTTAGTCGAACAATCAAGGGGAAATTCGTCTAACGATCTTGTAATAAGGTCCAAAATTTTGTCTAACTCTCGCGCAAACAAATCGCAAATATTATTAGTCGGTGGTAGAAACAAAATCACGATTTCAATAAATGATAGTGATAAGGAATCGTGAATTTTGTCAAAAAAATCACGAAAACAAATATCTAATTTCGCCAGTTAGTCGCGGAAAAATATTGTGAAATTTGGCAAGTGTTCGCGCGAAAAAAAATCCATTTCTTATAATGCTTTCAGAAAAAAATCGTGAATTCCTTAAATCGATCGCGGAAAAAGTCACAAATTTTGTCAGATGATTGCGAAAAAAAAATCATGAAATTCAGTCAGTCATGAGATAATCAGCCAACGAACGTCATGAATAGGTCACGAAATTTGCAAATTTTGTGATCTGTAAGTATAAAAAAAAATTTTCGTCAGTGATTTTCTGCAAGTGAACGTAAAGCGTTAATTTTTTCGGATTGTGTTTTCCTTATTATGAGATAGTTTCATGTTAATCCGATTTTTCAAAGAAATTCTGTTTTTTTTCCAATAAAAAAACTACATATTTGAGCATTAATGAATACTATGTATATATCTTTATTTTTCTACAGAAAAGGTAAAATTTTTAATTAATACTCATATAAAAAGCACAAATAAATGTACAAGAATTACTTTCATGTGCATACATATAATTTAAAATTATTTAAAATACATTAGAAAACCCCATAATGTTTTCAGCCATCACAAGACCGTCATCAGTGGGATTTAAATGTTATTATTTTCTTTGTGCTTATTTGAGAATTGGCTAGAAGAAAACTATTGTGATTAGAAAAACTCGTCAATGATTTTGACGAGTTTTCCCAAGATCAATTTGCACACAGCTGAGAAGCAACTGATAAAAAAAAAATTCTCACATGTATTTTTAAAATTAATCAAAGTACTAATTAAAGATATATGTCTCACCTTCAGGGAGTTCGAATAGTAAGGCTTTAGGAATTTTTTTTTAAATTATTAATTTTTATGCATAAGCATTTATTTAATGCATATGTTTTTATTGTAATAAAATCTGATGAGTTATTTTAGAGTTTCAGCAATTTTCTAATATTTGTTTGAAGCTGATATTTGATTAGGGATGCACCGAATATTCGGTATCTATTCGCTATTCAGCCATACTACCGAATATTCGGTTAGGCCCAATATCAAACTATTCGGTTTCCCGAATACTTAAAAAACCTCTTCAAAATATTTTTTTAAACGTTATACAAGTTCTACTTTTAACTGTCAATTAATAAAGATATTCAGAATAATTAGAATCTTTAAGTAAAAGAGAATGATTTTATGTTATTTGTTGTTTTAAAAATGTCACTTAAAAAAATTAACCATTAATGACATATCATTTGTTCATGGGAATTAATAAATGTGGCAATGCAAGTTACTGAGTATTGCCTGGTAAATAATCCGTTTCTTGCTTTTTCGCAAACAGGGTGTTTCTAAACAAAATAATAGAAAATTTCAGGGGTAATAATAAGCATAAAAACAGGCAATTTTTTTTGTCCAGTAAATCAGGATCGCAATTCACTTATACAGTCAGAAATACAGTGTATATTCCCAAACTTTAATTTTCTTTTGTTACTTTAACAATAATGAAGGTATTGTAACTATATTGTCAACAGAGTTACTTTAATTTCTGTGAAATATGATAACATGACGAGAAGTGCTGGAAATAGCAACCATTCATATCTAAACAGCACTAAGCTAGACATTATTTTATTAAGAATGCATCTAACAATACTTATACTGTACCACTGGCCAAAATCCAGTTTCTTCCAAGGATATCATCACATTCTATACAAGCAAATTAATGTGATGCAAATTTCGCTAAAATATCTTAATTTTTATACAGTTATAAACGAAAATTCTGCTACGGCTTGTACACCTTTCATTTTTGATGAAAGAAGTGAAATGATACGTTGCTTCTTGTTCAATATGAGAAAATTCTTTTCATTTGTTTGAATTAATTGAAGTCATGGGATTTAAATTTTGTTATTAAAAATTTGTTGAACCATCTTTTTCTTAAATAATAACTCAAAACATACTTTTTTTAGCACAAAAGTTACTTATAAAAATAGTCTTGTTTAACAAAATGGAAGTATCTGTGCTAAATATTATAAAAAATTGTTTAAAATTTAACTTTTTAACGTTAAACACTGAGATATAAAAGTATTTGGCCAGCTGAATAGATACTATTCGGCTGGCCTAATATTCGGTATTCAGCCTAACAGTTACTATTCGGTTTACCAGCAGGCCAAATATTCGGCATTCGGTATTCAGCCAAAATCACTATTCGGTGCATCCCTACATTTGATGGTTGATAAATTTTCTGAAATATCAAATTCCTTGGGGGGGGGGGGGGGAGGGCTATTGCCCCCCAGCCCCCCTCAAATGGCGCCCCTGGTGCTGGACCTTTTTTTAACAGCAAAGTAATGTCCGAATGACTATAAGAATGATCCCATAGTGGAATCAGAATAGGTTAGCAATTCATATTCACTGAGGGTGGTAGGTGGCAGAAACTTTCGTATACGATGTAAAGGGCCCGCAGAGTGCAAAAGTTTAAGAAACACTGTAATAAAATATCACAAAAGCATATTATAAAATCATTAGATCTAAAGAGCTCAATGAAAAGTAAATGTGAACAGCTCAATAATTTTGAAATGAAAAATGTACATACTTCCATTGGGAAAAATATTCCCGATATGTAAATTTATACATTTAGTTTTACAAAAATATAGAATATCGAAGAGTGAAAAAAAAAATTCCAATGAAAATGATCGACGACAATAAAAAAAAACTGAAATTGGTAGTACAAATTTGGCGCCCCTAAATTTCCGCGCCCGGGGCGACCGCCCCCTTCGCCCCCCCTTTCGCATGGTGCTGCTAGAGAATACTACAAGGTCAGAGCTGTTGATGATTTTTGATTAATGGCAACTATTATTCCAATGATTATTCAATGACATCTATTTTCTTTTCTGAAAAAGGTATATTACGTTAAGTTGCATTTCTTAGAATTTAATTCAATTTCCACTTTAATCATATGGATTCCTCTGTTTCTGTTCACTCGCATGCATGTGTCATGCAAGTTTTTCAAAAGTCTTTGGGTTGTGAGAAGGATAGGGGTGGGGAGATTCACTAGTTAAGAAAGGGCCTCACAAAAGTTCTTGCACAGGACTTCGCTTCTGCTAGAGATGACTCTATATGCTGTAGTACACTTTGTTTGATTGCATATTTAATAATATCATTATTTGAAATTTAACTCATTATATATTTCTATTTATTGCCAGAAAATTATTTTTATTGATTCTTATTAATCTGAACAGGCTGCTTTAGAAGCCATGAATGAATTAGACTTGTTTGGGGGACGTGGTGGACCCTCATCTGTTATTCATGTGCTTGCAGATGAAGCTCAAAAATGTCATGTAAGTACTTTAAATTTTTTTAGTTGTTGATTGATTGTGTTGTATATCTAGAATTATAATTAAAAAAATTAGTTTTAAAGGTATGTTCCATCGCAATGCAGATTTTTCAGTAGGATCAATTTCATTATTCTGAACACTGTTTAGATTGAATATTCAGATCCTTTGTCTTTTGTATATCCAGCCAGGGGCGTAGCTACCGTGGAGCAGTTGGAGCAGACTGCTCCAGGCGCACGCATCCTAAGGGCGCAAAATTAGAAAGAGCAGAATAAAGATTTGTAAAAATATTTGCATATATTTTCATTATTAATCTATATATATAAAAGCCGTTCTCTGTGTGTATGTCCTTTATACAAATCTTCAATTTTAGACCGAATTGCACGAAACTTGCTGTATATACGATTTAGAATGTGAAAAAGATCCCTGTCTACTTTAAAAAATCATCAGACCAATATTTATCCCTTTTTTCTACGACCTTTCATAATTCAACATTATAGAAATATCTCTTTTTAAATATTAAAATTCAAGTTTCTTTCCTGTTGCCACACATAAAAAAAACAGCTCAATAATAAAAAAAAAATTTGATAACTCGAGTACTTTGTTTTATAAGTCAATAAAAATTCGGATTGTCTCACTATATTTTTGCTGTTTTTGAAATTGACGTCATTCAAATAAGAAAATGCACATTTTTCATATATTTATGTAAAATTTTTAACTAAGCATGTTTTAAAATGACCTTAGTAGTACTTTAGTTGAACGTTAAAAAAACTATTTTAATGAAGTCGTTTCAATATCAAGAAATCAATTAAGGAAAAAGATAATAGTAAAAAAAAATCGTTTGCTAGGTATGACATCAATTTCGTCAGTATAATTTCAAACTGGCTCTAAAAACTGGATGCTATAATTTATTCCATATTTCTTTGTAATCTTTGATTATATCATTTAGATAAATGTTTTAATACCTGAAATGCAGTGATAACATTCTACGATTTGTATCGAATACGGTTATACAAAATATGATTTTTCTACGATTTATATTAAATAGAAATTATAGCTACTATTTCTTAGGGTAAGCTTTTTTTTCTTTTTTAATCAAAATTTCATGACTGACAGACTTTTCTGTTAGATGTTGAAATAATGGGATGCATGATGTTTAGGATCAAATTGCATTAAAAATGTAATTTATGGTATGGTTAGGTTGTTGCCACCAACAATATCGTGCTAGGCGTTACTCATAGATATGTCTTTTCTTCATAATATTGCAGTAATTTAATAGCAAACGGATATATCTTTTTTAATTGGGTTGGGTTACAGGTATATTTAAAATTATCTCAGTGATTGAAAATTAATTTAAAATGGATAAACAATCCGTAAATTGAGATAAGCTTTTCAAACAAATATTACTGAAAGTACTTTTTGTATTCTATTAGATGTTGGAATAATCAAATGTGCGATGTTTAAGGTCAAATTGCAGTAAAAGTTAAATTTATGGTTGGGTTAGGTTGTTGCCACCAACAATATGATGCTAGAGATACTCATAGTTCATCAATGTCTTTACTTTCTAATATTGCATTAAGAGCAAACAGGTATACCTTTCGTAATTGGGCTGCATGTAGGGATGAGATTTCCACGTTTTTGCACACCGGTATATTCTTAAAGAAAATGTTGTTCTGTTAAATCAAGAGAGTGTTCCGATTAAATGAAATATCATTTTCTCTGACAAAATACTGGTGTGGAAAAACGTGGAAATCTTATCCCTGGCTGCATGTAAATCAAAAAATATCCATGATTGAAAATTGCTTTAAAATCCATTCACATGAAAAAATTGAGATTAAAATTTTCAAATAAATTTCATTTCACAGAAACTTTTTCTATTCGACATTGTGAAAAACGAAATTGTATGATGATCATACGTTAAAAAAAATTTTAGTAAAAGCAAAATTTATGGGTTAGGTCATTGCCATCATCAGTATAATGTCACAATTGACATTGTGTTTGTAGGGTTTTTTTTTTTTTTTTTTTTTTTTTTTTTTGTATATTCTGAAGATGACTCAATGAAAGAGTCGAAATATGTACATTTTTAATATTTTTAATGTTTTTTTTTTTATTATTATTATTGAAATGACGTTTTTTAAGCAAATAATTGCACTTTAATATATGTTATGACATTTGTTTGGAATATATATTATTATGGTATAGTTAATAGTAGACGCAATTAAGACTATTTTACTTATATTTCTTGTCGGTCTTTTTAATGATTCGTGGACGGGAATGCACGAATCTCAGTTATTGTCATTGCCGTATTATTTCATTTCAACGTATTTTACCCGGGAGGCCCCTTATTATTGACACGAGCGAAGCCGGGTAGATCTGCTAGTAAGATATATTATAGATGAATCTTGTTGAAATCAGCATATTCCTATGATGTTTAACCTTGTGTTTTACCTCAACTATTTCGATTTGAAACATTTTTAAAACATGTTATACACTGTTAAAAAAAAAATATTTCTATTCGTGGAGTTTCAACTTTAATTCATCTCATATTGAAGCCTCAAGTAACTTCTCCAGTACCGTTTTAGCATGCCTGTTTTTATGTAGATTTCGTAAGAAATACTACCTATTGCAGTCGTTACCATGGTGTGACTTTTGAAAAATTCCTTCTGAAATTTTTATTATATGATCCCATGAACCCAGAACCACCCCACCTCAAAAGTTTATATTATATGCATGTACTAAATTTTGTTCGCATGATAAAAGTCGCAATTATGCACGAATCATCTTCAAACTCACCAAAAACAATCATATGGCTAATATGTTGGCAGGGATTGTAAATGGGCAAAACCGGGCAAAGGGTGGTGGAAATGGGAGGATAAAAATAGGGTTTTAGGGGGGAAAAATTCATAACTTCGTCACTTCTTAAGATATCAAATCCATTTAACTTTATTATAAATCTTAATAATATTATATACAACTTTTATGTTGACAAGTTTTTCATAGGACTAACTTTTACCACAAAAAAATTAAAAACGAAGAGAAAAAGGGGAGGGGGTTGAAGAAGAAAAAAATCATAACTTCGTCAATTCACAAAATATCAAATCCGCTTAAATTTATTATAAATCTTATCTACAAATTTTATATTGGCAAGTTTTTGATAGGACCAAATCTTACAGGAAACACAAAATAAGAATACATAGCGGTTAAAATAAAATTATCGTATTATCGTATTCTGAAAAAAAAAAAGAACAACTCTTACAGAAAAATGAAATTAAAATCTCCTCAAAAGCACCCAGATAAAAATTTTAAACTGAGTTCATCTCTAATCTTCATTTAGTTTTTGTTGTTGAAATTAGTACTTACTTTGAAATCCACCTGCGCCTGTGTGCCGAGCCGGCACTTTTTCAATTCCTACTATTAGTTCACACTCTCCCTATCGTTAATGAAATACTTATTATTCATCCACTCAAGTTCAAATAATTTTTTTAAAACTTGTAGTGGATGACACTTTGATGTTAATACAGTTTTTTTCAAATATTAATTCATTAATTAAATTTTAATTAATTAATTTTAGTTTTAAAGGGGAGAAAAAATGGTGGCCATTGTTTATTGAACAGCATTTAATGCATCTTCATACCTATAAGGGGGATTACCATAAGGGGTACCCTGTTCTGTCGCCAAATACCGCCAAGTTTATCGCCAACTTGGCGATACATCGCCAAATTTGGCGACCAGAATGAGTCGCCAAAAGTGATGCCAACTTGGCGATATCTCTAATTTTTCGCCAAATTCCCATAGACTTCCATTGTAAACCAATAGGGTTTGCTTGCTTATAGAAAATCAACAGACTGAGATGTTTTAATGCAACAAAAACTAAAATTAGATAAGGGATTATATTAAATTTTTCTTTGATGACCTAAGTAGGAATTGACTTAAAAAAATATTTTTTATATTACTTGTTTCTGTTTTTTTTCTGTAACTTTTCCTTGGACAACAGTTGAAGATCTCCAAACCTTAAAGTAATCAAAAATTGTTTACAGGGTTCTTATCGGTCACTTTATTGTGTACCACTATTTCCAAAAACTATTCTTTCTGATGCATTTCTTTTGAAAATATTTCAGAAATTTATCATGATTATTACTGTACGGAAATAATGGTAGCCCAAGAAGTCACCGTTGAGAAACTATATTTATGATGTAACACCAATGACTTGGCTATTTAGTTATTTTGCGATTAGAAGAAAAAAAAAAGTTTGACAAGTTGAAGAAAATTATTAACCATTTTACAAACAAAAAACCAAAAAAAAAATTTTTCTTTGAAGGGTTTTTTCTTGTGTGTGTGTTTGTGTGTGGAAACTAAACATGCATCAATACAGATATTGTTAAACAATAATAAGAGCCGGATGTAGGCACATTCCTCATCAGCCCTCGGCGACAAAACTTACAAGGAAGGTCTCCATACGGGCATACTCAGAAAAATCTGAAAAAAAAAAAAAAAAAATACAGAATGTTCTTCTCCCATGGGTATATATTTTTATAAAATTTTTTTGGCGGAAGCTCGGTAGAACGTCCGTAAAAAAAGATGAAAATTTCGCTTATTTGGCGATTTATCACCGTTTGAAGAAGAAATTAAATTAAAAAAAAATACGCTTGTCGAATGCTCTTTAAGGAAAAAACTTTTTATGTTGAATTTGTTTAAATAAGTTTAATTTAAATAACTTTAGCTTTGTCATTTTTAGTTTGTTTTAACTATAGTTTTGTCATATATATTTATATGTACTTATAACGAATTTTAACCATCATATTTTACGATTTAAAACAAAATTTAAATTGATTAAAATTGTTCCAAACTCAAAAATATACCCCATTGAGCACTGTCGATTCAACTTTGTTGCTATGGAAACAACTTCTTCGGTATGGAAATGTATTACGGCAGCATTATTCATCTAGCGTTAAAAGTTATTTTTATAACCGATAAAGCCGTTTAAATTAAAAAAATTGTGGATTGGAGAATAAAACAATGGCAAAATTTCGTTCAAATCGGCAACAAGCAACAAGTATAATACAAAATGTAATAATAATAATAATAATAATAATAATAATAATAAATTATTTCATGGTTTACGTTTAAATTCATTAAATACTGCATATTCTCAAAATCAATTAACAAACAATTTTCAGATTCATTAAAATCGTTTGCTTTTGGCGAGGAAAAGTGCTGCTCGCCAAATTGTGTGCCGCTTTCGTCTTTTCATGCCAGTAATTCGAAAGTATTTTATTTTTTTACAGATTTTCTACTGTAATTCTGCCGCTAATTTTAACTGATCCTTTATTACATACATGAGTACTTTCACTAGCATTTTTATCAACATATTCTGAGTATGCCCAGTATGGAGACCTTCCTTGTTAGATGGGGGTGAGGGGGAAGCGGCAAATTAAATTTTGTGCGTATTGTCTTTTAGATTTTGAAAATATGGCAAGTCTCAAATGCAGAATTGATAAGCCTTTTTGATCAAAAATAAAGAAAAAAAATTAAGTATCTAATTCAGTGGTCCTTAGAACCTGATTATCGCCTATGCAAACTTACACCACTTTCACCACCATCGAAATGTATTTTTACGCATTAAACCTTATTTAATCGCAAAATTTTAGGATTAAATAAGACAAAATAAAGTAATGTGCGTTTGCTTGGGCCATAATCATGCTCTGTCCCCGCTCCCCCGCTCTGTGAGTCTGTATGTGACACAAATTTTGTGTGCGCTCTATCTCAAGAACTAATGCACGGAATTTAATAAAACTTTAGATTCAGTTAGTCCCTGATATAAATTGGCACTGATTACTTTTTGGTGTAAATCGCCCAACAGGTGGCGCCGCTATGCTGCATTTTTCACTATTTCTGGAATAGCTATATCTCAAGAGCTAATAAACAGATTTTCATAAAACTTCAGATTCAGTCAGTCCTTGATATACTTTGGTGCTCATTACGTTTTGGTGTAAATCGTCCAACAGGTGGCGCTGCTATACTACCTTATTTATGATAATCGCGATAGCTCTATCTAAAGAACTAATGCACGAATTTTCAACAAACTTCAGTTTCAGATAGTCCCTCATATAAATTAGTGCGATTTAGTTTATGGTGTAATTCGCCCAACAGGTGTCGCTGCTATTCTCTTCTAAAAGTGCACTTTTGAGTTCCTGGACAGTCCGTGGAGGGATTTGGTATGCTGAAATTCACTGCCCTAGTCATCCCTCACATGCTCAATCGGGTTCAAGTTAAGTGAGCAATGTGTCCAATCCATTCAAATGATATCTTCTGTTTGCAAGTATTCTGACACCACATATGCTCGTTGTGGCCAAGCATTGTCATCCATTAAAAAATCTCTGGGCCAACAGCACCCCTAAACTGATGTCATATCGCGGCATTTCTTTAAGATATCGAAATACGGCATAGATATCAACGTTTAAAGTCGTTTTGCTTTGCGGCCCAATTCAAATTTGGCCATCAAAAATAAATTGCCATAAATGAAGCTAGCTTGACTGTATCTGCCTAATTTGGTAAAATTCTCATTCAAATTCAGTATGGGCAAAAACTGGGAATAAATCTACCATAATCAGGTTCCATGCATTTTAGCTTTGTGTGTTTGTGTAAAATTAGCTGAATTCTTAAAAATAAGGAATAGGAAAAGCTAGATATCAACGTTTAAAGTCGTTTTGCTTTGCGGCCCAATTCAAATTTGGCCATCAAAAATAAATTGCCATAAATGAAGCTAGCTTGACTGTATCTGCCTAATTTGGTAAAATTCTCATTCAAATTCAGTATGGGCAAAAACTGGGAATGAATCTACCATAATCAGGTTCCATGCATTTTAGCTTTGTGTGTTTGTGTAAAATTAGCTGAATTCTTAAAAATAAGGAATAGGAAAAGCTACATCCCCCCCCCCCCCCCCCCCCGCCCACTTCCCTGTTGCAGATTGGAAAGATTTTTTTTTAATCTGATCTATTTTTACATACAAACAGAAGAAATTGATGTAATATGTTCATATTTTTTAATGAATGCAGGGGCGTGCCAGCAGTATCCAGCGCCTGTGTGCAGAACTGCAGTTGGCGCCCTATACCCCACCCCCCCCTCCGAAAATAAAACTTTAAAAAATATATGAATATCTATAAATGCTGCCATCATTCTAGAGTTTTCCCCAAGTCAAGTAATTTTTTTGGACCACAAAATTTATTTATTGGAATTTATCTCTTGTTTCTATAGTGTTCATATTTTATTTCATTTATTAAATAAAATTTCTGGTTTCAAACATGTTTAAATTTTTTGAAAAATAAGGAATGTTGGCAGCTATGTAAATAAAATTCGAAGCACAGCAAAGCCTGTACAAATGGAACCTGTCTATATCAAAATCCTCCATTAAACGGTAAAATTTCATTATCCCGGAGAAAATAATACAATACAATAGCTATAGATTCCATCTATACTAATAAAAGAAAGTTGTTTGTCATTTCTAATTTTCATATCTATATTAATAAAAGAAAGTTTTTACTCTGAATGTGTTGGCTAAGAAAATCTACCACACATATATTTCTGAAAATTTGGTTAAGAATAGACGATTGCACGTCCAAATGCACCTGAGGCTCAGCTTTTTCATTTCTTTATAATTAGCCGAAATATTAATTAAAAGCCATAATGATCATCGCAAAATGGCGAGCTTCCTTTCTTCAAAGCGATCATGCCTGTGGATTTCCCTAGACGTTAAGCGGTCCTTCATATGGAAGAAAGCGTAGCGTTCTATTTTTACTGCATTTTGAAATTGTGAAGGCCAAGTCCCCGTAGAGTTAAAAAAAGAAAAAAGTAGAAAGAAAATTTCTTTACCTTTCCTATTCCAACGGTGTCATTCATTTCTACTTCCAAACCCTTTTTGTTTGCCCGCGATTCGCGTCGGCTTTCAGGTTTTCCATTTTCTAAAGTTTCTCTCTATTCTAAAAAAAAGTAACTACCGCTGTCACCGCCGCCGGTTTTGAATTTTTTGTGACCGGAGGTCTTTCTTCGTTAATATTAAGAAAAATAATGCATACAAAAATATGAAAATCGGTAGTGTTATACAGAAATGTTTGATAAACACGCTGATGCAGACAGTTTTCAAATCGAAGAATTATTTTAAGAGATATTTAATGCTAAAGTTGGACAAAATCGTTCCACTAAAAAAGTTTTATAGTAGCAAAAACTATACATCGGAATTTAATAATTTTTAGTTCATTTTATACGTTATAATTTCCCGGTGTGCAGAATTGATTTATTTTTTTTATTTGACTCATTTTTCGAGGTTTTATATCTATTTTAAATTCAAATTTTCAGCATTTCGAGAGATATTTTTTACAGATTTTAGAAAGTGATATTAATTTAAACTGTTGCCAACTGTATAAACAGCGGAAACAATACTGTTTGCTTAAAAAAAAAAAAATATTTATACGTGTAATAAATTAAAAATTTATTTGCACGTGACTATTATAAACAGAAAAAAACATTTGGAATTAGACTTAAATAATTATGTACAAAAAGCAGGAACTTATTAAAAATTACATCATAAAAACTATAATTACACGTGAATTTTAAGAGAGAAAGGAATTTGTAAAATAATAAATTTATTAACAGGCGTTAGAAGTCTTAAATAGGAGAAATTACGTCATATTTACGTCACATTACAGTTATTACATAAAATGAACACAAATAATATTGCAAAACGGTTTAAATTTACAAATTGCACTAGACATTTATTTGATATTTTGAGAGGATACTTTTCAACTATTTTTCTTAGGAAAGCGCAAATAATATTTTATTTCTAACACAAGTATTTTCACGTGAATATTAAAAAGAGAAAGAATAGTTTGGTCAAAATTACATCAGATTAAAAACGATTAATTTAAAATGTCTCATTTAAAAGAATTCTTTTCGCTTTGTTAAAAAATACCAGGAGACAAAGATTCTGTTTACTTAATTCCTTTTATATTAGCTTATTTTGAAATGTTGTTACACGTGTCTACGTCATCTATTTTTATTTCGACGTTTTATTTGTATTTTTATTAATGTTGTACTAATTTATTCGTTCTTTCGTTATTTATGTCAATTTGTATAATTTGGCGAGTGGTTTGGCGATTTATATAATTTGGCGAAATTAGTCGACGGGATAATCAAGTAGTACCGCAGCGGATTTGGCGTTAAAATTTCCCCAATCAAAGAGAAATTAATAGAAATCCGTTTATAGGGAGATCGCCGCTGTTTTTTAAATTATAATTCAATCTTTCAAAATCTTTTTAAAGCCGATCACATTAGCGTGCATTTAGAGTCTGCGGTGTCTGGACGGGGGTTGGTGAGCGTAGCTCGTAGGGGGCCGAGCCCCCTAGTAAAATTAAAAAATACTAATACATTCTCAGTATTTTCCCGCTTCTAGCAATGTCTCTGGTGTAAAAAAATATTGATAATTGCCCTAAAAAAAAATCTTGAAGTCATTTCAAGGATTCGCAAGAGATGTTTTTTCTCTTGGGCAAGTTTTTACCAGATATCGTTTCCTTTTAAGAGATATGTGCTTTGGATATTATTTCGCGTTTAAAAAAAGTGAGGGGATTGTGCGTATTTTAAGATATTTATATTTTAACAAGAATTTTTGGTCAGAATTGAAAGTTTTATGCTAAATACCAGAAATTAAATACAAATTCGAGGTTCGCTTGAAAAATCAAACCTGATAGGGGATAGCAATCCCGCTGTATGCTACCGAAGATAAATGGGCCCTCAACTTGAGGTTAGTTGGATGGATTTTCATTTAAAAATGAAAAATCGTTTAAATTCGAGGATGCACCCTGAAGAAGGCAATTCTGCTGACAATATTAGGTTCGTTTGGAAAGATTTCCATGTCATAGCTGCTAACTTTTATGCTTTTTTCCTACTGCTATATTTTAATAGAAAAATATGTCTTATTTAATCATCGAAAATTTATGATTAGATAAGGCAAATTTTTCTGATTAAAAATAGTGGTAGGAAAAAGGTGTAAAAGTTGACAGCTATGCCATTCAAAAATATAAAATCAAACCAAACCGGACAGTGCGTTTGGAAAAAATATAAAATCCTTCAACATTTGATTTTAGGCATATAAGGTTATTATCATTGTCCCGGGCAATGCCAGGAGGGTCAGTTAGTAAGGCATAAAGTACACGGGAATTTAAAGCTCTTTTTTTATGAATCTATATTTGTTCATTCATATTACAGCCACTTTCTTTTGTCATTCTAGTCTCTGTAGCGTCTAAGGTTATATGTTATGCTTATAAGTGCTCTTATTTCAATATTTTCAATTTTATGTTCTGAATTGAAATTAACAAATTTTACAATCATCAAGGTTTTTAGCCAGTATGTGATTAGACACGAGCGTACGCAGGGAGTGCAGAGAAAAGCCGCCCCTCATAGTCTTTGAGAAAGTAGGAATTTTTGGACAGTTATGGCCAAATCGATTCCATTTTTACCATCTCTTCCCTCTTAACAAAATTTTGTTTCCCCCATGATTATAGGTAAAAATTACCCTGGACTCCAAAAGTTAAGATATAACTGGTTTTTTGCGTCTAATTTGCATATGAATGAAGGTAGAAACAACAAATTTGGAGGAAATGTGCACTAAACAGTTATTTATTGAATGCGACATAGAGATTTACATAAGTTAAACACAAAAACAATTTTCAACAAAAAAGTACTCTTGGTAAAAAAGTCCATTCTTGGACAAAACAGTATATCATAGTATTATGTGGTAAAATGTCTTAGAAACATTACTAAAATGGGTTCTAATAAGGAATGTGTCCACCCTTGGAATGCGTTGACGGCACCGACTTTCCATGCTGTCAATTAAGTAGTTGGACATCGAAATGGGAAGCAGGGACCAGACACAAATTAAGCCTTGTTTCAGCTTATCTAACGATCTTGGAGGAGGACTTAAAGCAGCAACTTGTCTGTTAAGATAGTCCCAAAAATTTTTTATCGGATTTAGGCCTGGAAAGTGAGATGGCCATTCCATTCGCTCCAAACTGTGACTCTCAAGATAATCTTCAACAACTACAATTATCATCCATAAAAATGAAATCGTTGCCAATAGCACCAGCATATGGGAGGACATATGGATCAAGGATCTCATCCCGATATCTCACACCAGTCAGAGTTCCTCCATGGAACACATGCAGGTCAGTGTGACCACCGAGCGAGATCCCTGCCCAAACCATGATTCCACCACCTCTGTCCCTGTGTGTTTCAACAGTGTTGGATTGATGGTATCTGGTGCGTTGTTCCCTACAGATCAGTAGATGCCCCCCGAATCGCTCTCCAGCGTGAATCTGGACTCGACTGTGAAGAGTACTGAAACCCATTGCTGTCTCTGTCTGGTTCAGGAAAAGTGTTCTATGTTGTACTTTAACTTTTGGAGGCCAGTGTACTTTTTATCTATACTATCTTGTACTATGGACCTATAATCATGGTGGAAACAGAATTTTTGTTAAGAAGGGGGAGATGGTTAAAATAGGCTTAATTTGGCCATAATTGTCCAAAAATTCTTACTTTCTCAAAGAATGAAAGGGACGGCTTTTCTCTGCACCAATTTTTTTGGTGCTGCTCAGTTTTTTTGTCCAATAGATAATAGGTTCTACAGAAGTGATCATTTGTAGAAGCGCTGAAAAAAGATATTGATTCGGCTGCCTAAAGTAGACTTTGAGCACGAAAATCATAGCGTTAAACCTACGGTTCCAAAATCTTCACAAACGGCTGATGCTTCATTTTTACCAGTTAAAAATTGTCCCATAGCTGATTCCAGTCTCTCTAATCTAAAATCTCTACATTGAACAGCATACTCATACAAATTCTGTTTTTACACTGTTTCTCTATTAGAGCTGTCCAATGAGTCTCCTGCGAACAAGGCAACCGTTTTCTTGGCGCTCATTCGAATGTTTCCTCTTACTAGCTATTTTTTTTTTAATTAACAAGAAGGAAAAATCATGCGGTAAGCAGCGATTATGAAACACTTTCCAACACATTCAGAATAATGTAACAAAACTTCACCGTTTAATAAGTTGAAATATGACGTCTAATCGAATTATTTGGAAACGCATAACGCATTTGACAATCCAATTTCAGCAATTCTCTCTCTACAGTCGGAAAATTATCCGAATTCTTTGAAACTACCCGCATACAAAAATTTAGTTCAGTTAGAAAATACACGCCATAGTTGAAAATTCCGGTAATAAGGTGAATGGTATGTGAATTCTTTTGTACAGTTTTGTGTAGGAGGTATACAATTTACACACAACAAGTAACATGCAAAAAATTAGTTAAATTTAAAAGTGCACACCGAAATTCAAAATGCAAGTCCAGCAATTATTGCCGAAGACATAGCTAATCATCTTGTAGTGAAAATAAGTGATTTATATCAATTTCAATACATTTGAAATAGCGTAATGTCATTAAAACACACTGCAAACAATTTTTCCCCCATTAACCAATGTAACGAAATTTTTTTAATTTTCCTGTCAATAATCTGTCAATGCTACGTTCTTCATAAATACAGAATATACCTTGGTAACATATATCAATTGCATGAAAATCCGTATTATTTACGCGAGTTAGAGCATGGACAGATGGACAGACAAACCGAATTCATAAACTCTTTTCAACTATGTTGGATGGTGTTAAAAATCTATTTTAAAGGATAATTTCTTTAAAATCAATAATATTTGAATAGGGTCTTTTCATTGTTATCAATGACCGTTATTTAGTGTTAATTATTTAATAATATTAATTTGTTATTTAGTGATTAAGGTTTCTGGTACCTTCACCTACAAAGCTTTTGAGATAAGTTGTTCCTCTGAAAAATCTAATTTTAAATTTACTATGATTTATATTATTTCTGGAAATTATTTTTAAATAGAGTTTCTGAGTCATCGGGAACTTATGGATATCACCGTGAGATGTATCTATGTGCATCATAAAGACGCTTGTGACTTGTGATGGATAAGCCAACAACTATTTATGGCCTGATTATCGCAGGCGAAACTTCTACCCGTATTTCCGAATAGTAATTTCATCTTATTTATGACAGAAATTCTGCAGTAATGTGACGATTGCTATTTAAAACTAAAAAAAGCAGAATTTAGCCCCTTTGGTATTAAAACTGCAGTATGCGTTACCATTACTTCAGTGAGATTATAGAGTTGCATGTTTTCAGCCATGTGAATTAAGGCGCCTTTCATTGTTTGCAACTAATTATGTGCGCCTCTATTTATTGAAAGGTTAGACAGGTCTGTGTCTAAATCACTCATTTAGAAGACTCAGAAGTAGAGTAAAACGAAATAAAGAAAGAAAGAAAGAAAGAATTGAATTTTTATAAGTAAGTTTGTCTCACGTAAATCTGCAAAACATAATTCAGATTGTCAAGAAACTATAAAATATATTAGTATAATTAAATAAAGATTTTTTTCTTTAAAGTATTTGCTCCTCAACTGAAATCTTTGGCGCCTTTACTACTTCGGCGCCTGTGTGCGCTGCACACTTTGCACACTAGGTCGGCACGCCCCTGAATGAATGTATAAATATAATAGTTCATCAGTTTTGATTTCATGGTTATTTATATCATTTGGCAACAAATTTCACTTTCATAAACCTGAACTGAACCAGTGACATTTTAAAAAGACCTTATAGTCTTTACTGAAAAGAAAAGGTAGCTTCCCTATTCATTGCTCTTAAAACTTCATATAATTTTCATCAAAAATGCATAGAATCCGCTTATAAAAGATTCAATCCCAGTTTTCGTCAGTATTGAATTTGAATGAGATTTTTGCCAAATTATTCAGATATAGCAAAGTTCTCTTCATTTATGATGATTTAATTTTAGTCATCAAATTTGGCGATGTTTCATGAAGTATAGCCAAGCTTGGCGAGAATTTGACACTGGCAGTTATGACTATGTAGTTTTAAACGTATGAGATTAGCAGCAATTTTTACAACAATTAAAGTAAATTTGTGAGAAACCACGTTTTTTCAATCCTCAAAAATGAAACTGGATTACAAATACCTAAACATATTATGTCTGAATCAGGATTTAAAACTAAAAAGACATTTAAAATCAGGCACTTGTTAAACTAAAAGCATATGAATATTTCAAAATAAAGTAAATTACAGTAGACTTTTCAAGCATTTACAAGCTTGTGTATGTGTTGTATTGCATGATTTTAAATGTCTTTTAGGTAGATTTCGTAAGAAATACTACCTATTGCAGTCGTTACCATGGTGCGACTTTTGAAAAATTCCTTCATAACTTTTCATTATATGACCCCAGGAACCCAAAACCACCCTCACCTAAAAAGTTTATATATATATGTATGTATGTATGTACTAAATTTTGTCCGCACGATAAAAGTCGCAATTATGCACGGATCGTCTTCAAACTCGCCAACAACTTTGAGATGGCTAATATCTCGGCGGGGATTGAAAATGGGCAAAATCGGCCCAAGGGAATGGAAATGGGGAGGGTTAAAAATTTTGAATACCGTCTTAACAAGATTCTGATAAAACCAGCTCTTACACAACAATGACAGGAAAAAATAAATATTTTTCACTATAGCAGTTGCCAACAATTAAAAAAAAATAAATAAATAAAATTCTCACCACAACAATTGCTTTTCTTTTGCAAGATTTTTCACGTAAAAAAAAAAATAAATAAATAGTTTGACGAATTGAAAACAAATTGAATATTACGTCATATTGTATATATAATGTACCTCAGCAGGTGAATATGTAACGTCATGTGAGTTTGAGGAAACGTATTAAAACATTATAAAAACCCGACTATGGAAATATTAACATATTTTAACATTTTGAGGTTCTCTGAATTTGTTTTAGCCATTTTTAAACCTATTCCATATACATGCGTGTGTGTATTCGTGTATATAAGAATTTTCACAAAATGTTTAGCTCCCTAGAGCTCATTCTTAGTGAAGGAACTGGGTTTATCTTTAATGTTGATTTAAGTTTTCTTGGTGAATTTAGTATTTAACTTCGAAATCTACCTCCTCCTGTAGGTCCGAGCCGGCAGGGATTTTTTCATTTTTAAACGTGATTACTTAAAAATCAGCCACCCTAGAATTTCAAGTTGCTATATCTCAAACCTTTTTTTAAGAGGCAAAATAAAAGATGCTTCAAAATCCTTGTATCAAGGCCAAATACTTGAAGGTAAAAACATTTTAGATTTCTAATATTTTTGTACATTTTTAAAATTTTTAAATTCTTTAAATGATTGCCATTTTGAAATAAGATGATTGATAAAGCTATTCAATGAACTCTGTTGAGATCTTGATAAGTCTGTACATATACCCAGTTACATCCAAATTAATTGATAAATACGAGTGGTATTGCATGACAAAAATCTCTTGTATATATATAAATCAATATTTGAGGTGGTTTTTGGGTCTGGGAGCAAGGGTGGATCTGGAGAGTCCTCAAGGGGGGGGGGGGGGGGGGGGTGATTTTGGAAATTTGGAGGCTTCAATCCTGATGTGCGGGTCGGGTCTAATTTTATCACTGTGGGTCGTGTTACTTCTACTTTTGCTGTGGGTCGGGTTTGGGTCCGGTTGACTTCTATTTTTTGCTGCTGGTCGGGTTAACTTATACTTTTTTGCTGTGGTCATGTTTGGGTCCAGTTGCATTCAGCTTTTTGCTGTGGGTCGGGTTAATATCGACTTTTCTGCTGCGAGTCGGGTTGACTTTTACTTTTTAGCTGCGCTCTAGCGCATCGGGTTTGGGACAGATTGACATACACTATTTCAGGTTTGGGTCAGTTTCGGATTGGGTTTTCACTCTTGCAAGAAGGGTTCAGGCCGACCCGAATTTTGAAAAGATATTTTCGAAGATAAAAACTATGTACTGTAAAAGCTCCATAATGAACACGCCCAAACAATTATTTAATAATACTTTTTAATCTTTAGAATTATGTAAAAAATACTAATTTGGTATAAGACTGCTTGTTTCTTTATATCTAAGGTGAGTTGTAATTCAGTAAAGAATGCTTTGTAATTTTTTAAAAAACATACCAGGTGCCCTAAAATGGACTGACTGATTTTAAAAATCAGTAACTTGCAAATGATAACAGCAATTAAAAAAAACTTGCAGGGGGGTTATGTAAGATGTCAGGAGATATTTTACTGCGATTCTTGATTTTACTTTACAATAGCAGCGATAGATGGCGCTGCTATTTTAAACCAAAATTAAAAATCGCAGTAAAAAAAACTCCTGATCAGAGGTGATTCTCAGTTTAAAAAAAAAATCCGAAATTCAAAGCAAATTTTCTGAAATGTTACAGCTGAGAGGAGGATTCCCTCCTGGCACTAATTATTTTTGTTGCAGGTCTGGTTAGCTGTTTTTGGTTCGGGTTGATTTCAGGCTTAATGTAGATTCCTGCAAGCTGGGTTTGGGTTAACCCGTTTTCTTCAAAAATTAGTTCAGTATATTGTATCAGATTAAAAACTATATCTATAATAACAGGTGTATGTATGTAAACATAGGTGTATGTATGTGTGCAGTTTTCTAAAGAGACCATATTTTTCCACAACTCTTTGATAAAATTCGCATTTCTTCCATGACTCTTTGACGAAAATTGCATTTTTTCCACAACTTTTTGACAAAATTAGCATGTTTTCGCAGCCCTTTGATAAAATTTGTGTTTTCCGTAGCCGTTTGATGGCATTTCTTTTAATACCCTTTGACAAAATTTATGTTTCTTCTGCAATCCTTTGACGAAATTAGTTTAATTTTGCAGCCCTTTGATAAAATTCGCTTTTTTTCGCCAACCCTTTGACAAAATTCTCATTTTTTCAGCGATCCTTTGACAAAAATCATGTTTTTTCAGCGATCCTTTGACAAAATTCACATTTTTTAAGCGATTCATTGACGAAATTCATGTTTTCTCTGCGATCCTTTGACGAAATTTGAGTTTTTTTCATGACCCTTTGAGGAAATTCGCCTTCTTTGACAACCTTTTGATGTAATTCATGATTCTTTGATAAAATTTGCATTTTTTTCGTGATCCTTTGACAAAATTTGCGTTTTTCTGCGATCCTTTGATGAAATTCACGTTTGCTATGATCATTTGAAGAATTTCGAGTTTTTTCCGTGGCACTTTGACTGAATTTGCGTTTTTTCCGCAGTCCTTTGACCAAATTCGCGTTATTTTCTGCAAACGATTGATGAAATAGATTTTTTATGGGGATCATTTGTCAAAATTCGCGTTTATTTTTATGTCCAAATTTTCAGATTGATGAATTTTTTTAATTTTCAGAACCGAATGCCTTAACCCTCTCGCTTCATATATATATATATATATATACATATTTTTTCTTAAGAAAATAGGTTAAAAATTGCGCCTTTATTTTATTTCATATTGCAAATCTGCATGTATTTTAGCGTTCAAATACGTCTAAAATCTTTGTGAAAGAGTTTCTTTTTTAAATAGAATTAGATCATAAAAAAAAGATTTATTGCAGATTCTGCAAATTTTGCCACTTCTACATTGGCCGTGGAAATTGCGGGATGCGCAGCAAGAGGGTTAAATTTTCGGAAAATTCAGAACAAAATCACACCTGCTCCTGAGATCTTATATAACCCTCCTTCAAGTATTTTTTTTTTAATAGCCGTCGTCATTTGCAAATTATTGGATTGTATTTAAAATCAGTCAATCCATTTTAGGACACCTGGTATATTCAGTAGTTATGGGATGATGGCTGAAAGAAGCATTTAAAAAAAAATTTACATCTGCCTTCGTTATGTCAGTTAGAGGTTTACCCGGGCTGAAATTTCCAGGTCCAACCCACACACAAAAAAATTATTGGCCTGGCCCAGTGTAAAAGCTAAAAAATCGACTCCAGCACAGCCTGCATTTTGCAATTAAAATTATTCACAAAGCACACTTACTTATGCTCATGTTTTATTTTAAATTATGTTCGAAATTCATGAATACAGAAAAACATTAATATTAATGACTATTTAGGCAATTATGTACATAAACACTACATAAAAATCACTACCTAGACAAATACATTCAAATGAAAATCCAATAAGAAAATCAGTTTAGAATGAAAGAAACAGATGATAAAAGAAAATCACAATTTTAAAGCTCTACAAAGAAAAAAAGTAGATTTTTAAAAATGCATCTCTGTAACTTATCAAATCAAATTAAATTTTTAATGATTTCGCTAAACAAATGTACAATGTAAATATAATTTTTACAAAAAAGAAATAAGTAAGATGCCAGACCCCGGTAGCAGAAAGTGCGCGACGCGCGACGTGCGTCGCAGATTTATTTTGGACCTTGCAGATAAATTTGCCAACTTGAAAAAAAAAAAAAAAGTATTTCCTTTAAAAAAAAAAAAAAAAAAAAAAAAAAAAAAAGTACGAAAATTCTGACAAAAAATATCGCGAATTCGACAAATGATCGCCGAAAAATATCAATTTCGACAATCGTTCGCATAAAAAATCGGTAATTTATAGCCAAGGGGTCATATAAAAACGCGAATTTCGTCAAAAGAGCCCGGAAAAAAAACATGAATTTCGTCCCAGGGTTGTGGGGAAAATGCAAATTTCTGTTACAGAATCGCGGAAGAAACACGAATTTCGTCAAAGAATCGCCGCAAGATTGCGAATTTAGTAAAAGGATCGTGGAAAGAACGCGAATTTAGTCAAACGATTCTGGGAAAAACGCAATTTTGTCAAACGATCGCGAAAAAACGCAAATTTATGTCAAAAGATCGCGAAAAAACGCAAATTTATGTCAAAAGATCGCGAAAAAACGCAAATTTATGTCAAAGGATCGCGAAAAAAACACAAATTTATGTCAAAAGAATTGCATGAAGAACGCGGAATTTCGTGAAAAAATCTCGAAAAACGTAAATTTCTGCCAAAAGATCGCTGTACAAACTTGAATTTTATCCAAAAATCCCGAAAAAACGTGAATCTCGTTCCAGGGGCGCGAGAAAAACGCAAATTTTTGTCACAAAATCGCGGAAGAAACTTGAATTTCATCAAAGGATCGAGTAAAAAACACCAATTTAGTCAGACAATCGCGGAAAAAATGCAAATTTCTGCAAAACGATCGCGAAAAAACGCAAATTTATGTAAAACGATCGCGAAAAACGTAGATTACTGTCAAAGGATCATGAAAAGAAAAAAAATTATGTCAAAAGATTGGAATTAAATTTGCGGAATTTCGTCAAAAGATCGCGAAAAATGCAAATTTCTGCCAAAGGATCATTGTAAAAACGCGAATTTCGTCAAAAGATCCCGGAAAAAACGTGAATTTCTTCCCAGTGGCGCCGAAAAAACGTAAATTTCTGTCACAGAATCCCAGAAAAAACACGGAAGTTCGTTAAAGAAAAAAGTCGCGTAAAACGCAAATTTCGTAACGAATCGCGAAAAAAAGCTCATTTTTGTCAAAAGATCGCGAAAAAAAAGGCAAATTTCGTCAAAAGATTGCGAAAAAAAAAGAGAAATTTCCTCATAAGATCGCGAAAAAACAGCAGATTTCGTCAAAAGATCGCGAAAAAACGGCAAATTTCGTCAAATGATCGAGAAAAACGGCAAATTTCGTCAAAAGATTTTGAAAAAACGTCATATTTCGTTTAAAGATCGCGAAAAAACGCAAATTTCATCAAAATTGCGCGAAGAAAAACACATAATTAGTGCCGATAGTGGATTTTCGCTCACTGCCCCCCTCTGTTGTAACCTTTCGGAAAATTTGCTGTGAATTTCAGAATTGTTTTTTTTACTCAGAATCACCCCTCCCTGGTATTAATCAGTAAGAACGCTGTTTATTTTAACACTCATAATGTTTGTACATAAGAAAATGTAACACGCTACTCCCGCAGACAATTTTCATCCCACTAAATTGCTGTCGCAGACACAACCATAACTTTCTGTTACTGGGTGCCAGACCAACTTAGGCTCGGGGAGAAGAATTTAGAGAAATGCACATGTCTCGGCGGGTCAATACTGCTTATCATAAGAGCTGACACAGACCGAACATTTAGTTTTTATTCGAGAACGAGCCCCGATCTGGAAATTTTGACGAGTGCAAACCTCTAGGAAGAATGATGTACAAGCCAGGCTCGACATGGAAGAAAAAGAAGTCAGGCCCGACCCGAAATTGCAAAAAAAAAAATTAAGATCAGTGCATGGCCCGGCTCTAAAAAAAGGAAACCTTACCCAGGCCGAGTCCCGCATTTAAACTGGTGCGACCCGAGTCGGGTCACGCCGACCTCGAGCTTCGCATCTAGTCATTTCCGGTGAGGATGCATGTCGTTTTGCAAACCCTTTTTTGCGGGGGGGGGGGGGGGGGGCGATCGCCTCCCCTTCCCCCCCTCCTTAGATCCACCATTGTCTGGGGGTCACAATCGATGAAAATGTACTGAAATTTTCCAGAATTGTTTCCCTTCGAATGGCTGCAATAGATAGCTTCTTACTTTTTATAATGGAAGCTATCTAGAAGTGCCAAGGTCTGTATAAAAAAGAAGTAATGCCAAATCACAAAAATCAAACTTTGGTTCTTACCATAGTAGCATCATTCCTTAATACAATGAATACTTTAAAGTAGTTGTAATATTATAGAAGTGTGGCAATGTCTAAAATGATTTTTAACTTAATTGCAGGAAGCACAAAATCATGTATCCTGTTGAGTATGAATGCAGTATGTGCAGTTATAAAATAAAGAAAATGTAAAACCCAAGAATAATTCTTTAAAATATTATTTAAAGGGTTTTTTTTTTTGTTTATTGTTTATTAGTTACACAAATAAATGTAAAAGTTAGGCTTGAGATAAAAGGATAAAAACTTAGTTTCAAGTTTTTTAAAAAGTTCTTGATAGATGACTGCTTCTCCAAAGCCCTGATTTTCCTCATTTTATTATGTAATTTATTTTATTTTTTATTAACTAGGATGTCTTTTATAAAATAAGCAGTATGTTTTTTTATTTTCCTTATAGGCAGTCTTGCAATCCATGCTTCCCAGAGAATCAAATTCCAAGGTAAAATTATTACGTTTATGTATCCTGTTACATTCAAATTAAACAAAAGAATCTGCTAATGTTTATAATTGTTGATTATAAAACTTTAAATTATCAAATGCATATAAACCAAGTCTATTCACATATCAAATATCTCTTAAACAGTTCTCTGATTATATTACATGATCAGATGTAGATTAACATTGAGAAACTAAAAAGTTTTAATGAGAATAATCTGAGTTTTTGAAAATTAACATAAATACACATAATAATCTTAACTTTCAACATCAATAAGTAATATTATTTAGCAAAAACAAAATCTTTGTACAACTTGATTATGTATACAGGGTATCTGAAATGCTTCAACAAACTTAGAGGGATGATAGTACTCATGAAAACAAACAAAAAATGCAATGGAACATGGGGTTGCAAATGACGTTTAAAGGATGAAAATCGAAAAAATGCGTTTGGAAATAGACAAACTGACAAGGAGAGGGCCAACCTTGTTAATCACAGATTTTGATTATTTTAATATATGTTGTAGGGTAGACACCCCTTAGTGTCAGGTTCAACGGATTTTATCCAATGCCCCTTAGTTCTTGAAAAACCAGGGGGTCTAATATTACTAAACACCTTAAATACTTACTTCGCAGCCAAAATGACAGGTTAGTCGTAGCTCAGTTGGCATGGCGATTGCCGGCTGATCCGAGGGCCCGGGTTCGATACCTGAATGCGCTACATTTGTTTTTCTCATTTTTTGTTTTATAAATATAGTTATAATTATAATTTAATAATTTCAATTAAAAATTTTAACGCCAAACATTAATTATAATGTTAACAAACTTAAATTTATCATTTCTTATTTGTAAACTATTATTTCTCATCCATTAAAGAGGTTTAAAAAGAAATTGGATCTATTACTGAATGATAAAAATTGCAAAATCGTGACAAATTCTGTTGTGGTGCCATCTAGTTATGATAAAAAAAGTAATATTCAAATAAAATAAAATCAGAAAAATGATAAAGGGGAAAGCAAAATAATTGAAAGCGCAAACATACTTATTACAAATTTAAAAATCTTTAATATGCAAAAAATCGGTTGTAATTTAATTCTGATGCTAATTTTTAATATGATTATGCTTGTTACTTTAAAAACAGAATAATAGTATTATCTCATTGACTTCCTTTGTTAAATCAATGCGTAAATGATGTTTCTTTAAAATCATGAATTGACACAATTGCTCAATATCATTGCATCAATAAAGAATATATGAAATACATCTTAAAAGTGATTTTTTTTAAAAAAATAACAGTTTTATGATGTTTTATTACAACTATTCAGTTAAAAGTAAAAAATTAAATAGGTTAAAATTATAATTGATATACAATATTAAAAATTTTAATTGACAGTGAGATTATTAAGTTATACTTACAAGAATATTTATAAAACAAAAAATGAGAAAAACAAATGTAGCACATTCAGGTATCGAACCCGGGCCCGCCAATCAGCCGGTTAACACCATACCAACTGAGCTACGACTGACCTATCATTGTTGTAGCAAAGTAAGTATTTAAGTTGTGTACTAATATTAGCCCCCCCCCCCCCCCCCCCCCCCCCCCCCCCCCCCGTTTTCTCAAGAACTAAGGAGCATTGGATAAAATCCGTTGAACCTGACACTAAGGGGCCTCTACCTTACAACATATATTAAAATAATCAAAATCTGTGATTAACAAGGTTGGCCCTCTCCTTGTGAGAGACATGAAAGAAACATTTCAGAAAATTATTTATTGCACAGAATAGGTATAACACAGCTCGTGATGTCCAGAGAAAACAAATATTTTACAACAGCTGTTCAAAGTGTCGACTGTGGACATTATTACACAGAGTACATCTACGGAGGAGTGACTGGCGGACATGCTCGAAGACTTCGGGAGTTCTGCATACATGGCTTTCTGCTCACAGATTTGTTTGGCTTTCTTCCAAGTTTTTATTATCTCTTTCTGACCAGATATGCACAAAGTGAAAGGAAAACCAGCTTCGTGCTACTAGCCAGTTCTACAGAAAAGCAACATGCGAGATTTCGATATTTTTATTAGTTTTGCAATTTTCACCATTTTAAACGTCATTTGCGACCCCATGTTCCATTGCATTTTTTGTTCATCTTGATGAGTACTATCACCCCTTAAGTTTGTTGAAGCATTTCAGATACACACTGTATATTATATGTATTTACACATATGTGCTGTCTCATTTATTCCCTTTGTACTTTATTTACTTAATCAGCATTAATTTATTTTGTATTCATGATAAGTGATACAAAATTTAAAACGTCTCAGTTTTTACAATTTTTGTTGCTTAAACTTTTCTTAATTTTTTTTTTTTTTTTTAATCATTCTTTTCATTATGGTTTTGCTATCTATATTATAAAGGACAAATGTGTCCATGTGTAATGCTGATGTAATTTTGCAAATGGCAATACTTGTCAGTGAAATTATAGTTTTGAAATTTTTGCTACTGCAATTTTTTTAATTTCTAAACGTCACACATTTTCACTTTTACACTGTCATAAAGGAAAAACAATCTACATTCAAATGCAGTTTTTTAGAAAATCGTATATCTTAATTGGGTGATTTATTATGACTTTTAAAATAATTTTCAAGCATGATTTTTTTTTTAACCCTTAAATGCCTGATTTTTCAAAAATCATTTGGTGTTTAATTGAAAAAATAATTTCCCTTCGTAAAATTATATAATATTAAACACACAAGAATGTTAGGAGCTATAATAAGAAATAAATTTTACTTGCTCACTGCAGGTCAAAACAGGGTATTTCGCAAGCTTCCAAACAAAACAAAAACAACAAGTAGCAACAATTGAAAAAATAAATTTATCTTTATTCTTCACAATACAAATGTTGCCATCTACATGTTGAAAATATGTTAAACAAGTTGGAAATTGCACATTAAACATGGCAAATGAGGTATGTTCATACTATAACTAGTTTTATAAATATTTTTTGCACCACATATTGTACTGAATGTATATTTTAGTGCACTTCATAAGTGCATATCAATTTCATTCTGTTTGAAAGCTGTAACATCATTAAAACGCTCTTGAAATATTTTTTTCCCATTGGCCGTAATGTAACAGAATACTTTTGACTGTCCCTGTAATTAAACTATATATCCAATTTTCCTAAAATTTGAAATGACTTGACAATATATTGCCACAATTATATATTTAAAATTCCAGACCAATCGGTTTGGTAGTTTTTGCTCTGTTATATACGGACGGTCAAACAAATGGGTGGACTGAACGACGACTATAAGTGCTACATATTTATATAATTATGAATGCACCTAAAAAGTGACTGTTCATTTGTATTTCACAGCTACCCTTCCTAGAATATGGAATATTGGACGATCAAATTAACACCAATTATCCGCATGATCTAAGGATGCTAAAAGTGGTCTTAGAACTTTAAAATTTGAATTAGTTTTTGAGATATTAATTTTTTCGTAACTTTTAATGACATTTTTCTTATGGTGGCAACTAAATTGCTCCATTTTTGTGAAAGTGAGAAAATGGAAAACAATAGGGATTATTAGATTTCCTTTTTATACATAACTTTGAAATTGAAATTAACTTTTATTTGAATAGATAGTGAAAATAATATTGTGATTGAATTGTTTTTTTCAAGAAATACAAACTTATTTTCACATATTCAAGCTTCAGGAATAAGTTTATTTTAGAAAGTAAAAAAAGAAAAAAAAATCCCATTGACGTTAAATAATTTTTTTTAAAAATCCATCCTAGTTTTTTTAATTTAATTTAGAATAGAAAAACAGATTTTCAACTATTTCCTTAAGATAGCAATTAAAACTTTTCACAAGGACGTTAAAATGTTTTAACGAGAAAATTATATTTTCTCTAAGCATTTATTTTAGTTCATAAATATGAAATGCTTTTTCACCAAAACAAAGTCATTTTTTGTATAAAATCACACAAATGACGTTATTTCTACCAGCTCCAAAATTAGAAGCCAAATCTTGGAAGAATGAAATTCTTTTGGCAAATAACGTTATGGAGTATGTGCATTTTTGTTTAGGAAAGCTTTTGACTTAAATTGTAAATATAATTTATTATTTGAAATATTGTATTTAACAAAATTAATACTGTAATTGCCTTCTAAATTTGCAATAAAGTTACATTTTATTCTCTTCAAAAGAATCGAATAATTTCAAAAGCCTAGTAAATATAAAAGTTTATTTACTTAATAAAGATTAGTTTGTTATTATGTTATATTATATTTGTATAGGAAGTAGATGCTGCATTGCTGTCAGTTATTGGCTTTCCTGCCTTTGCTGTAGAAAATCCTGAACTTATAAAGTTAACAAAAGATACTGTGGAAACTAAACTACGGGTATGTTTTTTTAACTGATTTCTTAAATTCTATTATTCTTGTTAAAATCATTTAGTAGCCGTTGATGAAATCTCAAGATGAGGTGGCTTCTCATATGAATGATTTGGGCGATTCTACGCAAATAGGCCATTTTCATCATAGTGATGAAGAAAAAATAAATCATGTCAGAAGTTTCTAATTTTTTGTAACAAGACACTAGAAAAGCTCCTTATTGGGAAAAAAATAGCCATCAGGCTTAATATTAAGAAATTCTATATAATTTTTAGATTTTTATTAGAATTAGGGGATGATTACAATGTGAGGAAATGACAATTTTGTGAAAAACAATTTTAAATAATATTTTAAGAAAGGTTTTGTCCTGAAAGATTAAATCTACATTCTCTGCTATTAAGAGGCTCTAGAGGTTCAGTTTTTTTTTAAAACAAAGTCACATGTTGTCATAAATATCCTCTTTCATATGCCACTTAAACTTTCCATTGCCTGTAGGTTCAACAGAATTTACTTTGACTGATTTGTCATCAATTTCCAATAGTTCTCCATTTTAATTTCATGCTCCAAAATTATCTAATCCAAATGATCTAAAGGTACTGTTAAATAAAATTTATTGAGTCCCCATTGTTTGTATGCATATTACCCTTGTTGCCAATCTCTTTTGAAATGTATTGCCTGAATTTCTTCAAGGAATATACAAAAAAAGTTTTCGCTGAAATCTATATGCAATAAGATATAGTTTTGTGCTTAAGATGACTTTATTTTCTTAATTGCTTCATATTAATAAGCTACATTTCTGCTGTGTACCAAGAATATTTTCAACTGAATGCTAAATTCTTACACAAGTTATTTTGATGAAATTTCTTCACGAGATTTTTTTTTGGTTTCCTTGCTGACTTTTCTTTTACCTTTTGCATAATAAATAATATTTTATACATTGATTTGCCTAAAAATACGTATTCATTTTCATCAAAAGCATTAAATTTTCGACAAAAATATCTTTTCTACAAGTTTTTAAAAATAATAGAACAATTCTCTCACATGAGAATCATTCCCTCACATGAGGGAATGACTAGTGAGGGAATGATAAAACGTACATTATTAGTTTTTAAAATTTGTACTCATAAACTAAATTTAAAAAACAATACATGTACTCAAATTATCCCTTCAGAGAAAACTAAACCACCCATTAATACATTTTTAGAAAATAAAATATTTTTATAAATTTAAATGAGGGAATGATAACATCATCTTGACATTTGCCCAATCTGTCCATTAAATTATTCCTTACACACTGAACTATTTTCCCAGGATGTCTAAAAATTGTTTTACGGACAGGTAAGACCCATATGCTGAGCACATATGCAATGTTTCAGTCTACAGTAGTGCCACTTATCTCAAATATCCAGAATTATAATTGAGGGAGGGAATGATCGAAAATATGAGTTGCAAACTTTTTGCCAAATAAAAAGTGCATGTGCAGACCAAAAAAATAATGTAATACAAAGAAATAATACTTTATGTGTTCATATTAAAATACAGAAGTCAGAATTTTTTTTCAAAAATAGTTCAGTAAGAAATGGTATTATTTATATTTTTGGGTGGTAGTAGTTGCATGTGAGGGAATGATATTTAATAGGTTTAAAAATTTATTTTAAATATATGTTTTAATTAATAGTTAAATTTCATGAGCTAATATGATAAAACCATGTCTAAACTACATGTTAAACAAAATGCATTAGGTTTTTCTGTTGAAAAAATTTAAATATTCTCCAGTTTCATCATTATGGCCTATTTGCGTAGAATCACCCATTTGTATTGTTACAAGCAATAAATTTTCTTGATGCAATAAGGAAAAATTTTCTAAATGACAGTTATTATCTTACATATAAAAGTTACATTTAAAAAAGATTTATAGCATTTATACTTTTAATGAGTAAAAATATTATATCAGTTTACTTACTATTTTTCTCTCTGTTAAAACCAATAAATTCTAACGCGATTTTGCAATATATTAAAGCATTTTTATTGAAAAATTTTTGGTAAGTATATAGAGTGAGAAAGCTAATACAATATTACTCTTCTTTAAAATCCCGTGGAAGTACTTTGAATTATACTGTACCCCCCCTTTTTTTTCTTCCATTTTCTAATGACTTATGTTTTATTCTGTGTTTAGTCACATAATAAGAGATCATCCAATTAGTGTGTGATTAAATTTCTTTATTATTATAAAATTAACATCACATTTTTCAAGTAAGCCCAGCATACATAGCAAATAACAATATAATCAATCTGAAGGGCTATTCGGACTCTTTGTACATGTTCATGTTCTTTTTTAAAAAGCAAGCACAATGTAAGTTTATAAAATTGCATCAAATTTCTTTTTTAAGTAGTAAATTTGAATTTTTTTAATACTTTAAGTAGGGTGTCAATAAGTTTAATCGCGAATTTAATCAAGATTTTTTATAAGTCATTGATTAAAAACTTTTTAACTTTTAAAATGATGTGAAAAAGCATTAAAATTTAAGATAAACATAAATTGCTATGTTTCTAAATATATTTTACCTATTAAATAAATGAAAGGAAACCCAGTAGCTTACTTGTCAGCGTATCATGCTACCATGCTACATAGATCGGGAGACGGCAGCACAGACAATCACCTCATCGAGTTCACAGATGAAATTCTAGGATTAGTTAAATCTTGATTCCCATATTAAATTGTAATCAGTCTGCCAACTCATATCTTGGTGGAAAACACCTGAAAACCCGATTTTAGCGGCTGACTCGTAGGTTTACCGTTGTGCTTTCCTGCACCAAAAAGTATGAAAACATGGAAGACTGGGAGTAGGAAAACATAATGGTAAACCTACGAGTCAGCTGCTAAAATCGGGTTTTCAGGTGTTTTCCATCAAGATATCAGTTGGCAGACCGATTGCATTTTAATATGGGAATCAAGATTTAACTAATCCTAGAATTTCATCCATAAACTCGATGAGGTGATTGCCTGTGCCCCCGATCTAACAGATCTCCAGTTTGATTCCAGGCAGCAAATTGGGCATTATTCAACCAATCTTTAATCCCTTCAGGGTCAATAAAATGAGTACCAAGCTTGGAACTAAACACTCAGGGTCCCACGTTAGGCTGACCATCTGATTAGAGAGGTAATATCCTGCGTATCACCTAAGGGTCCATGTTTAAAAAAAAACAGGGTTAGGCGCTGTAGAGCAGGATCCTTAATGGATTGTATACTGCAGATTTTTAAATAAATGAAAGAAGCTTTAAATAAACATTTTGAATCAAAATTCTACAAGGTTGTAAACAATAAAATACAGAAAGTTTTGTAAATAATTTTAATAATTGGCAAAAATTCCTTGATCTAGTAATTAAAAATATGATCTCAAAAGCATATTATAATGTCATCAAAAATGATGAATCACATATTCTACAGTCATCAATTTGTTTGTAAATTCCAGTTACATATTTTTTAACAAAGAGTTTTTGTTTTACAGGGCAAATATGGTTGCCGTAGGTTTTTGAGAGATGGTTATAAGACAGCCAAAGAAGTAAGTCTTATACAAAAAATCTTATTTCAGAGCAATTTAATATTATTTTTCTTTGAATTTCAATGTCTGGATCTGCATAATAATATTTAATTTTCTATGTTCAAGTGAGATAATAATTGTTAGAAGTTTTAAAATTTTTCCATCCATCACCAATTTTTTTTTTTTTTTTTTTTTTTTTTTTTTACACAATAAACTATATAAGACATCATGTGCCAATGTTTTTAATTGAATGCTTGGAAACCTGAGTTTAACCCTCTGACAGTCTAGGAAAAGGGCAAAATTGTAATGTTGTTTTCTCTGTGTTTTATTTTAATGCTAAAAGAAGATGATTCTTTCAACATTATATAAAAGAAACTTAATTACGAATATGATTACATTAAATCAATAGAATTATATTACTTTAAATAATGCTTATATTGCAGTGAAACCTGGAGTTTAGTGAACGCATTTAGGCAGGCCTGTCCGTCAGAGGGTTAAACAAAGAGTAGATTTTAAAATTAGCATAATCTGTCTGACTGAAATTACACTAAGTCACAAAAATGAAGGAAAAATTATTAGGATGAGCAGAGCGAATTCTCTACTAGGCTACACAAATTACATTTTGTGATACACTTTACAAAAAAACTAGTCAGTATTTTGACTTGAAATTAAATATAAAAATAAATTATTATCTGTAGATTTGCACAATATTATTTTTCCACAGAATAACCTAAAAAATATTATTTTAATTAATTTATTTTACATTTTCTTCCATTATGGACACATTTTTGCAAATAAAAAATGAAACACGTATATTTTCAGAAGAAAAAATAAATCATGGAGTTAGTCATTATAAATAGAATCATGATTAATTAGTTTCACGATTTTTTTTATGAAATTTTTAAAATACCCTTTCTTATGAAAATTATAGCATATTTTTAATGAATTAAAATTTGTGAAAATTCAATTATTTACATTGAATTTAAAAAGTATTTTTTAGTGTTAAGAATTCCAATACACAATTTATACTTATTATGTGAAATCATTTATGCAGACGATACTTATGCATTTTCAAAGAATTATATTATGATTTTTTTTTTTTTTTTTTTTTTTGTAAAGTGGTAACAAAAGAATTGTAAACAAATAAAATTAATTGTTAAATTCGTTATATCATAAATAAAAAATTCTGAGGAAATTCTTAGTTATTTGACTGAATTTACATTTCTAAAATTAAAATGCGCCAAAACATAAAATAACGTTTTTACTTAATAAAGACTAAAAAATAATATAACAAATATTGTTACTTTCAATTATTTGTCTTATTAAATAATGTTTCGCGAATCCAAACAAAGCATGGCTTTTGCTAGTGTATTTTATGTTACATTCTAGCCATGTATGTCTAAAATATTGCTATGTCATATTCAGATATATTTCATTAAAAAGTGTAATATTTGTACATTTCAAAAACATCTATCAAAATGTAATAATTTATCAGTTTTCATATATTTGAGTTGATATATTATCAGTTTTCATATCAGTATTTTTTCATATATTTGATATTTGTTTTCAAAATATTGTGCATGATATTTTTAATATTTTCAGTCAAAACAAGTGTAAAAAATATCTTTTCCAATTTTTACATTTGAAACTGAATTTTTAAATGTAGAACCAGTAATTATCTGGGACAATATCAACTTAGAACATTCATTGAAAGATAGACTGTCTAATTTAGATAACCAGTTATTTGCAGTTTCATTAGAAAATGTCTTTTCCATTTTACATTGTGTTCAGTTAACTGTGCAACAAGTTAAGGAATGAAAAAGCAAAAAAAGTCTATGTTCATGTTAAAAATTTTCAATTAAAAAAATATGTATTCTGTATTTTAAATTTTGTTGATACTTGATACTGATTTCCTCAGTTTGTTATTCCATGAGTGTAAAAAGCAAATTGTTTAAATTTTCTGAAAATTGCTTCTGTTTTCAATTAGTTTGCTATAAGTAAAAAAAAAAAAAAAAAAAGAAAAAGTCATTTAAAATATTGCTTTATTAAGTTTCATGTATAAAACTTTTCTATTGGAAATTTCTGTGGAAATCCGTAATTTGTGTTTATTTATTAAAAATATAGATTGAATTTGACTATATTCTTTTATTTATTAATAAATTTCTATTGGTATTGTAATAATATAATTATTTTCTTTCTTTTGTCTGAAATTGCTAATGCAAAATATTAAGAATTAAACTTAAATAACAAATTGAGTTTCAACTTAGTGTTGAATGTAATCCTGATTTTTAACTTGTTTATTATAAAATAGTGGTTAAATGCCTTGCAATTTTCTGTATAAAATGTAGGTTTATTTTATAATAAAATGTGGTTCAGCGTTAGTTTTTGATTTTTCTATAAATTTTAACATGTACTAAGTTTCCCTTTAGAAATATTCTTTTTGACGCTTTCTAGCAACATTGAAGAGAGCTTAGGATTTCCATTTGTTTTTCTTTGCATTTGTTCATTGGCCCTTGTATATGTATTTTAATATTTGTAGTAGTGACAGAATTCTAAGATAAAAGGGTTTATATTGAGATTGATGTAACATATTCCATATTACATTGTGTTGTATCTCTATTAGTCTAGCTCAACACACATGATAGATCTAAAGCTTCTCCCTAAAAATAAATTCATTAACCTGGCTGAAAATCAAATTGTCAAAGTCAATTCAAATATTCTAGAAAATACAAAGCAAAACAAATAATGAATATCACATATAGTGTATAGTAACATATAGTGAAATTACGTTTCACAAAAGGGAAGAAAACCATAGATATTCATAAGATCTACTGCTGCTGTAGAAAGAAATAAGGATAAAATAATAATTTTTTTAAAATTTAAATAAAACATGCTTTGTTGTAGTATTAAATTAATAAATCAATTTATAAAGTCCTAAAACATTATTTCAATTTTTAGAGTATAGCAAAAGAACTAGCTCTTTAGCCAATTCATAAATTCACAAATCTTTACCAGTTTATGAAGAATCCACAAAATTTTACATCTCTAGTTATAGAACTCGCCATTGTCTCCAGCAGTATTATCCGATTTTAAATAACAGCAAAGCTTCAATTTTATGGGAACACTCAATCTTTTCCATCATTGTCATTGGTAATCCACTGTACCTTTCTTGATCTGTCGCTATCTTCCTTTCATGACAACTCCACCACAGGCAAAAGGTTCGCAGTGAAAATAAAACATCCTTGACTCCAGCGGTGCTTGTTCCTTTTACACTTTTGCCTCTTAACTGAAATCTGCTGCGTGCAGGAAAAATAGTATGATCACGCTCCGTAAATAAAACTTTTAATTACTGTTTGTTTTCAGATAGGAAAACCCTCTGCGTTATTATGCATTCGTCAGGTCTGCTTTGATTTTATCAAAATAGAGGTGAGCGGAGATTTTTTAGCTGCATTTTTGAAGAATGCACTTTTGGATAAATAATATCGATTTATAGAAAAATGTTTTTGTAGTTAATATTTATAATGCAATATTTAAATGAAAATGCTTATAAATTTAAATGCTTTTTGCAAAACAATACTATTATTATTTGCAAATTATATTAAAAAATTTTACTTGTTAAAATATACCTTTAAATGTTATCCTCCTCATCTGCTGAAATTCAGGGGGGGGGGGGGGGGCAATGCTCCGGGAGAAATGTCCCTCCCGTGTCACCCCCCAGATTCAACACTGGATGGGGGAAGGGGAATTATCGCTAGCCCACCCCATACATTTATCTGCGATCACAAAATTTTCAACACATTGCCCTGATAAATTTAGAGGCTTTTTACTTTTTTTTCCATTTTTTTTTTCTCGTTAAAAAATAATTTTTCATCATTTATCGCCAAAATTACTGTCCGCTATTCGGAGTGTCCGTTATTCAGAGGTTACACATACTAAAATTTAGGTTTTGGGAGTGGAAATTGGAAAACTGTCCGTTAAATAGAGGTGTCCGCTATTCGAAAGTGTCCGTTATCGAGGTTTTACTGTATTTAGTTAATTTTATTTTAAGAGAATTGCTCATAAGAATTCAGATTCATTATTATTAGTGAGCTATTGGCATTTGAAGTGGATTTCAATAATTATGCATTTTTACTCTGTGAAATTATAATCATTCTATTTAAGTAGATACTTAAATGTTTTTTATTAATAAAAGTCTGAGTTACCATTATAATTAGTTATTTTTTGTTTTCAAACACAAAAACTATTTTCCATAAATATTTTTTTTTCAATTTGAATTTTAATAAAATTGTGTTATTTATATTCTTAGGAAATTTAGTACAGTATTCAATTAGACTCTGAAGTTCTATGTAGATGATTACATTAAAAGTTCAACAATATTTATGTTTTCTTTAAGTATTAAAAAAATATAATTACTTCTGGTTGGTTTCTTTCCTGATTATTTATTAAGGATTCATAAAATGATTTAATGAATATATTTTATATAAATTTAATATGTATTTAATAGACATTCAAAATAAATGTTTATTGGCAATTAATATATAATTTGCAAAATATATTAAAAACTGGACCATGATATGTGCATTATGCATAATTTTTTCTTTTTTGTTTAATTCTGTTTTGTTGAATATTTTTGATTAGTGGAATTGAAATTTGAATCAGCTATATTTTATGTATAGGAAGTATTTGGATATTTTCTTATTTTATAGGATTCAAAAAGACTGTACTATGAGCCATGGGAATTAAAAGTGTTCGAGAATATTGAGTGCGAATGGCCTTTGTTTTTCTGTTATTACATAATTGATGCTTGTTTTCGGGGTGATAGGGAAATAGTAAGTATTTTTTTCTCCCTTCCTTTAACTCTTAATAATGGCAATTCTTCAAGAATGTTCTTCATTTTCTACAAACATTGTGCTTTTGAAACTTGTTTCTACTTTGTTTATTTCAAAAATACATGGTATTGTTTCATGATTTTGGGTGAATTATTTGATTGCATAAAGATGCAATTAAATTTTGCATCTTTTGAATCAAATATTCAGTAGTGTGTTTAGTAATTGTTTCATGACAGATCCATCATTAACTAACCTCAAATAAATAATTTCTGATAATATAAGGAAAAAATTTGGACTTATAACAGATTAGAGTTGCTAATAAACAAATAATAATAATAAAGACTTCAAATTATTGCCTAATGTCTGTTTTTTTAATTTACTTATTGCATGTCCCGTTGGTGTGTTTTGTTGAAAGTGATTTGGCATTTGTACTAAAATACGTTTTTTGTGATATCCTTTATTGTTATCCATACTAAATCACTTTATTCCTGCATCACTCATATTTAAATAGTGCAGCAGATAAAATTTTTGATGTAATTTTTTTTTTTAACATAAAGTAGTACTGTAAACTTTATCAATGTATTAAAATTTTGTGGATATTGGCTAATTTGCACAAAAATAGAGCTTGAAAAACAAAATATAAACAGGCAGACCAAGATACTATAATTATCAAGATCTTGGTGCAATATAATAGGAGAGATGAGAATTCAAGTTGAAGGTTTATTGACCAATAGGAAAACAGAGGATTGCAGGTAACAGCCAATAGGAAAATAGATGGGAAATAGAACCAAAATAGTGAGAAATTGCTTTAAAAAATAAGAAGAAGAAGAAGAAAAAGACGTTTTTATGTAATATTTCCAACAATCTGATAATGGAGGAATAGCGAATTCACAATTAACAATATCTAATAACTATGTTTTCTTCTCTTCAGTCCGAAAATTTATACACTGTAAAGAATTTCATCAGCTTTGCTAAAATGATTCAGAATTTATCACCAATTAAATTTACTATGGTCTCCTTTGACGTTAAATCACTTTTCACAAATGTCCCGATAAGTGGTGTCTTGAACAGTGTGCTCTTGTCTTGAACAGAGGCTTCGTGAATTTCATTAGTCATATTTTGAAATTCAAGAGCTTATATTCCTTACTCGCATATGTCTATCTCAAACTACATTTTCATTCCAGCGTAATTTTTACAAACAATCTGACAGTTTAGCCATGGGCTCACCCTGTCACCCATCCTCACAGACATCTATATGCATTATTTTGAATGCTCCCTTTTCAATAAATTATCTTTCCCTTTCTGGATTCGCTATGTTGCTTGAATGTTTTTTTTTTTTTCAACTGAATATTCTGCTTAATTATAGAAAATGAAAATGAATGTAAAAAAAAAAAAATAAATAAAAAAAAATCTCTTTGAAAAAATATTTATTTAATTTATAAAAATCTAAACATCCCAATTTTAGGATGCTAGGCATGAAAGGGTACAGGTTTTTCACATTTTTGAATGGTACCAATCTTGGATTAATTTAGTAAAACACCATTATAAATAAAGGAATATTAACTTATTATAGAGATAAGATATTAAAATGCATTTTATACAGTAGAATATACATTTAAATTTATTTAGAAAATAATAAAATATTGCTACTTTGTATGAAAGTCTTTGAAACACTTTTTTGCAATCAAATGTTGCATTTGCTTCACTTCCTGGTGACCTTTTTTCCACAGTTTCCACATCGTAACTGTGTTTTATTAACCTCGACATAGAGGTTATTTTGTAACAAAATAAATGGTATAAAACATAGATTTAATGACTAGACAGTAACGGAGAAAACACAACAAAAACTATTGAATTTATGATTGAAAAATATTTACATATTAGTAATCAACAATTACTTATATAGTATATATTAGTAAATATATTAGTAACCTCAGGATGTCAAATACTAAAATAGTTGGGGAGGGAGTCTTGTTCTTGAGCCAACCCCCCCGTATTAAATTGGGACTTTTTATTTTGTTATATAAATCTTTTTTTTTTTACTTGTAATTTTTTTTACTGTCTTATTCATTTTGCACCATTTTCTAACAGCTACATAAAATTTGAAAAAGAAAAAAAAAAAAAAAAAAAAATCAGATACTAATGGGCTAATAGCACCATCTCTGGTTACAAATTAATACTAATGGTAGTTCAGTGGGCTATGATAGCTTTGAATATGTTTATAAACAGATTACTATGGTGCATCATCAGGTCTTGCCCATTGGACGTATTATGTAGGTATGTGGAAATCTGTGCAGCACTCCAGAAGATAAAGATAATCCTTTTAGAACTCTAATGTTAAGAAATATTTGCTATCTGCAGGGTTCGCACAGACTCCTTAGACTCCTTGGAAACTCCTTAGAAATGAAAACATTCCCAAGTAGTACTTAGAAAAGCAAACTACTACTTAGAAACTCCTTATATTCTATTGCGGCTTCGGACGCAAGCGATAATGCTGTCGAGGAAAAAAAAATCGTGATTGAAAATTCACGGTAAATCCTTTATGCACGTCATTCATCTGAAGCACAACATTGATTGGGTAGGGTAATCTTAATAGCACGGCTCCCACTAGGTCCGTTTTTCAATTATTAGGTCCGTAAAGTCCGTTTTTCGACACTGTTAGCCGACCTTTATTTTAAATTTTATCGATGTTGGCATTTAGCCAAGAATCTCGGGAAAAATAGCGTTTTTCGCAAATATGTTCCAAAAAAATACCGTCAAATTTCGTCAATCGATCGCGAAAAAAATTCGTAAATTTTGTCAAAGGATCGCGAAAAACACACAGTTTCCGTCAAAAGATCGCGAAAAACACACAGTTCCATCAAAAGATCGCGAAAAAAACGTTAGTTTCGTCAAACGATCGAAATAAAACGTGAATTGCATTAGAAGATCGCGAAAAAGCGTGAATTTCCCCAGAAAATCGCGAAAAAAGCGAATTTCCCTAGAAGATTGCGAAAAAAAACGCGAATTTCCTCAGAAGATCGCGAATTTCCTCAAAGGATAGCGAAAAAACGCGAATTTCCTCAAATTATCGCGAAAAACACGCAGATTTCGTCAAAGAATCGCGAAAAACACGCGGTTTCCATCAAAAGATCGCGAAAATAACGTCAGATTCGTTAAACAATCGAAATAAAACGAGAATTCCATTAAAAGATCGCGAAAAAGCGACTTTTTCCAGAAGGTCGCGAAAAAAACGCGAATTTCTCCCAAAAGATCGCGAATTTCCCCCAGAAGATTAAAAAAAAAAGCGCGAATTTCATCTTAAGATCGCGAAAAAAATGCGAATTCGTCAAAATTTCACCTTCAATAAAAGCGATTACCGCTGTTCTAAAAGAATAAATTCAAAACTTCTTATATTTTTTCTTCTATATTGCATTTAGCATTCTTTTTTTTTTTTGCCTTTTAAAATTTTCTTTAAGATGTATCATGTATGTGATATACATAATGAGTGTTTGGGGTTTGACTAATCTCTATTTATATGACCTAGGGGTGATTCTAGTGCAAATTTTCCGAAAATTTTAAAAAATCGGTCACCAATCCGAAAATTTGGACATATGGTTGCCGAAAAAAATAAATTTTGTCAATCGTTTGCAGAAAAATCGCCAATTTCGTCAAAGGATCGAAGGGAAAACACAAATTTCGTCAAAGAATCGCGAATAAACGCAAATTTCGTCAAATAATCGCGAAAACCCCTGCAAATTTCGTCAAAAGATCGCGAAAAACCCCACAAATCTCGTCAAAAGATAGCGAAAAACCCACAAATTTCATCAAAAGATCGCGAAAAACCCCAAATTTCATCGAAATATCGCGAAAACCCAAAAATTTCGTCAAAAGATCGCGAAAAAAGGCAAATTTCGTCAAAAGATCGCGAAATGAAAACAAATTTCTTCAAAAGATTGGGAAAAAAACACAAATTTCGTCAAAAGATCGCGTAAAAACCCACAAATTTCGTCAAAAGCTCTCGAAAAAAAACAACAAATTTCATCAAAGAGCCATGGAGAAAACGCATAACTAGTGTCGGGAGTGGATTTTCGACTCCCCCCCCCCCCCTCTCTGGTGTAACTTTTCAGAAGATTTGCTGTGAATTTCAGAATTTTTTTTCTTTAACCCAGAATCACCCCTGTGACATGACCATTGGTAACTGCATAAAAGAGTAGATTGTCAATTTTGTATTTAAACTTACGAAATCAATAAACAATATATTGTGAATACTGCGCAACTTCAGCACTAACAATTAGATTCTAATAGAGTAAAATTTGTTTTTGAAATGTTCTTCTCTCCAAATTGGGCATTAAAAATTGGAGTGTGCATACCCAAGGGTGATTCTGTTCCGAATTTTCCGAAAAATTAAGGCAGTCATTTCCAAAAATTAAAAAAAAAAAAAGGGTCATAAATCCGAAAATTCGGACATAAACTATATTGCGAAATTCGACAAATGTTCACCGAAAAAAAAAACAATTTCGTGAAAAGATCGCGGGAAAAACGCTAATTTCGTCGAAGAATCGCGAAAAAACGCCAATTTCGTCAAACGATCGTGAAAAAACGGCAAATTTCGTCAAAAGATCGCGAAAAACCCACAAATTTCGTCAAAAGATCGCGAAAAATCGCAAATTTTGTCAAAAGATCGCGAAAAACCGCAAATTTCGTCAAAAGATCGCGAAAAACCGCACATTTCGTCAAACGAGCGCGAGAAAAACGGCAAATTTCGTCAAAAGATCGCGAAAAAAAGTTAAATTTTGTCTAAAGACCGCGAAAAACCCTCAAATTTCCTCAAAATATTGCGCAAGACGGCAAATTTCGTCAATAGATCGCGAAAGAACAGCAAATTTCGTCAACATATCGCGAAAAAACCCCAAATTTCGCCAACAGATCGCGAAAAACCACAAAACTCGTCAAAAGATCGCAAAAAACCCGCAAATTTCGCCATATGGGCGCGACCTCCCCCTCCCCCAATGTATTTCCGAAAATGCTATGTGAATTTCCGAAAATTTTTTTGCACTTAGAATCACCCCTATGCAAACCACATAACGATGCAGCACATAAAAACATCGACAACAGCAAAAAAAAATGGCAAATCCTTAAAATTTTTTGGACTCCTTGGATTTTTTCTTCCCAACTCTGTATGAACCCTGTATCTGCAACTTCAATGTTGTCTCTCTTGAGTACTTTCAAATTCAACAGTGAGGTTGAAAAGGCACCTGAGTGTTGCTCACAATGTAAAATTTCAATTTTAAAAATATATCCAAAATCCACCTAATTTCATTATAGCTGAAGAATGTTAATACCGAGTGTTTTTCGATTTAGAGAATTTATGAAATATCACTATGCTTCTTTGATCATGTGGTCACCACATGTTGTTCTCCATTTCGCTTAAGTCCCCAGCAGGGATGTAGTGGAGGGTATACGGGCGTATACGCCGTATACCTTCTGGATTTTTTTAAGGAACACCGTATACCCTCTGTTTCTCAAGAAAGCTATAGTATATACGTTCTAGGGTATACGCTCTACCTTGAGCGTATACCCTCTGCTTAGAGCGCATACCCTCTGTTTTTTTTACGACTGCACCACTGGTCCCCAGTATCTCCAATGCAACTCTGAGTAACATATATAGCTAATAATAAGATAATATATGTTTATTTAATGTGACTGACATATTTTCAACCCTCACATTATGGAGGAGCACATGAGCTTAGAGAGCAAACTCATGTCCCGTTAGAGTTTTTTTTGCATAAGATGAGAGAAGAGAGGAGTATGCACTAGAAGTTATGAGAGGATGTAGTACACTCAATTTATGTTACTGATATATTATCTGTAAAATTAATCTAAACATTCAAACACAGTATAATCCAGTGTTTCTTACCCAGTGTGTCATAAGAAGCCCTCAGGTCTACTGCAAAAATTTTCATTAAAGTTGTATCAAGATTCTACAAACTAATAAAAGTACTTTAAAATGCAACATTCTAAGTGAAAATGATATAAACTATATCAAGTTTCTTGAATCCTTAATTTTCTTTATTGTGACAATTCATATATGTAAATTATTTCGTAAAAACAAAAAATTCTATTTAAAATTACTTAAAAGTGTTTTATCAAAATATCATGGAAGACGGTAGTATTTCGAGTGACGCAGCCTTAAGCCTAAAATCGTATCGTATCGTATCGTTAAAATCGTATCGTATCGTATCATATCATAGAATTCATAGATGGCGGAACTCATATATACAGTTAACTCGACATCAAAGAAAACGCGAAAAGCCGCCTTTTAATAACTCAGCAGATATGTCTTATTGTTCTGAATTTTCTAGAACAGTCTTATATCTGCAGTCTAATCGTATACTGAAATTTTTGCATTTCTACGTGCAGTATATTTTGAGATCTAAATAGCCATTTTTAAAGTGAAAACGTTGGTATAATATCGAGGAAGTTCCTAATTTGAAAATCTCGAAAACGGTTCTAACGATTATTTTTAAATTGATACATAATATAACTGTGATTAAGGCGAGGTGAATAACACTTTTCTTTTTTCTGGGAAAACTCTCGTTCGTTAAATACAGTAAAAGATCTTTATAGCGCGATTCTATATAATGCAATTCTCCATATAACGCACAACTTCTCAGATGTAAACAATGAATTTTGCAGGTAAGAAGCACCTGAAATCCAACATCGTAAAAATTGCTACTCTCTAGAAAACTACATTTGATACATTAATTCAACTTTATCTCCTTAATTCAAAACTTTTTAATGAAAAAAAATTGCTATTATTACAATAAATATTATATTTTTGGAAATGAGTAATATAATGAATGATTGGGTCCAGGTATAGTTGGACCATGTTTATAAAATAAACAATATAAAATGATCATATAATGCAAAAATTTATAATTTGGATAATTCCTGGTGACAAGAAGTGCAGTATAAAGATACTCTAATGTATTTTGGTATGTTTCAGATTTATATGGTCGTGTTTATAAGGTAAATTTAATGATGTGTGAAATGTAATCCATATAATGCAAAATTCTATATAACGCACAACCTTGCGTTTTTAGGTTTGCGTTATAAAGATCTTCTACTGTAATTCGATTTTTTTTCTCTCGAAAATGACATGGGCGATTTTTAAAAAATCAAATAAATATGTTTCAGATGAACCAAATAATAATTTACTTGTTTCCAGCAAGACTCTTGTTCGTTTTATAATGCGCATGAAAAATCGGACTATATTTCTTCGCCATTCTATTGAAATTTCACCGAAAATGCATGACACTGTATTCATACACATGCTTTCTTTTTAACCACTTTTGGGGAAAAAATTTTGTCTTCCCACTGGCTGAGTGGCTAAGGGCCATCGTTTACTGACCTTAAAATAGGCAGTTCGATACTCCCTGATACGTGTTTTCACATGTGAATGTTTTTTTTTTTTTTTTTTTTTTTTTTTTTTTTTTAAGTCTGCTAGTTGACCATTATTCTTAGTTCCTTTGTAATTTTTTTAATTGCTATTAAGTTAAATAAAATTACAATTATAATGACGCCAATTTGATGATGATTATTTCTTGGCAATTTTTCAACAATAAAAATATTACCATAAATTTTATAAATATATTTAATTTCAATCACTTTACAAAAAATATACATTAATAATTATTATTTGAATATAAATCACACGATCAGAAACGTAAAAAAATAATTCATTTCAGCTCTTCTTTTTATAATATCATTTTTTATTATTATGACGGTCAATCAATATATAATCACTGACATCCATAATATTATTATTATTATAATTATTATTTTCCTTGCATAAAAGCTATTGTGATGTAATAATTCTTTTATAATAAATAATTTAGTTGAAATGTTTTATTTACAAATATCAATGAAGTTTGATAACCCTGAGACAATTCTTTTTATTTAACTTTGCAATATTTACAGTTTACATAATAAGCATATCAGAATTCTGGTGTCGCCATCTTTTGACGCAATTGCGTAGTATTATAGAGAAATGTTTGATAAAAACGTTGAATTAGACAGTTTTTAAATCGAAGAATTATTTTAAGAGATATTTAATGTTAAATCTGGATAAAATTGTCTCATTAAAAAAGTCTCATAGGAAAAAAAAATATACATGGGGATTTAATCATTTTCATTCAATTTAATCATTCAATAGAAACTCGAAGTTTGCAGAGTGCATTTATTATTCTTAACTTGCCTAATTTTTTGACGGTTTATTTCAATTTTAAATTAAAATTTTCAGAATTTCCAGAGATATTTTTTACATATTTTAGAAAAGGTTATTTTAAATTGTTGCCAAATGTTAAAACAGCGCAAAGAATAATATATCCTTTAAATTAAAAATTTATTCACACGTGACTATTATAAACAAAAAAAAAATCCTTTTAAATTAGAATTAAATGATAACGTGTTAAAAGCAGGAAAATATTAAACATTATGTCATAAAAATTGTTTTTACACATGCTTACTTAAAATGAAAGAAAATTATAAAATAATCAATTATTTTCAAATTAGGATTAAATGATTACGCATTAAAAGAAGGAAAACATTGAAAATTACGTCATAAAAATTATATTTACACGTGAATATTAAAAGAAAAAGAAAATTTTTAAATAATAAATTCATTGATATGTGTTAAAAGTCGTAAATGGAGGAAATTACGTCATATTGGCCAAAACAGTTTACAAAACACATTGCAAAACATATTGCAAAACAGTGTAAATTAAAAAATATATTTATATGAGAGATTTATTTCAAATTTCGAGATGATATTTTTAATTATAGTTGCTAATTTTAAAGTAGCGCAAATAATAATATTATCTTTCTAATAATAAAAATATTTTCAGTTGAATGTTACAAAGAGAAAGGAAAGTTTGGTGAAAATTATGTCAGATTTAAAACCTTACATTTAAAATCTCTTATTTAAAATCATTTTCTTATAGCGTTGTTAAAAAATACCATAAAGCAAAGAGTCTGTTGACTTAGTTCCTTTTATATTTGGTAATTTTCAAATGTTTAACTAATCTTATTTAATCAAGCAGGGAAACAGCAACTAACATCAGCTGATTCGGTTTTGAAATCCCTCAGTAAAAGGGAAACCCGTTTACAGTAAGATCGCCATTGATTTTTTAATTATACAGAGCAGCCTCGATTATCCGAGCTAATTGGGACTGTTAGTAAATCGGAATCGAAAATCTCGGTTAATAGAAACTGTGTGTAAAAACTCGCCGTGCTTGCGAATTTAACATCTCTTTTAAAAAAATATATAGAACGTTTTTTAAATAATAAAAGTAAATATATGTAAAGTTCTGTTTCACAGCTTAACAAATTTAAAAAGAAAATCAACTACCAGTAGTAAATTTTAAAATGCAAATTGAAAAATTTACGAAAGTTCACACAGCTACTGGAAACAAAGCATTGTTCGCTATTGACTTCTCAGGGTCCAATGTTTCTTTGGAGTTGAGGGCTTTTGGGGGCAGAAGGGCCTGTATAGCACGGACAGTGAGCTAAAGAGTGTGGTTATTTTTAAGACTCATTCAAAAGGAAAAAAAAATCAGACTTTGTTATCGGATCGGTTAACAGAAACCTCGGTTAATCCAGGTTCTACTATAATTCAATCTTCCGTAATCTTTTTAAAGCAGATCAAATTAATGGACTTTAGCACAAAGTCACATAGCTGATAACTGCCATGCTTGTTGGCCACCTTTTTTTCAAAAAGTTTGTTTCACCTTATTCAATTAATGAGATATCTCCAATAAAATAAGTCACATTTTCCCATTCTAAAATACTGGTATCCAAAAATCGTAGCATGTAACTGACACTACAAGTACTCATGGAACTAGACTATTTTAAGTCTGATTTTTATTATAGACTATATAAAATTATTAAAAATATATATTATGATAGGAACTAGCGGGCTTCGTCCGCTATTTACGTTACGGATATAAAAATCATGTTTTTTTTAGGGAAAAAGAAATAAAAACCTATTTGACGATAGGTTTATAAAGACACATTTTGTACTTGTTATATTTCCGGGGATGAGGAGGGGGGGGGGCTATTTTGATTAAATATCACAATTAGTCTACATGGCAGATATAATTATGATAGACACTAGCGGACTTCGCCCCTCTATGGCGCCTTATGGGTCCAGCTTCCATAACTCAGAAACTACCCTTCGGACATCAATGCAACAGATTCCAAACGTTATAATTAACTTAATAATCACCCTATATAGCATTAAAGTAAATTTATGAGTACTGCATACTATTTTTTTATCGTAATTTCTGAAGAGAAAAAATTATTTCGGTTCCATTCTTAGGTACTGGTCTGAAAAATTTTGAAAAAGGGGGGAAGGAGGGGACATGAGACTGCTGTTTGTCAAACAACACAACGGGCTCTGGCTTATTCAACTTGGTTTTTGATGACTTCAATTGGAAGGTGGTTTGTTTAAAAGAGTGCGTTCCCTGCCCCATGAAAATTGGAACTATTGGTGCTACATCTATGTAAGGATTTAATAATTATAAATTAACATTTTGGATTTATTAATTTAAGGATAAAGTGTTTTTAAAGGAATATCAAATGAAACCCTCTGTGCGATCTGCGATTATACTTACCCAGTTGTTTTTATATACAAACTGCTATAAGGAAAATTGTAATAAAATAGTAAAAATTAAATCTGCATTAAATTCCATAAGTATCTTTTTTTTAATCATTTTATCACTAACCTCAAAAAAGTAATGATATCAATGCAAAAACCCTTGACGGGTTAAAAGTTTCTGACGCAGCACTTTATCTTATGCTCTAAGAATTTTAAATATGGAACTTAAAAATACTGATATCAAATTTTGAGTGACGTTATGCTATTTCTTAAAAAATATATTTGTATTTATTTCACCATTTTATTTTTGTTTTATTTATAATCGCATGTGCAAAAGTTATGTTCAACATGAAAAGCTGCATAAAATTTTATTCGCTGTTGCTTTATCATTTACATCTCTCATAAATTCAAAATATGTGTTTTAAAAGATATGATATAAAATTTAAGTGATGCCTTGATGTGACTTTAAACGGTTTGTTTTTTAAAATTCAATTTAAATTATTTTTGACTTGGTTAAAATATTTTTTTTACATCTACACAATACTTTTAATTTTCCAATTCACTGTGAAATATATCACTTTCATTGAATCTATACTATGCATTGAAATGTATTTATTTCAATAAATTGATTTATCTTTTGTGTCACGGTATTCAAAATTGTGAGTAAGATTTATGTAAATGGTTTATTTATGTCAAACTATCCTTTTTGATACATTTCATGTAGTTTGGACACAATGACGCAAAGAAACCATTTACATAAATCTTACTCACAATTTTGAATAGCGTGACACAAAAGATAAATCAATTTATTGAAATAAATACATTTCAATGCATAGTATAGATTCAATGAAAGTGATATATTTAACAGTGAATTGGAAAATTAAAAGTATTGTGTAGATGTAAAAAAAATATTTTAACCAAGTCAAAAATAATTTAAATTGAATTTTAAAAAACAAACCTTTTAAAGTCACATCAAGGCGTCACTTAAATTTTATATCATATCTTTTAAAACACATATTTTGAATTTATGAGAGATGTAAATGATAAAGCAACAGCGAATAAAATTTTATGCAGCTTTTCATGTTGAACATAACTTTTGCACATGCGATTATAAATAAAACAAAAATAAAATGGTGAAATAAATACAAATATATTTTTTAAGAAATAGCATAACGTCACTCAAAATTTGATATCAGTATTTTTAAGTTCCATATTTAAAATTCTTAGAGCATAAGATAAAGTGCTGCGTCAGAAACTTTTAACCCATCAAGGGTTTTTGCATTGATATACATTGTACAACTAAAACATCAAAACCAAGTACTTTTGAGGATCTGACGTGCTCATCATCTGTGTGAAAATCATTAAAAACCACCAGAGGTGAGTTCATTTATTCCCCATTTTTAGTTTGAATTTTGCAACAGCCCATCAAGTGTGAATGAACTTGACATCTAGTTTTTAATAATTTTAACCCTATTATGAGCACTTCAAATGCTCAAAAGTACTTGGTTTTGATGTTTTAGTTGTACAATGTATATATTTTGATAAAACACCTTTAAGTAATTTTAGATAGAATTTTTTTTTTTTCTTTTTTTTAATTTATATGATTTGCAACATTCTACATTCTGCTGTTTAATATGTAATGAGGTTTAGCATCTTAAAGTTGCATTTCCTTCCAAATTTCTTTCAGTGTTTGAATATTCTTAATTAAAAACGTCAAAAAACTGCAATAAAAATAGTTATAAATATAGTAATTTGAATAATTACTCATTAAATATAATACTCGACACAAAATTAGATGGCACTGATATAAAGAACATATTTCACATTTATTTACAGCACATCACAGTATGAACACAAGCATACACTTACACATTCTCAGACTATTTACAACAACTAAAAAATAGTTCCATAAGAGTAATTCAAAACATTACTTGTGGTGCTGCCATCCATAGACTTTTTATCAAACTAAAGATACAACATAAAACATATCATAATCCATAGCTTTTTCCTCAATTGCAAATTTACAGTTATTAGAAAAAACATCATCTGCTATAAATGTTAAATTTATGAGAAATAACCTTTACTGCAACACATAATGTTGAAAACAAAATAAATGTTGGTTAGATCCCTGAAAGAAGATTTATTCAAAAACCCTAATTTGTATAGAAGATTACAAGTTATAACAAAATATTTTACTTTGTATATTTATGATGGACCTTTTTGTTTGTGTTATTAAAATAAATTGAAAAAGACATGCATTCCAATTACCCATGGGTTTGAATGTACCACAGGATAACAAAGGTTAATAAACACTGGTATAATCAATGGATGTTTAATGTGTTTTTTTGTCTTATTCTTCTTCAGTTAGAAGAGTTTTCTGATGCCCTTGATTCCATTCTTATCAAAGAAAATGGACTGAAGTTGGTTCCAGAATTGTATACTGTTCCTGCTGATAAGGTATATTTTGTGCTTACATTTTAATGATTTTTTTTTTTAGTTTAATGGCTCGTGACTTTGGGGCAAAATTATGTATATCCATTTTAGAAATGATTAAAAACATTAGGCACTGTTACTTTAATAGGTGGGAGTGCTAATTTGAGGAATTTGTTTAATTATTATAAAATTCAGAATGTTAAAAATATTTAAAATGTGTTTTCTCTTATTCATAATATCAAATATTATTTTTATCTTAACACACACTAATTTCTGTCTTAAATCAAAACACTTAAAAAATACTTTATAATAGTATGAAGCATTCTTTTTTTTTTAAGTGTTTTGACTTAGAAATAAATATATTAACTATAGTAAAGCTTTTTAATACTATGTTCACACTGCGATATTTATGTTAACTCAGACCTCCAATTCACTCAGTGAGTTCTACAAACTCCCTTAGTGAGTAGAGCCACCACTGTGATTGGCTGTAGAGATTCACTTTACTGATTGGCTGTTGAGATTTGTTTTAACATATGCGCATGTGCATGCTTCTGATTTTTTTCAGATTTCGGACACTGTGAAGTTGAATGAGTTAAATTAGATGAATTTCACAATGTGAACAGGCATTTCAGGTACCAAGAGTACCACCTCCAAAATTCAATCTAACTTAATTTTGTGATGTGAACATAGTATAAGGCAGTCAACACAGTATTTAGAAAATGTATTCTGATAAATTTAGTTTCTGTTTGTCATTTTATTTGCTACCATGTCTTCTAAATGTTAGATACCCAAAGTTATTTAGTGTTCAAAACTTTTAAAGCTTCAAAAGACAGCAAATTCAGCTTTTTTTTCTAAAGTTGGATGAACTTAATTTTAGAAATAAAAAATATTTTTTTTTCTTTTTAATTAAAAAGAAAGTAAAATTAATAATGTGTTTATTTTCCATTTTATTTCTCGTCTTGGAAAAAAAAAAAAAATGCAAGTCAGACTCAGCGGTAGAATTCATTTGAAAAAGTCACTGGTCCCAAGAACCAGTAAGCATAAGAATTTACTGGTTCGCAGTAATCATCACTGGCCTGCTACAAAAAATTATATTAAGTCCCTTTAATCCTTTGAGTGACCCTCCCCCTTCCTAGAATATAAATCAAACTTCCTTTGCAGTTATCCAAAATTTTCATCATAATAAAATGTAAAATAATAATTTGTTAAAAATTAAATGCAATTTTTTAAAATTTATATTTTTAAATAAAATTATACGATTTGTGTTTGATTGCAGTTTTCTCAGGGACGTGAAAGTTTACATTTAACTTTCAGAGAGGGAGGAAAGTTACTGGTACTGCGAACCATTAAATTTTTCAAATTATTGGTCCGATTGAATTTTTGGTGGTCTCGGACTAGCGGACCATCAAGGATTTCGAATGCTGACACTAGTACAAATATTACAAATAATAATTTCATGAGAAAGGGGGAAAAATTGTCTTTGAATCATTCCATCGTTTCCGAAGTCAATGTGCTGCATTTTGTAACCAACAATATTGAACTTTTGATTAAATTAATTTAGACTTTTTGATTAACTTTAAAATTGTTTTGTATGATTTGCTTGTGTGCTTCATATCACTGACACATTTTTGTAGAATTAACATTCCATCTTGGTTAAATAAATATCAATTAAAAAAATGTGAAAAATATGTTTAAAATACAGGCATCCTCCAACTTATGTAAGTAATGCATTCCGTAAAGTTTTATGTAATTTTAATTTTACGTAAGTCAAATTTGTAAGTTGTTTAGGTAAAATTTTGTAAGAAACTGCAATATTTATTATAAATAAATGTATGTATATATACATATATATATTATTTAGATCGTATTATTTTATAAATAAAGCATCATGCGACAGTATTTACTCGTATATAAACTATAAAAGTATGAAAAAATATAAAAACAAACTTAAAGTACACTTTTCAAATATCTTGTGGAATACAGGATTTATAAATCTAACATTGATGAATTGATTTATAACAATTTTGAATCTACATTAAATGACTGTAAAAATAAGAAATAATTAAAGAGGACTAATTTAACCTATTCTCCATGAATTTCTGATGGCCAGACAAATGAATAGCACTCACAAAGTAAAATAATCCTTCATAAGCACAAACTACATTTATTATGAATTAGATGACTGCTATGAATAACTAAGAATAAAGATTAAGTTGTTTTATTATACATTTGATTGTATATACCAATAAAAATGTAACTCTATCTAATATATAAACTATATTATGGTTGTGGTTTATATCTATATATTTTATTTATAAAATAAATATCAAAAGTATGCAACTGCATATCAAATGCGGTAGTATGTTCACAAGTATAATTTTCGAGATTTATTATGTAACTGCGAATTTATGTAAGTCGCATAATATGTAAGTTGGGGGATGCATGTATTGGCAAAGAAATATGATGTTAATTTTGATTAATTATATGAGAAATGTGATCTGAATTTATTTTATCTGCTTTTATTTATTTTAAGGTGGATCTAGAGTATCAGAATCCTCATAGTCAAGAAAGAGTAGCCATCGGTCAGAAACCATTTATTTGGGCTCAGTCACTCTATATTGTAGGAAGATTATTGCAAGAAGTAATTTCAGTGACTTTTAGTGCAGTTTTTTATCTATAAAATATTTTAAATATGTTTTATATACATAATTAATTTTTTTCCCGTACCATAATTTAATTTTGTTATTATCCTATCAACATCCATTACTAATATTGATTACTCTACTGTTATTTTTTATATAATTTGATATCTTCTGGTATAGAAATGATAAATATATTTTGAATGTAATTTAAAGTAAAATTTAGCTTTGAAAAATACATAAGTTTGTATTCAAATGAATGTAGATTTACTCACAATAATTATTTATTGTGATTTTATGTATAAATGATTAAAAATGAAATTAAGCGATTTATTAAAAAAGTAAATAGTTTATATTTTTCAGTATCTTTTGTCAACTAAATCTTATACATTTTTAAAAATATTCATTTGTCTGTTTTACTCATATTTCTTTGGGTAGGGGTTCCTTGCACCAGGTGAATTAGATCCTTTAAACAGAAGACTTAGCTCAGAACAAAAACCAGATGTTGTTGTGCAAGGTATAATTTGTTTCTTCTGCTCTCTCTTTTTTCCCCCCTCTTAGTATGAACATGAAAATTAGTTATTGCAACTTGAAAATTAGTTATTGTAGAACATGTAAATTAATAATATATCATGCTGTTAAATTATTAATTTACACCACTCATCTTTATAAAAAATATTGCATTATGTTGAGACAATTTTCACCCTCCATAATATTGTGTAATTTACATTCTGTATATTGAGAACTAAGATACTTTTAGGAGTGGAAAATCAGTTCTTACTGGGAATAGATGCAGCTGAAATTTGTGCGTTATCAAAATTTGCCTCCCATTGCAAAAATAAAATAAATGTGTATATAATATGTTCATATTGTGTTTGTTATTTAACTTAAATAAATTTAAATATGTAGGCTATGTTATGAACTTGTTAATTTTATAATTTTCCTGAAAATATTTTTATTGCACTAAAATGAAAATAATTTCATTGAGAATAAAAAGCAATTTTTGCTTTTTATTTTCAATACAATCAATGACAGCTCATGTCATTTTTTACTAGTGGGGCCCAATCTGTTACATACTTGTGTGTAAATTCTTCTATGTATTTAACAGTTTTGTAAAATGGTAAGAGAGTTTTAATTAAATATTCATTATTTGTTCCAATTATCAACATTTAAAAATATTCTGCTGAGTGAAATATTTTTATAGGGAAAATCATCCATAGAAGGCTGCTTGTTATTATTATCGATCGGGTGCTTTAGAAAAAAAATTAAGTAGGCAGCTGCTCCAACTTATTTTCCTTTTGCTATCACAAAAATACCACAAACCTTTTTTACTTTTATTTTTAGAGTTTTATATGGTCTTGCATGTTTGGATAATTTTTCTTTATTTCATAGATAGTATCACAAAAGTACCAGGTAACTTGTTATATATTTTTTTCTGCAAGATTTTGCATTAGCACATTAAATAAAATATTTACATTCTAAAATGCAGAATAAAATAATAATAATTTGACTGAGAGGGCCTACATTTTATTTTTTTTTTCTTGTGAGTCATACAATTCTCTAATTGTTTTATCATTCCTCTGCATTTATTTGACACGCTTTAGAAGCCATTAAACTTTGATTTATTAATGTAAAGTGTAAGAAGATAATGAAACCCCACCCTCCAATGGCAGAATATTTTTAACACTGATTTCTTGCAATCAGTCAAAGCACTTAAGATATGCCAAATGAACTTAGCAAAGAAGTTAGCTATCATTATTAAGATATAAATTTATAACTTTATATTTGTATCAGATTGTAATTGTTTTGATTTGATATGCCTGCCATATGTATATTATATATTCATATATTTTATCACATAAATTTGTAATTTTGAATTGTGTTTTTAGTTGTAATCCTTGCTGAAGATCAATATGTTAAAGAAAAGCTGAAAAACCATGATATTCATGTTCAAACCATATCTGAAGTTTCACCAATTGAAGTGCAGCCAGCACGTGTTCTCAGTCATATTTATTCATATTTAGGTAAACTATCTAAATTTAGGTTTTATAGTTTGTATGTGCGTTGGATGAGGTTTTTTGTAACAGATTTTGGCATGATCGTATTTTTGTACTTTTAATTGTGAAAATCATAAATTTTGCAAACATGGAGACAATTACCCCTTAAATAAATATTCATTCTTTTAATGGTCACTAAGATGAAGAAAATATAAAACGATCTTACTTTTGGAAATACATATTGAGATGGAGACAGGAATTACAAATCCTTGAAGTCTAAATAAATAGTCTTTATTCAGGTTAAAATATTGAGAAGAAAATAATATTTCCTTTTTGACCGCTATCAAACTACTTTAAAAATCACAGACACAAATCACGAATTTTAAAATCGTTCCAAAATTTTTGAAGAATTATACTCCTGAACAATACATAATGGTAAACATCTTAAAACAAAATCACAACCCCTTTTCAACGTCCCATCAGAACTAAACTGCCTAAAAATTTTTACGGCCAAAGTAATACATAGCTATTGGGAAGCCAAAAATAATTAAAAGGAATGTTCAATTTAACTGATTAAATTTAAAAGGCAACAGTAAATAAATAGGCAAATAGTATACTTTGAAAACAAAACTAAACTTTTCCTACGTATTACACAACAAATATCACACCGCTAACTTCAAAACTACATTTCAGATTGGGAGATTTAAAAAATAGCTACGATGGCTATCTATTGAGCATGTGCTCCAAAGTGCAAGGAGCTGAATGTGAGAAGAACAGAATTACTGAAATGAAAAGAAATTCCAGTAGAGAATGAATGTGCATGCAACACATGCGGGACAAATGACTGGTGCTGGAGAAGAACATGAACAGCAAAAAAGATTGCAAAGCGTGTTGGCAAAACCTCACTTATATGCTAGCCGAAAAATTGATGCTGATAAATAAAAAAAGAATGGCAAACATACACTATGTGAAACTTTATCTTGCACTGCTTTTAAAAAAAAACTTTGTATACTGGTTTTTAGTATTTTTGGTGTCTTTATACCAAATAAATCTTTAGAATAATTTCTAAATTTTGAGTAAGATTGTATAAGAATTCTGTATTTGCTTCATTGTCTTCATTAAAAAAAAAAATTATAACATGTAACATTAAATAAGAGTTTTAAGGGTTTTGAAAATACCATTCTGATATCAAATAGTTAAGAAATGTTAAGTTTTATTTAATGATGAATCATGTGTCTGAGTACATTTTCAAAAAGATGTTTTTGCAAAACATCCTTTTATTCTTTCAAACATTTGCTTTTATCTAATTATTAATCTGTCTGTTGATCAGGCTGTTTCAAATTATATGCAGTTTTTATGCCATGGTTATTTCTTTATTTCAGTAGAATCCCCCCCCCCCCTTTCCTCAAGAATAAGCAGTTTGTTATTGTATAAAATTTTCTTACAGCAATCAACTGATAAATATAGAGTCTAGACATATTTCTAAAATTAATTAGAACACAAGAAATATTTGTACTACTTTTGTTATTTTATTACATTTTGAATTTACTTTTTAAATTATAATATTTATTATAAAAATTTTAAGAGTTAGAAAGTCTGATGTTACAAGCTGTAAATATTAATACATATACTCTCTTACCATTGGATAGTAAAAAATGATAGTTGAGGGTGAGAGCTTTGAAAGTTGATGTTGAAAGTTTTGAAAGTTGAAAGAGGTGAGTTCGGGCTCACTTTTTGCAGCGCAGGACCACCCGAGCCCAAAACATTTTATATCATCAAAGTCTGAACCCAATACCAAAAACATAAAAAAAAGCATAATATTTAAAAGTTATTCTAAATGTAATATCTCATTTTTTTAACAATTTCTTACATGGAAATTGTGAGAATACTTCTCACAGTATTTAAATTTGGTTTATTTTTATTTCCTTTCAGCTATTTTTTGCATCGATGTCTATTTGAACTCTATCATTACGCCGCAATGTTGACGTTTTATTCTCTTACCGTAAGACAAGTTCATTTTTCGCTGTCGATATTCATAGCTGCTTTGGGAGCGGATCAGTAGCTTGCGCATGCGCACTCCTTTTTTTTCCGGAGCACACCTTGGAGCTCTCGTTTCGTCGGAGCCGATTTGCCTTATGATGACGTCATTGAAATGATGCGCCGCCCTCTTTTGACGCCAATCGCTGACAGGAAGAAATTTCAGTTTCGCTTTTCAATCAGTGAAAACATTTTGAATTCTGTAGCTTGTAATTCGATTTTCATTAATTTTCCGTAAATTTAAATTTAGCTAATCAATTTAAAGTCTGCCTTTTGGTTACTTTGCCAACCCCGTATTCATCATTTAAATAATAAAACTCGTTAATTTTTAATTCGGAATTTGGTTTGATGTTGTGAAAAAAAGATGTAGTCTTTTAATGTAGTTATCGGAGCGACGGCTCGCCGGCCGTTCGAATGTCGTGCTGCTTTTTGGCCGAATAAGTTTGCCGTACTATGGGTCATATTTTAGTTATGTGGAAATGTTCTTTCTCAAAGTTGAATCCTTTAAAGTTGTGCTGCTCTCATTAAAAGGAATCCCATGGAATTATTCCATGTTGGCCGTTATTTTCCTCTTCTTAAAAGATTCAGTCCTTTTATTTAAAATGGTGACCAGAAGCAAGAATTTTCATAACCTTCTATTCAACTAACGACCAAAATAAAAAATATTGCTTGTTTCATCAGTTTGTCTCTTCACTGTCTCCTGTAAAGTAAGAAGTCTCCAGTTTTATTATTTCTTTAACGATCAATAGTATTTATCAAAAGAACTTCACAATGTGTACATAACCCTTTTATGATCACAACATATAAATTACCATCACAATTTGGCGCCGTAGTACCTTTCGAATTGCAACGCTGTTGCTTCGGGATTATTGCAATTTTCAGAATACTGATTCTTGAAGATAAATTTTTTTTTTAACTTTTTGTTCTTTTTTTAAAGAATTATAAGAGTTTTGGTTGAAATATTTTAATAGAAGCTACATTTTCATGAAACTTGTTCTAATTTTTGAAGAAAATTAAGATCATTATTCAAGAAAGTCAAGTAAATTCTTTTTGAGGCATTGTTCTCATTAGTTCAAAAGAAAATAATTTATTTAATTCAAGATTTATTGGATATAATTTATGAAAACATTTTAGAATATTTGATGTTCTTGTTCTTATAGATTCTTGAGTTATGCCATTTTTATGTTAAATAGTTGCATTTTTTTTCTTACAATATTCTAAAGAATTTATATTTAAATTTTACTATATTTTGTAGAATGTATTATTATTCAATAAAGAAATTAATTTATATAATTACAATATTGAAAATGAATTTTATGTTGCAAATAATAGCAATATTTTGTTTTTAAGAATAGAATTCTGAGGCAGTTACATATTTTTTTTAATTGATTGAAAATTTTGGAATTAAAAATAATTTTGAAGAATAATTGCTGAAATTGAAATATTTTTTATAAATGAATTTATGTTCTCAAATAATTTCAATGAATTTGAAATTTGACAAAAATTGTTCTCAAGAACATAAAGTGATATTTTGGGAGGCATGGCTTTTGGGTTATATATATTTTTTAATTTTCTACTTATTAATGGCACTTTAAATGAATTATAAATTTGAATTTCAATATATATATTTTTTTTAAAAAAGATTGAAATTTTATTGAAGTATTATTTTTAATTGTTGCTGAGAAATTTTGTTCTTCACTTAAAGTTGTTCTCATCTCATCAATTATGCCTATTTTCTCCAACTGAAGTTTGGTATTCTTCAAGTAATTTACAGTAGTAATTATCCTGTATGATTATTTTTGAAGTATTGCCTGCTTCTCTGAATAACAAAAATATAATATGAAAATTTATGGACAGTTATCCCCTTTGAAAAGTCTTAGACCTGCTCCTCAGATGATTTGTGAAATATGCTGCTAGTTAGCATGTTGTCTTGTGGACTAGTCTGATTTCATCTCTAATATTTAGAGAATTGTTCCTGTTTTTAAATTTATCTATTGATGTTGTTGTAGAACTCTCAGCTAACAAATTGAAAATATTCAAAGTTTTCATTGCTTCAATTCTCTTTGGCAAATTCAATTCTTTCACAAATCTATAAGTCTATGCATGACATATCCACATCAACATCATCATACCTTATTCTCATGTTGCTTTATAAAAATAAAAAGAGCAACATTATTTTTTTTTTTCATTTAAAATGAAATGGGGCTTCTTCAATCCTGTAACAGTTCTACTTAAAAATTCCATTCACCGTAAGAAAAATATTTTTTCTTTGCCAATAGGGAAGATTACTTTTATATATTTATTAACTATCAATAGTTCTTAAGTGATGTGCTTTTTGCCATATTTAATTATAACTGTTCCTGTATATGCTGCTAGAAAATTTTTTAATTACCTGTAATGACAATTTTCAGACTTTGCTTCCATTCATCTGTTACTTCTGATGAAGGTGGTCAGTGGTTTTGTGTGATATCCATTTCTTCTGGTCTCTTCTTTGTTGTTGCACATGTTATCATGGAAGCTAAAAATTATAAAATTACCTACCTACTTTTTCAAAAGTTTCCTACATCTACAATAGTTTAATTTTTTGTGCATATGTTTCGTATTCAGCCATAAGATGCCTGGTGAAGATGTTGTTCATTTATAGGCAAATATCCATTCATGAAACCACTTCATTAGTGTTCTTTGGTTTGTGAAGCTACAAATAGTGTTATTTAGTTCTCTTCAAAAAATAAATAAATAAATAACTTTCATTACTGATTATAATAGTGTGTCAGTTAACGTTTCTCATGTGAGAGTAAATATCCTCATCAAATGAAATTGTTGACTTGTCTGCTGCTAGAACTCAGTTACTCACACCATATCATTATTCTAAGTCTTCTCAAACAAGGAAGTTTAAATTTATATTACCTGAAAATTACTGATGTGTTTTACCTTCAATAACATAATTTTATGCTGCATTTTCTCCAAATATTCTAGCACATGCAATTAAAATTATTCAGAGTTAATTTTTGCTTGTGTGTAGCAATTCATCCTCACATTGCAAAATTTTTGCTCATTGATAATCAAGTGTAAATTCTCAATTAATATAAGAAGTTTGTGAATATTTGTTACATTGTTTATGCAAGAGCAAGTTATTCTGAAAAGTTCCCCATATTTATTTATTTCTTATAAGCATAGTGCTTTTTACTTTAATTTTATTTCCTACCCAAAGCCTCTAAGTTTTTATTTTGCCATTTGCCTTATTACTTTACTATGTAAAAAAAAAAAAAAAAAAGAATGATTGTAGTTATTTTGAAGATTATTGTTTGAAGAAATTGAATAGTAAAAATGATTAGTTCATTTTGAAGTCTTCAATGTTTTATGAAGAAAGTGAAATTTAAAATTAATGTCTTCTCTTCATACCTACAAATAATACAAGAATATCACAGAAAAGCACAATTCTAGATTGAAATTTTTTTTATCAGCTCATTTATATATATATAGAATTTTTTTTCTATAATCATCTAGTGAATTTTTTTTTTTTTTTAAGTGCTTCTTGACTTCAAATACCTGATTATGCCCTAAGAAGTATGTGTGACCATACTACATTTCATTATTAAGTGCACCACCGACTTCTCGTCCTTGTTAGTGTTCTGCAAAAGTGATTCGTGTATGTGTCGCAGGAGTTATGATTGCTCTGCAGTGATGAGTACGATGTCCTCGGTTAGTGCTTCAAAAAAGAATGCAATGCATTCTCATATTGTGTCATATTTAAAATTTTCTGATGTCATCATGCAAAGATCATCTATTTTGATGATTATTATGTGAATGTTCCAGTTTTTTCGACAGCATCTGTTCACATCTACAAATGTTTTGGTGTATGCAATTATCTATTTTAGTGCTTGTGTACAACCTTAAGATGCAATACTAGTATCAGTGTACCACCTCATGTTGTGTTGCTAAACATTCAGTGACATCAATTTATCTTTAATAGCCTTGTTCCATATGGCTCTGGACTCAATGAACATTTTTTTGAATCCAAAAACATTGCCTTTACCCACCTGCAGTTACACAGTGTTATTATATTCTTATTTATAATTAAAATTTTCTTTTACCTAAGATGTTGGGAGCCTTGTTAGGAGATTCAAGCCACCTAAAATTTTATGTAGGAGTTCTTATATGTGTTTATTTTTGTTCATGGACATGCTGATGGCTAGGGCATGATGGTCATCGACATGGTTGTGGACTTCGATATTTACATATATATATCTAATTTTTTTGTTTGTTTACGGTGTTGCTGATGATTTATCTTTGTCATTATCATCATTGTGAGCCTAACATTGAATTGTAATAATTTTATTTCTATATTATATTTAAATGATTATTTTAAAATTATATTCCTGATACATGGTATTTTAGTTTTATAAACTCATGATTTTGTCAATTTTTTTCTTTCATTCTATATGGAAGTACTTAAATTTTTTTTTTGGTGATCACCAGTCTATCATATTTTAAAGAAAAACCGTGGTATATGTATATTTATCTAATCTTTTGAGTCTCATACATATATATTAAGAATTCTTATGACTAATATATTGAAATTTTTATTTAGAGTAAAGTATAAAGTTCAAAGAAATTGTGTCTATGATGGGTATTTATGACATGTCTTTTAATTGAAATGGCATCTTGTTTCTATGGGATACTTTGTTTGGGTGATTGAGTAGTGCACGACTCAATTACACGATTGGTATTGCATACAATTGGTTGTCTGATTTATTTTGAATGAAAATACTAAGTTTGATACACTAAAAGGATATCATTATGTTTTATGAAAGTTTATTTATATATGGCCATTTCATTTCCTTTCATGTTAAGAGTAATAAAGAAAACTCTTTATTTTTTAGATATAATTAGAAAGTCCTAGGCATGTTGTAAAAGTCAAACTCAAAAATGTTTTTTTTTTTACTTTTTGTTGCTTTTGTATTTGCAACTTTTATGAGAAGTTAATTCTGTTTTTATTTGGTACCAAGATAGCGAAATTTATTATGACTAGTCAATGATCTCAATTTTGTTAACTCAGAATATGTTAACATTTTTATGATGATAATTTTATGAGATCAAATAGAAGGTTTTGCCAATGTTACTGTATTTTTGGCATTTTTATTGTATACTTGATGTATTGTATACTTTTTGGATTATGAATGTACTTTATGAATGTATATTCCTTTTTCTCTCTCTTACTTTTGGTCACCAATTTTTTTTTCCAGCACCTTAACTTTAAAATTTAATGCTCGCATTTAACGATTTTTTTATTGCTTTGGCAGTTCAAAATTTTGTCAGCCCATTTTCTGTAAAAGGTTTTTGATCGATTTTGCCTTTTACATCTCCGGGTCTTACAAAATTTTCTCGGTGAGTGGAGGTAATGGGAGAATACTTCTCACAGTATTTAAATTTGGTTTATTTTTATTTCCTTTCAGCTATTTTTTGCATCGATGTCTATTTGAACTCTATCATTACGCTGCAATGTTGACGTTTTATTCTCTTACCGTAAGACAAGTTCATTTTTCGCCGCCGATATTCATAGCTGCTTTGGGAGCGGATCGGCAGCTTGTGCAGGCGCACTCCGTTTTTTTCTGGAGCACACCTTGGAGCTCTCGTTTCGTCGGAGTCGATTTGCCTTATGATGACGTCATTGAAATGATGCGCCGCCCTCTTTTGACGCCGATCGCTGACAGGAAGAAATTTCAGTTTCGCTTTCCAATCAGTGAAAACATTTTGAATTCTGTAGCTTGTAATTCGATTTTCATTAATTTCCCGTAAATGTTAATTTAGCTAATCAGTTTAAAGTCTGCCTTTTGGTTACTTTGTCAACCCCGTATTCATCATTTAAATACTAAAACTCATTAATTTTTAATTCAGAATTTGGTTTGATGTTGTGAAAAAAAGATGTAGTCTTTTAACGTAGTTATCGGAGCGCCGGCTCGCCGGCCGTTCGAATGTCGTGCCGCTTTTTGGCCGAATAAGTTTGCCATACTATGGGTCATATTTTAGTTATGTGGAAATGTTCTTTCGCAAAGTTTAATCCTTTAAAGTTGTGCTGCTCTCATTAAAAGGAATCCCATGGATTTATTCCATGTTGGCCGTTATTTTTCTCTTCTTAAAAGATTCAGTCCTTTTATTTAAAATGGTGACCAGAAGCAAGAATTTTCATAACCTTCTATTCAACTAACGACCGAAATAAAGAATATTGCTTGTTTCATCAGTTTGTCTCTTCACTGTCTCCTGTAAAGTAAGAAGTCTCCAGTTTTATTATTTCTTTAACGATCAATAGTATTTATTAAAAGAACTTTTGCAATTTGTACTAAACCACTTAAACGATCTTTAATTACCGTCACAGAAATAACTGTTAATTCTCAACACATAATTAATTTTATGAAATTTACATTCATTCTTATCAAAAAAGAAGTTTAAGTATCAGATAAAAATATACTCTCTTAAAAGAATTCTCATATATTTCTCTACCAAAAACCAAATCTGGTAGACCCATTTATGAAGTGTGTTTTATGAATAAGTGAATGAAATTTGCAGAAATTACTATTTATATGACGAAGAATCAAGCAACATTTTTTCTATTTCCTATAAAAGGTGTACATCTTAAATTGTAATCGATTCTTTCATCAAAACAATTTTTCATAGTTCTTGTGTCTTGAAAATTAGCTTAAATTCAAAATTTGACACTGTTATTTGAAAGACCCCATGCTTTTATAGGAAAAGAAGAAACACTACTTGATTGCTTTCTATTAGAATAACATTATATTTGCTTACGATTGAAAGTGACTTCGTGAATATGAAGAGCAGAGCCACAGCATGAGCAGAGTTCATGGTGAAAAGTGGATAGTATCACTAATGTTATTTTCATATAAAGAGCAATTTTGACTCACACACAGTAGACGACTAAAGATTTGCAAACCTTAAGCTAATGCTGGTTGGCTAAAAACAAACGCAAATATTCATTTCATGTTAGATCTCTAAAAAAATAATAATAAATAAATGTTCTAACTAAAAAATATCCTAATGGCGCCATATCAACAGGTCGTTGTTATCAATGCCAGGCATAAATCTGCAAATATCACAGATTTTCTTTAAAAATAGCATTCTAATATTACAGGGGAAAAAAAAAAGCTGACTGTTCCCCTACATTCTGGTCAAAATAGCATTACAATGACTTAAAATGGAACAAGTAATTCTAAAGTTTTTTAAGGGGGGGGGGGGGGGGGTGGCAAGTTATTTTTTCTGTACGAGAATAAATAAAAATGTCAATTTCAGAGAGAATGAGCCCGAGTCTGGACCTGACTCGGGCTGAGTACGTCTCATCTCTAGTGATGGCTGATGACAAAAATATTGGAGTGCTGCAAACTAAGTTATATTTTTGAAAATATTATGTAGCACATCTAATGCAAGAGACAAAATGCTTTCATGACTCTGCAACTATTGATTTA